>CM060926.1:678393133-679728758 GCA_030737875.1 Allium sativum | reverse complement strand
TCTCTTAATTGGGGGTGAACAGCATTGGATCGGTTTCAGTGGCAATGACAAGAAAATGCGCAAATTTCAAAAATAATTTCTTCGCCCAGTTTTGAGGTAGATCTTAGTTTTGTGTTATTATGAAAAATACATTCACATTACATCGTGTTTGTTGTATTTCTCAAAAGGGAAAAATATGCATTATGAATTAATTTTATTTGAGTTTTGTCTTTGATATTTATTCAATGAAGTTTTTTTATTTTAGTTTTAAACATAATCTTCTATTTTATTTGATCAGTTATATGATATTTGCAATAAGATCATTTTACTATTTTATTTGATTATTTGATAAAGTTTATTTAACCTTAGTTTTAAACTTAATAATCCTAGTTTTCATTTTCATATGATTTAATGATGTAGGTATTTCGGGACATTTTAAATAATACAAATATTTGATTGAATGTGTTTGATTTACAGCTAATTTAAAGTGATATACATAGCCATTTGTAGCGGTTGTAAAGTTGTAACGATTATATTTTGCAAGTCTATTCATATTTAAGTTTATTGTATAAATTAAAGTTTCATGTATAGTTTAAAGTTATAACAGCTTGAGAAATTAAAGTTATAACAGCAATATTCATGTGTAAGTTTAGTTTTGTGTTTAACCATGCTTAGCTTTGTTCCATGTTTTGTTTAGTTTGTTGAAATTGAGTTGAATTTAATTTAGTTCCATCTTTAGTTTCCTGTTTAGTTTAGTTCCATTTTAGTTTCATTTTTTAAGTTTAGTTTCATAATTTCATGTTTAAACTATTTGCTTGGTTTCATGTCCAAGTTTCTTGTTCTTGAAATTTATATTGATCAATCTGAATATAAATAGATTAGATTCAAGCAGAAAGAACTAAATTGAACATTATTTAGTTTCAAACGAGCCAGACTACACATGAAATTAAACAATTTTTTTGTTTGTTTAACAATCGGGTTTCAGAAACCCCTTTTGGTGTAAACGGTGAAATGAGAACCATTTGGTTTTAAATGGTTTTCATTTCATCGTTTAATCTATAATCGATGAAAAGAAAACCGTTTAAGACGTAAATGATGATTATTTTATCGTTTACGGTTTTTTGCTACTTGCAGAATCAGGTATTCACATAACGTTGAAACATACTGATTGATCCATACAAGCAGCTATGAAATAAATGCTTGAAACAATTCGAACATGAACATATAAATCATTTCAGTACAAACATCCCAATATGATTCAGTTACAACATTATGATTCCAATATGATTACAAACCTGTTTCATACAATCCTGGTACATGAAAATATGATTTCAGATGTTTGAAACAATTCTACTAGCAGAAGTAAGCATTGTCTATATAATAAAATCCCCCCCTTGGACAAACCCTTAGACAAACAAGGAGACAAAGAGCGGTTCAGATTTAATCCCGCAAAAACAAACGTCCTAATTTAAACACATCCCATAAACATGTCATTATTCTTGCATGAGCATTGAATAGGTTGATTTAATTCCACCCGCCTTAATTTGGTAATTAGATCTTATTTGAAAAGCTTATGACACATCAGCGCATTAATTTGGTAATTAAGGTAATTTATTACCGTTAAAAAAGGAATAAAATTTGAATAGCCATGACTGTTACTACACATACCTTCGTTTCGAATTGAATATTTCAACCCTTATCTATAAACACAATTAATTTCAATCCCCCCTAGACAAATCAGGAGACAAACAACAAGACAAAGAACGGTTCAGATTTAATCCCGCAAAAACAAATCCACCGTCCTAATTTAAACACATCCCATAAACATGTCATTATTCTTGCATGAGCATTGAATAGGTTGATTTAATTCCACCCGCCTTAATTTGGTAATTATATCTTATTTGAAAAGCTTATGACACATCATCGCATTAATTTGGCAATTAAGGTAACTTATTAACGTTAAAAAAGGAATAAAATTTGAATAGACATGACTGTTACTACATATACCTTCATTTCGAATTGAATATTTCAACCCTTATCTATAAACACAATTAATTTCACACAATTAATTTTATTTAAAAAGGAATAAAATTTGGAAAAAAATAATTAATTACAAAGTATGTACGTTTTTAATTCTTTTAAATCCATTAACGTTCGAATTAAGAATTTCATAATTTGAATAGCCATGACAGTAATTGAGTGACTAATTAAACATCCATTTCTTTCATTCCTTCAGGTCGGGTGTAGTTTTGGAGGATCAAGAGTTTGACTACAAAATCATGGAGATTAAAGTCGAAGAATACGAGGTAAAATCATGAACATGTAATATATTTTTGGCACAATTATGAAATTTAAATATGGCCATGTATTTGTCTTTCTACCAGGTTATTAATATTGATGATTTTTTTTTTTAGTTTGATATCACATATGAGGTTCACGACGAAGTCAAACTTCATTTCGTACTGAGACTGTCAACCAGGTAAGATTCTTGAGATACTCTCCTTTTAGTAACTATTTATTTTGTAGGGAAGAAAATGCTACTGAAAAAGGTTGTAAAAATATCAAACATGTTTTAAAGCTCATTTTCTTATTATTTTCAACATGTGACTAATTAAACATCCATTTTTTCATTCCTTCAGGTCGGGTGTAGTTTTGGAGGATCAAGAGTTTGACTACAAAATCATGGAGATTAAAGTTGAAGAATTTGAGGTAAAATCATGAATATGTAATATATTTTTGGCACAATTATGAAATTTAAATATGGCCATGTATTTGTCTTTCTACCAGGTTATTAATACTGATGAATTTTTTTTTTACTTTGATATCACATATGAGTTTCACAACGAAGTCAAACTTCATTTCGTACTGAGACTGTCAACCAGGTAAGATTCTTGAGATACTTTCCTTTTAGTAATCTATTTATTTTTTAAAATATGTGTGTATGGCTTGGTCGTTCTGAGGCTACTACTATTTTATGTAAATTATGCAAATAATATTTTATTATACCCTATGCTTTTGATTTAAGCTGAATGCATGAAACTCATAAAGCCTAGATCCGTACTCTATCAGTTTAGTTCCTTACCCAATTTCTTCAATAATGTACCCAAATGGGGTGTTCATATCTGATGTGTTAGAAATCAGTTATATTGGAATATGTTTTCGCATTTGTACACATAGATTTGTGCTCTAGCAGTCGCAATATATGGTAACTACTATTATTTGATATGTTGAGCTGCATAATGGTACCATAAATTTAAATATTGAGATACATAATGTTGCTTAATTGGTAGGTAATGAAACTAACCAATGTTTATAGCAATGTTATTACTTGCCAGTTTCTTCAATAAATTGATATATTAATGGTAGTGAGAAAGCAAGCAATGGTCTCTGTACAAGATGTTTTGTAAATTTATCCTTTCTATACATGCTTACCCATAACTATGTATTTATTGAGAGTTAAAGCCAATTCCTACAATATTATAACTTAAATTAGTGATATTTAGTAGTACGAATTAATTGCCAGCTCAGTGATCTTTTCAATATGTTTGCACTTAGGCTGCTACTCAATGAAAATGCTGATGTTGACCAGAAAAGGAGTATCCAACAAAGGGTGATAGTTTAATGGTATGATCTATTTTATGTACCACATATAAAATAAATTGATATATTAATGGTATGATCTTTCTCTTAGTCTATTGATATTGATGAAGCTAAGAGAACGCCAAATAAACTTCTAGAAATATTAAATAGTACCCTAGAGTTCATTTGGAAATTGGCTTGATTGATGCAATTTTAAGCACATGGTTTCAAAACTAGCTATAATTGTCATGATTTCAATCTTATTAAATAAATTTCCATAGTTGGACTGCTGTATTCTCTTTTTATAGTGAATTGTACATATCCGTGCCACTTGCCTAATATATAGCTCATTTATATAAATTTGTATTTATATTAGTGGTTTAAGTATGGCTTATTCAAAATTGTAATTTAAGAAAAAACAGGATCATTCCTAAATCTTTAATGCTCATACGGAACCTCACAACTTTCCTTATTACATCTACTGTTTTTCATTCTTTTCTTATTATCTTCATTTCCTTTAATTTTCCAATGATTTCTTTCCATTATAATTTTGATCCTGCCTAGAATTCCCTCTTCGATTTCATCCATATTTTTTCTCTTTTATAATTCTTTTCCTAATATCACAACAGTCATTTATCGTTTTTTTAGTTTCTGTCAAAGCATCGTCAATTCATCAATTTATTGGTTCATTTCCAACAGTCCTAATATTTATTTACTGATTTATTTTAGATATTTACATACATAATTATCTAAAGAAGCATCAAATTTTCAAGTGAGTAATTCCCTATATAAGGTAAAAAAAACACTACTGGGCGGATTGCTTTGATTTAACCAAGATAATTGAAAGGGGTATTTTTTGCTACTTCAACCACGTAAAACCATATCCACTAATTATTTGGCATATAGATTTGTCTCTTTCAATATAATTATATGGCGATTCATTCATTCATACCGAATTTATGACAACCACATCTCAAGAGTAGCAAACTAACCTTTTTGTGCATCATTGCATCCAGTGGAACTGTTATAGCTATATAACTGTTATAGCTTATATAACTGGCATATTTGTCCACATTTTTAAATTCAAGCCTCCTCTTGAACCGTTAAATTGAAGAAAAGATTGCATTTTCAAAAAAATTAATAATTGTAGTTCTGATATTGCAGTTGATGAGTTTGTGTTGTCATGTTTTATTTGTTAGCCAATTTATTACATTTGCTAAATATGAGAAACAATCTACACGTTTGTCATTAGGTGGTAATTGCCAGTGGTGTTAGTTTGACGAAGTACTATTTACATTCTAATAATGATTTACATAATTAAAAACAAGATCTTTAGTGCCTGAATGGTGCATGCCTCAAAGAATCAGTAATAATTATGTGATTTTCCCCCCTCTTATGTAAAGGGATATAAAATAATTGGAGGAAAAGAGATTGCAAGCACGGGGAACAGCGAATAAGATGGGATAATAAATCTAAAGCAAAGAAAAGAAAGAACTATCATCAAATGATATCAAATAAAATGAGTACGTGAGCAAGATATGAAGAAGATGGTGGTAAGATAGAGGTTGAAGGCTAAAATGAAGTATCATATGATGTGAACGCTTCAGACATGCTAGCCAAAAGATTATAAATTCCTTCGATGAAATGCTAGACAGAAATGCTGTAGTTGAAGCAATCTGATGTTCATATGGATGTTAAATACAGAAATGCCAAGAATTGCAAAGCTCTACCATTTCACTAATGGTACTGATAACTCTGTTAGTTTAATTACTTGCCAGCAAGCCAACAAAAATCAAATCTTATATTTTGTACCAGTATGTTATTATGGATAACATTGCTATAAACTTTGTACCAATATGTTGAGATACATATTTTGTACCCTGAGTTTAGTTTCATTACTTGCCAGCAATCGCATAATGTTGCTTAATTCATCAATTAATGCATATATCTTTTTGTCAACTCAATAGAGACACACAAAATTTTATACTGTTTACCTTACGTGCAACCTGTCTCTACTCCCTATACATGCATTATTTACTTTTTGCTGCAAAATTTAGTTTACACAGCAGAATCCTAACACATACATATATCACTTACATTATGTATTTTGCCACTATATAATACGCTCTCACCGCTTATTGATACATGCAAACTAAAACACTTAAAGTCTATGCTCCCGTGCATCGCACGGGTTTCCACTCGTGTTTACATAAAACTTGGTGAAATAACAATTGCAGCATTATGATTACATACAAACATCCCAAAATATAACGTGAGCATGACTATGAATACATAGATCCCAAAATCAAGCATATGCAAACATCTTTCCTCCATTATGATAACTTAAAACCATGAAGCCATTGTTATGTCCATTTGATTGCATACAAGCATCAATTATGTCCATTCAACCTGAAAGATGAAACTATGAATCATGAGTTCAACATGAACTATGAAACACGTACTGTAACAACCTGAATTTTCAGAACAAATTTAAATTTTTTATTTTAGCTATTTTAATGGATTTTGATTATTTAAAATAATGTATTTTAAATAATAACGACTAAAAATTTATTTTAATCGAAGTTAGAACGAATATGTTTATTTTAATTATAAAACGAGCCTGAAATAGCGCGGCGGTTTGAAAATTCGAATTTTAATTTCAATTTAATATATAGAATTCAATATGAGTCAGAATTGGACGAAACAAGACATATTTGAATCTGTTTAATTATATCTTTCTAACGAATGTGAAAAATTCAGATTTTATAAAGTAAATTGAAAGTTATGTCTAGTTTAGAATTCAAAATAGTCGCTATAGAATTTATATATTTTTTAATATAATATATAGCCCTTAAAAATAGTCATTTTGCAAACAACCTCCATTTTCGACGAAACCACTTTTGTTGGATCAGGAATGTCAAATTATTGCTAGATTCCAATTTTCTTAATTTTTGGAATTAATATGTGAGCATGGCAAAAGAAAATGTGTTTTTTCAATTTCAATTGAATTGAATCGACCAGAAAATGACTATTTTTCAAACGGTCTCCAAATTCGACAAAATTAGTTTTGTTAGGACCGTATCGTCAAAACATAGCTAGATTTATTTTTCGGGAATTTTTGGAGTCAGTATGTGGCCCTAGTAAATTAAAATGTACATTTAAATTTAATATATAATGATTTATATTTTAATTTTCATAAAAACTGTTCGAAACGATCGAATTGGCTTATGGGACATATCCCATTGTGTCCGGAGTGAGGGTATTTGGTTAGGGGCGACAATCGTTGGGTTTGAATTGAAGTTGTGATGAAACTTTCACCATAAAGTAACATTAGAATTTAATATTATTAAATATATATATATATATATAATATCCATTTGACTTTTAAACCCTAATTCACTCTCTATACAGTGTGCCGCCATTTAAGCTTTTAATGGCTGATATCTCACCGTGTAATTTCCTCCAGATCTCTCAATGTAGTCACTAATCAAAGAAATTTATTACTGCAAAATTAACGAGCTTGAAGAGATCTTTATTTCCAACGGTTAGGATCTGAACTACTGTCATGTGGAGATCGAAATTGGGCTCCAAAGCCCAGCCGTTTGACATCAATTTCAGGGAAGAGGACAGGTGCGAGTTGCACCTCATTCGGGGGCGTCGAAGGAGGGCGTCGAGGCAATGGATGTGGCCACCGTCGATCTGATTCTGGTGGTCCTTTGGCGAAACGAGGAGGAACCCTAGATAACCAATGTCGAGTTCGAATTTGGGTTCGTTAGTAGCAGATGTTACGGGTTTTCACGAAGGTGGAAGGTAATTAATAAATGGGTTAGTGGAAATTAAATAATTAATTATATATTAATGTTGTTAAAAAAAATCAAATGATTAAATCATCATATCTTAATCAAATGAAATCAGAATTGGACAATTTTGGATCCATTGGAACCGTCTAGAAGAGGTGAAACAGATTTGGAGCGATTTCAAATAGGGAAGGGTAACACTTTTTAACTGTGACTAATTTATTTAATTGGTTAATTAATTATAATAATTAGGTAATTAGTTTAATTAAATTTGTAACTAAGTAGTAATTGATTTTTAAATTAAACAACATTGTTTTAGAAAGGTGATTTTTAATTTATATAACAATGATAAAAATGTTATTTTTATATTTATATAACAATGATAAAAATCTGATTTTTATATATATATGACAATGTTTTAAAAATGTAGTTTAAAAAAAATTAAAATAGCATTGTTTTTGAAAATAAAAATAGCATTGTGATCTTTAAAGAAAAAGCATTATTATAGAAAAATATATGATTTTTATACATACGACATTGAATTAAAAAGATGATTTTAATTTATATATAGCATTGTTCTTAAAATAAAATTTGCATTGTTCTTAAAATAAAATTGGCATTGTTCCTAAAATAAAATTTGCATTGTTTTTAAAATAAAATTAGCATTGTTTTGTTTTCGGTTTTAACGTATATAACATCATATAAAAATATGATTTTTAATATATATATATATATAGCATAATAAAAAAAGTGATATATATATATATATATTAGAATAAAATAAAATAGGATTTTTAATTTATATAAAGCGGTTTAAAAATGAAATTTTAATATATATAATATTGAATAAAAATCTGATTTTTATATATGAAGTGTTATTAAAAATTTGATTTTTAAAATAAACTGCGTGAAACAGATTATGTTGGAATCACGTTAAAGAATACAACGCGGTGGAGCAAATCCAAACTGCTCAGAAATTCAGAAATAAAAACCGACGGAGTGGAAACTAAAGGTGAGAACTCTTTCTCACTCAATTTATACAACAACAAAAACAAAGCCATATATCCCAAACAAGTTGGGGTTGGCTAGATATGGAACCCAAAATTAAAATAAAATAAAATTAAAAATGATGACAATAATATATATATAAAGGGTTTAAAATAACCAAACAAATAAAAAGTCATCCGATAAAGGTTTTTTTAAATAATAATAATAATAAGTAAAAAGGTTCAATAAAAGTGAAATAAAATCTAAAAGAGTAATAAAAAGTAAAAAGGTTCAGTAAACGTGAAATAAAGTCTTTAAAAAAAACCTAAGGTTATGGTACATGGATTGCCAATTTCCATGCATTCCTATCAACTACCCGCTCTTCCGATAAACTCCAGTTTCTTAAATCTCTCAAAGGTAGAGGTCGACCTAAAATGACATGGGAGGAGATAATAAAGAGAGATTTAAGTAACTGGAGTTTATCGGAAGAGCTGGTTGTTGATAGGAATGCATGGAAATTGGCAATCCATGTACCAGAACCTTAGGTTAATTTTTTTTAAGACTTATTTCACGTTTACTGAACCTTTTTACTTTTTATTACTCTTTTAGATTTTATTTCACTTTTATTGAACCTTTTTACTTATTATTATTATTTTAAAAAAAAACCTTTATCGGACGACTTTTTATTTGTTTGGTTATTTTAAACCTTTTATATATATATATATTATTAACAATAATTTAATATTATTTTATCGTAGTTGAAATTAAATTATTAATATTCATTTATAATTTTAAACAGTGAAAATTGGTTAATTAGAAAAATAATTTAAATTCAATTAGAACTGGTTAAAAATTATTAACCAGTGATTATTTTAAATAGACTGTTGTCGTATGAAAACCCCACACGGGTATTGGGATGATATTTGACAAACACTAACCCCAATATTTAGTTGTATGTCAATCGATGGATTAACAGGCTGTGATGAGCGTTATTTATTTATTTTAATGCTCACACAGTTGTAAATTTCACTCTGGATGTGAATGGAATGTTTAATGATTATTTTTTCATTATTTGAATACATGCGATGTATGGAATCCATATAACTGAAATTATATGGTAATTGATTGAGTCACATTCCGATTCAGAAATAAGAAATTTTTTAAATAAAGAATATTTTTAAAATAAAGAACCTTTTAAATTAAAGAATATTTTAAAATAAAATGTTTTAACAATAAAAATCACATATTTATTGTATGTATAAACCAATAAACGAATCATATGATTAAATTACATTTTTGTTAGAAAAAAATGTCATCTTTAATATGCTAATGAAGAATAAAAGAATCATATGTTAAAATACATTTTGGTTAGATAAAAGATTGTCATCTTTAACATGTTAATGATGAATATCGAAAAGAAGTGATTTCAAAATTTAATATTTAGAAAATATTATCATTTTAATATGATAAAGATATAGAATATTCCATTTCGATTTAAAATATAAAATGAAGTTGGAATTGTTTTAAAACGAATATATAGGCGATTTATAAAATACATTTTAAATGGAAATCGATTTTTGAATGGAAATCGATGATATATATTATATATATATTTAATGGTCTGAATAGAACACGCCGCGCAGCGATCGTTCGTGAATTTCGACCGTTGACTTCAAATTGATGTAACGGGAGATCCGACCGTCGGATTCTCCTAAAACCGGAACCATTGGGGTCGTATCGAAAAGAACATTCCAATGATATAAGAGATTTCAAATCTAATGGTTAGCTTTGGAATTATGTCCAAATCAATTTTAGAAAAGGTCGCTATGAATGCAGTTCGGTGGCCGTTATTGGAAACTGACTGTAAAAGCCTTAATTAAATTATTAAAAATATGAAAAAATTATGTAAAATCATAATAAGTGATTTGGAAAGATTTTGGATGAAAAATTCCATATTTGGAAAGAAAAAAATATATTTTTATCGAAATGAACTAGTTATTAAGTAGAATAATCCAATATTTTTAAATGAACAAATTGGATTTTTTGGGTTTGTCGTGAATGGCGTCTTAAATAACACTGTTCTTAAACCCAATTGAGGAAAGAATAAATCTTTTAATTAAGGTTTATAGAAATTTACCAATTAATTAATATTTAATTGGAATTGAAATGAAAGTTGATTTTGGGTTTATCGTGAACTATGTTTTAAATAACATTTGTTCTTTAATCAAATTAACAGTGGAGATATGATTTGGAATTTATAAATCTTTTTATTAAGATTTAATGGAAAAAATTTCAAAGTAAAGTTTTTCGATTTAATATATTAAATTGGAATTGAATAGAATTTGATTTGGTAATCAAGATGAGTTTTCTGTGGATGAAGACCGCTACTATATATGGAATTTAAAAGGCTTTGCCGCTATTTCGTTTATATTATTAGTCTGACACGGGAATTTATATTGATTATGTACTGTTATGATTTCCGTGTAGATTCCATTTTGATGGAAGATGATTTTGGGTTTATCGTGAACTATGTTTTAAATGACATTGGTTCTTTAACCCAGTTAAAGATAAGATTAATTTCTTAAATTTGAATAATCTTAAAGTAACGATTTTTGGATATTAAAACCAAATTGGAGTTTTAATAAATTTTAATTAAATTTTAATTAAATTTTAATTAAATTGAAATGGGAATGAGATAATTAAATTTATCGAATTCTTGAAATGATAGAGAATGGAGTACCACCAGTTTTACTCCAGGCGATAGTTAAATCTTTAATTAGATTTGAACGTGAAATGGTAATCAAATTTACCGAGAACACAGGAAGTCTTAGATATGGCGTGCTACCAGTCTTGCTCCATGGGATGAATAGGTTGGGATTGGGAAATAATAAATGTTTATTGCGGTAAGGTTCGATAATCCTGACTAGTTAATAAAATCTTTTGAAATTGATATTCAAAGGAAGATTAAAGAATAAATTTAAAAGAATATATCTTTGATAAAATTAATGGGAACCTTTCCCTAATAATGTGAATACTGTATTAAAAGAATATTCTGAATTGGAATGAGGCGTATGATGTGTTTTTATAACGTTTGATTATAAAATACGTGAGTTATTCGAAAAGACCGAATTTAACCCATTCTGAATAATTACTACGACGATTAAGAGTCGACGATGAAGAGGGTGGTTGAAGACCGGAGTTCTTCACATCGTTTGGATGATTATTGATGTCTTGATTAGGTTGTACACCCAAGACAAGGTAATAAGTGGTGATCGTTCCGACGTACTTGGAGATCGACATATATGCGAGAACCTCTCTCCTGTATTGGACATATGGGACGAGGAATAAGGTGCCTCCGGTTTCGTTCAGACCCAGACAGACTTGTAAATGGATGTGTGTCTGACATTTGATTTCATTCTGTACTAATTAATTTCTATTAAATATATATCTGTTTGGTGACGTAGAATTTATTCTCTTGCTTAACACCCTTCTCTGAGACGTACGAGCTTAGAGGTTATATATTGATAAACATCAGTTGCATGGCGTGAATTGTTAGTGTGGCATGCTAAGATGCAAAAGATCAAGGCTTTTGTTGAAAAATAGAATCTTGTGGTTGATGATCAAAGCACAGCTTTAGTTAGCGTAGCTTTGTGTATAGCGTTAAATCGTGAGCCTCACACCTCGGTATGAGTGAAAAACGAGATAAGGGAATGCAGGGAGTGCATGACGTTTCTTTCTAGCTAGAAGTGGTGTCATGGTATGGAGCCTAGACATTTTTACTAACGTGGATGATGGAATGAGGCGCCTTAGATATCAAGTCCGTAGTGGCTCAGAGATAGGTCCTATAGGATTGGGAAACATGTGTTCAGGAATAACTAATCTACTAAAGTATGTGTGGACCGACCCTACAGGATCCAAGGCTCGCCAGCGTCTGAGCCTTGAGGCGTTTGCTAGAGTGCCTCGAATCAGTTAGGAGACCATCCCTTGCCTTGACTCATGATGGAAACCCAATTTCCAATACGGCATTTTTTGGTTTTAGTTGTAGAACTAGTATGGCGACATGATATATGGTACCCATGCCATCTATGTTTGATACATTTATATTTGTAGCTGATTTTGTCGCTATACACTTATAGTAATAACAAAAATGATTTGTTTTAAAAGTATCAAGCATGTTTGGCTAATATAAGGGAAAACTCTTTCCTCCGGCTTGCGTTGCATTGTGTGATGGGACCTGAGTCTTATAATAGCTTCATTTTCCAAAAAGCATTGCGTTGTTTTATTTTAAACTAAGATTCACGTGGAGTAAACCCCGTTCCTTGTTTTATGGCGTAGTCCCTTGAGTTACTTTATTTTAAAGTAAAGTTTAAATAACCGTTTTTGAGTTCTCACACCAGTCCCATGACTGACTCGTAGTTTATTGTTTCTACCTAAACTCTGAATGTCCATATTTTCCATACGGGCAGCTGGTAGTTTTGGTTTTCACATATATTTCTTTTTACAGGATCCTGGATTACAGCTGGAGCTATATTCGGAAAGTTTTGTATTCGTATATCTCTTTCAGTTGTGTCAGTTATTATTTTCCGCTATGCATTATACTTATGTATTATTTTCCGCTGCTATGTAATTTTAAATCTCCGATATTGTATTTCCAATGTGTGATAATTATTTATATTCTGGAATATTCTTGTACTCTGATGTAATTGTTATTATAAGAAATGAAATGTTCTTATATTTGTGTTGTGATTTGTCGTGTTCTCAACTCAATTCGGGCTTTCCCGTAAGGGCAGTTTGAGTCGTTTCAGCGTGGTATCGGAGCTTTGGTTTACAGAGCTCGAGAACAAAACACATTAGAACCAAACGAAATAATTCATCAGAGATTGGATTAGTAATATCCAATAAGAATGAGTCGTTAGAGATGGGATCTGTAGTATCCTAGAATGAGATTCAAAGAGTATTATTTTTAAACAAAATTGAAATCAAAATTTGGTTTTGGAAATTAAAATCTTATTATACATATTTGAATATTTTATTTTATTTAATTTTGGACAATCGAGTATATAAAGATTTTGCATATACATCTAATCCACGTGTATAGAAAGTCTCAAATATACTGAATAGATATAAAATCACACTCTAGTCGCCCGGAGATGACTTTGATGATACTGGTGATTGACATGTCAGCATCAGTAGTTTATGTTCGAGTTTCGAAAGTGGGATATCCATATGTCTCCAATCGACTGGTCTGAAAACCAAAACTTATTTAGAGTTCATTGTTGTGATTTGCACTAAAAAAATAATTTTTGACTATATATAAAAGTTATATATATTTAGAAAGTTAATCAACTAATTGATTGCTGGTTGTGTTTTGTATAATTATTGATTTAACTAATAAAAATATTTGAATGATAATTAATAAAACCAATATATGAATGAAAGGTAAATTTAGCCAAATTGAATTAATATTGAACTGAACTGAAAATTGATTAAAATTGCATACATGTACATGTATATATAATGAGCAGGCCATTGCATGGAAGCTAAGAAGAGGAATAAAATTGTATGTCCAACAAATAGGTATATGTTTACTGTGTTTCTTGGGTTTGATGGTTTTATGAGCCGACTGTCTAGCCGCTTGGCTTTTTCTTTTTCTTTTGATGGACGAGGACCTCGTGAGGCAAGTTGCGATTTTAAATATCAACCCATACAAAGGAGGTTATGGCGAAATTTTATGAAAATTTAGGGTGTTAGCCAAATTTTTGAAGAATTTGAAAATTCTTAGAAATTGAAAAGTTGAAGAATGAAAGTTGAGTTGGTTAGTTAAACAACTTTCAGCTCCGCTCCTTTTCGAAGACGAAAATATTTTAAGTGGGGGAGATTGTAACAACCAGGATTTTCAGAACCAATTTAAAATTTTTATTTTAGTTATTTTAGCGATTTTAAATAATAACAACTAAAAATTTATTTTAATCGAAGTTAGAACGAATATATTTATTTTAATTATAAAACGAGCCTGAAATGGTGCTGCAATTTGAAAATTCGATTTCTAATTTCAATTTAACATATAGAATTCAATATGAGTTAGAATTGGACGGAACAATAGATATTTGAATCTGTTTAATTATGTTTCTAATGAATGTGAAAAACTCATATTTCATAAAATAAATTAAAAGTTATGTCCAGTTTAAAATTCAAAATAGTCGCTATGGAATTTATATGTAACAACCTGAAATTTCGGGCAGTAAATATTTAAATATTGAGGTTATTTAAATATTTAAATGTTGGATTTAATATTATAAAAATGGTTTTATAACCTTGATTAAACCCCTTTATAAATAATAATTAAAGAGAAGAAAATATGTTGTTGAGTTTTTGATAAGTAGTTCAAAAAATAATCGATAATGTGACCGAAAATAATTTTATTGACAAACGAGGTTTTGCTTATTAAAAGTTGTTGGAATATCATGTGCATGTAGTAACGTTAGAATAATACATATATGTGTATGTACATATCATAGAAGTAACATAGAAATGATATATGTGTACATGTTCTAGAATATGATAAATGGCTTAAAATGATAGGGACACGTGTCATCAAATGAAAGGAACACATGTCTTGTAAGTAAATAAGGTTAAGACACACATATTAGGTGTCCATGTGTAGAAACATCTAAAGACACCTAAGTAGGCATGTGTCTTCATACTAAAGCATGATTGTATGTATTCATGTGAGGGAAATAAATATGAAGAGGCTTATTATATAAGCTAAAGGATATAAATTTAAAAAGAGAAGCTTATCATGTAAGCTAAATGATATAAATTTAAGAGAAGCTTATCATGTAAGCTAAATGATATAAATTTAAAAAGAGAAGCTTATAATGTAAGGTAAAAGATATAAATTTAAAATGAGAAGCTTATAGTGTAAGCTAAAAGATATAAATTTTAAATAAGAAGTTTATCATGTAAGCTAAAAGTAAAAGAAAAAGGAAAGTGATAAGGACACATAACCCTCTTAGGTGTCCATGTGTAGAAATATCTTAGGACACCTAAGTAGGCATGTGTCTTCATCCTAAAGCATGCATGAAGATAAGGAGGATAAGTGTCCCAAAACCAAATTACCAAACTAGCCTTGAAAACTACTATAAAGGGTGGAAAGGTTCATTCTTTTTCATACATTCACAAACATAAAACCAAGATAAGAAAAAGAAGAGAGGTTTGGGAGAAGCCTAGAGAATAATTACAAGATCAAGGAACAAGTACAAGGTGATTAAAATTATTTAAGTTTATGTATTCGTTTCATATTTTGAAGAAAAGTTGAGAAACTTATGAATGAATGATTGGACTTAAGACCCTGAAAATGACGTTCGGTATTTTGGGCATAACTTTTGCAATTCTTAATGAAATTATGACTTCTTTATCAATTTGGAAAGCTAATTCAAAGGGCTACAACTTTTAGCTATGAGACTTTTTTCTAATTTTTCCGTTTGCATACCCGAAAACTAAATGCAAAGTGAGGTAAAAATCAGCCCGAAATGGACATGTTAAAAATGTCTCATGATGTTTGATTTTATATATTAAATAGTAAATGATTTTGATGTTTTCTTTTGATGATGATTAAGTAGACAAAGAGAGTTTCTTACTGTAAAATAATTGGATTCAAAATCTATTTTTATCATAGAGAAACATCATCAAACATTTTGCCCAAAAACAGACTAAAATCTGGTTATTGGAACTTTTTATAGCACTCCGAAGCGCTATCTTTTCTATTTATAAAGCACAGAACCAAGCAGAATCTTTTATAGCGCCCAGAAGCGCTGTTGTAGCTGATTTGAGTCTAAAATCGTTATGACAACCTATAATTTTCATAGCATGACTGAAATGCTATTATAGACGTTTTCAATATAAAATCATGGTAAACTATTCCAAATCCTCTCAACATTTGGACTTGAGTTTCCATGTGGTATCATGAACAAACTGATAATTTCGAGGATGCTAAATCAAAGTAAAAGAGAGTCAAAACGTGTCAAAATTAAGAACAAGGATGGTTGATGACTTTGGATGATTCGAGCAAAATAATTGATTAATTGAGAGTGATGATAAGTACTATATGATGTTCTGCGAGACTTTTGCATGAAGATAGCAAGGAATACTGTAAGTATATTTACCATCTAATCCATTATTATTTCATAAGCTTGAACTTTAATTTAAATATGCCTATGATTTAACATACTATATTGGTTGCGATCTTTGTTTTGACAAGCAATCAATGCAAATAATCAACAGAACAAGTGATAATAATAATGCAAGAACACATACCAATTTTTAATGTGAAAACCTCTTCGATATGAAGAGTAAAAACCATGGGATGTATGCGAAGTCCACCCAAACTTCTCTTATTATGATAATGGAGTGATACACAAATCCAAGTCACAAAGCTGATACTCAAATTATTCAAAAATAGCGAGACATAACAGCATCAAAAAGCAAGAAAAGTTAAAAAAAAAACATCACTAGAAAATAGAGCTCGTAAATGCTGTGATTCTTGTAAAAATAGGCCAGCAAAAGGCCATCTCTAAGGAGTAGAAGTAGCCAACAATGTCTTGGAGAAGCTGGCCTTTTTTTTTTACCAAATTGGATGGTGGATGTCTTTTTACTAATGCTGCCAAATTTGATCTTGTTGCTACCATATATATATATATATATATATATATATATATATATATATATATATATATATATATATATATACACACACACTATATATATATATATATATAGTCGCCAAAAAAGACACATTGAAATCTTCATTCAACTATCTTATTTAATATGTTGACTGTTGCCCATCTAGGTGCAATTACCAAGGCACACCAAAGGTCAGCAAGGTAACTTTTCAACAAAAACACTAAATACCATAGCAACAATTTTTGCTAAAAATAGATATGGGCTTTTCCACATAGGAAGGGACCCATTCCCAATAAACCTCCCGTTCCCGACTATGTGGAGGTGGTTTCTATTCTAGCAATTGAACACTAAGTCTCAAATTTGCCTTTTGGCAAAGCTTTAGTCATCATGTTGGAACCATTACCATCAGTATGCAATTTCTCAAGCTTAATTAACTTATCACCAAGAACATTGTGTATCCAATGATATCTCACATCGGTATGCTTCGACTTTACATGAAAAGTGGAATTCTTAGCAAGATGAATTACACTTTGATTTTCACAATACAACAAATACCCCTTTTGTGAAAATCCAAGCTGACGAAGAAACCGTTTCATCCACAACAACTCTTTACATGCCTCTGTTGCTGCAATAAACTCCGATTCAGTAGTAGAAAAGCCACATATTTTTTTAGCCTAGATTGCAAAGACACAGCTCCTTCGCAAAAGTGGCCAAATAAACCAAAGTAGATTTTCTCGAGTCAATATCACCTGGCATATCAGAATATGAATAGCAAACAGACAAAGTTTGTCACTTCCAAAACAAATCTTCATATTAGCGTACCCTATAAGTATCTCATAATCCACTTCACAACACTCCAATGCTCTTTTTTTGGATTAAAGAGAAAATTACTAACTAAACCTACAGCATGAAATATATCGGGCAGAATGCAAACCATTACATACATAAAACTACCCACGGCAGAAGCATAGGCAACATGCACCATCTTCTCCTTCTCTCGTGTTGTGGAAGGACACTGTTCAGAACTCAACTTAAAAAGCATAGCAAGCGAAGTACTCACTAGCGTTGCTTTCTCCATTTTGAACCTTTTAAGCACTCTCTGAATATATGCTTCCTATGACAGCCATAATTTTCGAGCCTTGCGATCACGAGTAATTCTCATTCCTAAAATATTCTTTATCGGCCCAAGTTCCTTCATGGATAAAGTCTTGCTCAGCTGTTGCTTCAAACTAGCAATCCAATCTACATTTTGCCCTGCAATAAGCATGTCATCAACATAAAGTAGCAAAATGATAAATCGTCATTAGCAGATCTCTTTAAGAAAACACAATGATCATTATATGTCTTTTTGTATGCTTGCTACCCCATAAAAGAGTCAAATTTGCAATACCATTGTCTTGGAACTTGTTTTAGACCATACAAAGTCTTCTTCAATTTGCACGCATATTCTTCCTTCCCTTTAACTTTAAAGCCCTCTGGTTGTTCCACGTAATTGTCTTCTACAAGGTCACCATGAAGAAAAGCAGCCTTCACATCCAACCGCTCAACTTCTAAATTCAAACTGGGAGCAAAACCCAAAACAACTCTGATGGAAGACATATTGACAACTGGTGCAAATATCTCTTCAAAGTCTATTCCCTTTCTCTGGTTGCATCCTTTTACAACAAGTCTTGTTTTGTACCGTAGTGACTTTGAATTTTCATCTTGCTTCTCCTTGTAAAGCCAACGATTTTTCAAAGCCTTCTTTCCCTTCGGTAGTTTCATTAGATTAAAAGTGTTGTTATGTGACGGTCGCCCATTACTCCTGCACTTAACAAAAGGAATACTGCATTGAAAGACATGTTAGGCAGCGATGGTCAATCATCATGTAAGATAAACAAAATCGGAACCTGTCGTATAACTCACAATGCAAGGATAAAGTATAATAGAACATATATAACAGGCATTGATGGTGAAGCATAATTGAGAGAAACTTAAACTTTCATGTCAACTAGAAAGATCCATACATCAAACTGAATACAACATCAATTTATGTACAAATTGCCTCACTACAACAGAGAATCATACAACAACATAACAGCAGAAACAACAACTAGTATGTATAGTTGAAAGTAATATGTAAGCCTTTAGCTCGTCATCGATCTGCAGCATCGTCCTCACTAAAATCTGCTACCTGCTACTCAGTCTGCCCATCCACAACACAATGGATGAACAACCCAAGGTAATAAGAGGAAATATAAAACCTTGAGTCAAACAAAAGTCTTATTGAGCAATAAAACAACTATCTAACATCATCAATAACGTATATGAGAAATAGGTAGATCAATTAACTAATCTACCAATTCAACAACAGAGAAGAACCCAAAGCATCTCCCCCACATTTGGCAGTGATAGCCTTTACAAACAACCAGAGAGAAAACATAGCAGACATAGCAATTAATTATCTTTTGTAGACCATGCTAATCGAGATTAACATCCCCCAAGAACAAGCCCCGAAGGCCTAAACCAACATCATACAAGCACCCAAGAGATGTCTCCTTCGATGTCCAACAATCCACACAAGACGATACCAACAAAGCAATCAACATCCATTACTCTGACTATCAACGCCTATCCTGCTTTTAAACCATCATTAATCGTATGACCGGGTCATTATCATGTCGTCCACAAAGGGATAATGGTAACCCCGGTTCTAGCAAAACTTCATACACCTTTCCACGATACATATTTAGGCCTTTCAATGATACCCAAGGTACTCAACCAGATCCCCTCCAGTGTTTTGGGCGTCCCCATTATACCTTCTCTTTGAGTTCGCTATAACTTACGACAATGAAAATCTCTCAGCCTTCAATATCTCTAGCCATCCAACTTGATGACCATTCACAAGCTCAAGCGACTACTCGAGCAACCATTATCCACGGACTCATAACTTTGAGTCGTCTTCACATTCATTGCATTTCATCGATCAACGAACACTTCAAAACACTTCGAACATTCCACCTTGAACTCAGGTCGAAGCCACGACCATCATCGACCCAATAACAAGCTTTGTTTGGTCGATAGCTGATACACAACATTTAACCCTTCTTTGCTACAGTGTTTCATCTTTTTCCATAAGTCACAATCCACACGTTTCACAAACACTGCGACCATTCCAGGGTCGTTCCACGACCCATCAGTCTGGTTCCATGACAACCCATTAATCATAGCGACCCATTATAGTGTTGTAAGCCACTGTCACTGATCCATCAAACACTGCCTTGACCAAACCTACTCTAAGCGACCCGATCCAACTTGGATGACCCAACCCAACCCAACTAGGATGACCCGACCCAACTTGGACGACCCGACCCAAGTTGGACGACCGGACATAACTTGGACGACATGACCCAACTTTACCAAGCATTGATCCATTATGTTGCAACTAGACTGGCCCATCAAGCTATGACCCAAGCTTGTCACGTCATCAATGACCCGACTTCAATCTCGAACGACCCAACCACTTTGACCCATCATTTCTTGCACGAGATGCCACACAATCCATCACTATTCACAACCGATCCATGCTAGGTTAGACCGATCATTAACTCGTGCAACTAATCCATCAAGCCATCCAATAATTTAAGCAATCATCAAATGAACAATAACACAACAAGTATCATCATACATTCCTATAGAATTCACTGAATCATGATAAAACAATAAATGAACAAAATAGTGGATCTAAATTTGTATAAACATATGAATTAACATAAGAATTATCGATTTAAGTTGCTAGATTGGATCCTATGCTGATTCGAATGGGAATATACTTACCGTGATGTAGATATAGTTGAAAACAACTTGAAATGATAAAAAATAAGATCAAATAACCCATATATCTGATTGAATCCTTGTGAGGATGCTTATTACTCACCAAATCCACAATTAGCTTAAAAACGATGATCTACAAATCGAAACATCGAAGAACGGTCTTCAAATCAATCACTTTGATGCGATCTACCTCTCTTCGATGTTGATCTTCAATCTTCTAATCTAGATCTATGAAACAAATGAAGTGGAGATGTATTTGATTGAGCAAGGAGGAACACAAGCTCAACTAAATGAGATAAATGAAGAAGCTAAACCATGCCGCCGCCACCCCCTTATTTATAGTCAACAGCCTAAGCCTTAGTGGTGCCCATAAATCAACCCACTAATGACTAATTAGCCAGGCCAGAAATTATGTAACACAAAAAAAAACTGATTCCTCTCAAACCGCTAGACCAAATCTTTAATGTGACCATACTACGAAATTGGCAACACCATTTACTTTCCAATGAAATCGATCTGAGCACCTGATTCAATCACAGTCAAAAGTAATGCCTTGTACAAAATCAATAGAGGTAAAATGGTCACAAATAAAATTGACAAAAATCAGGGACATGTCTCACATCCCCATAACCAACATATCAATATGAGAATGATCTGACCCTCAGGGAATTAAATAAAATTATTTTATGATCCTCTGATACGTAAAATAAAGGTCGTTACATTCTCTCCCACACCCTTAAGAATTTCGCCTCCGAAATCCCAAGCAAACACAAGCAACCAAAACCATTTTGCATGCTTATCATCCATGAGCAACCAATCTATCGTCCAAACTAACATCCATTAAGTCATGCATCCATAGCATTAACCTAACATGCAAAATTCTAACAAATTATGCAAGTTACAATGACGGAAAGGTGACACATCATTAATAGGTCATACCAACGAAGAGTTTCGGATGGATCGTCTTCATACTCTCTTCTGTTTCCCATATACAATCGTCATCATCCTCACTTCATTGTACCTTGATTATTTTAACCATCTTCCTCCTAAGTTGTTTCGTGTCATTCCCCACAATGCGAAGCAGATTATGAGATTTGGTAACTACAGACTCGACTTCTAGGTCTTCGTACTATTCGAGAGATACCACCACATTCAAATCATGCACATACTTTCGTAGAAAAGAAATATGAAACACATTGTGCACACTCGACATCTTATCGGGTAAATCCAATTTATACGCGAGCTATCCAATTCACTCGACTGTTGTAAACGGTCCAGCGCACCTTGGAGCTAACTTTCCTTTACTTCCGAGCCGAACAACGTTCTTTAAAGGAGAATTCTTTACGAAAACCATATCGCCAACGTTGAAATCTAAATCCTTACGACGCTTATCGGTGTAACTTTTCTGACGATCTTGGGCTGCCTTCATTCATTACCGAACAATCTCAATACAATCTGATGTTTCTCTTATCATCTCAGACCCAAGTACCAACTTATCACCAGTCTCTAACCAACATGCCAGAATTACACGGCCTACCATATAGCGCCTCGTATGGTGTCGTCCCAATGCTCGATGGGTAACTGTTGTTGTAGGCTAACTCAACTAGATGTAGATGGTCTTCCCATGATCCCTCAAAATCTAATATACAAACTCTTAGGAGACCTTCCAAACTCGGTTAACTCTCTCAGTTTGACCATCAGTCTAGGGATGATAAGTTGTACTTAAATATAACTCGGTTCTCAAAGTCTCTTGCAAATTTTCTAAAATCCACTCGTGAACAAAAGATCTCGATCATTCATGATGCTCTTTGGAATACCATGGAATCTAACTATCAATTTTATATAAAGCTCTCAGCCAACTTGATGTTGTCCTAGTCGATCTGACATGAATAAACCTTGTGCTTTTGGTCAAGCGATTCATGACGACCCAAATCCGTTCATTTCCTGCCCTTGTTCTAGGTAATCCATCAATAAAATCCATCGATATTTGCTCTCATTTCCATGTAGGAACTTCTAGTGCTGAAGCAATCCACTCGGCTTTTTCTGTTCAGCTTTCACTAAATGACAATGCGTGCATTTGGAAATGAACTTTCCAACATCCCTCTTCATCCCTTCCCAGTAGTAAGCTCGCTTCATATCCCGATACATCTTATTACCACTGGGTTAGATCGTCAATCTCGAGTGATGAGATTCCCTCAGAACCTTATCCCTCAATCCATCAATATCAGGAACAACCAGTCGTCCTTTCTTTCGAAGCCAACCCTCTCAATCAACTTCAAATTCCTTGTCCTCTAGTTCTAACTCCTGGATAATCTCTACAAGCTTTCCATCATGCTTTTGGTTCTCACCAATCCTTTCGATGAGAGTAGGTCTTATCGATAAGCTTGCCAACATTTCAGGTTCCACCTCACACCGTGGTCTGAAATCAAATCCTACCAAGTGCTCCAGGTGCTCCTATTCCGAAAACATAGCTCCCAATCCTGCATGTCTTCGAATCAATGCATCTGCAACTAAATTCCCATTACCAGGAGTATAGGCTATACCAAAATCGTATGATGCCAAAAACTCTAACCATCACTGTTGCCGAGGATTAAATCATTTTGGGAGAAAAGAAACTTCAACGACTTGCTATCCGTAAACAACATGAATCAAACTCCTAACAAGTAACGTCTCCACATCTTTAGAGCAAACAAAATTGTCGCTAACTCCAAATCATGAGTCAAATAATTCCTTTCATGTAGTTTCAGTTGTCGACTTGCATATGCCATAACTCTATCTTTCTGCATTAGCATTGCTCCAAGTCTAGTACCACATGCATCGATATCAACCACTATATCTTCATTCCCATTTGGAATCGTCAAAATAGGAGCACTCCTCAATGTCTTTATCAGGATTCCAAAAGCTCGCTCACAATTCGCATCCCATAAGAACACTTGATTCTTATTTGTCAATCCTGTTAATGGTGCCACTGTCTTGGAGAAATCCTTGATAAACCGACGATAATATCTTACCAATCCAAGGAAACTACTTACGTTCGTTTCATTCTTAGGTCTATCCCAGTCCTACATTGCAACCACCTTAGCGGGATCCTCCACTATTCTGTTTCCAGAGACAACATGGAATAAAACCCCCACTTCACTCTTCCGGAAGTGACACTTCGAAAACTTAGCACTCAGCTGATGCTTTCGCAGAATTCCCAAAACAATTCGCAAGTGCGTCTTATGCTCTTCCTCATTTCAGGAATAAACCAGGATATCATCCACGAACACAAGCACGAACTTGTTCAACTGATCTCTGAAAACCCTATTCATAGGATCTACGGAATACACAGGTGCATTGGTCAATCCAAACGACATTACCAACAACTCAAAGAACCCGGACGGTGTCCTAAAAGCTGTCTTCAGCACAGTATCATGCGCCACTCTCAACTGGTGAAATCCCTTTGCTAAATCCATCTGAGAAAACACCTTGGCCTCATGAAGATGATCAAACAATTAGTTTATCCTTGGCAACAAATACTTGTTTTTCTTGGTCACCTTGTTCAACTCACGATAATCCACACGCAATCTCAAAGATCCATCCGCCTTGGTTGCAAACACAACTGGTGCACCCCATTTGGGCGTACTCTTCCGAATGAATCCTTTTCCCAAAAAGGTCACGAACTTGCACCTCTAACTCTCATTGTTCTCTAGGCGCCATTCGCCTAAGGGCCATAAGGATTGGTCTAACGCCTTCGACCAAATTGATCCTGAACTCAATCTCGCGATGCGGCGACAACCCTTTGCCTCTTCATAGACGTCATCAAACTCACCAGCGATCAACACAGTTGAAAATTCTTCCCGTGGAATCACAAGCGAATATAAAAATCTTACAAAGACACCATGTTTGGGCTTACATCGAATCACAACTACTTGCCCTTCAACATTCCAGACTGTCACCTCGAGTTTCTCGCAATCCACTGTTGTCTACCTCTTGAGCCAATCCATACCCAAAATGGTCCCAAACCTAACAAAGTTCAAAACAATGTAATCACACAGCGCAACCATGACTCGACAACATAAGACCACGACAAAGCATACAAAGGCTAGACGAACCACTACCAGGATTAGTCACAACCAAGGTTTATCACATATCTCAGGTTCCAAACCCAAGCGGTTAACAAGCTCGTTGCAAATGAAAGAATGCAATGCTCCAGTATCAAACAATACTCGAACTGAAACACCCCAACAGAAAGCGTACCTTGAACAACAACACTCTTCCCTTTCTCCTCTACCGTACGAGCTCGTGAAGAAGATGACACTGCTTCACTATCTGCTTCCCCTTAGCTAGTTCTGGACAATCCTTCTTGTTATGCCCAAGCTTGTCACAGTTATTGCACTTCCTCTCGACTTTCGGATTCTTGCAATCATTGGAGAAATGGCCCTTCTATTGGCAGTTATAGCAAGTCACCTCACTTTTTGGTTTCTTCTGGTCATTCTTTCCTTTCTGCTATTGTTGCTTCCTCTTTCCATTACCCTTGTTGTTATCATTACCACCCTGTTATGGTTTCAGTGCCTCCTTGGTTGCAAAACCAACAGCTTCTTCCTTGAAAAAAAACTCTCGTGTGTCCAACTTTTTCGGTGATCTTTTCATAAGGGTCATTAAGATGATCAACTAGTGGCCACCCAATATATGTATCCAAGCCCTTGACAAACTTCTTGTTCTTCTAATAAAGAGAGTCGATATACGAATGAGCATACATGGACAAAGCTTCGAAATGAGAAACACATTCGAGCACTAGTCAACCATTTTGCTTTAACTAAACAAACTTCTTGAACAGAACTGAATTCTGGGCAGTAAAGATGAACTTTGTCTAGAACTTGACTCATAATTGATCCCAAGTAATCTCATCTTCATGAGTCTCTAAAGTGATAGAGTTCCACCAATCCATAGCTCTGCCCTGTAGCTACCTTGATGCAAGCTTCCTCTTATTAGCATCGTTAATACCCAAATCTCCAAAAATCCGAATGCAAATATCTAGCCACCCTTGAATCTCAACTATCGGCTTTGTCCCTTTGAATGGATTTCCACTAAGATCAATGAAGTCTTTGCACAGCTTCGTGAAATCCACAACCCTTGGTACCTGCACCTCAACCCCAACATCTACCACAGCTGCTCCTGGAGCGGGTACCCTCCTCATGATCGTTGTCATCATAGCCTCAAACATAGATGGGTAATTTGGTGTACCGCCATTACCTCATCCAAGAACAATCTCCTCCCTAGTAGTTCGTCTCGATAATTGACGACCCATTCTATGTAATATAGAATGATTAGTCGCCATACGAGAAAAACTACAATGGAGTTCAAGCGCTGTTTTACTATACACTAAAATACATCCATCATAAATCTACAACCCCATCTCTTATATGTTTTCACATCCTTGAGCTTTGACTAAAATCGATAGCCAATGCTTTGATACCAACTGTGACGATCGCCTATAACTCCTGCACTTAATAAGAGGAAAACTGCACTGAAAGACGTGCCTGGCATCGATGGACGGTCACCAAGGTAAGATAAAAAAATCGGAACCTGACGTATAACTCACAGCGTAGAGATAAAGTATAATAGAACATACATAACAAGAATTGATAGTGAAGCATAATTGAGCTGAAAATTAAACTTTCATATCAACTAGAAAGATTCATACATCAAACTGGATACAACATCAATTTTTGTACAAATTGCCTCACTACTGGTCTCTCAGAGACTCATACAACAACATAACAGCGCAAACAACAACTAGTATGTATAGTCGAAAGTAATACATAAGCCTCCAGCTCTCATCGATCCGTGGCATTGTCCTCCTTAAGATTTGCTACCTGCTACTCAGTCTGCCCATCCATAACACAATGGATAAACAATCCAAGGTAACAAAAGGAAATATAAAACCTTGATTCAGACGACAATCCTAATAAGAGATAAAACATCTATCTAACATCATCAACAAAGTATATGAGAAATAGGTAGATCAATCAACAAATCTACCAACTCAACAACAGAGAAGAACCCAAACCATCTCCCCACATATGACAGTGACAGCTTTACAAACAACCACAGAGAAAACATAGCAGACATAGCAATTAGTTATCTAGTGTAGACCATACTAATCGAGATTAACATCCCCCAAGAACAATCCCCGAAGGCCTAAACCAACAAAGCAATCAACATCCATGACTCTGGCTATCACCTCCTATCCTGCTTTGAAATAATCATTAATCATATGATTGGCTCATCATCATGTCATCTATCAAGAGCTAATGTTAACCCCATTGCTAGAAAAACACCATACGCCTTTCCACGATATGTATTTAGGCCTTTCAATGATACCTAGGGCACTCAAACAGATCCCCTCTAGTCTTTTGGGCATCCCCATTATACCCCTGCTTTGAGTCCTCTAGAACCTATGACAGCGATAATCTCTTAGCCTTCAATATCTCTAACCATTCAACTTGATGACCATTCACAAGCTCAGGCGACTTCTCGTGCAACCATTAGCCATGGAGGAACAACTTTGAATCGTCTTCACGTTCATTGCATTTCATCGATCAACGAACACTTCAAAACATTTTGAACATTCCACCTTGAACTCACGTCGAAGCCACGGCCATCATCAAACCAATAACAAGCTTTGTTTGGTCGATAGTTGATGCACATTGTTTCACCCTTCTTTACTACAGCATTTCATATTTTACCATAAGTCACAATCCACAACATTTAACAAACGCTGCGACCATTCCTAGATCGTTCCATGACCTATTAGTCCACTCCCATGGCAACCCATTGATCATAGTGACTCACCGGAGTGTTGCAAGCCACTATCACCGATCCATCAAACGCTGCCTTGACCTAACCAACTTCAAGCGACCCGACCCAACTTGGACAACCCGACCCGACCTAACTTGGAAGACCCAACCCAACTTGGACGACCCGACTTTACCAAGCACTGATCCATCATGTTGCAATCAGATCGAACCACTAAGCTACGACTCAAGCATGCCACATCATCAACGACCCGATTTCTATCTTGAACGACCTAATCGCTTTGAACCATCATTTCTTGCACGAGAAGCCACGCGATCCATCACTAATCACAACTGATCCATGCTAGATTTGACTGATCATCAACTCATGCAACCGATTCATCAAAACATCCAATAATTCAAGCAATCATCAAACGAACAACGACACAACAAATATCATTATACATTCCTATAGAATTCACTGAATCATGATAGTACAATAAATGAACAAAATACTGGGTCTAAATTTGCATAAACATATGAATTAATGTAAGAATTACAGATTTAAGTTACTATCTTAGATTTAAGTTACTAGCTTAGATCCTATGGTGATTCGAATGGGAACATACTTACCATGATGTCGATCTAGGTGAAAACAATTGGAATGATGAGAAATAAGATAGAACAATCCATATATTTGATTGAATCCGTGTGAGAGATGCCTATCACTCACCAAATACACAAATTATCTTGAAAACGATGATCTACAAATCCGAACAGCGAAGAATAGTCTTCGAATCAATCACTTTGATGTGGTCTACCTCTCCTCGATGTCAATCTTTATTCTTCTAATCTAGATCTATGAAACAAATTAAGTGAAGATGTATTTGATTGAGCAAGGATGATCACAAGCTTAACCAAATAAGAGAAATGAAGAAATAAACCATGCCCTAACCCCCTTATTTATAGCCAACATCCCAAGCCTTAGTGGACCCCAAAAATCAGCCCACTAATGACTAATTAGCCTAGCCAGAAATTGTGTAACACAAAAAGAGCGATTTCTCCCAAACCATTGGACCAAATCTTTATTGTGACCACTCTATGAAATTGGCAGCACCATATCCTTTCCAATGAAATCAATTTGAGCACCTGATTCATTCCTAGTCAAAAGTTATTCCCTATACAAAACTGATAGGGGAAAAATGGTCACAAATAAAATTAATAAAAATTATGGACATGTCTCACATCCCCATAACCAACATATCAAAATATGAGAATGGTCCAACCCTCAGGGAATTATGGATACATATTTTATGATCCTCCGATACGTAAAATGCGGGTCATTGCATATTATTATGCAACGATTTCATTTCTTCTTTCATTGCATCCAACCAAAATTGCTTATCATCGTTGTCTATATCTTCCTTGAAGGTCTCAGGTTCTTCTCCATCGATTAAGAGAACATACTCAGAAGAAGGATGCGTAGTGGAAGGAAGTCAGTCCCTGGTAGATCGCCTTACAGTAGTTGTTTGAGTTTCAAGAGAAGCATGATGATCAATTTCAGCATCTTCTTCATAGGGATCATCTTTCACACGTACATGACCTTTATTGTCATCTTCTTGTACAGGCTTAGTTGGACTTGGTGCAGGAGTCAAAGGAGGGTGTTCATAGCCACTATGAGATGTAGTTTCTTGTGATTTCTGAATATCTTCAATTATTTGATCTTCAACAATGTCTACATCCTTGATACGAATCGATTTCTTCTCTATAGGGTCATAAATTGTAGACCATAGCCCACAAAGATGCATTGGTAAGTCTTGGAATCCAGCTTCGATCTTTCATCATTAGGCATATGCACAAATGCCATACACCCAAAGACACGTAGATAACTGTAAGAAACCTCCTTACTAAGCCAAACCCTATCTAGAACATCACCCTTCAAAGAAACACAAGGAGACAAATTAATTGCATGTGTAGCTGTAAACAAAGCTTCACCCTAAAAGTGTTTTGGCAACTTAGCCTCTGAAAGCATGCATATTATTCTCTCTAACAAAGTCCTATTTATTCTCTCTGCTACACCATTCAACTGTGGAGTCTTCTTTGGTGTAAACTGATGTAGAACACCTTGTGCCTTACAATATTCATCAAGTGGGCCGATGTACTCACCACCACTGTCAAAATGTAAACACTTTAGATTTTTACTAGATTGCCTTTCAATCAAGGCTTGGAATTGCTTAAAAACATCAAGTACCCGATCTTTTGTTTTTAAGACATAAGTCCACAACTTCTTTGAACATTCATCAATAAAAGTAACAATATAAAGTGCACCACTAAAGGTCTTAACTTTTAACGGACCACAAACATCAGAATGAACAAGGTCAAGAAAACCTGGTTTTCTTGAAGGAGGATGTCTCTTAAAGAAGACACTATTCTGTTTTCCTGCAAAATAATGAGGACATCTGTTTCGATTTTACACACTTCAAATCAGGTAGTGCATTTTTCTTCATCAAAAAGCTTAGCCCCTTTTCACTTATATGGCCAAGTCTTCTATGCCACAATTTTGCAAAATAATCATTTGCCACATGTACAAAATCAGCGGGAATTGAGGCTTGCAGCAAGTACAGGCTTATGTGCTTTTTTCCATGAGCTAGCACCATGTTTCCTTTAGTAAGCTTCCATTGACCACAATGAAAAGTGTTGCAGTAGCCATCATCATCGAGTTTTCCAATAGTGATCAAGTTTAATCAGATTACTGGAACATGTCTAACATTTTTAAGCATTAAATTTGCTCTAATGGCGGTCACCAAACATACATCTCCAAAGCCCACAACCTGAGCCACACCATCATTACCCATCTTCAACACCTTAAAGTCACTAGGTGTATAATATGTGAAGAATTCCTTCCGTGATGTCATATGTAGTTATGCTCCACTGTCAGTGAACCAATTCGACTCATATTTAGCACGGTTCACATAACTCTCATCATGTACAATGATAAGATCACCGTCAATTGCAGTAGCAACTCGATCATTATTAGTGTAATCTGTTTTATCTTGCTTCTTATCTTGCATGTCGTTACCACCCTTGTTGTCTTTTTTCCACTTATAACAATATTTCTTAATGTGACATGATTTATCACAATAATGGCACTTCATGTTTGTGTATCTTCCATAAGGTTGCTTCTGCTTTTGTATCTAGAAACTAGAGCTTTACTCTTGCTTCTTCCTCTTTTTTCAGCAACATATGCTTCCTCGGATGAAGAAGACACACCATGAGATTTCTTCCTCATCTCCTCATTCAAAATACCAACTTTTGCAATATCCAGTGTAACTTTGCTATGTGGTGCTGAGTTGCAAAGTGTCAATCTGAAAGTGTTCATGAATTAGGAAGAGTGCCAAGTAACAAAAGACCCTGAATTTTCTCATTAAAAATATTTCCATAGTTGATAATTGCTTAATAATGCCATGAAAATAATTCAAGTGATCTGAAAGTGACTTGACTGAATTGTACTTCAAGCCCTTCAATTGTTTGATTAGGTACAATTTATTATATCCATACTTATTGGAATAAAGGGATTCTAGTTTTTGCCATAGTGACCTTGAATGAACATCATCATTTACATGATTCAGAACATTATCATCAACCCACTGACAAATAAATCCACACATCTGTTCATGTTCAAATAGCCACATAGTTTTACCTTCTGGTTTTCCACCACTAAACACAGATAAATGCCAACTTTTGACATATAACAAGTCTTTCATTTTTCTCTTCCAAATATGATGGTTAGCCCCATTCAAACTAATATTCTACTAGTATTGATATTACTAGAATCCATCAGGGGATACTACAAATTAACCAAGTGGCCCTTATACCAGTTTGTTAAGGAAGACGCACACAAACAACAAAATGCCACAAGTAATATACACCCAACTTTAATATACTTCCATCAAAATGCACCACAATCACTAACGATCAACGCAAATAGTCAACATAACAAGAGACAATAATAAAGCAATAACATACACCAATTTTTAATGTGGAAAACCTCTTCGATGTGAAGAGTAAAAACCATGGGACCGATACCCAGAATTCTCTTATTGTGATAATGGAGTGATATATAAATCCAAATCCAAGTCACAAAGTGGATACTCAAATTATTCAATAATAGCTAGCAATAATAGCATCAAAAAGAGAGAAAATTGTAAAAAATATCACCAGAAAACAGAGCTTAGAAATATTGTTACGTCTGGAAAAAATAGGCCAGCAAAAGGAAATCTCTAAGGAGTAGAAGTATCTCATAATGTCTCAGAGAAGCTAGCAGTTTTTTTGACCAAATCGGATGGTGGATGTCTTTTTACTAATGTTATTAAAATTTATCTTGTTGCTACCTAAAGCTTGGATATATATATATATCCACCAAAAAAAGACACATTGAAATCTCCATTCAACTACCTTATTTAATATGCTGAATATTGCCTATCTAGGTGCAATTACCAAGGCACACCAATGGTTAGCAAGATAACTTTTCAACAAAAACACTAAATACCGTAGCAACAATTTTTTCTCCAAATAAATATGGGCTTTTCCATATAGGAAGGGGCCCATTCCCAATAATTCTATGTACCGAAGAATGATTCTATCATTTTCGATGTAAAAAAAAAGAGTGCTCATCATATATAACACAAAAATTCTAGCAATGTGATAAAGGTTATTCAAATTAGCTGCTTTGTAATCCTTAGAAAAATATTTGTTTAAATAGGATATGATAATATTTCCAATCCTAATATCTTTTTCGATAAATAGCGGTAAAATTTGATTACCATTGCCAAATCGGCACCATCGCTCATTATATGGAATACCACGGGTATTCAACATAAATGATATAAATGTCAACAGGGTAAAATCTAATGGTGTAAAACCAATCTCAACATTCAAAATAAAAGGTATAAGTAGTAGGTCACCATCGCTCAATTATGGCATGTATACATCTATTATTAGAATTTCTCAACTTGACATTCATGAATCTACCAAAAAATTTCACTATGGTATCTCTAATATATGGATGAACTTTTAGATTTTTAATTCTACCATTTTAACATTGTCTTAAATGATCCATGTCATTTCATATTATCAAGATTTTATTCGTAACTACAGTTATACTGTAAATTAGTAATGGAAACATATAAATAAACATAAAATTAACATGTAACTGTAATAAATGATATACCATAAGCTCTTTTTTGATCGTGAATATGTGATGCACTTCTTTTGAAGACTAGCAAAATACCGAAATAGAAATGTTAGATATATCAAAGTATCTATGCCAACTTCTCCATGGTCATCGCCGCCAATAGTCTGTTTAATTCTTCTTGAAGCATTTCTTCTCCGTATATTGCCGATAGAGCTAGATCCTTCCACAATAACGTTTTCTATCATAAAACAATTTTTTTATGTAACCCTAAAATTTGGATATTCACGAATCCAAGCTTTAATCAGGCAAATTTTTAGGGTATTTGGTGGAGAATGAAGTTATAATTGAATATGAATTAAAATCGGTTTGATTTTGAACAAAATTCCTTTTTTTTAAGGTAAAGAATGGGTTTACTAAAGAAGATATGAAAATACGGAAGAAAGGAACTCTCGGGTTTAAGTGAAAATTTTGTAGGTTCGGTATATGTATATTATAAATAAAAAAAGGTTTACATATAAATGGTAAAGCGAAAACCATTTATAGCTAAACGGATTTTAGAATCCCGAATATACCTTTAAACGATTTCACTTAACCATTTATAGGCATATATGAAATAAAAAATGTCCCCCCAATCCACGTTCTTTGCTGGATGAATGGGGATTTATGCCATTTTTATTTCGATTGCACCTCTTGAATTTTGAAAATCTGCAAGAGATGCTCTTACTTATATTAATAGAGTTTTGATCAAGCTACAGTTAGTTTAGGTATACTTTTTTCTATGCCAAAATCACCGTTACCTGGCTCTGAATTTTCAAAATTTTGCAATTACATATCTATAATTGAGAATGCAAAGTCATCGTTAGTATAGCGCTTTATTTATATCCACATCCAAAATCATTTGCCAATACTTGATATTCACATCCAATATTACGAACAGGTATCAGTTAGTAATTTTCATATCAATTTATGATCGATGGATCAAGAAACATAACTTGAAAATTTTAGTTTAACATATATGTTTCATAATCTTATTAATTATTAAAGTGTAATTTTTAGCATTTAATAAACATTTAGCATACATAATATAAACTTGTAAACTAATGAAACGATAATAAATATTTTTTATCGCACTAAAATAAACATAATTTAAAACATAACCTTGAAAAAAAACGAATGGATAATAATTATAGATTGATGTCTTTGTATTCACATCTGCGTTCATTTTTACAAATATACGATATTTATCTGTTTTTTAGATACAGACGAATTTTTTAAAAACAAAGACAACCAATACGAAATCTTCTGCACTTAGTTGTGTCCTCAAGAACAAAGAAAACATACTCAGATATAAGTGTGACTCATTTAGACACTAAAAGTAAGTATGGAAATAGCGGCCAGCCCTAGCGATGGTCAATACTTTCAGCTATCACACACTATTGCCCTAGCGAAGGAAGGTCGAGCAATCAACAATCACTCCCTGCAATAGGCGAAGCTCGGGAAGTAACTACATTTCCAACTAATGAAATCCAATCTCCGGATCGGTTTAGAGACCTACTACCACCTGGTCCATCTCAACTCCCTAATTGACCGAATCTTGGACCAGATCAATTGATGCAACCTCCAGATCGACCAAAGTCTAGTTCGATGCAACCTTTGGTTCGATCTGATATCTTACCACAAACTAGACTTATGTCGCCTCCTACTTGACCTTGCCAGCACGGTGGTCTAAGCACAGTTAGGGGCAGTAACCCTCTGTCTCTCTTACACTGCAATGCCACATCAGCTCCCAAAATGGCAGAGGGAAACATTACAGTAAACCACTCTGATATTGCCCTAGGCGGGGGTAATGCTGAATCCCGAGTTGATAATGCCTACCCAAGTCGGTCCAATCCTACTAGCATGGCTATGGTTCGACCCAACACGCATACCAACACAGGGGCCTTAGACAATCTAGAACCAACAACCGAAGCTGCAGACTACCTTCACCCATCACTCTTAGGTCGCACTAAACTGACCCCAAGAACGTGAAGCATGCTTCCACTCTGTACTGAGACTCTCGCTGAAGCCAACAGTGTAGAATTGGATTCGTAGCAATGACTTCTCGAGGATGGGAATCAAATCACCAATATCATCAAGCGCTTCACCCGAGGCACTATTTCACAGCAAGACATGGATAACGTCCATCGCAGTCATTTCACGTGAAAAATCAGGAATTCCCGTAACCCACCTGACATCAAAATCCCAGTTATGGAACCATACAATGGAAGGACAGATCCTACCATACATCGCATTCGCTATATGCGTCACATGGAAGTACTATCGGCATCAGTTATTTCATGGCTAAGTGCTTTCCCCATACATAACCAACATCGCCGCCATGTGCTTTTGACAGCTAACAATGAAATCGATCAACAACTAGAATATGTTGGTCACCTGCTTCATTGAGCAATTCAGAGTTTACATATCTCAACCCAAGAGCATCATGTTCCTCATGTCTATCAAGCAACGATCCAGCGAGACCCTACGTTCTTTCCTAGAAAGATTCAATGCAGCTGTGGCATCAGTCGATCGACCTGAACCATCGATGGTGCTCATGGAGGCTATGGTTGGTGTTTTGGATAGAACAAAATTCAAAATCTCCCTGCAAAGGGACCCTTCAGGAGACATTGGAGATTTCTACTCTAAGGCAGACAGATTCCTCTGGCAAGAGTATGCTAATGTAGAGATGGAGAATCTCGACGTATTTACTATGAAGGATCGAGGATCATCCACTGCTATCCAAAATTAAGGAAAGGGGAAAGTCTTGGAAAAGAACGACAGGAATGTGCAGTTTTGGAGAGAGCCCAAATATGATAGATACACCGAGCTCAATTCCTCACTATTGGACATATACCTCGACATGCAAGGAACTCTTACTTTTCCTAAGCCTCCCAGGAGGGAGCCAACTCAAAGTGAACATGAATCAGGAAAGCACTGCATGTTTCATGATATGGCAAGTCATGGCACCAATGACTGCATGCACTTGCATAATCTCATCGAAGAACGGGTTAGACATGGAGAGCTACCCGAGTATGTTAAGAAATATGCGGCATCCGCACCGCCACTGCTACCTTTCCATGCTCCTCAGAATGGTTCCCATGCTCCTCGGAATAGGAAGGATCTCGAGCCTAGCAATCACGACATCATTATCAACTGATATGGATTATATCATTCTGAATATACTACGTCTCTTAGGATATAAGAGATGTATCACTTTTTTCAATAGCTACGTTGACTCATGTAAGCTACGGGGTTAGACTTTAACTCTCAAGCATACCACATTCTCAATAATACAACTACCTTATGAATAAAATGGTTATGTTGAAGTACACACGTACGAGATTAGGATGCAATCCTAAGGTATGCTCTGGATTCAACCATAAACCAATCAGGATTCATTTCGGTTACTAATAATCTTTGGAATAAATAAAACCTATTTTCGCAAGCATGGATTATGTTTGATCAATATAAGTATCGTTTTAGGATTTGCTAAGATTCTCAAACAAAATCAGAGTATGGTTTATACTCATTCCTGTACCTAAGATACAGTTAATATTTACTCTTAAAACTCTACTTCTCAGGATGTGACAAACTCTTTTCAATACGATTATGGATTATACTTGAACTTGCCCACCAAGAATGGACTATACTTGGACAAGCTAAACTACCCTGCCAGGATTTGGCAAGAAATTACCACTAAATCTCGAGTATGGTTTATACTCAATCTCTCGGTAGGGATCATACCCTGGGCATGGTTTATGCTCGACCCTAGGTTTCCAGGTATAGCTTATACCTGAAGGGTTGGACAATTTGACCAGGAATTGGCCAGCTAATCCAATCACTACCCGAGTATGGTTTATACTCGATTCCCAGGTATGGATTATACTTGACAAATCAAGTTACCTTGCCAGGATTTAGCAAAATAACTCGATCCCTGCTTGAGTATGGTTTATACTCCAAACAGAACTCTATGCATGGTTTATGTTCGAAATTGAGTAGTTCTAACCTTTTTTTATTCATATTGTTAAAATTTGACTTATATTGTACTGTTTCAGATGTTGACTCTCTAGTAAGAGCCCTTGCTGAGGTGCTTACCCGGACTCAAGTGGTCGAGAAGACCGATGAGGAGGGTGACACCTCCTATACCTAGATGGACGCTAAGTCAGTGTGCGTGATTGTAAGAATTCATAATATTTTGTATTTCATATTATTCATTTGAAATCAAATATTTAATTTGTGAATTAATTGTTCGTTATCACAGGAGAGGTACTTGGTGGAGATCGCTCGAGTGATGCAGTCCTTAGGTCGTGAGCTGACCCTAAAGGTACGCAATCGGATCTAAGATTCCATCTTTGACCCTTCTATCCAAAATAGATCCTATGGTTTCGAAAACCTAGAGGTAAGCTGCTTCATTAACTAAGTTATAACGGCTACTTAATCTTGAATTCTTATAATGGAAAATCCATAAATTAATTAGTTATACTAATTAGTAGTATAGATTAAAATCCACTACAATTACATAGCCAAAATAACTTGTAAATTAGACCAATATACATGTGTACAGTTTAATTTCGTGAAGGTTGAATATATAAATTAAATATAATTAAAATGAGCTCATCGCACAGTGGTAGTTTGTAATTTTATGATTTGAACTTTGAATGAGTGTATATGATATAGTATAAGTTGAATTCTTTGAAACAAGAACCTTCCGAATCTGTTGGATTATGGTTTTCTAATGGAAGAGAAAATTTGAGGTTTCTTCTGGTAGATTTTGGATTATGTCACAATCAAATTTCCAAAAAATGTGGTGTGGTAGCTTTTGAACTATAATGATTTATTTAATAAAATGGAAGGATTTTAAGAAAATAGCATAGTAATTTCTAAAAAATATATACCTCGTAGATATATTGACTTGTGGTGAATTTGGATATGAGATGGTTATATGTTGATTGCTTATGATTGTACATAATGTTATATTAAATTTATGTTGCTTGAGATCATTACATCAACCTTGATAGAACAATATAAATAAAAACTCATAATATAAAATAATATAGGTAGTGACGATTTATGCATCTTATTGGAGATGATAGCAGTAGAAGGAGATCGTCATGCTCCATCACTAGATGGATGAGATGCAGGATTGGAGGAAGAGTTGGCCGACTACCATGTTCGATGAGCGAATCGCTACATTTCTATCGGGGGGTGTGGTTAGGTCGGGTGATGGGAACGATGAGGGTTATGAAGACGATGATGGAGACAAGTAGGCACTTGTCTTTTTTGATTTTTTTTCAATAGCATATGTAAATATAAACATGATGGTTATGGATTTGGCTTGTTATTGACGGTTTGTGGATATAATGCTTGTTTGTGTACATGATGTTGTAGCTATGGTTTGTTTTGATATGGTGGCAGATGTGATGGATTGTTTGGAAATGTTTAATGTTGTTTATTTATGGTTTATTAATTAGTTTTTGGTATATATGTTGGTTTGTATTATGAATTTGAGTATATTTGACATGTTGGGTTGTGGAGTTAATCGCATGTGAGTTGTGTAGTGAATAGATATGTGTATGGGTAGTTTTAGGTAAGCATTGCAATAGGAAAACAACAAAACAACTTCAGATAAGCGATGGCTACCTACGGATGGTGACGGCATATCGGTTACGTAATGCTATGACTGGTGACGACAATCTACGACCTATGTTCCCAGTATAGCTACGGTTAGCGATGACTTGTTACGGCCTGTATGCCCAGTATAACTACGATTTGCGATGGTTAATTATGATCATTTTACCACGGCTGGCGACAGATCGTGACGATTACAGAGATGGTCCACAAAAACCACGTGTATAGATCTTCCATTGTTAATCGTAGCAAGTGAGGTGGCTATAGTCATCGCTAGAATCGTCGCTATTTTGTTAGCGTCATCTTATATAGCAACGGCTGACGACAGCTGGTTTCAGCCGCCGATAGCTAATAGCAGTCACTGTATGAAGTCATTCTTATAGTGAGATCATGGGTTGAAACAAGATAAGTACATCAAATTTTCAGGAATTATGCATGTATCTTCTGATAGCCTTATCTGCAATTGCAATCAATTGGAAGATGAAGACACATAAGTCTTTTATCTGTAATTAGATTTACACTAAATACAAGAATTAGTACAAGAATGAGGTATAGCTTTACAGAAGTAGAGACATTAGTTTGATTTAGGATGTTGGTTCTTTTCCAAGTGAGCGTCGTTTTAATTTACTTAAAGTAGAATTGCATTGTTTATATACTATTGAGTGTAGTAATTGTTAGAAGTATCACGTGTGCACTAGCTGGAAATACGAGACTACGACTACAAAATGGCCAATAAGAAATGTATTAAAGAAAATATGTATGCACACATATGCATGTTAGAACAGTACTCCTGCTATGTTAGAAAAAGTTGTAAACAATAAGCATCTTAGAGTTATCAGTGGATACACAAAAAAATCCATCATTATCTTAGAAAAATACATAAATATCCTACTCGAAAAAATGGATGTCGAAATGAAAACAAAATTATCTTTTTTTTTAATTTACTATAGTTTATGTAGCACCCCATAAAACATATTTAATTTAGACATAGGTTAATTTAATTTAAAAATAAACAGTAATAATTAATAATATATTAAAAGGATGAAAATGTAATTTTGGACAATTAAGAATTTCGCCGCGAAAGTATTGTACTTGCGTTCGTGGTAAGATTCATATCCGTTTTCATATTTTATTTGTTGATAATGGAGTCTGTATACAAAAATTATTAGTTAATTAAGTTTTACATATATATTAATGCACAAAGGTATGAATTTCAAATAAATATATATACAAGTTAGGAATATATTAAATAGGATAAGCATGAAAATAATATTCTCTTTGATTTAAAACTTATGCATATATATTCACACATAGTAGGGGATACGAATAAATTAGAGAAATCAAGAGAACTAATCAAGGAACGATAAAAAAGTATTGTACATAAGACAATTATCCCCTGGGCTCGACCTAGTAGGGGTGTTGACTGCCCCTCAAGGAGGGTGTTGACCGCCCTTCTACAGGGAATCCCATTGAGGTTTTTTTGTAGGGGCTTATTTATAAATCCTATCAATCAGACCACTTAGATTTAATCAACTAGATCCAATGTTCTGAAAACACAATGACAACTATAAAAAGAGCCTAACCCGTAACTCTAAACCCTATCTCCATTCACCTTGTTGCCTCCGTCGTGACTTTCTCACATTGCTAAATCTTCGGAAAAGAAAATAGGTTCTTCTTCTTTCTTCTTAATCTATTTTCATTTCTCCTATTCTATTTTATTTTGATTTTGAATCATTTTGAGATTTAGATTTATACATGTAAGAATTCTAATATATGTGATTCTTATATTTTGAAAGGTTGGAGCTTGTTCGTTCTCGAAGGCTAAATCCATACTTTTATCAATTTAATTCTCTTATTGCTTCTTCTTGTAGCTTTGTGAGTGGAATCAACTGAGTTACTACTTTCTATAGATTGGCAGTTATAGATTTGGATTGTTGTGCCTTGGAGGATTTGGATATACGAAAAGAAAACATGAATAAATCCCCCAAATCCACCGTTTATTTTATTATTTATAGAAATATTCAATCAAGTTAGTTTTGGGTTTTGGATTGTTGTAATAATAAAATAAGAACATAATTCTTTTGTATGATTTTCTATATTGTTTGGATTTTTTAAATTGAATTGATTCCTTTTTATATATTTTCATGCAAATTCACATGTTTAGTTTTTGGGAAAAAGATTTAGATCCGGATAGTTTTTAAATCTAATAGGTTTGAATCTCTATTTCTCAAAATAGAGAATTTTAACGTATTATTTACTACTTACCTAAATATTAATTTTTTGCATATAAACAAACATAAGAAAAGGAATCTATTCAAAATAGGGGTTATAAACGTGTATGGTTAATGTTATGTTCATCTTTTGTTATTCAAATAAGCTAGCAAAAATGTGACACCCCACGTCCGTTAATGTCACTCATTAAGAGAATGCATTAAGTTTCATGAAGCATTATTGGTAAACAAAAATAGAAACATTACAAGACAGATATAAAATAGCAGCAGAATTAAAAACTTCTATTAACCATAAAGCATAACTTTGTGGTCCAAAAATTGTAAGTCTGAAAACACATAAACCCAGTACATCATCTTAAAATTTATGTCTTGTACTTAAAACATCATAGTACAGTAGTAAAAGAAGCATAATTACCCAGACAAGAACACAGTCATAGTAGAAAGGATAAGAGCTCGAGCAATACATCTAAGCAGCTCCAAGCAGATGAAAACAGAATCCTGGTCAAGCTTGTGTATTCCCACCTTGAGAACCTGGGAGGAAACGGAAGATAAAGAAGAGGGAACAAAATGAGTCAGACATAAAGTCTGGCGAGTCCAGTTACTTTAAGCATATAAATAAGTAAAAGTATCATGACAGGCATATAAAGTGGATAAGAGAGATAACATCATAAAAGGCAGGTATGACAAGGTAAACATGACAAATATGATAGAGTATACTACGCTTTTCTAATGATTTCTCTGCACCAATACTAGTGTCTTATTAACAAGATGATCACCAACAAGTATAAGACGGTAAACCTAGGTGTACTTCCATTAAGAGTTTTTCACCCCATACAATCAACATGCAGCCCAACATACTGGAGTTACCCTTAAGGGTATTAAAAGGCTCCCCAACATACCAGAGTCCGGATGTACCCTAATTTCTACTTTAATCAATCGGCTCCCTACTCCGTAGATACCCTGTGTTGGCCCCACAATAGAGTGTATCACTCCCTACAGTGGCAACCCTTTGTTTTCAGGATGTGCACAACCATATCTATATGTGTCACGGCGTTTAAACCTAATCTGCTGGACCCATGCACGCACATGACCCCGTCGGAATGCGCCGCCCACACCGTTCCCCACGTTTGGATCTCTTACAATCAACCTGGTAAGCGTGTCCCGGCTCCGACCTAGTTTGGAGTACTCGTTTAATACCTATATATGGGTTACTGACTGAAACGGGTCCCATACACAAGATGATACAAGCTTCCCACTATGATTACATCCCCACTAGGTTTTCCATAGGTTATGCCATACCATAGTAAAAGATTACATAACCCCACAGGATAAGTTTGTGGGCCTATATCTAAATATTGCCCACCCACTCAAGATTTACTTAAACCACCCACTATTTCAAACAAGTTTTACTTAACCCCTGCTCAAGTTATATGTTAATACAATCTCTATGAATTAAACTAGGTTAAGTATTCCAATTCATTACCATATTCATTTATGGTTATAATGTGCTAGACCTCCCACATTAAGCCTATCACTTGTGGATACTGGATATGCCGGTCGGTTTCGGGCAGACTTCTTCCACAAGTCGGACTTAACCTCCTGTCTTAGCATGTCTCGTGTTTATGCACTTAGACCCCTCACATTAGATTCACCACTTGTGGTCGCTGGATATGTCGATTGGTTCTGGGCAGACTTCCACCACAAGTGTAATCTAACCTCGTGTCTAAGCGTGGCTACAGTTTCTAATTACTGTAATTCTAGGCATTTCTATTATTAACCAATTGTTCCTATGTCGTTATAGGTTTTCATGCCGCTTTCTCAAGTTATGTTCATAATGAACCATAAGCCCCAAATTAAGGTCTTTAATCACAATTTGATTTATGCCCCAAATTAACATTCATTAATTTCATTCAAGTTATACCAAATTTCCAATTACAAGTTATGCCCCAATTTTAACGTTTTCCCCTCGTTCCCAATTTAACGCATTCGCATATTTCAGCGGAATGCCTGGGCTCGAAGGTAGCCTCGCTATAAAAATAAAAAGAGAAAAGATAGAGGGAAGAGGACATAAATGATCATACTAACAAGGTGGACATATAATGGAAGAAATAGGTGTAAACATATAATGGCATAATGACAAGATAGGCATAAGGACAGATATGATGAACATGTGACAATAGAACTGATTCTAACATAATAGAGGCATCATAAACAGGCATGATGAGATCTAAACAATGAATATCCAACTAGTAATAGATCTGATTTAGCCATAAACATAATAGGAACAGGCAGGAGGTGATCTAAACAGAGAATTAGATCTATAACAATGGCATACCTGACATGATAAATAGGTATAGGTTTAGATCTAGTTCATAGTCATGTCAGAATAACTTAGATAAACAAGTTATAGTAGATCTGATATGATTCAAATGGTCACATGCACAGATCTAAGTTATAGTCATGTCACTATTTACTTTTTAATTATTTAGATCTAAAATTAACATAGACTCATGGTGTTTGATCCAGATAAACATAAGAAGGATTGAATCACAGATCTCTTAAACTCTAGTTGATTGCTGAAGAAGAAAAGACTTGATTTAATCTGGGAAGAGGCAGCATCTAGTTCTCGATTATTTTCAGTGTGAAAAAACAAGATAAATAAGGCCATATATATGGCTAAGACAAAACCCTAATCTTCCCAGATCTACCACAGGGGGGTTGACACCCCTTATGGGGTCGACCCAGGGGTCGACACCCCCTTGATGGGGTCGACACCCTTAAGAGGGAATTTTCCCGCTTCCCTAAATTCTGTGATTTTGAGTTGTTTTGAATTTTCTGGACATATTTTGTTCATATATATTCTCCTTATTCGTATACAAACTTCAAACCTTAATAACTTCTTCATATGGTATCCTTTTTTGCAAAGTAGGTGTCTATTTTGAGCAAAATTCCGAGATGAACGCAATGGCGAAGTCCATTTCACATAACTCTAAATATTAAATTAATTATTATTTAATTTATCATCTTTTAGTGTTGTTAAAATACGGGGTGTTACATTCTCCCCTACCCAAAAGATTTCATCGCCGAAATCTCCTAGTTGATAGAATGTATATCCTAACATCCATATCCATTTACTCATCCACCAATCACAGGCACCCATTGTCCTTAAAAGATTTCTAATGCTTATATGAACTTATGCAAAGATGTGTGCATATGTCCTAATACTAATGCGAAGATCAGGCGGGCTACTGGTTAAGTCGACCTCCTTAATGCAATGTATGTTAGTGCCATGAATCTAATATGTATGCAAATAATCCTATTATAACTTATAAGTTCTATATGTGTGCACAATCATCTGTCCAAATGCAATATCCATATGATGATACATCCATTTTCATCTATAAAAAGAAGAAAAATGCACATACATCCATATGCAGTATGAGAGCGATTGAGCCGATCTAGTGCCTAATGTGTGTGTGTATGCATCCACGAGCAACCACTAGCAAACACTTGTATCCATCAAACAAAACATGTTTTTAAACACATATTTACATCCATGGGATTCCTACCTAAAGGTCGAAGATTTGATCGATAGGATATACTCAAATGATAGAAACAAGTATAAATAAAAGCTTTGGAAAGGAAGTTAAGAACATACCCTCGAAAAGAAAAGGGTACGAAGCATGAATCTTATCTTCGGTCCCCCAAATTGCATCCTCTGGGTTATCTCCCCACTGAACCTTCATTAACTTGACTTCTCGGTTACGTAGCTTCTTACCTTCTGATCCAAAAATACTGGTAGGAACTCGCCTAACTGTCACCTCTCATTCTACCTCTACTTCCTCCAATATACGCGGCTCAACTACTTCCGCGGTATCATGCAAGCATTTCCGCAAATGAGAAACATGGAAAACATCATGTACACCGGATAATCTCTCTGGTAGCTTTACTCTATAGGCCAATTGGCCAATCCTCTCTGTTATGGGAAATAATCCTAAGAATCTTGGTGCCAATTTCCCTATAGATCCAAAGCGAACCACATTCCTCAAAGGTGACACATTGATGAAAACCATGTATCCCAACTAAAACTCAATGTCATTCCTTCTCTTATCCGCATAGGACTTCTGCCTATCCTAAGTTGTCTTCATTTACCGTCTAATAAGATCAATCTTCTCGGATGTTTCTCTAACCATATCTGGTCCAAGTAGAAGTCTTTCTGTAGACTACCGCCAACAAGTTGGTAATCTACAGGGTCGTCCGTACAATGCTTCGAAGGGTGCCATGCCAATGCTAGCTTGATAACTATTGTTATAGGCAAACTCTACTAAAGGAAGGTGCTCTTCCTAGGTCCCTCCGAAGTCTAGGATACACATCCTTAAAAGATGCTTAAGAACCCTATTCACCCTTTCTGTCAGTCCATTGGTCTGGGGGTGATAAGCGGTGCTCAAACACAACTGTGTACCTAATGCTTCTTGCAAGCTCCTCCAAAATTCACTAGTGAAAATGGGGTCACGATCACTTACGATACTGGAAGGTACTCCATGAAGACGGACTATCTCGCGGACGTAAACTACTGCCAACCATGCTACCATCCTCTTACTCTTAACCGGAATGAAATGAGCGCTCTTAGTAAGTCTGTCTACTACAACCCAAATACAGGTGTTGCTTTTGTTAAATCTAGGCAAACCATCTATGAAATCCATAGAGACGCTCTCTCACTTCCACTATGGAACCTATAAAGGATGAAGTAAATCACCGGGCTCCTTTGCTTAGCTTTAACTTGCTGGCAAGTCAACCGTTGAGAAATAAACTCCGCCACATCTTTCTTCACCCCATTCCAAAAGAAAACCCTCTTCATATCCCTATACATCTTATCGCTACCTGGATGGATAGTCATCTTAGAATGATGGGCTTCCTTTAGGACTGTATTCAAAAGACTCCCAGTTTGGGGAACACAAAGTCTTCCATCTTGTCGCAACCATCATTTATCGTCTATGGAATATCTACGGAGGCGACTAGAAGGCTCCCCTTTACTAAGCCTATCCAAGATGTTTGAAATCTATGGATCCTTTCGCTGCGAAGCTCCTATCTGATCCATAAGAGTAGGTCGTACCTCCAGTGATGCAAATAAGCCAGGCAAAAATTTGGTGGACGGTCTAAAGTCAAAAGTCGATATAAACTCCAAGCTTTTCCTTTCCACAAACAGAGGACTTAAGGCCATCCTCTTCCTACTCAGTGCGTCTGCCAACACATCACCCTTACCAGGGGCACAAGCAATCTCGAAGTCATAATATGCTAGGAACTCCATCTACCTTTGTTGCCTTAAATTAAAATCCTTCTGCGAGAACAAGTACTTGAGAGATTTATGATCGGTGTACAACTCGAACTTCTCTCCAAGCAAATAATGACACCACGTCTTAAACGCGAATACCATGGAAACTAGGTCTAAGTCATGGGTAGGGTAGTTCTTCTCATGAACCCTTAGTTGTCTACCCCAATGACATACTACCCTTCCCTCTTGCGTCAGAATCGCACCAAGCCCTGTACCACATGCATCAGTGTAAACTGTGAAAACTTTGTTTCCGTCGGTAAGGTCAAGACTGGGGCTATTGTCATAGCCCTCTCCAATCGCTGGAAAGCAATATCACAATCCATATCCCGTGAAAACGTTAAATTCTTCTTTGTCATCCTGGTGAGTGGGGCTGATATCTTTGCGAAGTCCTTAATGAACTTCCTATAATATCCTCCTAATCCAAGAAAACTTCTCACTTCCGTTGCATTCTTAGGAATTTGCCAATTTTGAACTGCAACTACCTTTGCGAGATCTATTGTTATCCCATCTTTAGAGACCACATACCTAGAAATCTCACCTCTTTCTCCAAAAATGGCATTTGGAGAATTTCGCCTTAAGCTGATGCGCACACAGAGTTTTCAGAACCTCTCTCAAATGCTGAGCATACTCTTCCTCGATCTTCGAGAAAATCAAGATATAATCAACAAAGACCACGACGAACTTATTTAGAAACTCTCGAAACACCGTACTCATCAGATCTACAAAATAGGCAGGTGCATTCGTCAAATCAAAAGGAATAATGAGCCATTCAAATAAACCATATGTAGTCCTAAAAGCGGTCTTGTCTATACTTCCTTGGTCACCCTCAACTGATGAAACCCCATGGCCAAATCTAACTGAGAGAATTTTGATGCACCAACAAGTTGGTCAAACGGATCATCCATCCTCGGGAGTGGGTGCCTGTTCTTCTTTGTGAGTTTATTCAACTCTCTATAGTCCACACATAAGCGAAGCGAACCATCCACCTTAGTTGCGAATACCACTGGAGCACCCCATTCAGATATGCTTCTCCTAATAAACCCTTTCTCAAGTAACTCCACTACTTGCTTGCTAAGATCCCTCCTTCCTCTTGGAGCCATATGGCGCACAAGTAATGCAATTAGCTTTGCATTGTCTACCAAGTATATACGAAAATCGATTTCATGCCTCGGCGGTAAGCCTCGAACCTCCTCAAAAACATCAGAGTACTCCCGGTCACTGGAACAGATCACAGATCATCGATAGATGCATCAAGAGACTCTAGGAAACTAGACGTGACAGACCCCTTGGGGTAATCTTGAAGGTCCATGGAAAGTCAAAATTCTAACGACCCTCCTCACACATTCCAGAATGGCACCATGCCTAGCTAGCCAATCCATCCCTAGAATCAAACCATGGCCCATAAAACCAAGCACATATGCGTTGCACTCAAACTCGATGCCTAACACTAATATTCTCAAACCCCGACAAATCATTGACAAATGAGCCGTACCACCAATGGGGTTTGAGACAACAACGGGATCCATTACCATACTAGTACTAAGGTGCAGAGATTCAACCACAAAATCATATATAAATGAATGTGAAGCGCCAGAATCAAAAAGATTTCTAATAGGATGATAGGAAAGAGAAATCAAACCTTCCATGGAAACTTTCCTACCTCGATCTGGAGCACTGATCGCGAGAGCATGCACTTGCCCTCCAGAAGATCCTGCCCTTTGACTTTGGCCTTGCTTCTTCGGGCACTCCTTAGAAAAGTGTCCGACCTCTCCATAACTGAAGCAAGCATTCTTCCTTCTTTTGCAGTCCTTGATCAAATGACCCTCACGTTTGCAATTATGGCACTTCCTCTTATCCTTAGCCTTGTCATTCTTTCCGCCTTTCTTTTGTTGTTGTTGCTGTTGTTGTCCCTTCTTGGGCCATACTTTCTTGTTTTGTGTCTCCTCAAGCTTAACTTCTTTATTTTTGCTTTTGTCTTCCTCATGCATCAAGGCCATATCAACGAGCCTTTCAAAAGTTGCTCCCATTGGAATATGAGACATAGCTAACCCATTAAGGGGTTCATTCAGTCCTCTAGCAAACCACAAAGCTTTCTTATGTAGAGTACCCACTAGCTCCAACCCAAATCTCGCTAGTTGGTTGAATTTGTAAACATACTCTTTGACAGTCATGCCTCCTTGCTTGAGTGCCAGATATCTTTCCATTTGCATGCTTTTCTCAGCTTGAGAAAGAAACTTCATTTCAAACCTTTACCAAAAATCATCCTAAGTCTCCACTAGGCGCCCTGCTTGCGTCAGTTCCCACCAGAATGAAGCTTCATATTTTAGTAGCTAGACGACTAATTGAATCTTCCTACGATCATCTACTTCAAAAATTCCAAACAAATCCTTCGTCTTTTTAAGCCAATTCCTTGCCTCTACGAACGTCTCAGTTCCACGGAATGGCTTTCCTCCCATACCATAGAAATCTTTGCAGATCTTAGAGAAATTATTTGCACGTGGAGGATGAGGAGGAGCGAAGAGTGCAGCTGGGGAAGGAACGTCAGCTTGAACACCTGTAGGTGCCATGGCCTCTAGTTACCTACGAAACCAGCCCGGTATCGTAACGCCCTCAGGAATATTAGGTTCCCCAGACATGCTGAAAAGAAAAGGAAAGGGATTTAGATAAAGGATCGAAAGATATTACATATGGCTTTGGGGAATATGTTTTTCAAAGCAGACTTTTCATTTTGAAAATGCTTTCTTTTAAAACCTTTATGAAAATAATCTTCAAAAAACTTTATCTGATCTGGTAACCTACAGCTCTTATACCAAGTGTGACACCCCACGTCCGTTAATGTCACTCATTAAGAGAATGCATTAAGTTTCGTGAAGCGTTATAGGTAAAGAGAAACATTACGAGACAGATATAAAATTGCAGCGGAATTAAAAACTTTTATTAATCATAAAGCATAACTTCGTGGTTCAAAACATCATAAGTCTTAAAATACATAAACCCAGTACATCATCTTAAATTTTTTTTCTTGTACTTAAAACATTAGAGTACAATAGTAAAAGAAGCATAATTTCCCAAACAAAAACATAGCCATAGTAGAAAGGATAATAGCTCGAGCAATACATCAAAGAAGCTCCAAGCAGACTCCCGGTCAAACTTTAGTATTCCCACCCTAAGAACCTGGGGGGAAACGGAAGAAAAAGAAGAGGAAACAAAATGGGTCAAACATAAATTCTGGCGAGTCCAATTACTTTTAGCATATAAATAAGTAAAAGTATCATGACAAGCATATAAAGTGGATAAGAGAGATAACATCATAAAAGGAAGGTATGATAAGGTAAACAGGAAAAACATGATAGAGTATACTACGCTTCTCAAATGATTTCTCTGCACTAATACTAGTGTCTTATTAATAAGATAATCCCTAACAAGTATAAGATGGTAGACATAGGTGTACTTTTAGTGAGAGGTTTTCACTCGATACAATCAACAAGCAACCCAACATACCAGAGTTACCCGTAAGGGTATTAGCGGGCTCCCCAACATACCGAAGTCTAGATGTACCATAATTACTATCCTAATTGATCGGCTCCCTACTCCATAGTACCATGTGTTGGCCCCACAGTAGGGTGTATCACTCCCTAAAGTGGAAACCCTTCATTTTCAGGATGTGCCAACCATATCTATAGGTGTCACGGCATCTAAACCTCCTCTGCCGGACCCATGCATGCACATGACCCCGTCAGAATTCGCCACCCACACCATCCCCCAAGTTTGGATCTCTTATAATCAGCCCAGTAAGTGTGCCCTGGCTCCGACCTAGTTCGGAGTACTCGTTTGATACCTATGTATGGGTTACTGACTGGAACGGTTCCTACACACAAGATGATACAAGCTTCCCCCATGCTTACATCCCCACTAGGTTTCCCATAGGTTATGCCATACCAGAGTAAAAGATTGCATAACCCCGCAGGTTAAGTTTGTAGGCCTATATCTAAGTATTACCCACCCACCCAAGATTCACTTAAACCACCCACTGTTTCAAACAAGTTCACTTGACCCTTGCTCAAATTATATGTTCATAAAATCTCTATGGATTCAACTAGGTTAAGCATTCCAATTCATTACCATATTCATTTATGCTTATAATGTGCTAGACCTCCCACATTAAGCCTATTACTTGTGAATGCTGGATATGCAGGTTGGTTTTGGGCAGACTTCTTCCACAAGTCAGACTTAACCTCGTGTCTTAGTATGTCTCATGTTTATGCACTTAGACCCCTCACATTAGATTCACCACTTGTGGTCGCTGGATATGCCGGTCGGTTCCAGGAAGACTTCCACCACAAGTGTAATCTAACCTCATGTCTAAGCGCGGTTACAGTTTCTAATTACTGTAATTCTAGGCATATCCATTATTAACTAATTGTTCCTATGTCGTTATAGGTTTTCATACCCCTTTCCCACATTATGTTCATAATGAACCATATGCCCCAAATTAAGGTCTTTAATCACAATTTGATTTATGCCCCAAATTAACATTCATTAATTTCATTCAAGTTATGCCAAATTTCCAATTATAAGTTATGCCCCAATTTTAAGTTTTCGCCTCGTTCCCAATTTAATGCGCTCGCATATTTCAGCGGCATGCCTAGGCTTGAAGGTAGCCTGACTATAAAAAATAAAAAGGGAGAAGATAGAGGGAAGAGGATAGAAACGTTCATACTAACAAGGTGGACATCTTGGAAAAACAATAGAAATGAGGCCATATATATAGCTGAGATGAAACCCTAATCTGCCCAAATCTGCCGCAGAGGGTCGACCCCCCGTATGGGGTCGACCCAGGGGTCGACACCCCCTTGATGGGGTCGAACTCCTTGGCGGGAATTTTCCCGCTTTTCCAAATTCTGCGATTTTGAACTATTTTGAATTTTCTGGACATATTTTGTTCGTATATGTTCTCCTTATGTGTATACAAACTTCAAACCTTAATAACTTCTTTATATGGTGTCTGTTTTATGCAAACCAGGTGTCTATTTTGACTAGAATTCCGAGATGAACGCGATGGCGTAGTCCGTTTCACTCAACTTTGAATATTTAATTAATCATTCTTTAATTTATCATCTTTAGTGTAGTTAAAATACGGGTTGTTACAAAAAATCTGGGTTGTAAGTTTATATGTTATTATGGATGTTTCCCCCATTTTATTGCCATATGCATGCATATATTAGGGATTGAGGAAAACATGGGAAATTGACTTGTATACCTTAAGAATTTGTTAGGATTGACTTCCAAATACTTGGTAAGGACGTTATCCCGTTCACTAAATTTATGTTTATATTTACATATACATGTGTAAAGTAATCAACATATATAAATGCGTATTTAGTGCATTATAAATATGATTAAATTTGGAATAGAATTTAAATTTGCCTATAGGATTTGAATGCTTTTATGTGCGTGAGTTAATGGCCTAATTAATATTAATGACACATATACGCGAGGTTTACCATTACTTGTAGTAGAAGTCCGCCTAGAACCGACCGACATATCCAGTGCCTATAAGTAAATATGGTTAATGCGAGAGTCTAGGTGCCATGAGCCATTATAATTAGTATGCTATAATATCTAGTGGTAGGTCTAATGTAAGATATCTACTGCACACACACACATATATATACACACACACATTGTATGTGTGAGAAGTAGGCCTGTCCGGGAAAAAGGTATTAAGTGGCTGGCCTACCTCTCATTGGGTATTAAGTGGTTAGGACTGGGTTCGTTCCTAGGGTTCACTCCTTGGTTCAAGACCTAAGTCATTGGGTCTGCCTTTCGAGAAATAAATAGTTATTAGGTTAGCCTTTCTCCTATAAGGTATTAAATGGTCCTAATAGACGATTACATGTGTAGGGTGGTTCTCGAAGTAGTGTTCGCTTCTTATCTATGAGGCTAGTGAGGGCTGACCTAGGGACGGATTATATATACATTGCCTAAGGAACCACCATCTAAGGGAAGTATTAAGTGGCTAGGAGTTCACCCGTAGGGACAACTAGATAGCAAGATGAGGGTTCCCTAGAGGGGTCTTCCTATGAAATGCCGTGTTCATGACCCAGCCTAGTATTAAGAGGTTGTTACTATTTCTTTCCCTACAAGAGAGTTATCACTTATAACATATTAACGTTAGAACAGGGTCTTAAGTGGCTTGGGGTCCTCCATTAGGTATTAAGTAACTAAAGAGATATTAACCCTAAATAAATATGTTATTAAGTGACCGTAGGAGGTGCCCGCCCTTAAACCAGTTTTGGGTTATTAAGTGACTGTTACGACGTCCGCCCTATATGTTTGTCTTGTGTGTTTGTTACAAAGACATAACCTGAAAAGCTTACAACTACCAATTATAGGGAATAACCTTCTTAGCTAATTTGTATTTCATTCAGCAGAACTTTATGTTTTGACCTTCCTCCTCTGAACATGTAAACAAGGAAGTATGTGAGAACACTTGGATCGGTGATACCTTGGAGATGGCACCTGATGATGATGGATCTATAACTACTAAGAATTTATGGCAGTATTATTATAGTGGGATAATTAATGTTGATGTACCTATTTTTTCATTAGACTCGTTGTAACCGACATTTGTGATGGTTTTAACTGAAGGTGCATCTATTTTAAGTTATTATATTTTACTCCTTCCATTGTGTGCTGATTTCGTATTGATATGCTCTATTATAATGTTATACCATTTTCTTATAGGAACCAACGATCCGTTTAGAATGGCTTTGAGTTTCGATTGGCCTTTTTGGTTCGAAATTTAGACCCATTCCTGATGGGTTGTTTCAGTTGGTATCAGAGCTTAGGTTACCCGACTGCAGGGAAATATATACGTATGAGAGGCGTACTTGTTATTTTGAAAAAGGATTTTCAAGAGTTTTACTAACTACATATATATATATATATATGTATATATATAAAGTATGCATATATTTAGAACATATTTCTTGTAGGTCCTTCTAGGAAAGAATTAACCTTAATTTCTAGAAAATCCCTAGATGTCATGTAGTGATTCAGTAGTTCCTTTATCAATTTGGTAGCCTATAAGAACCTAAGGGATGTAAGAACCAGCTTGTTTGAAAGTCGAAAGAAACTCCTGAATTTAATAGGTAGTTAATGGGAATAAATTGGTGATTTAATTATCATTCAAGGAAAAGATAAGGGAGAAATAAGTAGTAACAATTTGGAATAGGACAAATTAATGCCCATAGCATAAAGGTGTGAAGGTTTCTGGAAAAAGCCAAAGATTATTTTTTATTAAATGAGGTAAAAATTCCGCATGAGCAATTAATAGAATTTTTAAATTCGAAAAAGCACTAAATGGTCAACAAGAAGAAGGATATCGGAATCGGAAAATATTAAGGATGTAATTTAGGTCATTCATGCAAAATATGGATATTCGATTGTTGATTTAATGTCCATTAGAATAGGCATTGTTTAATGGATAAAATGGAATAAAGAACATTTATAATGACATCAATTAGTAATGTTAAAAAGTGGAAATATAGGAACATGGAAGAAAGGATTCAATAAAAGAATTAGACTTTTGTAAAGTAGCGCGTCAGAAGTATTAGGTGAAAAGATTAAAAATATTAAGATCCAACAAAAGTTAATTTTAACACACTATTAAATCATTTTGAAAAGGGGAATTTTGACATTTCAATTATAGACTCAAGTTGCATAATAATTCCATTAAGGAAGGAAAATATGAAATACAACTTTTGAGAAAATAGATGTTTTAAGGAATTTGATTTTTTTTTTTTACTGTTTCTGCTGTTAAACAAACTATAATTTTAAACTTTAAGGAAAACAGAAGGTGAATTCATTAATTAAAGAATGATAGTAAATGCTTTCAGTTATAAGGATTAAAAAGATAGAAATGTAAGTGTCAAGCAGTAAACAATTATAATGGTAAATTTATAATTGTCATTGTCTTGATATAACAAGCTTTTTGTATTAAAATAAATTTGAAAATATTTTTTCTTAAAAATCCTATATAAGCTATGATAATAAATTTGACATTCCTTTAGAAATAAAAATGAGAAAGAGAAGAAGATATATAAAAGTTTGAGAAGGCAAACGTCATAAATATACCCATTTGAGAGAGAGTGGATAATAAATTTATTTACTAAAGTTTGGGTAGAATTTGACATAGTAAAATTCTCATATAATAAGGAGCATAAGAGGGAATAATAATACAAGGAGTAATAAATGGTAAATGACTACTCCAATAAAGTAATTTAGCAATTTATAGTTTGTTAAATTAATTTTTTTGTAAAATGATCCCTCGTTGTGAAAGCAAAGAATAATGAATGATTAAAGATTTCCTAAAAATTCAAATGCACATTATTAAGAAATTAGACAAGAGTGTATGTGCCTGACAGTAAAGATTTTTAAACTGTACTAGTAACGTAAATTTAGTCATGGATTAATGTTTTAAAACATATTTTTGCAATAACAACATTAATTGAGAATATGTAAATGAATGTGTTAATAGACTTCAGTGCTACCTAATTTGATGTTGAATTATGAAAGTATTGTTTTCAAATAAAAACAAGCATTTACCTCAAAACGCTTTTGTGAAGGACATTAACAATTGACATTCAAAATACTAACAAAAAGAAAGCGTTAAAATGAGAGGTTATTTCACTCTTAATTCAAGCATTTATGAACGTTTGGCAAATGTTATAACAATAAAAATCGGGCATTTATTTTAAACATTTTGTAAAGAAAGGAAGAAGTTATTAAGCTTTATTAAAAGATTCACAAACCTCGAGTAATGCCTCAAAATCGTTACTGTGTGAAGTAATAAAGTATTTTGAAAAATTTAGTAGTAAATGTCATTAGACTTTTTCGAAAACTTAATTTCTGCATAATTTAAACTTAGGTATTAACTGAAATTCTATTTTCTAGAATAGAATGAAAAATTGCTTATTGACTATTAAAAAATTTCATTGACCGTTTTAAATGAGTGAATGGTTGGTGTTCAAATAATTAATAAAGTTAAGTGGTTATTTTCAAATTTTAGTTAACATTGAATCTTTAGTGCAAAATTTTGGAAGAATTTCAAGATAAATGATGTTTTGTTAAAAACGAAACATGAACTGACATAAAGAGTAAGTATCAAAGTCCTCACGAAAAATTTAACATTTCGGGTTTTAATAAGACATTAAATACCTGTTTTCAAATTTGTGCAAATTTGAAAATAATAATAATATTCAGAAGAGCATATTTTGTGTTATCATTAAAAATTTCACCTTGTAAAAACAAATAACTCTAGATTAATTAAGGTTATTGACTAGGTAAGCTAGAATTAGGTTCTAGGACTAAGTAAGGGTAAATAGCACAACCTAATCTGGAAATCTTAACATCAATTTCATAAGTTTGTATTTTAAAGGTGGTGAAAAATAGTATTTCCAAAGGCAAGGGTTGGTTGTGAATTAGATGTTAGGGATGAGGATCAAGGATCTTAAGGAAAAACTAACACCAGAGAAGGGTAAATAGCGTTTTAAAAAATTTATATAAATCTTAACCAATTACCAATTAATTGAACTATTATATGAATCACTGAATTAATATCACAATAGAAACAATCACATATGCAAATACAAGCAAAAGTAAAATGCAGATAAAGGAAAGAACACACCGGATTTTTATACTGGTTCGGATTGCTCTTACGTCTAGTCCTTCCCAATGCTAGATTGCGCAAAGTTTTATTAATATCCGTATCCCATTACAATACCCTTGATTTCACGTTTACAAGGTTAACACCGCTCCTTTTCCTTGATTTACGGACTACAAGGAACACATTTTATCCTTTTCATTGATTTAAGGGCTATAAGGAACACGCCCTTTCGGTCTTCGATTACGATTGCCCTAGAAACTCTTGAGTAGCACTTCCAATCAGGGAGTATTTGGTAGAGAATGAAAAGAGAAGAAGAATGATATAATTTATATCAAAATCTGCAGAGTATAAGTGTAAAATCTTAGAAATTTGCTAGGAATAATGGTGGTGTGTTAATGGAGGAAGAAGGAGAAGATAAGTTATGAAAAATTCAAAAATAAGGCCTTTATATAGTGCTCCAAAGGACATAACTGTTTCTGAAACGTTTTAAAATGAAAAGACAACTATTTAAAATTTAAAAAACTTTCAATTATATGTCGATATGTTAAAACATGTATGTCGACATACATACGTTCATACACATATATATACATATATTTAATTTTTAAATCATTTTTTCACGTGTTTAAATCTATATATATATATATATATATATATATATATATCGGAAATTCCTAAAATAAACCTAGTTGTTTAAAATATAAATTTTCAAGTAGCATATCTCATTTTCATAATGTCGGTCTTTGTGTTTGGATCTATGACAAAACTACCCATGTTGATGTGTGACTCATTTAACACATTATTCTGTAAATGGGAAGTTATGACTAGATTTGCCTCATTATGCGGAAATCAATCTTTTGCTTGATGAATGGCGTAACCATCACTTGGTGTCGCGTCATATTTGATATAAAAACACAATAAAATATTATTTAAACATATGATTTAAAAACTATTTAAATGTAATATAAAACTAAATAATATAATTATAGAACTTTAAGATATATATATATATAAGCAAAAGAAACTTAGGAAGTATATTTAAAATCACAAGCTTAAAATCCTTGGATAATTAAAAGTCATTTTAAGAGAAGTTTGAAATCAGTTTGAAATTAGTTTTAAAATAAATTTGGAAATAAATAATTTGAAAATAGAGTTGGAGTGCTATTCAGAGTTTTACATACTAACTAGACTCCATTACTTTGATAATCTTGCACTCTTGAAATATTGATATCTAGATACTCATGAGTCTTGATTCTCCTTTGAAATCTTGAATCTCTTAACTTTACAGTCTTTAATATTTTTAACCTGCATATATATGTTACGAAAAAAACGAATAAGAATGGATTGATGGTGAGGCAAAACAAATAAAGATAGTCACTAGCAAAGCAGTCACAGATCTAGCAATAAAAGAAATAACAAAAGAGATTTATAGTGGTTCCACTAACGTCTTGTTAGTGTACGTCCACTTGGGGAGAGGAGATTTTATTACTTTTCTAAATAAGAAAAAATTACAAGACTGATAGTAGGGAAGAAGAAGAACTTTTAGAGATGATAATACATTCACCTAATCCCTATCCTTATATAAGGATTAATGCTTGGGGTTGAAGTAATTGATTTAAGATATAAATCAATGCCTAATTAATTCTCCAATTCTCCTGATAGGCTTCCTTGTTTAACCAACCAATTAGGAAATTATTCCTTACTTAACTATCCCAAAAAGAAACCTTCTTCAAATCCTTCCACTTATGTAGATAATTTATTGCCTATCCCTTTTACAAATAAAAGAGCAATAAATTTCTGATATCTTCCAAATCTTTTGCAGTTGGAAATATTATATTCCTAAATGAACAATATTTCCCAAATCTTCTCTAATTGGAAATATTCTATCACCATAATCAATAATATCTTCCAAATCTTCTGCAAATGGAAATATTGTATCACAAATTCTAACAGTCTCCACCTTGATACTATATTTCCTTGAAAGCGTACCAACTCCACCTACATCCTCTTACTCTAAGCATCTTCTTGGATAAGACACCATGGTTACTTTCTGCAATGAGCTTCGGCATGGCCATCACCCACTGCACTTTGTCAACAAACTCCATCAACGCCACCGCCTGTCAACAAAAGTGTACAAAGTAACCCCTTCAAGTAAGACCTATCAATCTTCACCATGAAAACAAACATCTCCATGAACCATCTCAACCCTCTCCCCACACCGTGCCACCACGTGGCACCTAGCATTTGATAAGCGATTCCAGCTCGAGCAACGCCCAAACTTAGCAGTCTGCAAAGACTTATGCATATCCACTGTTTTCTCCTTTGATCTCTGACCAACTTCAGCCGATCACTTCTTCCGCTTATCAAGCACATCCTTTTGGCAAAATCCCACCTTTTTGAAGCTTTCCCCTTTGATCATATTCTGTTTATGCATAAACTCAAAGTCACTTCTCGTATGCCTAGCTTTGACATCTTTCCACGAGAACTGTAGGCTCCAACCCTTGACTCTCCAAGTATAGTGCTTCCCATCTCTTGACTTTATTGTCTTCTTCTTCTCCCCTCTCTCCATACCAGCTAATAAGGCTTCCGTACTACTTCCTCCTCTACCTTCACTCAACCCATTCATCTGATCCCTCAAATCTTCAGATAGATGATTTGCCTTCACATCATCTACTGTTAGTGTATCTCTGGCATAGATAAGACTGTTAGCGAAATCTGTGTATCGCTCCGGAAGAGTACACAAAAGAATCATTGCTTTTTGCTCCTCATCCACTTTCAAGTCAACAGTCTTCATCTTCATCACGAGATCATCAAAGATGCTTAGATGTGCCTTCACTGAAGTACCCTCTCTCATCCGCATGGTGAAAAACGTCTTCAACAAAATCAGACGGTTGGTTAGTGACTTCTTCCGATAGAGTTTTTCCAGCTTGGTCCAAATGTCCTTAGCCGTAGTCTCACCGCTAATCTCTGAAATGACATTTTCTCTCATTGCTAATTGTAAAGTAGTAAATGCCTATCGTTTCATCTCCTTCCTTTCCACGACTGAAATATCATTCGTCAACTCCTCAGGAGAAAATACCACAGTATGAACATTGCATCAGAACAACTTTCATCCTCCATTGCCACTTCTCGAAGTATTAATCCCCATTCTATCTTTCTATTGCTAACTGAGATCCTGCTTCCATATATGTCCCTTTGACATATAGCCTTGATACAATTACTGAATTCTCCTTATCTCCTACCATAATGCCTAACACCCTCTCTCAATCAACCTCGTGCTTTGATACCAATTGTTGCGGAAAAAAACGAATAGGAACGGATTGATGGTGAGGCAAAACAAACAAAAATAGTCAAAAGCAAAGCAATCACAGATCTAGCAATAAAATAAATAACACAAGAGGTTTATAGTGGTTCCACTAACGTCTTATTAGTGTACGTCCATTTGGGGAGAGGAGATTTTATTACTTTCCTTGATAAGAAAAATTACAAGACTGATAGTAGGGAAGAAGAAGAATTTTTAGAGATGATAATACATTCACCTAATCCCTAACCTTATATAAGGATTAATTCTTGGGGTTGAAGTAATTGATTTATGATATAAATCAATGCCTAATTAATTCTCCAATTCTCCTGATAGGCTTCCTTGTTTAACCAACCAATTAGGGAATTAATTCCTTACTTCACTATCCCAAAAAGAAACCTTCTTCAAATCCTTCCACTTATGTAGATTATTTTTTTCCTATCCCTTTTACAAATAAAAGAGCAATAAATTTCTGGTATCTTCCAAATCTTCTGTAGTTGGAAATATTATATTCCCAAATGAACAATATTTCCCAAATCTTCTCTAATTGGAAATATTCTATCACCATAATCAATAATATCTTCCAAATCTTCTGCAAATGGAAATATTGTATCACAAATTCTAACAATCTCCACCTTGATACTATATTTCCTTGAAAGCATACCAACTCCATCTACATCCTCTTACTCTAAGGATCTTATCGGATAAGACAAAATGGTTACTTTCCCCAATGAGCTTCGACATGGCCATCACCCATTGCACTTTGTCAACAAACTCCATCAACGCCACCGCTTGTCAACAAAAGTGTATAAAGTAACACCTTCAAGTAAGACCTATCAATCTTCACCATGAAAACAAACGTCTCCATGAACCATCTCAACCCTCTACCCACTCCATGCCACCACGTGGCACCTAGCATTTCGATAAGCGATTCCACTTCGAGCAACGCACGAACTTAGCAGTCTGCAAAGATTTATGCATATCCACTGTTTTCTCCTTTGATCTCTGACCAACTTCAGATGATCCCTTCTTCCGCTTATCAAGCACATCATTTTGGAAAAATCCCACCTTGTTGAAGCTTTCCCCTTTGATCATATTCTTCCTGTGCAGAAACTCAAAGTCCCTTCTCGTATGCCTAGCTTTGACATCTTTCCACGAGAACTATAGGCCCCAACCCTTGACTCTCCAAGTACAGTGCTTCCCATCTCTTGACTTTATTTTCTTCTTCTTCTCCCCTCTCTCATACCAGCTAATAAGGCTTTCGTACTATTTCCTCCTCTACCTTCACTCAACCCCTTCATCTGATCCCTCAAGTCTTCAGATAGAAGACCTGCCTTCACATCATCTATTGTTAGTGTATCTCTGGCATAGATAAGACTGTTAGCGAAACCTGTTTATCGCTCCGAAAGAGAACACAAAAGAATCATTGCTTTTTGCTCCTCATCCAGTTTCAAGTCAACAATCTTCATCTTCATCACGAGATCATCAAAGAGGCTTAGATGTGCCTTCACTGAAGTACCCTCTCTCATCTGCATGGTTAAAAACGTCTTCAGCAAAATCAGACGGTTGGTTAGTGACCTCTTTAGATAGAGTTTTTCCAGCTTGGTCCAAATGTCCTTAGCAGTTGTCTCACCGCTAATCTCTGAAATGAAATTTTATCCCATTGTTATTTGTAAAGTAGTAAATGCCCATTATTCCATCTCCTTCCTTTCCACGGCTGAAATATCATCCGTCAACTCCTCAGGAACAAATACCATAGGATGAACATTGTTTCTCATCAGAACAGCTTTCATCCTCCATTGCCACTTCTCGAAGTGTTTAGCCCCATTCCATCTTTCTATTGCTAACTAAAATCCTGCTTCCGTATATGTACCTTTGACATATAGTCTTGATACAATTGCTGAATTCTCCTTATCTCCTGCCATAATGCCTAACACCTTTTATCAATCAAACTCATGCTCTGATACCAATTGTTGCGGAAAAAATCAAATAGGAACGGATTGATGGTGAAGCAAAACAAACAAAGATAGTCACTAGAAAAGCAATCACAGATCTAGCAATAAAAGAAATAACGCAAGAGGTTTATAGTGGTTCCACTAACATCTGGTTAGTGTATGTCCACTTGGGGAGAGGAGATTTATTACTTTTCTTAATAAGAAAAATTACAAGACTGATAGTAGGGAAGAAGAAGAACTTTTAGAGATGATAATACATTCACCTAATCCCTATCCTTATATAAGGATTAATGCTTGGGGTTGAAGTAATTGATTTATGATATAAGTCAATGCCTAATTAATTCTCCTGATAGGCTTCCTTGTTTAACCAACCAATTAGGGAATTAATTCCTTACTTCACTATCCCAAAAAGAAACCTTCTTCAAATCCTTCCACTTATGTAGGTAATTTATTGCCTATCCCTTTTACAAATAAAAGAGCAATAAATTTCTGATATCTTCCAAATCTTCTGCAGTTGGAAATATTATATTCCCAAATGAATAATATGTAACACCCCGGATTTTTGAATAATCGAATTAACTAAATTAAAGAATAATTTATCTTAGATGTGATAATTAAGGGAATGGGGTTGCACCATTGTGTTCGTCTCGGAATTCTGGTTGAAATAGAGTCCGAGTTTGCGGGAAACGGGTACCGGATGAAGGAATTATGGACGAACGAAGTTTGGTGGCAAAACAAAAAAAATATTGCACTGGAGCACTTGGGAAGTGCGCTAGTACAAATTTGCACTGGCGCACCTGCCAAGTGCGCCCAGGCTGAGGCAGCAGGCCTGCACAGCTTTCTGGTTCAGTCTGGCCCATGTTGCTGAGTCCTTTCTGACTCCTTGCTGAGTCATTAGGGCTGAGGTGTCACCCTATCCCGACTGAATGGTTTTGATTAACCCTAAGATCATCCGACGGCTTAAATTAATTCAAAACTCTATAAAAAGACCCATAGACTCAAACCCTAAATCAAAATTAAAACTAAAATTATGGCCGTCATGCTGTCATCTTGAACCCTAGAGTAGCCGTCACCAATTAGAGAGGAAGAACAGCAAATCAAATCAGTTCTATTCAACCCTAACAACGAATCTTCTTTAAAGGAGAGCAAATACAACTTCAGAAATCAGAATTCAGAACTCAAGACCGCTTTTGAGCTGTGAGTTCGATAGTTTCAATAAGATAATCAGTAATTTAATTGGATTAAGTTATGATGCGGATTGTGTGGACGTGATGTGAATTATTGATCACATGTTATAATTATGTTATAGAACTGTGTTGAAATCTCTATGACATTATGTTGTGATGCTATCATTTATAATGTAAAGTTATGTTGCTATCATCTATGTTGTAATTTTATATATAATCAAATCATCATGTTTCATATGCTAGTTTGGTTATGTCGATTCATATGATAAATCATATGTATGCAAGTTTAGATTTTTATTTAAACATGAATCATATACTAGTTGGGTAAAATTATATGTGACCTTACATGTTTCGTGACATCGATTTTAGATCTAAGCTATGACATGTGTGAGTTATATGATAAATTCTACATAATAATTTACATGTTAGATGCAAGTTTACACCATTGTTATGATGCATAAATCACATATGCAAGTTTATATAAATATATGAGTTTGAGATATGAATCATGTTATGCAAGTTTAGGGTTATTGTCTATGCAAGTTTACATCTTTAGATGTAGATCTATGACATACATGATTTATGCAAGTTCACACCTTTAGATTTGGATCCATGACATATGTTGTTTATGCAAGTTGTAACTTTAGCCTATGCAAGTTTTAGATGTAGAACATCATTCACATATGCAAGTTCACCCCTATGTTTATATCTATGTTTTAATTATGTGTATATTATGATGTTTTCTCTTTATTCCGTGAGTTAGACTATCCGAGTCTAACGTATATTTTACGTTAAACGAAAAAACGTACAACGTGGGGTAAAGGGGATAATATTAAAAGATGTAATTGGCATAAATGCCTTAAAAGGCATAAAATAAGTTGTGGGGAAAATTGGTATGATTTTACAAACCATAAATGGATGGACATAATTGAGTCAATTATGGACATCGTTAAATTTGGAATTGATTGATAATTTGAATAAGGAAAGTAATTCAAATTGGGGAATGATTAATTAGGAGTAATTAATAGTCTAAGATACGAGGTTAGGCTCTTATGTAGTGTAAGACTGCCCGGACCAGCCCGGCAAATCCAGCTGCCACAAATGCCAGTCTAATGTGAGAGATCTTAGGCATAAATTAAATACGTAACAATTGTAAAGACATGAGGTTAGGATCTTTTGTGGTGTAAGGCTGCCCGGACCCGCCCGGCAAATCCAGCTGCCAAAAATGTCAGTCTAATGTGAGAGGTCCTTATGAGGTTACGGTCTTAATGAATTAAGAAACACTTAACCTGATAAACATGTAGTGGGACATGAGGGGGTTAAGTGGGTACCTTGGGTGGCATGTGGAATCTAGTGGGTGCCTTGGGTGGCATTTGGAAATACGATTAGAAACACTTAACCATAATTGAAACCTGAACAAGAAGTGGGTTAAGTGGGATGTACTAGAGGGGACCAAGCTTAGGTGTATAGCTTGTGTCAAGTAATGGGGGCCCATTTCAACCAGTAACCCATACGTATCTTTGTGGGCTCGACCCAAGTCGAGGACGGGACACGCATACTAGGCTTGACTATAAGAGGTCAAAACTGGTTAGCGGTGGCAACGCAAGTCCAACGGGTTCATATGCATGTGTGGGCCCAGGCTGGTAGGTAAGACGTTGTTGCATCGTGTAGGTATAAGCCGTGCATTGTTGGTTGTATCGTGTTGCCACTTTAGGGAGTGATACACCCCACTGTGGGGCCAGCACGGGTATCTACGAGTTAGGGAGCCGATCGCTTGGGGGTAGTGGGTACACCTAGTGGAGATAGGGGCAGGCGGCACCTATGAAGGCAGCTAGGGGTGCACGATACTACCAATATCATTATTAAGTCTGTAGGCGGGATCAACCTTAGGGTGACTAGTGGTGGTGCAGTATAGCAATTATCCTATAGTGTTGGTGTAGTCTAGTAATTATATTATAGTGGTTTAAGGGCGCTTTAACGATATCGTTGTTAATCTTATTTCCTTATTTGCTCTGCCATATTCAATGGTTCATGGTCATTTCCTTATTTTCCAACTTATGTCTTAGCCTAGTTACTTTGTTAATTATATTGTAAAAATTATCGCACTCACCAGACTTTATGTCTGACCCCCATTGTTTTCTCCTCTTTTCTTCCTTTTCCTCCCCAGGTGCTCAGGTTGGGACTAGCACCAGTGGAGCTTGATTTTGGACTGCCGTTTCTCTGCTTTTAGAAGATTGCTTGGATCGCTGAAGTAAAGTTCAGCTTCTCTTTTATTTATGGCTATTTTGTATTGGGTAGTATGTCTTTCAATTTATGTACTTTTGGTAGTCAAGATGGATATTATGTACTTTGACTCTGGTTTTTGATGATGTAATCAAACATATGTGTTTTTCCGCTGCAATGAAATAAAGTTTTAAATCTTTGAGTACTGTTTATATCTGTCTTGTTGTTAAGTTTCTGTTCTATACTTACTTAAAACACTCCATATAATTTAATGCATTCCCTTTGTGAGTGACATTAATCGACGTGGGGTATTACACAATATTTCCCAAATCTTCTCTAATTGGAAATATTCTATCACCATAATCAATAATATCTTCCAAATCTTCTGCAAATGGAAATATTGTATCACAAATTCTAACAATCTCCACCTTGATACTATATTTCCTTGAAAGCATACCAACTCCACCTACATCCTCTTACTCTAAGCATCTTCTCGGATAAGACAACATGGTTACTTTCCCCAATGAGCTTCGGCATGGCCATCACCCATTGCACTTTGTCAACAAACTCCATCAACTCCAACGCCTGTCAACAAAAGAGTACAAAGTAACCCATTCAAGTAAGACCTATCAATCTTCACCATGAAAACAAATATCTCAACGAACCATCTCAACCCTCTCCCCCACACCATGCCACCACGTGGCACCTAGCATTTCGATAAGCGATTCCAGTTCGAGCAACGCCCGAACTTAGCAGTCTGCAAAGACTTATGCATATCCACTGTTTTCACCTTTGATCTATGACCAACTTCAGACAATCCCTTCTTCCGCTTATCAAGCACATCCTTTTGGCAAAATTCCACCTTGTTGAAGCTTTCCCCTTTGATCATATTCTGCCTATGCAGAAACTCAAAGTCCCTTCTCGTATGCCTAGCTTTGACATCTTTCCATGAGAACTGTAGGCTCCAACCCTTGACTCTCCAAGTACAGTGCTTCCCATCTCTTGACTTTATTGTCTTCTTCTTCTCCCCTCTCTTTATACCAGCTAATAAGGCTTTCGTACTACTTCCTCCTCTACCTTCACTCAACCCCTTCATCTGATCATTCAAGTCTTCAGATAGATGATCTGCCTTAACATCATCTACCGTTAGTGTATCTCTGACATAGATAAGACTGTTAGCGAAATCTGTGTATCGCTCCGGATGAGTACACAAAAGAATCATTGTTTTTTGCTCCTCATCCACTTTCAAGTCAACATTCTTCATCTTCATCACGAGATCATCAAAGATGCTTAGATGTGCCTTCACCGAAGTACCCTCTCTCATCCGCATGGTGAAAAACGTCTTCAGCAAAATCAGACGGTTGGTTAGTGACTTCTTTAGATAGAGTTTTTCCAGCTTGGTCCAAATATCCTCAACAGTTGTCTCACCGCTAAACTCTGAAATGACATTTTCTCCCATTGCTAATTGTAAAGTAGTAAATGCCTATCGTTCCATCTCCTTCCTTTCCACGGCTGAAATATCATCCGTCAAATCCTCAGGAGCAAATACCACATGATGAACATTGTTTCTCATCAGAACAGCTTTCAACCTTTATTGCCACTTCTCGAAGTATTTATCCCTATTCCATCTTTCTATTGCTAACCGAGATCCTGCTTCCATATATGTCCCTTTGAAATATGGCCTTGATACAATTGTTGAATTCTCCTTATCTCCTTCCATAATGCCTAACACCCTTTCTCAATCAACCTCGTGCTCTGATACCAATTGTTGCGAAAAAAACGAATAGGAATGGATTGATGGTGTGGCAAAACATACAAAGATAGTCACCAGCAAAGCAATCACAGATCTAGCAATAAAATAAATAACACAAGAGGTTTATAGTGGTTCCACTAACGTCTTGTTAGTGTACGTCCAATTAGGGAGAGGAAATTTTATTACTTTTCTCAATAAGAAAAATTACAAGACTGAAAGTAGGGAAGAAGAAGAATTTTTAGAGATGATAATACATTCACCTAATCCCTATCCTTATATAAGGATTAATTCTTGGGGTTGAAGTAATTGATTTATGATATAAATCAATGCCTATTAATTCTCCAATTCTCCTAATAGGCTTCCTTGTTTAACCAATCAATTAGGGAATTAATTCCTTACTTCACTATCCCAAAAAGAAACATTCTTCAAATCCTTCCACTTATGTCGGTAACTTATTGCCTATCCCTTTTACAAATAAAAGAGCAATAAATTTATGGTATCTTCCAAATCTTCTGCAGTTGGAAATATTATATTCCCAAATGAACAATATTTCCCAAATCTTCTCTAATTGGAAATATTCTATCACCATAATCAATAATATCTTCCAAATCTTCTGCATATGGAAACATTATATCACAAATTCTAACAATCTCCACCTTGATACTATATTTCCTTGAAAGCATGCCAACTCCACCTACATCCTTTTACTCTAAGCATCTTCTCGGATAAGACAACATGGTTACTTTCCCCAATGAGCTTCGGCATGGCCATCACCCATTGCACTTTGTCAACAAACTCCATCAACGTCACCACCTGTCAACAAAAGTGTACAAAGTAACCCCTTCAAGTAAGACCTATCAATCTTCACCATGAAAACAAATGTCTCCATGAACCATCTCAACCCTCTCCCCACACCATGCCACCACTTGGCACTTAGCATTTCGATAAGCGATTCCAGTTCGAGCAACGCCCGAACTTAGCAGTCTGCAAAGACTTATGCATATCCACTGTTTTCTCCTTTGATCTCTGACCAACTTCAGACGATCCCTTCTTCCACTTATCAAGCACATCCTTTTGGCAAAATCCCACCTTGTTGAAGCTTTCCACTTTGATCCTATTATGCCTATGCAGAAACTCAAAGTCCCTTCTCGTATGCCTAGCTTTGACATCTTTCCACGAGAACTATAGGCCCCAACCCTTGACTCTCCAAGTACAGTGCTTCCCATCTCTTGACTTTATTTTCTTCTTCTTCTCCCGTCTCTCCATACTAGCTAATAAGGCTTTCGCACTATTTCCTCCTCTACTTTCACTCAACCCCTTCATCTGATCCATCAAGTCTTCAGATAGAAGATCTGCCTTCACATTATCTACTGTTAGTATATCCCTGGCAGAGATAAGACTGTTAGCGAAACCTGTGTATCGCTCCGGAAGAGAACACAAAAGAATCATTGCTTTTTGCTCCTCATCCACTTTCAAGTCAACAGTCTTCATCTTCATCACGAGATCATCAAAGAAGCTTAGATGTGCCTTCGCTGAAGTACCCTCTCTCTTCTGCATGGTGAAAAACGTCTTCAGTAAAATCAGATGGTTGGTTAGTGACTTCTTTAGATAGAGTTTTTCAGCTTGGTCCAAATGTCCTTAGCAGTTGTCTCACTGCTAATCTCTGAAATGACATTTTCTCCCATTGCTATTTGTAAAGTAGTAAATGCCCATTATTCCATCTCCTTCCTTTCCACGACTGAAATATCATCCGTCAACTCCTCAGGAGAAAATACCATAGGATGAACATTGTTTCTCATCAGAACAGCTTTCATCCTCCATTGCCACTTCTCGAAGTATTATCCCCATTCCATCTTTCTATTGCTAACTGAGATCCTGCTTCCATATATGTCCCTTTGACATATGGTCTTGATACGATTGCTGAATTCTCCTTATCTCCTGCCATAATGCCTAACACCCTTTATCAATCAACCTCGTCCTCTGATACCAATTGTTGCGGAAAAAAGCGAATAGGAACGGGGTGATGGTGAAGCAAAACAGACAAAGATAGTCACCAGAAGAGCAATCACAGATCTAGCAATAAAAGAAATAACACAAGAGGTTTATAGTAGTTCCACTAACGTCTTGTTAGTGTACGTCCACTTGGGGAGAGGAGATATTATTACTTTTCTCAATAAGAAAAATTACAAGATTGATAGTAAGGAAGAAGAAGAACTTTTGGAGATGATAATACATTCACCTAATCCCTATCCTTATATAAGGATTAATGCTTAGGGTTGAAGTAATTGATTTATGATAGAAATCAATGCCTAATTATTTCTCCAATTCTCCTGATAGGCTTCCTTGTTTAACCAACCAATTAGGGAATTAATTCCTTACTTCACTATCCCAAAAAGAAACCTTCTTCAAATCCTTCCACTTATGTAGGTAATTTATTGCCTATCCCTTTTACAAATAAAAGAGCAATAAATTTCTGATATCTTCCAAATCTTCTGCAGTTGGAAATATTATATTCCTAAATGAACAATATTTCCCAAATCTTCTCTAACTGGAAATATTCTATCACCATAATCAATAATATCTTCCGAATCTTCTGCAAATGGAAATATTGTATCACAAATTCTAACAATATATATATATATATATATATATATTCTATATAAAGATGTTAGAATATTTTTTATGATCAATAATGATAATGATTGAAACAAGGTTGTTGTCATAAAAACTTCATCAACATTCCATTCTCCAACAATCTCCCCCTTTTTGATGATGACAAACTTGGTTTATAAAATATTCATACCTGATATTACATGTTAATCTGATTCTTTGATTACTTCAACTTTCACCATGAATTCCTTTTTACCGCCCCCCTTAAACTATACCTATTTTATAATTTCTCCCCCATTGTCGTCAACAAAAAATATACCTTTCTAAACTTAGAATAATCCTAGTGACTAATTCTATATATAACTCCCCCTAAATCTATAACTCTCTTAATCTACAATTTTCCTATCAGTCGCCCTAACTCTATGGCAATATTATTGTATTTCTACTAATTAAACATACAAGAGTATAATTGATATATCCATTATATTTATATATATCAAATAATCAATCCAAATAATATGTACAAAAGAATCTTACGAACAACGATTGTATGAATGTACATGTTTACAACAAAAACTCGAATGTACTTATTTACAACGAATATACGAGTGCATGAATGAATGTAATCCTAATCAATTATTGTTTCTTAACAATTGGGGATTTGTGAATTGGGCAATGGGGATAAGGAAGATAGATTTCCCTATTTTGCTTGATCACATTCCCATCTTTATTGAAGCATACTTATCCTACGCAAATAACTTGGTCATCTTCTTCCATCTCTTCGTCTAATGCCTCTTCTTCTTCTCCCATCTCTACTTCCTCTTCTTCTTCTTCCATTTTATTATTATCCTCAACGATAATAGGATTAGTATGATTTTCCATCACATACCGTTGTAAATTCCTTAAAATCTTTCCTTGTTTTTCTTGCTCTCTATTCATCCTTATTTGTAGAAGTTGAATCTCAGTCGACGTTTGTAGTAAATACTTCATAGATTCTTCCAATTTCATCATTCTTGCTAGCGTAGTATGTTGAAATGGATATTCAGAGGGTTCGGAACACGAAATGGGGTTGTCTTGGTTCATAATATGAGAGGAGGCCATTATTTTATTCATTTCAAAGTTTAGTCAGAGAGAAAATGAAGAGAAGAAGAAGAAATTTTGTAATTAAGAGTATAAATATAGGTTATAACTACTTTTTGGTGAGAATTAAATTTTAAAAAACTAGTTGTTTTATGCAGACATGTTAAAACATGTATGTCAACATACATATACATATATATATATAAAAATTTTAAATCAAATTTTCAAGTGTTTGAAACAATATATATATATATATTCTGGAAATTCCTGAAATAAAACTAGTTGTTTAAAATAATTTTTTTCTAGTATAAAAACATAATAAAATATTATTTAAACATATGATTTAAAAACTATATGTATATATATATGCGATATAAAATGATATAATATAATTATAAAACTTTATGATATATATATATATAAACGTAAGAAACTTAGGAAGTACATTCGAAATCACAAGTTTAAAATCCTCGGATAATTAAAAGTCATTTTGAGAGAAGTTTGAAATCAATTTGAAAATTATTTTAAACTCATTTTGAAAAGAAATCATTTGAAAATATAGTTGGAGTGCTATTCAGAGTTTTACATACTAACTAGACTTTATTACTATGATAATCTTGGGCTCTTGAAATCTTGATACTCATGAGTCTAGATTCTCCTTTGAAATCTTGAATCTTTTAACTGTATAGTCTTCAATATTTTTAACCTGCATATATATATACACACACACACACATATATATTGTAGATAAAGATGTTAGAATATAATTTATAATCAATAACGATAATGATTGAAACAAGGTTTTTGTCATCAAAACATCATCAATATTCCATTCTCCAATACTAGATTGCCCTAGATAGTTAGTATAGGCATTAGTACGTTTATATCCCTATTTAGCGCTTAGTATATATATAAATAAGTATAACATAACTTGATGTAATTTGCGGTTTCGAAGAGAGATTCATCGATATTAATTGCAACATTAGTGGGCAATAAATTAGTAATTAATAAGAGTAAAATAAGATTTTGGGGACTTATTTAAAAAATTAATCTATTTCGGAGAAAATGGATGTATTTTCAAGCTTAAAGGAGCTTAAGAGAGTTTAGTAAATATCCATGGAATGGTCCAACTTTGAGAATAGATGGACCCCAATTATAAGGAAGGCAAAGGTGGAAAATTTAAAGAAATGGATTGGCATCTTAGGAAATTGGAATAAAAGTATTTAGACCTTAACACCAATTAAACCACATAATTCTAAGATAGAACTTCCAAAAGAAAATTTTTGGGTTGTAATCTCTAATGGTCCCCCATATTGATTGGATAAGGGTATAAGTGGTATAACTAATAGATCCCTATGTATGTCTGTGATGTTGGGATTTGAAACCCTTATTGAATTTTAAGATGCGTAAGAGAGAATTTTATGGGGCTACTTAGCTTAGTACTCTACCATATGTAGAATTTGGAAGTTAATAAAAAAAATTAGATTTGTAATCTACAAAAAGAAAGTGGGTGGTCCTGTGATTTTTGAAAACATTCAGTAAAGAAGAAATTTGACCTTAGGGGCCATCCTCGGGAATAAGAACTTAAAGCATGAGAATAAGGAATATGCTTAAACACTGAATTAGTTACTCTGTTTTGGAATATGATCATATTTGGTTTGCTTAAGGGTATTTGTTTAATTTTTATAAATTATCCCTTTTGTCGTTTTTCCCAAAAGAAACTATATTTTAAATTGTACGGAATATACTCAAATTATTAAGAATGTAATGTGTAATTTTATGTATTTTCACATAGATTATATTATCTAATCAAAATTAGACAATCCTATTCCTTGTAATTTTAAATATGTCAATATGATTATTTGGGCAAATTTATGGAAATTATAACAAAATTCCTAACTAAGACGTAAATTTATGCAAATTAGAGACCAGGAAAGTATTCTAGTTACCACTATAGACTAGAGCATTAATTCATTAGATTTGGAAATTTTGATTTAGTAAACTACTAAATTTTTTGGTTACATCTCATTCGAAGACTGAAGGACAAATTGAAGACAACCGAAGCTTTGGGAATAAGAAGAAGAGTTCCATCTTGAATCTCTTAGACAATAGGAATAATATTGATCTTTTTAGGAATAGCGTAATAATCTTTTTCTTTGGTAGTTGGTGGGCACTCTTGAAGAATTATAAGGAGACCAACTAAAATACCAAAGTGTTGATGGAATAACCATTGACAAATTTCGACTCAAACCAAATGTGTGATTAGACTTTAGAAAAAGTCTAATTTGATTAGGCACCTTGTGAAGGATAAAGGGTCGATATTGTATTTTGGGCTTTCCAAAAGTTAGGGAGATATAATATTATTGGTGATAGAAGCCCCATAATAGTTTTATGTTTGATAAGATATCATCATAATACAACAAATTTTGGGAGGGCCTAATCAAGAAACGGGGATAAAATTGGAACCTTAGGAATCTTGTGCCACCATAGATATTATGGAGCATAGGATTTCGAGATTCCGCATTATTTAGTTAGATTGGTTTAAGTATAGTAAGGAGAAAATTCGAGAATGGGAATAAAATTTATAAATTTTGTAGCCTTTATCAAAAATTTAGGATTCTATGATTGCATTGTGATTGCTAGATTGGATGGTAGGATATGGTTGCAAAACAAGTGCACCGTGCACTCATATAGAAGTAAACGCATGTTAGGATGTTTTGCATACATATTGCATCACTTATTACACTTACATGCTAAGACTGAGCTGGTTATAGCAAGTGTGCAGTTCATAATCACTATAACACTACTAGAAAAATGATTTTTTGTAGCGCTCAAAAAACGCTACCAATCATTTTTGGTGGTGTTTCGATAATCGTTATGAGAATACATGCCACTAAAAATAGTTTTTTATTAGTTGCATTTTCCAAAACGCCGCTGTAAATACTTTTTTGTAAGGTTTTCAAAACGCCACCATAAATTTTTCTGTAGCACTTTTAAAATGCCATAAAAAACCTTTTTGCTACTAAAATAATTTCCAATTTTACCCCGGATTTACGGTTGCGTTTACTCAACGCCACTACGTTTATTTCTGTGGCGTTTTTAAAACGCTACTAAAAGTTATTGATTAATTATTTCTTGTTAATAGTCTATTTTGTTTCTACAATATCAAACAATAATCATCATGTACAAACAATTAAAAAACAATTAACCATATAATCAAATAGAATATGCATAACCATTTCAATACAATAGTTTTCGGAATAAATGACCAAACTCGCATACAATACCACTAATATACAAATTTGCACGTCTAGTACAAAGAAAATGTTATACCTAACTAGTACTTACAAAACGATTGATTACCCATAATTCTTTGTTATATGCACAAGAGACACCTTAAGTTGCACACACTTCCACAATTCCACCCCAATTGATGCGTCGACCGACGTCAAAATTTTCAATCAAGTTTATGGGCCAGTATCCTATAGCTTCACCTTGGAACATCGCCCCATTGAGGGTGATCTCCATGAGAGCCGCTGGTGGTGCTCCTTCTGCTCCATTGCATGCCCTGTGGCCTAATCCACAGTCGGCAAACGCGCATGTGAACTTTCTAGATGAGTCCATGCTACACCTCCATTGCTTGTCTATATACAATGCCACATCCAGTGCAGCATGAATCTCTGTAAAATATAACTTAAAACTAAGTACCACTAAAATTTATTGTGTTTAGAAAAGTTAATTAAATATTATGAACTGTACCTGGGTACCCTTTTAAAGACATGGATACATCCTCCATCTCTGCAATAGACTCATCTCTGTCTCCTATTTCATATAGCAGTAGAGATCTTCCTATTCTGGCACAGTCTGTGAAGGCAAACTCCTTGTAGTCTTTGACCACCTGAATTTTCATTTATAATTTTAGAGCACAAATAACAGTGGCATATTTATAGGGAAATAATAATAATAATAATAATAATAAGCAGCAAGCCTAACCAAGTGTTACTTGTTCAGTAAACTGATCTAGCCATAATGCAAGCAAGTATGTTCTGTTCAGTGATCTTGTCTGGTTCAATTCAATTTTGTGGCTAGTGAACTCAACCAAAAAACCCACAAATAAAATGACAAAGCATTTGTTGTTTTAATGCAAATGTCGTACAGTACAGATGTCATAAAATGGCCAGTGAACTCAACCAAATAAATCTAACAACCTTCATACAGTACAGATGTCAGACTCCATGATTAAATTGTTAAAAAAAAACTCTATATATGTACATGGCCAGACAATTTCTTAAGAGACAAAACTAATTGTAAAAAAATTAAATGCAACCAAATGATTATTATAAGTATCGAATTGCATTTACCAAACGACGATGATCACTGTGTTGAACGGAAGTACCCTTTATGCTTTTTGTCGCCATAGCCTGCACTGATCACAGTAAAACTAAATGTTGCAAAAGATACGCTATACATATTAATATACTGCAAAATTTCATGATAGTGCAAGGTGTCCCCTTTATGCTTTTTGTCCTCTCTGTTTTTAATGAACAAAAGAAAACAAAAGGGGCTGCATCACTTAAAACGATAAGAAGGAACATTATCATAAGAAAATTATGTTATCTTCCTGTTCAGAAACACTAGAACTAGAGAAAGAAAGGAAGATACGCACACACACACACATTTTACCTTCTCAGTTGATGCATAAGAGACAAAATGCAGCTCTTTGCTTGAGAATGCCTTTACAGCTGCAAAGAACGAATGAACCTAAAAAACCAACAAATTAACCATAATGTCTGCAATCAACCGAAAAGTTTCTCATAGAGTGGAGAATAGAAGATAATTTTCTTTAAAAGAATATAAAATAAAATTAATAAAAGTAGACGAGAAGAAGTTCTTACTTTCTTAAAAACCGAAGTAAACATGAAAATTATATAAAACCCAGTTGTGAGAGATGAAAATGAGATTCCATATTCTTTATTAAGGAAAAACCGATACCAAACTGGCGTGGACAACAATGCCTGATACAGCAGAAATAGATACTCCACGAGTGTCAGCATTTCCCCCTAAAATTACAGGGAAAATGTATTTAGATCATTAACAAAAAGAAATTTTGGTATACTATACTGTCATTCCGTCTATTCTGAAAACAAGAATACTATTTTAGGCATGCCCAATATTTTCAGTATTATATATATTACATAACAAAAACTCAGTTGCCAACTAAGAAGTTGCCTTTATACCGGGACAAAAACAAAACAACTCAACAATTTCTGGATATTTCAAGTCTCAACATAGAATGAACTAGAGAAACAATAAAATAAAATAAAATAAAGAGAAACAATAAAATATGATTTTGATATTATGCGTTATAAAGACCAGTTCCAACATATTGACTTCTCTACGGATTTTTCATCTTAACAACATGAGAAAGTCACGGGTAATTGAGAGACCCGAAATAAATAACAATTAAAGGTAAAAAAATGATGTATTCAACACTGAAAAAAATCCAAATACATGTGTATACAGGCCCCCACATTGTCAAATCATCAAAACCAATGTTTAACAAATGTAGACGATTGTCTGAAACTACATGTTGGAAAATACAACATGCATGTTAAGATTATACATGTACATACGTATATGTTGCTTCCGTCCTTATCCTGATATGCATATGCATTGTGTGCATGCTGCTCCTAGCAATCCAAGATTACTATTTGACATAGCCTTAATTTAGTAGCAACTAATTATTTGAAAATCCAACTTCTTATGCTTAAGGGATTGTACCTATGTAAGTGCTTTTCTCGATTAGTTTTTATTACTAAACTGAAATATGTTTATACTTAAGAAATGTCATTTAAAGTTTGTTACTAACCGACGCCCTAGAGAAACCTTGATAACAACACCGCTGTTGTTGAGTACTTCAATAGTACCAGCCTGTATTCCATTTCAACACTGCATTTAGGATGTTACCATTTAATGCATCAGCACACTCAGCTTCTTGAACCATAGCAATTATGATACCCTACGTCTGTTAATGTCACTCATTAAGGGAATGCATTAAGTTTCGTGAAGCGTTATAGGTAAACAGACACAGAATAATTACAAGACAGATATAAATAAGATAGCAGCGGAAATTTTAAATTTTTATTTCAAACATAAATTATAATGTCGTGGTCCATAATACCATAAGTCACAAAAACCATCACAATAAAACAACTTCTGTCTTGCATCATCAGAGTACATAAGAATATTAAAAACATAATTCCCCAATTAAAAGAGTTAACCCATAGTAGAGACAAGAACTTGAGCCATACTTCAGAAGTAGCTCCTAGCAAGATGATATCTAAGTCTTGACTAAGCCTGAGTGTTTCCTCCTTGAGAACCTTGGGGGGGACGGAATAAAGAAGGAAAAACAAAAGGGTCAGACTTAAAGTCTGGCGAGTCTAGTTACTTTTAGCCAGTAAATAAATAAAAGTAACATGATAGGCATATAAAGTGGATAAAAGAGAGATCACTACATAAATGGCAGGTGTGACAAGGTAAGCAAGATAAGGTGTATGTGCCTCACTAAAGATTACTCTGCACTACTACTGGTATAAATAAAAATGAGATGATCCCTTCCACTATAAGTAGGTAGACTTAGGGCATACGTCCGAGTGTACCCTAACCATTACCCTAATCGATCGGCTCCCAACCCCGTAGATATCCTGTGCTGGCCCCACAGTAGGAGGTATCACTTCCTAAAGTGGCAACCATTAAGGTGTGCACAACCATACCTACCGGTGTCTCGGTCATCTTATCCCCCTCTGCCTGGCTCATGCACGCACATGGGCCAATCGGTTTGCGTCTCCCACATCGTCTGTCTCATTTGGATCTCTTATAATCAATCAGTAAGTGTAGCCCTTCTCCTCCTAGTACGGAGTTCTTTATTTGATACCAACTCCGGGTTACTAACTGAAATGGGTCCCATGCAAAATGATACAAGCTCTTCCCCTTGTCTTGTATCCCCACTAGGTTTTTCACTGACTATGTATACCCTTAGGTGTCCTTAATTACATAGCCCTATGTTAGTTATGCTTAACCTAAAAGGGTGTGTTTAATTACATAACTTTATTATATTTTTCCACCGGTTATGTATAACACTAGGTGTCTTTAATTGCATAACCTTATTGGGTTAAGTTCGTGGGCCTATATATAAATATTACCCATCCCTTCTAATTTACTTAACCCACCCACTACCTATCCAATTTTACTTAACCCTAACTTAAGTTCATAATCATACAATCCTTATGGATTAAATTAGGGTAAGTAATCCAATTCAATACCATGTCCAATTATGGTTATAATGGGCTAGACCTCCTACATTAGGCCTACAACATGTGGATGTTGGATATGCTGGTCGGGTCTGGGCGGTCTTATTCCACAGTTGGGCATAACCTCGTGTCTTAGCCCGATTCGTATTTGCTCACTTAGACCCCTCAAATTAGGTTCAGCAATAATGGATGTTGGATATGTCGGTCGGGTCCAGGCAGACTTCCGACACTAATGCAACTTAACCTTGTGTCATAAGTGCAATTACAATTCCTAATTGTAATTACTAAATATTCCATCTTTATCCAATTCTACCTATGTCATTATAGGTGATTATTTCTATGTTTCCCTATTTGAATTAAATGTTCAATTTGTATAAATATTACATAAATTATGCTAATTATAAATCCCTTTTGCTCGTTTCCTAACTAACGTATTCACACGTATTTTGGCAGCATCTAGGCTATGAAGCAACCTAGCCATAACAATGAAAAGGAAATATGACAAAGGTGATAGTTTCAACATATCTTGGCATAAACTAGCATGATAACAAGGTGAGTGGACGTGTAATTAACATCATCACAAGGTGGACATAAAAACGATAACTTGTGGCACTTCCTACGATGTCAAAGCAAGCATAATAAGATCTAAATTAACCATTTTAGGTGTCCAACTATTTAGATCTAGCATTATTAGGGTGACATAGTAACATGTTTAGATCTAAAGATGGCTTCACATGTCAAGTTTACAGCATATTAGATTGATCATAATATGACAAGTAAAAAAGGGGATTCACATAAAGAACTAGATCTAGCCAATGTTACAACTGTCCAATCTAATAGATGTACATTCACCACAATATAGTTACAAGTCAAGATCTACATAGACAACATAATAGAATAACCAAAATTATATTAGATCTAGAGAAACAGATCTACCACGACATAGTATAAGATATAACACTTGCACAGAATCATACTTTACAACATATCCAATTTACAATCTTTGACAATTTACTTTTATTTATCTAAACGTAAAAGCAATCTAGAAACTTACAGCGTTAGGTTTATAGAATTGAGAAAGAACGGATCTTGAGTTCTGAATTTGATTTGCAAAGTATGTTGTTGTAGAAAACGGTTCTGTCTTAGTTTGTATCTCGGCAGCATATGGCTCATATAATTCCCAATAAAGAAATAGGAGACTTGAGCACATATTTATCGCTGCAGAACCCTCTGAATCCGACTCCCAACTCAGCCCTAGGGGTGTCGACACCCCTGTGGGTGGCTCGACCCATAGATCGACACCGCTCTAGGGGGGTTGACACCCTAAAGCGGGAATTTTGCTGCTCTGCCGAATTTTTCGAATTTGAATCGTTTTGGATAAAATTCCGACTCATCTCTGACTCATGCATATATATATAATTTTTCTACACATATACAAACTTAAAACCCTCATAATTTCCTCATACGGTGTGCGTTTTACGCAAACCAAATGTCTGTCTTGACCAGAATTTCGAGACGGATGCAATGGTTCAGTCCATTTCTTCTAATTATGAATATTAAATTAATTATTATTTAATTTATCCTCTTTTGGTGTCGATACAAATTCAGGGTGTTACATTCTCCCTTACTCAAAGGATTTCATCCCGAAATCTCTATATTGAGAAGAATGTATATCCTATTATCCATCATCCATCTACTCATCCACCAACCACTGGCATGCATTGTCCTTAAAGATTTCTAATGCTTATATGGATATATGTGAAGGTGTGTGTATATGTCCCAACACTAATGCGAAGATCAGACGGTCTACTGATTCAGTTGACCTCCTTAATGCAATGTATGTTAGTGCCAAGAATCAATATATATGCAAATAAACCTATTGTATCATATAAGTTCTATATGTGTGCACATTCATTCTTCCATATGCAACATCCATATGTTAACTCCTCCATTTCCATCCATAAAAGAAAAGAAAATGTACACACATCCATATGCAGTATGGGAGTGATTGAGCCGATCTTAGTGCCTAATGTGTGTGTATGCGTCCACAGTCAACCACTAGCAAAGGTTTGCATCCACTTGCATCCATCAATCATAACATGTTTCAAACACATGTTTACATCCATAGGATTCCTATCTAAAGGTCGAAAACACTATGGACAAGATATACTCTATTGACAGAAATAAGTATTGATAAACTTAGGAAAAGGAGTTAAGAACATACCCCCGAAAAGAAAAGGGTACAAAGCACGAATCTTGTCTTCGGTCTCCCAAGTCGCAGCTTCTAGGTTATCTCCCCATTGAACCTTTAGCAACATGATCTCCTTATTGTGCAGCTTTTTAACTTATGACCCAAGAATACGGGTAGGGACTCTTCTGCCCATTCCACTTCGACTTCTTCCAACATACTCGGCTCAACAACTACTATGGTGTCAAGCAGGCACTTCCGCAGATGAGAGATGTTGAGAACGTCATGAACAGCAAATAGATTTTCTGGGAGCTTTTCTTGGTAGGCCATTTGGCCAATCCTCTCGGTTATGGGAAATGGTCCCACATACCAACGTGCCAACTTCCCTACTGATCCGAAGCGAACAAAATTCCTTAAAGGCGATACTTTGATAAAAACCAAGTCTTCCACCTCGAATTCGATGTCATCCCTTCTCTTGTCTGCATAGGACTTATGCCTATCTTGAGCCGTCTTCATCCGCCATCAAATAAGATCAATCTTTTCGGACGTTTCCTTAACCATATCTGGTCCAAGTGATAATCTTTTGGTAGATTCCCACCAACACGTTGGCGATCTACAAGGTCACCCATACAATGTTTCGAAGGGTGCCATGCCGATGCTAGCCTGATAATTGTTATTATAGGGCAACTCTACTAAATGAAGATGCTCTTCCCAAGTCCCTCCAAAGTCCAGGATACACAGCCTTAAAAGATCTTCAAGAATCCTATTCACCCTCTCCATTTGTCCGTCGGTCTGAGGATGATAAGTGGTGCTTAAACACAACTGCGTACCTAATGCTTCTTACAAGCTCCTCCAAAATTCGCTGGTAAAGATGGGGTCACGATCACTCACGATGCTGGAAGGCACTCCATGAAGGAGAACTATCTCAAGAACATAAATTGTTGTCAACCATGACGTCGTCATCTTACTCTTAACTGGAATAAAGTGAGCGCTCTTAGTGAGTCTATCCACTACCACCCAAATACTGGTGTTACCCTTCTTCGATCTAGGCAAACCATCTATGAAATATATAGAGATGCTACCCATTTCCACTGTGGAACCTCCAACGGATGAAGTAATCCACCAGGCTTCTTTTGCTCAGCTTTGACTTGCTGGCAAACTAAACATTGAGAAACAAATTCGGCCCACATCTTTCTTTATCCCAGCCCAAAAGAAAACCCTCTTCATGTCCCTGTACATCTTATCACCACTTGAATGAATAGTCATCTTAGAATGGTGGGCTTCTTCTAGGACTGCTTTAATCAATCTTCCAGTTTGAGGAACACAAAGTCTTCCATCTCGTCGCAACCACCCCTTTTCACCTATGGCATATCTACTTAGGTGACTAGAAGTCTCCCCTCTTCTGAGCTTATCCATGATGTCTAGAATCTGTGGGTCACCTTGTTGCGAAGCTCCTATCTGGTCGATAAGGGTCGGTCGTAACTCCAAGGATGCAAACAAATCAGGCAAAACCTCGATGGAGGTTCTAAAATCAAAAGTTGATATAAACTCCAAGTTCTTTCTCTCCACAAACAGAGGACTCAGGGCCACCCTCTGCCTACTTAGTGCGTCTGCCGCCACATTACCCTTGCCAGGAGTATAAGCAATCTCAAAATCATATGAAGCTAAGAACTCCATCCACCGTTGTTGCCTTAAGTTGAGATCCTTTTGTGAGAATTGATACTTGAGAGATTTATGATCGGTGTATAACTCAAACTTTTCTCCAAGTAAATAATGACGCCAAGTCTTTAACGTGAATACTATGGAAGCTAGCTCTAGATCATGGGTGGGGTAGTTCTTCTCATGAACTCTCAACTGTCTACCCCGATAACATATTACTTTCCCTTCTAGCATCAGAACCGCACCAAGCCTGGTACCGCACGCATCAGCGTAAACGGTAAACACTTTACTTCCATCAGGCAAGTTCAAGACTAAGGTTGTTGCCAGAGACTTCTTCAGTCGTTGGAAAGCAACGTCACAGTCTATATCCCATGAAAATGCCAAATTCTTCTTTGTCATCCTGGTGAGAGGGGATGATATCTTCGCGAAGTCCTTAATGAACTTCCCACAATAACCTGCCAACCCAAGAAAGCTTCTCACCTCGGTTGCATTTTTAGGAATCTGCCAATCTTGCACTGCAACCACCTTGGCGGGATCTACAACTATCCCTTATTTTGAGACTTCATGCCCTAGGAATCTCACCTCTTTTCTCCAAAAATGGCATTTGGAGAACTTTGCCTTAAGCTAATGGTCACAGAGAGTTTTCAAAACTTCTCTCAAATGTTGGGCATGCTCTTCTTCACTCTTGGAGAAGATCAAAAGTATCATCAACAAAGACTATGACAAATTTGTTTAGGAACTCCCGAAACACCCTACTCATTATATCGACAAAATAGGCGGGTGCATTCGTTAGCCCAAAAGGCAAAACTGGCCATTCGCAGAAACCATCCGGAGTTCTAAAAGCAGTCTTATCTATGCTGTTCTCAGCCACCCTCAACTGATGGAACCCCGTAGCCAAGTCCAATTGAGAAAATACCGAGGCACCAACAAGCCGATCAAATAAATCATCAATCCTCGGAAGTGGGTGCCTATTCTTCCTGGTAAGCTTATTCAATTCTCTATAGTCAACATACAAACGAAGTGAACCATCCGCTTTAGTTGCGAATACTACTGGAGCACCCCATTCAAATATGCTTCATTTGATAAACCCTTTCTTAGGTAGCTCCCCTACTTGCTTACTCAGCTCCCTCCTTTCCCTTGGAGCCATGTGGCGTATTGGTAATGTAACTGACTTTGCATTGTCCACCAGATATATGCGGAAGTCAATCTCGCGCCTTGGATGTAAACCCCGCACCTCATAAAACATCGGAATAATCTCGAACCACTGGAATAGATTGTAAATCACCTATGGATGCATATAGATACTCTAGGAAGCTAAGCATAACAGACCCTTGAGGGTCACAAGAAACTTCGAGGGTCTTCCCATGACAAGTCAGGAGTCTAACAACCATCCTCTCACAATCCAGAATGGCCCCATACATGGTAAGCCAATCGATTCCAAGAATCTACCCTTAGCCCATAAACCCGAGAACATACGCGTCACATTCAAACTCGACGCCTAACATGGATATTTTCAAACCCCGACAAATCATCGATAAATGAGCCGAACCACCAATGGGATTTGAAACAACTACGGGATCTACTACCATACTAGTAATTAATTGTAGAGATTCAACTACAGAACTTGGTATAAACGAGTGTGAAGCGCTAGAATCAAAAAGAGTTCTAACTGGATGGTTTGAAAGAGAAACTAAACTTTCTATGGAAATTTTTCTACCTCTTTTAGGAGCACTGATCGCGAGAGCATGCACCTGTCCTCCAGAAGTCCCTGCTCTTTGACCTTGTCCATGCGATCCGTGTTTCTTCGAGCACTCTTTAAAGAAGCGTCTGACCTCTCCGCAAATAAAGCAACTGGCCTTCCTTCTCTTACAATCTTTGATCAAGTGACCCTCCTTTCCATAATAGTGACATTTTCTCATATCCTTGCCTTTATCATCTTTCCCTCCTTTCTTCTTCTGTTGTTGCTATTGTTGCTGCCCATTCTTGGGCCACACCTTCTTATTCTGGGACGTCCACTCAACTTTTGTTTACTTCTTTTCTCCCTTGTCCTCCTCATTCATTAGGGCCATATCAACAAGCTTTTCAAAGGTGGCCCCCATTGGAATATGGGATATAGCTAAACCATGTAGAGACTCATTCAACCCTTTAGCAAACCGCAAAGCCTTATTGTACGGTGTATCAACCAACTCTAACTCGAACCTTGCCAGCTGGTTGAACTTGTTCACATACTCCTTTAGCATCAAATTTTCTTGTTTGAGTGCTAAGAACCTCTCCACCTGTATGCTTCTCTCAACTTGGGAAAGAAATTTCATTTCGAACCTCTATCTAAAATCTTTCGAAGTTTCCACCGGACGTCCAGCTTGGGTGATTTCCCACCAAAACGAGGCTTCATCCTTTAACAGCCAAGCAGCTAACTGAATCTTTCTTCGGTCCTCCACTTCAAAGATTACGAATAAGTCCTCGGTCTCCTTAAGCTAATTCCGAGCTTCTTCGAATATCTCGTTCCCATGGAATGGCCTTCCTCCCATAGCCCGGAAATCTTTGCAGATCTTGGCAAAGTTGTCAGCTCTTGGAGGGTAAGGAGGAGGAGGAATAACTGGTGCAGCTGGGAAGGAACGTCTCTTTGGCCTTCGAACGACGCCGACCTACGAAACCATCCGGGTATTATGATGCCCTCTGGGATATTAGGGATGTTTTGTTCCCCAGACATGCTAAAAAAAAGGGAAAAGGAAGAAATTTAGATAAAGGACCGAAGGATACTACATAAGGCCTTTTGGGGAATGTTTTTCAAAACAGACTTTTCTCCTGAAGATACTTTCTTTTAAAACCCTTTTGAAAATGATTTCCAAAAACTTTTATCTATTCTAATAACCTTTAGCTTTGATACCAAGTGTGACACCCCACGTCCGTTAATGTCACTCACTAAGGGAATGCATTAAGTTTCGTGAAGCGTTATAGGTAAGCAGACATAGAATAATTACAAGACAGATATAAATAAGATAGCAGCAGAAATTTTAAATTTTTATTTCAAACATAAATTATAATGTCGTGGTCCATAATACCGTGAGTCACAAAAACCATTACAATAAAACAACTTATGTCTTGCATCCTCAGAATACATAAGAATATGAAAAACATAATTCCCCAATTGAAAGAGTTAAACCATAGTAGAGACAAGAACGTGAGCCATACTTCAGAAGTAGCTCCTAGCAAGATGATATCTGAGTCCTGACTAAGCTTGAGTGTTTCTTCCCTGAGAACCTTGGGGGAGGGGGGACGGAAGAAAGAAGGAGAAACAAAAGGGTCAGACATAAAGTCTGGCGAGTCTAGTTATTTTTAGCTAGTAAATAAATAAAAGTAACATGATAGGCATATAAAGTGGATAAAAGAGAGATCATTACATAAGTAGCAGGTGTGACAAGGTAAGCAAGATAAGGTGTATGTGCCTTACTAATGATTACTCTGCACTATTACTAGTATAACTAAAAGTGAGATGATTCCCTCCACTATAAGTTACTAGACTTAGGGCATATATCCGAGTGTACCCTAACCACTACCCTAACCGATCGCCTCCCTACCCCGTAGATATCATGTGCTGGCCCCATAGTAGGAGGTATCACTTCCTAAAGTGGCAACCATTAAGGTATGCACAACCATACCTACTGGTGCCATGGTCATCTTATCCCCTCTTCCCGGCTCATGCACACATATGGCCCAGTCGGTTTGCGCCGCCCACACCGTCCGTCTCGTTTGGATATCTTATAATCAATTAGTAAGTGTGCCCCTTCTCCGCCTAGTACGGAGTTCTTTATTTGATACCAACTCCGAGTTACCGACTGAAATGGGTCTCATACAATATGATACAAGCTCTGCCCCTTGTCTTGTATCCCCACTAGGTTTTTCATTGACTATGTATACCCTTAGTTGCCTTTAATTACAGTGCCCTATGTCAGTTATGCTTACCCTAAAAGGGTGTCTTTAATTACATAACTCTATTATATTTTTCCACTGGTTATATATACCACTAGGTATCTTTAATTACATAACCTTATTAGGTTAAGTTCGTAGGCCTATATGTAAATATTACCCACCCCTTCTAATTTACTTAACCCACCCACTACCTATCCAATTTTACTTCACCCTAACTTAAGTTCATAATCATACAATCCTTATGGGTTAATTTTGGCTAATTAGTCCAATTCAATACCATGTCCAGTTATGGTTATAATGGGCTAGACCTCCCACATTAGGTCTACAACGTGTGGATGTTGGATATGCCGGTCGGGTCCGGGTAGTCTTATTCCACAATTGGGCCTAACCTCGTGTCTTAGCCCGATTCGTATTTTCTCACTTAGCCCTCTCACATTAGGTTCAACATTAGTGGCTGTTGGATATGCTGGTCGGGTCCGGGCAGACTTCCGACACTAATGCAACCTAACCCCGTGTCATAAGTGCAATTACAATTCCTAATTGTAATTACCAAATATTCCATTTTTATCCAAATCTACATATGTAATTATAGGTGATTATTTATATGTTCCCCATTTGAATTAAATGTCCAATTTGTATAAATATTATATAAATTATGTCAATTATAAATCCCTTTTCCCTGTTTCCTAACTAATGTATTCACACGTATTTTGGCGGCATCTAGGCTATAAAACGCTTAGCCATAACAATGAAAAGGGAATATGACAAAGGTGATAGTTTCAACATATCTTGGTATAAACTAGCATGATAACAAGGTGAATGGACATGTAATTAACATCATCACAAGTTGGACATAAAAATGATATATGGCACTTACTACGATGTCGAAGCAAGCATAATGAGATCTAAATTAACCATTTTAGGTGCCCAACTATTTAGATTTAGTATAATTAGGGTAACATGGTAACATGTTTAGATCTAAAGATGGCTTCACATGTCAAGTTTACAACATATCTAGATTGATCACAATATGACAAGTGAAAAAGAAGATTTACATAAAGAACTAGATCTAGCCAATGTTACAATTGTCCAATTTAATAGATGTACATTCACCACAATATAGTTACAATTCAAGATCCACATAGAAAATATAATAGAATAACCACAATTATATTAGATCTAGAAAAACAGATCTACCATGACATAGTATAGGATATAACACTTGCATAGAATCATACTTTACAACATATCCAATTTACAGTCTTTCACAATTTACTTTTATTTATCTAAACCTAAAAGTAATCTAGAAACTCACAGCATTAGGTTTAGAGAATTGAGAAAGAACGGATCTTGAGTTTTGAATTTGATTTGCAAAGTATGTTGTTGTAGAAAACGGTTCTGTCTCAGTTTGTTTCCCGACAGCATATGGTTCCCATAATTACCAATAAAGAAATAGGAGATTTGAGCACATGTTTATAGCTGCAGAACCCTCTGAAACCGACTGCCACCTCAGCCCTAGGGGTGTCGACACCCCTGTTGGTGGGTCGACCCATAGGTCAACAACCTTCAAGGGGGGTCGACCCCCTAGAGCGGGAATTTTGCCGCTTTGCCGAATTTTTCGAATTTGAATCATTCTAGATCATATTCTGACTCATCTCTGAATCATGCGTATATATATAATTTTTCTATGCGTATGCAAACTTAAAACCCTCATAACTTTCTCATACTGTGTTCGTTTTACGCAAACCAAATGTCTATCTTGACCAGAATTTCAAGACGGACGCAATGGTGCAGTCCGTTTCTTCTAATTCTGAATATTAAATTAATTATTATTTAATTTATCCTCTTTTAGTGTCGGTAAAAATTTGGGGTGTTACATCAACTTTTTGAGTGATGGGCAAATTATTATGTTCATTGAACACCGGTGGTGTAGGATCCATATCAATATCATGGGTTCCAGATGGACCTCCAATGCATTCATTATCAGGTATAAATACTTCACTCAAGTCAGGTGTCTGAATATTAAACATTGGTCGATGAGAGAATTCATCATTTTTATTCACATTCTGAATGTTCGTAATTACGTTTTTACCACAATCACTACCAAGAAGTTTGGATAATTCACTGGAATATGCATCACTATTTTCCTTGTCATGGCTAGCATGTTCTTCATTGTCATTGATTTTAATAATATCACTTGATCCTTCACCTTGTTGAAAAATACTGATGACAAATGAAATACTTAGAACGACAGATAACATACAACAAAAAGGAAAATAATTGAGCTGGAGGATACTGAAATTCAGAAAATGATATGAGGTAATTGTTGTTAAATGTAGGTTCATAGTAAGTCATGCCAGCAAAATTAAGAAAAAGGAAATAACAACAAAAATATTACCCTTCTTTAATTTATTGAAATACAAGATTGCTATCTCTCAAAAATTCCTGCACAAAAGATGGGAATGAAGACAGAAGAATAAGAATCCTTTAAATAGAACTACAGAATAGATATTCAGCCGCTGATCGTATTTACAGAGAATATAACTGTAACTATAACATAATAGCGGCATACCTCATCAAAGTCCATACCAATCTGAGAAGCATCTCCATCACCAAATCTTTCTATAGAAAAAATACTAGCCTAAAACAGATCAATCTACTATAAAGCATACCATTGAGTGAATTAAATACCATCTAATCCAAATTGCAAATCAGAGAAGCCAGCACCATCCAAAGCATCCTGAAGTGTAATTTGCTCTTTAGTACTCACATTTCGATCATCAAAGTTACTGCATTTCAAATTTGATAAATTAGCATCGCCGAATATTAGTCAGTAAGCAAAATGTCATTTGGAACAGTACTGACCCAACAGTGTCAGGTAGCTCAAAATCTTCAAGATCAAATGTTTCTAGAAGTGTGATGGAATGATTAGGTGCAGTTGACTCTTCAGGTGGGAGGTCAACTGCAGTTGTCCGAAAAGCTTGCTTTACTTTGAGCAATGTTTCACTAGAATCTTGAAAGAGGTAATTACTTTCTTGGAATATATTTTCACCACACCAAGCAACATATGACTAGATAATCTAAGTGCAATGGGTATATCTAGGAAAAGAATTGAATCTGTGCATAGGAAAAAAAGAAAGGTACGTGACTGTTTAAAGATACTATGAAGGTAATAATGAGATGAAAAAAGAAGACAAAATAGATTTCAACATTTAAATAGTTCTCTGCTGTCAATTATGAAATTTGTGCTCCAGTTCAAAGAAATAATATGATCATTTGAAATTTAAAAAAATGCATTGCAACCAGGTCATTTTTTCCCCATATAATTAAAGTACTACTCCTACCTTCTTGAAACTTTGGACAGAAATAAATCCATTTTTGCTTAGGATGTGCAATTAAAACTGCATTTTGGGATATATAATTCTTCTACCTGTGAATATCTTAGCAAGAGCACACAATGGATATTAACTAATTGCCAGTATAAAACTATTTATTATTCATCTTTTCATTTAACCAAAAATCTCGAGTACATTGCATTATATGAAGGAATGACTCAACCAATTTCATATGTCAAGTACTATTCCGTTGCATAGTTCTATATCACTACGGTCACAATGATAGTAAAGTATGTGGATCAGGAATTTGCACATAAGTAAATAACATACAATGCTGCAACAGCTTTAGCAAAAGCTTCAGCTTTTCTTCACCTCCACATCCATAATCTCTCCCTTCTTCCTAAGCACCTACAATACAATTTCATAGTATCCAAGAATGAGAAGATTATACCTAATTGTTCATGCCTATATTTATTTTTTTATATTTTATACTTATTGAATTTCAAGATCAATAATTTTCAGAGCTGATACATGTATAATTATTCATGCCCATAAGGTTTCAATTATGAGAAGGAACATCAAAACTGAATGTTATATTTTCTATTGGAAAAAAAATAGAAGTTGTCTTGCCCAAAAAAAACATAAAAGTTAATATTTGATCAATGCTTCCAACTTTCTTCCAATATCAATAATTGGTCAAGTGCTTAAAATATTAGATTCTTTCAAAGCATTTTACCTTTTATTTGAATTGTTGGAAAACAATGGCTGAGTCGCGGACTAGGTCGCTTTCTTGAAGACGATTCGGCGATTTGGTCAGAGGTGCAAACCAATTCGTTCCTTCGCCGCCGCCTCTAGGATAAAACAGCCTCTAAAATAGTAACTGATTTGCTTGCACAAACAAATCAGTGCAGATTTGCACTTTCGGGGAAAATACTGCTCGAAATTTCGTAGAAGTTTTAATGGCGGCTGAGAAGAAGAGAATATAAAATTCGGTGTTTTTCTCGTCTCAGATAAAATAGTATATATAGAACGAGAATTAGGTTTTGGGAGAAAATATCGGATCTGCTAAAATTTCGGGGGGGGATAAATTATTTTACCGTTGCAAAACTTTTCCGTTGCAGAATAAATATCGGTGCGCAAAATAATTTTTCCATTAAAAAAACGGTTCGAAAACAACTAAGTTTTATGGTCCAAAAATATAAGTGTCTACACCACAAAGCCCAAGTCCGAGCCCGAGCCCGAACCGAACCGGGCCGGGCCAGGCCGGGTCGGGTCGGGTCGAGTCGGTCGGTCGTGCGCGCGTGTGTGGTGGTCATGATGCATGGTCTCCCTCCTCACAACAATGCATGTATTGGGAGCCCAAGGCCCCAACATGACTTCTTAGAAACAAGTATAAATCCTTGCCTCTTCCCTATAATCCCATGATGTGGGACTACTCAAACATAGGAGCCATTCATACACTTATTCAATCATTTTTAATAATTCACATAATGTTTGTAAAACATTTCCAACAATCCCCCACTTGAATTTTTAAAAATATTTTCGAGCAGTTTCTTAAAAACATAAGATTGTGCATAAACAAAGGTGTCCAAGGACTTGAACCTTTGCATAGTGAGTAAGATTCAGTTTTTACTCGAGTGACACGTAGTCTTGAACTCTATTCCTGACATCAAACCACACACAACCTTTTCTATAGTGCAATCAGATAAGCCCGTGCATTTATGGCCCTGCACGTCTATCCCAGTTTAGTGAATGCTCTAGAAGTTTTGCCCAAACTCCATAGGAAACGGCCACATTTCCACATTCACAAAGGTGAGTCTATCAAGAGCACTCCTGAAGGTAGGTACTCCACTCCAAATAGAGTATAGATCTCATTAAGAGTTTCTATTAACTCATCCTCTAATCACTTCAGGAATACATGCTTCTTGGTTTATTAAATAGCATGTTCAACTCATATCACTACACAACTTGTTATTACCCATTGAACCTAGTTCTTGGGATCTCCAGTCATTTAGGTCGGGTTACCATTGTGCGTGACTCAACAATCTAAGGGCAATAGTCCCATTCTTTTAGAAGAGTTATGGACTTTCTCTCTGGACAGTCCTTTCGTCAAAGGATCTGCCAAATTTTCCTCACTACGTACGTAATCCACTCTAACGGTACCTGTGGAAAGTAGTTCTCTAACAGTGATGTGCTTACGACGTATTTGTCGTCTCTTACCGTTATAGTAACGGTTCTGAACTTTTGCAATAGCCGCGGTACTATCGCAATGTATCAACACTGCTGGTATCGGTTTTTCCCATAAGGGAATCTCAGCTAGCAGATTTCTCAAGTACTCTGCCTCTTCACTAGCTGTAGCTAGTGCTATCATCTCAGACTCCATAGTAGACTGAGCCAAAATAGTCTGCTTCTTGGATTTCCAAGAAACAGCTCCTCCAGCGATGCTAAATATATAGCCACTGGTCGCTTTAGAATCATCAGATAAGGTATTCCAGTCTGCATCGGAATATCCTTCAAGTACAGCTGGAAACCTTTCATAATGTAATCCAAGGTTCATGGTTCATTTAAGGTATCTCATTACCCTTTCAATAGCTTGCCAGTGCTCTATACTAGGTCTACTGGTAAACCTGCACAATAATCCCACGACATAGGCAATGTCGGGTCTAGTACAATCAGTGGCATACCGAAGGCTGCCAATGATGCTTGCATAATCAGACTGTCTTACACCTTCACCAGTGTTCTTAAATAACTTTACACTGTGATCATATGGTGTACTTGCAGGTTTACAGTCAAAGTAATTATATTTTTTTAGTATCTTCTCAATGTAATGAGATTGATCCAAAGAAATTCCCTTTTCTGACCTAGTAATCTTAATACCAAGGATTACACTCGCTTCACCTAGATCTTTCATATCAAAATTGACACTTAATAAGGATTTGACTGAGTTTATGGCATGAATATTTGACCCAAAAATGAGTAGGTCATCTACATAAAGGCATATAATAGTGCAAATGTTATTCTCAGATTTGTAATAAATGCATTTGTCACTTTCATTAACTTTAAAACCATTTGAAATGATTAAGTTATCAAATTTTTCATGCCATTGTTTAGGTGCTTGTTTTAAACCATATAATGATTTATCCAATTTACATACTTTATGTTCTTGACCATGTACTACAAATCCTTCAGGCTGGTCCATATAAATTTCTTCGTTTAATTCACCGTTCAAAAAAGCAGTTTTAACATCCATTTGGTGTATAAGTAACTTATGAATGGAAGCAAGTGAGATTAATACCCGAATGGATGTTATTCTAGTTACAGGTGAAAAAGTGTCAAAGAAGTCTATATTTTCCTTTTGTTTAAAACCTTTAGCTACTAGTCGTGCTTTATATTTATCTATAGTGCCATCAGGTTTTAATTTCTTTTTAAGTACCCACTTACAGCCTATAGACTTACAACCAGGGGTAAATCTACCAAGTGCCAAGTCTTATTGGATTCTAAAGAATCCATCTCATCGTTTATAGCCTCTTGCCAGAAATCGGCATCTAAAGAAGATAAGGCTTCTTGGAGGTTTATAGGATCCTCCTCAATAGTAAAAGCACAAAAATCTGAACCAAAGTCTTTTATGGTTCTTGCTCTTTTACTTCTTCTAGGTTCAGCTTCAGAATTTTCATTAAGTTCTGTTCTAATAGGCATATTTGAAGTGCCCCCACTATTCCTTAATTTGAAAGGAAATTTAGTTTCATAAAAATCGGCATCATTTGATTCAATTATATTATGTGCATTAAGGTCATAAAATCTATATGCTTTGCTATTAATAGCATAGCCTATAAATGCACATTCATATGCTCTACTTGCCAATTTTATTCTCTTAGGGTCTGGAATGCGAACATATGCTAAACAACCCCAAGTTCTAAAGTATGAGACATTGGGTTTATGATTCTTTAAAATTTCATAAGGTGAAATTTTATTCTTAGATTTAGGGATTCTATTTAGAACGTAGCATACAGTCAATAAAATATCCCCCCACCAATGTTTTGCTGCACCAGAATTTAATAATATGGCAACTACTAGCTCGGTAAAGGTCCTATTTTTCCTTTCTGCTTTACCGTTCATTTCAGGTGAGTAGGGTGCAGTTCTCTCATGTACTATACCATGTTGTTTATAGAAATCTAGAATAGAATTAGATTCATATTCTGTTCCTCTATCACTACGAAGTCTCTTAATTTTTCTATTTGCTTGATTCTCAATCTCAGTTTTGAATGTTTTAAACATGTCAAAAGCATCACTTTTATTTTTCATAAGATATACATATGTGAAATCAGAGCAGTCATCAATAAAAGTGATAAAATAACGATGTCCCTGTCTAGTTAAAGTGCCATCAAGTTCACATATGTCAGAATGAATCAAGTCTAAGGGTTCAGAAATTCTATCAACAGATTTGTGAGGTTTCTTTGTGATTTTAGCTTGTGTACAGAATTCACATTTATCAGATTCAGATTCTGTCATTTTAGGTATCATATCTAGGGTGCTCATGTTTTGAATTATTCGTTTATTAACATGACACAATCTAGAATGCCAAATATTAAAATCACAAAGCATATAAGCAGAAGAAGTCACTTTATTAGATTCAACATTCAGTTTAAACATACTCTCACAAGCATAACCCTTTCCCACAAAAGTTCCCTTATAAGTAAGAGTGTACAAATCAGCCCCAATAACTTGAGTGAAACCAGCCTTATTAAGGAGGAAGCCAGAGACCAGATTCTTTCTTATCTCTGGAGTGTGCATAACATCTTTCAGAATTACAGTTTTTCCAGAGGTGAACTTGAGTTCCACGTTTCCAATCCCCGCAACTGTAGTGGTGTGAGAGTCTCCCAACAGCACTTTCTGATTTTCAGCAGCCGTGTATGTAGAGAACATGCCACGATCATAGCAGACATGGCGAGAAGCACCAGTGTCTACCCACCAACCCTCTGATCCACCAACAAGGTGAATCTCAGTAATCATAGCCGTAAGAGGCTCCTCAGTCAGGTTAGCCTGCGGTGCAGAGCTTGGCCTGTTCCGGCACTTTCGTGCCATATGCCCTGGTTTTCCACAGTTGTAACAAAGAAACAACTGTCCAGAGTCATTCTTTTGGGCTGGTTTCTGCTGTCCTTTTGGGTTTCCTTGCGGATTCCCATTCTGTTTGTTGCGCCTGTTCTGATTCTTAAAAGATTTCTGATTTGGTTTCAGAACAGCGGGAGTGGTCTTCTTAGTACTGTTGTTATTCACAATCAGCACCTCTTCTTTCTGGTCTTGCTTGCGTGCTTCCTCCTCAATACGGAGGCGTGTAATCAAGCTCTCTAAGGAAAATTCCTTAGTCTTATGTCGCAAAGTGTTCTTAAAATCTTTCCAGCTAGGGGGTAATTTGTCAATGATAACAACAATTTGAAATTGTTCGTCCAAGACCATACCTTCGGAGATGATCTCATGAGCTATTTTCTGAAGCTCATGAGACTGCATCTCTACCGATCTATCATCAGTCATCTGATACTTTAGGTAGCGACTTACAGCGTATTTCTTTGCCCCTGCCTCCTCTGTGTCATATTTCTTCTTTAGTGCTTCCCAGATCTCCTTTGCCGTCTTTTCATCTGAGTTATAATAATCATACAGATCATCGCTCAGTCCATTCAGTATGAAATTCTTGCATAAGTAATCCTGTTCAGTCCAGGTCTGCAGTTGCTTCGACTGTTCAGTCCATGATGCCATCTTTGCTGCATCAGTCTCGTCAGGCTTGTCTGGTAGCTGCGGTTTTTCAGCAGTCAGAGCAGGCACCACCTTCCTGATCGTGAGGAAGAACTCCATCTTCTGACGCCAGCGCTTGAAATGCAAACCTTCGAACTTGAAAGGAGCAGCAGTCACCAGAGGGCCGTGAAAAGCAGAGGGAGGAGCAGAATCGTCCATGGTTGAGTTCGAGGCCATTGTTTCAGTTCGTCTTCAAATTGTTGGAAAACAATGGCTGAGTCGCGGACTAGGTCGCTTTCTTGAAGACGATTCGGCGATTTGGTCAGAGGTGCAAACCAATTCGTTCCTTCGCCGCCGCCTCTAGGATAAAACAGCCTCTAAAATAGTAACTGATTTGCTTGCACAAACAAATCAGTGCAGATTTGCACTTTCGGGGAAAATACTGCTCGAAATTTCGTAGAAGTTTTAATGGCGGCTGAGAAGAAGAGAATATAAAATTCGGTGTTTTTCTCGTCTCAGATAAAATAGTATATATAGAACGAGAATTAGGTTTTGGGAGAAAATATCGGATCTGCTAAAATTTCGGGGGGGATAAATTATTTTACCGTTGCAAAACTTTTCCGTTGCAGAATAAATATTGGTGCGCAAAATAATTTTTCCATAAAAAAAACGGTTCGAAAACAACTAAGTTTTATGGTCCAAAAATATAAGTGTCTACACCACAAAGCCCAAGCCCGAGCCCGAGCCCGAGCCCGAGCCCGAGCCCGAACCGAACCGGGCCGGGCCGGGCCGGGTCGGGTCGGGTCGGGTCGAGTCGGTCGGTCGCGCGCGCGTGTGTGGTGGTCATGATGCATGGTCTCCCTCCTCACAACAATGCATGTATTGGGAGCCCAAGGCCCCAACATGACTTCTTAGAAACAAGTATAAATCCTTGCCTCTTCCCTATAATCCCATGATGTGGGACTACTCAAACATAGGAGCCATTCATACACTTATTCAATCATTTTTAATAATTCACATAATGTTTGTAAAACATTTCCAACATGAATAGCCATACATATACACAGACAAACTACTTTTTGGTATATTAAATTTGTTTTTACTCATTTTCCAATGACAGAGTACCCATTTTAGACCAGTGTCAAGGTGTCGGAAGAGATAATACTTTGAGAATAATTGCAGGTTTTAATTTTATTACTCAAAAATAAAAAATGTGGTGTCACAACTGATTGTTTGCGAAAATCATTATTTCTTGTCAAATTTAATAAGTTAGATTGGATTTTCATGAAGCAAAAAATAGATCAATCCCAACCCTTTTCTACCACATCCAAATATTCGTTAATCCTATCGAGCTGGCCTTTAATATTTTTTACTCACTGAAAATTATATCCTAGCAACTAACATAAAATAAAAACTGATTAATTATCCTAATCACTCTAGAGTACTGATCCAAACTCTAATTGCAAAAGAACAAAAAGAATAACAGGTTCCTTGAAGAAGAAGAAATTGATTTTTTTCTAGCTTTCTAACTGTGCATTAGTTATTATTTCCTAAACAAGTACCTTTAAAATCGAGTACATAATTACTTTAAACAATCATCACAAAAATAAAAATTAGTTTGTCAGACAACGAAACACGTGACTGAAGTTGTGATTTTGCAATGATAGAAATAGCAACAAGTTTAAGAAAAATACCTAAAATAGCAAGGGGTGAGACCATGGTTTCGAAATCTGGAGAATGGGAGCTAGTCAGCGAAGTAGCTTATGCGTGATGGAAGATGAGGCGAGAGGAGGGTAAGAATTAGAAGTGAGAGAAGCGATGAGCAAGGTGGTTGGGTTTTGGGATTTGGCCATTTGGGGGAAAGGGAATGCTTGTTAAAAAAATTCAAAACTAAGAGGGGGAGAGGAACACTAAATAGATAGTTACGTTTGTTTTGGATCAGGTGGGCCATTTTTCCTTAGGCGAGAAGTGAAATTTTTATTGCCGCACTAATATTGTGAGTTAAAACACTCTTTTTTGCATTTGCGAATAAACGCCACTGATTTTTGCAACAAAAAATCAATTTTCTTGTAGTGTGAGTTATGGATGTTTTTAAAATAACATGGTTGTTTAGAGCGAGTTTTATTTCTCGCCCCTTCAAAAGATTTCAGGATGAAATATCCAATAAAGGGGAGAATGTAACACCTCGTAAAATATACTTAATATAGGCATAGGTTAATTTAATTTAAAAATAAACAGTAATAATTAATAATATATTAAAAGGATGAAAATGGAATCTTGGATAATTAAGAATTTGACTATGAAAAGTATTATAGTTGCGTTCATGGCGAAATTCTTATACGTTTTCATATTTTATTTACTAAAAATGGAGTCTATATGAAAAAGTTATTAATTAAGTTGTACGTATATGTTAATACACAAAGGTTTGAATTTCAGATAAATATATATACAAGCTGGGGATATATTAAATATGATAAGCATGAAAGGAGTATTCCCTTTTATTTCAACTTATGTGTATATATTCACATTTAGTTGGGGACAAGAAAAAATTAACTAAGGAAACAAATTAAGAGAATTAATCAAGGAACGATAAAATGGTAACGTACAGGAGACAATTGTCTCTTGGGCTCAACCCAGAAGGGGTGTCGACAGCCCCTCTAGAAGGGTGTCGAACGCCCTTCTACACGGAAGCCCAGTGAGGGTTGTTTTATGTAGTTTATGATTTATAAATACTATCAATCAAACCGCTTAGATTTAATCAATTAAATCCAACGTTCTGAAAATAGATGGCAACTACAAAAAGAGCCTCAACCCCTTACTCCAAACCTTTCTTCTTAATTGTCACCATACTCTTCACTGTCACCACCATGCCTTTCTGCCATTGTTAAATCTTCAGAAAAGAAAATTGGTTATTCTACTTTCTTCTTAATCTATTTCCATTTCTCCGATTTTATTTTATTCAGATTTAAATTTAGGATTATTCCGAGATTTAGATTTATACATATAAGAATTCTAATATATGTGATTCTTACATATAGAGATTTGAAAGTTTGGGGCTTGTTCGTTCTCGAAGACCAAATCCATACTTTTATCCACTCAATTCTCTTATTGCTTCTTCTTAAAGCTTTGTGAGTGGAGTCAACTAAATTACTATTTTCTATAGATTGATAGTTATATATTTGGATTATTGTGCCCTGGAGGATTCGGGATATACGAAAAGGAAACATGATTAAACCCCCCAAATCCTCAGTTTATTTTATTGTTCATAGAAACATTCAATCAATTTATGTTTGGGTTTTGTGTTGTTGTAATAATGAAGAAGGACATAACTCTTTTGTATGATTTTCTATACTGTCTGGATTTTCTATATTGAATTGATTCATTTTTATTATATTTTCATGTAAATTCACATGTTTAGTTTTTTGGAAAAAGATTAAGATTTGGATAGTTTGTAAATTTAACAGGTTTGAATCTCTATTTATAAAAATAGAGAATTTGAATGTATTATTTACTACTTATCTAAATATTAATGTTTTGTGTATAAACAAACATAAGAAAAGGAATCTATTCAAAATAGGGGTTATAAACATATATGGTTAATGTTATGTTCATTTTTATTATTATATAATCAAACAAAAACCTGAGTTGCAAGTTTATATGTTATTATGGATGTTTTCCCCATTTTATTGTCATATGCACACTTATGTTAGGGATTGAGGAAAACATGGGAAATTGACTTGAATACCTTAAGAATTTGATAGGATTGATATTTCAAATATATAGTAAGGACGTTAAACCCATTCTCTAAATTTACGCTTTTATTTACATATATATATATATATATCTATAATGTAATCAACGTATATAATGCATATTTAGTGCGTTATAAATATGATTAAATTAGGAATAGAATTTAAATCTCCCCATAGAATTTGAATGCTTGTATGTGTGTGAGTTAATGGCCTAATTAATAATAATGACACATAGACATGAGGTTAATCGTTACTTGTAGTAGCAGTTTACCCAGAACCAATTGGCATATCCATCGTCTACAAGTAAATATGGTTAATGTGAGAGTCTAGCTAGGTGCCATGGGCCATTATAATTAGTATGCTATGCTGCAAGTTTAGGCCCAACTTGTAGTAGAAATCTGCCCGGAACGGCCCGACAAATCCACCATCTACAAGTGGTAGGTCTTTTTGGAGAATGGAGTTTTGATGACAACACGCTTATTTCAATATTAATTGATTATAAAATATATACTAAAACTTTTGTCTAATATATATATATATACACACACACACACACACACATATACATATGCAAGATTTACATATAGGAATTAATATTGAAGACTATAAAGTTTAAGAGTCTCTAGAGATTCAGAATTCAGAGATGATTCAAGACTCAAGAGTAATCAAGATTTCAAGATAAATATAGTAATAGAGTCTAAAACTCAAATTTTATAGTTTATAAGTTTTATATATTATATATACTTTATATTTATATAGTTTTAACTCTATAACTTTATAAATATGTTCATATATCTTATACTTATGATTTCCTACTTTATAATACTTATTTATGACACTATGTTTTAATTCAAGAATTTCCAGATATATATATATATACATATATATATATATATTAAAACACTTGAAAAACGCTCAGAAATCAATTTTGAACTAGGTTAGTCAACATATATTATTGCTTATGTCGACATATAATTGTCATTTTTTTCAAAATTGAAAGGAAGTGTCTTTTCACTATTTGTAACATTCCAGAAGAGTTGCAACCTTTCAAATCTTATAAATAGGGGCTGATTTCAAATTTTTTTCATCATTCTTCTTCTCCATCTTCATCTCCTTTCTTTACACCATTATGTTTTCTCATTTTTATGATTTCTACACTTATGCTTTGCATAATTCAATTCTATTTACGTAAAACTTCTTCTTTTCTCACTCTCTACTCATTACTCTTTGAAGTGCTATTGAAGAGTTATAGGGCTATTGTAATTATTTGGGACGTGTTTGGGAATCGGTGCTTTCCTTGTAGCCGTGAAATCAAGGAACAGATCTGATGTTTTCTTTGTTGCCGTGAAATCTAGGAACAAGAGCGGTGTTCTCCTTGTTGTCGTGAAATCAAGGAGCGAGAGCGGTGTTAACCTTGTAGCCGTGAAATCAGGGGGTGTAATGGGATATTGATATAGTAATAAAACTCTATGCAATCCAGCGTTGTGTGGGATTGGATGTAGGAGAAATTCTGAACCAGTATAAAATTCGGTGTATTCTTTCCTTTTTTGCATTTTATTATTGTTTATTTTTGTGTTTGTGTTTGATTCTGTGTCTGTGATTGTTTCTGTGGTTTGTGATTCATATAGTAGATTATATAAGTTTTAGATTTTGTTTAAGTTATCAAAAACACTATTCACCCCTCTCTAGTGTTAGTTTTGCCTTAACGGTCCAGGAGGCTAGTGAAGACTAACCTACAGACGGATTATGTATACATGGCCTAAGGAACCACCGTCTAAGGGAAGTATTAAGTGGCTAGGTGTTCACTGGTAGGGACAGCTAGATAGTAACAAGAGAGTTCTCAAGGGGGTTCTTCCTATGAGAAGCCGTGCTCGTGACCCACAACCTGGTATTAAGTAGTCGTTACTGGTTCTCTCCCTATAAGAGAGTTATCGCTTATAACATATTAACGTTAGAACGGGGTCTTGAGTGGCTTGGGGTCCTCCATTGGGTATTAAGTGACTAAAGAGATGTCTGCCTTAAATAAATATGGTATTAAGTGACCGTAGGAAGTGATCGCCCTTAAAACTAGTTTTGGGGTATTAAGTGACTGTTAGGATGTCCCCTCCTATATGTTTGTGTTGTGTGTTTGTTACAAGGATATAACTTGAAAAGTTTACAATTGCCAATTATAGGGAATCAGCTTCTTAACTTATTTGTATTTCATTCACCAGAACTTTATGTTCCGACCTCCCTCTTCTTAACATATAAATAGGATAATATGTGGGTACACTTGGATCAATGATACCTTGGAGACGGAACCCAACGATGGAGGATCCATAGCTATTAAGAATTTATGGTAGTATTATTATAGTGGGATAATTAATGTTGATGTACTTATTTTTGCATGAGACTCATCGTAATCGACATTTATGATGGTTTTAACTATAGGTACATCTATTTTAAGTTATTATATTTTTATCCCGTCCACTGTGTTAGATTCTGAATTCGTTTTAGAATGCTCTGTTGTATCTGTTATACCATTTCCTTATATGAAACAACGATTTGTTTATAATGACTCTAAGTTTCGATTGATCTTTTTGGATAGAAATTTATGCCCATTCCAGGAGGGTTGATACAGTTTAAGTTATGCATATTTTTTTGGACAAGCGGGTACTTATATTACAAAAAGAGAAGTACAAAATGTTTTGAGCTGGCACAAATACAACACCTAGAAAACGAATATTATACAACATGAAATAAACCCAGCTCAAAACAAAATAAAACAAACACAGATTACATAGATAACGACAACAGTAAAGAAAGACATAAACAAAGAACCACTACAAAAGAGCTCAAATCAGCACCATACAGTAACAACCGCACAACACAGAAGGCCCAACCCATAACAGATCCAAAAATACTCCAGGTAACAACAGCCACTAATAGATGCACCATGCATCATGCAAAGCAAACAATAGGCAAATGAAACCGAGTCACCCATTCAAGACAAACAAAAAAAGTACTACAACAACAAAACCTTCTTCGAGATTACTCATAAACCACATCAGAAGCCAAAAATCCAGTTTTACAACTAGGGGGGAACTACCAAAACTGTAACAACCCAATTTTTTTAATAAACGATAATTATTAATGAATGGGTTAATTATTTAAGGATGAAAATTAAAAATGAATAGATGCATAAACTATTATGTTAAAAAGATACAAACTTAAAAGGTGCAAGCAACGAATGATTGCATGTAATAAGATTAATGCAAATAATTTATGCAATGCATGCGTTAAAAGAGGGAAGAAATTGGTAGCATGTAATTTAACTATATTGCATGCAATAATTTAAAACATTATACATTAATAAGAAGAAGAAAGGAAAAAAAAAAGATCATGCAAAATAGTTAGGATGCATGCAGTAAATTAAAGGTAATACACTAAAAAGATTGATGTATTAATGCATGCAATCAATTAATAAGTTTAATTGGAGAGAAAGATTACGCAATAAATTAAATGCATGTGATAGCATGCAAGGTAATTAAGTTGCATGCATTAAATAAAAGGGAAAACATATAAAAGGGTGAAACATGGTAGTGCATGCAAATGAATAAAAAGGGAAATAAACAATGTATGTAGAAAAGGTGAATTGATTGAGTTAATTGCATGCAATAAATTAGAAGGATAAGGCATACATAATATATGCATTTCAAAAAAAAAAAATATAGGTTGGAAATCTGCAAGTTATAGGTGGAAGAAAATAAATGTTATTAAGTAACATTTAAAAAGATAAATGTATTTATACATACACAAATTCCAATGGAAAGATATATAAAAGGCAATTAATTAACCTTTTTATTTAAACGTTACTTGAATATGGACCTGCTTTGAACATGGACTATTTTATATATAAGATACATTTTCTGACTCAGCATTGCGTGTACGGTTAGATTGGAAAACCTAATATCTAATGGTTAAAGGTTGGCTTTGTTAATCTATAAAAAGGGGGCTCTCTCCCATTTTACCTACACACAATTCTTCACCTCTCTCTCTTTGCCTCTATGACATATTCTAAATTAAAATAATAAAATGGGGAGATGCTACGGAAATCTAGATTAACAAAGAAGATCCAAAATCTGTAACCAACCTCTAACCCTGCAATATATGAAAAGATAAAAGTGGGCTTTCTTCTACAACAATTATTTTGGAAGATTCTTCTAGATCTGCGGCTATGGTGAGTTTACTGTGATTATTCAGATTTCTTCTAAGTTTAAGTTAAATAGATATAATAGTTGTTGTAGTAACCTAAAGAGAAAGAACATTGATAGTAAATATAATTTTGATTTAAAATTAACAATGTTTAGAAATGTTATTCTTATATGTTCTTTACTGTCAATTGCCTATTCATTTTCAGTTAATTTACTTGTATCTACATATCTCCTTATCCTTTTTCCAGCTGTTTGTCTTATTTACATGTTATATGCCTTTTTGGAAAGTATGAAATGATCTTAAAGAGTGAAAAATGGGCATATTGGAATCTACACTATGTAAATAGGGATTATCAGAAAGAGGAAAAACATGTAAATATGAATAGGGAAAACATAATTTTATATTAAGTAGGAATGTCATTTAATTTATATTAATATGATGTGGAATAAGATGGTATTTTGAGATAACCTGTAGACATACCAACATGACATAAATTTGGCGAACATTTTGCATTGATTTATGGACATATTAACATGACATTGATTGAGTGAACATTTACTTGGCATAAATTCGTAGATACGTCAATAGACATTTATTTGAAAACATGTAACTAACATTAGTTGTATATGTTAATTTGAAAGGACATATTAGTATTAAAGGGAATATGTATATCATATTAATTAGCATTAAAGAGGTTCATGTTAGTTTGAGAAAACATACCAATTTAGGAAAACATCCCATTGAACATTTATGTTTATTTCATGACAATGGTAAATAATGGTACCAAGGCATGAGGTTAACTTCAATTTGTGGTAGAAGTCTGTCCGGAACAGCCCGGCAAATCCAGCATCCAGAAGTAGTCAACTTAATGTGAGAGGTTTGGTCCCCAGACATATATATAAATATATGTGTATAACTGGAAATAAATAAGTAATTAATGGAAGTTACAACATAAGAAGAATTGGATTGAACGGGGAATGATAATATAAATAATTCATATCTAAACAGTTCTGCTACAATTACATGTATTTTTCCATACATTTGTTTTGTTGTTCAGTTGTTATTATATGCCTATTTCTATTCTTCACCCCCTCTTATTTCCTTTGTATTTATAAGCCTAGGCTACCTTCGAGCTTAGGCCAATCTCGTAAGAGATGTACGAAGAACGAAATTGGGAAAATTAGGGAATATTTGGGAATGAAAATAAAAGAGAGAAATTTGGGACATGACTGAAATTTGGGGTGTATGAATATGTAAATCTGTAGGCTTAATTCAAAGATTAAGTGGAACATGTAAATGAACTTTAAGTAGCCTATGAAACCTGTTAATCTGTTGGGTTAAGTAAATCAGTTAAATATATGGGGTTAAGTAAAACCTGTTTAATCAGTTGGGGTTGTATGAACCTGTTAATCTGAAAACTTAACTTGTTACATCTGTTGTGGTTAATTATACGAACCTATTAGTTTGTAACCTGTTAAATTTGTAGGGGTTATGTTGTAAGACTTAACCTGTTGAAATCCTAGTTGATTGGGGATACAAGTTTATGGGTTTGACTTATGTTATCTGCTTTGTGGGACCCATATTAGTCAGTAACCCATTCTGGTATTAAACGGGGACCACGCACTTGGTAGGGGTCAGGGCACGCTTACTGAACTAAGTGTAAGAGGTTCATGAGGGGTGTTTGATGGCACGTTCCAACGGCGTCATGTGCGTGCATGGGTCCAGCATGCCTGGAAAAATAAGCTGTTGTAACACCTATAAATAGGGTTGTGTCCTTCTATAGGTTGCCACTTTATGAAGTACTACACACTACTATGAGGCCGATACAGGGTATTTACGTGTTAGGGACTGATCGCTTGGGGGTAGTAATCAGGGTACATCTAGTCATTCCTGTTTAGGTGCCCATTATTTCTACTTAGGGTAACACCCATTATTTCTGTTGGGGTACCTGTTATTTCTGTTTGGGGGTAAAACCCGTTATGTAACTAGAAGTACATATAAATCTACCATTATATTTCTATTGGGATAATCCTGATATTCTAGTAGAAGTGCAAAACAGTCAACCTACCTGATATGATTTCTAGTATTGTTATTTGTATGTTTATAAGATACGCCAATCCTTCTTATAAATTCATATCAGCTATTGTTCACCTTTAGACATGTATTGACACTCATCCTTTTATGTTGCTAGAACTATTGTTTACCTATTTTACTTAACTTAGTAAGTCGGGCTATTAATCTCAGCAGCTCACCAGGCTTTATGTCTGACCCATTTCCTTTCTTCATTTCTCTTTCTTTCCCTTAGACTTATCGGGAGAAAATCTATAGCTCTGATTTCTTTGTTAGCATTGTCATGATGAGGTTCTATAAGTTGGATTTCTGCCTATATTCTTTCCAAGGTTAGGTTGTACCTTTTTGACTATATTTGAGAAAGTGTTTGTCATATTTTATTATATTTATATTTCATAATTTATTAATCGTTTGCAGACTAAATAATAATTTGATATCCCTTTTTATTTGTGAATATGGATGTTTGATATTTCAAAATAATTTTTAATATGGATGCATATATAATGCTATTTATATTTGAAATTATCCGTTGATAGGCTTACCGATATAGTAGCTAAAATAGTAACATAAATTTTAAGTTAATTAAAGATGTAAGTTTAAGACTTGTTATATTATAATTTTCACTCTTCCATAGCTACTGGTAAACAATTCTTTTGGATAACATCATGAATCATGCCTTAGTGTCCAAGCTAGACATTGAAAGTTACAAATCTAACTTGGTATAAAAAGCACAACTTGGTTGTTTAGCAAACATAGTCAATATCAAAAGAGTTCCATTTATTATGTTTGCAATGAGCTCTAATAGCTCAAATGGCAAAATCATTACAGTTAATTAAAGATAATGTTCAAAAGCTTGCTACGAAATTAATTATTATTTATCTTAATTCCGTGAAAAAAGATATTATTATGGAACTTGAATAATGTTTGCATTCATTCTACTCACATTACCAAATCCAAATTAGATTATGCTTCTGTTAAATCAGACTAAAATCAAACATAGTTTGATACAGTGAGAAAATGATTTGGGTACAATTCAAACAATTGGGTTGCCAACGAATATCGACTTTTTTGAAATCTACACACATTCGTATTCGATTTTTTTTATATAAATCTTCGATCTTCAAAAAAATGGATGTTACTGTAAATAACAAACATTGGCAGTTGAAAACTACCCATTCATTTCCTTTTGAAGATTAAAGTTAAAACTATGTGTATTTCAATAACATAAAAAATATTTATTTGTTGTTTTATTAAATTAGAAGTTTATGTTTTACTTACTAAATATATATTAGTTACTAATAACTATTTATTATCTTCGTGTTTATTTATTTTCACTACTTTAATAATTAATCTGACTGAAATAAAAAATTGTATGTCAAACTAAAATTTTCAACTTGTATTTCTTGATCGTTAATAAATAAGATAATTATTCGATATTCGTTTATATCTATGAATGTGGATATCCGATATTTGAAAATCATTTCAAATAAAGTTGTTATAATATCTACATCCAAAAGTATCGGACCGGCAAGTTTATTAGACAACCTACGTCATCGTGTCCAAAATTAGATGTCATGTTGAATCTTTCTAAAAATAAAGAATAACATAAAAGATGAAGATTATCATGCGAGGGACCAAAAGTTGGAAGTGTGAGTTTGTTGATCTCACATTCGGTGAGGCCACGATGACTTTGATTTTTTATTGGAGAAAATCAGGGGGTCGCATATGGTCCTCTACCCTGATTTCCTCTAATAGGAAATCAGGGTCAATGTGACCTCACTCTATGTAAGGTCAACAAACCTATATTCAAAAGTTGGGGATGGGTCTAAAGGGGGGTGTCAACGACAACTCTGAACACGTAATTTATGCACACATGGGCCAGCCCAAATACAAACGACCCGTGTTGAAGGAAAGATACAACTGATGTGGTCCAGAAGCCGCATGGTCAACAGCATCTCCCATTGAGTTCTCGCATGTCCCCACCACTTAAACTGCATGCTGCCGACCATGTCCATCCTCGTTTCCTGTTATTGACTTTTCCTTGCTAGCCTTACATGAACCATCTTTGCAACTGAGTCTACTGTAAACTCTTTCAATTCTACGTCAAAAATCCATGCAGTTATCCATATTATACTGCGTTCGATTGTTGCTCTTAACTCTGAACAACAGCATGCAGTAAACAGTTGGTTTGTTACAGACTACAGTGCTGTATAAAACACATAGCCAGTCTTATTCTTTCAAATTATGTTAAGTCAGATGGTATAAGGTCACAAGTTAAACCATCTGCTTGCAGCCTTCTAACATGAAATAAAAAAACAAAAACAAAAAGAGTGCAGTGTAGTAGTATAATGCAGTCAGTACGGTTATATAGACAGCATTAAATCCAATTTAAGCATGCACATCTGCCCACTCGCAAAAAGAAATGAGTGGCTACACAAAAATGGCTTCAAAGTCATCAAGATCCATGGATTTATCAAGCCTCAACTTCCAAGAAGACAGCAGAAGGCATCAAGCAGAAATCACGGTGAGTAGAAACTGCTCTTCCACTTCTCAAAGATTCAAGGGCAGTGGTGGTATCAGCAATGATACAACAATGCAAGGTGCTATAAGAAGAGCGATTTCGATGCGGAAATCGGGCAGCAATTCGGTTAGTGATGGATATGGAAGAATTCATGATGAAGTATTCAATCTTAACTGTGATGAAGAACAGGATGTTATTGCAGAAGAATGTGAGTATGCGAAGACCTGTGTGGTGAAGAAGAGAGGAAGGTTTTTTAGAGCCTGTAAGAAATTTTTTAGGTTCTAGATTTATGTGTCTTGAATTATGTTGTTCTTGCTTTCTTGCTTGTTTAGATTAGCTTGAATCAGATATCATTTTCATTTTGCGGTTCTAAGTTCTAAAGCAAATATGCTGTTTAAGCCAGAGTTCTGATTTTGGTTTTGACAAGAAGGTTAGTGCTTTTTCTTGCTTAGGAGACTGATGAGCTAAAATCCGAAACAGCACCCGTTAAGCTTTCTAATTTCAAAGTGAGTGCCACACAAGTTAGTCCTTCGCTTTCCCTCCACCAATTTATTGTAAGGAATGGTCAAAGTGACTCCACTTTTGAGTACCACTTTCAGTTTATTTTAAAATTGTTAAGGAGGGTTAAAATAAATTAGGCTCCTCTTAAATATATTAATAAAATTTTCAATACTAACCCTATACTCTTTATTAATGCAACATTAAAACATAAACTCTAATCTAATTCTGCACATAGAAAAATAATAATACATGAAACATAAACTTCTGCACACATGAAAATAACATATTCAAGCATTGTTTACTTTAGTTTTCACCATCAAAGTAAGCATGCAGCACATTAACAACAAATAAACACATACAAAACACACTAGCCACAAATGAAAAAAAAAAGTAACAACATACACATATGCTTAACACATCATGAACATAAACATAAATTAACTTAACAAACATTTGTTTTAATGTTGGAATATGTACACTGTTTTAATGTAATTACTTTTGATAAATTATCTCACAACTAGGTTGTTTTTCTTATCGAACTTTAAGATCTAAACCGTAACACACTGTGTTTCACCCTCGAACAAAATACAAAATTTTCATGATGAACTGTATTCATCATTCGCACAAAGGAACAAAATTCATCCGCTTTCTGCAAATTGTATTCATCTTTTTCAATAAAATTCTAAAATTTTAGAAAGAGGATTTATCAACGTTTGAATTTTTTTTCTTTTTTTGTTAACTTCGCGGCGTGTTTGGATTGAACTGAAATTGAATTTTAATCGATAGGGTTTAAGGGATGATGAAAATAGGGTACTTTAGTCTATATTTTATTTTATTTTTAAAATTCCAAACCCCCCTTAACAAATAAAAACTAAAATAGACTCTCCTTAAATTTATCCTCCCCTTAACAAAAAATGGAGTCCCTTTAACAATCCCCTTATTGTATTATAAATGAGTTTAAAAGTAATTGTATTATTTGTATGTTAACAGCAGAAATATATACCAATTATCAAATTGTTTGGTCATTAGAATAAAACGACAACAAGTGTTCATCTGCCCTTAACATGTAAAATTCGACGGTCCAATAATTTCTGAACTTAATAACCCTTAGATTTAAAATACTTTAATTTACAGAATACTTATTTTACCCCAAAATCTTAACGGAAGTTGAATATTGTTATATGCAAAAATATTAAAATAAAAATGCTAGGTAAACGAGCCATAGATGATCTTTAAACACCGCACCGATATAATTATTAAGATTGTGTATATAATAACAATATATAATGATAAAAAATTTATGATAACAAACTTAACGAATCTTGCAGTAATGTTGTAAGAGCATCTCCAATCGTTGAAAATTAAGGGTTAATATTCAAAATTTCTATCCAGTCGTTAGCTTCAGCCGTAACATTAAGGCTAATACTCAAGATCCAATTCAAGATCTTAAATGGGATTCTGGCGCCTATTTTATGAACATCAGATTTTGGAGCCTATTTTATAGGCGCTAGACCCTTTTTTTATGTTACAATTCTCCGGTCAAGAATTGTTCTCTTCGATCAATTTTTTTTTATGTTTCTACCGGTTTTAAATGGGTTGGCGCCCATTTAGTAGGCGCCAGACCACTGGAGAATTTGATGACATTATGCCCTGAATATTCGGCGTCCTGAATATTCAGGGCGTAATCCATTGGAGATGCTCTAAGAGCTTGCAACAGTGAATGACAAATCAATGGATTTTTTTAATATAATTTAGATGGTGATTCTTGCACTGTAAATTTATTTACTTTCTTTTGAAAATGAATAAATGACGAATGTGAGAAAATTATAATACAATTGATTTATGAGTTCAAATATGGCATCTATGATGCCTAGATCAAGTACAAAATTAAAAGTCCTTAGGAGTGCGGGCCCGATTGATACTGTTACCCGAGGCATGTAAAACCATGAGAGTTTTGAGGGGAAAAAACATGCATAGTAAGGATCAAACTCTAGATGCATGGAAAGCGGTTAACACAACAAACCACTTGACCAAGCTCCATTTGCAATATTATTGTGGTTTCCAATTAAATATCTCTAAACTTATGAACTGTTATATTTCTAAACTCGTGAGCTGTTGCCCCTCCTAGCTTTGCTGCCCTAGGCGGCTGGCTCGCCAGCCTGCTCCTAGGGCCGGACCTCCCCGTAAGCTAGCAAATATACCATGTTATTTTCTTTACTTCAATCATTTATAACAATGGGTTGAGAGAGTTAGGGGCATTCCCTTGAAACAATTATATGTGATTTGTTACGTATATCTGATTCGTTAACCAATCATGTTCGAAATATATGGTATTTTCTTTTTATAATACACTGGTTATAATGTGTTATATTAAATAATCAATTTAATTAAAAATATATTTAATATGAAATTCATAAATGATATATGTTGTGAAAGCAGTTACAGAGCATTGTATTCCTGAGTAATTTATCACAACAAATACAAATATAACATTTTAAATGTTTCTAGTCAAGTTGCATCAGGACTGGATGTTGATTTATCCGTTGAGAATAGAATACATAACGCTTTCTAGATGTTGAGCAATGTATCATTCATGACCTTCGGGGGTGTCTAGAGATCACGTACTGATAGTTATTGGATAATTGTAGAGCGACTCACCTAATAGTTTTCTGTTACTTAATACAAGTAAGATCAAACGAAAATATCGATAAGACTGAATTACACAATTCTCTCGACTTGAAAATATTAAAAATCTTCAATATGAAGATCTACGTTGGTTATAGTCAAATCATGACATAACGTCCATCTATTACAAGAAAGGTTGCTAATAGCGATAGATTTTAATCATCGCCAACCGACACTAAAATCCGTCCCCTTTCCCCGACGGTAACCTAATAGCAACGTCCTTTGCAATGAATTTTCCGCCATATTAACGACAATTGACGATAAAATTCGGATATGTGGCATGTTTTAAGAGGTTGAAGATGTGTCCCTAACCGTCGTTGACCAACACAAATCTAGAGACAAAAGGAGTTGCTAGCAGTCGCTAACTGTAACACCCTACAAAATATACCCTAAACGGAATAAGTAATAATAATTAACAAAATATTAATAGGCCGAAAATAGGAATATTTAAAAATTGAGCATTTAATCATGAAAATATTACCATTGTATTCATGGCGAGACTCTAGACCAATTTCATATTTTATTTATCGAAAACAAAGCTCGAGTTCATATGAAAAAATTACGAATAAAAAAAGTTAGACAAGAATAATATACACACAGAATTTGAAATTGAAATCGTAGATATGAATCTGGAATGAAAATAAATACAAATGACATAATGAAATATTCCTTTTTAACTTCAAACTTGTGTGTGTGTGTATATATATATAAACATATAAGAGGGAACAATAAATGGAAAAAACGAAAAGAATTAATACAATAAATATAAAACACAACATTTAGGTGAATTAAATTCGCTATGCCCATCCCCTAAGGGAGGTCGACCGTCTCCCCCTTAGGTGTTGACCTAGGGGTCGATCGTGCTCCTAGGGAGGGTGTCAATCACACACACTTCAAAAACTATAAATAAGACCATAGCCTCCTCTTTAAACCTTGTATTCTCCTCTAAACTCCATCTCTATTTTGTCCCTCCTCCACCCTATCTAAGTTCTCGAACTAAGTCAGTTTAGTTTCTTCTTATCAAATCTAACCTATTTCTATCTTCTTTGCTCTAATTTCTATATAGATTTCTAGAACTAGATTTCTATATGTATAAGATTCTAATTTGATTTTTATATATGTATAATAAATTAGGAGAAGGATTTGGAGTACATAAATTGGAAGCCGTAGTCAAGATTTGGTTACACAATTTTCTCCATCTTTTTCTTGTTACTTTGTGAGTGGGAATTACATCAAGTTTAACTATTTTCTTTAATTGTTAGTACAAAAAAAAACATATACAACCCTCAAATCTCTAATGAATATCGGAAATAGTCAATCTTGTGTTTTGTTGGGATTTTGATTATGGATGCAAGTAAAAGTGGATTTTTCGGTGTTTATGTAAATTTACCATTTATTCTGATTTACTTTCTTTCAATTTATTATAAATCTTTTTTTTAGCAAGACGGTTATGTAGAACGATTCTACACAACCGATTCATAAAGCTAAATAAATAAGATAAGTGGTCAACAAGCCTGACCGGTAGCTAAAATAGAGTTTAGGTAGAGAAATAATGTACAACCATAATATACATAACAAACCACTTACAACATATAAGCTGGAACGGACCCAGCAATACTAAAAAACTACACCACAAAAGCCCAACCCAAAAGCCACTGCAACAGGCCCAAAAGCAATGTAACGAAAACATATATGCTTTGAAGCCAAAGGACTGGCTTCAACATGCTGGAGGAATTGCAAAGGGCAAGTAAAATCGGTCACCACAGATGGGGAAATGTCCTCCGATGACGCGCCGCCTCCGCCTCCGAGCTACCAACAGATTCCTCCGAGCTGTTATCTCTAGTAGCCAATCTGGGCCTGAAAGGCATCCGAACGTCCGAACCAATCCAAGAATAGAAAAGCTGAGTTTTTATTGCATAGCCGCAACCCACTTGACGATCTTTCGCTGAAGCATCAGTTGTTCCTCTCGAGCCAGACAATCCAGGAAAAGGCAACAATGAAGGGATCCATATTTGGAGAAGGAGGGGGTATATTACCAGTGATCGAAATGATGAAAATGGGGGGATGGAGCCTAATAAATGGGCTGCAACTAAGGACCATAGGAAGAAGTTGAAATTGCAATCTAAGAAGAGGTGGGGAATCGATTCTTCGGCAAGATGACAGAAGGAACAAGTAGGGTCGACAATAAGGTTTTTACGGATTAATCTATCTTTAGTGGTTATCCTCCTGTAAGCCAAACTCCATAGGAAGAAGCGAACTCTAGGCGGTGCCTTAATCTCCCAAAGTCTGGGATAGATGAACGATTTGCCAGGGTAGGAGAGGAAATTGAAACATGACCTAACCGAAAAAGAATGTTTGGAAGTGAGGTTTCATGTGAATATATCTGGATCCGTGAAAAGGGAGGTGGTATGTATTATGTGACAAACTTCAAAAAACTCGTTAAAAACACCAGGGTGGAAATAAGTGGTGGGTTGATGGAATTAGGGCCTTGAATAATAGCTTCTTGAATAGAAATCAATGGATTGGGAGAGTTGGAGTAAAGGGAGAGGAAAAGGTAGGCTATGGGGCCTTCATAAAACCAGGTGTCAAGCCAGAAGGAGCTACTAGCGCCATTGCCAACCTGGATAGCAAAGAGGTTCTTGATACGAGGAAGAGATCGGAGAACTCCACTCCAGATCGGAGAAGGACAGGTCTGAGGATGAGTGTTCAGAATGGCATATGGATGATTGTTGTAGTGACGTCCTCCCCGTACCTCCCGCAAAAACCGAGGAGAAGTGCGTTGTATTTCGTGCCAGGCCGATACGGGACGATCATGAAGAAGAGAAAACACTAGCGGAATCTGTCATATAACTCACAGCGCAAGGATAAAATATAACAGAACATATACAACATGCAATAGTAGTGAAGCACAATTGAGCAGAATCTTAAACTTTCATATCAACATAAAATATCCATACATCAACAGAATCTGTACAATCCACCTCACTACAAAGTCACTCAGAGTAGCATACATCACACATAACAGCGGAAACAACTAATAGTGTATAAATAATACATCAGCCTCCTGCTCGTCCTCGCTCTACAGCATCGTCCTCATCATGATCTACTATCTGTTACCTGTTACCTAGTCTGCTCATCCATAACCGGATGAACATCCCAAGGTAATAAGAGGGAGACAAAAAACCTTAAGTCAAACAATAGTTTTAATGAGTGATAAACAACTATCTAACATTATCAATAAAGTATATGAGAAATAGGTAGATCAAACATTTAATCTATCAACACATCAATAGAGAAGAACCCCAACCCTTATCCTCCATATCTGACAGTGATAGCCTCCCAACCAGACAGAAACAAACAAACAGTAGCATTCATAGCAACCAATGATCAATCATGGACTACTGTAATCAAGTTCTACATTTCCCGAGCACAAACCTTGAAGGCCTAAACCAACATCAGACATGCCCCCAAAAAATATCTTACTTGACATCGAATAGCCCACAACATTTCCCGAGCACACACATCCAGTCTTATTCTTTCTAATTATGTCAAACCATCTGCTTACAACCTTCTAACATGAAGGAAAAAAAATGAAACAAAAGGAGGACAGTGTAGTAGTATAGTACAAACAGTATAACTATATAAGCAACATTAAATTGAATTTAAGCGTGTACATCTGCCCACCCACAAAAAGAAATGAGTGGCTACACAAAAATGGAATCAAAATCATCAAGATCCATAGATTTATCAAGCTTCAACTTCGAAGAAGACAACAGAAGGCATCAAGAAATCATGATGAGTAGAAACTGCTCTTCCACTTCACAAAGATTCAAGGGCAGTGGTGTTATCGGCAATGATACAACAATGCATGGAGCTATAAGAAGAGCGTTTTTGATGCGGAAATCGGGCAGTAACTCGATTAGCGATGGATATGGAAGAATTCATTATGAAATATTCAATCTTAATTGTGATGAAGAACAGGATGTTATTGCAGAAGAATGCGAGTTAGAGAATTGAATTGGCAACTCTTCAATTGAAACCTCGATACTGTAACCACCTTACAAGTCATGCTTTTTGATTCTCAGGCAATGTGTTTGTACTTCATTACCATTGTTTAGAAGCTTGAAGAAATAGACAATCAAAGGATGATTTGGACATGCCATATTGCAATGCTTTGCTATCCTTGTTTGCTTCATCGCCTTTGTATTCTTGTTAGTTGTCTTTTCTGCTTCAATGGCTTTTATATCTTTGTCTACTAGTAGTGCCTGATTTATGTTATGATCTGTAAATTTCTTATTCATGGCATTTTAAGTTCTCAAAGTACTACAAACAACAGAATGCATTTAAATGAAAACATTTCTAATTCGGCCACAAAAATAAGAAAATTCATCTCACCATTTTAATATCTCAAGAAAACTATATGTTTGATGCGTATAAGACCCCAACTTAAAAAAAGCATTTTGAGCTTGAGAACGATCAAGCGTACAGTTCATCATTTTGCATCCCCCTTCCCACATATACATGCATAATGCACAACTTCATTGTCAAATTGTGAGAATGTTATTTGTAAACTTGCATGTTCAACTTGATTAGAGATCAGAAATTATATAGACTTGCCTGGTACTTTCAAGTGATTTGTCCAATATTTAGTTAGACTTACAATGACAGAGTCTAAAATTTTGATTTGTCTTCACTTTATTTATTTTAGCAATTTTAGTTTTTCAAATTAAAATGGTATTTTTAAGTAACTAATCTAAAAAAGGTAGCTCAATAATTTGAGATTTACATCTATTTTTGCAATTTTTTTAGTTTTAATTAAATATTCGTTGATTTGATGATATATTTTGAGCTTATATTTGTCTTGTTTCTCCTTTTATTTTTTAAATCTATTAATGATTTAGAGCTATACAAAAGATGAACAATAAAAGTATATCGATATATAATAAAATGTATGTATATACTTGTGAGTGATTCATAACAATACATTAATAGTAGATTTTTAATCTTAAATTGGTTTACGTGTACAATTCATAATGTAATTGGATTTACATTTTCGATTTTTTTCATTTTTCCATAAGCTCGCTGTAACTTTTTCATTAAAATAATTTCAACAAATAATTTTATATTTTATATTAAATTTCTTATCGGTCGGTCTTCCTACCGTTGTGCAGTAATACTAGTATCTATTTATTATTATTATTGTATTTATTTATTTTCATTACTCTAATAATCAATCTAATCGAAAAAAGCTTATATTGAACTAAAAATTTTAATCCGTTTATTATTTTGGTCGTTAACGAATAAGATAATCATTCGATATTTGTCTGAATCTACATATATGGATATACGATGTTTGAAAATGATTTCGGATAAAGATATAACGGTATTTACATTCGAAATTGTTCGTTGACAGGTTTACCGAACAACCTAGGTCGTTGTGTCCAAAATAAATACCATATTGGATCTTCCTGAAAATAAGCAAATAAACCATAATATAAAAAGTGGAGATTATCATTTAACCAAGCGTGGGATCAACAGTTGGGGATGGGTCGAAAGGGGATGTGAACGACAAGTCTGAACACTTTCACCGCATGGTCAACAGCATTTCACTTTAAGTTCTCGCATGTCCCCACCACTTTCACCGCATGGTCCATCCTTGTTTCCTTCCTGTTTATTGACTTTTCCTTGCTAGTCTTATTTGGAGTATCTTTGCAACCGAGTCTGCAATAACTCTTTCAATTCTGCATCAAAAATACATGCAGTTATCCATATTTTATTGCGTTCAATTGTAACTCTTAACTCTGAACAACAGCATACAGTAAACAGTTGGCTTGTATAGTGCTGTATAAAACACACACATATCCAGTCTTATTCTTTCTAATTATGTTAAACCATCTGCTTACAACCTTCTAACATGAAAGAAGAAAAATAAACACAAAAAGAGTACAGTGTAGTAGTATAGTACAGTCAGTACACTTATATAAACAACACTGAATCCAATTTAAGCGTGTACGTACATCTGCCCACCCACAAAAAGAAATGAGCGGCTACACAAAAATGGCTTCAAAGTCATCAAGATCCATGGATTTATCAAGCCTCAACTTCCAAGAAGACAGCAGAAGGCATCAAGCAGAAATCACGGTGAGTAGAAACTGCTCTTCCACTTCTCAAAGATTCAAAGGGAGTGGTGTTATCATCAGCAATGATACGACAATGCAAGGTGCTATAAGAAGAGCGTTTTCGATGCGGAAATCGGGCAGTAACTCGGTTGGCGATGGATATGGAAGAATTCATGATGAAATATTCAATCTTAACTGTGATGAAGAACAGGATGTTATCGCAGAAGAATGTGAGTTAGAGAAGAAGAGAGGACGAAGGCTTTTTAGAGCCTGTAAGAAGCTTTTTAGGTTCTAGATTTGTGTGTCTTTGAATTATGTTGTTCTTGGTTTCTTGTTTGTTTAGATTAGTTTGAATCAGATATCTTTTTCATTTTGCGGTTCTAAATTCTAAAGCAAATCTTCTGTTTAAGTCAAGAGTTCTGATTTTGGTTTTGACAAGAAGGTTAGTGCTTTCTCTTGCTTAGAAGACTGATGAGCTAAAATCTGAAACAGCACACCGTTAACTTTCTAATTTCTACTAGCTCCTGTTTTCTATTACACATTCCGATTTCTTTTTCATACCACTAACTTTCTTCCCCCAACTAACTTATTTTAGCATAGATTAGCGGTGGAAATAAAATGACTATTGGCATGCTTCATTTTTTGGAAGCTTGAACGAACCTAAAAGTAATTGTATTATTTGTATGCTAACAGCAGAAATATACCAATTATCAAACTGTTGGTCATTAGAATAAAACAACAATAAGTGTTCATGTGCCTTCAACATGTATAATTGGATGGTCCAATGATTTCTGAACTTAACAAGCATTAGATTTAGAATACTTAAATTTACAGAAAACTTATTTTACTATCCCAATGAATAGGGTTCCCCAAAATCTTGAAAGTTGTCCACAATTAATCTTCCCTTTATTGCCTCCATACCCTACATCACTCTTCACTACCAACTGCCAAATCAATCAATGTCGTAAAACAAATTTGTAATTAATTCAACAATTCGACTGTAAGGAATCCAATAATTTAATAACTATATAGCAAAAGATGAAAATTACCTGAAAATAAGGTCGAATCGACCAAAAAATATATTAAAATGGAGAGAATTGAGAAAGAATTAGAAGAAAAAATGAAGGGGGAAGAGGTGTATTATAGGAGAGACGAAAGATTCTAGCCGTTGGGACGGCGCGTTCGACACGCCGATCCAAACGGTTAAAATCTTTTCTATGAAGTATACAAATGAAAGATAGGCTTCTGTCTCGTTCAAGTATATTATTATGTAACATTCATGGGCCTGGGCTAAAGCCCAAATATTAAGTCATGCTGTAAAACTTGTAACGTGTATAAATACACGATGTAACTCTACAACAAAGACATAATAAAAATTCTGTTCTCCAAAATCTTTTATGGTATCAGAGCCAAAAGAGCTTAACAGCAATCAAGAAAAAAAAAATCAAAACAAATCAGAGTAGCTGCAATTCTGTTTTAAAACAGAGATCCGTCAGATTTTGTTATCATCATCCAGATCCCTCCTATCAAAAACAGAATTTCTGTTTTATCATTTAGGAGTTGCTACTCAATAATAATAGTTTGTGCCACGCCTACTATTTCAAGCTGCATCAAACTATCATATTAAGTCTGATAAAAGAAAAGCTCTGAAGTCTTGAAGTTGATCAAGAAACTCAAGAAAAGAGAATTTGCTGTAAAGAAGTGCCATACCAGAGTGCTTCATCAGAAAGAATCAACCCAAAGGGATTAACAATCATCATCTGAAGCTCTTCAGGTTGCAACATCTACAGCCACATAATTTTTCAAGAATTACTCAATTCAAAGCCTCAAGATACAGTGCTGTTTTGTCATCATCATGGTGGATGATCATAACTCTTCAACAATTCCTCCTGGAAATCAACCACCAATTACTCCTGGAAATTCATCTGCAAATCAAAACCAATCAGCATCAGTGGATCAAAACATGTCAAGTGCAGAATCTCTTGTTAAAACAGGTATAAATCCACAGACTCAACTAATTACCATTCACCTCGAAGAAAACAACTACTTGCTATGGAAATTGCAAGTAGAGACAACAATTCAAGGCTATGGTCTTGAAGGATACATTCTTGGTACTATTGCTATTCCACCTAAGTTCATAACTGATGCTAATAATAGGGTAGTTAGCAATGATGATTATGTCAAATATCATAGACAGGATAGACTAATCTGTGCATGGTTATTATCATCTATAAGTGAAAAGATCTTATCTCAAGTAATTGGGTGTAAAACAGCCTATGATATTTGGACAACCATAGAAAAGTCTTTTAATACTCAATCATCAGCAAAGACAATGTTCTATAGAAATCAATTACAGACTGCCAGGAAAGATAATCTGTCTATGAGAGAATACTTAACAAAAGTTAAAGGAATATGTGATCATCTTGAGGCAGCAGGTCAAAGAATCAGTGATTCTGAGCACATTTTATCAATTCTAAATGGACTGGGTGAGGAGTATGAAGCTGTTGTAGCAGTTATCACATCTCAAAAAGTGACTAGTTCTATGGAAGATGTACACTTTATTCTTCTTGCACATGAGGCAAGAATTGAAACAAAAAGATCACAATTAAATGAATTATCTGCTAATGTTGCTGAAATCAAAAACAAGAATCAAAACAGAGGAGATTCTTTTTATCAAAGAGGAGGCTCTTCTAATAGAGGCAGAGGAAGAGGAAGGTGGAGCAATAATAATAACAGACCCAAGTGTCAAATTTGTGGAAAAATAGGGATACAGCTGTGAAGTGCTATTTCAGGTTTAATAACAATTATGTTGGTGGTGAAACACAAAGCAGTCAAAGAAAAACAAATCCTACAGCAAATCTGGCAAATGTTGAAACTGACAGTCAAAGCAATATGTCAAGAAACAGCCAAACAGATGACATTGGAGATGATAATTGGTATCCAGATTCAGGTGCTACTAATCATATCACAAATAATCTCAACAATCTCAATCTAGGCCAAAGGGAGTACAAAGGTATGAATTCTTTACGTATGGGTAATGGTAGCAGCGCAAACATTACACATATTGGCTTTGGCAGCATAAAAGGTAAAAAGCAACTATACCTCAATGATCTACTTATGGTTCCTCATATAAAAAAGAATTTACTCAGTGTATCACAGTTTGCTAAAGACAATAATGTGTATTTTGAATTTCATCCACATCATTGTTTAGTTAAAGATTTATTGACTGATGAAATTATTTTGCAGGGTAAAACATGCAATGGACTGTACAAATTCAATTATGTGAATACTGCAAGTAATGGTCAAGAGGAAAACAGTTGCTACCTATCAGAAATTAATGATAAAATCAGTGTATTTGATTTATGGCATATAAAGCTTGGTCATGCTAATGCAAATGTTGTCAAGAAAGTTTTAGACACAAACAAAATTTTATATAACAGTATCCCTATGCCATATGTTTGCACTTTCTGTCAAATGGGCAAAAGTCACAAGTTGCCATTCACAAATTCTTTAACTAATTACACTAAACCACTTGAACTTGTTGCAGCAGACCTATGGGGTCCTGCTTCAACAAATTCAGACTATGGCTTTAACTATTATATTTCCTTTGTTGATTCCTATTCTAGATATACTTGGATATATTTTTTAAAATCCAAGTCTGAAACCAGTAAAGTTGTCATTCATTTTATTAATCAAGCTGAAAAACAAACAGATGAAAGTTTGAAAATACTACAAACTGATGGAGGTATGGAATTTAAACCTTTAGGTGAATATTTTCAAAAGAAAGGTATAATTCATAGATTTAGTTGTCCATATACCTCTGAGCAGAATGGTTTGGTTGAAAGAAAGCATAGGCATATTGTGGATTGTGGTCTTACTTTATTAGCTCAGAGTAATTTAACTATGAAATTCTGGCCTGATGCTTTTAACACTTCTGTATATCTAATAAACAGGTTGCCAACCAAAACTTTGAACAATAAAAGTCCTCTAGAATCTTTATATAATATTAAACCTGATTATGACAGGCTCAAAGTCTTTGGCTGTCTATGCTATCCATACTTAAGGCCATATAATACTCATAAACTAAATTTTAGATCCTCAGCATGCACTTTTATAGGATATGCAAGTGACCAGAAAGGTTACAAATGTCTTGATGAAAAAGGCAAAGTCTACATTAGTAGACACGTTGTGTTTAATGAAAAGGTATTTCCTTTTAAAAATAAAGACATAACTACTACACAAAAAGTATACAATCCAAAGAAGTCAATACCAGGAATACCTCTGTACTCTGACAACAGTACTGAAGACACTGGTGATGGTAGCTCAGACTCTTCTCAACAGCATGTATCATCATCAAGCAATGAGACATCTGAGCCTTCCAATCAACCCAGCAACAATCAGCAACAACGTGAATATCTACAACATGACTCAAGTTCAGAAGCTAGAAATGATCAATCAGATACTAGGAATGACAATAATGAAACTCATGAACAGAGTGAACAAATTCAGACAGGTCATCCAATGATCACTAGATCAAAAAAGGGTATTTTCAAGCCTAAAGTTTATAATGTTATTAGCAATACAGATGAACCAGCAAATTACAATCAAGCCATTAGCAACCAGAACTGGAAACAAGCCATGGATGATGAATATCAAGCCTTGATAAAGAACAAGACCTGGACACTTGTTAAAGCACCAGCAGACAAAAATATAATAGATAGCAAGTGGAGATACAGGCTAAAAAGAAATGCTGATGGATCAATACATAAATACAAGGCAAGACTTGTCGCTAGAGGCTTCACACAACAATATGGTTTTGATTTTGAAGAGACATTTTCTCCAGTTGTTAAACCAACAACTATAAGAATAGTTCTTACCATAGCTCTACACAACAATTGGAGGATACAACAGCTGGATGTAAATAATGCATTTCTGAACAGTGACTTAAAGGAGGAAGTATACATGAGTCAACCTCAGGGATATCAGAAGAATGGAGAGCTTGTTTGTAAACTAAATAAAGCAATTTATGGGCTTAAACAAGCTCCCAGAGTCTGGTTTGATAAATTGAAACTTACTTTAACAAAATTAAAGTTTCAATCTACTAAATCAGATCACTCTCTGTTTGTCAAAATTACTGATAATATAACTATTTTTGTTTTGATATATGTGGATGATTTAATCATTACAGGAAATAGTGAAACTGAAATCAGAAAACTCATTCAGATTCTTGACAAACAGTTTTCAATCAAAGACTTGGGGGAGCTCAATTATTTCTTAGGCATTGAAGTTATTAAAACATCAAAATCAGAACTATTTTTGAGTCAAAAGAAATATATCAATGAAATTCTTGTTAGAGCAAAGATGGAAGCTGCAAATGCACTACCTACACCAATGATAACAAATCATCAACTATCTAAATACAGGGGAGAAAACATTGTCAATATCAGACAATATAGAAGTCTAGTTGGAGCATTACAATATTCTACCATTACTAGACCTGAAATAACATACTGTGTTAACAAACTTTCACAATTTATGCAGGAGCCAAAAGAAGATCATTGGAAGGCAATGAAAAGAGTGCTCAGATATCTAAAGGGAACTATGGACTATGGTTTACACTTCACACAAAGCAAACAACTCAATATTATTGGATATAGTGATGCAGACTGGGCAACTGACCCTGATGACAGAAGATCAACCTCAGGCTACTGCATTTATTTAGGAAATAACCCTATATCATGGTGTGCTAAAAAACAATCTACAGTCTCAAGATCCAGTACTGAATCTGAATTCCGAAGTATTGCTAATGCAACTGCTGAAATTATGTGGGTATAATCACTTCTAAGTGAACTCAAAGTTACAATTTCAAAGCAGCCAGTACTATGGTGTGACAATCTAAGTGCAGTATCATTATCATCTAATCCTATACTACATTCAAGAACCAAGCACATGGAAATTGATCTATATTTTGTTCGAGAACAAGTAATCAAGGGAAAACTTCAAATAAATCATGTTCCAGCAAATTATCAGATAGCAGATATTCTTACAAAGCCATTATCAAACAAAAATTTTGCCAGATTAAGATCTGAACTTAAAGTAATGGAAAGATCAAACCTTGGAGAGAAAGCAAAGCTTATAAACTCAGATCTGAAACCTGTAATGTCTGACAAATCTATATGGAGGCCAACGCAAGCCAACAGTTCAAGTATTGAAGACGTAAAGCCTGCAAAGCAAATCAGCACCTCACATCCAGAAATTGAGAGCATTCAAGGCAGAGACCACTTAAACGAAGCAAGTATAGGCTGCATCCTCGCCATCGCCTGCAAATACTTTGAGATCGAGGCTGATTCAGACTAGTTTCCGAGGAAATTTATCAAATTTCATTTGCTTAAGATGTGGCGGCGGACATTAGAAACCCTAGCTTTCATTTGCGGGGAGATATGAAGTATACAAATGAAAGATAGGCTTCTGTCTCGTTCAAGTATATTATTATGTAACATTCATGGGCCTGGGCTAAAGCCCAAATATTAAGTCATGCTGTAAAACTTGTAACGTGTATAAATACACGATGTAACTCTACAACAAAGACATAATAAAAATTCTGTTCTTCAAAATCTTTTATTTCCGTTGGGGTAGCGGTCCAAATTGAATCGTTACCGTCTTCGAGGCGTCCGTTCTAATTTTCGCTGCCGAACGCCTCTAAAGCAATTCAAATAGTAGAAATGTAGAACTGCTAAAAGAAGCGGCTTCTTTTCAAACAAGTACATATTTTGGTATAAAACACTAATTCTCAAAGAATACATGTTATAAAGTATTACCATACAATGAAATGAAGCTAAGTTTGTCACCTATAACTACAAAGCTGAATAAAAGCAAGAAATGCTTTCTTTGGTGCCGAAACTTCTTTCATTCAACTAGCAAATTCTTGTACTTCAATTGCAATTGTCTAGCTTGCCAAATCATTATTGCATCACAAGCACAGTTTTCATACGTCGTGAGTAAAGCAATCGATTAAATTTTCTTTTCCAAAATTTTGAACACATAAGTTATATGTAAAAATATTAAAGTAAAAAGGTTACATAAATGATTCATAGATAATCTTTAAGCATTGCAACAGAAGTTGAGTATTGTTATAGCATACAATTGCGCCAACATAACTTTGAATGTGTATGTAATAACAATATACAATGATAATAATTTAGTGACAAAAAAAATTAATGAATCTTGCAGTACTCTTGTAAGAGCTAGCAACGGGATCACAACACCAAAATAGGTGATTCCCAATGAGTATAACCGTCGCAAACAATTTCAGCAACGCTTATTAATGTTGCTATGGGGGCGTGACAATTTATTTCCAACGCATATAAGCATTGGTAGATTTTATTTCGCAACGCATATAAGCATTGGTAGATTTTCTTTGCCAACGCTTATAAGCATTGAAAGTTTTTTGTTAGCAACGCTTATACATGTTGCAATATTATTGTTTGCGACGCTTATGCATGTTACAAAATTTTAATTCACAATAAATATAAATTTTAATAGTATCAGAAATATGTATTAGCAACTCACATATTCTGACATTAATAATCAGTTAATAACAACCATGACGATAATATAGACGATGTTTAATATGAATTAAAAATTAATATTGTTCTCAATTTTAACTCAATGCATACCAATAGACAACATCCATAATCACGTATCAATATAAAATATCAGTTAATAATAGACAAGTACAATACACAATTAAGTTGTCAAATTTAATACATAATTAGGTTGTTAAATTCAATACATAAAGGAAATTCTACAAATACCGAATACGAAACTCCGACCGTATAACGAAGCCTCCATTTGAAAATTCACATAGCTTGTACATTCCATTTTGAGGATCATCATAAATTGGTCTGTAACATTCTGTATTTTTGTCGCTTTAGTTTTGAATATTTAAAATGTTGAATTGGTAATATAAATAGATTATTTTATATTAATTAAACGAAATTCCAATGTATAAAAATATATTAATTAAAACCGAGCTCACCGCGGTGGCACGGTAGTTTGTAATATTTAGTTTTGAACTTCATTTAAGTGTATAGAATCCATTATAAGTCATAATTCACTGAAACAAGAAAAATTTGAATCTGCTGAACTATAATTTTCTAGTAAAAGAGAAAAATCGAAATTTCATGTTATCGATTGCAAGTTATGTCCAAATCAAATTTTCAGAAAATCGCTATAGAATCGTTTATAAACCATAGCAATTTATTAAATAATATAAATCGATTTTAATAAATTGAATATTGGTTTAACTTGAAAATGAAATATCAGGTTTAAAATTCAAGTTAATTTATTCTAGAGTTATATGAATCTAGTTTGTGTATATGTATATGTACATATATATATATATGATAATAATAATTTACTGTAAATAGATTTGTTTATTTTTAAGTTGGTTTATATTATGTCGATTTAATATGAAATTTAAAAATAGCGATGTTTCAAACGATCTTAGAATTCGACGAAATCAACTCCATCGTATCCATAATAGTATATTATTATCAGATCTTGAATTTCGTAGCGTTTGGATTTATAGGTTGAACGTGCGATCAGTAAACGCCTAGGAATAATTAGATCGAATTTAATTTTTAATCGTCGATTTAAATTGATAGCTTCTCTATACAATAGAATTAAACTTTGAAACATGTCCCAATGTGTTCAAAATAGTGATATAACCCTAGAAATGACGTTTTTTGCGCTCAAATATGGGTTCGAAATCGCATGATATTTTAAAGTAAATCACGTCGGTTAAAAAAATCAGAATATTAAAAAGAATATAAGGACGACCTATTTCTCTTAACACAGACTATTCTATAAAGCTACAACCATCTCCTCCATGAATTTACTTCCTTCTTCTTTAAGCTAGCCAACATTGGTACACTGCAAACCTACCTCCCTTCATGCCTATTCCTAACTCTACCTAAAAGATGTTGTTCTTATCGTTCTCCCTTTGCACTATATAAATCAAGCCAAACCTCCGTTATTCTGCATTATCTAACCAATCTATTTCATTTCTTTTATTGCCCTTTTCTTCTGTCATTCAAAACTAAATCCACTGATTATATATAAAAAAAGGAGGAAATAACAATTAAAACCAACGAAAGCAAATTCAGAACTCTGCCTTCATTCCTTTTATATCCTATCAAAACAAAATCGCTCCACCGAAAAAGAAAGAAAATAAAATAAAATCGTAATCGGAATTCGCAATTGAAAACCCGAGATCTTGAAGCCCTAAAGCTCGACGTCATTGGAAGCACTAGCATTTGCAGGAACAAGTTCGATTTTTTTGGAGATCGAATTAAGGTGTGTGTTTGTTGGAGGGGACGTTGTGATTAGAAATGGAATTTCGGATCTGTTTCTAGGTGGAGATTGAATGACTGACGTTGATCAATGGGGACTGGGTTGTACGGGGGGTTTGACAATGGGGTGGTTGAGGAGTACGGTTAGTGAACTTTGGCAATATAGACTGAATTTATTTACAAATCTGAAATGCCTTAAACCATCCTCAATTCGATAGTCCTCACTTCCACCCCATTAGTAGATGGATTTTAAAATAGAATTTGAAATATAAAAGTTTTAAAGGAAATTTTATTTTTAAATAGAAATATTTATTTATAAATTGAATTTATAAATAAATAAAATTCAAAGGTAAATATTTTTTTTAGCAAATAAGACGAGAAGTTATAAGTGATGTTGATAAAAGAAGTGAAATGATTGTTATTGGAGAATTTTGGAGAAATATAATTTGAGTGAGAAATTAGAAGAAAAATAGAAACCGGATTTGAAACCGATATTTGGAATAGATTTGAATTTTCCAAGTGCAAAGGGAAATATATGATTACTCTATAACTAGAAGTTATAGTTGAAACTTGGAATTTGTAAGTATGAAATAAGTCAAGTATGAATTGTATTAGAAATATTATTCATGAGAGAGGTGAATAAGGGTTAAAGCGAATAACTTACAAATAGGGATATGTTAAAAGGAAAGTTAGGAGGAGTTTTTAAATTTATAAATTCTAGTTGAATCTAAGTCGAACTAGACTGAATAATATTACAGGTTGTATTCAAGAATTTTATAGAAGATGATAGATAATAAATATTAATAGTAAAGAATTTACAAATGATAATATACGTATATGTTAGATATAGAATGCAGATTATTAAAATAAAGCTTAGATGAGTTGTAATAAACATATAAAGATGTTTATGAAGATTATTTGTATAAAACATGGTTTTTACGAAGGTTAAACGGGAATTGAGTTGATTAATGAAAATGATATCATTATAAGAAAATCCTTGTCCCAGTTTAGAAATAAATAAATATTTAGCAAACATTTTGCAAATCATATCTTTAAATGGAATATTAGATATTGGTTTTAGTAAATGTTTTGAAAATTATATTTGTAAGTAAAATATTTGGAATTCGTTTAGAAGTAAAACAATGGAGTTAAGGAAATTAGAAACTGACTGGAGATTAGTTGAGTTGAATGGCTTTCTGAGTATCGATCTGATGTTGATTCGGCCTTCGAGGTTGATACTTAGGGAGTTATTCTCTTACTTGTTTATGATTAGTAACTAATGACCAAGATAAGAAGTACGTTCTTAAAAGAAATTTTGAAATGAAAGGATTTTTGTATATTCTTACATTAATATAAGAAGAGAAATGAGTATTCTTAAATTTAATGATTAAAGAGGCAAAACAAATGTTGGATATTAAATCAGTAAATTTAGTTTTCTTTTATGGACGATTGTTGGTATGGAAAGATGAGATCAAATTTACTCCAAAACCATTCTGAACCAACTAATACGTAAACATGGAAGATGGTGATTGAAGATGGAGCAGTGCAGATAGTGGATCTTCATAAGTGAAAGGACTACTTGTCGAATTCTCTGGAGTTGCGCCCGGAGATATTCTCAAAGTAATCCTACCTTGATTGAAATTGATGGATTGCAAGGACTAATCGCTACTGATCCATAGGGTGATTCCTAGGATGTGGTAGGAGAGTGCCTTCAGTTCATACTGTTCCTGGATGACTTGTATGGACGAATGTTGGACAAAGTATTCCCAAAGGATTGCATGCATTGATTCTACAAACATACTTCTGTTGGTGGCAGAGGAATACGTTCTTACTGCCTAGACACCCAGAGTATTTTTATAGACATCAGTTAGTGATTTGATGGATCTGACAATGTGACATTCAAAGTGAATGGTGCCAGATATTCTGAAAAGAAGATTTAAATCTCAAGTCTAATCAACTAGGAAATGACAAAAATCGGGCAGGTAGCATGGCTAACTGGATCGCTCTCAATTAGGTTGTATTGTCGCCATCTAGAGAAATTTCATTATTGTTCTTGTTTTCGCTTCTGTATCTTCCGAGGACGGTTATGTTGTTAGCAACCATATGGTGATAATATATTCGATACACTCAAGTGAAATGAGTGGTTGGTCATGTGTGGCCCGGTTGATAGATGTTCTTGTTGAACTCTAGTGTATCCCCTCTACAATACACTGATCGGAAGGTCGTCCCTTACCTTGTCATAGTCGGAATCCAATCTCTAATAAGCTTGCGCGGTTTTTGATTTTATATTAAGTATGTAGAGCGTGAGATGCAAGCGTCTGCTAGATGGTTATTTATTTGATATTTATTATAATATCAGAATAACTATTATTTCAAAAATGGTTTGGGTTATCATAAGGTAAAGATTGTCTGTTTTTATGTGTGGATTTGGCCTTATGATTGTCCTTTTCTATCGAAAGATTTTTAACTTTAAAATAAAGTTGGATGATAGTAATAATTTGGTGGGGTTTTCTCATGCTAGTTCATCAGACTGATCCTGGCATTTGTAATGCTCAGGTCAGACGGAGTTTTATAGGTTCAGGATAAGACAATGCAGACTTCAGGGGTCAAGCTGAAGGAGTTTAGACGTATGATATATATTTAGATATTTTTCCGCTGTGTGTTGTAAATGAGAAGAGACTGCTATAACTGTCCAGATGCATTGGATGTCCACTGTACTATGATAATTGTAAGTATTATTTCAAGTTTTGAATAAAGATTTATTTCTATATTATATTTTATTCCACTAAGCTGTGAGACTCTGTGTATTATGGTTAGTTTGGTTCTTCTTTTTCTTCTATTCTAATCTTTCTTTCTTATCTTTTTCTCACCCTCTAATTTCTTTCTATTAACTATCTGGTGTGTTCGATACTTGAGTTTCTGCAAGTAATAAGGATTAAGTATTATTATCGAAATTCAAGCGTCAAATTCCTTGAATCGTTATTGTGGTATCAGAGCATAAGGTTTAGTAATAACCTTGGCTCTGTGGCATAACTCAATAAAGATGGGGTTAGTAATACCTAGATTGAGTTTGAGTGTATATATGTAAGAGTGCATTTTGTAGATTTTATAAAAATGTTTTATATTGTGTTATTTGATCGGTTCAATTTTGAACTGGTAAGTGATATAATATTATTTTGTAAAGATGGTAAATGAAACAATTTTGCCTAAATTATATTTTATAGAAAAGAAATAGTTTTCTAAAATTTTGTGGTATTTGATTGCTTGAATGATTGAATGGAATTCAAATGATATTATGGAATTGAACTGGTTTAATATAACCAAAAGACAAAATAAATTATTTTTGAAATAGAAAATCAGAATTTGAAAATATAAATTGGAAGCTAAGGAAAACAAAATCCAGTATAATGAATTGAATGGATTGAAACTTGATTGAAAAGTAATTAGATTTGGATTGAAATTGAAACTGTTTTATTAAATCAATAAGGAATGGAAATTCTTGAATTCAAGTTAAAATACCAATTAATTGAATGTTGATGATCTAAATAGAGCTCGACGCATACAGTTTGAATGTATCGAGTGGAATAAGAAGTGAATTAAAATAAATACAATTTGAGTAAAAATTATTGAATATGACCTGAAATATTATTCAAATAAGCTTAGGCTATGAAATTGACTCTTTTAATAGAAGTGAATGTGTATGTTGAATAATGAAAACAAACTTGGATTATATAAACTTAATTTGAATAGAAAATGAATAGAGAATGAATCAAATTGAGTTTAATTGAACTTGGAACTCATGTGTAAATTTAATTGGACTTGTAAATTAGAAATAAAACCTGGAACTTAGGTTATAGTTAAAAGTCGATTTGCTTGTAAACAAAATGTATATATATTTGAATATGGTTGTTTTTAACTACCATGATTTGACCAAGAAAACTAGTTAATGAATGAATTGGTAAATTGGAAGTAAGAAGTTAAGTTAATTGTAATCGAATAAAAATGGATGTGTATATGATTATACAGGTTTACTGGATGGAAGCAAGTGTGAGGAATAAATATTGGATGCCTGACAAAAAGGTAAATTTTGATTCAATATGAGATTTTATGAGCCTATTTGATAAGCCACTTGGCTTTTTGATATTCTTTTTGATTGGAGATGGCCCAGAGAGGCATTTTGTAGTTGTACCGATCAGGCCATACAAAGAAGATGCTGGCGATTTTTTTTGAAAATTTAGGGAGTTAGAAAAAATTTCAACAATTTTGAAAATTTTTGTTAATAAAAAAAAATTAATGCTTAAATGAAAATCGAAGTTAAGGATTTTTGAGTGGAATTGGAAACTAGTGAGTTGATTGAGTAGTAAGGATATTGAGGTCAGTGTCGAGTGGCATAAGTGGATTATGAGAAGTTAATGAGATATTGCTATTTTTCCTACTTGTGATTTCGAGGACGGAATTCTTTTAAGGGGGAAGAAATGCAATGTCCCGTATTTTTGTCGCTTAAGTTTTGAATATTTAAAATGTTGAATTGGTAATATAAATAGATTTTTGTATATTAATTAAACAAAGTTTCAACATATAAAATATATTAAGTAAAAACAAGCTCGTCACGGCATGGTGTTCGTAATATTTAGTTTTGAACTTCATTTGAGTTTACAAAATCCATTATAAGTCGGAATTCATTGAAATAAGAAATATTCGAATCTGTTGAACTATAATTTCTAATAGAAGAGAAAATTCGAGATTTCATGTTATAGATTGCAAGTTATGTCCAAATCAAATTTTCAGAAAATCGCTATGGAATCGTCTGTAAACTATAACGATTTATTAAATAATATAAATTGATTTTTAAAAATTGAATATTGGTTTTACTTGAAAATGAAATATCGGGTTTAAAATTCAAGTTAATTTATTCTGGAGTTAAATGAATCCAGTTTGTGTATGGGCGAATGTCTGACAAAGTATTCCTAAAGGATCACGTACATTGATTTATACATACTTTTGTTGGTGGCAGAGAAATTCGTTCATATTTCTTAGGCACCTAGAGTATTTTTGTAGACATCAATTAGTGATTTGATGGATCTAACGATGTGACATTCAAAGTGAATGGTGCTAGATGTTCTAAAAAAAAGATTTAAACCTTAAGCCTCATCAATCGGGAAATGAAAAAATTGGGCAGGCAGAATGGCAAAGTGGGTCGCTCCCAATAAGGCTGTATTGTAACCATCTAGAGAAATTTCATTATTGTTTTTCTTTTCACTTCTGTATCTCCCGGGAATGGTTATGTTGCTAGCAACCGTAAGGTGATAATATATTCGATACACTCATGAGAAATGAGTGGTCGGTCATGTGTGGTTACAAGATGTTCTAGTTGAACTCCAGTGTATCCCTTCTAGAGTACACTAATCGGAAGGTGGCTCCATACCTTGTCATAGTCGAAATCAAATCTCAAATAAGCGCTTGCGGTTTTTTATTTTATATTAAGTATGTAGAGCGTGAGATGTAAGTGTTTACTATATGGTTATTTAATTGATTTAGACACTATTATAATATCAGAGTACTTATAATTTCAAAAATGGTTTGGGTCATCGTAAGGTAAAAACCGTTCGTGTTTATGTGTGGATTTGGTCTTACGATTGTCCTTTTCTTTCGAAAGATTTTTAACTTTAATATCAAGTTGGATGATACCAATAATTTAGTGGGTTTTTCTCACGCTGATTCACCAGACTGATCCTGGCGTTTGTAGTACTCGGGTCAGACAGAGTTTTACAGGTTTAGGATAAGATGATGCGAACTTCAAGAGTCAAGCTGGAGGAGTTCAGACATATGATATATATTTAGATATTTTTCCGCTGTGTTTTGTAAATGAGAACAGACTGTTATAATTGTCCAGATGTATTGGATGTCAACTGTACTCTGGTAATTGTAAGTATTATTTCGAGTTTTGAATAAAGATTTATTTCTGAATTATATTTTATTCCGTTGCGATGTGAGACTCTGTGTATTGTGATTAGTTTGGTTCATCCTTTTCTTCTATTCTAATCTTTATTTCTTATCTTTTTCTCACCCTCTAATTTCTTTCTATTAACTATCTGGTGTGTTCGATACTTGGGTTTTGGCAAGTAATACAGGATTAAGTATTATTGTCGAAATTCGGACGTTGAATTCCTCGGTCGTTACATGGTGCATCCGGTTTAAGAACATATCCACCCAAATTACTTTCTCTACATTTGGTATCAACTTCCTAAAATGACAAATTGTTTGTGGTCCAACATAACCTTTTGCTACTTCCTTCTTCAGATCATGTGACAATAGCATTACGTATTTCTTTTCCATTGTAGATGAATAAACATCTTTATGCAACACGGTTGGAATAGCGATTACATTATTATTTATATGAGGATCCCCTAAATTAGAAGAACCTTCTGTATGTGGAGTCGTAGGACTTGCAACAAGTTTTTCTTGCAAATTATATATAATTTCTTAAAAGTTAAAGTAATTGAATTGATTGCGTTATTAACTTGAGTAGCTATTTGCCTTTTTATCTCCAATTTCCAAATGGACAAATCCCCGGGTTTTTTTTAGTTACAACTTTTATAGGTCGAGCCAGCTTCACCTGTTTTATAGAAAAAGTAAAACTAACAGTCGACAATAATTTTTCTTCGTGTCGGAACTAAAAACTTCTGCAATTGGATCATTATCAAGATCATCTACTTCACAATTAGAACTACCATCCAATTTTCTCTTTTCTTTCGCTGCCTTTAGAAGTGCCTGCATTCATTGAATATCACATTTAATTGAAAATTTCAGTTCTTTGTTAAAAACAGAAAAATATGAGTATGCATCACGCACAAAAAGATATTAAATTGTAGGCTCCGAATGACTCAGTTTTACTGAGCCGAATAGCTCAATAAAACTGAGCCATTATGCTCATTTCTACTGAGCCTAGGGCTCAGTTTAACTATGTCGAACAACTCAACAAAACTGCGTCGAACGACTCAGTATTACTGAGCCTAAAGCTCAGTTTAGCTGCGCCGATCGGCTCAGTAATACTGGGCCATTCAGCGCAGTTTAACTGCCCCTTAGGCTCAATAATACTGAACCGATCGGCGCAGTTAAACTGAGCCAATTAGATCAGTATTACTTAGCCTAAGGCTCAGTAATGCTGAGCCGTTCCACGCCGTTTAACTGCGCCTTAGGCTCAGTAATACTGAGTCGATTGACGCAGTTAAACTGAACTGAACGGCTCAGTACCACTCTTTGTTTATCAGATCAAATATTCAATGCCACATAAAGACTTAATGATTGATATTATCATATATTTTAGATGCATCCAAATAATATTGTAGATGACCAAAACTCAAATACCCATTGCAATCCAAGTCACAATACCATCGCTACTAACAAAAAATCAAAGTCACAACATTTTATATAAAGCTATGAACAACATTATAATCAAGAATAATAATTAACCGTGAAGGCATTGAACTCCATCTGCAACTTGTAGAGAAAGCTAGGAAAAGAAATTAAGCTGTTAATGACTTAAAAGTGACAGAGACATAAATTCATAAAGAATGAAAACATTTTTATTACTGAAAACATAACTTTGTTCTTTAGTATAAATTTCATCCAGTCATAGTTTAAGATTAAAAACAATAAAACACCGAATACCAATACATAGGTTAACCATATTTAACATTTAGCTTGCAGGAGTTCACTCGTAAGATTCCATAAATTATCCAGATAATAAGGCAAGTAAATATGTTGGAAAAATAATCATAAGAAGAAAACTATGGTGACCAAAATCCTTAGGCATCATCTACGTTATAATTGATACCATTTAATAGGAAATAAGCAAGTCAATCATTATTTGGCATTAAATGAACTAAATTCTATTTATTTATTTATTTTGAATTTGTTCAAGAAGGAAACCGACCGGAGTCGTAAAATCCATCCTAGTGCACCCAGCTCGGTCCGCGAGCACCACATAAGTGGCTGACCTTAGCGTATGCATATGGTAAGCTCATAGCATGTCATTCCGGGTTTCGATCCCACACCACTGTTACCATGGTGCAAGTCCCTCACTTTAGTTTTAGAAGGAATGAACTTCTAAGATAAAGAATGGGGAAACTAGCAGTTAATATTAAGTTCTATAAAAGAAACTTGGTGAAAAATACTCAATATTCAATATTTGTATCAGTGGAAACGATATCAAATGAAGATGGATGACTCATGATCTCAAGTTTTTTTGTATTCAAAGCCACACTCCAAAGCTGAAGCAGTGTAAGTCGGTAAAGAAGTCAAACAATTACTAAGACAATGTGGATAAAGCAGAGATAATGTGAATAAAGATCAAGAGAAAAAACAAAAAAACAAATTGCTGATACTCTCATGATTGCAGATTCTGTAACTTAATGATTCAATTAGATGATCAAATCCATCAACAAAAAATGCAGGATGATGACGTAATAATAATTCAGCTTTTGCATAATTCAACTGCTATGATCAACTGTTTATGCATGGTGTAAAGCGTGTATTTTCTCTTCTTGTTGATATCAAAGCAAAAGGCCTAAGGCTCAATATTACTAATGCAGTTCAACTGAGCCTAAGGCTTAGTATTACTTTAATTTTGAAACATCTGAACTAAGGGGAAAATGTTTTTGTATGTATATAGATGCTTTAGTAGACACATTCAGCTTGAGCAACTTTCCCATATGTATTTTGTTTGCTTCAGTAGCTTGAGCAGCTCAGTAATATATGACAAGGTCAAATGAAATGGGAGCGCGCATGCTACAAATTAGAATCTGAATTTATATTTGGATTATCTTGTTAAATAAAAAATGCTGAATCTTTCAGTATTCCATAATACATGCAATAGAGACTAAAATTTTCATTTCAAATTTGCAGTAATTAGCAATTTTTATTTTTATAATGTTTTATTTCTCTGTTGTTATACTTTTCCAGAGAAAAGTTGCCCAAATTCTTTACTCAAAACTGTAATCATAACACTCTTGAACTGACACAACATTATTCTTTTTTTCTCTTACTATCACAAACTATAGAAGAAATTACAAAACCATGTCATGTTAAAATAAGCAAATGAACTGTAGCAGCATACCATTCCGACATTCTAAAATCTCTGTAATGGCGCGTTTTGTTAGCTGTCGAATAATTAATTTATTTAATTATTTACATATCGATTTGGCGATATCGATAACTTAAAGTAAAACGTTCGAACTTATAATTTATAATTATAATTAAAACGAACCTGAAACGTCGCGGCAGTTCGCAATTTGGCGATTCGAACTTCAACTGAATATACAGAATCCGTTTAAAGTCGAATTTCTGTGAAACAAGAAACGTACGGATCTGTTGAACTATATTTTTCATATGGAAGAGAAAAATCGAGATTTCGTCGTGTAGATTTTGAGTTATGTCCAAATCAAATTTCAGAAAAGTCGCTGTAGAATTCCTTCATAATTTGCGACGCTTTATATACGTTATAAAAGAGATTTTCAGTATAAACTGAATACCGGGATAATCTGGAATCTGAAATATCAAACTGTATATTCTGATATGATATTCTGGAGCTGTACGATATCATATGTGAATATATACGATAATATAAATTTATTTATAGTCAATTTAATTTTTATATTTAAATATATTTATATATTTAAATAGGTTATTTAGAACGTTAAAAATAGCCACTTTTGCAAACGAAGTCGGAATTCGACGAAACCAGTTTTGTTGGATCCGCAATATCAAATAGTTGTTAGATTTCCAGTTTCGTGATTTTTAGAGTCACTGTGTGGTCATACGGATTTTTAGAGTGAGAAATAGTCAGTATTTTGACAGTTAAAAATACGCTGTGTGAGCATACGAAGTCGGAATTCGACGAAACCAGTTTCATTGGGACCGTAATGTCAAACTATAGCTGCATGTCCAGTTTCGTGATTTTTGGGTATCGTAAGTAATCGCAGGAATTTTTAAGGACCGGAAAAGAGTAGAAAATCGATAAAATAAAATATAAAAAAATCAAATTTAAAAATATCCCCCCTATTTTCTTTGGATCCACAACAGGCCACGCCTCACCGTTTCTCAACCACCAATGTTACCTACCACCCACAGCTCTATATAATCGCATTATCCCAAACACAGCAAGCAAAATCGAAAAGAAAAATCAAAATCAATTCAACCATAATCCTATAAATCACAAGCCCCGATTCGTTGAGATCGTGAAGCTCTGAGCTTCGATCTGATATGGTTTTTGTCAGGCTCGGTGTTGATTTTCGACGCTGGAGAAATACACAGTACGTGTATTCAAGGCTAGGGCTAAGGTCGGATTTCGAGGCGGGGAGCCGGAGGTGAACTGGTGGTGTCGATAAGGTGAGGGGGAGGCAGCTCGAGTGTCTGGCAAAGTCTGTTGGTCATCGATGGGTTAGAGGACGCCGCGACTGTAGCTGGTGGTTGATGGAGGACGCGACTGGAGTGTAAGTCGAGTTCGACGATAGGGTGTGAGGATGGAGCGGGTTTTGATGGCGAAGTCATGGGTGGTGGTTGCGACCTCGACTGGTGGACGATGGAGGAGGAACGACCGGTCAAAGTGGCGGTCAAAAGGGGGGTGATTTCCTGTAGGAAGCGAAGTGAATTTGGGAAAGTAACGGACTAAAGGGAGGGACGGTTTTTAATTAAAAAGAGTTGGGCTTCATGGGTCAAGGGGGGGTTGTTGAAGGTGAGCCCAATAGACCATTTATTTAAGTTATTAATTAAAAGAGATTTGTGTACTAACTTCAGAAATGCATAACTTGATCATATTATATCAGAATCACGAACCGTAAGTTGCGTTGGGATCGTATGGACGGGAGCAACACAATGGGACTGACCGCGAGTCAATCCGAGTCCGTTACAATTTATAGCAAAATAAATCGGCTGAATCAAGCGATGGTTATCGTCATTGACGATGATCGTCCGAATGTGAGTAAAACTCACCAACTCTGAACAGTTATATTTTTATAATGTATTTTTAGAACTGTTAATCATCTGTTGATTGTTGTGTGTTGGTTGATTGATTGAACTATTAGTCAGTTAGTGAAAATTATATATATATAAACCGTTAAATATTTATATATTGATTCTGCTATCAGAATAATTTATATTGAACTGAAAGTGATGATAATCATATTGTGTAACATCTGTGGATGCAGGGAGACAGGTTGGAGGAATCCGACTGGATTCCTCAACAGTTATTTTATTGTTTTTCATATATTGTTATATGATATGATATAAAATCTGTGGGCGATTATATGTGCTTGGACGATGTTGAACATCGTGATTTGATATGATTGAATACCATGACATACCGAAATGTTGATAAGGGGATTTTCAATGTTTATATTGAAAATGAATCTTATTTATAAAATCGATAGGATTTTATAAAAGGAAAACATTTATTTAATTAGAAAATAAATAAATGAAAAAGGAAACATTTATTTAGAAAATAAATGAAATAAAATAGAAACATTTATTTAGAAAATAAATGAATTAGAATATAAAGGAATATTTATTTTAGGAAATAAATAAAGGAACATTTATTTAGATTATAAATAAATGGAATAAAGGAATATTTATTTAGGGAATAAATAAAGGAACACTTGTTCGGAAAATAAATAGAATTATACAAGGATAGATTTAAACACGTGCTTCGCACACGGTATAACACGATATGGATTTAAATGAGATATTAAATAGGAAATCTGTTTTAAACAGATAAATTGAAGTAGATTAATCTATAAATAATGTTTTATAAATTAAATAAATTATTTATCGTTGATAAATGGAATATATATAAGTCTGGACTTATATAGAGAAGTAGAAACGTTATTAAAAGGACATTTATAAAGTGAAGAACCGTTACTAAAAGTAAATCTTTATAAATGGATAAACGTTGTAAAAAGTAAATCTTTATAAATGGATAAACATTGTAAAAAGTAAATCTTTATAAATGGATAAACGTTATAAAAAGGAGTTAATCGAATTTAGTTATTCGAAATGAGTTATTCGAATTAGACATTTGAATAGAGTTAAACACATTAGAGTGATTCGAATTACTTATTCGAATAGAGTTAATCACGTAAGAGTTAACTGAATATTAGTTATTCAATTTGAGTTAATCGAATTTAGTTATTCGAGAAGAGTTAAATCGAATTTAGTTATTCGAAAGGAGTTAATCAATTTGAGTTAAGTTAATCGATTTGAATTAAGTTAAATCGAAATGGAGTAAATCGATTAGAATTAAGTTAATCGAGTTAGAGTAAATCGAATATTAGTTATTCGAAGGTAAGTTATTCGAATTAGTTATTCGAAGGAGTTAATCAATTAAGTTATTCGAATGAGTTATTCGAAGGAGTAAATCAAATTAAGTTAATCGATTAGAGTTGAGTTAATCGATTTGGGTTAAGTTAAGTTATCGAGTTAAGTAATCGAGTTAAGATTTATCGAGTTAAGTAATCGAGTTAAGAAATCGAGTTGAGATAATCGAGTTAAGAAAATCAAGTTGAGTTAATCGAATAAGTTATTCGATAAGAGTAAATCCATTTAAGTTAAATCGGATGTTAGTTATTCGATAAGAATTGAGACATTTAAGAAAATCGAATATTTGTTATTCGATAAGAGTTAATGAAATAGAGCCAACCAAGAAGAGTTATTCGAATATTAGTTATTCGATAGAAGTTAATCGAAATAGAGTTTATCGAATATAAGTTATTAAAAAGGGAGAGTTAATCGAATAGAGATTTCTCGAAAGAGAGTTATACGTCGAATTCGATTATAGCGAATTCAGGAAAGTACTATTTACTTTCCAGGGTTTAAATCAAGATTTAGTTATTGATTTAGAAATTAGGTGTCTGTTAAATTATTCGAGTTAGGAAATAAATTTATAATTTAGGTTAGATATTTTAGGGGTAGGAATTATAACGTTATAGTTATAATCAAACGTTGTCATATAATAAGTGGATTCGTAACCTGAATCCGAGAATTTGCGTAAACAGATGATTGTAAAAAGTGAGTGATGAGCTTCATCTATTTCACAGTAAAGGACGTTGTTCAATTAAGGTCTGCGAGGTAATTATACCCCAACTTGATTGACTTCAGAATTGACAAAGGAATAGTTGTGGTTCGATCTAAAAGGTTGATTAGGAATAAAGTTAAGGAATAAGCGATAAATGGATTAAGCGAAACGATGTTTTATACAACGTTCCTTGGAAATCCGTAAATGAGTTTTGGAAACATTGTCCAAATATAGTCAGATATGTTTTCTAAACATAGAAAATGAAATGTTTTCATGATAAGAATTTAAGAAATAGAGTTAAGCAAATTCAGAAACTGACTGGAGAGGGTAAGTTGAACGGTTTTCTAAGTGACGATCTGATGTTGGTTTCGACCTTCCGGATTGATACTTAGAGAATTGTTCTCATACTAGTTACAGTTAGGGACTGATAGTTGCGAAATAATAGTGATGTGAAAATAAGCTATGGAAATGTTTTCCAATGATTAATAACATATATTTTCTAAATATATGAAATAAGGAAATATGAACATATGATGATTGATCGATCGAATTTCCATTTGGAAATAAGATCGTTGTTTGTACACCGACATGTTTTCATTTGATAGTTGAATCACAGACTATCAAAGTTTTGACCATATTTACGTTGTAAATATGGAGAGACCGGTTGGATTATTATCCGAAGAACCACTCCGTATTAGCATAAGCGTTGCGAATCAAGTACGCTGAAGATAATTGAAGACGGAGTGAAGTGCAAGGGCTATTGTGAAAAGCCTAGGTAGGATGGATTCACTGAATAGTGCCTTCGGTTTATTCAGTCCTAAAACAACGTATATGGACGAGTGTCTGACAAAGTATTCTTAACGAATCATATATGTTGATCTCTTTAAATGTATTACGTTGGTGGCGGTGAAATTCGTTTCTCTTAGCTTTTATACTCGTGATGGCTTGAGAAATCGATAATGATTTGGCGGGTATGACGATGTGGCATTCAAAGTAATTGAAGAAATAATCTGTCAAAGTGATAAACGTGACCTCAAAACCTCACAACCGGGAAATAACAGAAGTTGGGCTAGGCAGCATGGCTAGTTGGGCCATACCCAAGCAGGGTGTATTATCACCATCTAGAGAATATTCAATTGTACTTCTTTATAATCTATTTCAATGTTGTCCCTTATCGGGAAGGATGGTTGCTGATCCCAACCATCGGTGATAATATATTCGTTACACTCAAGCTAAATGAGTGGACGGTCATGTGTGGCCGGGTTGCAAGACGTTCTTGTTGAACCCTAGTGTATCTCCTCTAGAGTACACTGATCGGAAGGTGCTCCCATACCTTGTCTGTTGGAATCCAATCTCCAATAAGCGCTCACGGTTTTATTTGTATACTATGTATGTGGAACGTGAGATGCAATCGTTCTGCTAGATTGATATCTATTTGTATTTAGACATTATTATAATATCAGAAAGATATCCTTTATTTAACCAAGTGTTGGAGTTTTATTCACACCAGTCCCATGACTGACCCGAAGTTTATTTTGTTTGTTTTCCCTAAACTCTTGGGTGCCTAAATTTGTACGGGCAGTCAAGTAGTCGGGATTTTTCAGATACACTTGGAGAGCTTGGAGCAGGAGGCTTCAGGATTATAGCTATTATTATTCCGCTGTGTTGTTAAGTGTTGTACTTTGAAATGGTATGTATATACGAGTACTGATTTGTATTTCAAAGTTATGTTATATTTTATTCGTTCCGCTGTGAGATTCGTGTTTACTCTGATGATGTAAGTTCTTCTTCTTCTTCTATTCTATTAGTTCTATCTTTTCTTCCTCGCCCTCTACTTTCTTTCACTAACGTCGCGGAATTTTCGACTCTCGAGGAGTCGAAAATTTCCAGCCGTTACAGTTGGTATCAGAGCTTAGGTTAAGATTTACCTTGGCTCTGTGGCATAACTCGATAGAGATGGGATTAGTAATATCCTAGATTGAGTTTTAGTGTATATATATGAGCGCGTAATTGTTATTCAATATAAAATGGTTTTATATTATGGAGACTCATTGGTTGAGTGGCTTATGAATTCTGGTCGATCAGTTTGATCCACTGTATCGATAAGGGTTACTAAACACTCGAATACGATGAACCGTCATGGTATGTTTTGGAAGAGTGTAAATGAAGTAATTTTACCCGAAATATATTTGGTTATAAGAAAAATATATTGAAATTACAATATGTATTGGATGTGTTGGTTGTTATTATAATCGAATTAGAAAAAGAAAAAAAAGGTGAAATGATTATAAATAACTAATCAGAATTCATATAAGGAAATATATGAAATAAGATGAATTAAATCTGAATTTAAATCATATTTGGAATTAAAATAAGGAAATTTTAAGTTCCTGGGAGATTTTGAAAATGTTTTTCAAATTGAAAATGATATAGTATTGAACTCACTTCGATAGCTGGAAAATAGATTCTGATGATGAATCTAGACATCATCAGTGTTCATTTTCGAGTTCTAAGTGACAGATTACTACCAAAGGTTTTGTTTTTGAATTGTTTTGAGAAAACAAGTTGTTTAGAAATTCAAAGGTTTTGAATTGGCATTATGATTTCAAATTGATTTGAAAGAAACCCAGGAACTTAAGTTCTGGAATTAAAATTTAACTAATGAAGTTAAATAAAATGAAATGGTAAAAATAAATTGAAATTTAACTTGAACCGAGTTAAATAAAAGTGAATTGGGATTAGAGATAATCTAGAATGGAACCAAATTGATAAATCAATAATTTGGAATTTGATATTAGAGTTCGAATGAAATTCGATTTGGATTTGAGGATATGAACTGATTGGAGATCAATTGTAATGGATAACATTGGTATATGTTGAAGTGGTAGCAGATGCAAGGGATAGAGTTAAATGCCCAACAAAAAGGTACAAGTTTATATCATATATGAGTTTGGATTTTATGAGCCGAATTGGCAAGCCACTTGGCTATTTTGATTTCCTTTTGGATTGGAGGAGGCCTAGAGAGGCGAGTTGTGGTTTGACGTATTGAGCCGTACAAAGGAGGTTATGGCGAAATTTTTCGAAAATTTAAGGTGTTAGAATTTTTTTAGAATTTTTGAAAATTTTAGTTGGTCGGAAATGAATTAATAAATTAATTAAAATTAAATGGGTCCAGTCGAAACTGAAATTTAGAGGTAAACAAAAAAAGATTTTTAAATCTAGTTAGTAGAGTTAGTAGCATTTTTCTAACTTAGCAATTTCGAGGACGAAATTATTTTAAGGGGGGAAGTCTGTAATGGCGCGTTTTGTTAGCTGTCGAATAATTAATTTATTTAATTATTTACATATCGATTTGGCGATATCGATAACTTAAAGTAAAACGTTCGAACTTATAATTTATATTTATAATTATAATTAAAACGAACCTGAAACGTCGCGGCAGTTCGCAATTTGGCGATTCGAACTTCAACTGAATATACAGAATCCGTTTAAAGTTGAATTTCTGTGAAACAGGAAACGTACGGATCTGTTGAACTATATTTTTCATATGGAAGAGAAAAATCGAGATTTCGTCGTGTAGATTTTGAGTTATGTCCAAATCAAATTTCAGAAAAGTCGCTGTAGAATTCCTTCATAATTTGCGACGCTTTATATACGTTATAAAAGAGATTTTCAGTATAAACTGAATACCGGGATAATCTGGAATCTGAATTATCAAACCGTATATTCTGATATGATATTCTGGAGTTGTACGATATCATATGTGAATATATACGATAATATAAATTTATTTATAGTCAATTTAATTTTTATATTTAAATATATTTATATATTTAAATAGGTTATTTAGAACGTTAAAAATAGCCACTTTTGCAAACGAAGTCGGAATTCGACGAAACCAGTTTTGTTGGATCCGCAATATCAAATAGTTGTTAGATTTCCAGTTTCGTGATTTTTAGAGTCACTGTGTGGTCGTACGGATTTTTAGAGTGAGAAATAGTCAGTATTTTGACAGTTAAAAATACGCTGTGTGAGCATACGAAGTCGGAATTCGACGAAACCAGTTTCATTGGGACCGTAATGTCAAACTATAGCTGCATGTTCAGTTTCGTGATTTTTGGGTATCGTATGTAATCGCAGGAATTTTTAAGGACCAGCAAAGAGTAGAAAATCGATAAAATAAAATATAAAAAAATCAAATTTAAAAATATCCCCCCTATTTTCTTTGGATCCACAGCAGGCCACGCCTCACCGTTTCTCAACCACCAATGTTACCTACCACCCACAACTCTATATAATCGCATTATCCCAAACACAGCAAGCAAAATCGAAAAGAAAAATCAAAATCAATTCAACCATAATCCTATAAATCACAAGCCCCGATTCGTTGAGATCGTGAAGCTCTGAGCTTCGATCTGATATGGTTTTTGTCAGGCTCGGTGATGATTTTCGACGCTGGAGAAATACACAGTACGTGTATTCAAGGCTAGGGCTAAGGTCGGATTTCGAGGCGGGGAGCCGGAGGTGAACTGGTGGTATCGATAAGGAGAGGGGGAGGCAGCTCGAGTGTCTGGCAATGTCTGGTGGTCATCGATGGGTTAGAGGACGCCGCGACTGTAGCTGGTGGTTGATGGAGGACGCGACTGGAGTGGAAGTCGAGTTCGACGATAGGGTGTGAGGATGGAGCGGGTTTTGATGGCGAAGTCATGGGTGGTGGTTGCGGCCTCGACTGGTGGACGATGGAGGAGGAACGGCCGGTCAAAGTGGCGGTCAAAAGGGGGGTGATTTCCTGTAGGAAGCGAAGTGAATTTGGGAAAGTAACGGACTAAAGGGAGGGCTGGTTTTTAATTAAAAAAAGTTGGGCTTCATGGGCCAAGGGTGGTTGTTGAAGGTGAGCCCAATAGACCATTTATTTAAGTTATTAATTAAAAGAGATTTGTGTACTAACTTCCGAAATGCATAACTTGATCTTATTATATCAGAATCACGAACCGTAAGTTGCGTTGGGATCGTATGGACGGGAGCAACACAATGGGACTGACCGCGAGTCAATCCGAGTCCATTACAATTTATAGCAAAATAAATCGGCTGAATCAAGCGATGGTTATCGTCATTGACGATGATCGTCCGAATGTGAGTAAAACTCACCAACTCTGAACAGTTATATTTTTATAATGTATTTTTAGAACTGTTAATCATCTGTTGATTGTTGTGTGTTGGTTGATTGATTGAACTATTAGTCAGTTAGTGAAAATTATATATATATAAACCGTTAAATATTTATATATTGATTCTGCTATCAGAATAATTTATATTGAACTGAAAGTGATGATAATCATATTGTGTAACATCTGTGGATGCAGGGAGACAGGTTGGAGGAATCCGACTGGATTCCTCAACAGTTATTTTATTGTTTTTCATATATTGTTATATGATATGATATAAAATCTGTGGGCGATTATATGTGCTTGGACGATGTTGAACATCGTGATTTGATATGATTGAATACCATAACATACCGAAATGTTGATAAGGGGATTTTCAATGTTTATATTGAAAATGAATCTTATTTATAAAATCGATAGGATTTTATAAAAGGAAAACATTTATTTAATTAGAAAATAAATAAATGAAAAAGGAAACATTTATTTAGAAAATAAATGAAATAAAATAGAAACATTTATTTAGAAAATAAATGAATTAGAATATAAAGGAATATTTATTTTAGGAAATAAATAAAGGAACATTTATTTAGATTATAAATAAATGGAATAAAGGAATATTTATTTAGGGAATAAATAAAGGAACACTTGTTCGGAAAATAAATAGAATTATACAAGGATAGATTTAAACACGTGCTTCGCACACGGTATAACACGATATGGATTTAAATGAGATATTAAATAGGAAATCTGTTTTAAACAGATAAATTGAAGTAGATTAATCTATAAATAATGTTTTATAAATTAAATAAATTATTTATCGTTGATAAATGGAATATATATAAGTCTGGACTTATATAGAGAAGTAGAAACGTTATTAAAAGGACATTTATAAAGTGAAGAACCGTTACTAAAAGTAAATCTTTATAAATGGATAAACGTTGTAAAAAGTAAATCTTTATAAATGGATAAACGTTGTAAAAAGTAAATCTTTATAAATGGATAAACGTTATAAAAAGGAGTTAATCGAATTTAGTTACTCGAAATGAGTTATTCGAATTAGACATTTGAATAGAGTTAAACACATTAGAGTGATTCGAATTACTTATTCGAATAGAGTTAATCACGTAAGAGTTAATTGAATACTAGTTATTCAATTTGAGTTAATCGAATTTAGTTATTCGAGAAGAGTTAAATCGAATTTAGTTATTCGAAAGGAGTTAATCAATTTGAGTTAAGTTAATCGATTTGAATTAAGTTAAATCGAAATGGAGTAAATCGATTAGAATTAAGTTAATCGAGTTAGAGTAAATCGAATATTAGTTATTTGAAGGTAAGTTATTCGAATTATTTATTCGAAGGAGTTAATCAATTAAGTTATTCGAATGAGTTATTCGAAGGAGTAAATCAAATTAAGTTAATCGATTAGAGTTGAGTTAATCGATTTGGGTTAAGTTAAGTTATCGAGTTAAGTAATCGAGTTAAGTAATCGAGTTAAGATTTATCGAGTTAAGTAGTCGAGTTAAGAAATCGAGTTGAGATAATCGAGTTAAGAAAATCAAGTTGAGTTAATCGAATTAGTTATTCGATAAGAGTAAATCCATTTAAGTTAAATCGGATGTTAGTTATTCGATAAGAATTGACACATTTAAGAAAATCGAATATTTGTTATTCGATAAGAGTTAATGAAATAGAGCCAACCAAGAAGAGTTATTCGAATATTAGTTATTCGATAGAAGTTAATCGAAATAGAGTTTATCGAATATAAGTTATTAAAAAGGGAGAGTTAATCGAATAGAGATTTCTCGAAAGAGAGTTATACGTCGAATTCGATTATAGCGAATTCAGGAAAGTACTATTTACTTTCCAGGGTTTAAATCAAGATTTAGTTATTGATTTAGAAATTAGGTGTCTGTTAAATTATTCGAGTTAGGAAATAAATTTATAATTTAGGTTAGATATTTTAGGGGTAGGAATTATAACGTTATAGTTATAATCAAACGTTGTCATATAATAAGTGGATTCGTAACCTGAATCCGAGAATTTGCGTAAACAGATGATTGTAAAAAGTGAGTGATGAGCTTCATCTATTTCACAGTAAAGGACGTTGTTCAATTAAGGTCTGCGAGGTAATTATACCCCAACTTGATTGACTTCAGAATTGACAAAGGAATAGTTGTGGTTCGATCTAAAAGGTTGATTAGGAATAAAGTTAAGGAATAAGCGATAAATGGATTAAGCGAAACGATGTTTTATACAACGTTCCTTGGAAATCCGTAAATGAGTTTTGGAAACATTGTCCAAATATAGTCAGATATGTTTTCTAAACATAGAAAATGAAATGTTTTCATGATAAGAATTTAAGAAATAGAGTTAAGCAAATTCAGAAACTGACTGGAGAGGGTAAGTTGAACGGTTTTCTAAGTGACGATCTGATGTTGGTTTCGACCTTCCGGATTGATACTTAGAGAATTGTTCTCATACTAGTTACAGTTAGGGACTGATAGTTGCGAAATAATAGTGATGTGAAAATAAGCTATGGAAATGTTTTCCAATGATTAATAACATATATTTTCTAAATATATGAAATAAGGAAATATGAACATATGATGATTGATCGATCGAATTTCCATTTGGAAATAAGATCGTTGTTTGTACACCGACATGTTTTCATTTGATAGTTGAATCACAGACTATCAAAGTTTTGACCATATTTACGTTGTAAATATGGAGAGACCGGTTGGATTATTATCCGAAGAACCACTCCGTATTAGGATAAGCGTTGTGAATCAAGTACGCTGAAGATAATTGAAGACGGAGTGAAGTGCAAGGGCTATTGTGAAAAGCCTAGGTAGGATGGATTCACTGAATAGTGCCTTCGGTTTATTCAGTCCTAGAACAACGTATATGGACGAGTGTCTGACAAAGTATTCTTAACGAATCATATATGTTGATCTCTTTAAATGTATTACGTTGGTGGCGGAAAAATTCGTTTCTCTTAGCTTTTATACTCGTGATGGCTTGAGAAATCGATAATGATTTAGCGGGTATGACGATGTGGCATTCAAAGTAATTGAAGAAATAATCTGTCAAAGTGATAAACGTGACCTCAAAACCTCACAACCGGGAAATAACAGAAGTTGGGCTAGGCAGCATGGCTAGTTGGGCCATACCCAAGCAGGGCGTATTATCACCATCTAGAGAATATTCAATTGTACTTCTTTATAATCTATTTCAATGCTGTCCCTTATCGGGAAGGATGGTTGATGATCCCAACCATCGGTGATAATATATTCGTTACACTCAAGCTAAATGAGTGGACGGTCATGTGTGGCCGGGTTGCAAGACGTTCTTGTTGAACCCTAGTGTATCTCCTCTAGAGTACACTGATCGGAAGGTGCTCCCATACCTTGTCTGTTGGAATCCAATCTCCAATAAGCGCTCACGGTTTTATTTGTATACTATGTATGTGGAACGTGAGATGCAAGCGTTCTGCTAGATTGATATCTATTTGTATTTAGACATTATTATAATATCAGAAAGATATCCTTTATTTAACCAAGTGTTGGAGTTTTATTCACACCAGTCCCATGACTGACCCGGAGTTTATTTTGTTTGTTTTCCCTAAACTCTTGGGTGCCTAAATTTGTACGGGCAGTCAAGTAGTCGGGATTTTTCAGATACACTTGGAGAGCTTGGAGCAGGAGGCTTCAGGATTATAGCTATTATTATTCCGCTGTGTTGTTAAGTGTTGTACTTTGAAATGGTATGTATATACGAGTACTGATTTGTATTTCAAAGTTATGTTATATTTTATTCGTTCCGCTGTGAGATTCGTGTTTACTCTGATGATGTAAGTTCTTCTTCTTCTATTCTATTAGTTCTATCTTTTCTTCCTCACCCTCTACTTTCTTTCACTAACGTCGCGGAATTTTCGACTCTCGAGGAGTCGAAAATTTCCAGCCGTTACAATCTCAGTCTAAATTTTTAAGTCTGAATTATATAATGTATTAACCGTTTAAAATTATATAATTTAAGCCAGAAAATTGTAAACCAGAAATCCAAGGGAAATTGTTACCACAATGCTATCTATATATTGAATAATTCACATAATGCAAACTTACATATGTTTCCGCGGCACATGTTAGTACTTCTCCCAATTTTCCTTTATGTCCAGCCTTCCAAATCGTTGATCGTGAAATATTTGCTTCTAGATTGGCTAAGACCTACAAAAAAGATCAAAGTTGACAACACATAATTAATATAACATTATACAAACAACTATTTACAGGAGATAATTTTATTATGATTTCATCATGCACTCTATGATAAGGTTTCCTTCCTAGAGTATGTGTGATTTGGTTTTTCACTTTGTTTTTTGCATTTCTTTTACATTGCTCCATCTTTTCATTTGTATACTCGATATCAAGAAACTTTTCCTACCACATTCTATATCCTTTGGACATCTATCAATGGAAACAGGTTTAGGAATCATAGTGTCATCAACTTTAAGAAGACTTTTTCTTAATGTTGACTTCATTGATCTATAGTACAGTGGGAAATGTTTCTCTAATAATGGTCAAGCTATGGTAGGATCGACAACCATGTCAAATTCTTCCTATCACGAAAAAAATAAAAGAAATCACGAAACGGTCAAATATATCATAATTGAAACTTGATGGTGAAATTGATATGAGTGAAAGTACCAAAATCCCTTCCCATAGTTTATCCTTGTAGAAGCTATCTACCGCCCTCATTCTTTGTAGCCAACGAGTATATAACAACAAGTTAACTCACCACAATGTGTACTCGATTTAGTTGAATGTTCCCCCTTTTGCACCATCAACGTCAACTGTTATAGAGTAACTTTTACCTTTAGGTGGTTGAGGTTCAATAGTCTCTGTTGTACTTAAATTTGCATTTGCGCTAAAATTGTTTTGTCATTTTAATGAAAATTCTACATAAAAAAGCAAATAAAATGTAAAATTAACATAAAATGTAAAGTTAACATAAAATGTGAAAGACACTTGCAAGATATCAATTAACATAACAAATTGGTCATAGTTTCAAAAGATATTGATAAAAGAAAACTATACATTTCACAACATAACACAATTGTGCAATACATCAATAAAGGTTAATGCATGATCAAAACAAGCAAAATATATGTACAATATTTTCAATCAACATGTTGATTTGATTGAATACATTTCAATAATGGTTCTAAATTTGGTTGTTCTTTCAAAATAGATTGATAGGTTTTTGGTACTTCGTAATCATTAATGCTATCCATCATGCGTTTAGGAGAGCGTCGAACAATGGACCAATCAGAATTTTGTGTATTTCTGATGTACAATACTTGACTTGCTTCGGACGCAAGAATAGCAGGTTCATCATATTCTCCGTCGGTATTCTTGAGCTTCTTTAAGTTTACCATCAACAAATTTGTATCCAAATAAACTTTACAGCCATTTGTCTTATCTGCAACATTCACCCAATCGCAATAGAATACCACTTGTTGAAAACCATATTAATCAACTTCCATGATCTCTCTAATAACACCATACCAAGTAGTATCATCATCCATAGGATTTAGACCTTTTGAACATGCAACAAATGCAGTGATCGCATCCATGCAAACATGACTATCTTGCATTGAATGGTGTCGTCATAATGTTGAGCAAAGAAGGTATAACCATTCACTCTATACTTAAAATAAGTTTTGACTTCACACTTTGGACCACTGACATACAACCATAATACTGTGTTCATGCATTTTTCTTCCACTAACTGTTAAGAATTAACAAAATTAATAGAATAACATTAGTTAAGAAGAAACACATTACTTTCAAGTAAATATAGCACACCTTCTTGTGTAGCCAATCAACAAATTCAGATTGGACTACTACTTCTTTTGTGATAGTTTTCCTTTTACAAGGAAGACTGTCTGATAAGCGGTATGCCATACAAATTCAATATCATGATATATGTATATATATATGTATGTATGTATGTATGTATGTATATATATATATTCTTGACAAAATGTGATATACGTATTGAAAAAGATGAAAATGTATAACCTGTATTATTCATCTCATTACGATATATCAATTCTAAATAGTAACCATCATCAAATCTGTGATCATTGCACTCTAGATAATTTTAACGATTTACCTTCAACGATGGAACGCTCATATATATCATCACTATCCTCATCTAAAAAAGATGCTTGTTAAGAGCTATGATTTCCATCACATGGATTTGGCATATATTCCATTGCACATCAAACTAATTCTAAAACAAGGTATGCTTCAGAAATTGATCCTTCTGTATGCCTTTTTTTACTAGATATGTTTTTGCAATCCTTCATAGCCCTAGTACACAAAAATTAATATGCATATTTACAGTTAGTTGCTTCAGATCCCTTAGGTAAAATAATTCGAATGAAAAAACAATATTTACCTTTCAAATGGATACATACACATATAATTCGATGGTCCACAAAGTAGAGTTTGATCTGCTAAATGTACCATCAAATGGATGCTTATATCAAAAATATCCATTGAAAGATAGTGTGCTAGCACACAAAATGCTTTAGCAATCATATCTTTAACCGCTTGCAAATGTTCTTGAACAAGAACTTTTGAGCATATTATGTTACAGTAAAGCTTACTTGTAAAAGCGCTCGTCTTAACTCATGACACTTTGGATAAGCATGTTGAACCATGGTAGGAAACAAATATTGGATGATAATATGATAATCATATGTCTTTTTAATTTGCAAACTGGGTGGTTGAAGACGTATAAGACCGTGCAACTTAGTTGCAAGTCATGATGGAAGTTTTGCATCTTTTAGAACTTGACAACATTGAAACTTGTGAACCTTATTAAATGTATTTTTAGAAGATTGTTTTCCTTTGTTAAACATAAATTTGATTAGATGTTCAACAACATTTTTCTCAGTATGCATCACATCAATAGTATGATGAACTTTATGACTAATCCAATAATCCAAGTCAAACAAAATTGACTTCTTATAACGTGTCGGTCTTTCTTCCTCATCAACAAGACAATCTACATTATCATAGGCTTCAGAAATCAATCTCTTTTTGCTTTGTGGTAGTTTTCCACGAATATAGTTGATATGCTCAAGCTTTTCTAAAAGAGACGAGCCCTTTAGCCAAGTTGGAGGCTCTTTATATTCAATATCTTTATACCATCCGCGTTTTAATGCTTTATATGGATGATCATCCTTCAAAAACCTTCTATATTTTGGATAGATGATTTTATTGCCGATGTACTCTAATTCTGTCTCAATAGCACAAATAAGACACGCTTTATAATCGTAGCTAAATAAGTTACCAAATGTTGATAAATCATGAATTCCCCATAGTAATATTTCTTTCATATTGAAAATTTCTTGCTTATCCATGTCAAAAAAGACACTCCTTTGTCCCAAAGATGTTTTAATTCATACATAAGACATTCCAAGTATACATCAATGTCCTGACTTGGTGTTCTTGGTCCAGAAATTAAAAGACTAACGTTTGAAATTGTGATTTCATAAAGGGAGAAGGTTATAAGGTATCATATAAACAGGACAACAACTATAACTATTGGATACAACACCATTAAGATTAAATCCATCCATAGCAATACCAAGCTAAACATTGTGTCCTTCAATAGCAATTTCTGGCCACCGACTTTTGACTGATCTCCATTCAGCTGATGTCGCATGGAATTCCAAGATGGTGTAGCTTTCTTATGCCATTGCATTTTACGAGCTATACATGGTACAGTATACAATCTACTTAATCTTGGACTTGTAGGAAAGTATCTTAAAACTTTTATGGGTTCTTTTCTTAATTTAACCTCCCCTAACACTATTTTTTTAGTTTTGTACTTTGTTTTATGGCACATAGGACATTCTTTTGCATCAATATTTTCTTTCCAAAATAATATACAATCATTTTCACAAGCATGCATATGCTTCACCTCTATTCCCAAATCCTATATTATTTTCCTCATCGTGGGATACTTGTTAGGTAATTTTTTCTTTTTCTTTTGGAAGCTAACGTTTTAATCGCTTCAGCAACCCAGTCACACTATTTCCGGACCAATTAAATTCCTTTTTAAGGTTCTGAAGCTCAAAAATTACACATAATGTTGTAATCCCCTCTTCGCAAGATGAATAAAGTTTTTCGTTTGCTTTGTATGCGTATTTTTTGTGCTTTTCTCCATAGTAAGAATGATAATTGTCTATATTTGTCTATTGAACTTCCTTTTCACCGCTAGCTTGTGGCTTATTATGCACTCCAAAAGCATCATCTATGAGATTTCTAAGAGCTCCGTCTACACAATGGCCGGTTTGAATATGATCTTGGATATGAGGATATGAAACAATATTATTTTTTATGATTCACCCCCGCGTTATTGTTGTTCATCTCTCAATGGAAAAACCATCTACTACGTGATTTAACCATGCCATGAATGATTAAGTGTTGTTGGAGAATGGAGTTTTGATGACAACAACCTTGTTTCAATTATCATTAATTATAAAATATATACTAACATCTCTATTTAGAATATATATATATGCAGGGTTTGTATACAAGACTTAAATACCGAAAACTATACAATTTTAGAGTTTCAAGAGATTTAGAGCTACAAAAGGTTCAGGATTCAGAAGAGATTCAAGGCTCATGAGTTATCAAGATATCAAGAATTCAAGAAAAATATAGTGATAGAGTCTAGTTCATATGTGAGACTCCGAATAGTGCTCCAGGTTCAAATTCTGTTTTTTATTTCAAATTCTGTTTTTCAAATTTCAAATTCTGTTTTCAAAATTCAAATCCTAAATTCAAAGTAATTTCTAAATGATTTCAAATTATCATCTTATGATTTCAAACATATGTTTATAAAGTTTTAAGTATATATAATTTATATATATAGTTTATAGTTTTAAATCTCATAACTTTATGAATATGTTTATATAATATATTATTATTATTTCATTTGATTTTACACTTTAGAATATCTATTTATATCACTAAGATTTGATTCAAGAATTTCCAGAATAATATATAGGTTTAAACACTTGAAAAATAGTTTTAAAAATCAAAATGCAAAGCATAAGTTGACATACATTTTTGCCTATGTCAACGTACAACTGTCACTTTTTCAATTTTTAAAGGAAGTGTCTTTTCACTATTTATAACATTTATGAAATGTTGCAACCATTGAAATGCTATAAATAAGGGATGATTTTGAATTTTTTTCATAATACTTCTTCTCCATCTTCAACCCTCTACATATCACCATTAATATTTATCATTTTCTTGATATCTACACTTATGCTTTGCCGATTTCTACTCGAATTATATAAAACTTCATCTCTTCTCAATCTCTATCCACTACTATCAATTTGGAAGTACTATTGAAGAGTTATAGGGCTGTTGTAATCATTTGGGAAGTGTATGAGAAAGAGTGTGTTCCTTGTAACACCCCACATCCGTTAGTGTCACTCACGAAGGGAATGCACTAAGTTCTGTGGAGCATTTAGGGTAAAAGATGCAGATAAATTACAAGACAGACAAAAATTAAACAACGGAAAATAGAACTTTACTTTATTGATAAGATAGTTTGTATAACAATTGTTTTCCAATATCATAGTATCATCTGTCATACAAAATAAAGAAGCATAAAAATACATTTATATTCCCCAATGTAGCATAAGCCAGCCATAACAGCGAAAAGGAGAGTCCAAAGCACTTTGTCCAAGGATCTTTAAGCTTGGGAAGAGCAGCGGTCCAATCTAACCTGAGCTGAACTATTCCCTCCTCAACTACCTGGGGGGGGGGGGAACGGAAGAAAAGAAGACGAAAGAAAAGTAGAGTCAGACATAAAGCCTGAGTAAGTCTAGTGACTATTCAGTCTATGGATAAGAAAAAGAGCATGATAAGTATATGTTGGAAATGGGAAAGCACCCTAAACTAAGTTAAGTTATCTCGAACCGAATATACTATCGTACCACATACTAATCTCTGCACCACCTAACTAGTGTCCCAACTAGTAATGATAACGTGATCCCAATCCATGTAATTTTTGTTGCCTTCAGGCGTACATTTATTGTTTCTGACCTAGATCTAATCTAGGATTTACGCTATCTTCTGAACGATGCCCTCTAGTCTAGGACACACTACCTAGAGTGGTATATGTTTCTAGACTTTTTCCACGTATGTGTCGCGAATCGTTATCGCTTGTCTAGATGCACATGTCCTGTAATGTGCGGCCCGAGTTCCGTGTCAGGGCTACTCTAGAAATACGGAACTCGGTCGGGAGCTTTTAGATATCCACCGATGCAGATGCTAAGATCTATTTTTTTTTCTAGTGGCTATGGTCCCACTCGACCCCTCCCTCAACTAATGAAAGGACATCCTTGAAAAATGAGAACTATGCGCAGGCCCCCCTATGCCCCACTGTCCTATGGCCATCCGCAACCATAACTAGATATCAAGTATATGGTCTTTTGAAGTTCTCCGCCTTTCGGCTTCACGTATCTCGATTGACTCAAGATGGTAGGTAGACGACGAGTAGCTATCACAGGGCTACCGTCTTCTCGTCGAATCACGCTGGTCCATCCTAGTCTTTAGGTTGCCATATTTTGCAACCAAGGCATACCCTTGGTTCTTCTAACACAGAACTTAACCTCTGTGAGCCCAGGAGGATCATCTGCAGCCTCACAGAGGGATACCAAGAGTACCCTCACGTCCCCTCGAAGCCTCGGGCTTCGTAACCCAATTTGTTGGGGCCTTCTAGAATCAGACGGACGTACACTCCTTCTCGTGTTCTACTAAGATTTACTACTTAGTTTCTTTCCTTCATCAAGTTGGTTAAGTGTCATTAGTCAATTCAAGTTAACTTAACCCATCCTTTTTGTCATATTATACTGGTTAAGAGTTGCCTCCTTGTGTTAACTTAACCTCACCATCTGTTTAACTAACCTGTTACAACGGTTAAGTGTCTCCTTATATAACTTAACCCTACTACTTGTTTAATTAACAGGTTATAATGGTTAAGTGTTGTCCATTCACGTTTAACTTTACTACAAGTCAAATTACACTGGTTAAGTGTTCTTGTTACTTAACTCTAATCATTCATGTTATATTGGTTAAGTATTTCTAACTTACTTAATCCTAACCCACTTGTCAAATGAACTTGTTATCATGGTTAAGAGTTCTAATTTTACTTAACCTCAATCAATTGTCTCACTAACATGTTTCTATGGTTAAGTGTTCTAATTAACTTAACCCCAATCACTTATCTCACTAACATGTTTCTATGGTTAAGTGTTCTAATTAACTTAACCTCAATCACTTGTCTCACTAACATGTTTCTATGGTTAAGTGTTCTAATTAACTTAACCTCAATCATTTATCTCACTAACATGTTTCTATGGTTAAGTGTTCTAATTAACTTAACCTCAATCACTTGTCTCACTAACATGTTCTATGGTTAAGTGTTCTAATTAACTTAACCTCAATCACTTATCTCACTAACATGTTTCTATGGTTAAGTGTTCTAATTAACTTAACCTCACTCTCTAGTCTAGTTTAATCATGTTAGAATGGTTAAACATTTGCTTAACCTTACCCACTCCCCTAGTCAACATATTAAATTGGTTAAGTGTCCAGATTAACCTAACCCTACCCACCAATTTAGTTAACATGTTGAATTTGGTTAAGTATTAATTCAATTGACTTTACCCTATTAATCCTGACTCAGCCTTAATTTATTAATTAAAGCACCAACCACTCACATTAGACAGATATTGTTGTGGTAACTGGACAGCCGGTCGGTTCCGGGCAGGTTTACACCACAACTCATGTCTAACCTCGGTTTTTTATTGGGCTCAATGCTTAACCACCCACATTGGATATGTATTGTTGTGATTACTGGACAGACGGTCGGTTCCGGGCAGGTTTACATCACTACTCAATCCAACCTCGGGTTAAGCATATCGTATTTTCTAAGTTTACATATTTGTCTCTTTTCAATTTTATATGTAAATGTTTTGTGGCCCATTATCCAAATTCGTTATTCTTGGGTATAATAATTTATACCACTTAAATTTCACAAGTCGTTGGCATGTGCTAAACATGCCAACACATACATTTTAATTAAACCCAGCGTTATTTTCCCCGTTTGTATGTTCGCAATATTATAACATATGTTGGGCTTCAACATTTCAGCCCAACTTAGAAACATAAAAAAGAGAGGCTTAGAACATGATATATTCTAAGTAACATAAAAGGGGTGTGTGAACGCATGAACTTGCAACATAGCGATTTAACTAACATAAATTATGTGGTGCATGAACTTGCAATATAGCGATTTAATTAACATAAATTAGTGGTGCATGAACTTGCAATATAGCGATTTAATTAACATAAATTAGTGGTGCATGAACTTGCAATATAGCGATTTAATTAACATAAATTATGTGGTGCATGAACTTGCAATATAGCGATTTAATTAACGTAAATTATGTGGTGCATGAACTTGCAATATAACGATTTAATTAACATAAATTAGTGGTGCATGAACTTGCAATATAGCGATTTAATTAACATAAATTATATGGTGCATGAACTTGCAATATAGCGATTTAATTAACATAAATTAGGGGCTTGTGTACTTGCATTGTAATAGCATATAATTTTGACATAAATCATAAACCTAAACATGAGTCATGGGTTTCAATCTATTCATGTAAACTTGCATTTAAAATATGAACCTAACTAAATTAGGTGTCACTTGTATTAGCTTATGATTTTTATAACAACATAAGCCTAAAACATATTTTTATTTAGGCATAACACTAAACATAAATTAGTCATTTCCATAAAGTCACTATATGTTCACAAAGATGCTTACTTTTGTCACTAATACAAAAGTATAGTTTAACTTGAATTATGAGGCCTATTCCAACATAAACTTATATGAATCATGTTACCCAAATGGATCCAACTACACTTGAAATGATCATAGGCATATATATACAAAGATCTAAATCATGTAGGCATAACAGTGAATTATGTTTACTTAAGTCTCAACTTGTAACAAAATATGTACAACTTCTTATTAACCACAACATATAAATGTCAATTTCCAACATGAATCGTATACTTGCAAGGGGTGTTACTTTTCATTGCAAATGTATAATTAATCCAATATCATGTTAATTATACTACAACATCCCAAATCCATTTATAATAAAATCAGAACAACATACAATTATGAACTAGCATCGTTACAATTAAAGTACGATTCCATTTTCCTTCTACACAAATCAAGTCTCAATTTTTATTCATATCGGAATAGTACTCTACTTACAACGTATGAAGAATCTTATATTCAGGATTCAGAATTCTGAATTTGGTGATGCTATCCTTTGAGGTTGACGTTGTTTTGATTTATTTGTTGTAGTTTTAAGCTTTGAATCAACTCTTAATCGTCTCTTAATTTGACGGCTACTCCTAGTCTCTCTTCGGCAACATGACGACTCCTTCTTTTTTTTTCCTCTTTTTTTTGTGTGAATTAGGTTGTGAGAGCTATGTTGTTTATATAGAGTTGCAAGTTAATTTGAGCCGTCGATGAAGCCAAGCTTAATACAAGCCGTCCGTTCTAAAGAGAAGCCAATTATGTTCACAATTTAAGGGCTGCAAATTACTCCTATTTCAAATTATGTCATAATTACTTTCTTAATGTACATTATCAACATTTATTATTAAATTTGTATGCACATTAGATACACCCCCCTTTACACATTTATTATTAAATTTGTATGCACATTAGATACATCCCCCCTTTACACATTTATTATTAAATTTGTATGCACATTAGATACATCTCCCCTTTACACATTTATTATTATTTTTGAATTAGCAACTTTAGTGTTAACAGAAATATGGGGTGTTACATTCTCCCCTCCTTAAAGGATTTCGTCCCCGAAATCTTCAAGTCTAGGAGAATGCATATCCTACCATCCAATCGTCCATCTACTCAGCCATCAAACACAGGCATCCATTGTTCTTAAAGGCTTCTAATGCTTTTATGTTCATATGCATAGTGTGTGTATATGTCCTTATCTAATGCAAAATCATGAGGTCTACTGATTCAGTTGACCTCCTTAATGCAAATCATGTCAGTGCCATGCGTCCAATATGTATGCAAATCCTAATGATACATATTATTTCTATATGAGTGCACAACCATTAACTCAAATGCGACATCCATATGATAACACATTAAATTCAATTCATAAACAAATACATATATGTAAATGAAATATGAAGGCGTCTGAGCTGATCTAGTGCCTAATACGTGTGTATATGCATTCACGAGAAACCACTAGCAACCATTCGTAACCATCAACCATAACATGTTTCAAATACATGTTTACATCCAAAAGGGTTTCTATCTAAGGATCGATGATACGTCCTAGAGGATATACCTTAAAAGCTAGAAATTAGTATGCATAGAATTCCTAAAAAAAAGGAATCAAGGATGTACCCTTAAGAAAATGGGTATGAGGCGCGTATGCCTTATCTTCAATCTCCCGTATCACGTCTTCTTGAGCTTTACTCAACTGTACCTTAACAGATTCAACTTCACGATTGCGAAGTTTCTTGACCTCCATTTCCAAAATAAACAAATGTCAACCACGATACTGAGTGTATATACTAGGATGATCAGACACTACACCAAAACAGGTGATTCCCAACGAGTATAACCGTCGCAAACAATTTCCACAACGCTTATAAGCGTTGCTATGAGGGCGTGGCAATTTAGTACCAACGCTTATAAGCGTTGGTAGATTTTCTTTAGCAACGCTTATAAGCGTTGGTAGATTTTCTTTAACAATGCTTATAAGCGTTGGTAGATTTTTTTTACCAACACTTATAAGCGTTGTAAGATTTTTGTGCGCAACGCTTATACATGTTGCAATATATTTGTTTGCAACGCCTATACATGTTACAAAATTTTAATTCACAAGAAATATAAATTTTAATAATAACAGAAATATGTATTCACAACTCGCATATTCTAACATTAATAGTCAATTAATAACCAACATGATGATAATATAGATGATATTTAATCTGAATCAAAAACTAATATTAAACTCAATGCATACTAATAGATAACATTCATAATCACATAACGACATAGAATATCAGTTAACAATAAACAAGCACAATACATAATTAAGATGTCAAATTCAATAAATAATTAGTTTGTTGAATTCAAGACATAAATGAGATTCTACAAATACCGAATACGAAACTCTGACCATATAACGAAGCCTCCATCTGAAAATTCACATAACTTGTACAGCCCATTTTGAGGACCATCATAAATTAGTGCATCCGGTTTTCCGCTGCCTCTGAAAATTCACATAACTTGTACTGCACCATTAGAACTACCACCTAATTTTCTGCTGCCTCTAGAAGTGCCTGCATTTAATGAATATCACATTAAATTGAAAATTTCGGTTTCTTGTTAAGAACAGAAAAACATGAATTTACATCTCGCACAACAGAAAATTTCGAAGTGACTAAATAATACCAAACGGCTACAACTCAGTTTTTCTGAGCCATAAGGCTCAGCAAAACTGAGCCATACGGCTCAGTTTTCTGAGCCACAAGGCTCAGTTTTGCTGAGCCTTACGGCTTAGTTAACCTGAGCCATAGGCTCAGTTTTTCTGAGCTTATGGCTCAGCAAAACTGAGCGCTATAGGCTCAGTTTTTTTGAGCTTATGGCTCAGCAAAACTGAGCGCTATAGGCCTAGTTTTTCTGAGCCGATAAGCTCGGAAAAACTGAGCACTATAGGCTCAATTTTGCTGAGCCATAAGGCTCAGCAAAACTGAGCCTTACGGCTCAGTTAACCTTAGCCATAGGCTCAGTTTTTCTGAGCTTATGGCTCAGCAAAACTGAGTGCTATAGGCTCAGTTTTTCTGAGCCGATAAGCTCGGAAAAACTGAGCGCTATAGGCTCAGTTTTGCTGAGCCTTATGGCTCAGAAAAACTGAGCCATAAGGCTCAGCAAAACTGAGCCTTACGGCTCAGTTAACCTGAGCCATAAGGGTCAGTTTTTCTTAGCTTATGGCTCAGCAAAACTGAGCGCTATAGGCTCTGTTTTTCTGAGCCGATAAGCTCGGAAAAACTGAGTGCTATAGGCTCAATTTTGCTGAGCCACAAGGCTCAACAAAACCGAGCCTTACGGCTCAGTTAACCAGAGCCATAGGCTCAGTTTTTCAGAGCTTATGGCTCAGCAAAACTGAGCGCTATAGGCTCAGTTTTTCTGAGCCGATAAGCTCGGAAAAACTGAGCGCTATAGGCTCAGTTAACCTGAGCCATAAGGCTCAGTTTTTCTTAGCTTATGGCTCTGCAAAACTGAGCGCTATATGCTCAGTTTTTCTGAGCCGATAAGCTCGAAAAAACTGAGCGCTATAAGCTCAATTTTGCTGAGCCATAAGGCTCAACAAAACTGAGCCTTGCGGCTCAGTTAACCTGAGACATAGGCTCAGTTTTTCTGAGCTTATGGCTCAGCAGAACTGAGCGCTATAGGCTCAGTTTTTATGAGCCGATAAGCTCGGAAAAACTGAGTGCTATAGATTCAGTTTTGCTGAGCCTTATGGCTCAGAAAAACTGAGCCATAGGCTCAGTTAACCTGAGCCATAAGGCTCAGTTTTTCTTAGCTTATGGCTTAGCAAAACTGAGCGCTATATGCTCAGTTTTTCTGAGCCGATAAGCTCCGAAAAACTGAGCGCTATAGGCTTAATTTTAAGCTACGACCTTGAATTGTAGTTTAAATAACATGTCATTGTATAAACTCAATGACTAAGAGACGATTTGACAACTGATACTTATTTATTCAGGAAAAATGAAAAGGGTTTTTGCTGTGTGCAAATTGAAGCAGAGATATATTCTTCTATGAGATTTTGCATTGCATGTACAGTTTGCTGAATAATAAAAAATAAAAAGATTTTTCTTGTAGCCAAAACGATAAGAGTAAAAGTAATCCTTCGATAAATCATGCAATTTTACCTGTCATGACATAAATGGAGCAACGCGATTTCCCATAACTCATGTTGTTATATGTGTATCCTTACCCTCTAGACCCATTTTCAGTAAACCAAAATCGGATATCATTATAGTAAAGTACTGAAAATTCATAATAAATGAAATTAGAGTGAGGTTGTAATTTGAGTACACTGGCCAAGTAATGTTACAGACAAAATCAAGCAAGATGCTTTGAAGTCATGATGAAGGATTGATTTCTATACACAGCGAACAAAAGCAAGGCCTTTTGCTGCTGCTACAGCAATCTTTAGTCTTATCCCCCACGATAGAGTTACAGAATTCCTATTACATCACCAGCGTTGAATTATAATTCTGATGAATAACTTTGCATTTGTCATTGCAAGTTAAATCATAAAGAACTTCTCATGTGCATGTTTAGCAATTCATTATGTCCTGGGTTATCCTTTACTTTTATTAAAATTTTGAGATGATTGATAAATAAGACACCGTAATTACACATCTGAAAGTAACGTCTTAAAATTTACTTAGCTGGGGTGAGGATAATAATATTTTTTGAATGACAAAACCTTCAGTATACAGCAACCTGCTTAAGCCTTCACATCCTCACATTGATGTAGCCTTTAAGCATTGTCCTGGACCCTTCATGGTCTAAAACATAACTAGAGGAGAAATCATGAATTATAACTCTCAACTCAGTCTACCGAAATGCATTTCCAACACCAAAAGCGTTTGAAAAAACACGTACTATAAGTGAAAATAGTTTTGCAAACCTTTAATATATAGCAACTGCTTGAACCTTCATATGCTCTACATCTTCTCATCGACATAGACTTTATGCATTGTCCCAAACCCTTCTTGCTCTAAAAAAAATAAAGGAGAAATCTTAACCCAGTCAATCGAAATGCAATCAATCCAACACCAAAAGCATTTGAAAAATCACTTACTATAGAAGAAGTGAAAATTGTTCTATTTTTGTCGGAAAAAGATAGTTTGTTGAATAGGAAAAGTTCGAGAACTTTCTTCGAGTGCTTCGACCATTTGGGTATGCATTGGTTTTGGTTGTTGAACACCACAACGCCTTCAACATTACAACAGTGCCTTGCCACAAGCGACTTCCATGGGAATTTTTGTAATTTCATTCTTTTGTGCAAAGATGTGTTAAATATGGATGTTGATGGTGTTTGGTGATGTTTTTTTGCATGATGATGTAAATGAGATTAGTGAATAGCCTAACAATTCCAACATTTTTTCACTTGTTCTTCAACTACTCTATCATTTGGTCATTTTCTATTTTGTTTATCACTATACAACAAACAGTGACATGACTTATTTGAAGGATCCTTTGGAAATTAACATGCATAAAATATATTATTTGAAAATCAAAAAGATAGAGCAGCCTAAGAATGGAACATCAAACTTGTTAATGCTTCAACAGCAACATTCGTTGTAGGGAGATCCATATCAAAATCCGTTGTAATATCAAATTGTAGGATGGCTAGACAACCCAAGAAACTACTATTAGATATATGTTATTAATGATCATATGTGTTATGACCAGCAACAATGATTGGGAAAAGAAAATAAAGGAAAAATAACCATAAAAAGATTGCAAGCAAACTGCACCTTCAATTATAAGAACCATCAATGTTCTGAGCTTTCGAAACAATGCCATTTCTTTTTCCCTTTCCCCAGATCTACAATGTTTTAAAAAATAATCAGAGCATATACCGCAGAACAAATGATTTGTGCCCATGAAAGATAGCTTATCCATTCACATCATGTAACTAGCATCCACATCTTGAAATAATGAAGTATATCCAAGGTTAAAATCTCTTAGCTCTTGCCCAAAACAATCGAGGGCCAAGCTTTGAACAATGCAAGGACACCAAAATGTTTGCTTTATGGATTTATAGTTACTAAATATCTTCAGAATCTTCATTTTATTGTTAATTTCTGGTCTGGTAAATAATAGTTTGAGTGTCATCATATTTTTTTTCATACTGTTAAGTGGCAAGAAAAAGGATGCACTTTTCATCTCACCACTCGAACAACAAAAATGATACGCACTTCAAACTATATACATCACGTAGAATAAAACGTCAATGCAAAATCAATGTTTTGCATGTACATCCATCTTTGTCATTAAGTAAAAAATGTTGGACGGCTAAGAAAACGATGAACTCACAAATCAGCTAAACGAGCTTATAATAATGAAAGAAAAATTTGACCACATAAAATAAAACATACCAATTATGTGCCTCTTAGCCATGGTTCTAACGGATTTCCCTGGCGAGTTAGTGCATACATCAATCTCCTACAAACACACAAAGCAATTAAAAGGTCAGATCTTAACCACAATTTACCAATCGAAGCCCAAACTTCTAAACTCAGTATGATTTTCACCTTACTAAAACCAGATATGTTCATTTCAGGCGTTATATAATCAAGAGTACTGCAAATCAAATAAAAAGGTTAAATTAAAAAGAAATCCATGAAAATAAATGGACAAAAATGGTAAAATACCTAAAGAAATCTTGGCTAAGAATTAGAATTTCTTCAGATTTTGTGGCATCAGCCGCAGTGTTGGCAGTTTCGTCGGGCTCTTTCACAAGCTTAACTTTCTGGAAATAGAAAGTGAGGTCAGTCGTCGGTGAACTTTCTATATTCAGCGTTTTGCTGCTCTTTTTGTACCAATGATTATTTACTGCGGTTATTGCTTGTATACCTCTATATTCAAACCTAACACCTTATACAACCTAACTCATTGTGAATCCTAAAAACTGGATAAATGAAATTTATAGCCGAAATCAACAAAGCACGAATCGAACAAAATATATACCTGAAGTGATTGAATTCGAGTTAAATGCGAGTTGAATGCAGAACAAATCGAACAAAGATCCCAAAATCGAACGCGAGTTGTTCGCAGAAGTGACCCCAACACCCGATTAGAGAGGAACGAATTCGAATTTTTTTAATATTAGACATGCTGGGATTCGAGGGATTTGGATGCGATTCTTTTTCCTTCTGAAATCATGAGATTTGGATTTGTGATTTAGGCGGCCGTTCTTGCTAAAAGCGTTGGCCAAAGGAAGGATAGATGAGAAATAGGGTTACGGATGGTAGTTTACGTTTTTACCCTCAGAAAACACCCTTAACAACCCAAATAAGTGTTGGGACTAAAAAAATTATTATTATGTATTTTTGGCAACACTTTTTTAATATAGCAACGCATATTACGGTGACTACCCTACAACACAAATAAGTGTTGGCAATTGAAAAAAAAAAGGGTTACCAAATGGCCATTTTGGTGTAGTGAGAGGTCTCTCCTCTTAGCTTATCCATCATGCCATAACTATGAGGGTCAAAAGGTCACTACGTACTTTTTACCTCTCTTAAGGTTAGTCCTTCTCTATATAGAGCGCCTGCCACAACTATTCATCTCTCAAGCAAACCATCCTAGTCGAACTCGACATCCCTCAAGTACAAGCCCCAAAGGCCTAAACCAATATCAGACAAGCACCCGAGGAATATCTCCTCCGAATTTGGATGATCTACGTGAGATGATCTAAGCAAAAACAACCAAACACTTGAGCACTAGTTGGGATCTTTTACTATACAAGTACTAAGGTGCAGAGACTCAACTATGGAAGCAATATGAACAAATACGAAGTGCTAAAACCAAAAGAAAGAGTACAAACAGAAAAGCTAGACTCTTCCAACAGAACTTTACTACCTTTCTCCTGGGTACGCTTAGTGGTGAAAGCATGTACTTGCCCTTCTGAAAATCTTGTCCTTTGTTCTTAATTATATGCCCTATTCTGCCATAGTAAAGATACTTCCTCTTGTCTTAGGTTTTATAATCCCTTCCTCCTTCGTGAGCCAAGTCTACATCCATGAATTCCTCATCCTTGGGGTGTGCTCCTTAGCCAAACTCCTCATCCTCTTTCGTGTGTAATCATGTTGAAAAATCTCTCGGAAGCTGCCTCCATCGTACAGAAAACCCTACTAAGCTTGAAAGAAAACTAGCCGCAGGTAAAACTACTACGGTTATAGATGGAAGTCGGGCACTACTTCGCCCTTCGATGAGGTTACCTCCCCGAAAGCCAGGAGCCCCAGAGACTCAAGAAAGAAGGGGACAAGAATTCAAACAGAGAATCAGAAGATAGTGCGTATGGCTTTTGGGGAATATGCCTTTAAAACAAAACTTTTCTTTTGAAAATGCTTCTTTTAAAACTGTTTGAAAATAATAATTTTTTTCAAATCTTTTATCTGATCCGGTAACCTTCAGCTTTGATACCACGTGTAACACCCCACATCCGTTAGTGTCACTCACGAAGGGAATGCACTAAGTTCTGTGGAGCATTTAGGGTAAAAGATGCAGATAAATTACAAGACAGACAGAAATTAAACAGCGGAAAATAAAACTTTACTTTATTGATAAGATAGTTTGTGCAACAATTGTTTTCCAATATCAGAGTATCATCTGTCTTACAAAATAAAGAAGCATAAAAATACATTTATATTCCCCAATGTAGCATAAGCCAACCATAGCAGCGAAAAGGAGAGTCCAAAGCACTTTGTCCAAGAATCTTTAAGCTTGGGAAGAGCAGCGGTCCAATCTAACCTGAGCTGAACTATTCCCTCCTCAACTACATGGGGGGGGAACGGAAGAAAAGAAGACGAAAGAAAAGTAGAGTCAGACATAAAGCCTGAGTAAGTCTAGTGACTATTCAGTCTATGGATAAGAAAAAGAGCATGATAAGTATATGCTGGAAATGGGAAAGCACCCTAAACTTATTTAAGTTATCTCAAACCGAATATACTATCGTACCCCATACTAATCTCTGCACCACCTAACTAGTGTCCCAACTAGCAATGATAACGTGATCCCAATCCCTATAATTTTTATTGCCTTCAGGCATACATTTATTGTTTCTGACCTAGATCTAATCTAGGATTTACGCTATCTTCCGAACGATGCCCTCTAGTCTAGGACACACTACCTAGAGTGGTATATGTTCCTAGACTTTTTCCACGTATGTGTCGCGAATCGTTATAACTTGTCTAGATGCACATGTCCTGTAATGTGCGGCCCGAGTTCCGTGTCAGGGCTACTCTAGAAATACGGAACTCGGTCGGGAGCTTTCAGGTATCCGCCGATGCAGATGCTAAGGTCTGTTTTTTTCTAGTGGCTATGGTCCCACTCGATCCCTCCCTCAACTAATGAAAGGCCATCCTTGAAAAATGAGAACTATGCGCTGGCCCCTCTATGCACCTCTGTCCTATGGTCATCCGCAACCATAACTAGATAGCAAGTATATGGTCTTTTGGAGTTCTCCGCCTTTCCGCTTCACGTATCTCGATTGACTCAAGATGGTAGGTAGACGACGAGTTGCTATCACAGGGCTACCGTCTTCTCGTCGAATCACGCTGGTCCATCCTAGTCTTTAGGTTGCCATATTTTGCAACCAAGGCATACCCTTGGTTCTTCTAACGCAGACCTTAACCTTTGTGAGCCCAGGAGGATCATCTGCAGCCTCACAGAGGGATACCAAGAGTACCCTCACGTCCCCTCGAAGCCTCGGGCTTCGTAACCCAATTCGTTGGAGCCTTCTAGAATCAGACGGACGTACGCTCCTTCTCGTGTTCTACTAAGATTTACTACTTAGTTTCTTTCCTTCATCAAGTTGGTTAAGTGTCATTAGTCAATTCAAGTTAACTTAACCCATCCCTTTTGTCATATTATACTGGTTAAGTGTTGCCTTCTTGTGTTAACTTAACCTCACCATCTGTTTAACTAACCTGTTACAACGGTTAAGTGCCTCCTTATATAACTTAACCCTACTACTTGTTTAATTAACAGGTTATAATGGTTAAGTGTTGTCCATTCACGTTTAACTTTACTACAAGTCAAATTACACTGGTTAAGTGTTCTTGTTACTTAACTCTAATCATTCATGTTATATTGGTTAAGTATTTCTAACTTACTTAATCCTAACCCACTTGTCAAATCAACTTGTTATCATGGTTAAGGGTTCTAATTTTACTTAACCTCAATCACTTGTCTCACTAACATGTTTCTATGGTTAAGTGTTCTAATTAACTTAACCCCAATCACTTATCTCACTAACATGTTTCTATGGTTAAGTGTTCTAATTAACTTAACCTCAATCACTTGTCTCACTAACATGTTTCTATGGTTAAGTGTTCTAATTAACTTAACGTCAATCACTTATCTCACTAACGTGTTTCTATGGTTAAGTGTTCTAATTAACTTAAACTTAATCACTTGTCTCACTAACATGTTTCTATGGTTAAGTGTTCTAATTAACTTAACCTCAATCACTTATCTCACTAACATGTTTCTATGGTTAAGTGTTCTAATTAACTTAACCTCACTCTCTAGTCTAGTTTAATCATGTTAGAATGGTTAAACATTTGCTTAACCTTACCCACTCCCCTAGTCAACATATTAAATTGGTTAAGTGTCCAGATTAACCTAACCCTACCCACCAATTTAGTTAACATGTTGAATTTGGTTAAGTATTAATTCAATTGACTTAACCCTATCAATCTTGACTCAGCCTTAATTTATTAATTAAAGCACCAACCACTCACATTAGACAGATATTGTTGTGGTAACTGGACAGCCGGTCGGTTCCGGGCAGGTTTACGCCACAACTCATGTCTAACCTCGGGTCTTTATTGGGCTCAATGCTTAACCACCCACATTGGATAGGTATTGTTGTGATTACTGGACAGTCGGTCGGTTCCGGGCAGGTTTACATCACAACTCAATCCAACCTCGGGTTAAGCATATCGTATTTTCTAAGTTTACATATTTGTCTCTTTTCAATTTTATATGTAAATGTTTTGTGGCCCATTATCCAAATTCGTTATTCTTGGGTATAATAATTTATACCACTTAAATTTCACAAGTCGTTGGCATGTGCCGAACATGCCAACACATATATTTTAATTAAACCCAGCGTTATTTTCCCCTTTGTACGTTCGCAATATTATAACATATGTTGGGCTTCAACATTTCAGCCCAACATAGAAACATAAAAAAAGAGGCTTAGAACATGATATATTCTAAGTAACATAAAAGGGGTGTGTGAACGCATGAACTTGCAACATAGCGATTTAACTAACATAAATTATGTGGTGCATGAACTTGCAATATAGCGATTTAGTTAACATAAATTAGTGGTGCAGAAACTTGCAATATAGCGATTTAATTAACATAAATTAGTGGTGCATGAACTTGCAATATAGCGATTTAATTAACATAAATTATGTGGTGCATGAACTTGCAATATAGCAATTTAATTAACATAAATTATGTGGTGCATGAACTTGCAATATAGCGATTTAATTAACATAAATTAGTGGTGCATGAACTTGCAATATAGCGATTTAATTAACATAAATTATGTGGTGCATGAACTTGCAATATAGCGATTTAATTAACATAAATTATGTGGTGCATGAACTTGCAATATAGCGATTTAATTAACATAAATTAGGGGCTAGTGTACTTGCATTGTAATAGCATATAATTTTGACATAAATCATAAACCTAAACATGAGTCATGGGTTTCAATCTATTCATGTAAACTTGCATTTAAAATATGAACCTAACTAAATTAGGTGTCACTTGTATTAGCATATGATTTTTATAACAACATAAGCCTAAAACATATTTTTATTTAGGCATAACACTAAACATAAACTAGTCATTTCCATAAAGTCACTATATGTTCACAAAGATGCTTACTTTTGTCACTAATACAAAAGTATAGTTTAACTTGAATTATGAGGCCTATTCCAACATAAACTTATATGAATCATGTTACCCAAATGGATCCAACTACACTTGAAATGATCATAGGCATATATATACAAAGATCTAAATCATGTAGGCATAACGGTGAATTATGTTTACTTAAGTCTCAACTTGGTTGTAATAAAATATATACAACTTCTTATTAACCACAACATATAAATGTCAATTTCCAACATGAATCGTATACTTGCAAGGGGTGTTACTTTTCATTGCAAATGTACAATTAATCCAATATCATGTTAATTATACTACAACCTCCCAAATCCATTTATAATAAAATCAGAACAACATACAATTATGAACTAGCATCGTTACAATTAAAGTACGATTCCATTTTCATTCTACACAAATCAAGTCTCAATTTTTATTCATATCGGAATAGTACTCTACTTACAACGTATGACGAATCTTGTATTCAGGATTCTGAATTTGGTGATGCTATCCTTTGAGGTTGACGTTGTTTTGATTTATTTGTTGTAGTTTTAAGCTTTGAATCAACTCTTAATCGTCTCTTAATTTGACGGCTACTCCTAGTCTCTCTTCGGCAGCATGACGGCTCCTTCTTTTTTTTTCCCTCTTTTTTTTGTGTGAATTAGGTTGTGAGAGCTATGTTGTTTATATAGAGTTACAAGTTAATTTGAGCCGTCGATGAAGCCAAGGTTAATACAAGCCGTCCGTTCTAAAGAGAAGCCAATTATGTTCACAACTTAAGGGCTGTAAATTGCTCATATTTCAAATTATGTCATGATTACTTTCTTAATGTACATTATCATCATTTATTATTAAATTTGTATGCACATTAGATACATACCCCCTTTACACATTTATTATTAAATTTGTATGCACATTAGATACATCTCCCCTTTACACATTTATTATTAAATTTGTATGCACATTAGATACATCTCCCCTTTACACATTTATTATTATTTTTGAATTAGCAACTTTAGTGTTAACAAAAATACGGGGTGTTACATTCCTTTTAGCCCTAAAATCATGGAAAGGAAGCGGTGTTAACCTTGTATCTGTGAAATCAAGGGTGGTGGAATCGATGTTAACCCTGTCGCCATGAAATCAAGATGTTGTACTTAGATATTGATAATAATAAAACTCTGCGCAATCCACGGTTGCGTGGGATTGGACGTAGGAGTAATCCGAACTAGTATAAAATCCGGTGTGTTCTTCCCTTTTCTACATTTTATATTTATCTGTTTCTGTGTATGTGTTTAGTTCTGTGTCTCTGATCATTTATGGTGTGTGTGATTCATATAGTAAATCAGTTAAGTTTAATATTTTCATTAATTCTTTACAGACATTATTCACTGTAACAACCCGTAAAATGCGAGCCAGTTTGAAATTTTTATTTTGGCCATTTTAGCGAATTTTGATTATTTAAAATGAATTATTTTAAATAATATCGACGTGAAATTTATTTTGAATATAATTCGAACGTATATATTATATACGTCGTCGTTAGAATATATAATAATTATATATAATTATAAATAGAATTGAAAATGGCGCGGTAGTTCGATAATTCGATTTCAAACTTCAATTGAATATACCGGGTGCAAAACAATCCGGATTTTAGTGAAACCAAAAATCATAGGATCTAATTGATGATATCTTTCCAACGAATCCGACGAATCGAAATTTCGTAGCGGGAATCAAGAGATATGTCCAGTTGAAATTTCTGAATAGTCGCTATGGAATTCAGGCCCTTAAAAATGGACATTTTGCAAATGACCTCGGATTTCGACGAAACCAGTTTTGTTGGATCCGCAGTGTCAAGTTATTGCTAGATTCCAAATTTCATAATTTTTCGAATCAATATGTGAGCGTGGCAAAAGAAGACGCGTTTGACCAGTTTCAGTTGATTTTAATCGACTGGAAATTGGCCATTTTTCCAACGGTCTCAGAATTCGACGAAACTAGTTTTGTTAGGACCGTATTGTCAATACGAAGCTAGAAAATATTTTTCAGGATTTTTTTCTAGTTAGTATGTGACCCCGGTAATTTGAAATGTGCGTTTAAAATTCAATATAATGATTTAAATGAAAATTCAAAAGGAAACTGATTGTAACGATCAAATCAGCTTGCGGTACATATCCCATTGTGTTCGGAATGGGGGTGAAACGCTATGGGCGACAGGCGGTGGGCCTCGTTCAGAGGTCGTATGTGGAAGTCAACTTTTTAATAATTAAATAATAATAATAAAAAAAAAAATAATTAAAAATAAATAAATTAAATAATATAAATTTTATAAAAACCCCCCCCCTTCCTTTTCTCTTCCCCGATTCAGTCGAAATAAAAAAAAAAAAAAAAAAAAAGAAAAACTCGTCGCGCCCTCGCTCCCCAAGGCGGCGCCGCCCACCGCCTGCTCGCCTGCCACCTCGCGCCGCCTCAGGCGCGGCCTGACCGCCCTCCCCCTTCGAAGCTCAACAGCGATTCGCACCCCCCCCCATTTCGAAAACCTAGTCGTCGGAGCAGCCCTGGAGCCACCGTCCGCCACCCACCAGACTCCTCCGCCGAACCCTCCAACCGCCGCGATGAATCCAGCGCCCACTGACCCCCCCCCCTCCTGTAAGTTCCTAAACTGTTTTATTTTATTTTAAAAGGAAAACTGTTTTATTTTATTTTATATGAAAACTGATTTTATAAGTTTTTTTAAAACTGTTTTTAAAAGCATTTTAAAAACTGATTTATAAAAATATAAAAACTGATTTTTTGTTGAAAAGATTTTTGATTATGGAAGAGATTTGATTTTTAGGAGATAAAGAAACGATTTTTATTTATAGTTGTAGAGAGTTAAAAATATAATTTTTATATTTTTAAAGAATTAAAAATATGATTTTTGTATTTTTAAAGTATTAAAAATATAACCTTTATTATATAGGAGTAATAAAAATATGATTTTTATATTTTTAAAGTATTAAAAATATAATCTTTATAGGATAGAGAATATAAAAATATCATCTTTGTATGTGTAGCCAAATAAAAATCTGATTTTTATTTTATATACGTTGAGATAAAGTGGTAATTTTTATAAAGGCGAAAACTTTATTTTTGAAATGGAATTTTTGTCTATATAGTAGCAAAATAAAAACTCGATTTTTATATATTGAACTTCGAACTAAAAATTCGATTTTTATATATTGAACTTTGAACTAAAAATTCGATTTTTATTTATTGAAAGTCGTAGTAAAAATTCGATTTTTATATATTGAATAACATAATAAAAATTCGATTTTTGCATATGTAGAGAATACGGGCGAAAGCGACAAAAAGGCGAAACGACGAAGACTTCTGCAAAGGAAGAGCCGTGGAGCTAGGATAGCTATATGTGAGAATTTCTCACCTTTCTATTTCTTTTCTAGATATATATATATATACTAGGATGCAGACGGTGCTTAGTAGCACCCGACACAATCGTCCACAGACCATGGACTTGTTTGTTTGATTGATTGGTGATTGATTGCGATATTGGTTTGAATGTGATTTGTGGTATGAAAAATCGAATCGATGAATTGGTTAGGATTAGACGTGCGCCGTTATAAGGCGAAGGAGTAAGGCTAGGTTAGACCCTTACTCCAAATTTTGTGGTTTGCATAACGAAAGTGAATTTGATTGATGTGTGAATGGCGTGGGCCTTCACTAGACCGGGGATAAGGCTAGGCCTTGTCCCGTTTCTGGTATCGTGCCGTTATGCCGCCGAAATTTTCTAAAACATGTTAGAAAAATAAAAATATCATTTTATTGAATAAATGAATTGAATAAAAATTCATAGGTTGAAATAAAATGTTTTATCGTTAAAAATATAATTTTTAACGTGAATATGAAAATAGTGAAGTGAATAAATAAATATTCATTTATAAACCGGACGGTTTGTTTATGTACACCTATTTGAATGACATTGATTGGGACGATAAATTTCACACATCGCCCAACTGCACGAATAAAATAGTTGTTTGATTGTTTGAAACCCCACACGGGTGTTAGGATGAAATTTGAAGTTCACTCATCCTGATTGATTAAATATGTCGATCGATTGATTGACATGCTGTTATAAGCGTTAGATATCTTTATTTGATGCTTATACAGTGTAGTGCACTTTGGTTGATGGTTGATTATTTTTCAATGCTATTATATACATGTGTTGTATGAAAATCCATATAATTAATTTTATATGGTAATCGATTGGGCCTCATTCCAGTTTTGAAATAGAAATATTTGAAATAGAATATTTGAAAATAGAAATTTATGAAGCCGTATTGATTAGATTGACGCCATTTGGACGTGAACGATATTTATATCGATTTGAAAACGATTTCGAAATGAATTGAATTGAAAACGATTTCGAAATGAATTGAATTGAAAACGAATTGAAATGAATTCAAATTGAATTGAAATTTGAATTGAATAGAAATGAATTTTGAAGCGAATTTATAAAGAAGAATTCAATTTTGATTTGAATTGAAAAGGAAGTTGAAATTGCTTTTGAAATGAATTTAAAACTATTTATATAATTCGTTTTAAATAAAAATCGACGAAGTATATATTATATATATTATATATATAATATAACGGCCTGAATAGAACGCGCCGCGCCGCGGCAGTTCGTGAATTTCGACCATTTATTTCAAACGGACATTGCGGGAGATCCGACCGTCGGATTCTCCTAAAACCGGAACCGTTGGGTTCGTATCGAAAAGAGCTTTCTAATGAATGTTAGAAATTTGAAATCTAACGGTTGGATTTGGAGATACGTCCAAATCAAATTCGAAAAAGGTCGCTGTAAGTGCAGTTCGATGGCCGTTAATGGAAATCGACTGTACGGGCCTTGATAAAATTATTAAAAATAGTAATAATTTGTGTAAAATCATAAGAAATGATTTAGAAAGAATTGGGATGAAAAACTCCCTATTTGAAAAGATAAAAATAGATTTTTATCGAAATGAACTAGTTTTGAACTAGAAATATAATTCTATTTATTTTTAAAAGAAATAAATTGAATTTGAAAAGGGTTTTAAAAATAACCAAATTTTCCAATGATTGCATTGGAGTGGATTTGAATCGAAATTGTCTCCGGAATATTTCGATGTTGAAATTCGTGATTTACAGATGTTGTTATGGAAATTTGAAAGATATATATTTATATCGTTATTTCCAAAACGACATTTGTTAATCGTAGAATTTGATATTGAATATAAGCCGGGATATTTTCTATTCAGAGCCTTGTATTTAATATCGAATGTGATTTGGGTTTGTCGTGAATGGTGTCTTCACTAACACTGTTCTTGAACCCAGTTGAGAAAAGATTAAATCTTTTTATTTAGATTTAATGAAGTGTACCAATTAAATAATATTTAATTGGAATTGAATGGATATTGATTTTTGGGTTTATCGTGAACAGTGTTTTAAATAACACTCGTTCTTTAACCCGATAATTAATGGAATGTGACTTTGGGTTTATCGCGAACCGTGTTTTTAGATGACACTGATTCTTTAACCCAGTCACAGATTAAAACTAAGTGGAGTTTTAATGAATCTTTAATTAGATTGAAAAGATCGAGAATGGAGTATCACCAGTTTTGCTCCAGGCGATAGTTAAATCTTTAATTAGATTTGAACGTGAAATTTAGAAACTAACTGTCGGTTAGCCAAGCAGAATGGTTTTCTGGATATTGATCTGATGTTGGTTTCGGCCTTCGGGGTTAATATTTGGGGAATTATTCTCTTGATTAATTTACGGTTAGCGACTAATGAATTGGAATGAGGCGTATGTTGTGTTTGTGTAACACTTATTTAAATATACGCGAGTTATTCGGAAAGACCGGGTTTATCCCATTCTGGATAACTGATACGACGATAAGTCGAAGATGAAGACGATGGTCGAAGACCGGAGGTCTTCACGTCGTTTGGGTGATAACTGATGATCTTGATTGGGCTGTACACCCAAGAAGATGGAAACAGTTAGTGATCGTCCAGACGTACTTGGAGATCGATGGATAGGCGGGGTACTAGGTGCCTCCGGTTTCGTTCGGACCCAGGACGGACTTGTAAATGGACTGTGTGTCTGACATCGGATTTCATTCTGTGTGACTGATATCGGTTGCATAGGATGGTTTGCCTGTGTGGCATGCTAAGATGCAAATGATCAAGGCTTCTGTTGAAAAGCAAAGTCTTGTGGTGATGATCAAAGCACGGCCTTTGTGGCGTAGCTTTGTGTAACGTTTACCTCGCGTGTTTCACACCAGGTATGAACCAAAAACGGGAGACGGACCTCAGGGAGGGCATGCGTTTCCTTCTAGATAAAAAGTGGCGTCAGTGGTTTTACACGCCCTGACGAGTTTGACTTATGTGGTTGTTGCTGTTGCGAGGCGCCTCGGATTGATCGGTCGTTCTCGAACCGATGGAGTCATTTGGTTGGCTCACTTACGCCCCAAAGGGCGGGGAAACGTAGTGTTCAGGGTTTAAGTTTAATCCACATCGGTGGACCGGCCCTGTCGCTCCAAGGGACGATGCGTTCTGTTCCTGAGACATGGGCTAGATTGTCTCGAATCGGTTGAGGATCTTGCCCCTAGCCTCGGTTCATAGTTGGAAACCCAATTTCCAAATACGTGACTTTGCGATTTTGATTGTATAACCTATATATGGCGACATAGTGGTATGGGGCATTCATGCCGCCTATGATTGATACTTATGATTTGAAGTGTTTTATACACTATGCACTTATAATAGTATCAAATGATTTGTTTTAAACGTATCAAGCATTCTTTGGCTGTTATAAGGTAAAAACCCTATCCCCCGGCTTGCGTTGCATTGTGTGATAGGACCTGGGTCTTATAACAGCTTCATTTTTCTTTATTTAGCATTGCGCTGTTTGTTTTATGCACTGGTATTCTTGGGAGGAAACCCGTTCCGTGTTATACGGCGTGGTCCCTTGATTTACCTAACTTTAAAAATAAAGATTAACTGTTTTAGTTCTCACACCAGTCACATGACTGACCTGGAGTTTATTGTTTTAACCTAAACTCTGGGTGCCCCTATTTTGACACGGGCAGCTAGTAGTTTTGGTTTTGCAGATTTATATTCACAGGATCCTGATTTACAGCTGGGACGATATCCGGAAAGCTTTGTATCCGTATATCTCCTTCTAGTTGTGTATTGTATTATTTTCCGCTGCTATGTATTTAAATGTAATTTAAATCTCTGATATTTCTGTGTAATATTCATTTATACTCTGTATATTCTTGTAATCTGATGCATTGTTGTAATATACAATGAAATGTTCTTATATATGCGTTCTGCTGTGGTTTGTTCTCGAACTATCCGACGCTTTCCTTTACGGGGAAGTTGCGGGTGTTCACATTTGGTATCAGAGCTTTGGTTTACAAAGCTCAGAGAACAAGACACATTAGAACCATACGAAAGAATTCATCAGATATTGGATTAGTAATATCCAATGGGGATGACTCGTTAGAGATGGGATCAGTAGTATCCTAGAACGAGTGTGAAGAGTATTTTTTTCAAAATGAAAACAAATTTTTGTTTTGAAAATTTAAATCAATTATTCGTATTTGATTATCTCTTTATATTGAGTTGGACAGTCCAGTATATAAAGATTTTGCGTATACGTCTGATCCACGTGTATTTGAAATTTTAATATACTGGATGGATATAGAGTCACATTCTAGACATTCGGGGATAATTCTGATGATGTGGCCACATCATCAGTATTTATATTCGTGTATCGAAGGTGTGATATCTATATATTTCCATTAGACTGGTGTGAGAACCAAATCTTATATAGCTAGAACACTTTGTAGTGAATTGGCATCAAAAACAAGATTTTCTGTATATGTATCAAATTTATGAATTTGAAACTCTAATTCACGAATTGATTGATGTTTGTGTTGTTTGTTTATTTGTTTGCTAATTTTTAGCCATTTCGCCTAATTGTATCAAATATTGAATTGTATTGAAAATTGGTCGCATTTGCTTGCATATACATATACTTATATTGAACAGGTCATAGCAAGGAGGCTAGAGCCAGAGAATAAAATTTGTTTGCCCGACAAATAGGTACATGTTTATTACATAATTTCCTGTTTTGTTTGGGTGATGATGATTTTGTGAGCCTATTGGCTAGCCGCTTGGCTTTTTCTTTTTCTTTTTGAGATCTGAAGGACCGGGGAAGCTATTTGAAATTCCCCGATGCTCCCATTGCAGGGGAGGTTATGGCGAAATTTTTCAAAAATTTAGGGTGTTAGCCAAATTTTTGAAGTTTTGAAAATTCTCAGAAACTGAAAAGTTGGAGAATGAAAGCCAGATCGAGCGTAGTGTTGAATAATCAAACCACTTTAGACTTTGTTCCTTTTCGGGGACGAAAAGTTTTAAGTGGGGGAGATTGTAACAACCCGTAAAATGCGAGCCAGTTTGAAATTTTTATTTTGGCCATTTTAGCGAATTTTGATTATTTAAAATGAATTATTTTAAATAATATCGACGTGAAATTTATTTTGAATATAATTCGAACGTATATATTATATACGTCGTCGTTAGAATATATAATAATTATATATAATTATAAATAGAATTGAAAATGGCGCGGTAGTTCGATAATTCGATTTCAAACTTCAATTGAATATACCGGGTGCAAAACAATCCGGATTTTAGTGAAACCAAAAATCATAGGATCTAATTGATGATATCTTTCCAACGAATCCGACGAATCGAAATTTCGTAGCGGGAATCAAGAGATATGTCCAGTTGAAATTTCTGAATAGTCGCTATGGAATTCAGGCCCTTAAAAATGGACATTTTGCAAATGACCTCGGATTTCGACGAAACCAGTTTTGTTGGATCCGCAGTGTCAAGTTATTGCTAGATTCCAAATTTCATAATTTTTCGAATCAATATGTGAGCGTGGCAAAAGAAGACGCGTTTGACCAGTTTCAGTTGATTTTAATCGACTGGAAATTGGCCATTTTTCCAACGGTCTCAGAATTCGACGAAACTAGTTTTGTTAGGACCGTATTGTCAATACGAAGCTAGAAAATATTTTTCAGGATTTTTTTCTAGTTAGTATGTGACCCCGGTAATTTGAAATGTGCGTTTAAAATTCAATATAATGATTTAAATGAAAATTCAAAAGGAAACTGATTGTAACGATCAAATCAGCTTGCGGTACATATCCCATTGTGTTCGGAATGGGGGTGAAACGCTATGGGCGACAGGCGGTGGGCCTCGTTCAGAGGTCGTATGTGGAAGTCAACTTTTTAATAATTAAATAATAATAAAAAAAAAAAAAAATTAAAAATAAATAAATTAAATAATATAAATTTTATAAAACCCCCCCCCTTCCTTTTCTCTTCCCCGATTCAGTCGAAATAAAAAAAAAAAAAAAGAAAAAAAGAAAAACTCGTCGCGCCCTCGCTCCCCAAGGCGGCGCCGCCCACCGCCTGCTCGCCTGCCACCTCGCGCCGCCTCAGGCGCGGCCTGACCGCCCTCCCCCTTCGAAGCTCAACAGCGATTCGCACCCCCCCCATTTCGAAAACCTAGTCGCCGGAGCAGCCCTGGAGCCACCGTCCGCCACCCACCAGACTCCTCCGCCGAACCCTCCAACCGCCGCGATGAATCCAGCGCCCACTGACCCCCCCCCCCCCTCCTGTAAGTTCCTAAACTGTTTTATTTTATTTTAAAAGGAAAACTGTTTTATTTTATTTTATATGAAAACTGATTTTATAAGTTTTTTTAAAACTGTTTTTAAAAGCATTTTAAAAACTGATTTATAAAAATATAAAAACTGATTTTTTGTTGAAAAGATTTTTGATTATGGAAGAGATTTGATTTTTAGGAGATAAAGAAACGATTTTTATTTATAGTTGTAGAGAGTTAAAAATATAATTTTTATATTTTTAAAGAATTAAAAATATGATTTTTGTATTTTTAAAGTATTAAAAATATAACCTTTATTATATAGGAGTAATAAAAATATGATTTTTATATTTTTAAAGTATTAAAAATATAATCTTTATAGGATAGAGAATATAAAAATATCATCTTTGTATGTGTAGCCAAATAAAAATCTGATTTTTATTTTATATACGTTGAGATAAAGTGGTAATTTTTATAAAGGCGAAAACTTTATTTTTGAAATGGAATTTTTGTCTATATAGTAGCAAAATAAAAACTCGATTTTTATATATTGAACTTCGAACTAAAAATTCGATTTTTATATATTGAACTTTGAACTAAAAATTCGATTTTTATTTATTGAAAGTCGTAGTAAAAATTCGATTTTTATATATTGAATAACATAATAAAAATTCGATTTTTGCATATGTAGAGAATACGGGCGAAAGCGACAAAAAGGCGAAACGACGAAGACTTCTGCAAAGGAAGAGCCGTGGAGCTAGGATAGCTATATGTGAGAATTTCTCACCTTTCTATTTCTTTTCTAGATATATATATATACTAGGATGCAGACGGTGCTTAGTAGCACCCGACACAATCGTCCACAGACCATGGACTTGTTTGTTTGATTGATTGGTGATTGATTGCGATATTGGTTTGAATGTGATTTGTGGTATGAAAAATCGAATCGATGAATTGGTTAGGATTAGACGTGCGCCGTTATAAGGCGAAGGAGTAAGGCTAGGTTAGACCCTTACTCCAAATTTTGTGGTTTGCATAACGAAAGTGAATTTGATTGATGTGTGAATGGCGTGGGCCTTCACTAGACCGGGGATAAGGCTAGGCCTTGTCCCGTTTCTGGTATCGTGCCGTTATGCCGCCGAAATTTTCTAAAACATGTTAGAAAAATAAAAATATCATTTTATTGAATAAATGAATTGAATAAAAATTCATAGGTTGAAATAAAATGTTTTATCGTTAAAAATATAATTTTTAACGTGAATATGAAAATAGTGAAGTGAATAAATAAATATTCATTTATAAACCGGACGGTTTGTTTATGTACACCTATTTGAATGACATTGATTGGGACGATAAATTTCACACATCGCCCAACTGCACGAATAAAATAGTTGTTTGATTGTTTGAAACCCCACACGGGTGTTAGGATGAAATTTGAAGTTCACTCATCCTGATTGATTAAATATGTCGATCGATTGATTGACATGCTGTTATAAGCGTTAGATATCTTTATTTGATGCTTATACAGTGTAGTGCACTTTGGTTGATGGTTGATTATTTTTCAATGCTATTATATACATGTGTTGTATGAAAATCCATATAATTAATTTTATATGGTAATCGATTGGGCCTCATTCCAGTTTTGAAATAGAAATATTTGAAATAGAATATTTGAAAATAGAAATTTATGAAGCCGTATTGATTAGATTGACGCCATTTGGACGTGAACGATATTTATATCGATTTGAAAACGATTTCGAAATGAATTGAATTGAAAACGATTTCGAAATGAATTGAATTGAAAACGAATTGAAATGAATTCAAATTGAATTGAAATTTGAATTGAATAGAAATGAATTTTGAAGCGAATTTATAAAGAAGAATTCAATTTTGATTTGAATTGAAAAGGAAGTTGAAATTGCTTTTGAAATGAATTTAAAACTATTTATATAATTCGTTTTAAATAAAAATCGACGAAGTATATATTATATATATTATATATATAATATAACGGCCTGAATAGAACGCGCCGCGGCAGTTCGTGAATTTCGACCATTTATTTCAAACGGACATTGCGGGAGATCCGACCGTCGGATTCTCCTAAAACCGGAACCGTTGGGTTCGTATCGAAAAGAGCTTTCTAATGAATGTTAGAAATTTGAAATCTAACGGTTGGATTTGGAGATACGTCCAAATCAAATTCGAAAAAGGTCGCTGTAAGTGCAGTTCGATGGCCGTTAATGGAAATCGACTGTACGGGCCTTGATAAAATTATTAAAAATAGTAATAATTTGTGTAAAATCATAAGAAATGATTTAGAAAGAATTGGGATGAAAAACTCCCTATTTGAAAAGATAAAAATAGATTTTTATCGAAATGAACTAGTTTTGAACTAGAAATATAATTCTATTTATTTTTAAAAGAAATAAATTGAATTTGAAAAGGGTTTTAAAAATAACCAAATTTTCCAATGATTGCATTGGAGTGGATTTGAATCGAAATTGTCTCCGGAATATTTCGATGTTGAAATTCGTGATTTACAGATGTTGTTATGGAAATTTGAAAGATATATATTTATATCGTTATTTCCAAAACGACATTTGTTAATCGTAGAATTTGATATTGAATATAAGCCGGGATATTTTCTATTCAGAGCCTTGTATTTAATATCGAATGTGATTTGGGTTTGTCGTGAATGGTGTCTTCACTAACACTGTTCTTGAACCCAGTTGAGAAAAGATTAAATCTTTTTATTTAGATTTAATGAAGTGTACCAATTAAATAATATTTAATTGGAATTGAATGGATATTGATTTTTGGGTTTATCGTGAACAGTGTTTTAAATAACACTCGTTCTTTAACCCGATAATTAATGGAATGTGACTTTGGGTTTATCGCGAACCGTGTTTTTAGATGACACTGATTCTTTAACCCAGTCACAGATTAAAACTAAGTGGAGTTTTAATGAATCTTTAATTAGATTGAAAAGATCGAGAATGGAGTATCACCAGTTTTGCTCCAGGCGATAGTTAAATCTTTAATTAGATTTGAACGTGAAATTTAGAAACTAACTGTCGGTTAGCCAAGCAGAATGGTTTTCTGGATATTGATCTGATGTTGGTTTCGGCCTTCGGGGTTAATATTTGGGGAATTATTCTCTTGATTAATTTACGGTTAGCGACTAATGAATTGGAATGAGGCGTATGTTGTGTTTGTGTAACACTTATTTAAATATACGCGAGTTATTCGGAAAGACCGGGTTTATCCCATTCTGGATAACTGATACGACGATAAGTCGAAGATGAAGACGATGGTCGAAGACCGGAGGTCTTCACGTCGTTTGGGTGATAACTGATGATCTTGATTGGGCTGTACACCCAAGAAGATGGAAACAGTTAGTGATCGTCCAGACGTACTTGGAGATCGATGGATAGGCGGGGTACTAGGTGCCTCCGGTTTCGTTCGGACCCAGGACGGACTTGTAAATGGACTGTGTGTCTGACATCGGATTTCATTCTGTGTGACTGATATCGGTTGCATAGGATGGTTTGCCTGTGTGGCATGCTAAGATGCAAATGATCAAGGCTTCTGTTGAAAAGCAAAGTCTTGTGGTGATGATCAAAGCACGGCCTTTGTGGCGTAGCTTTGTGTAACGTTTACCTCGCGTGTTTCACACCAGGTATGAACCAAAAACGGGAGACGGACCTCAGGGAGGGCATGCGTTTCCTTCTAGATAAAAAGTGGCGTCAGTGGTTTTACACGCCCTGACGAGTTTGACTTATGTGGTTGTTGCTGTTGCGAGGCGCCTCGGATTGATCGGTCGTTCTCGAACCGATGGAGTCATTTGGTTGGCTCACTTACGCCCCAAAGGGCGGGGAAACGTAGTGTTCAGGGTTTAAGTTTAATCCACATCGGTGGACCGGCCCTGTCGCTCCAAGGGACGATGCGTTCTGTTCCTGAGACATGGGCTAGATTGTCTCGAATCGGTTGAGGATCTTGCCCCTAGCCTCGGTTCATAGTTGGAAACCCAATTTCCAAATACGTGACTTTGCGATTTTGATTGTATAACCTATATATGGCGACATAGTGGTATGGGGCATTCATGCCGCCTATGATTGATACTTATGATTTGAAGTGTTTTATACACTATGCACTTATAATAGTATCAAATGATTTGTTTTAAACGTATCAAGCATTCTTTGGCTGTTATAAGGTAAAAACCCTATCCCCCGGCTTGCGTTGCATTGTGTGATAGGACCTGGGTCTTATAACAGCTTCATTTTTCTTTATTTAGCATTGCGCTGTTTGTTTTATGCACTGGTATTCTTGGGAGGAAACCCGTTCCGTGTTATACGGCGTGGTCCCTTGATTTACCTAACTTTAAAAATAAAGATTAACTGTTTTAGTTCTCACACCAGTCACATGACTGACCTGGAGTTTATTGTTTTAACCTAAACTCTGGGTGCCCCTATTTTGACACGGGCAGCTAGTAGTTTTGGTTTTGCAGATTTATATTCACAGGATCCTGATTTACAGCTGGGACGATATCCGGAAAGCTTTGTATCCGTATATCTCCTTCTAGTTGTGTATTGTATTATTTTCCGCTGCTATGTATTTAAATGTAATTTAAATCTCTGATATTTCTGTGTAATATTCATTTATACTCTGTATATTCTTGTAATCTGATGCATTGTTGTAATATACAATGAAATGTTCTTATATATGCGTTCTGCTGTGGTTTGTTCTCGAACTATCCGACGCTTTCCTTTACGGGGAAGTTGCGGGTGTTCACATTCACTCCCCCTCCAGTGTTTGTTTTTCCTTAAGATCCGCTTCCAGTATTCCTAACAATTAGTATCGGAGCATTGGTTTTCAAAAAGTTCATAATCTGATTTTTGAAAATATTAAATGACAACCAACACAGGTAATAATAGTCGTTTTGTAGAGGGTCTGTCCACAGTTAGACCACCACTGTTTAATGATAGTAATTATTCATATTAGGCATGTAGAATGAAAATATTTTTACAATCAGTAGGATTAGACACATGGAATAATACACAGACTGAATATGTTGAACCCACTACTAATTTTGCACAATGGACTAATGAACAAAAGGCTCCTTCACAAAGCAATTCTAAGAATACGTTGTTCTGTTCATTAGATAGAAACGAATTTAATAGAGTGTCAATTTGTAAATCTACTTATGAAATATGGAGAACATTACAAGTTACTCATGAAGGAACTAATAAAGTCAAACAGACAAAGATATCAATGCTAATTAATCTGTTTGAGTTTTTTTTAAATGAATGAGAATGAAACTGTCTCTTATATGTATTGCAGATTCCCGGAGATCGTATTAACAGGATTTGTGAAAAACTTATTCAGAAGAAGACCAAGATAGAAAAATACGTAGTTTATTGACTGTAGAATGGGATTAGAAAACATTGGCAATTGAAAAAGCCAATAATATCAGTGAAATGTAGATTGAGGAGTAAATTGGGAATTTGGTGTCATTTGAAGTTCAAATATAGAAAAGAAAGGAAAATAAGCCCATAGAAAAGAAATCTATAGCAACTAAAGCAACAACAAATAATTCTGAATCAAGCAGTGAAGAAGATGAAGAAATTGCATTAATGACAAGGAATTTCAGAAAATTTCTGAGGTATAAAAGGGGAAATAATTTTCAATGAAATAATCAAGGGAGTTCGGGAAGAAATGATGATCGATGTTATAACTGCAACAAACCAGGCTATATAAAAGGAATGTGTCCATATCCAGATAAATCAAATGAACAAACAGACAATAGTAATTCATCAAAGAAAAGAAAGAGGGCATATGCAGCAACTTTAGATGATTCAGATTCATCATCAAGTGATGAAGAGTCAGAAACCGGAAATTCAAATATGTGTTTCACAACGATTCAAAATTCAGAAAATATTGAAGAAATAGATCTAAAAACTAGGTAGACCCTAATTAATTATTTAAATTTGAAACTAAAATTAAAATTCAATCTTGAACTTTAAAATTCAAAATTGAATTTTTATTTTTGAAATTCAAATTTGAAATTTAAAATTTGAAATTCAAAATAATAATCAAATAATAAATAACAAAAATTAATTTTAGATGTTTGTTAGGATTAATATTAATTCAGGAAATAATAAATCTGAAATATAAAACATTAATATTATAAAACCAAAAGTCAAAACAACATGTCCTTTGAAATTCAACATGTATGTCGACATATATAAATAGGCTTGTCAACATATAGGCTTGTAAATGAAATTCAAAATTTGAATTTCAAGAGTTCAAAGTTTCAAACTTCCCTCCAACTTTTCACTAACACCAAGGTCTGAAAAGGTGTAATTGGTTTCAAAAAGTTGTACCCATTCAATCTCTATTTATTTATCTACTCAATCTTATTCATTCTACCTCCCATTCAAATTTCAAACAACTTTCTTCATATCTATACTCTTCAAAAACAACTCTTTAATGGCTTCCTCAAGCATACCCAAACATTGAGATTATCCAAAACCATCAAAGAATATCCCGACAATGATAGAGAAGCAAAAAATGCCTATGTTAACTATATAGAAATTGGAAAAGTAATTACGGGAGCCTTTGCCATCTTTGAAGATTTTCTATCTTACAATATATTTTCGAAGAAAATGGAGTATTGAGTCTAATAGATTCACGAGATAACAATGAAGTATGTTATCCCAATCTAGTCAAAATGTTCTATGCAAATCAAAATCGTGGTTTTTACGAAGGTGATGAAAATCAAGTATGGAGTAGCATAAAAGGCACTCAAATCGTTTTGGATCGTGAAATTTTGGGTGATTTCTTGAATTGTAAGAGTACAGGCTCGGATTTTTCGAAATTCGGAATTGACGAAAAAGATTTTGAATCCTTTCATCACATATTTGAAAGTGATGCTCATTTAGAATTCAAAAATCGCTATTTCCGCCCAAAAGCAAGAATCGTCATCCTCCTCCTTCAACATACTCTCACTCCTCGTTCCGGAAATTTCAACAACCCTACCCTCAATGTTCAGAAGGCACTATTTTCTATTATTGGTGTTTATGACATCAGTTAGGCCAATATGATTTTAAAAGAATTTAAGACCAAAGAAATGTCCATAAGAGAAAACAGTCTTTATTATGGAGTTTATCTTACTCGGATTTTTAAATATTTTGACGTGGATCTCAAAGGAGAAGAATTTGTGTCAAGAAAGGTATTTGACTCATCAAATATACATCTCATGCAAATTCCACTTACCTTTAAGCCTTATGAAACTTTCGAAGATAAACAAGCTCGTATGCAACAACAACAAGATCATATGGATATCGAAGAAGAAGAAGAAACTTCTTTAAAAAAGTATAGAGTGTCCATCTAATAATAGAACCATTTCCGAAGAAATGTTTGTCCAAAATCGAGCAAAGTTAGCCAAGAACCAAAAGAAGATCAAAAAGACTCTTACTCATCTGTCAATTTCATTGGAAAAATAGGAAGAAAACTTGGAATATCGTCTTCCTCCTCATCGTCATCTGAAATCTAAGCTTATCTAGTTTAAGTTATCTTTCATATTTGCTTGTATTTGCTTTCGAATCTCGTATTTAGTATCTTATATTAGTTGGATGTATTCGATTTCAAGTAATAATGAATGGTGTTTATTTTTGTCAAAACAATCTTTAATTTACTGTAAAAACACATTAGAATTAAATAGATTAAAATAATATAATAAGAATTAACTAAAAAAATGAAATTTCCAAAAAATTACTAATGTATGTCGACATACATTTTTCACTATGTTGACATATAACTGCAAGGTTTTTAAAAAATTTCAAAATTTAAAATTTAGATAACTAATTCGTATATAATCAATTCCAATGAATTCCAGACCTTATAAACACCTATTTCTTCCAAAAAAAATTATTCAATCATTTCTCCTTCTTCTCTAATCAATTCTTATCTAAAATATCAAATTATGGAAAATCTCATTCATAATTCGAGTGGGAATCTTGAAGAAACTTTGAATTCATTCAAGAATATCTTATCCGTAATACTACGTAATCGGCGTCATCTCGAATTGAGTCAAATAAAGATGGCAGAACATCAAGAGAAGCACTTCGATGCCATCTGTTGGCTAATGTCTTCTCTTTTCAGATACAAAGACAACAATCTCGCTAAATCACCGCCCATAAAAGAAGATCAAGATTGGGAAGTCATCAAGAAGGATCCAATCTTTGGAGGAAACGGATGGGTAGAAGTTCCAAGAGACGTTTGATTTGAATTGTTTGGTATGGTTTGCTTGATTGGTTTGATTTGAATTTGTTTGAACTTGTTTGTAAATATTGCTTAGTTTAGATTGCTTTGATTTGAAACTTGTATATATGGATTGAAACAATTGTAAATATTAACTATAATACTTGGATTGATTGATTTGGTTATACTTTTAGAATAATATAGGCATGAATTTAAGGGGAGTCATGTATATAGAATCAATTATTGTAATCTTAGAATATAAAGATGGATATAGGTTATAGATATTTATGGTATAGATTTAGGGGGAGTACAATTAGGATTTCTTTTTGTCGATGACAATGAAGGAAAAATTATAAAATAAGGATTATTTAGTCTTAGTATAAGGGAGAGTATGTAGGATTCATAATGGCAAGGGGAGTATTAGACAAACCAGATCAGAAAGAATCAACAGGTATGAACAAGTATGAATATTTTATCAACCAAGGTTGTCATCATCAAAAAGGGGGAGATTGTTGGAGAATGGAGTTTTGATGATAACAACCTTATTTCAATTATCATTAATTATAAAATAAATACTAACATCTCTATCTAGAATGTGTGTGTGTGTGTGTATATAAGGCTTGTATACAGGACTTAATTACTGAAGACTGTACAGTTTTAGAGTTTCAAGAGTTTTAGAGCGTCACGAGATTCAGGATTCAGGACTCATGAGTTATCAAGTTATCAAGATATCAAGATATCAAGAATTCAATAAAAATATAATAATAATGTCTAGTTTATATGTAAGACTCTGAATAGCACTCCAGGTTCAAATTCTGTTTTTTAAATTTCAAATTCTATTTTCAAAATTTAAATCCTAAATTCAAATTAATTTCTAAATGATTTCAAATTATTATATTATGATTTCAAATTATTATCTTATGATTTCAAATATATATGTTTATAAATTTTTAAGTATATAAATATATATAGTTGTATAGTTTTAAAACTTATAACTTTATATATATGTTTATATAATATATTATTATTTCATATGATTTTACACTTTAGAATATCTATTTATATCACTAAGATTTGATTCAAGAATTTCTAGAATAATATATAGGTTTAAACACTTGAAAAATAGTTTTAAAAATTCAAAATGCAAGGCATATGTCGAGATACATTTTTGCTTATGTCGACATACAACTGTCACTTTTTCAATTTTCAAAGTAAGTGTCTTTTCATTATTTGTAATGTTTTTGAAACGTTGCAACCATTGAAATGCTATAAATAGGGGATGATTTCGATTTTTTTCATAAATCTTCTTCTCCATCTTCACCCCTCTTTATATCACCATTAATATTTATCATTTTCTTGATTTCTACACCTATACTTTGCCAATTTCTACTCAAATTATATAAAACTTCATCTCTTCTCAATCTCTATCTACTACTATCAATTTGGAAGTGCTATTGAAGAGTTACAGGGCTGTTGTAATCATTTGGGAAGTGTTTGGAAAAGGGAGTGTTCCTTGTAGCCCAAAAAATCAAGGAAAGGGAGTAGTGTTAACCTTGTAGCCGTGAAATCAAGGGTAGTGGAATCGATGTTAACCTCGTAGCGGTGAACTCAAGGGTGTTGTACTTGGATATTGATAATAATAAAACTCTGCGCAATCCAACGTTGCGTGGGACTGGATGTAGGAGTAATCCGAACCAATATAAAATCCGGTGTGTTCTTTCCTTTTCTGCATTTTATATTTATTTGTTTCCGTGTTTGTGTTTAATTCAGTGTCTGAGATCATCGCTAGTGTGTGTGATTCATATAGTAAATCATTTAAGTTGAAGATTTTCAAAAATTTCGTATAAACACTATTCACCTCCCTCTAGTGTTTGTTTTGCCTTAAGATCTGCATTCCACAATTCTTAACAACTGTTTCTCAATGCTTTTCAATGACAGCTTTTTAGAGTTCTTTCACTTAATACAAGGTCAAGTGCATATTTCAACATCGGGAGATGAGTGATTCTTCACAAAACTAATGAAGTCTCGAACGCCTTGCTTATATTCTACAATATTTCTGTATGGACTTTTAATCCACTCTCTTGAACTTGAGTTAGACATAAATTTCGAATTTTACCTTTTGGACCTGTCAAAGAAAATATAATGTTCGTTACTAAGATAAATGTTTATTTCCGATATTTATGAATAAATTGATATTGTTTTCTCATAAAGTTCACAAGAAAAAAATTGTTGAAGATGTTGTTTTTTCCTTTTTGATATATTTAATTTCATGACAGCCTATTTGTCAAGATATAGGTTTTCTTCTTCTTCTTTAATTTCTAATCTAATTCTTGAACCTTCTGTTACTCTTCCCCCTGCTAATTTGTTCTGACCACTTCACTGCTAGCTCCTTTTCTTACCAAATAATCAATTCCTACCCCGTGTTGAATTCTTAATATATACAGCCTGCATTTGAACTACTTTACCATGCCTAATACCCATAACCAAACAAAACAAGTTGGACATAACACTTTTGCGAAAGAATCAACAGAAGGAAGAAGTACTTTGATACCTGCTAGTGTTCTTCTTTTATTAACCGCAATAAAATATAAAGTGCATTTGCTGGCTTTTATTTTATCATGGCTAAGCAACATTAGCGACAACATTAGGTGCATGTCAAAAGAGATTAGCAACAAAAATAAATTTTATGATAAACCTTTTGTTACGGTTTAAATTATAGAGAAAAGATAAAAGGAAAAAAGGCTAGCATGTTATTTTATGATTCAATAAGAAATTATTAATAGAATACCAGAGCTGTGGACCTGCTTTAAAGGAAGTTCATATTAAATTGTCCTTAATCAATGTTATTTTATGTTGTTTAAACACGTTTTGGCATACGTTCAAGCAAAGTTAGCTTTATGATTTTTTATACAAGCCATAAGAATTTGCATTACAGCTACCATGCACATGTGCATTGTGTTTATTACGTGTATACTGACACGAGTATTTCTTTCACAAGCTATCAGTTTAAAAACAAAGGTCAGGACACGACCAAAGTTGCTTCTTTTCCTGGAAAGTGGGAAAGGAATATAGAATATGCCAATGTATAATGTTGTAGTTGCCATTGAATTTTGAACTGAGGAAATGACAACTAGCTTATTTTGTCAAAGTCATCGACATGTATGATGTTGATACAGAATATGCCAATGTTCCGCTATTATCTAATTAATGTGCAAGGTATCCACTATAAACGAATGTTATGTCTTCTTTTCTATACACCAAGCACGTAAAACTATGTGTATCTACAGTTGTCGGAGGAAGAGAAATTAGATTACTTATAATTTTGTTATCTTGCTTCCAACATACAAAATGAACACACATATAGAGTGGTTGCTCATCTTTTCAAATATTAATGGACATGTCCTTTGGTTCAAAGGACATGACTCTTAAGTATTCTAGATACATGATTTCAATGCAAATATTAATTATTACACACATTACTAACATTCTCCCCCTTAATGCGTTGTTATGGAATTCCAAGTGCTTCTCTTTGGGTTTACTTTTCCAACAGACGCTTCAATGTTTCTAACCCCCTCTCTTAACTTGATGTGTTAATATCAAGTTTACAAAGCATCGAACTGCTATTTTTTCCATCGTCTTCTGTAGACAAACTTGCTCACAACTTTCATCTGTATCTGGTTGGGCATGCTCAACAGATGCGGTTATGAGTACGACCAAGCGTGGGAAGCACTCGGTCCTCTGGATTTTCATGGGCCGTCGGGGGCGCAATGGACACCGCTCGACGTGCAGTGCTTTTCAAACCACATAAGCGATGTTCTTCCCTTCGTCATCTTCATATTCACATCATTTTCATAGTAACAATTTACTGCAAGCTTTTAATTCAACAACCTCATTTTGACTTAGAGTGCTCAATTTGCTTCAGCGTGTATTTGTACGACCTTGTTGGCATTAGTTCCTTCCTTTTCTGCTTCTTCAGCGGGTTTGTCTTCTGACTTCTCAGTTTGCCTTGTGCCTTTTTAGGATGGTTGGCTTGAGCATTTTTGTATTTCAGCTTCATCTGTATTTTCTGCAGTTTCTTTTCTGCAAATTCAGAGGAATATTTGCTATCTCCATCTTTCTTTCTTTATTTTCTTCCTCTTTGCTCTCCGCCTTCTTTTCTTCCGCCTATCTCTCCTCTTCTTCTTTCGGTTTCTCGTCTTCTTTTGCCTTTTCTTCTTCAGAATTTTTATCGAGTTCCATCTTGACGATCGTAGTATGCTTGCCTGTTCTTTTGTAAACGTACTCTACTAGCTTTGTTGGTTTGAATACGCCTAACTGTTACTTGTGAAACCTTTATATCAAGCTCTACTGCTTGTACACCATTCATTTTGAGGATTCTCTTTTTGATTTCTTGAGCATAAGCCTCACAATTCACGTGCACTTTTAGCACCACTGTAATCACTACATGCTCCTCTTTTTTCTCTTCAACTTTAGGCTTTTTTTCCTCTTTTGGATTTTTTTTTCCAACTTTCGAAGGTGGCAAAGGAGTTAATTTTTCTACCCGTCTTCCTTTAAATCCGATCCACTACTTTCATGAGATCTTCTGCTGCCTTCTTCCACTTCACCACCACTTTGTGTGTTTTGCAATTAGTTGTCACATCCTCTACGCCATCGAATCTCTTGAGGCGGCACTTGACTTTGCGAGCGCAACCTTCACAATGCATGAAGACTCTCATCTCGATCTCCTCCGACGGTGGTGGTGGCGGAGCAGCCTCCTCTGGCAGTGGAGCATTGCCGGAGCTCTTCTCTTCTCCTTCTTTTTTCGGCTCCTCTGCTTTTTCGGCTGTTGCCTCCTCTGCTCTTGGTTTTTTCTTCTTTTTTTCTCTACTTTTTTCACTTCCATACTCATTGATATCTCTTCCTTCCAATTTTTTTTCCTTTATTTTTTTAAAGCCTTCTCCATCATACATTTTTCTGAAAGCAAGGGCAAGATCCACTAACTTTGCACCTTGAGCAAAGATACTCCCTGCACCTATGCGTTGTGACCGACTTCACTATAACCCATGTCATCTTTGGTTGGAAGGCCAACAGCTTTCCCATGAGCTCTTGCCAACCATTCAGCAAATCACTTCAACTTTTTTTTTTCTTGCGATCCGATGGACGACAACCGTTTTACGGTGGCTACGGCCGCTGGTAGATAACACCCCAGATCAGAAAACTCTTGTGGATACTATGGCTCTGATACCACTTTGTTGGAGGAAGAGAAATTATATTACTTATAATTTTGTTATCTTACTTCCAACATACAATATGACCACACATATAGAGTGGTTTACTCATCTTTTCAAATATTAATAGACATGTCTTTTGATTCAAAGGACATGACTCTTAAGTATTCTAGATACATGATTCGAATGCAAATATTAATTATTACACACATTACTAACAACAATATATCTTTATTTTTCACTTTTATTATTTTTCTCCCATTTCATTTGATTATTTAAAAAAACTAGATGTTTTATGCTGATTGAATCTTTTGAATGTGAATTCTTCGCGTACACATGCACTTGCATTTCCATCTTCAATGTTTTACTTACTTTTTTATATTAAAAATGAAATTAACTTTGATCTTTTCTTCCCTAATCCTGTATTTTCAAAGATTATTGGATATTTCTTTAACTTGCAGTTTTAAAGAACGCAAATTGAGTTGATATCCAGCTCTTGGAGACTATCTTTACCAAAGGTCAAGATACCAAATGAAAGTTTTAGCACGTGGGGTCATTTATATGGCCAACGAAATAACTGTATAAGGTGTAAAAATTTTGCAAGTAAATAGATTAACTAAGTTAAATAAAACAAAGCAATATAATGAAAAATAAACATGAAAATGAAAACGATCACATAGAGGCTTTTATGGCTTAAACCTGTAACAGATCCAGTCCAAAATATGGCAGATTCTATTCAAACGCCGCAAATTGCTTTACCTACACCATGAGATTGTAAATAAAATTTCAGACCAAAATGACCTTATTAAAATAGAATCAATATTAAAGAATGAAAATATATACAATACTCTTTTTTTTGGCATTATGTATGCTCAATTTAAATTCTCTTGTAAAGTTAGTATATTATAAATTAATTTATATCACTGGTTAAATTAATTTTATATTTCTTTTGAGGATTAAAATATATTCATATCGTTACAAGCAACATTTATATATAGTCAATTTAACAGTTTTCACTTTAATTAAATATAAAAAATTTAATTTAAAACCAACTATTGAAATTAATGTTATACAGAGTAGTACTAAATTCTTCAATCTTTCATTCAAATCTAATAAAGTTTAAATTTAACACCAAAATTTAACTAGTTAAACTTTCTAATATTTAAAAAAATAAGTTCAAATTTCCATCATCTAAAATTAAAAGTGATTTAAAAATAAAACAATCAAATAATTTAAGATAATAGTGTTAGAATAAATGTTATTTTTTAGTTTTAGATAAATATATTGCAATGAATTCCCAGATTTATGTAATTAGTTTTAAGGTTAAAGAGAGGAATGATGATGAAAATATAAAAGGGGTAATTTTGTAAAAGACATGGTGTATGAAAAGCAATTTTTGATGTATGTTATTTCATTTCATTTTACATTGTATATTAAGGAATTATAGGTGTATGAAAAGAATTAGCCCCAAAATATTCAAAGCTAAATAAATATTCAGGGTTTCGCATAACAACATGGCGCTTATTTAACAAGTGTTCTACTATCAAGTGCTTATTAAATAAACAACTAATGAACCAAAGGTTATTATAATAAAACAAACCTCAGTCCACTAAACACCCAAAGCCAGTATCGTAAGGCACATGTGTTTAAACACACAGTAACCTCTCAACTCAATATACCTAATTATCTTGTGCTTATATATCATATTGCTCTTGTATTTAAATAGCTTTTATAATGCTCAAAAGCACAAAACAAAAGGGATACTGTAGGAACTAAATTGACCCTAGAGGGGGGGGGTGAATAGGGTTTATCGCAGATTTTTGCAGAACAATTAAATAAAAATAGCACAGATAATAATCAAAATAAATGCGGAAAATAAATAACACACATATATACCCAGCTTCGGCAAAACCCTGCCTACTGCTGCATTCCCCAAGGTTTCTACTAGGAGTTAAAACAATCTCTACGCTTACAATCCCCTGTAAACTCGCGACACTCGCTCCCAACTGTTCTTAACCCTACGCTCAAAACCCTGCACTGGTTTTTATCCCCAAAACCAGATTTCCCCGAATTACAAACCCTGTAATTCGTCTCCCTAGTTTTAGAGACAAACTAGAAAACTGTAGACTGATTACAAATTTAAATGAAAGACGAAACAAATTTAAAAAACAATTTAAAAAGCCTTTAGGAGTTAAAATAAATGGGTCATCCCCTTTCAAATAAAACTTGGCCGGCCACTTTTGTTATTGCTTCACCACTTTATTTTGTTTGGCTCGATCTCCTTGTCTCTGTAAAAAATGGCGGCCTAGGGTTTGCGATCTAGGGTTTCCTTCTTGCGATCTAGGGTTTCCTTCTGGAATCCGATTCTCTGCAAAATGATTGATCGTACTCTTGCTCTGATGTTTGCCGATGTTGGTCTCGTGCTCTGATGGTTTTCTGGTTCTTCGATTTGCAGATTCACTCGATCCAGATCCAAGTGAATATTGGTATGATTTTTCCACTTCTAATTTTTCTTTGATTGCGTTGAAACTTGGATGCACTTCTGCCGATGATGATTGGTGTATATTTATAGGGTTTTAAAAGTCCTAAAATTTCTCTGATTTCGTAATTGATTTGGTTATGATATATTCATGAATTTTGGGGCTTTGAAATCTTCTGAAACTCTGGAGTTTTCGTCAGCTTTACATCTGAACGTATATTGCGTAAATTTTGATCTTTGGCTTTGAATTAGCGTGATTTCTGGAATTTGAAATCTTCAAACTTGCGTGAGAAACTTGCATTTGATTTTGAATTTCTCCCTGCTTAAACAAAACCGAATATTTTGCGAGATAAATTCTGGAAATTCCTTCAATCTGAAAATTGCGTGATCTTTCACCATGCTGAACTTGTGCATCATGCTGATACTTCTTAACTGATTAAAAACTTTTTTAATTGATAAGAAAAGAAAAATCCACCCTGTCTTGCTACTCAACTTTTAACTGATACTGCACTTGATACTTGCCTTGCCGAAAACTAAGAACTGATGCTCTAACTTGATTTTGAACTAATAAGAATGGATACAATACTTAATCAGTCTGGCATGATTTCTCTTGTACTTGAACTTCCCAGTTATCATTCTTTGAATTTGATAAGAACATTTATTGTACTTGATTATCCTGCTAGACTTGCCATTTCATACTTGACTTATTCTTCCTATTTGACATTTTTGTACTGACTTCTCGGCTTGTATATGCACCATATGCCATTCATGCTTGCTAACCGATCATTGAACTGCTGCTGTATAGACCTGCACCTCAGTTGTGCTCCACCATATTGTGAATGCACCTACCCCATTGTAATTGATTAGGCTGAGCCATGTTGTACCATTCATGTTACTGGACTTGCTCGAGTATACGAATTTGTTGCACTGATTTTTCCATTCTTGTTACTGCTTCATACACTTTGCTCCTGAGCATCCTGAAACATCTGCCTTGACTAGTGTTGCCATCCAACTCTTGCCTTGTTTGTTTGATGTCATGTTCTGGCTTTGAACTGCTATGACCCATAAGCTTGTACCAAGAGATTCATTAGTTTTGTCACCATGCTTAGTTTGTTTGCTTTGTATATTGCCGTGCATTCCCTGATTATATTCATACTATCCATTTAGCTACTGCCTTGTATTATTCCTTGCTTGTAAGCTTGAAGCTTCACCATATTTGCCTTGTGTATTTCCATACTGACATAAACATGCTGCTTGTGTTTACATGTACTTGAATCATCCATTAATGTGCCATGTTGACACTGCCTGCTTCATGTTTACTGCACCATCATATTTGACACTTGACTTGAACTTGTGCACGGCTCACACACTTGCCTATCTAAAGAAATTTGCAACATGTACACTTGTTGTTGCATGGTATGACTTGTACACTATGTTTTGGGGCTGCACCATTGAATGTTCACTCTTGATTCTTGTCAACAACAGTTCATATGAATATATATTTGTCGTGAATCCCTTGCTAGATAATGTTCTGTCCATGATTGTTCTCTTTGCATGATTTTTGAAATACTTGATTTAAGCCTGCCTTGAGTTGCTCTCAAAAAAATGATTTTCTTTTTGATTCTTTATTGCTGATCATGTTTTTACTTTGTACTCGCATTTTGCATTGTGCTCGACCACTTGTTTTTGCTGTTTTGATTTAGCACTCTCGACCATATGCACTGAGTTGAGATGGTCCTTGTGGCTACTCCTCAGATGCATACTTATTGGCTTGGCAGTGCACACGTGTATACGTGTGTACATGCAGCCATCAGACGAGATTTTTCTGTCCCTGCATATCAAACCAAGTCTAGAAAAATGATGAGAAACACACCGTAATTCTGAGGCAAATAAAATTCAAAAATAAATTTTTATTTGCTTTTATTCTATTTTATTTTTGTTGCAGTCTACTGTGTGTGTTCTTCTTGTGACAGGTATGAAGACAGGACTTGACTGAAGGCTGTGAAGACAGAAGATGGAAGACAGTAAAAAAAATAACAGTGTTAATGTATGAGAGTGTTTGTATATGTGAATGTAAATGTAGTTGTATAGAGTGAGTGACAGAGTTGTATGAATGAAATGTAGTATGTCAAATAGTGGAGTTATAAAAGATGTACTTTTTGATATTGAAATAAAATATTTTTATTTAAATAAAATACTGTGTGATTGTTTAAATTTCTGTACAGTTATATTTTATTTAAATAAAAATATTATAATCCTGTCTGTTGTGTAGTATACCAGTACAGTTACAAACACATTCAATAACAAAATATATTTGGTTGTTATCATCAAACAAAAATCATATAATTGTGTATACAACACTTTTATATACAACAATCTCCCCCTTTTGATGATGACAAACAAATAAAAGATTTTGAATGTGTTTGAACGTGAAATATATTACTCCCCCTATTTGTATGCTCCCCCTACAACTGAACTCTCCCTATATATGTGGAAAAATTGAATGTATTAAATCCAATTGACCATTCTCCCTCTAGATATTTAATTTCCAATCTTAAAATATTTTTGAATTAATACTCAACAATCAAAATCTTGACCATTCTCCCCCTTTTGTTATCATCAAAAGGATAATAGAAATTGAAGCAGTGATAAATATAAACTATAAATATAAATTCAAATCAAGAGAGAGAATATAAATCGTAAAACCCATTTAATCAAACAAAAATCATAATAATCTTTAAATCAGAAGCAAATTTCACTTTCAGAGTGAATGGATTTACGATGGTTTTTACAGAATGAGGAGAGTTCAATAAAAATTGAATATTTTAATACGAATTTTGAAGATTTTAAATATGCTCAAAATGCGTTAAGCACTTGCTAACCACGCATAGCCCAAAGGTCTTTTAAACGGGGTTAGTAGTAACTTAACTTTATCCTCTCAATGAGTTCTATCCATGCCCAGCCCATAGGTCTTTTAAGTGAGAATAGAAGCACATAGAGATTAAGGTAATTCACCCACGCATAACCACGAGGACTTTTAAATGGGAGTGAATACCAATGATAAATTATTTATTTATTTATATTTTTATATTTTTTTTAATTCCAAGAATAATTAGAACTCCCCAAATTAAATAAAACCATGATGAATGACAGAAATATGGTAGATATAGAAGATGGTCGTGAAATAAGCTCTAATTCAAAGATATTATAAAATTTGTCCAATCATCATGTGATTTAAAATAATATCTCCTCTAGATAAGAATTATACCATAGTCACAACTCATCACAATTTCATAAATCTATTAACGATTTTGATGAGTCACAAAATGGTTCAAATTAATCAATAATTTCAATTTTTGAATAAATAATCAAAAATAATTTTAAAATTGAAAATATTAATTTCAAGAGGAGTTTTTGAAAATGCAAGTTGAAAATCAGCTTAAAAAAAATCAATTAGTTAAAAAATGAAATTTTCTAATATTTTTAACACTGATTGCTCCTAGACAATTTTTAAAACCATTTATATATTAATTTAATTTAAATTGCCTATGAATTTTAACTAAATCCAGTCACTGATTTTCCAACTTATCATTTAATCACCAATGAATCAAATCAATTTCCTTATCAGAGCAGCACAAGATCATTTTCAAAGCAAGAATCACAAGTGACATCCTCAGAGAATTTTTAGACAGGCATAAGAACCATTCAACGATCAAATCTGAAAATAATTATTTGAAATCACAAAAAAAAATCATTTTTTTTAAATCTAGGAAATTCAACAATCGATAAGGAATGATTTCAAAATCAGCCAAGTAAACAATAAAGAAAATAAAAGAAATAAAAACTAAAAAGGAAAAATAAACTAAAAAAGGAAATAAAATAAAATTACGAGTTTAGAGATCATACCTGACTTACCATAATCGATGTGAACCAATGAATCTCCAACTCTGAATCGATGGCTAGGGAACTTCAAACAATTCAATAAAGTGGAACAACTTGAATTATATCTCTTTTAAGCACAGTCGTTCCTTAGCCTCCATCAGTACCTAAATGTTTATATGATCGAGTGGTCTAACAAAGGTTGTTTTACCACTCTTATCTTCGTTTATATGTTTTGGTACCCAAACCCGTTTATATAACAATCCATTACTATCCACTACAGTGCCCTTTGGAACCCAAATTCGTTTAAATGAAATGTTTTTAAACGAGTTATTATTTCGTTTATGATTTAAAAACCCTTTGAAATTATTAGATTTCAAAGTTTCAAATCGATTGTTTTCAAAAACATTTAAAGGATTTTTAAAATCATTAGAATTTTGTTTTTCAACTTGATCAGATCCAAAGCCAAGTCCATTTTTATTATGAACAAAAAATTGGTTTTTTAACAACATATTCAACGATTTCTCTCCTTTAGAAAATTTAGTCAAGGTTGACTCAAGTCGTTGAATTTTAAATTTAAGATCGCTATTTTCTTTCATTAAATTTGAACAACGATTAATAGCGATTTTCCTCTTTTCAGCATCAGTTTGTTTCAAAACCAAATTTTCGTTTTCAAGTGCTTTGATTTTAGCATTGAACTTAGAAATTTCAAATTGTTTTCGCTTTTCAAAATCAAGTTTTTCAGATTCTTTAAGCTTTTCAATCTCCTTCTCAAAATCACGATTTTCGTTTTTCAAATTCTCGTTTTCACTTTGGAGTGATTCCAAATCAGTTTTGAATTTCAAAGGATCATTACTCAAAGATTGACATTTTTCGCATTCTGAAAACGGTGAATTCTTAACTTTTTCAAGTTTTGTTTCTAAACTGTTATTTTCTTGAACTAGTTTTGACCTATCAGATTTTAATTTCTTAACTTTTAGTTCAAGAGAATCAACGGTTTTTGTGAGATCGTGACACATTAAAATTAAATCTTTATAAGTAAAATTCGATACCTCACTTGAATCCTCTTCACTACTTTCTGAATCAGATTGTGCCATAAGACGCAAATTAGCTTCCTCTTCTTCAATTTCAGAAACCTCTTCTCCTTCTTCGTCATCCCATGTAGCAGCAAGAGCTTTCTTCTTTCTTCTGAACTTCTTCTTCTTTTCATTTTTGAGCTGTGGACAATTTGGTTTGATATGTCCGGGTTTCTTGCAGTTGTAGCAAAATACTTCATCGTCTGAACTTTCGGAACTTTCGGATTTGACAGTTTTCTTCTTTTGTGGCTTGTATTTTCCTTTGGCCCACTTTCTCAAAACCATGGCTAGCTCTTCAGCGGGATCATCATCATTACTTTCAACAGAATTATTTAGAGCGATCGTCTTCTTCATTGATTCAGAATCCTTTCGTTCTTCTCTTGCTTTCAACTCCATCTCGTATGTAACAAGATTTCCGATCAACTCTTCCATGCTTACTTTATTCAGATCTTTTGATTCTTGAATCGCCGTCACCTTTGCTTCAAAATTCATCGGTAGCACTCTCAGTATTTTTATGATCAATTCCACTTCGGTATAGGTTTTGCCAAGAGCTTTTGCATTGTACACCAGTGATGAGAAGCGTCCATACATCTCTTTTATATCTTTGTCTTTTTGCATAGAGAAATTTTCATATTCGTTGCTGAGTAGAGCGAGACGAGATTCCTTTACTTGAGATGTACCTTCGTGTGTGACCTCCAACGTATGCCATATTTCCTGTGCAGTTTCACAATGAGAAATTCGATTAAATTATGTTTTATCAAGAGCACAGATTAAAGCATTCATCGCTTTGGCATTGGTTGAAAATAATTTTTTATCATTAGCATCCCACCTATCTTTTGATTTAGGAATTTCAACACCACTAACAATAATAGTGGGAGATCTATAACCCGTTTCAATAATATCCCACACATCATAATCGACTGAACTCAAATAAATTTTCATCCTAGCTTTCCAATATGCATAATCAGTTCCATTAAACATTGGTGGCCTAGCTATGGACTGACCCTCAGAAAACGCGTTATTAGACAGATTCATGACTCTAGAGTTAAAATAAAATAAAAAATACCTGCTCTGATACCACTTGTAGGGTCTAAATTAACCCTAGAGGGGAGGTGAATAGGGTTTATCGCAGATTTTTGCAGAATAATTAAATAAAAACAGCACAGATAATAATCAAAATAAATGCGGAAAATAAATAACACACAGATATACCCAGCTTCGGCAAAACCCTGCCTACTGCTGCATTCCCCAAGGTTTCTACTAGGAGTTAAAACAATCTCTACGCTTACAATCCCCTGTAAACTCGCGACACTCGCTCCCAACTGTTCTTAACCCTACGCTCAAAACCCTGCACTGTTTTTATCCCCAAAACCAGATTTCCCCGAATTACAAACCCTGTAATTCGTCTCCCTAGTTTTAGAGACAAACTAGAAAACTGTAGACTGATTACAAATTTAAACGAAAGACGAAACAAATTTAAAAAACAATTTAAAAAGCCTTTAGGAGTTAAAATAAATGGGTCATCCCCTTTCAAATAAAACTTGGCCGGCCACTTTTGTTATTGCTTCACCACTTTATTTTGTTTGGCTCGATCTCCTTGTCTCTGTAAAAAATGGCGGCCTAGGGTTTGCGGTCTAGGGTTTCCTTCTTGCGATCTAGGGTTTCCTTCTGGAATCCGATTCTCTGCAAAATGATTGATCGTACTCTTGCTCTAATGTTTGCCGATGTTGGTCTCGTGCTCTGATGGTTTTCTGGTTCTTCGATTTGCAGATTCACTCGATCCAGATCCAAGTGAATATTGGTATGATTTTTCCACTTCTAATTTTTCTTTGATTGCGTTGAAACTTGGATGCACTTCTGCCGATGATGATTGTTGTATATTTATAGGGTTTTAAAAGTCCTAAAATTTCTCTGATTTCGTAGTTGATTTGGTTATGATATATTCATGAATTTTGGGGCTTTGAAATCTTCTGAAACTCTGGAGTTTTCGTCAGCTTCACATCTGAACGTATATTGCGTAAATTTTGATCTTTGGCTTTGAATTAGCGTGATTTCTGGAATTTGAAATCTTCAAACTTGCGTGAGAAACTTGCATTTGATTTTGAATTTCTCCCTGCTTAAACAAAACCGAATATTTTGCGAGATAAATTCTGGAAATTCCTTCAATCTGAAAATTGCGTGATCTTTCACCATGCTGAACTTGTGCATCATGCTGATACTTCTTAACCGATTAAAAACTTTTTTAATTGATAAGAAAAGAAAAATCCACCCTGTCTTGCTACTCAACTTTTAACTGATACTGCACTTGATACTTGCCTTGCCGAAAACTAAGAACTGATGCTCTAACTTGATTTTGAACTAATAAGAATGGATACAATACTTAATCAGTCTGGCATGATTTCTCTTGTACTTGAACTTCCCAGTTATCATTCTTTGAATTTGATAAGAACATTTATTGTACTTGATTATCCTGCTAGACTTGCCATTTCATACTTGACTTATTCTTCCTATTTGACATTTTCGTACTGACTTCTCGGCTTGTATATGCACCATATGCCATTCATGCTTGCTAACCGATCATTGAATTGCTGCTGTATAGACCTGCACCTCAGTTGTGCTCCACCATATTGTGAATGCACCTACCCCATTGTAATTGATTAGGCTGAGCCATGTTGTACCATTCATGTTACTGGACTTGCTCGAGTATACGAATTTGTTGCACTGATTTTTCCATTTTTGTTACTGCTTCATACACTTTGCTCCTGAGCATCCTGAAACATCTGCCTTGACTAGTGTTGCCATCCAACTCTTGCCTTGTTTGTTTGATGTCATGTTCTGGCTTTGAACTGCTATGACCCATAAGCTTGTACCAAGAGATTCATTAGTTTTGTCACCATGCTTAGTTTGTTTGCTTTGTATATTGCCGTGCATTCCCTGATTATATTCATACTATCCATTTAGCTACTGCCTTGTATTATTCCTTGCTTGTAAGCTTGAAGCTTCACCATATTTGCCTTGTGTATTTCCATACTGACATAAACATGCTGCTTGTGTTTACATGTACTTGAATCATCCATTAATGTGCCATGTTGACACTGCCTGCTTCATGTTTGCTGCACCATCATATTTGACACTTGACTTGAACTTGTGCACGGCTCACACACTTGCCTATCTAAAGAAATTTGCAACATGTACACTTGTTGTTGCATGGTATGACTTGTACACTATGTTTTGGGGCTGCACCATTGAATGTTCACTCTTGATTCTTGTCAACAACAGTTCATATGAATATATATTTGTCGTGAATCCCTTGCTAGATAATGTTCTGTCCATGATTGTTCTCTTTGCATGATTTTTGAAATACTTGATTTAAGCCTGCCTTGAGTTGCTCTCAAAAAAATGATTTTCTTTTTGATTCTTTATTGCTGATCATGTTTTTACTTTGTACTCGCATTTTGCATTGTGCTCGACCACTTGTTTTTGCTGTTTTGATTTAGCACTCTCGACCATATGCACTGAGTTGAGATGGTCCTTGTGGCTACTCCTCAGATGCATACTGCTTGGTGTGGCCGTGCACACGTGTATACGAGATTTTTCTGTCCCTGCATATCAAACCAAGTCTAGAAAAATGATGAGAAACACACCGTAATTCTGAGGCACATAAAATTTAAAAATAAATTTTTATTTGCTTTTATTCTATTTTATTTTTGTTGCAGTCTACTGTGTGTGTTCTTCTTGTGACAGGTATGAAGACAGGACTTGACTGAAGGCTGTGAAGACAGAAGATGGAAGACAGAAGACAGTAAAAAAAATAACAGTGTCAATGTATGAGAGTGTCTGTATATGTGAATGTAAATGTAGTTGTATAGAGTGAGTGACAGAGTTGTATGAATGAAATGTAGTATGTCAAATAGTGGAGTTATAAAAGATGTACTTTTTGATATTGAAATAAAATATTTTTATTTAAATAAAATACTGTGTGATTGTTTAAATTTCTGTACAGTTATATTTTATTTAAATAAAAATATTATAATCTTGTCTGTTGTGTAGTATACCAGTACAGTTACAAACACATTCAATAACAAAATATATTTGGTTGTTATCATCAAACAAAAATCATATAATTGTGTATACAACACTGTTATATACAACAGATACAAACTGTTCATGAAAAAAATAAAATGATGATGACAAATATGAATTTTTTTAGCCAATTACTGATAATAGATAGCCCTTTCCTTATCATGTATTTAATCACTAATGATAAGTAAATGTGAAAAATGTAATTCTAGCATCCCTTTATCAAAATATTACCAGCTGGATCTTAAACTCATTTAAATTTTGGACATAACAAAATGTCTACTTGGTGATATCGATAGCTCTAAAATCGCAAAAGTAGGACTAGTAGAGATTCATGGTATTTACCATTTTCTATTATGGCATATTAAACATGGTTAGGAAAAATTAAATGTAAAAAAGAAATCGACATCTTTGTTTTGTAATGCACTCTTTCTCTTTCATTCAAAGCAGATTAGACCTTCTAAATAAGGTAGTCTTGCAAGCCTTACTATTGACACTATGTAGCATACTTCGAGCGAACTTGTGACGACCGCCCACAGCCCCCGCACTATACAAGAGGAATAATGCGCTGAAAGGTGTGTCGGGCAGTTATGGACAATCATCAAGGTATGGTAGATAAATGAAATCTGTTCTAACTCATAGCACAAGGATAAAATAGAATAGAACAACATGTAATGATAGTGAAGCAGAAAACACTAAACTTTCATGATAAATAGAAAGTATTCCCATATACGTGGATAACAACAGTAGTGTTTGTACAGTTTGCCTCACTACAACACTCATAGAAATAGCACACAGCGGAAACAAATACTAAATAATTGTAAATGTAACGACCCAACTTTCGAAACATCGGAAGTCGTTCCATTAATAAGAATAAGAATAGATAGAAGATAAAATCATAGAAACATCAGAATCTCACAACGGAATTTCCAAAAGATAATACTTCATAATATTACACAGCGGTACATATTACATTAGAGCATCATATGTCTAGTGATACAAGCCATTCATAGTACAACTTTAATTATACATCTCATTAGTATCCAAACTGCAAACTTATAATTATATAGTAGATAGATCAACACACAGAAAGTTCCATTCCAGCTTTCCAAGTTTTATCCAATCCCGATTCACTTGTCTATTCATAACAAGTGTTATGAATACCCAAGAGTTTAAGGGAAACACAGAAAAATAAACACTGGGTCAGTCAGGGGACTGGTATGAGTAAACAGTTTAAAAACAGATTAAAGAATTAAAAATATCTCATAAGACCACGCCGTAAATACGAAACGGGTTTTTACCATATGAGAACAAAACACTTTGTATACTTGAAATCAGATATTATAGTAGTGTCTAGGGTTTTCCACAAATAATTATGAATCTAGAAGAATGCTTGCATCTCACATTCCCCTATATAGTATACAAACAAAAACCACTTGGTGCTTATGGAAATTGGATTTCCAACTATGACAAGGTATGGGACCAACTTCCGACAGTGTATCTCAAGAGGCGAATACACCTGGGTTCAACAAGAACTTCTTGCAACCCGGCCCATACATGACTGACCACTCATTTCTCTTGAGTGTATCGAATATATTGTCACCTTACGGTTGGTATACCAACATAACCGTTCCCGGGAGATACAGAATTGAAAGAAGTAACAAATATGAATATTATCTAGATGGTGACAATACACCCTAATGGGAGCGACCCACATAGCCATGCTACCTGCCCGATTTTTCTCATTTCTTGGGTGTGAGGCTTGAGGCTAGACTTACCTTTTCATCATCACAGTTTATTTCTTTTGAATGCCACATCGTCAAATCTCGCCAATCACTAATTGACTTCCCCAAAAATATATTATAGGTATAAAGCGAGAGAAACGAATTCCTCTGCCACCATATAAATACGTTTGAAGAGATCAACGTACGTGATCAGTTAGAATTACTTTGTCAGACATTCGTCTATACAAATTGTCCTGGGATTGGACAAACCAAAGGCACTACTCAAGAATAGCCCTTGCATATCGCCGTCTTCAATTTAAAAATCTCTGACGCGTGGCGTATAATCAAATCAAAGTGGATCATTAATCTGGTCTCTTTGAAATGATTAATGAATATATTTCCTTAATAAATTATTAATCTAAATCTCATTCCAGTTATAGAAGGGTAAAATAAAAAATAAATAAATAAATAAATAAACCTAATTCGCGATTTCATTTACAGCAAGAAGAAACGAGACCGACAAGAAATTCGAAAACAAAACCTTACCGCATTCGATAACTTTAGCGATTTCGATTTCATGTTCGTTCTCAACGAAGTCGAGCACAGAAAATTCGAGAAAAGAAAAACCCCCAAATCGATTTAGGAAGCTTCCTTCTTTTTTCGATCATTGTCTTCTAGGCGAGCAGCAAAAAGTTTTTTTTTTCCCCTCTTTCCCGCTTCGTATTTTGGATCTTTTATTTACTTGTACGTTTTTTTTGTTCGTGAATATCAGTAGATACTCATGGACTAATTGCGGTTGAATAATTGTATAGGCTGTTATTGTTATTGATATTGGACTGGGCTGTTATTCGTATAGGCTGTCATAAAAAACATAAAAGTATAATTTTTTTTTGACCGAAACCGTCCGAAACTAGTAAATTTTCAAATGATCGATACCGAAAATGAAACCGAGTTTTCGAACCTTGATATAAATACATAAACTACAATACATTTTCCCAATCCTGCACCAAGGAAAATAGAATGTCCGTCCGTCGCTCATTTATATTTCTATACTAGCAGCGGTGGTAATTAAGAAAAATCCACGATTAACAATGCTTTATTTCTATAATGTTTTCAGGACTACTGCCACTGCTTTTCAAGTCAGAGGCTTGGCCGACTGTTGACATCTGGTACATATTTGTTAACATTCCCTGTAGGTTTTCTATTATTTACAACCATTCAAAGAATTTTGAGTGGCTATGTTTTTATGTTGATTTTTTTTTTTGTAGAAAATATTGCAAATAATGCTACGATAACACCACCATGACGAGTATCATCGATTCAAGGTTAACTTAAGGTTAACTTTGGGCACAATGTTTAATCTGTGAGGAATGAGGATTATATATAGAGACCATTTTATATAGTAGAATTTAAAAATATTGTTAAAGGAAGATTACCGGTGTACAGAGAGATGATGGCCATATCATATGATCACTTAAATATGTGTAATTATGTATCATACAGAATGTGTGATGTTGGACTGGATGTTTACACAAAAGCATAGAGCATTTGGGCTGTATTGTCAAATTCAACTTGGATCTTTACACATGTACTTCGATTAGTGAGTAGGTGTTCAATTTCTATGCTTTACAATTTCTATTGTACTTCAGAAAATGGTGAGTGCTATTATTACATACTTATGTTGCATACACTGTTATCATTGTTACTTCAATTTGATACTCCATTTTAAGGTACGGTAAATCTACAAAACAAATAGAATTTAGTAAGGTTCTTATCACAGAAAAACTATGAGCATGTCAAAGACGTTGGTAATTTGTAAAATGAGTGTGACTGAATCACATTCATTCTGGGTGTTTTCTAACTACACGTGTGCAACTTTTGTCCTGTTGTAAAAATTTGTAATCAACGCTTTTATTATAGAATCCATATTAAACGAAATTTTAAGATTTTGACAACTTGATGGCTTGGCTTATTAGATACGTTGATTACATTTTCCATGCATACCTTCGTCACTGTGATGAATTTCATGCTAAATGACTAGAAAAATAAGTATTTCATCAAAAAGTAATTTTGTTTAAGACAAACCTGTATGCATAGCACGGGTACACACTTGTGTAAGTAATGGTAAAGTTGCTATTATTGCTGCATGGAGCAAATATTTAATATATCCACATTGGTTGTTTGTTCTATTCATGAGTCAAAGTATGGTGGTAATTTTTTTTAAAACTCGCTTTTAACAATTCAAAAATAAAATCACAATTTTCAACCATCAAATGTGATTTTTCGACTACATGCCTATTTCCTATTTTAGTCCCCTTTTCAAACATCTAGGAAGAAAATTTGTTCATGTTTATTTCTATGTATGATACATCATGCCAATGCAGGTTCACTCAGTACAAGTCAAAATATACAAAATAATGTAAGCATCATGTCCATGTTTCTCGCTATTGGTTATTTATCTATTATACTCCTCTAATTTAGATATTTCATTGTTACAATCATATATAGTTGCCTAACCATCAGGACATGATACCTATTCTTTGCACCATTTGAGTTGGTTAACATATAAGCTTATAATATAATATTTCGATCGTAAATCTTAAAACTTCTACACCATATCGCTAGGCCATTTATGTTAATGAATTGATTCCCAATGGTCTTCTGTTATGGGCTGTTGGAATAGGGAAGTGCTTTATTTGCCAAATGCAACATAATTAGTGGAAGAAAGACATCTTTTATCTTTACATATTTCCAGTTATAAGGAAATGCTGACAAAACCTTATCCAAACAGGGCTATTTAAATGAATACTGTAGCTAGAAATTCCATAAAAACATATATATTTTCATCCATATTTGGAAATGGTCCTTTAAAATTAATGGGTTTTTTTTTTTTTTTTTTTTTTTTTTTTTTTTTAAATTTTTTTTTGGTCATTGATGAAAGTGTGAACTTTCATTTTTGTTTATTTCAGTATTGGAATTTACAGCTATAATTGAGGTTCACGCTAAAATCTTCAATATTTTGCATAAACTAATATGTTGTTTACTTATGTTTTGTTTCTATATCACTGTTATCTTTAGTATTGGTTACATTATTCATATTCAGCACTGATGTTTTCAAAAGCATATCGCGATGCAAATTAGTAAAATTATGGAATATAAGATGGAATTTGAAACAATTGTCCATTTTTACAACATTTTACCACACTACAACCAAGTTTAGAATTCATATATCAATATAAGATGGAATATAAGCATATCTATTCATATTCAGTATAGTAAAAGCATGTCTCTTAACTCAAAAGCATGCATATATCAATATTTTATGAAACACTGCAAAAATGTCATAGTACAACATTTTACCATATTACAACCAAGTTTAGAATTCACGTCACATTATAACATAAATTGTTAGTCTTTATGAGAATGTTCAAGAAGCCTGGCGCCTCCTGTACAGATTTTAGACTCCAACAAATTACTATAACCATTCTCCAGCACAATGCAAGTGAGCTACCAAAATAAAAAAAACTATAAGCATGCGGTGCTACTTTTTTGAGTAATTATTTTGGAGTGCATATCAGGTTTACTTATGAGTGAAAAAAGGCATATAAAAGACCTAGTTTGATTTTAAAATATACTCTAACTACTCGGGCACCTCAAAATTCGTAAGGCAATGTAAGATTGATCATGAAGAATCAATTTTATTTTATGCATGGTATATATAATTGTACAAACTTAGCCCACTCAAAAAAGCATCGCCAAACGGATGGAATATTATGAAGTACCGATTAAATTAACTAAAACTTATTATTTTTATTTTTATTATTTCATAAACAAAATATTATGGCAAATCAGTGTGAAAAAATAACTAATACAAACTAAAAAAATGTATTGTGATATACTTTTGTAAACACAAAAGATCAACGTCGTTCAAGTATATTTTCTTTTGACGGAGAACTAACTCTTAAACCCCACGTTCCAACCTAGATCAAGAATATTCTCCACAACTCACTTTTGAATTTTGACATTTAGGTTAATATATTTTATTTAACTAGAAATTAAAAAATGTTACATATTCAAAATAATTATGTTATCTATATTAATTTATTTGATTAATTATTCTAAAACAATAATTTCAATTTGCATGCCACTTTCATATTAACCAAGTAGACAAAATTAAATTTTCAATCAAATATGAAAACTTATTAAGTACATAACAAAAATTATTAACGTAAATAATAATATCATATTATTCAATTTTCTATTAATCCCTTCTTTGTTTTTTCTTAATATCCACATTTGAGTCAACTATGTAAACCGATAATAACTGAAAATTTAACATATTTTGGAAAAAAATCACTTGATTAAGTAAGTAAAAATAATAGAGATATTTTCTTTTCCAAGCCCAATGTGTAAGACATATAATATAAACTTATACATCATAATTTTATTTTATTTTCTAAAAATCAATTATTTTACTTAATTCATCAGATGATGCATAATAAGCTTTTATTTTTTATCATTAATAGTGCAAATGTTACATTTTAAAAAATAAAGTGTGCAACGCACAGGTTACACACTAGTTAAATATATATTAGTTACTAATAACTATTTATTATTATCGTGTTTATTTGTTTTCACTACTTTAATAGTCAATCTAACTGAAATAAAAAATCTTATACCAAACTAAAATTTTCAGTTTGTATTTCTTGATTGTTAATAAATAAGATAATTATTCGATATTCGTTTGAATCTATGGACGTGGATATTCAATATTTGAGAATTATTTCGAATAAAGCTATTACAATATCTACATTCAAAAGTATCAATTTGACAAGTTTATTGGACAACCTACCTTGTCGTGTCCAAATTTAAATGCCATGTTGGACTTTATAAAAATAATAATAAACCATAATATAAAAAGCAAAGATTATCATGTGAGCAAGCGTGGGATCAAAAGTTGGGGATGGGTCGAAAGGGGATGTCAACGACAAGTCAGAACGCATGCACATGTGGGCCAGCCCATATACAAACGATCCGTATTTAAGGAAAGATACAACTCATGTGGTCCGGAAGACGCATGGTCAACAGCATTTCCCATTGAGTTCTCGCATGCCCCCACCACTTTCACTGCATGCTGCCGACCATGTCCATCCTCGTTTCCTGTTATTGACTTTTCCTTGCTAGCCTTACATGAACCATCTTTGCAACCGAGTCTACTGTAAACTCTTTCAATTCTACATCAAAAATCCATGCAGTTATCCATATTATACTGCGTCCGATTGTTGCTCTTAACTCTGAACAACAGCATACAGTAAAGTAGTAAACAGTTGGTTTGTATAGTGCTGTATAAAACACATAGCTAAAAGGTCACAAGTTAAACCATCTGCTTACGACCTTCTAACATGAAAGGAAAATTAAAAATAAAAAGAGCACTGTGTAGTAGTATAGTACAGTCAGTACAGTTATATAAAGAGCGCACTAAACCCAATTTAAGCGTGCACATCTGCCCAAAATGAGCGGCTACACAAAAATGGCATCAAAGTCATCAAGATCCATGGATTTATCAAGCGTTAACTTCCAAGAAGAAAGTAGAAGGCATCAAGCAGAAATCATGGTGAGCAGAAACTGCTCTTCAACTTCTCAAAGATTCAAGGGCTGTCGTGCTATCGGCAATGATACGACAATGCAAGGTGCTATAAGAAGAGCGTTTTCGATGCGGAAACCGGGCAGTAACTCGGTTGGCGATGGATATGGAAGAATTCATGATGAAATATTCAATCTTAACTGTGATGAAGAACATGATGTTATCGCAGAAGAATGTGAGTTAGAGAAGAAGACAGGTGTGGTGAAGAAGAGAGGAAGGCTTTTTAGAGCCTGTAAGAAACTTTTTAGGTTCTAGATTTATGTGTCTTTGAATTCTGTTGTTCTTGGTTTCTTGTTTGTTTAGATTAGTTTGAATCAGATATCTTTTTCATTCTGCGGTTTTAAATTCTAAAGCAAATCTGCTGTTTAAGCCAGAGTTCTGATTTTGTTTTTGACAAGAAGTTTAGTGCTTTTTCTTGCTTAGAAGACTGATGAGCTAAAATCCGAAACAGCACCCTGTTAAGCGTTCAAATTTCAATCAAAATTGAGTACAGCACTATTTGCTCTTAAACGCTGTTTATGTGTGTATATATATACACACAAGAGTAGAATTAAGAGCAGTACCTCAAACAATGCAACATCCCTTTGGTCGTTTGATTTCTATTACATATCCGGGTTAAATAAAACAACGAAGAAATGCAGCTACCTTTCTTTATTCTGAACCGCTTTATATATTTGTACACATGGCATGTGCCTGCTTTTCTTTTTATCATTTTGGGCCTTTATTCATAGCCCATTAGTTTATGTATATGTAGAAAACGAAGCCTGCACTATCGATTCATTCTTTTGAGAAATAATACAACCTCATTACTTCTCTTTTACATCTCAATATCTGTTCATTCAATTCACAGAATAAACTGCCAAATTCTAATTTGGTATCAAAGCTAATCAAATCAGCTTAACTGCTTTCGATCCTAGTGATCATTGTTTCAACTTATCTGATAGATTTAAATCGGATAGGTGGTTTAAGTTTCTTCTCCTCAGAGTATTTTCATCATCGGAGAAGAAGAGGGAAATTCCTGATCAACTGTGCCGTGCTATCAATCTCAAACACACCTCCTATTCATATAGTCTCGTTGTGCGCAAGAAAGGGCTGTCTCAGCTAATTCGGTATATGTCCCCTTATTTGAGTCAAAAAATTCATTTAAGAAAATCAAGAAGCAATCACGAAATCACTGTGTCATACCATTAAATGCAATCAGAGAAAGATCATCATCTTGATTACCTGTTTGCAGCAGTTATTCTTGAAAATTGCCCTTGATTACCTGATAAACTTTCAACTCTGTGCATATCCTTTCTCGGTTGTTTTGAATTTCATCATGGCCAACGATAATGGTTCATCCGATTCAGCCTCTGCAAATGTTTCTACATCTCAAAATGGTGTATCAGCTCAGACAGATTGATAAAAACCATTGTAAGTCCTCAATCACAACTTATTACCACTCAATTGGATGAAAATAACTACCTATTGTGGAAACTACAAATTGAAACTGCTCTTGAAGGCTATTGGTTAGAAGGGTACGTGTTAGGTACTATTGATACCCCTTCAAAATTCATTACTGATCAAAATAATAGGGTTGTGAGTAATGAAGATTATGTGAAGTTTCATAGACAAGATCGTCTAATCAGTTCTTGGCTGCTATCTTCTATTAGTCAAAGCATATTACCTCAGGTTATAGGTTGTAAAACATCAAATAAGATTTAGCAAACTATAGAAAAAGGGTAACAACCAAGCTCATGCCAAAGTCATGCATTATAAAAGGCAACTGCAGAAAAATAGGAAGGACAATATCTCTGTGTGAGAGTACTTAGGGGCTATTCTTTGGCTCCTAACGGGTCTGTTAGCCAACGGACGCGTCGGACGCGTTCAACGCGTCCGTTGGCTAACGGCTCATTTTGAGCCGTTGTGCCAACGGCTCAAAGTTGAGTCGTTGGCATAGGACGCGTCCGACGCGTCGGACGCGTCACACTTCTCCCCCCATTCCCCTACCCTTATAAATCCTCCCCCACTCATCTACTCCTCACTCATCTTCTTCCAACTCGCATTCTTCCACTCTTTCTTACAATGGAGAATCCATTTCCAAATGATGGTGATTCCGATTCAGACGATTTAGAGGATATCATCCTAATTGGAGCGTACTTACGTGGTCGCCGAAGCGAAATAGGACGCCGGATTTATACTTCGACGTATACCGGATTGATGTGGATAGATGACATACTTAACGGTCATCAGGCAAGATGTCAAAGGCAGTTTCGTATGAAACGGTTATGTTTTCTTTCGTTATGCGATAGGCTGGAAAGTTGCGGATTGACCACTTCAGAAAATGTTACTGTTCGTTATGCGATGGGCTAAAATCCGAAATAGCACCCTGTTAAGCGTTCTAATTTCAATCAAAATTGAGTACATCACTATTTGCTCTTAAACGCTGTTTATGTGTGTATATATATACACACAAGGGTAGAATTAAGAGCACCTCAAACAATGCAACATCTCTTTAGTCATTTGATTTCTATTACATATCCCGGTTAAATAAAACATCGAAGAAATGCAGCTATCTCTCTTTATTCTGAACCGTTTTATATATTTGTACACATGGCATGTGCCTGCTTTTCTTTTTATCATTTTGGCCCTTTATTCATAGCCCATTAGTTTATGTATATATAGAAACCGAAGCCTGCACTATCGATCCATTCTTTTGAGAAATAATACAACCTCATTACTTCTCTTTTACATCTCAATATCTGTTCATTCAATTCATAGAATAAATTGCCAAATTCTAATTTGGTATCAAAGCTAATCGAATCAGCTTAACTGTTTTCGATCCTAGTGATCATTGTTTCAACTTATCTGATAGATTTAAATCAGATAGGTGGTTTAAGTTTCTTCTCCTCAGAGTATTTTTATCATCAGAGAAGAAGAGGGAAATTCCTGATCAACTGTGTCGTGCCATCAATCTCAAACACACCTGCTATTCATATAGTCTCGTTGTGCTCAAGAAAGGGCTGTCTCAGCTAATTCGATATATGTCCCCATATTTGAGTCAAAAAATTCATTTAACACAACACCATAAAGGCTCGATTGTCACGCTTATAACCGTGAGAACTAGTATTACTAACGGTTATAACTGTGAAGCCAACATACGTGGGTAAATTTCGTCACGAATATTATCACGGTTACAACCATGATTAATGCATAATTTCCTCACGGTTATAAGCGTTAATAAATAGAAATACTAACGGTTATTAATGTTATAACTGTACTTATTGTAATGATTAATACCATTATAAACATGCAGTTGTACACCGTGACTAATCGTACTTTATAGCATTCATTGTTTCCATAGTGATCACGGTTATGATTGTAACTGTTAAAACCATCATAAATCTAAGCACAAACATCCGTAGAAAACAACCATATATATACATAGAAATGCTACAACACAATAATATATAATCACATCTGCAAAAAATGCTAAAATCATTTCCATACACAATAATATATATTTCATAGCAATAGAAATATATTCTCTGCTAGCTGCAAATAGTCAGATATTTAAAATAATAGACATACATGTAGCCAAAATGTTGTAAGTTATATACCGTCACTAACATACATAACAAATTTTGAACACAGCATCAACATATATCTTCCAAATTCAGTCTTGCAACTCTAATGTCTACACATGCCATCGTCAAGGAACCACCATTACCTGTAATACAAGATAGGTAAGTGTAAGTCTAACATTAAAAAGCCCTTCCTTGGAATGCAAGTTAGATATTAGATACATTGCTATGGTCACTGCATCACTCCTTTTAATACTGAACAGTACAAGACAGAATTAATATTTTGAGATTTCTAACAATATAATGAAAATTAAAAGTCAAACTTTAAACTATATCTACTTAGTATTAAAACCTATATACTGCAAATATTCCACAAATCCCAGTGATAGTCAATGCACTTGGCGGTTTCCTAGTCAACTTTATCATAACATATAAAGGAGGCATCAAAAAGGCGCATTAAACTACTAAGCTAAATTGAGTTCCTAATTCTCACAAATGCCTATAAAGTTTGCATAAATTTAGCGAAAATGCCCAACAATAAATATACTACAGTTTAGATAAAGTTGGTTGACCTTTGCAATGCCTCCGCACAAAACGATATCGGATGTTGACTTTGTCAGGCCAGTATACCCAAGCGCATGCTAAATGTAAAGGCATTTGTTTGCGAACTTTAGCATTTGTTCTCAATATTATGTTTCTTTATTGTTATGAAATTTATACAGCCTTCTTCTTACCTTTTTTTTTACAACATTGTTTATTTGGTCTAAATAGCGATGTGAAATAAGACTGTCAAGCCAGTGAATGAGATGATTGAAATGTTTCTGTATAAAAGATTACTCTACAGTTATGACAATCGAGTTAAAGTATATACCTATTTTATTTTTTTATTCTTTTCACGGACGCATAATATATTAAATGCTAGAAACGAGGTAGAGTTCTCCATTAAGATATTAAGTTTACATTAAAAACCTTGATCACCCAAAAATACATTAGGAAAAACTTAATTTCAAATGTGTTCAAAGGGAAAGGGCAATGAACATTTACCTTGGTAGGAGTTAGAACAGTCCGTTGTGCAGGATACAATATCACCCTAGTTGATTTCCTTTAAAAAACAGCAGAGCGCACATGTTACATAAAACTTTTCTAACAAATATTTTCATACTGAAAACTAGTATAACATAAGGAAATAACTAAAGCAATAACTATCACGGTTAAAACTCAATAAGTTTACTATGGTCCAGGTTAACATGAAATAAATTGAGAAAACTAAAAAAATAGTTATTCACTGTTCAGTTAAAGAAGTTGCAACCAGAAGGATAAACATAAGTGCATATTGATTTATAAATTCTAAAAAATACTATTTAAGATATATAAAAGGATTAATTGACAAGAATAATCCGAAGTTTAACATGTCCGCCCATATTAATCCCAAGTTTGCGTTATTCAAGAATAATCCCAAGTTTAGGGGGTGTCTTCCCAAATTGATCCCGATGACTTTTGATGACTTTTTCACGTGTTATTTTGGAATCAATATGGGAAGACACCCCCAAACTTCGGATTAATATGGGAAGATACAAGTAAATGAGATTAATTTGGGAAGAGACCCCCTAAACTAAGGATTATTCTTGAATAACGCAAACTTGGGATTAATATGGGCGGACATGTTAAACTTCGGATTATTCTTGTCAAATAATCATATATAAAAATATTAAATTCAATTTTAAACAGGGTGTAAGACATGGTCAATAGACCAATGTGACGTGCAAACAGTAATCACAAAATTACACTTACAATTCAACAATCTTTTATTAAACAATATCTGCTTTGAATTGCATGTCTTAATTAGCACCCCGGAAGAAATAATATTTAACTAAGTATTGAATGTTACATTGACTTAATTGCCGAGCAACGAAATTACATCACGTTGGCACTAAAATAAATTAAGTCAGTGTTTGATGCTTGTATTTCAAGATGCACACAAATCCCAAATAGTGGTTAAACTGGGCGAGTTTACTTACTTATACAAATAGATTAAAAGACTCAAATCCACTAAATGGAAAACAATCACATTAAACTTGTATACTTGGCATTAAATAAATTGACAACATGAGATGAATTACATAGAGTAGTCAATGAAAAACCCACGTCTTGCTATTAAGTGTGCAGTAGATATTTAGAGAAAAGAGCGGATGCATTTAGCATTGATTTCATATATATATATATATGTGTGTATATATATATATGTATATGTATATATATATATATATATATATATGTGTGTGTGTGTGTGTGTATATGTATATATATATATATATATGTGTGTGTGTATATATATATATATATGTATATGTGTGCGTGTGTGTGAGTGCGTGAGTGTGTGTGTACGCGTGCACATATAATAGACAAACACACATATATACACTAACACAGACACATAAAACGAAATGCTGCTTACAAAAGATGATAAACTAAACATGAGATAAAAGCTGAATAAAATTATGTCCGAGTAGAAAGAAAAGGAGTAGCAGTAATAATTAGTGGGTAAAATCCATTTGTACTAAGTTCACTTAAACAACTCTATTTTTAAATAGATATATGAAAGGGAAAACTCAGTACGAATAGCTTAATAGTGAATGTGACAACAAATAAATACCTTGTTAAAAGATGGAGCATTGTGTCAGTCATCATTCAATATCATCATACTTGATTATCTGGAAAATACAACATAAAACATATTACAATACATAGCTTTATATGATGTGTCAGAAAAGATAGCATAGAAAATATACATGGCTACATATAATGCATCCAAATAGAATAGAATGTCAATTGTGCAGCAATCAAACTATAGCCATATAATTAAATAATTTGGACCACTTTATCACACTAAAATCTTCTATTTTGAATATATACAGTAGTATAACCATTTATCCATTTCATAGTGGTGTACATTTTTTAATTTATTGCAACCTACGAACTGATAAGTTGCTCTTAAGCTTTGATTCTTCTTATTATAGTTTTTTGAACTGACAATTCTTTTCTTTAAGTTAAATCATGTCAGGACTATTGAGAGTATATATAACAATTCATTATCTTAAATATCTCAGTTTGTAGGCTGGCATTACTTCGGCTTATATTCTTTCTTTTGTTTACCGAATTTCCCTTACTAACCTAGTTTGAGGATTCAAGTAATTTTCTTCTTACAAACCCAATTACCTTTTGTATAAACAACAGAACAGTGAAATAATTATAAACATGATGGAACATAGATAAGAAGCCAACGGTTAATTAGCATATGACATGTTATCAATTATTATTAATCACTAAAAACCAAGAACTCGTGTCTCTGTTACCATATCAACATCTCTTACCTGAATAATTAACACAATTTGTTTTATATAGGCCTAAAACTCGAATGATTTTCAAATTGAACTGAATATACAATTTTTAAGCCGCGTACGATAATATGATACTTTATATTAGGTGATTGAAACCTAAATTATCATTCGAGATTATTATATAAAGTTACTTAACAAGATTTTAGTCCATAGTCTTAAGTTCCCAAGACATGTTCAATACCGAGACGTGCTTTTAATGCTCCTGCAACACCAAGACGTGCTGAGAAAACACAGTATTTCCTTGCTGAGGCAATACATGCTTTTAATGTTGCGGCTAAAAAAGAACTGAGTCTATCGGTTGGAGACTATGTTGTCGTTCGACGGGTTGCTCCATCAGGATGGTCAGAAGGAGAATGCAAAGGCAAAGCAGGCTGGTTCCCTTCAGCTTATGTTGAGTGACGCCAACACATCCCCACAAACAAAGTTCTTTCTAATTATTTTTAACTCATATAAATATAGCATGGAAACCTCTTCCGTTATATTTCGGAGATCTGTTGTATCTTATTGATGAGTCTTAATGCTGATAATTGTTATTGTCTGATATTTTTGGTTTTAATGGATGAATAGTGTATCTCAATATGGACTTTAAAAAAAATATCATGTTCAATACTTTAATTGATAAGTTTAAATTTTGCATTAGTGGTCTTAAGCTCTACTGAAAGAATCTTATTATTACTTAACCAATGAATTAAATACATCTACTCATGACTTTATATTAAGAAAATGCTGCATTAGTTGGTGAAATTATTCCAAGTTACCTTCCAAAAAAAATCCATCTCTGTCGCCACCTTTATCAAATGAACTTTATGATGTCCAGTTGTTTGACTGTTAATGTTTAACAAAGATTGATCTTAGAGTAGGCGATCCAAATATTCCACGTCCTTGGAGTCGACATTTCCTGAAAGAAGGTTAACTCCTTAGGTGAAAACAAGACAAAAAGTTATGATATTGCAAATAATAATGTGACAAAAAGATTCAACAGTAACGAGCAGAATAATGAACCCAGACTACAAGAGTTTCTCAAAAAGATAATACATTAAGTCATGTGCGAACCTGTGAAAAGGATAATATATTAAGTCATGTGTAGCCATGTGCATTGTCCAAATTTTGGAAAGACAATACATTAAGTCTTGCCCAGGTTAACCAAAAAGATTAAAAAAAGTTAGCAAAGAGGAAGTTCATATAAGATCAAGGAAAGCATTAGGAACAACAAAACTGTGAAAAAAAAAAAATGAACTTGCTTGCAGTGATGACATCTCTAACATGGATTATTTTTACCATTGTTAAAGAGGATTAGTCAACCGTCATTGTTTCCTAGAAGATCAACACCAATATTAGTCTTTCCTTACATGAGTTATTTGCAATGTCTAACTTTTTTTTTTGGTTTCATGCTTGCGCATGTGCACAACTTATGGCCGTGCATTTAGTGGTGAATAGAACAATCTGTATATTAACTGCGTATCATTTTGAAATGACATGATTTTTTTTGGGCACCAAAATCTGAGAAGCACGGTAGAATAAGCTCAGAACATTGCATGTTGAAAAATATCAGCCACTTTATGGTTTATACTAATAGAACATTACACCTTTACACCAAGTCCAATTCAGTAAAAGACCTTTATATTTTATATTGATAAAACTTCACACCTTTACACTATATTTAAACCTGTAATGAAAACCAAGACAAATACTTTCTAAAAACCAATTTATTAAACTAGCATCACTAATTCAATCATCTAAATAAGTTACAATAAGCTTTCTCAAATTATTCTACTATTAGTAAAATAATCATTTGACATAAGATTCAACGATGGGACAATCATTGTTTTCTATTATTTCATTTGTTAGTACAACCAAGACAAATTCTAAATGTTTTTCAAGAAAACAGTGAATGAGCTGGACCAAGAGAGAAAATAATAGCAAGGGGATGACATAGAGAGAAAGAAGAGGAAGTTGGGTTATAACTGAGCAATAGAGGTGCATTGTATACGTGCAAACACAAACGAATAATGTAAACCCCCAACTACGATAATAAAGCAATCATTATACTTGATCAACAGAAGATACATGCAGCAACAAAGAAAAATCGCAACCAGCAAATGGCAAGCTTCTTGGTCATTAATGGGCATGAGCTGAAAAAGTAAGTTGAAATGTGTAATGCACTGGGAACACCATGCAAATAACTTGTCATTTTTCTGTCTTTACCACTAAAACATAAATTTGTTTAAAGTTTGGGTTCACATCATAAAACATTAGATTTATATTGCTCAGTTTGCAATGTTTCAAGAGAGAATAGCTTAATATCTATAAGAGTTAAAAATAATCTTAGAATGCACCAAATGCCACTTAAAATTTAACACAGCTGTTAAAGACTAATCTAATTGGGGTAAACAGAAGAAAAAAGAAGTTTATTCAAAAAATGTAAACATAATCTTTTCAGCGGAGTGGTTTGAGTTTCCAAACAATGTCAGCTGGCATGACCTCCTTCTTGAGATCAGGCTTTTTTTGGGAAGAAAATACCCTCTTCCTGACAGGCGGCCTGATTTATTTGAAGTGAAGGTAGGTCAACCTCAAAATACATAAGATTCGAAGTAAACCGGCCACCAGGTCGTAGCCTCTCCCTTTGGACGGCATTCACCAGCCACCTTCCTTGAGTTGATTATGTGTATTTTTTTCTTTTGAAACTGGGATGCGTGATTTTTGGTAATTAAATTAGCGCTTAAGGGCATGCAACTCGCTATTTGTAGTAGAGGCAAAGTGATAGTAGAGGAGAAGAAAATCTGACGTGAAAAAATGATGCTCAATATTAGAATTGAGGGGAAGAAGATTAAATTCTATCGTGAGGTAACAGCTGTTCACAAATATCCCTAAATCACAAAATCAATGTCTGGTACGAAACCTCACTAAAAACCAACTCCTACAACAAAATATGATGAAAAATCCATTATGAATCTGAATCGATCAACGTAATCAAAAGCATTTTACAACCTGACAAGACTTTGATCCATGAGGTCTTATATTATTATGCTACATTCACTTCATTAACCAGAATCGTTAGAATTGAAGATTTGAGGAAATGAAAATACCTGATGAAGTGGCGCTGGAACGAGGAAGAGGCGGAGAGGATGATAAACAAAGATCTGAACTTTAGGTGGAAGGGCGGCAGTAGAGATCAAAACTCTAATAAAAAATTGTACATTTCGCAAGTCAAAAGCGTGATAAAGGAGAGAAGTAAAAAAAGAAACTGGAATAACAACCCTGTCCAGTATATTTGAACTTTACGGAAATGCCCACCTATTATCATGGAAACAACCGTGATAACTGTTTATCACAGCAATAACCATTATAAATTTATCACGGTAATAATAGTGACTAATTAAAACAAAAAATGTGTGACAAACTGGCTTGTTCGGTGTTGTGTAAGAAAATCAAGAAGCAATCACGAAATCACTGTGTCATACCATAAATGCAATCAGAGAAAGATCATCATCTTGATTACCTGATTGCAGCAGTTATTCTTGAAAATTGCCCTTGATTACCTGATAAACTTTCAACTCTGTGCATATCCTTTCTCGGTTGTTTTGAATTTCATCATGGCCAACGATAATGGTTCATCTGATTCGGCCTCTGCAAATGTTTCTGCATCTCAAGATGGTGTATCAGCTCAGACAGATTGATAAAAACCACTGTAAGTCCTCAATCACAACTTATTACTACTCAATTGGATGAAAATAACTACCTATTGTGGAAACTACAAATTGAAACCGCTCTTGAAGGCTATTGGTTAGAAGGGTACGTGTTAGGTACTATTGATAGCCCCTCAAAATTCATTACTGATCAAAATAATAGGGTTGTGAGTAATGAAGATTATGTAAAGTTTCATAGACAAGATCGTCTAATCAGTTCTTGGCTGCTATCTTCTATTAGTCAAAGCATATTACCGCAGGTTATAGGTTGTAAAACATCAAACAAGATTTAGCAAACTATAGAAAAAGGGTAACAACCAATCTCATGCCAAAGTCATGCATTATAAAAGGCAACTGCAGGAAAATAGGAAGGACAATATCTCTATGTGAGAGTACTTAAGCAAGACTAAGTCACTGTTTGATATGTTAGAAGCAGCAGGTCAAAAGATTTCTGATTCTGAATAAATCTTGATCATTCTTAACGGTCTAAGTGAAGAGTACGAGACTGTTGAAGCCATTATTGCCACACAAAAGCAATTCTCATCAATGGATGACGTTCATTCTGTTCTTTTATCCCATGAAGCCAGGACAGATAGTAAAAGAAATCAAGATATTAATTACAGCATCAACTATGCAACAAACAAGAATAGAAATCAAAATAATAATACTAAACCTGACCAAACTTTTCAAAAAAGTGGACCATCAGGTAGAGGCAGAGGAAGAGGAAGATGAAGCAATAGTAACAACTAACCAAAATGTCAGATACGTGAAAGGATTGGGCATACTACAACAAAATGTTACTTTAGGTACAATCCTAACTATGCCAACAGTCAAACTAATAACAACCTAAATGGTTCAAATCCAAGTGCAAACATTGCTCAAGCGCAATCAGATCAGAGTACACAGTCAGATGGCTCAAGAAATCAAAATGATACAGAAATCAAAGTGATACAGCTAGATTGGATCATATTAATGATGATAATCGGTATCCATATTCAGGAGCTACCAATCACATAACCAATAATCTTGAAAAACTCAATCTTGGAAATAGAGAGTACAAAGGTAATCAATCAATTTGCATGGGGGAATGGTAAATGTATAATCATCTCTCAATTGGCATTGGTAGCATAAATGGTAAGAGAAAACTCTTTTTACACAATTTATTAAGGGTACCCAAAATCAAGAAGAATTTAATTAATGTCTCACAGTTTCCTAATGATAATCAGGTGTATTTTGAAATTTATCCGAAATATTGTTTGGTTAGAGACATACTGACAAATGAAATTCTTTTGCAAGGTGATACTGTTAAGGGGCTATAGAAGTTTAGCTTTAAAAACTGTAGAAATACTGCAAAAATTAATTCCTTTTGCAATTATTCTGAAAACAGTTTAAACTGTAATAACAATGAAGTACACCCTGTTAGTGATATTGCCACTAATTGTAATAATATGTCTACCATTGATCAATGGCATTATAAACTTGGACATCCCAGTATTAAAATTATGAAGAAAAATCTTCTTGATAACAAAATGCCCTTTGATGATGTTAAATTACCATATGTATGCACCTATTGCCAAATGGGGAAGAGTCATAAACTACCATTCACCACTTATAGCACTGTATATTCAGAACCATTTGATCTTATTGTTGCTGGTCTTTGGGGTCCAGCACCAATAAGTTCTGATTTTGGATACAAATACTAGGGATGTCAATTTCCTACCCGACCCGTAACCCGACCCAAAACCCACACGGAAATTAGCAGGTTAACCCGACCCGTTTAGTTAGCGGGTCATTTTCGGATCAACCCGAATTTGACCCGATTATAAACGGGTGGGTTCAGGGTTGACCCGCTAACCCGATTTTGACCCACCAAACCCGATTATATATTGTATCTCTTCCATTCTATTAGTCTTTTATGTATACTATTAGTGTTAGTCTTTTATGTATGCAGTAATCAGTATGCTCGTATATGTAAGCTGTTATATTTTACCAATTTATTCTTATATGTTGTTAGTTAAATTTTACTTATAACAACTATATCTCTTGCATACTGGTAGTCTTTAATTTATGCAGTATGGGAATATATACTTATGTATAGAAAATGATTTTTGAATATGGAGATTTCATGCTTTATATATGTGTTGTCTGTTGGTGACTTTGCAACTTGTTGCATGTTGGTGATTATATAACAGTGTGCATGTTGGTGATTTGGCTCTTTTGTTGCTTATATTAGTAGGCAATATCTATCAATGGGTCAAACAGGTAAACACGACCTGATACGACCCTTTTAGTTAAATGGGTTACGCGGGTCGGGTCGGGTCAACCCATTTATAAACGGGTCGGGTTAGGGTTAGGAAAATACGACTCGTTTAATAAACGGGTTGACCCTACCCGTTTATAAATCTACCCGAACCCGGCTTGACCCGACCCGACACGACCCATTGACAGCCCTAACAAATACTATTTGTCTCTTGTTGATGCATGTACAAGATATACCTAGTTATACTTATTAAAACCTAAGTCTGACACATTCAACTCTGTTTTAAATTTTATGAAAAAGATTGAAAATCAATTTAACTGTAATATAAAAACTTTTCAATATGATGGTGGTACAGAATTTAAGCCTCTTAGCAATGCATTTGAGTCCAAAGGTATAATTCATAGGATCACTTACCCTTGTACTTATGAGCAAAATGGTCTTGTCGAGAGAACATATAGTCATATTGTAGAATCTGATTTAACACTACTGGCTCAAGCCTCTTTACCCTTAAAATTTTGGCCTGAATCATCCAATTCTGCCGTTTATCTAATAAACATGATGCCTACTAAGTATTGAATGATATCAGCCCATTAGAGAAGTTATATCATGTTAAACCAGACTATAGTAAACTAAAATCATATGGATGCCTATGTTTTCCTCACTTAAGACCATATAACTCAAATAAATTAGACTACAGGTCCAAACCATGTACATTCATTGGATATTGTTTGTATCGAAAAGGATATAAATGCATTGATACAAAAGGCAAAGTATATATCAGCAGGGATGTTATATTTGATGAAACCATCTTCCCATACAAAAGCAACAGTATAAAAAATTCAAAGAAAGTTTATCAACAAAGGGTTCTTGTATCTGAATTACCAGTTGAAATTGGTACCGGGTTAGAACATGATGGCACCGAGGCTACTATTGCTCAACATGATCATCCAAACACTGATGTATACTCCAGTACTGACCATGGTGAACCTTTCAGCCACGCTCAACAGTCCCCTGCACCAGTTGACAATGAAGCAAGTATTTCAGATAAAAGTGACAGATTTGAAAATGTTAATAAAGGTGCAACTTCTAGCAATAATAATGACACTGATTCAGATCAGAGTGCCTTACCATCAAGTCAACCTCCAACACAATCTAGTCACCATATGATAACCAGAAGCAAGATAGGGATATTCAAGCCAAATACATACACTGACACTGAAATTATGAGTGAACCAGCCAGCTATAATGAAGCTTCAAAGGATGCAAACTGGCTTACTACTATGACAAAAGAATACAATGTGCTTTGATAACAAATAATACTTGGAAACTTGTCAATCCTCCTGACAATAAAAATATAATTGGATGCAAATGGACATTCAGGTTAAATAAAAATCAAGATGGATCTATCAATAGGTACAAGGCAAGATTGATTGCTAAAGATTTTACATATGAATACGGTTTTGACTACAATGAAAATTTCTCACCTGTTGTAAAACCCTCAACCATAAGACTTATATTTACTATTGCGTTAAGTAATCAATGGAAAATCAAGCACTTGGATGTCGACAATGCATTCTTAAATGGTGTCTAGAAGAAGAGATTTATATGCAACAGCCATAAAGATTTTTGTACAGGATGCAACAAAAGTACTCAAATTGAAAAAAGCATTATATGGGCTTAAACAAGCTTCACGTGTATGGTTTGAAAGACTCAAAGCTGCTCTGTCATCTATGGGCTATCATAGATCAGAATTTGATTCATCCTTATTTATTAAATTAAATGATGCATCAACTATATGTATACTAATATATGTTGATGATCTTATCATTACAGAAAATAATGTGGATGAAATAAAGCACCTAATTAAATACTTAAACATGCAATTCTCAATTAAAGAGCTAGGTGATTTATATTTCTTCCTTGGGATTGAAGTGAAGAAAGTATCTAACTCTGAGATACACCTCTGTCAAAAGAAGTATATTTCAGAGTTAATTGCAAAATCAAAGATGGATGAAGCCAAATCTCAGTGTACACCAATGATATCCAATCAACATTTCTCTAAAAACAGTGGAGAAGCCATATGTAACATTAAACAGTATAGAAGGTTGTAGGAGCATTGCAATATTCTACTATAATACAACCTGATATTGCTTTTAGCATTAACAAAGTTTCTCAATTTTTACATAATTCACTGGATGAGTACTGGAAAGTTGTGAAAATAATTCCCAAATATCTAAAGGGAACTATCAATTACGGTCTCACTTTAAAGGCATGCAAACAGTTAACATTATAGCATATACAGATTCAGACTGGGCAGCTGATATTGATGACAGAAAATCAGTAATTGTGTACTACATTTACATAGGAGACAGTTTAATATCATGGTGTTCAAAGAAGCAGCATACAATTTCCAGATCTAGTGCAGAAACAAAGTATACAAGTGTGACAAGTGCTACTGCAGAAATTCTATGGCTACAATCGATACTAAAGGAACTAAGGCTAACATCTAATGTAAATCCAATAGTTTGGTTCGACAATCAGAGTACAATCTACATGACAGCTAATCCTATTCAACATGCAAGGACCAAACATATTGAAGTAGATATCTACTTTGTTCGAGAACAAGTGCAAAATGGAAATCTAACTATAAACCACATATCATCATACTATCAAAAAGCAGATATCTTTACAAAATCTCTGTCAGCAAAGAACTTTATTAGACTCAGAGATGAACTAAAAGTAAAGGATTGTTACAACCTGAGCCTCATGCTCCATTCAGATAGAGCTTTGTTGATTTGATAGAAAAACTGAAGACTCATAGTGATTCCAGCCTTCTCTAGGCTGATCGAGCTGAGTATGGAAGATTCATCATAGATCTGAAGCTTATCTTTCTATTTGGCAGCAACTTGAAATAATTTAGGGTTTTTTGTTAAAAAACCTAACCCTAAATTGATGGGGAGAAATAAAACAATGAAGAAATGCGGCTACCTTTCTTTATTCTGAACCGTTTTATATTTTTGTAAACATGGCATGTGCCTGCTTTTCTTTTTATAATTTTGGGCCTTTATTCATAGCCCTCAGTTTATGTATATATAGAAACCGAAGCGTGCACTATAGATTCATTCTTTTGAGAAAAAATACAACCTTATTACTTCTCTTTTACATCTCAATATTGGTTCATTCAATTCATGGCATAAATTGCCAAATTTTAATCGGTTTCTCTCTTCTTCCATTAAGAGCACCTCAAAAAATACAAACGATCTCCATAGAAGGAAAGATACAACTCAAGTGGTTCTTGAAGCCGCATGGTCAACATCATTTCGATTAAGTTCTCGCATGTCCCCGCCACTTTCACTGCATGCTGCAGACCATGTCCATCCTTGTTTTATGTTATTGAATTTTCCTTGCAAGTCTTACTTGGAGTATCTTTGCAACTGAGTCTGCAATAACTCTTTCAATTCTGCATCAAAAATACATGAAGTTATCCATATTTTATTGCATTCAATTGTAACTCTTAACTCTGAACAGCAGTATACAGTAACCAGTTGGTTTGTATAGTGTTGTATAAAACATACACCTAGTCTTATTCTTTCAAATTATGTTAAATTACACAGTAAAATGGTCACAAGTCAAACCATATGCTTACAACCTTTTAGCATGAAAGAAGAAAATGAAAACAAAATGGATACAATGTAGTAGTATAGTACAATCAGTGTAGTTATATAAACAGCATTAAATCCAATTCAAGCTTGTCATTTTCCCACCCATAAAAAGAAATGAAGTCATAATAATCCATGGGTTTATCAAGCGTCAACTTCCAAGAAGATAGCTGAAGGCATCAAGAAATCATGGTGAATAGAAACAGCTCTTCTACTTCTCAAAGATTTAGGGCAGTGGTGTTATCAGCAACGATATAACAATGCAAGGTGTTATAAGAAGAGCGTTTTTGATGCAAAAATCGGACAGTAACTGTTAGAATTTCAATATATATTAACAACAATCATTTATGAAACCCTAGATCCAAAAATGTAACTCATATGGATTTAATTGAAAACAAATCAGAAAATAGATAACTTAATTAGTAGAAACGTACCTGAATCTGTATTTAATCATTGCAATACCTGAATCCATAGTCGGTTGCAAAACAGGAAGATGAATTTGGTTTGGTCTTCCAAATTGACACAAACCCTAGATCTGAAATTAGCTCTCCGTAGAAGAGGTTACAGAGTTGCTAAGGCTTGTGTAATTCAGGGACCATAACTCCATATTTATAAAGTTGGCATTTTATAATTCGGCCCTTCAACAAATTAAAAAATGCCCCGGTATCTACACATTAGGCCCATGATAAGTTAAACTTTAATCCTTTTAATTCTAATCTAAAATTAGATCACTTTACTTAGGCTTTACACCAAAATAGCACAACATTTTATTTTACATATGTGACCCAATTGTCGAAATATTCCAACAATCTCCCCCTGGGCCACATATGAAATAACCTTAAAATGTGTTTAACTTTATGAGCTCCAAAATTTGCTATTTATAACATATGGTATATCTGAAACAGTCTCGTCCATTAATTGTGTTGACAAAGGATTAAAGCGGCATTCGTTACATTTATCGTAACTAAACCCATCAATGGTCATATATATCAATACAATCAAAAGACATAGATCAATCATGGATGTGTAGCATGGAAATTACATGAAACGTGATCTATTCATGTCTATTTCCAACTGGTCCTTCTTTAGTGAGATCGAAACATTTAATATTTAAACAACCTGAGTGCAAAGAAAAACTCATTACTTTATTTCTGATCAGAAAAAGAACTTGATATACATATATCTGTAACTGAAACATAGAGCAATGAGTCATTTGACAATACCAAATATAAACTCCCCTGAACCAAAATATCCTTACATAAAAGTTACACCAACTGAGCTATATGCTCATGAAAGACCTTATGTGATAATCTTTTGGTAAGCGGATCCGCCATAATGGAGAATGTCTAAATATGCTCTGTGAATTACAATATATTTTGCACTCTTCCCTTATTGGAAAATAATATATTCATAACTGTCACAATATTACTTGGTCTTTCAATTATTTATCAATAACTAGAGTCTTGTGACAAAGTTTCATTATTATTTTCCATATTTGGATGTCTTATAATTAACCAAAGACGATATTTCAAAGTGGTGGAAGTTATAAGTGTTTAAATGACACTTTTCCTTATATAATTTTTCCCATAAAATATATTACCATTACCTAAAGTGGATCTTTTATAGTAATGACATCCAAAATATTCGGATCTTAATTCTTTATGTAACACCCCACTCCCGCTATGATCACTCACTAAGGGAATGCCATAGCATCGGTGGAGTATTTTAGTGAATATAGAACAGAAAAATTACAACAAGACAGATATAAATAGTACTTGAAATTTTAAAACATCATCTCATAACAGCGGAAGTAAAACATGTCTGGTTACATCATAAAACCACAATAAAGGTCAAGTACAATATCCATCAAAATAAAGAAGTACATAATCCCACTCTCATACAATAGCCAAACAAAAGAAAAGATAACTGGATAACTGGAGCTTTACATCTATCCAAGCTCCTAAAGACTGGAACAGCAATCCGATCAAGCTCCACTACTGCTAGGATCCACCGTAGGACCTGAGGGTTGGGAAAAAGATAAAAACAACGGGGTCAGACATAAGTCTGAGCGAGTCCTATAACTTTAACAATACAATCGTTAAAGTAACCAGAGAAGACATAAACTGATATACGGTAACATATAGGGATGAATGGCTACCCTAAGCAGTCAACTAAACGAAGATAAAGGATAAAGACGCATCTACCCTCCCTAAGGTAAATTACTAAACTGCACCACACCAGTCGTTCCTAACTTAAAGGTTGATCCCACCCAAGGACTTATAAAATTTACTAATTAGTACTTGCGTACCCCTAGGTGACCAAGTAGGCGCCACGGGGCCCTACAATCCACTAGGTGTACACACTACTTCCCATTCGATCGGCTCCCTAACGTAGATACCCGTGCTGGCCCCACCGTGGGATGTATCATTCCCCAATGTGGCAACCTGATGAAACTAAAGGCGCACGGCTTATATCTACTCGATGCAACAACGGCTTACCTACCAGCCCGGGCCCACTCACGCATATGAAGCCCGTTGGACTTGCGTTGCCACCGCTAACCCGTTTGCCTCTTACAGTCAAGCCCAGTATGCGTGTCCCGTCCTCGACATGGGTCGAGCCCACAAAGATACGTATGGGTTACTGGTTGAAATGGGCCTCCACAAGCTACCCACCTAAGCTTGTCCCTTTTTCTAGTATATCCCACTTAACCCTTTAATCATGTTTTAATTACATGTTCCATTTTGGTTAAGTATTCTAATCGTATTTTCTATTGCCACCCAAGGCAACCACTAGATTTTCTCATGCCACCCGAGGCACCCACTTAACCCCTCATGTCCCTCTACATGCTAATGTGGTTAAGTGTTTCTTAATTAATTAATTAAGAACGTAACCTTTGTAAAGACCTCTCACATTAGACTGTCTTTTATGACCGCTGGTTAAGCCGGTTGGGTCCGGGCAGCCTTATGTCATAACAGAGTCTAACCTCGTGTCTTTACATTAATTACGTATTTAGTTTGTGCCTAAGACCTCTCACATTGGGCTAACATTTGTAGCAACTGGTTAAGCCGGTTGGGTCCGGGCAGTTTTACGCTACAACTGAGTCCAACCTCGTGTCTTAGTCAATTAATTACACCTAATTAATCACCCTCATAATTTTATATTAATTATCCCTAATTAATCAAGTTTTCTTAACATGGGTAGACCTAACTTAATAGGTAAATTCCCATGGGGTAGACCTAACTCAATAGGTAAATTCCCAACACATAGTATGGGTACACCTAACCAAATAGGCAAATTCCCATACTATGTTTATTTATTTTGTGTTATGCATAATTATATTAATTTCACACAATCTTATTAACTTATGCATTTAATTACCCCATCGTTCCCACGTAATTTCGTTCATGATATAACACATATAAAAGGTGTCAACTTGCATATGAATGAACATGTTTCAAAGGTGCCATCTTGCATATTAACAAACACATAACTTGCATATGAACTTGCATAACATGTCACATAACTTGCATATAATATGTCACATAACTTACATATTCATTTTGCATAACAAACTTGCATATTAGCTTATAGACTTGCATAATGTGTCATCATGAACTTGCATATTAATAAACATGTAACTTGCATATTTACATACATGTAACTCGCATATTAACAAACATGTAACTTGCATATAAAGAAGCATGTAACTTGCATATTTACATACATGTAACTTGCATATTAACAAACATGTAACTTGCATATTAACAAACATGTAACTTGCATATTTACATACATGTAACTTGCATATTAACAAACATGTAACTTGCATATTTACATACATGTAACTTGCATAGCATATTACCATGAACTTGCATAACATGCATATGATTACATAGCCCACAACTTGCATATTTAGCATCATGCAAACATAACATACATCATATTAAACTTGCATAAGCTTACATACTCAACATGCATAAACATAAGATTAATGCTAACATCATATCATATGATTCAAAGCTCATTAACCCACATACAAAACCATAAATCTCATCACATCTCATCTAATTAGTTTACCAAAAGATCATCAAAGTGATAGAAACTCACAACTAGCAACTTTGAACACCAAATGAAGAAGATTAAGATGCTAAGAAGGGATTAGAAGTTGATTAGAGAGTGATTAGTATGCAACCCTCTTCATAAAATTAGTGGAGGCCATGAGAGCTAGCATTTTGCCATAGTTTAGTCACTAGGTTTAATTATGAATGAATTAGGGTAGGTTAGGGTCTTATTTATAGATTAGGCAAGTGTTTTAGGCCATAGGATTAACCCTAGATTCAATCCAAGCCATCAAAGCATGTCTTGGGGAAGAAGTCAAGTGTAGGAACCATCTAGGGCCTTTAGATTAAAGATGGACCATGAGAACCATTCAAATGCAAAATCTGCACTTGAGCGAATCGGCCCACGGGTTGACAGCCAAACACCCTGGATTAACCCCTAGTCGACCCAGCGGGCTCGGGTCGACTTCAAAAATCGGCCGGTTCGGTTATTCCCCTCTCCCAATTCGCTGTTTTGAGCATTTTTGCATATTTATTTATTAAATTTTCAATTATATATATATATATATATCAATATATATATATATATATATATCTACACAACCCATTTCACTTAATTAAGTATACTTTAATTTGGGATTTTTCGTGAAACTTCGCGAGGCCATATCTTGGTCATACGGACTCCGATTTTCGAAAACTCGGACTCTATTTCGCGTATTTTTCCGAGACGAACGCAATGGCATAGCCCGTTTCCCTTGATTCCCATTTTAGAATTAACTTCTGCCTCGATTTATGTTATTACAGGTTATTGAAAATACGGGTTGTTACATTCTCCCCTCCTTAAAGGATTTCGTCCCCGAAATCTTCAAGTTAGGAAGAACGTATCCTACCATCCAATCATCCATCTACTCAAAGCATCATCCACGAGCAATCATTGTCCTTACAAGATTCTAAATGCTGGATGGATATATGCAAAAGTGTGTGTATATGTACTTACCTAATGCGAAAATCAGGCGGTTACTGATACAGTAAACCTCCTTAATGCAAACCATGATAGTGCCATGCATCCAATATGTATGCGAAACCCTATTGACACATACAAATTTCTACATGCGTGCACAACCATACACAAAAATGCATCATCCATATGATAACACAGCCATGATACATCCATCAATCTAACTACCACATCCATTTATGCAATATGCAACATGAAGTGACTGAGCCGATCTAGTGCCTAATGTGTGTGTATATGCATCCACGAGCAACCACTAGTAAACAATTGCATCCATATGCATCCATCAACCATAACATGTTTCAAACACATGTTTCAACCATAGGTTTTACCCTATCTAAAGGTCATAGGTATTAGCGAGAGGATATACTAAAGATAAGATAAGTACTAGACAAGCAATAAAGGAGAAGTTAAAAGACATACTCTCAAAAAGAAATGGATACAAAGAACGCATCTTTGCTTCCGTCTCCCAAGTAGCATTGCTTTCGTCATCTCCCCATTGCACTTTAACTAGCTGAACTTCTCTGTTCCTCAACTTCCTAGTTTCTGACCCAAGGATGCGAGTAGGAGCTCGTCGAATCGTCGCATCACGCTCTACCTCTACATCTCTAAGCAAGCTCGGCTCTACCACCTCCGCGGTCTCATGTAAGCACTTCCTCAAATGTGATACATGGAATACATCATGAACACCACTAAGTCTGTCGGGCAACTCCACCCTATATGCCATCCGTCCAATCCTTTCCTTAATAGGAAACGGCCCAACAAATCTCGGTGCTAACTTCCCTACGGACCCAAAGCGAACAACATTTCTCAATGGAGATACTTTGACAAAAACCATGTCCCCAACCTCAAACTCAAGATCCGTCCTTCTCCGATCCGCATAAGATTTCTGTCTATCTTGCGCTGCTTTCATCCTTTTTCGAATTAAATCAATCTTCTCTGAAGTCTCTCTAACCATATCCGGCCCAAGCAAGATCTTATCCGTAGATTCCCACCAACATGTAGGAGATCGACAAGGCCTTCCATAAAGAGCTTCGAAAGGAGCCATACCAATACTGGACTGAAAGCTGTTATTATATGCGAACTCCACCAAAGGAAGATGTTCTTCCCATGTACCTCCAAAATCCAAGATACAAAGCCTCAAAAGATCTTCTAAGATACGGTTCACCCTCTCAGTCTGACCGTCCGTCTGAGGATGATATGCGGTGCTCAAACACAACTGAGTCCCTACCGCCTCTTGCAAACTTCTCCAAAACTCACTAGTGAAAATAGGATCTCGATCACTCACAATGCTGGATGGTACGCCATGCAATCTAACAATCTCTCTAACATAGACTGAAGCAAGCCATGGAGCGGTCCTCTTACTCTTTACGGGTATAAAATGGGCACTCTTGGTAAGTCTGTCTACCACAACCCAAATTCCCGTATTGCCCTTCCTCGATCTCGGTAACCCGTCGATGAAATCCATCGAGACACTATCCCACTTCCACTGTGGAACTTCCAATGGGTGTAGCAACCCACCGGGTTTCCTTTGCTCCACTTTAACTTGTTGGCACACTAAGCATCTAGCCACATACTCGGCCACATCTTTCTTCATACCGGCCCAGAAGAAAACTCTCTTCATGTCTTGGTACATTTTGTCTCCACCGGGATGAATAGTCATTCTTGAACGATGTGCATCATCCAAAATAGCCTTCTTCAAACCCTCATCTTGCGGTACACAAAGTCTACCGTCTCTATGCAACCATCCCTTATCATCTATGGTGTATCTACCCAAATGGCTGGACGACTCCCCTCTTATAAGCTTCTCTACCAACACAACCAACTGTGGGTCGTCTCGCTGAGCCTCGCCAATCCGTCTCAAAAGAGTAGGTCTAACCTCCAAGGATGCCAACAAACCAGGTACAAAATCAACAGAAGGTCTGAAGTCAAACAAAGAAAGAAACTCCAAGCTTCGTCGTTCCACGAACAATGGACTCAAAGATAGCCTTTTTCTACTTAAGGCGTCTGCCACCACGTTACCCTTACCAGGGGTATACGCTATCTCGAAATCATAGGATGCTAAGAACTCCATCCACCTTTGCTGTCTTAGGTTTAAATCCTTCTGAGAGAATAAGTACTTCAATGATTTATGGTCGGTGAACAACTCGAATCTCTCACCAAGAAGATAATGGCGCCAAGACTTAAGTGCGAAAACAATCGCGGCCAACTCTAGATCATGGGTAGGGTAATTCTTCTCATGCACTCTCAATTGTCTCCCTCCATAGGCTATTACCCTTCCCTCCTGCATCAAGACTGCGCCTAATCCTGTTCCACAAGCATCGGTATAAACAACAAACGGCTTACTTCCATCCGGGAGCACTAAAACTGGAGCGGTGGTCAAAGCTCTCTTTAACCGTCGGAAAGCATCATCACAATCTACATCCCACGAGAAAACCAGATTCTTTTTCGTCAAGCGGGTTAATGGGGCTGATATCTTCGCGAAGTCTTTGATGAACTTCCTATAATATCCTGCCAACCCCAAGAAACTTCTTACCTCGGTAGCATTTCTAGGAACTTTCCAATCCTGGATAGATACTATCTTTGCGGGATCCACAGCTATCCCTTCCTTAGAGACCACATGCCCTAAGAATCGCACTTCTCTTCTCCAAAAATGGCATTTAGAGAATTTAGCTTTAAGACTATGCGCTCGAAGAGTCTCCAACACTTCCTTGAGATGTAAGGCATGCTCTTCTTCATTCTTGGAAAAGACCAAGATGTCATCCACAAAAACTACTACAAACTTATTCAGATACTCTCTGAACACTCTACTCATGAGATCAACAAAGTATGCGGGGGCGTTTGTCAACCCAAATGGCATCACTAGCCACTCATAAAAACCATCCGGAGTCCGGAAAGCAGTCTTCTCTATACTGTCCTCCGCCACTCTTAACTGATGAAACCCTGTAGCTAAGTCCATCTGCGAAAATACTGACGCGCCAACCAACTGATCAAAGAGATCATCTATCCTCGGTAATGGGTGTCTATTCTTCTTCGTGAGCTTATTAAGTTCTCTATAATCCACACAAAGTCTGAGGGACCCATCCGCCTTCGTGGCAAACACTACTGGAGCTCCCCACTCCGATATACTTCGCCTTATGAACCCCTTCTCAAGCAACTCCCCTACTTGCTTATGAAGTTCCCTTCTCTCCCGAGGAGCCATGTGGCGCACTGGCAAAGACACTGGTTTGGCATTATCCACCAAATAAATTCGGAAATCTATCTCCCGCTTCGGAGGCAAACCCTTTACTTCTTCAAACACATCCGGATATTCCCGGACTACTCTGACAGAATGCAAACTCTCGACCGAAGCATCGAGCGATTCAAGATAACTTAGCAAAACAGATTCCATGGGATTGCAAGAGATCTCGAGAGTGTTACCCAAGCGGGTCATGAGCCTGACAACTCTCCTTTCGCAATCAAGAACGGCACCATTACTGGATAACCAGTCCATGCCCAAGATCAACCCATAGCCCGTGAAGCCCAATACAAAAGCATCACATCTAAACTCAACGCTAAGTATAGAAATCTTCAAACCCAAACATATCATAGACAGATATATGGAGCCCCCAATTGGGTTTGAGACAACCAAGGGATCATCAACTAGACTGGTGTCTAAGTGCAGTGACTCAACTAACGATGATGAGATAAAAGAATGCGATGCGCCAGAGTCAAACAAAGTACGAACTGGATGATCAAACAGAAAAACCAGACTTTCAACGGAAATAGTTCTACCTCTCTGCTGAATCGGTGGAACTGAGAGAACCTGAACTTGCCCCCCTGACTGAGGTGGTGCTATAAGAGCTTGCACCTGGCCTCCTGAGGTAGACCCCGTCTTCTGCCCCTTCTTTGGGCAGTTTTTCACAAGATGCCCTGCTTCACCACAATGAAAGCAACCGGTCTTCTTCTTTTTGCGACAATCCTTACTAAGGTGTCCTGGTGTTCCACAATTGAAGCACTTCTTCTTCGTCTTCTTTTTGTCACCATTGCCTTTTCCGCCCTTGCCTTGTTGTTGCTGTTGCGGTTTCTTCTGATCCCCCTTTTTCTCTGGTGCCTTAGAATTCTTATCATCCTCATGCATAAGTGCCATGTAGACAAGCTTCTCAAAAGTGGCCCCCATAGGAATGTGAGTCATAGCTATTCCTTGCAATGGTTCGTTCAAGCCTCTAACGAACCTCAAAGCCTTCTTCTCCGGTGTATTCACCAACTCTATGCCAAACCTTGCTAATTGATTGAATTTGTTGACATATTCTTTCACCGTGAGATTCCCTTGCTTCAAATTCAAGAACTTCTCCATAAACAGATTCTCTTCCGCCCTTGAGAGAAACTTAGCCCCAAACCTTTGCTTAAAATCTGCCCAAGAGTCAACAGGGCGTTCTCCATTAGTGACCTCCCACCAGAATGAGGCCTCTCCCTTCATTAACCAAGCCGCCAACTTGACTTTCTTTCCCTCTTCCACTTCAAAGATATCTAGCAACTCTTCCACTTCCTTAAGCCAATCTCTAGCCTCTACGAAAGTCTCTGAACCAAGAAAAGGTTTTCCTCCTATAGCCTTGAACTCCTTGCAAACCTTAGCAAAATTATCCACTCTAGGCTGAGGAGGAGGAGCGGTTGTCTCTGGTGTAGTAGCATTGGCCGGACCCGCAGCCGCGGCCCTAGCCTCTTGCAACCTCCTATACCATAGTGGTATAACTAAACCCTCCGGGATGTTAAGATCTTCAGCCATGCTGAAACGAAAGAGGAAAGATTCAAAAAGGAGATTCCGAAAGATAAAGATATGGCTATTGGGGATTATGCTTTTCTTTTTCAAAAACTTTTTCTCTTAGAAGACATGCTTTTAAAAATACTTTCTTCGAAAATACTCTTAGAAAATAGTTTTTCTCAAAAATTTTATCTGTTCTGGTAACCTTAAGCTCTGATACCACGTGTAACACCCCACTCCCGCTATGATCACTCACTAAGGGAATGCCATAGCATCGGTGGAGTATTTTAGTGAATATAGAACAGAAAAATTACAACAAGACAGATATAAATAGTACTTGAAATTTTAAAACATCATCTCATAACAGCGGAAGTAAAACATGTCTGGTTACATCATAAAACCACAATAAAGGTCAAGTACAATATCCATCAAAATAAAGAAGTACATAATCCCACTCTCATACAATAGCCAAACAAAAGAAAAGATAACTGGATAACTGGAGCTTTACATCTATCCAAGCTCCTAAAGACTGGAACAGCAATCCGATCAAGCTCCACTACTGCTAGGATCCACCGTAGGACCTGAGGGTTGGGAAAAAGATAAAAACAACGGGGTCAGACATAAGTCTGAGCGAGTCCTATAACTTTAACAATACAATCGTTAAAGTAACCAGAGAAGACATAAACTGATATACGGTAACATATAGGGATGAATGGCTACCCTAAGCAGTCAACTAAACGAAGATAAAGGATAAAGACGCATCTACCCTCCCTAAGGTAAATTACTAAACTGCACCACACCAGTCGTTCCTAACTTAAAGGTTGATCCCACCCAAGGACTTATAAAATTTACTAATTAGTACTTGCGTACCCCTAGGTGACCAAGTAGGCGCCACGGGGCCCTACAATCCACTAGGTGTACACACTACTTCCCATTCGATCGGCTCCCTAACGTAGATACCCGTGCTGGCCCCACCGTGGGATGTATCATTCCCCAATGTGGCAACCTGATGAAACTAAAGGCGCACGGCTTATATCTACTCGATGCAACAACGGCTTACCTACCAGCCCGGGCCCACTCACGCATATGAAGCCCGTTGGACTTGCGTTGCCACCGCTAACCCGTTTGCCTCTTACAGTCAAGCCCAGTATGCGTGTCCCGTCCTCGACATGGGTCGAGCCCACAAAGATACGTATGGGTTACTGGTTGAAATGGGCCTCCACAAGCTACCCACCTAAGCTTGTCCCTTTTTCTAGTATATCCCACTTAACCCTTTAATCATGTTTTAATTACATGTTCCATTTTGGTTAAGTATTCTAATCGTATTTTCTATTGCCACCCAAGGCAACCACTAGATTTTCTCATGCCACCCGAGGCACCCACTTAACCCCTCATGTCCCTCTACATGCTAATGTGGTTAAGTGTTTCTTAATTAATTAATTAAGAACGTAACCTTTGTAAAGACCTCTCACATTAGACTGTCTTTTATGACCGCTGGTTAAGCCGGTTGGGTCCGGGCAGCCTTATGTCATAACAGAGTCTAACCTCGTGTCTTTACATTAATTACGTATTTAGTTTGTGCCTAAGACCTCTCACATTGGGCTAACATTTGTAGCAACTGGTTAAGCCGGTTGGGTCCGGGCAGTTTTACGCTACAACTGAGTCCAACCTCGTGTCTTAGTCAATTAATTACACCTAATTAATCACCCTCATAATTTTATATTAATTATCCCTAATTAATCAAGTTTTCTTAACATGGGTAGACCTAACTTAATAGGTAAATTCCCATGGGGTAGACCTAACTCAATAGGTAAATTCCCAACACATAGTATGGGTACACCTAACCAAATAGGCAAATTCCCATACTATGTTTATTTATTTTGTGTTATGCATAATTATATTAATTTCACACAATCTTATTAACTTATGCATTTAATTACCCCATCGTTCCCACGTAATTTCGTTCATGATATAACACATATAAAAGGTGTCAACTTGCATATGAATGAACATGTTTCAAAGGTGCCATCTTGCATATTAACAAACACATAACTTGCATATGAACTTGCATAACATGTCACATAACTTGCATATAATATGTCACATAACTTACATATTCATTTTGCATAACAAACTTGCATATTAGCTTATAGACTTGCATAATGTGTCATCATGAACTTGCATATTAATAAACATGTAACTTGCATATTTACATACATGTAACTCGCATATTAACAAACATGTAACTTGCATATAAAGAAGCATGTAACTTGCATATTTACATACATGTAACTTGCATATTAACAAACATGTAACTTGCATATTAACAAACATGTAACTTGCATATTTACATACATGTAACTTGCATATTAACAAACATGTAACTTGCATATTTACATACATGTAACTTGCATAGCATATTACCATGAACTTGCATAACATGCATATGATTACATAGCCCACAACTTGCATATTTAGCATCATGCAAACATAACATACATCATATTAAACTTGCATAAGCTTACATACTCAACATGCATAAACATAAGATTAATGCTAACATCATATCATATGATTCAAAGCTCATTAACCCACATACAAAACCATAAATCTCATCACATCTCATCTAATTAGTTTACCAAAAGATCATCAAAGTGATAGAAACTCACAACTAGCAACTTTGAACACCAAATGAAGAAGATTAAGATGCTAAGAAGGGATTAGAAGTTGATTAGAGAGTGATTAGTATGCAACCCTCTTCATAAAATTAGTGGAGGCCATGAGAGCTAGCATTTTGCCATAGTTTAGTCACTAGGTTTAATTATGAATGAATTAGGGTAGGTTAGGGTCTTATTTATAGATTAGGCAAGTGTTTTAGGCCATAGGATTAACCCTAGATTCAATCCAAGCCATCAAAGCATGTCTTGGGGAAGAAGTCAAGTGTAGGAACCATCTAGGGCCTTTAGATTAAAGATGGACCATGAGAACCATTCAAATGCAAAATCTGCACTTGAGCGAATCGGCCCACGGGTTGACAGCCAAACACCCTGGATTAACCCCTAGTCGACCCAGCGGGCTCGGGTCGACTTCAAAAATCGGCCGGTTCGGTTATTCCCCTCTCCCAATTCGCTGTTTTGAGCATTTTTGCATATTTATTTATTAAATTTTCAATTATATATATATATATATATCAATATATATATATATATATATATCTACACAACCCATTTCACTTAATTAAGTATACTTTAATTTGGGATTTTTCGTGAAACTTCGCGAGGCCATATCTTGGTCATACGGACTCCGATTTTCGAAAACTCGGACTCTATTTCGCGTATTTTTCCGAGACGAACGCAATGGCATAGCCCGTTTCCCTTGATTCCCATTTTAGAATTAACTTCTGCCTCGATTTATGTTATTACAGGTTATTGAAAATACGGGTTGTTACACTTTATGATCTCCAACGGACCCGATCTTTTATCTATGATCATATGGTCTTTTATTTTATTCCTTAAATATATCTCATAATCATTTTGACTACTAAATCAGCGATCCACTTTTAATACCTACAAGGTATTTGCCAAATAATACACGCATATCTATATGTGTATGTACATTAGTATGTCTTAGAATTCGCAGTGTAAATGCATGAGAAATCTTTTGCATCTCTTTCATTTCAAGGATGTTAAAATTTATCTGTTTTGGTAAAAGAAAATCAACTAAATGCAGTTTACATACCTGACCTTTTAAGCATTTATCTTTCTAATTCTTTTGTAATAATATAAATATCTCCCCATGAACAATAATGGTGTATTTGAATCCCAAATACAAAAGATTAATCCATAAATGAGTTTCTTAAGTTTTTCACCAATGTCTCCATTGAGAAACATAGCTTTAATCTTCATTAGATAATGCTTAAAAGTACAAAATGTAGTAAGCTCCAAAGTGATAGATTCTAAAGAATCGTTTACTAAGACCAAAATGAAACATTCTTTAAAGAAAATAAAATTTCCTTTTAATAGAAGTGATTTCAATAGAAGTGCCTTATAAAATTCAATATTACCCACTTGATGCCTTTTGGCTTTGAATAGTTATTCATAACCAATGATCTTATCACTTAAGTTAGAGGGAAATTTCAAGCTTTATTATCCATATAGATTTATACTATATGTTCATTTCTTCAATCCACATTTTAAATTAGTACCTTACATGGATTGATGTAAGTCCATAGCATCATCTTTATCAATCCTTTATTTATCTTTATGAAGAAATACCACATAATCATCTGAAATAGCATTTCTTCCCATTTAGGTGGATTTCCTCAGTGATCTTGCATTTTGAGGTTGTTAAGTTTGTTTTCTTCAAGCAGTAACCTTAGCTTAAAGGGGAATTTTCTTTAACATCGTCTTATTATAGTTCTTAATTTACTTCTTAATGGAAGAAAATAAATCTTAAACTTTAGCCGAAGAAATAACCATAGTTGAATCAAAGATAATGATTCTCTCTAAAGACAATGACAATACTCTATTTCTCACCTAAACTCAACATCCTCAAAAAAATATTGCATTTCCCGCTTTAGAACTTTTCCTAAGTATGGATTCATTAAAAAAAAGAATTACAAACTTTAAATCGCTTAGAATATCAACAAAGTATTTTCTATCTTTATGATATCTCAGTCTATAATTCCTTAGTAAACTGAAACAAATAATTATATTATTCACCAAAACAAAATTTTGAGATATCATTACACAAGCTATTTTAGGATAAGTAGTTATAACTTATATTTCAGACATTAAGAGCTTCAATTACATAAGATTTTGAATTTACTCATAAATCAACGTTACTATTTCTTGATGAACAATAATAACCTAATGTGTTCATATTAGACATATAAAAACCGAAATCTGTCTAAATGACAGCATAAAAGTACCAAATAAATTTAAATAGTTTGACTTAAATCTCAGTAATAACTTTACATGTCTGTATATCCCATTAAAGAAATAACTATAAATATATCCGTATGTTATTTATTTTCTTCTAAATCCTTAGCGACTTCCTCGTCTTTATTGATACAAAAAATGTATATCAAAGGAGTACTTTGGGTCTTAAAAAAACTTTAATCTCTCTATTAATTACTAAAGCGCTAAATTAGCCCAATAAGATGGCATTTTATTCTTAAAATAATATTATTCTTAAAACGATAATACTAGAGATAACACCAAAATAATAATAATAATAGTAATAATAATAATTTGAGTGACTTTACTTTTGAAGCAATATTTTCCGTATAGTTCTCATTTCTATTTCTTTTACTTAAACATTATGGTATCAAGCACCACAAAAATGCTAGGTTCCCCTTATTGTTTTCACAGAATCGTTTCCATTCCCAGTACATAACCAATCAAAAATAGGTATCGTTACATATAGTCTATCCTTGAAAAACTTTTGAAATATTTACTTAATGATCCTTTAACTCTTGTCTTTTTAAATTATACCATCTTTCAATATTCTTCATAACATTATAAGAATATCTAAGCGTAGTAGGATTGGCTGTAACCTTCCTAAGTACAAGAGTTAAATCTATAAAGTCAAGAACAAATAACATGCTCTCATACAAATCCTTATATTTATCCCAAAACAAAATGGGAATATTCTTTAAATTAGCAGATAATTCAGTTAAATTAGTTGGAAATGAACAAAATAAAATGAAGATTGATCGTATATGCTCATAGCCAAATATCAACATAGTAAACTCAAATAATTGGTAAGTCTCTTATCAAGATACCTAGTACATATTAATATCAAGTCTTTGGACAGTAATATTAACTGTAAGTGGTAGTCTTGTTGTGATGATCAAACACTAACAATAAATTCAAGTCAAATAACAACCTTCCTTTGGGCTGATTAATTATTCACTCGAAAAACCTTATAATTGTCACGTATTTATCATCACACATGTGTAAGCGATTTGGCCAAATATTAGTCTTCCCTTGGGCCGGCTAATACTCGCATTAATAACTACACACAAATATTAAACATTTTCATGAACCACCAAAATAAGAGAGGTCGCTTTGGCGACATTTTATTTCAGTTAGTTCACTATTAATATAAAATATTTACAGCTGTAAAGAGACACCAATTTTTTTTTAATTTAGTTCTTAGTATATATACAATATATTTTGAGTGTTATAAAACACTTCGCTTTAGGTCCATATGACAACTAAAATACCAAAAAATTATAACCATATATAGCACGATAGATTTTTAATTATAGCTGTCATAATCTTTTGCTTTAGGTATGTGATTATATTCATGATATTCCCCAAATAAATATGATGATATAAAACATCATTAATAAATCACATAATAAATATCACATGTGAACACCACAATTAAATGACATGTAAACGACAATGTAAATGTCATACTAGATAACTTGAATCAACAAAGTAGCTACTACATGCATGTCTGAACCGTAATGCAACTACATAAAATGCTACCATGTCACTTTCCTCTATACTTGATTTATACATGCATTGTCAATGTGTCTGAAGATCATAATATTACTTCACTGTCGTGTAGCATGAAGTACCAAATAGACTTATGTAAACCAAAATGTTCAAGTCAATCATTAAAGTATTCTGAAAGTAATGATGATAGACTAATAGAATTCTGGACAGTTCATAATCAAATCATGTGAAGAACGTACCCTTATTTGTAGTTTAATTATAGTAAAACATACAGAAGTATGCCATAAGTGGCCCACATACAAAATTGTAGGAACCAAAATAATAATAATTTGACCCAATCAGAACAAGTTTCACATAGCCCCCTCCTTATTATGAACTAACATTGGCAACTACATGTAGACCATCCATCCTCATATTATTATGCAAAACATATACATTTCAATATTTAAAAATAAATCCTGCTAAATAGTAAAAATTGATACATATGCTGTTCCGAGATTCCAAAGGAAAAAAAATGGTTTGCTTCACTTAATTTTGCTTACTGTATGCGGTCATCATGCTACTTTGCATAAATTCAACATGTCCTTTATAAAAAATGATTTTGGCAAACTATTTTATATCATAGTATAATACATGTTGGATCCATAGTCCTCTCTAAGACCTCATATTATAATTAACCAAACCCAAAAGATACGAACAAAGAACAACATGATGTCAGTATGGGAAAAAAGTTACGAAATAGTACACATGCCATGATAAGCAAGTCACCAATAGTCACAACATTGTCTATACATGCCATGATAAAATGAAGTAAATTAATGTGGCATTTCCTACTGACAAAATAAAATGGTTTAGGAAATAATACAGAACCCACAAATCATTATTTGCAAACGACAAATAAATTAATTCAATCCATGTATCCAACGTAGAACATGAAGAAACATTATATCTGTAAATATAAATCTTAAACTAACCACAAAAGAAAAAAAAAACTTTTTTTCTTCTTAATAACTAAAAGGACGTCAGGTTGTAATATTTCTTGGATACTTGTAATATTAACGGATCTGAAGGTTGCCTATTCACAAACTTTTGTCTAATCTATCCTATAATTACATTCTTATTTAATAGCCTACAGCCGCATGGATGGTTTGCTCATTCCCAAATAAATAAAAAATTGGATTTTATGGCAACATATTTGAATAAATAAACTTGATTGTTACAAATCTGAACAAGTTAATTTATGGCAACATATAATAAAAAATGAACTGCGAACCTCGATCATAGTTTCATCAATTCAAATTTTAAAAAACAAAATTTTCTCAATAAAATCAAATATGGATGGCTCTGGTACCACTTGTTAGGATTTCAACATATATTAACAACAGACATTTATGAAACCCTAGATCCAAAAATGTAACCCATATTGATTTAATTGAGAACAAATCAAAAAATAGATAATGTGATTAGCGGAAACGTACCTGAATCTGTATTTAATCATTGCAATACCTGAATCCATAGTCTGTTGCTAAACAAGAAGATGAATTTGGTTTGGTCTTCCAAATTGACACAAACCCTAGATCTGAAATTAGCTCTCCGTAGAAGATGTTACAGAGTTGCTAAGGCTTGTGTAATTCGAGGACCATAACCCCATATTTATAAAGTAGGCATTTTATAATTCGGTCCTTCAAGAAATTAAAAAATGCCCCGGTATCTACACATTAGGCCCATGATAAGTTAAGCTTTAAGCCTTTTAATTCTAATCTAAAATTAGATCACTTTAATTAGGCTTTGCACCAAAATAGCACAACACATTTTATTTTACATATGTGACCCAATTGTCGAAATATTCCAACAGTGACTCGGTTAGCGATGGATATGAAAGAATTCATGATGAAATATTCAATCTTAACTATGATGAAGAACGGGATGTTATCGCAGAAAAATGTGATTATGTGACGACTGGTGTGGTGAAGAAGAGAGAAAGGATTTTTAGATCCTGTAAGAAACTTTTTAGGTTCTAGATTTATGAGTCTTGAATTATGTTGTTCTTGGTTTCTTGTTTGTTTAGAATAGATTGAATCAGATATCATTTTCGTTTTGCGGTTCTACATTCTAAAGCAAATCTGTTGTTTAAGCCAGAGTTCTGATTTTGTTTTTTATAGGAAGTTTAGTGCTTTTTCTTTCTTAGGAGACATGAACTAAAATCTGAAGCAGTGCATCCCAAAGAGCTCCCCTTTTACCGCCCTAATTTGAAAATCAGAGGGGTAACGAACTATAAGAGCATCTCAAATTAGGGATGTCAATGGGTCAGATTGGGTCGGGTCAAGTCGTGTTTGGGTTGAGTTCGGGTCGGGTCGGATCAGCTCAACCCGTTTATTAAACGGATCAGTTTCGTGTTGGGTCATTTATAATCGTCCGGTTTTTGGATTTGATTCGTGTAACCCGTTAAGAAAAATATTTGTGTAAAAAGATGTGAATGAACATGAAAACATGTAAGAAGGGTATTGTCGTCATTCACTTGTTGCAAGCTAAGATGAGAATAAAAATGTAAAAAGTTGTTAATGTGGGAATAAACATGAAAACGTGAAAAATTATTAATTTTGTGTGTGTATGAATAATTAAATAATGACAACATCCTTCATTTTCAAGCTAAGATGAGAATTTTACGATATTATAAAGCCCATAAACGGGTTAGTCGGGCCAAATTCGGGTTTCGCGGGTCAAACCTAAACCCACCCGTTTATATTTCGGATTTGATAAATGGGTAGTGGACTGGGCTGAGCCTATGTTTTGTAGATTGTAGAGTAATAAAAATATGTTTTATAATTAAACGGGTCATGATGTGTCAGAAACGAGTTCACGGATCGGGTCAGGTCAACCCGTTTATGTAAAAACCCGCAACTTCCCCGCAAAGGAAAGTGTCGGATAGTTCGAGAACAAGCCACAACAGAACGCATATAAAAGAACATTTCATTGTATATTACAACAATGCATCAGATTACAAGAATATACATAGTATAAATGAATATTACACAGAAATATCAGAGATTTAAATTACATTTAAATACATAGCAGCGGAAAATAATACAATACACAACTAGAAGGAGATATACGGATACAAAGCTTTCCGGATATCGTTCCAGCTGTAAACCAGGATCCTGTGAATATAAATCTGCAAAACCAAAACTAATAGCTGCCCGTGTGGAAAATAGGGGCACCCAGAGTTTAGGTTAAAACAATAAACTCCAGGTCAGTCATGGGACTGGTGTGAGAACTAAAACAGTTATAAATCTTTATTTTTAAAGTTAGGTAAATCAAGGGACCACGCCGTATAACACGGAACGGGTTTCCTCCCAAGAATACCAGTGCATAAAACAAACAGCGCAATGCTAAATAAAGGAAAATGAAGCTGTTATAAGACCCAGGTCCCATCACACAATGCAACGCAGCCGAGGATAGGGTTTTCCCTTATAACAGCCAAAGAATGCTTGATACGTTTAAAACAAATCGTTTGATACTATTATAAGTGCATAGTGTATAAAACAACTTCAAATCATAAGTATCAATCATAGACGACATGAGCGTCCCATGCCACTATGTCGCCATATATAGGTTTACAAATAAAACCGCAATGTTGTATTGGAAGTTGGGTTATCATTTATGGTATGAACCGAGGCTAGGGGCAAGATCCTCAACCGATTCGAGACAATCTAGCCCATGTCTCAGGAACAGCCGCAACTGCCCCATGGATCGTCAGGGCCGGTCCACCGACGTGGATTATTATGCCTGAACACTACGTTTCCCCGCCCTTTGGGGCGTAAGCCTGGCCCGTCAGCCGACCAGAAGCATCGGCCGAAACCGATATCACGAGGCGCCTCGCTTTTCAGCAAGTAATAATAAGTAACATCCACATGAGTCAAACTCGTCAGCCAGTTCAAGCACTGACGTCACTCCTAACTAGAAAGAAACGCATGTCCTCCCTGAGGTTCGTCTCCCGTTTTTGATTCATACCGGGTGTGATACTCGCGAATCAACGTTACACAAAGCTACGCCACAAAGGCCGTGCTTCGATCATCAACCACAAGACTTTGCTTTTCAACAGAAGCCTTGATCATTTGCATCTTAGCATGCCACACAGGCAATTCACTCCATGCGATTGATATCCATCAATATATAACCCCTGAGCTCGTACGTCTCAGAGAAGGGCGTTAAGCAAGAGAATAAATTCTCCGCCGCCAAACAGATATATATTTAATAGAGATCAATCACACGGACTAAAATCCAATGTCAGACACACAGTCCATTTACAAGTCCGTTCTGGGTCTGAACGAAACCGGAGGCACCTAGTACCCCGCATATCCATTGATCTCCAAGTACGTCTGGACGATCACCAACTGTTTCCATCTTCTTGGGTATACAGCCCAATCAAGATCATCAGTAATCACCCAAACGACGTGAAGACTTCCGGTCTTCGACCACCGTCTTCATCTTCGACTTATCGTCGTATCAGTTATTCAGAATGGGATAAACCCGGTCTTTCCGAATGACTCGCGTATATTTTAAATAAGTGTTACACAAACACAACATACGCCTCATTCCAATTCATCAGTCACTAACCGTAAATTAATCAAGAGAATAATTCCCCAAATATTAACCCCGAAGGCCGAAACCAACATCAGATCAATATCCAGAAAACCATTCTGCTTGGCTAACCGACAGTTAGTTTCTAAATTCACATTTATAGGAAAGGTTCCCATTAATTTTATCCAAGATAATTTCTTGAATTTATTCTCTAATATTCCTTTGAATTTCGATTCAACTAGTCGGAATTAGCGAACCTTACCGAAGTAATCATTTGTTTTAATTTCCCAATCCCAACCTATTCATCCCATGAAGTAAAACTGGTAGTACTTCATATCTAACACCACGGTGTTATCGGTAAATTCAATTACCATTTCACGTTCAAATCTAATTAAAGATTTAACTATCGCCTGGAGCAAAACTGGTGATACTCCATTTCGATTATTTCAATCTAATTAAAGATTCATTAAAACTCTACTTAGTTTTAATCTTTGACTGGGTTAAAGAATCAGTGTCATTTAAAACACAGTTCACGATAAACCCAAAATCACATTCCATTAATTATCGGGTTAAAGAACGAGTGTTATTTAAAACACTGTCCACGACAAACCCAAAAATCAATATCAATTCAATTCCAATTAAATATTATTTAATTAGTACACTTCATTAAATCTAAATAAAAAGATTTAATCTTTTCTCAACTGGGTTCAAGAACAGTGTTAATGAAGACACCATTCACGACAAACCCAAATCACATTTGATATTAAATACAAGGCTCTGAATAGAAAATATACCGGCTTATATTCAATATCAAATTCTACGACTAACAAATATCGTATTGGAAATAACGATATATATATGTATATCTTTCAAATTCCCATAACAACATCCGTATAATCACGAAATCCAACATCGAAATATTCCGAAGACAATTTCGATTCAAATCCATTCCAATGCAATCATTGGAAATTCTGGTTATTTTCAAAACCATTTTTATTCTCAATTTATTTATTTAAAAATAAATAGAGTTATAATTCTAGTTCAAATTGGTTCAATTCGATAAAAATCAATTTTTATCTTTTCAAATATGGAGTTTTTCATCCCAATTCTTTCTAAATCATTTCTTATGATTTTACACAAATTATTACTATTTTTAATAATTTTATCAAGGCCCGTACAGTCGATTTCCATCAATGGCCATCGAACTGCACTTACAGCGACCTTTTTCAAATTTGATCTGGACATAATTCCAAATCCAACCGTTAGATTTCTAATTTCTAATATTCGTTAGAAAGCTCTTTTCGATACGAACCCAACGGTTCCGGTTTTAGGAGAATCCGACGGTCGGATCTCCCGTTATGTCCGTTTGAAATAAATGGTCGAAATTCGCGAACTGCCGCGGCGCGGCGCGTTCTATTCAGGCCATTATATTATATATATAATATATATAATATATATTTCGTCGATTTCTATTTAAAACGAATTATATAACTAGTTTTAAATTCATTTCAAAAACAATTTCAACTTCCATTTCAATCCAAAGCAAAATTGAATTCTTCTTTATAAATTCGTTTTAAAATTCATTTCTATTCAATTCAAATTTCAATTCAATTTGAATTCATTTCAATTTGCTTTCAATTCAATTTGAATTCGTTTTATATTCAATTCAATTCGAAATCGTTTTCAATTCATTTCATTTCGAAATCGTTTTCAATTCATTTCATTTCGAAATCGTTTTCAATTCATTTCATTTCGAAATCGTTTTCAATTCATTTCATTTCGAAATCGTTTTCAATTCAAATCGATATAAATATCGTTCACGTCAAAATGGCGTCAATCTAATCAACACGGCTTCATAAATTTCTATTTTCAAATATTCTATTTCAAATATTTCTTTTTCAAAATAGTTGTTATTATCAAAATATTTCGTTCAACACATGACCAATCTCAATGGATGAGTACTGTCAACACATGAACCTTTATTTTATATTGATAAAGATGTAAATCTTATTACTAAAATATTTCGTTCAACACATGACCAATCTCAATGGATGAGTACTGTCAACACATGAACCTTTATTTTATATTGATAAAGATGTAAATTTTATTACTAAAATATTTCGTTCAACACATGACCAATCTCAATGGATGAGTACTGTCAACACATGAACCTTTATTTTATATTATTCTTTATTTTCTAAATTGGAATGAGGCCCAATCAATCACCATATAATGTTAATTATATGGATTTTCATACATTACACACATATAATAGCATTGAAAAATAATCAACCATCAACCAAAGTGCACTACACTGTATAAGCATCAAATATAGATATCTAACGCTCATAGCAGCCTGTCAATCAATCGATCGACATATTTAATCAATCAGGATGAGTGAACTTCAAATTTCATCCCAACACCTGTGTGGGGTTTTCAAACAATCAAACACAGATTTTATTTGTGCAGTTGGGCGATGTGTAAAATTTATCGACCCAATCAATGTCCTTCAAATAGGTGTACATAAACAAACCGTCTGGTTTGTAAATGAATATTTATTTATTCATATTCACGTTAAAAATTATATTTTTAACGATAAAACATTTATTTTAACATATGAATTTCTATTCTGTTCATTCTTTAAATAAAATGGTATTTTTATTTTCTAACTTATTTTAGAAAATTTCGGCGGCATAACGGCACGATACTAGAAACGGGACGAGGCCTAGCCTTATCCCCGGTCTAGTGAAGGCCCACGCCATTCACACATCAATCAAATTCACCAAACAACCAAATTCAAATCAAATAATCTGACTAATCTATACAACCAAACAAACAAGTCCATGGTCTGTGGACGATTGTGTCGGGTGCTACTAAGCACCGTCTGCATCCTAGTATATATATATAACTAGAAAAGAAATTGAAGAGTGAGAAGTTCTCACAGAAAGCTATCCAAACATCTTGACTCTTCTTTGATATAAATCTTCTTCGTTCTCGCCTTTCTGTTACCTTCGTTGTCCGCTTTCACTACCTATGTAAAAATCGAATTTTTACTTCGCTATTCAATATAGAAAAATCGAATTTTTATTTCGAAGTTCAACATATAAAAAATCATATTTTTACTTTGCTATTCAATATATAAAAATCGCATTTTTACTTCGAGATTCAATATATAAAAATCATTCATTTTTATATTTTGATGTTTTTAAAATAAGAATCACATTTTTATTTGTTCACTTTCAATTTAAAAACCATATTTTTATAATCGCTTCATACACTAAAAAAAAAATGAATTTTCACTTCGCTATTCAGTATATAAAAATCGAATTTTTACAGTGTCCTATATATTTATATAAAAATTGAATTTTTACAGTGTCCTATATATTTTTAAAACCAATGCTATTTTCTAATTTAAACCCATGTATTTTTCTATTCTTGTTTTCATGTATATTTCTACCATACTTTTACTTTCAAATTCAAAGTATATTTTTATTTTCATAATCAAAGTATTTTATTTAAAAAAAAACTGAAATCAAACAAAATGCAGTTTATATTTAAAATTGATTTTTAAACAAGGCTATTATATTTAAATAAATAAAGAAAAAGAAATCACCTTCTTGTATGCGTTCGAACCTCACTCCAGAACTAGGGCATCAGTTTGCCACCCACATAAGCCGCCAGAGCAAGATCAGAGCCTGCCTCGTGCAGCGTCAACGTGAGGCGCACCACCACCTGTGAGGGCGTCGAACTCGCTGGTCTGGAAAGCCACGAAATGGCGCTCGAATGGAGTGACTCTGGAGAAGGAATTCACACACGATACGAGATGATAATTCATCTCGTTGGTATCAATTTGAAGAGCATAGAAAGTTGTTTGATTTCACTTCAGAAGATTTTAATTTCATTGATCGGATTAGCCAAAAATTAGAGAAGAATAATCGGACCCTTTTCCGCCGTGAATGAGATGGAGGCGCGGTTTTCTGGGTTTGACCATGGAAAGTAAAAAAATAGAACGTTGACTAGGGTTTGGGCCAATCAGAGTATTTACATTTATATTTTAATTATTATTTTAATTCGTAAATTAGTGGTTTAACATCACGAACTCCAAATCAAACCCAATGACTGTCGCCCCTAGCTAGATACCCCCATTCCGAACACAATGGGATATGTTTCGTAAGCCAATTCTATTGTTTAAATCAGTTTTTCTTTAGATTAAAATATAAATCAATATATATTGAATCTAAATGTACATTTTAAAATACCAGGGCCACATATTGACTCTAAAAATTCCAGAAAAATTATTTCTAGCTTATTATTGACGATATGGTCCTAACAAAAATAGTTTCATCGAATTCTGAGACCGTTTGAAAAATGGCCAATTCCTAGTCGATTAAAATCAACTAAAACTGGTCAAATGCGTTTTCTTTTGCCACGCTCACATATTGATTCGAAAAATTATGAAATTTAAAACCTAGCAATAATTTGACATCACGGACCCAGCAAAACTGGTTTCGTCGAAATCCGAGGTCGTTTGCAAAATTCCCATTTTTAAGGGCCTGAATTCCATAGCGACTATTCAGAATTTTCAACTGGACATATCTTTTGATTCCCTTTATGAAATCTTGATTTTTCGGATTCGTTGGAAAGATATTATCAATTAGATCCTAATGTTTTTGGTTTCACTAAAATCCGGATTGTTTTGCACCCGGTACATTCAATTGAAGTTTGAAATCGAATTATCGAACTACCGCGCCATTTTCAATTCTATTTATAATTATATATAATTATTTATATTCTAACGACGACGTATATAATATATACGTCGAATTATATTCAAAACATTTTTCGTCGATATTATTTAAAATAATTCATTTTAAATAATCAAAATTCGCTAAAATTGCCAAAATAAAAATTTCAAACTGGCTCGCATTTTACGGGTTGTTACAATCTACCCCACTTAAAACTTTTCGTCCCCGAAAAGGAACAAAGTCGAAAGTGGTTTGATTAATCAACTCTACGCTCGATCTGGCTTCCATACTCCAACTTTTCAGTTTCTGAGAATTTTCAAAAATTTAAAAAATTTGGCTAACACCCTAAATTTTCGAAAAATTTCGCCATAACCTCCCCTGCACCGGGAGCATCGGGGAATTTCAAATAGCTTCCCCGGTCCTTCAGATCTCAAAAAGAAAAAGAAAAAGCCAAGCGGCTAGCCAATAGGCTCATAAAATCATCATCACCCAAACAAAACAGTAAATTATGTAGTAAACATGTACCTATTTGTCGGGCAAACAAATTTTATTCTTCGGCTCTAGCCTCCTTGCTATGACCTGTTCAATATAAGTATATGTATATGCAAGCAAATGCGACCAATTTTCAATACAATTCAATATTTGTTTCAATTAGGCTAAATGGTTCAAAATTATCAAACAAATAAACAAACAACACAAACATCAATCAATTAGTGAATTTAACGTTTCAAATTGATAATTTTGAAATATATAAAGAAAATCATGTTTTGATGCCAAATCACAACAATGTATTCTAGCTATATTAGTTTTGGTTCTCACACCAGTCCAATGGAAATATATAGAAAATCACACCTTCGAAACTCGAACATAAATGTTGATGATGCGATCGCTATCATCAATATCATCTTCGGGCGACTAGAGTGTGATGCTATATCTATCCAATATATTAAAACTTTGAATACACGCGGATCAGACGTATACGCAAAATCTATATATACTGGGTTGTCCACATCAATATAAATAAATAACCAAATACGAATAATTGATTTATATTTCAAAACAAGATTTGTTTTCATTTAAAAAAAATATACTCTTCACACTCGTTCTAGGATACTACTGATCTCATCTCTAACGAGTCATTCTCGTTGGATATTACTAATCCAATTTCTGATGAATTCTTTCGTATGGTTCTAATGTGTCTTGTTCTCTGAGCTTTGTAAACCAAAGCTCTGATACCAACTGTAAAAACCCGCAACTTCCCCGCAAAGGAAAGTGTCGGATAGTTCGAGAACAAGCCACAACAGAACGCATATAAAAGAACATTTCATTATATATTACAACAATGCATCAGATTACAAGAATATACAGAGTATAAATGAATATTACACAGAAATATCAGAGATTTAAATTACATTTAAATACATAGCAGCGGAAAATAATACAATACACAACTAGAAGGAGATATACGGATACAAAGCTTTCCGGATATCGTTCCAGCTGTAAACCAGGATCCTGTGAATATAAATCTGCAAAACCAAAACTACTAGCTGCCCGTGTGGAAAATAGGGGCTCTCAGAGTTTAGGTTAAAACAATAAACTCCAGGTCAGTCATGGGACTGGTGTGAGAACTAAAACAGTTATAAATCTTTATTTTTAAAGTTAGGTAAATCAAGGGACCACGCCGTATAACACGGAACGGGTTTCCTCCCAAGAATACCAGTTCATAAAACAAACAGCGCAATGCTAAATAAAGGAAAATGAAGCTGTTATAAGACCCAGGTCCCATCACACAATGCAACGCAGCCGAGGATAGGGTTTTCCCTTATAACAGCCAAAGAATGCTTGATACGTTTAAAACAAAACGTTTGATACAATTATAAGTGCATAGTGTATAAAACAACTTCAAATCATAAGTATCAATCATAGACGACATGAGCGTCCCATGCCACTATGTCGCCATATATAGGTTTACAAATAAAACCGCAATGTCATATTGGAAGTTGGGTTATCATTTATGGTATGAACCGAGGCTAGGGGCAAGATCCTCAACCGATTCGAGACAATCTAGCCCATGTCTCAGAAACAGCCGCAACTGCCCCATGGATCGTCAGGGCCGGTCCACCGACGTGGATTATTATGCCTGAACACTACGTTTCCCCGCCCTTTGGGGCGTAAGCCTGGCCCGTCAGCCGACCAGAAGCATCGGCCGAAACCGATATCACGAGGCGCCTCGCTTTTCAGTAAGTAATAATAAGTAACATCCACATGAGTCAAACTCGTCAGCCAGTTCAAGCACTGACGCCACTCCTAACTAGAAAGAAACGCATGTCCTCCCTGAGGCCCGTCTCCCGTTTTTGATTCATACCGGGTGTGATACTCGCGAATCAACGTTACACAAAGCTACGCCACAAAGGCCGTGCTTCGATCATCAACCACAAGACTTTGCTTTTCAACAGAAGCCTTGATCATTTGCATCTTAGCATGCCACACAGGCAATTCACTCCATGCGATTGATATCCATCAATATATAACCCCTGAGCTCGTAGGTCTCAGAGAAGGGCGTTAAGCAAGAGAATAAATTCTCCGCCGCCAAACAGATATATATTTAATAGAGATCAATCACACGGACTAAAATCCAATGTCAGACACACAGTCCATTTACAAGTCCGTTCTGGGTCTGAACGAAACCGGAGGCACCTAGTACCCCGCATATCCATCGATCTCCAAGTACGTCTGGACGATCACCAACTGTTTCCATCTTCTTGGGTGTACAGCCCAATCAAGATCATCAGTAATCACCCAAACGACGTGAAGACTTCCGGTCTTCGACCACCGTCTTCATCTTCGACTTATCGTCGTATCAGTTATTCAGAATGGGATAAACCCGGTCTTTCCGAATGACTCGCGTATATTTTAAATAAGTGTTACACAAACACAACATACGCCTCATTCCAATTCATCAGTCACTAACCGTAAATTAATCAAGAGAATAATTCCCCAAATATTAACCCCGAAGGCCGAAACCAACATCAGATCAATATCCAGAAAACCATTCTGCTTGGCTAACCGACAGTTAGTTTCTAAGTTCACATTCATAGGGAAAGGTTCCCATTAATTTTATCCAAGATAATTTCTTGAATTTATTCTCTAATCTTCCTTTGAATTTCGATTCAACTAGTCGGAATTAGCGAACCTTACCGAAGTAATCATTTGTTTTAATTTCCCAATCCCAACCTATTCATCCCATGAAGTAAAACTGGTAGTACTTCATATCTAACACCACGGTGTTATCGGTAAATTCAATTACCATTTCACGTTCAAATCTAATTAAAGATTTAACTATCGCCTGGAGCAAAACTGGTGATACTCCATTTCGATTATTTCAATCTAATTAAAGATTCATTAAAACTCTACTTAGTTTTAATCTTTGACTGGGTTAAAGAATCAGTGTCATTTAAAACACAGTTCACGATAAACCCAAAATCACATTCCATTAATTATCGGGTTAAAGAACGAGTGTTATTTAAAACACTGTCCACGACAAACCCAAAAATCAATATCAATTCAATTCCAATTAAATATTATTTAATTGGTACACTTCATTAAATCTAAATAAAAAGATTTAATCTTTTCTCAACTGGGTTCAAGAACAGTGTTAATGAAGACACCATTCACGACAAACCCAAATCACATTTGATATTAAATACAAGGCTCTGAATAGAAAATATACCGGCTTATATTCAATTTCAAATTCTACGACTAACAAATATCGTATTGGAAATAACGATATATATATGTATATCTTTCAAATTCCCATAACAACATCCGTATAATCACGAAATCCAACATCGAAATATTCCGAAGACAATTTCGATTCAAATCCATTCCAATGCAATCATTGGAAATTCTGGTTATTTTCAAAACCATTTTTATTCTCAATTTATTTATTTAAAAATAAATAGAGTTATAATTCTAGTTCAAATTGGTTCAATTCGATAAAAATCTATTTTTATCTTTTCAAATATGGAGTTTTTCATCCCAATTCTTTCTAAATCATTTCTTATGATTTTACACAAATTATTACTATTTTTAATAATTTTATCAAGGCCCGTACAGTCGATTTCCATCAATGGCCATCGAACTGCACTTACAGCGACCTTTTTCAAATTTGATCTGGACATAATTCCAAATCCAACCGTTAGATTTCTAATTTCTAATATTCGTTAGAAAGCTCTTTTCGATACGAACCCAACGGTTCCGGTTTTAGGAGAATCCGACGGTCGGATCTCTCGTTATGTCCGTTTGAAATAAATGGTCGAAATTCGCGAACTGCCGCGGCGCGGCGCGTTCTATTCAGGCCATTATATTATATATATATAATATATAATATATATTTCGTCGATTTCTATTTAAAACGAATTATATAAATAGTTTTAAATTCGTTTCAAAAACAATTTCAACTTCCATTTCAATCCAAAGCAAAATTGAATTCTTCTTTATAAATTCGTTTTAAAATTCATTTCTATTCAATTCAAATTTCAATTCAATTTGAATTCATTTCAATTTGCTTTCAATTCAATTTGAATTCGTTTTATATTCAATTCATTTCGAAATCATTTTCAATTCATTTCATTTCGAAATCGTTTTCAATTCATTTCATTTCGAAATCGTTTTCAATTCATTTCATTTCGAAATCGTTTTCAATTCATTTCATTTCGAAATCGTTTTCAATTCAAATCGATATAAATATCGTTCACGTCAAAATGGCGTCAATCTAATCAACACGGCTTCATAAATTTCTATTTTCAAATATTCTATTTCAAATATTTCTTTTTCAAAATAGTTGTTATTATCAAAATATTTCGTTCAACACATGACCAATCTCAATGGATGAGTACTGTCAGCACATGAACCTTTATTTTATATTGATAAAGATGTAAATCTTATTACTAAAATATTTCGTTCAACACATGACCAATCTCAATGGATGAGTACTGTCAACACATGAACCTTTATTTTATATTGATAAAGATGTAAATTTTATTACTAAAATATTTCGTTCAACACATGACCAATCTCAATGGATGAGTACTGTCAACACATGAACCTTTATTTTATATTATTCTTTATTTTCTAAATTGGAATGAGGCCCAATCAATCACCATATAATGTTAATTATATGGATTTTCATACATTACACACATATAATAGCATTGAAAAATAATCAACCATCAACCAAAGTGCACTACACTGTATAAGCATCAAATATAGATATCTAACGCTCATAGCAGCCTGTCAATCAATCGATCGACATATTTAATCAATCAGGATGAGTGAACTTCAAATTTCATCCCAACACCCGTGTGGGGTTTTCAAACAATCAAACACAGATTTTATTTGTGCAGTTGGGCGATGTGTAAAATTTATCGACCCAATCAATGTCCTTCAAATAGGTGTACATAAACAAACCGTCTGGTTTGTAAATGAATATTTATTTATTCATATTCACGTTAAAAATTATATTTTTAACGATAAAACATTTATTTTAACATATGAATTTCTATTCTGTTCATTCTTTAAATAAAATGGTATTTTTATTTTCTAACTTATTTTAGAAAATTTCGGCGGCATAACGGCACGATACTAGAAACGGGACGAGGCCTAGCCTTATCCCCGGTCTAGTGAAGGCCCACGCCATTCACACATCAATCAAATTCACCAAACAACCAAATTCAAATCAAATAATCTGACTAATCTATACAACCAAACAAACAAGTCCATGGTCTGTGGACGATTGTGTCGGGTGCTACTAAGCACCGTCTGCATCCTAGTATATATATATATAACTAGAAAAGAAATTGAAGAGTGAGAAGTTCTCACAGAAAGCTATCCAAACATCTTGACTCTTCTTTGATATAAATCTTCTTCGTTCTCGCCTTTCTGTTACCTTCGTTGTCCGCTTTCACTACCTATGTAAAAATCGAATTTTTACTTCGCTATTCAATATAGAAAAATCGAATTTTTATTTCGAAGTTCAACATATAAAAAATCATATTTTTACTCTGCTATTCAATATATAAAAATCGCAATTTTACTTCGAGATTCAATATATAAAAATCATTCATTTTTATATTTTGATGTTTTTAAAATAAGAATCACATTTTTATTTGTTCACTTTCAATTTAAAAACCATATTTTTATAATCGCTTCATACATTAAAAAAAAAACGAATTTTCACTTCGCTATTCAGTATATAAAAATCGAATTTTTACAGTGTCCTATATATTTATATAAAAATCGAATTTTTACAGTGTCCTATATATTTTTAAAACCAATGCTATTTTCTAATTTAAACCCATGTATTTTTCTATTCTTGTTTTCATGTATATTTCTACCTTACTTTTACTTTCAAATTCAAAGTATATTTTTATTTTCATAATCAAAGTATTTTATTTAAAAAAAACTGAAATCAAACAAAATGCAGTTTATATTTAAAATTGATTTTTAAACAAGGCTATTATATTTAAATAAATAAAGAAAAAGAAATCACCTTCTTGTATGCGTTCGAACCTCACTCCAGAACTAGGGCATCAGTTTGCCACCCACATAAGCTGCCAGAGCAAGATCAGAGCCTGCCTCGTGCAGCGTCAACGTGAGGCGCACCACCACCTGTGAGGGCGTCGAACTCGCTGGTCTGGAAAGCCACGAAATGGCGCTCGAATGGAGTGACTCTGGAGAAGGAATTCACACACGATACGAGATGATAATTCATTTCGTTGGTATCAATTTGAAGAGCATAGAAAGTTGTTTGATTTCACTTCAGAAGATTTTAATTTCATTGATCGGATTAGCCAAAAATTAGGGAAGAATAATCGGACCCTTTTCCGCCGTGAATGAGATGGAGGCGCGGTTTTCTGGGTTTGACCATGGAAAGTAAAAAAATAGAACGTTGACTAGGGTTTGGGCCAATCAGAGTATTTACATTTATATTTTAATTATTATTTTAATTCGTAAATTAGTGGTTTAACATCACGAACTCCAAATCAAACCCAATGACTGTCGCCCCTAGCTAGATACCCCCATTCCGAACACAATGGGATATGTTTCGTAAGCCAATTCTATTGTTTAAATCAGTTTTTCTTTAGATTAAAATATAAATCAATATATATTGAATCTAAATGTACATTTTAAAATACCAGGGCCACATATTGACTCTAAAAATTCCAGAAAAATTATTTCTAGCTTATTATTGACGATATGGTCCTAACAAAACTAGTTTCATCGAATTCTGAGACCGTTTGAAAAATGGCCAATTCCTAGTTGATTAAAATCAAATAAACTGGTCAAATGCGTTTTCTTTTGCCACGCTCACATATTGATTCGAAAAATTATGAAATATAAAACCTAGCAATAATTTGACATCACGGACCCAGCAAAACTGGTTTCGTCGAAATCCGAGGTCGTTTGCAAAATTCCCATTTTTAAGGGCCTGAATTCCATAGCGACTATTCAGAATTTTCAACTGGACATATCTTTTGATTCCCGTTATGAAATCTTGATTTTTCGGATTCGTTGGGAAGATATTATCAATTAGATCCTAATGTTTTTGGTTTCACTAAAATCCGGATTGTTTTGCACCCGGTACATTCAATTGAAGTTTGAAATCGAATTATCGAACTACCGCGCCATTTTCAATTCTATTTATAATTATATATAATTATTTATATTCTAACGACGACGTATATAATATATACGTCGAATTATATTCAAAACATTTTTCGTCGATATTATTTAAAATAATTCATTTTAAATAATCAAAATTCGCTAAAATTGCCAAAATAAAAATTTCAAACTGGCTCGCATTTTACGGGTTGTTACAGTTTATTAAACGGGTCAGTGTAGGTTGACCGAAATTGACCCGCTTATAAATGGGTCGGGTCGGGTTTTTTCGTGTGGGTTACGAGTCGTGTTAGAAATTGATGGCCCTATCTCCAATGCTAGTGTAAAAACAATGTAATGTCAACTATACATCATCAAAACATCATATTGTTTATGCTATTCAATGTTAATGTCAAGTGAAACGTCATGTTGATGTGGCATAATTTTTTTTAGACATTGTCAAATGAGATGTCTAGTTTTATACATTCAAATTCAAATTGTGAACATTTAAAAAACATTATTTTACAAGTAAAATTTATATATCTATGATATAATTGGTACATGCAGACAAAATTGTTTCTACAAACAAATTAGCATTGGAGTACATGTTTATTTTCAATGTCATGTTTAATAATTTCACTTAGACAATTGTGAAATATATTTGACGCATAGGATTTAATTGACATTACAAACCATTTAGGTTGGAGATGCTCTAATAATATTTGAGGTTCTAACACTGCACGCCCACGCATATATATATATATATACATATATATATATATGTATATGTATGTATGTATGTATATATATGAGAAACGAGTGCTATAGTAATTCAAATCAAATAAGATTTTATAGATCTCAATCCACATATATATTATTATCTATTCAAAATTTGAGTTATTTCGACATTAGTAGAATTTGAGTTATTTGAATGTTAACATCAGAAATATACGAATTATCAAATTGTTGGTCATTAGAATAAAACGACAGCAAGTTTTCATGTGCCCTTAACATGTAAAATTCGATGGTCCATAATTTCTGAACTTAATAACCTTTAGATTTTTAAAATACTTTAAATTCCAGAAAACTTATTTTACTATCCCAATGAATTGGGTTTCGGGTTCCCCAAAATCTTGAAAGCTATCCACAATTAATCCTCCTTTATCGCCTATATACTACCCTACATCTGTGACAACCTTTCTTTACAAAGCCTATGCAAAAATGTGCAGAATTCACTAATTAAAGCAACTGGCCTGATTCTGGTGGATAGTTCATCATAGGTAGTCAGTAAATATGGTGATGCTCAGGCATATGTCATAAAGACAGCAGAAAGGAAGCAGAAGCTCTAGAAGGACTGTGCAAGGTCATATCAGTGTGCACGTGCGCAACATGTTTTCATGTTTAGATGTGAATTTATGAAACCCTAATGGGTTAAATCTGTGTATTGATTTGCGTCGAATGATATGGCAAACTAGCAGTTATATATTTTAGGCTATAAATAAGGCTATCTCAATTGTACATGTTATGTTGAGAAATAAAACAAATTCATTACTGCCTTCAATAATTCCTTTATTTCTTGTATCTTATTCATTTTCCTGTTTCTATTCCCCAACATTTAGGTGATTACATCATTTGTATCTCTCTTATGTTCGTCCCCTTAAACCACCTTTATCTAATTTCTCTATTATCACTCTTAACCTACCACTTAGTTCTTCCATTCGTCTAAACCATTAAAACTGGCATTATCATCAACCAATTTATCCAGGAAAGCCATAAACATGGCCACTTATGAAGCCAATCATAATAAAATGGTATCAGAGAACTAGTCTGAGCATGATTTAGACCCTCGGACACCAGATCAACACCACTATAACACATTCCACAATTATAAAGTATCAAGAAGATGCATGGGGAAGACAAGAGGAAGTTAATAACAAATTTACTCAATCTTTGAATGAGTTAAACAGCAAAATGGATCAATGCATCAAAGAATTAAACGGCAAGGTTGATCAACATAATGCAAAGTTTGAAGGAATTTATACAATAGTGCAATATATGTCACAAGATCTGTAGCAAATGAAAGGTCAATCTTCCAGCAATGGCGTTCTTGCTTCAAACCCTGATAGTAGATTTCTACCATCAACCTCTACAAACCCTCCTACTTTACAAAACCCACTAAGAAATAATAACAAAGACATCATTCCAATGCCCTTAACCTTCAACAACACTCTACCATCTACATCAATCCAAACTTAGACCAGTCAAGAAAATAATTCTTGGAATAAAAACGCTCATTTTCCTAACCTAAAACTGGACTTCCCCTCATTTAAAGGAGATGATATGGTTCTTGAGTGAATCAATCAATCAGAGAAATTCTTTCGGTTTCACCAAACTAAGAAGCGCCTATGGGTAGAAATTGCTTCTTTTTACTTAAAGAAGGATGCACTTAAATGGTATAATTGGTATACCAGAAATATTTAGAATCATGAATTATGGACTATCTTTAAAGAAGAAATTCTGAACAAATTCAATGATGAGGATATGGAACAACCATATGAAACTTTGTCAAAACTTAAACAAGTCACCACTGTGTCCGCATACCTCTCTAAATTCGAAGGCTTACAAGCAACTATTGAGACTTTGCCTCCACAATTCCTCTTGTAACACCCCGAATTTTAGTTAATGCTAAAATTCACTAATTTCAGAATAAATAATCTCAGACGTGAGAATTAGGGGAAACGGGCTGCGTCATTGCGTTCGTCTCGGAAAAATACGCAAAATAGAGTCCGAGTTTTCGAAAATCGGAGTCCATATGGCCCAGTTATGGCCCGATGAAGTTTGCAGAAAATTCAAAGATAAAAACAGATTTAAAAATTCAAATTCAGATTTTAAAATAGGAGCAGCGGGGCCAGGCGGGAAAGTTCCCGCCCTACCCATGTCGACAGGGCTGTCGACAGGCCTGTCGACAGGGGTGTCGACTTGCCTGTCGACATGCCTGTCGACACGGCGGGTCGAGCCAGGAGTTTGGGTGCACCAGATCTGGTTTTTGGGTTGAGTCTTGGGCTGGGTTCTAGAGATTTCCTAAATCTAACGGTCCTAATCTAACCTAGGGTTAATCTAAGGGCCTAAAACACTACCTAATCCTATAAATAAGACCCTAACCCTACCCTAATTCATTCATAATTAGGTCTTGTAACTAAACTATGGCAAAATGAAATTTGGTCATGGCCTCCATAAATCAATGAAGAGAGAGTTGCAAGCTAATCAACCTCTAATCAATATCTTCTTCACTAATTCCACTTCATAAGTTTGCTAATCTTGGTTTTGGTGAGTTTCTATCACTTTGATGATCGATTGCTAAATTAAGTAGATGAGATATGATGAGATTTATGGTTTTGCATGTGGATTAATGGGTTTTCAAGTCATATGACATGATGTGAATATGCTAATCTATGTTTAATATTAATCCTATGTTTATGCGAGTTGAATATGTAAATTTATGCATGTTGAATATGTAAATTTATGCATGTTGAATATGTAAATTTATGCATGTTGAATATGCGAGTTTATGCAAGTTAAGTATGTGGGTTTATGCAAGTTAAGTGGTGGGTTTATGCATAATGTGTAATTAATTTTATGCATGCTAAGTATGTAGTTTTATGCATGCTAAGTGTTTGGTATTATGCATAAATCATGACATGCAAGTTTACCTATGTATATATGCATAATGTATGAATATATATATGCATGTTTACCCTCCTTTAAGATGCAAGTTATACATGCAAGTTCAACATGATATGCAAGTTATGTGTATGCTTATATGCAAGCTCAACATGTTATGCAAGTTTATGTGTATGTTGTTATGCAAGTTCATATGCAAGTTTATGTGTATGATGTTATGTAAGTTATGTGCATGTTGCTATGCAAGTTCATATGCAAGTTATGTGTATGATGTTATGCATGTAAGTTATGCGTATGTTGATATGCAAGTTATGTTTATAATATTATGCAAGTTATGTGTATGATGTGATGCAAATTAACATGTAACATGTTGTGCAAGTTCACACCTTTAAGACCCATGCAAGTTCACCTTTGTATAACCTATGAACACTTATGCAAGTTGCCTTTATACATGACATATGTATGTTCATGCAAGTTGGGTTATTTAGTAATGCTAGTTGGGTTAATATTATGATGTAAGTGGACACCTTTTAACCCATGTTAATGCTAAAGTATGATAAACGAAACCCATGTTAATTGTGAAAGAATCTTCTCTTGGAAATATGTCGTGTTAGCATAAGTACGTGGGGAAATGATGGGGTTAATAGACATGTTAATGAAATGGTGTGAAATGGTTATGATTAAGCATACCATAAAATGAGTAAGCATAAGTGGGAATTTACCTATTGAGTTAGGTCTACCCCATGGGAATTTACCTATTGAGTTAGGTCTACCCATGTTACGAAAAACTTGATATTAATTAGGGATAATTAATATGGGGGTGATTAATTAGGTATAATTAATCAACTAAGACACGAGGTTGGACCCTTTTGTAGCAGAAGTCTGCCCGGAACCGACCGGCCATCCAGCGGCTACAAATGATTGGCCCAATGTGAGAGGTCTTAGTCATAAATTAAATACATGACTAAAGTAAAGACACGAGATTAGACCCTTTTGATGACAGAAGTCTGCCCGGAACCAACCGGCATATCCAGCAGTCATAAAAGACGGTCTAATGTGAGAGGTCTTTATGAGGTCATGATCTTAATTAATGAATTAAGAAACACTTAACCATATTAGCATGTAGTGGGACATGAGGGTTAAGTGGGTGCCTTGGGTGGCATGAGGAGACTGGTGGGTTGCCTTGGGCGGCAATAGAAAATACGATTAGAATACTTAACCAAAGTGGAACATGTAATTAAACATGATTAAAGGGTTAAGTAAGTGCCATGGGTGGCATGGGAAAATACGATTAGAATACTTAACCAAAGTGGAACATGTAATTAAACATGATTAAAGGGTTAAGTAAGTGCCATGGGTGGCATGTGAAAGTCTAGTGGGTACCTTGCATAATATGATTAAAGGACTTAACCAAAATTTATAACATGTAAGGGGACATGGTTAAAGGGTTAAGTGGGGTTCACTAGAAATTACAAGCTTAGGAGGTAGCTTGTGGGGGCCCGTTTCAACCAATATCCCAAACGTATCTTTGTGGGCTCGATTCTAGTCGAGTGACGGGACACGCATATTGGGCTTGACTATAAGTGGCCAAACCGGGTTAGCGGTGGCAACGCGGGACCAACGGGTTTCATATGCGTGTGTGGACCCGGGCTGGTTGGTAAGTCGTTATTGCATCGTGTAGATATAAAGCCGTGCACCGTTGATATTATATGGTGGCCACGTTGGGGAATGATACACCCCAATCGTGGGACCAGCACGGGTATCTACGTAGGGGAGCCGATCGCTTGGGAAGTAGTGGGTACACCTATGTAGTCAGATAGGGGTACACGAAACTACTAAATTACTAAGTACACTTAGTGGGATCAACCTTTAAGTAGGAATTACTCTTGGTGGGTAGGACTGGTGTGGTGCAGTGTAGGAATTACCCTTGGGTGGATAAGTCTGGGGTGGTGTAAACTAATCCTTGGGTGGATAAATGCGTCTTTACGATTATCTTAGTTTATCCTAAGTATACCTAGCTACTTAGTGTAGCCATTCATCCCCAGACGTTACCGTATATCAAGCTTATGTCTCCTCTGGTTACTTTAATGATTGTATTGTTAAAGTTATAGGACTCACTCAGACTTATGTCTGACCCCGTTGTTTTTATCTTTTTCCCAACCCTCAGGTTATCAGAGTGGGCCCAGTACGAGTGGGCTTTGATCAGACTGCTTTATTCTCTTTTGGAGCTTGGACCATAGGAGTAAAGCTCAGCTTATCCTTTTCTTTTATGGCTATCAGTTTACGCATATTGGGATTATGTACTTTTATTTATCAGGATGGATATTTTGTACTTGACTCTTAGTATGGTTTTATGATGTAACCAGACATGTTTTACTTCCGCTGTTATGAGATGATGTTTTAAAAATTTTAAGTACTATTTATATCTGTCTTGGTGTAATTTTTCTGTTCTATATTCACTAAAATACTCCACCGATGCCATGGCATTCCCTTAGAGAGTGACCATAGCGGGTGTGGGGTGTTACACGTGGTATCAGAGCAAAGGTTACCGGAACAGATAAAATTTTTAGAAAACTATTTTTCTAAAAACATTTTTGGAAGAAATATTTTCAAAAACATGTCTTTAATGAGAAAAGTTTTTGAAAGAAAAGCATAATCCCCGATAGCCATATCTTTATCTTTCGAATTCTCCGTTTTGAATCTTTCCTTTTTCGTCTCAGCATGGCTGAAGATCTTTATCTTCCGGACGGTGTAGCGGTACCAGTATGGTATAGGAGGTTGTTAGAGGCTAGGGCCGCCGCTGCAGGTCCAGCAAATGTTCCCCCTCCACCCGTTGCACTCGTTCCTCCTCGCGCGGATACTTTTGCTATGACTTGTAGGAAGTTTAAGGCTATGAGAGGAAAACCTTTTGTGGGAGCTAGGGATTGGCTTAATGAGACGGAAGAATTGATGGAAATCTTGGAAGTGGAAGAGGGAAAGAAAGTCAGGTTAGCCGCTTGGTTAATGGAAGGAGAGGCCTCGTTCTGGTGGGAGGTCACTAATGGAGAACGCCCTGTTGATTCTTGGATGGATTTCAGGCAAAGATTTGAGGCAAAGTTTCTCTCAAAAGAGGAAGAAAATAGGCACGTGGAAAGGTTCTTGAACTTAAAGCAAGGGAACTTGTCGGTGGAAGAATATGTTAACAAGTTTAATCAGTTAGAGAGATTCAGCAAAGAAGAGAAAGCTTTGAGGTTCGTTAAGGGCTTGAACGAACCAATGCGCGGATTGGCTATGTCTCACATTCCTATGGGGGCCACTTTCGAGAAGCTAGTGGACATGGCACTTATGCATGAGGAAGAGAAGGGTCCCAATGCTAGTAAAGCACCCGAGAAGGAAGGAGATCAGAAGAGACCTCTACAGCAACAGCAAAACAAGGGTGGAAAAGGCAACGGAAAGAAAAAGTGCTTCAATTGTGGGACACTAGGCCACCTAAGCAAGGAGTGTCGCAAGAAGAAGAAGACTGGCTGCTTCCACTGTGACGAAGCAGGACATCTAGTGAAAGACTGTCCTAAGAAAGGGCGAAGGACGGGGTCTACCTCAGGAGGACAGGTGCAAGCTCTTGTGGCACCAGTTCAGGCAAGGGGGCAAGTTCAGGCTCTCGCAATTCCACCGGTTCGAGAAAGAGGTAGAACTATTTCTGTGGAAAGTTTAGTTTTCCTGTTTGATCATCCTGTCCGTACTTTATTTGATTTTGACGCATTGAGTTCGTTTATCTCATCATTGTTGTTGAGTCACTGCACTAATACACCAGTTGGTAGATGATCCCTTAGTTGTTTCAAACCCAATTGGGCTCCATGATGTGTTTGGGTTTGAAAGTTTCTATACTTAGCGTTGAGTTTAGATGTGATGCTTTTGGGCTTCACGGGCTATGGGTTAGTTTTGGGCATAGACTGGTTATCCAGTAATGGTGTCGTTCTTACTTGTGAAGAGAGTTGTTAGGTTTATGACCCGCTAGGGTAACACTCTCGAGATCTTTTGTAATCCCATAGAATCTGTTATGCTAAGTTATCTAAAGTCGCTTGACACGTCGGTCGAGAGTTTGCAATCTATAGAGTGGTCCGGGAATACTCGGATGTGTTTCAAGGAGGTGAAGGGCTTACCTCGTGGGAGATTGACTTCCGAATATATCTGGTAGACAATGCTAAACCAGTATCTTGGCCAGTGTGCCACGTGGCTCCTCGTGAGAGGAGGGAACTCCATAAGCAAGTAGGCAATTTACTTAAGAAGGGGTTCATAAGACGAAGTATATCGGAGTGGGGTGCTCCGGTAGTTTTTGCCACGAAGGCGGATGGGTCCCTCAGACTTTGTGTAGGCTAAAGAGAACTAAATAAGCTCACAAAGAAGAATAGACACCCATTGTCGAGGATTGATGATCTCTTTGATCAGTTAGTGAGCGCCTCAGTATTTTCGCAGTTGGACTTAGCCACAAGGTTTCGTCAATTGAGAGTGACTGAGGATAGTATAGAGAAGACTACCTTTAGGACTCCGGATGGTTTTTATGGGTGGCTAGAGATGCCATTTGGTTTGATGAACGCCCCGCATATGATGAAAAGGGTGTTCAAGGAGTACCTAAATAAGTTCGTGACGATCTTTGTAAATGACATCTTGGTCTTTCCTAGGAGCGAAACAAGTTTTCGTATGTGCTCAATAGGATGAGCAAAGCCAGTTATGGGATAAACGGTGGTTTTGGAGCAAGACTGGCGAGGACATCAAGAGTTGGACAAGGGCTTAACTATTTAGCCGTTTTTACTAGTATCATCTCACGTAGGTCGTCTGAATTCGAAGGAGGTATCCCTTGGGTGTTTGTCTGATATTGGTTTAGGCCTTTGGGGCTTGCATTTGGGGGATATCGCGTTCGACTAAGGTGGTCTGCGTGAGAGATGGATAGTTGTGGCGGTTTTGCATGGGAGAATATCCTGATTTTTCTCTAGAAGTGGAGAAAAGCATGCCTTACATCTCAGAGAGGTGTTGGAGACTCTTCGAGCACATAGTCTTAAAGCTAAATTCTCTAAATGTCATTTTGGAGAAGAGAAGTGCGATTCTTAGGGCATGTGGTCTCTAAGGAAGGGATAGCTGTGGATCCCGCATAGATAGTAAAGTACCTAGGAATGCTACCGAAGTAGGAAGTTTCTTGGGGTTGGCAGGATAATTCATCAAAGACTTCGCGAAGATATCAGCCCCATCAACCGGCTGGACGAAGAAGAATCTGGTATTCTCATGGGACGAGATGTACCAAGACATGAATCGAGTTTTCTTTTTGGGCCGATATGAAGAAAGACATGGCCGAGTATGTCGCTAGATGCTTGGTGAAAGCAGAGCAAAAGAAACCAAGTGGGTAGCTTCACCCATTAGAAGTTCCGCTAAGGAAGTGGGATAGTGTCTCGAAGGATTACCAAAATCAAGGAAGGGTAATACGGGGATTTGGGTTGTGGTAGATAGACTTACTGAGTGTGCCCATTTCATACCCGTGAAGGGTAAGAGAACTGCTCCATGGCTAGCTTCAGTTTATATTCGAAAGATTATTAGATTGCATGGTGTACCGTCCAGTATGGTGAGCGATCGAGATCCTATCTTCACTGAAGAGTTTTGGAAAAGTTTGCAAAAGGCGGTAGGGACTCGGTTGTATTTGAGTACCGCATCTCATCCTCAGATAGACGGCCAGACCGAGAGGGTGAATCATATTTTAGAAGACCTTTTGAGGCTATGTATCTTGGATTTAGGAGGTACATGGGAAGAGCATCTTCCATTGGTGGGGTTACCCGACAGACTTAGTGGTGTACGTGATGTATTCCATGTGAGGAAGGACCTACATAAGATCGTAGAGGCGATAGAGCCAAGCTTGCTTAGAGAAGTGGAAGTAGAGCGTGATGAGGTGATTCGACAAGCTCCTACTTGCATCCTTGGGTCAGAGATTTGGAAGTTGGGAAACAGAGAGGTTCAACTAGCCAAAGTACAAAGGGGAGATGAAGAGAGCGACGCTACCTGGGAGACGGAAGCGAAGATGCGTTCGAGGTACCCTTTTTCTTTCGGAGGGTATGTCCTTTTGCTTCTCCTTCATCGCATATCTTGTGCTGATCTTATCCTTAGTATGTCCTCTCGTTAGTACCTTTGACCTTCAGATAGGATATTCCTATGGTTGAAACATGTGTTTGAGACATGTTATGTATGATGGATGCAAGTGGATGCAAGTGTTTGCTAGTGGTTGCTCGTGGATGCATATACACACACTCTAGGCACTAGATCGGCTCCATCACTTCATACTGCATATTGCATAAAATTGTGTGTAAGTAGCTATATTAATGGATGTATAATGATTGTGTTATCATATGGATGATGCATTTTGGTGAATGATTGTGCACTCATGTAGATATTGTATGTGTCGATAGGGTTCTCTCGCATACATAATGGATGCATGGCACTATCATGGTTTGCATATGTTCATACATTAGATAGGGAACATATACACACACTTTTTGCATATGCTCATACATCATTAGAAATTGTTTTAAGGACAATGGATGCCCGTGATTGATGGTTTGAGTAGATGGTTGTTTGGATGGTAGGATATGCATTCTCCTTAGCTTAGAGATTTCGGGGACGAAATCCTTTAAGGAGGGGAGAATGTAACACCCCGAATTTTAGTTAATGCTAAAATTCACTAATTTCAGAATAAATAATCTCAGACGTGAGAATTAGGGGAAACGGGCTACGTCATTGCGTTCGTCTCGGAAAAATACGCAAAATAGAGTCCGAGTTTTCGAAAATCGGAGTCCATATGGCCCAGTTATGGCCCGATGAAGTTTGCAGAAAATTCAAAGATAAAAACAGATTTAAAAATTCAAATTCAGATTTTAAAATAGGAGCAGCGGGGCCAGGCGGGAAAGTTCCCGCCCTACCCATGTCGACAGGGCTGTCGACAGGCCTGTCGACAGGGGTGTCGACTTGCCTGTCGACATGCCTGTCGACACGGCGGGTCGAGCCAGGAGTTTGGGTGCACCAGATCTGGTTTTTGGGTTGAGTCTTGGGCTGGGTTCTAGAGATTTCCTAAATCTAACGGTCCTAATCTAACCTAGGGTTAATCTAAGGGCCTAAAACACTACCTAATCCTATAAATAAGACCCTAACCCTACCCTAATTCATTCATAATTAGGTCTTGTAACTAAACTATGGCAAAATGAAATTTGGTCATGGCCTCCATAAATCAATGAAGAGAGAGTTGCAAGCTAATCAACCTCTAATCAATATCTTCTTCACTAATTCCACTTCATAAGTTTGCTAATCTTGGTTTTGGTGAGTTTCTATCACTTTGATGATCGATTGCTAAATTAAGTAGATGAGATATGATGAGATTTATGGTTTTGCATGTGGATTAATGGGTTTTCAAGTCATATGACATGATGTGAATATGCTAATCTATGTTTAATATTAATCCTATGTTTATGCGAGTTGAATATGTAAATTTATGCATGTTGAATATGTAAATTTATGCATGTTGAATATGTAAATTTATGCATGTTGAATATGCGAGTTTATGCAAGTTAAGTATGTGGGTTTATGCAAGTTAAGTGGTGGGTTTATGCATAATGTGTAATTAATTTTATGCATGCTAAGTATGTAGTTTTATGCATGCTAAGTGTTTGGTATTATGCATAAATCATGACATGCAAGTTTACCTATGTATATATGCATAATGTATGAATATATATATGCATGTTTACCCTCCTTTAAGATGCAAGTTATACATGCAAGTTCAACATGATATGCAAGTTATGTGTATGCTTATATGCAAGCTCAACATGTTATGCAAGTTTATGTGTATGTTGTTATGCAAGTTCATATGCAAGTTTATGTGTATGATGTTATGTAAGTTATGTGCATGTTGCTATGCAAGTTCATATGCAAGTTATGTGTATGATGTTATGCATGTAAGTTATGCGTATGTTGATATGCAAGTTATGTTTATAATATTATGCAAGTTATGTGTTGATGTGATGCAAATTAACATGTAACATGTTGTGCAAGTTCACACCTTTAAGACCCATGCAAGTTCACCTTTGTATAACCTATGAACACTTATGCAAGTTGCCTTTATACATGACATATGTATGTTCATGCAAGTTGGGTTATTTAGTAATGCTAGTTGGGTTAATATTATGATGTAAGTGGACACCTTTTAACCCATGTTAATGCTAAAGTATGATAAACGAAACCCATGTTAATTGTGAAAGAATCTTCTCTTGGAAATATGTCGTGTTAGCATAAGTACGTGGGGGAAATGATGGGGTTAATAGACATGTTAATGAAATGGTGTGAAATGGTTATGATTAAGCATACCATAAAATGAGTAAGCATAAGTGGGAATTTACCTATTGAGTTAGGTCTACCCCATGGGAATTTACCTATTGAGTTAGGTCTACCCATGTTACGAAAAACTTGATATTAATTAGGGATAATTAATATGGGGGTGATTAATTAGGTATAATTAATCAACTAAGACACGAGGTTGGACCCTTTTGTAGCAGAAGTCTGCCCGGAACCGACCGGCCATCCAGCGGCTACAAATGATTGGCCCAATGTGAGAGGTCTTAGTCATAAATTAAATACATGACTAAAGTAAAGACACGAGGTTAGACCCTTTTGATGACAGAAGTCTGCCCGGAACCAACCGGCATATCCAGCAGTCATAAAAGACGGTCTAATGTGAGAGGTCTTTATGAGGTCATGATCTTAATTAATGAATTAAGAAACACTTAACCATATTAGCATGTAGTGGGACATGAGGGTTAAGTGGGTGCCTTCGGTGGCATGAGGAGACTGGTGGGTTGCCTTGGGCGGCAATAGAAAATACGATTAGAATACTTAACCAAAGTGGAACATGTAATTAAACATGATTAAAGGGTTAAGTAAGTGCCATGGGTGGCATGGGAAAATACGATTAGAATACTTAACCAAAGTGGAACATGTAATTAAACATGATTAAAGGGTTAAGTAAGTGCCATGGGTGGCATGTGAAAGTCTAGTGGGTACCTTGCATAATATGATTAAAGGACTTAACCAAAATTTATAACATGTAAGGGGACATGGTTAAAGGGTTAAGTGGGGTTCACTAGAAATTACAAGCTTAGGAGGTAGCTTGTGGGGGCCCGTTTCAACCAATATCCCAAACGTATCTTTGTGGGCTCGATTCTAGTCGAGTGACGGGACACGCATATTGGGCTTGACTATAAGTGGCCAAACCGGGTTAGCGGTGGCAACGCGGGACCAACGGGTTTCATATGCGTGTGTGGACCCGGGCTGGTTGGTAAGTCGTTGTTGCATCGTGTAGATATAAAGCCGTGCACCGTTGATATTATATGGTGGCCACGTTGGGGAATGATACACCCCAATCGTGGGACCAGCACGGGTATCTACGTAGGGGAGCCGATCGCTTGGGAAGTAGTGGGTACACCTATGTAGTCAGATAGGGGTACACGAAACTACTAAATTACTAAGTACACTTAGTGGGATCAACCTTTAAGTAGGAATTACTCTTGGTGGGTAGGACTGGTGTGGTGCAGTGTAGGAATTACCCTTGGGTGGATAAGTCTGGGGTGGTGTAAACTAATCCTTGGGTGGATAAATGCGTCTTTACGATTATCTTAGTTTATCCTAAGTATACCTAGCTACTTAGTGTAGCCATTCATCCCCAGACGTTACCGTATATCAAGCTTATGTCTCCTCTGGTTACTTTAATGATTGTATTGTTAAAGTTATAGGACTCACTCAGACTTATGTCTGACCCCGTTGTTTTTATCTTTTTCCCAACCCTCAGGTTATCAGAGTGGGCCCAGTACGAGTGGGCTTTGATCAGACTGCTTTATTCTCTTTTGGAGCTTGGACCGTAGGAGTAAAGCTCAGCTTATCCTTTTCTTTTATGGCTATCAGTTTACGCATATTGGGATTATGTACTTTTATTTATCAGGATGGATATTTTGTACTTGACTCTTAGTATGGTTTTATGATGTAACCAGACATGTTTTACTTCCGCTGTTATGAGATGATGTTTTAAAAATTTTAAGTACTATTTATATCTGTCTTGGTGTAATTTTTCTGTTCTATATTCACTAAAATACTCCACCGATGCCATGGCATTCCCTTAGAGAGTGACCATAGCGGGTGTGGGGTGTTACACCTCTTGTATCGATTCATAGAAGGACTTAAAGAAGAAATCAGATATAATGTGATGACTTCCATACCTTATAATTTTAAACATGCTGTATCTCTAGCTAAATTTTTTAAAAGAGTATGGATTAAAACAAAGAAAGGCAAGTCAATTCACCTTCCCTACCTCTAAAGGTAACCTTACCTCTTCTTTTCCTGCATTAAAAAATTCATCACAAAATCCAGAAAAAGGGGGTACAACCTTAAAAAAATTAGCGAAGAGTAAAGGACTGACCCCACAAGGATTGGTAGAAATGAGAAGGCAAAACATTTATTATGGTTGCAGAGAACCTTGGCACGGGTATCATAATTGCAAAAGTCCTCAAGTACAAATTGTGGATGGCATGATGTCCTTTTCTGATAGTGAAGATATTGCTGAAGAGTCCCTGGAGTTAAATAATATTTCTGAAGAGAATATAGAAGAGACACATACCATAACTTTGCAAGCTATATGTGGTATTCTAGCATTGTCAACAATTAAGGTTCAAGGCCATATAAAAGGGAAATTGGTACACATATTAATTGATTTTGGTTCAACCCATGGTTTCATAGACAAGAAGCTAACCCATAAACTACAGCTCAAAATAGATGATTCAAAAATTTATAAAGTCATGGTAGCTAATAGGGGAAAATTGCAAGGCTCCAGAGTTTGCTATGGTGTAATTCTTAATTGTCAGGGATGCAAGATGCCTGTTGACTTATTACTTCTTCCTTTGGAAGGTTGCTAGATAGTTTTAGGAGCTCAGTAGATGAAGAAGCTTGGAGAGATCACCGTCAACTTGGATAAATTATATGTAGAATTTACATATGGTAATAAAAGAAAACATGGCAGGGTGTACAATAATAGGATGTAAAGATAGTAGAAAAGAAGACACTTGACAAAGAACAAGCCATTGGACAAATTGCCATGATGATGTATGCTATGGCTGGAACTCAATTAGAGACTCCTAAAGATCATCCTCTAGAAATATTTCTAGAAATTCAAAGCTTGTTAGAAACATACCCTGAAGTAACGTCTACAACAATAACCCTTCCTCATTCTAGAGAACATGATCATAAAATACCATCAAAGACTGGAGCAAATCCAATCTATCTTAAACCATACAGGCATGCCCATGATATCAAGAATCAATTGGAAAAAATCATTAAAGAATTACTATAATATGGCATCATAAGGCACGACAACAACTCATATTCATCTCCAGTGGTAATGGTTCACAAGAAAGATGGGACTTGGAGGGTGTGCATTTATTACGGAAGTCTAAATTCTCCGACCATCAAAGATAAGTATCTAATTCCCCTAATAGATGATTTATTTGATGAATTACATGGTTCAAAATAATTCACTAAACTTGACCTTAGACCTGGCTATCATCAAATTAGAATGTGTGAAGAAGATATACACAAAACTACATTTAAAATTCATGATGGAAATTATGAATTTGTTGTAATGCCTTTTGGATTAGTTAATGCTCCATCTACTTTTCAGTCTTTGTTGAATCACATATTTAGGTCATATTTAAGGAAGTTCGTGTTGGTATTTTTTGTTGATATACTAATATATAGCCAGACTATATCTGAGCATGTCAAGCATCTTGGTTTAACTTTTCAGGTTTTAAAAGACAATCATCCAGTTATTAAACTATCCAAGTGTAGCTTTGCAAAGGAATCATTGGAATACTTGGGTCATATAATTTCAGAACAGGGCATAGCAGTAGATCCAAGTAAAGTACAGGCTGTACTTGAATGGCCACTTCCTACAAACTTAAAAGCACTTAGGGGTTTCTTGGGGCCCATAGGAAAATTTATTAGAAGCTATGGAATGATAGTCAAACCTCTTACCAATATACTCGAGAATGTGGGCTGAAGAAGCATGGCAAGCTTTCGAAACATTAAAGCAGTGCTTGATTAATCCACCCATACTAATCGTGCCAGATTTTTCTAAGCTAGTTGTGCTAGAATGTGATGCTAGTGGCCATGGCAATGGTGTTGTACTCCTACAAGACATGCTTATCTTAATAAAGCATTAAAAGGAAGAAATCTATCTTTGTCGACTTATGAGAAAGAGTTAACGACCATAATAATAGCAACAAGGAAATGGTCTCAATATTTAATAGGGAAACAATTCATCATCAAAACAGACCAAAGTCTTAAGTATATTTTATCTCAGAGAATTCGGGTTGGCATACAAAATAAATGGTTAACAAAGTTGCATGGAATTGACTACAAGGTGGAGTATAAAGCTGGTAAGGAAAATATAGTGGCAGATGCTATGTCTAGAAAAGAAGAGAGCCTGTATAAAGGACAATCACATGCCATATCCACTGTGCAGACTCCCTGGCTACATGGATTAAGGAAAACCTTGTTATCTTCGGAATGGTACAAGCAGTTATTACAGAATATTGAAGATAAAAGCATTGGAAATAATAAGTACCAAGTGGTAGATAAATGAATATTGTATAAAAAGAAAATTCTAATTGATCCGCAATTAAGGGACTTAGTACAGGCTATTTTCGAAGAACATCACTCTACTCCTTTAGGTGGGCACACCGGTATTAAAGGTACAATGATGAAAATAAAGCATGTCTTTTACTGGAAGCACATGAGAAGGGCAATAGAAAAATTTGCGAAAGAATGTGATATCTGGCAAAGGAATAAAGCAGAAAATGTTAAGCTACCTGGTCTCCTTAATCCTCTTCCAATTCCATAAAAGATATGGACTGACATATCAACGGATTTTATCACCATCTAACCAAAAAAAGTCACAACAAAACTATTATATATGATGTGGTAGACCGACTGAGCAAATGTGCACATTTTTTTCCATTAAGTCGTCTATACACTTCTAAAGGAGTAGCTAAGGTACTTTTAAATGGGGTGTTCAAACTTTATAGGATGCCTAAATCTATTGTGAGTGATCGAGATGCTCTATTTACTAGTCATTTTTGTTAAGAATTATTTATACTACAGGGATGCAAGCTTAAATTCAGCTCTGCATACCACCTACAAAGTGATGGGCAGACCGAGATTATCAATAAAATATTGGAAGCCTATCTGAGATGCTTCATATGCCACAAACCACATGAATGGGTAAAATGGCTACCTCTTGATGAATACTGGTATAACACTTCCTAGAAGGCTTCCACTAATATTAACCCATATAAAACTGTTTATGGGATTGATCCACCCACACTTTTATCCTAAGTTCCTAATGCAACCAAAGTGGAACAAGTAAAAGAAGCCCTATTCAACCGATACATCACCTTAGAGTTCTTAAAAGATAGCTTGAGACTATCACAAGATAGGATGAAAAAATATTCTGAATTAAAGAGATTTGAAAGACACTTCAGTGTAAATGATTAGGTATACTTAAGGCTTCAACTATATAAGCCAATAACTGCAAGAGATCAACGAACTCATAAACTCTCTCCTAATTATTATAGTCCCTACCAAATTGAAGAAAAAATAACGATAGTGGCTTATAAACTCAAGCTTCCTGCACATGTGAAAATTCATCCAGTAATTCATGTTTCACAATTAAATAAAAAAGTAGGTGAACAAATAATAATTTAGGATGATTTCCCAAGTTATGAGCAAGAAGAAGTATTAACAGCAGAAAAGATTATGGATAGGAGAACGAAACCGAGGAGTGGAGAAGCTATGGTACAAATATTGGTAAAGTTGATTGGCAAAACTGAAGATGAAGCTACATGGGAGGATTACTTGCCACTAATACACGGATTTCCTACTTTAGACCTTGCGACAAGGTCTATTTTTGAAGGGGAGGGGAGATGTAACAACCTTTCTTTACTAAGCCTATGCAAAAATATGCAGAATTCATAAATTAAAGCAACTGACCTGATTTCGGTGGATAGTTCATCAGAGGTGGTCAGTAAAGATGGTGATGCTTAGACATGTGTCATAAAGGCAGCAGAAAGGAAGTAGAAGCTCTAGAAGGACTGTGCAAGGCCGTATTAGCGTGCATGTGCACAACATGTTTTCATGTTTAAATGTGAATTTATGAAACCCTAATGGGCTAAATTTATTTATTGATTTGCGTCAAACGATGTAGCAAACTAGCCATTATATATTAGGCTATAAATAGAAGGCTATCTCAATTGTACATGTTATGTTGATAAATAAAACAAATTCATTTCTACCTTCAATAATTCCTCTGTTACTTGTATCTTGTTCATTTTCCTGTTTCTGTTCACTAACATTTAGGTGATTACATCGTCTGTATCTCTCTTGTTCGTCCCGATAAACACCTTCATATAATTTCTCCCTCTTGTTATCACACTTAACCTACCACTTATTTCTTCCATTCGTCTAAACCATTAAAACAGGCATTATCAGCGACCAATTTATCCAAGAAAGCCATAGACATAGCCATTTCTGAAGCCAGCTACAACGACATCACTCTTTAATTTTGTAACTACATTTAGGATGCGTTTGATTTTTAACAGGAAGGGGGCATTCAGAAGGGGTATTTTGAAGGAATATTTGAAGGAGAATTGTTGCGAATGAGAAATATGTTTTTTTTTTCCGAAAGGGGCAAACCAAAAGGGGCAGAGTTTTTTTTTTGTATTTGTGTTTATTATAGCTTTCATTGAATATTGAATACAGAATACAAATTGCAGAATTTAAATTTTATAATTCAAACACCATTATAACACAAAATACCATTTCATGAAATCAAACAACAACAAATACATTAAAAAAAACTATAACTGTCCATCCCTCAGCTTATGAACATAATGAATAACACAACCCCGAGCTGTGCAGGCTTGTCAATCAGAGAATAAAAATGGTGGTGGACCCTTCTGTCGTTCTCTAACCGAACAAGCACCTCCCACTTGGCATAATCGTCATCCCCATGACGTACTTCCATGCACGGAGTAGTAATCTCTTCTCGGTCCATGGAAGGAGGAGCAAAACGAGAAGCGCCAGCACTGGACCCGACATGTCTACAAGCCGGGAGGCTCGAGATCTCAGTAGCATCACCCGAATAAAATCGCTGTACATCTGGGCCTTGCGCAGATGAACTGGTGGAGCGGCCGGAACCATGTACCAACATTTGTTAGTATGAATGCATCCTCCAAAAAGTGAGTCTAGCTCTCTGAATCGTGCGGGGAAGCCATCCTTGAATTTGCGATATGCTACTGGCACTGTCGCCACCGATCGTCCATCCCAACAAGGGTATCCATCTGCTCATCCCATTGCCCGCCATGAATCTGAAGTAGTTTGCTCCACGGATTCCTGTCCATTCTTCATATTGTCAAACTTGATTTTCATTTGATTCGCATTATAGTCCAAGCCGATGCATTGGTTAAACATTGTCGCGATAATTTGGTACCAGTTTACCACGTTATGCGCACGAGATTCCAGATGTTCCATGCACACATCGATGAAAGCATTGGTCGTGTTGTTATTCCATTCGACAATGGAACGTGTGGAGGAAGATTATATTGCAGCCATTCTGCAAAAAAAAATCATAAAATTACAAAAGAAAACATATAACGAAGTTAAGAAGCTAAAAACGCAAATATAATAACAAAAACCTGAAAAAATCGACGGTTGAATGGGGATTTATGCTTGAATTTTCGGGTTGTATTTGAGATTTGTTGAGGAAAATGAATGGAATTGGGGTGAATATATACGGGAGGAAGAAGAGGATATACGAGTCCAGATTGTTCTTTCGCGTCCGACGCTTCGGATGTCTCTGACGCGAAAGCTAACTTTTGAGTTGTTCGTCTCGAAGGGATATACGTGTGGGTCCCATGTTCAATGCGTCTGACGCTGATGCCAACGTTAACTGCCCATTCACAAAATCAAATGCTACCTTAGTTCATCTACCAATGTACTGCCAAATTGATCAATATCATAAAACAAATTTGTAATTAATTCAATAATTCGATCGTTAAGGAATTCTATAATTTAATAACTATATAATAAGAGATGAAAATGGCAACACGTTGGGATAACTAGTGAAAAATGTGCACATAAAGTAAGTCAAACAGTAGAAATGTAGTATCGCTGAAAGAAGTGGCTGCTTTCAAAACAAGTGCATATTTTGGTATAAAACATTTGATTCCCAAAGAATACATCATATAAAGTGTTACCATACAGTGAAGTGAAGTAAAGCTTGTCACCTATTAACTATAAAGCGGAATAAAAGCGAGAAACACATTCTTTGGTGTTGAAATGATGCTTCATTTCATTCCACTAGCAAATTCTAGTATATAAGTTCAACTGCAGTTTGTTTAGCTTGCCAAATCATGGTTGCATCAGGAGGACAATTTTCATATCCACACCGACAGTCAAACAATCGATTGAATTTTCTTTCCCAAAATTTTGAACACAAATTATATGTAAAAGTATTAAAATAAAAATGTGACATAAACAATTCATAGATGATCTTTAAGGACTGCAACAGAAGTTGAATATTGTTATAGCATACAGTTGTATAAACATAACTCTGAATGCGTATGTAATAGCAATATATAATGTTAATAATTTAGTGTTAAGAAACTTATCGAATACTGCAGTACTTTTATATAGGGTTGTTATGGTAATGGTTATCGTTATCATTTGACAAATACGGTTACCGTACTAGTTTTATTGATAAGTCTAAATTGTTCACTGTTACCGATTGACTGATATACTGAAGACCGGTATATCGATAATTTGGTAACCGTTACACTGGTAACGGTAAATTACCATTTGTCCATTAAAGTTGTATCTTGATATGTTTTTTGTACAATGCATTTTATTGTACTATATGCAGTGTTAGTTAATAAATAACATAAATGAGAAAAAAAAGTGCATTTAGTATTATTTTATCTTCTTATTGAACTAAATTTATGAATTTATTTGGTTCTAAATGCATGTTATAAAGTATGTCAGATGAATGTACATATGCTTTAAATTGACTGGTAAAATTACCATTGTCGCTGATACTGAAGAAAACTAACCAATAATTTACCATTAAAAATGGTAAATTTTCCGTTATCATACCATTTTAACTGGTATACCAATTTCAATCAAAAATAATTACTGGTCGACTGGTAATGGTATGATAATGGTAAATTTACTGTTACCATAATAGCCTTACTTTTGTATGAGCTTGTAACGGTGAGTAACAAAATAATGGAGTTTTTTTAATATATGTTAGATAGTAATTCTTGCACAGTAAGTTTATTTGCTTTCTTTAAAAATGAATAAATGATGAAATTACAATACAATTGATTTATATGTTCAATTTTGGCATTTATTATGCCAAGACCAAGTACAAAATTAAAAGCCTCTAAGCTAACAAATATACCATAATATTTTCTTTACTTCAATCGTTCATAATAACGGGGTTGAGAGAATAAGGAGTATACTCCATGAAAAATTATATATAATTTGTTACCTATATCAAACTGGCTGACCAGCATGTTCGAAATATAAGGTATTTTATTTTTATAATATACTGGTTATAACGTGTTATATTAATTAATCAATTTAACTAAAAGTACATTTGATTTATTGACATAGAAATTGGTTGTCTATGACCAACACCCAACATCAATCAATCACAACAATTCATAGAGAATAACAGTTATAGAATGTAATAAAGTAAAGGAGAAATGCTATGTTATAGTGGTTTGACAATCAGGTCTACGTCCACTTAGTTTAATTGATCTTTATTTATACTAAGATTACAAGTTACAGTTAGTTTTGTGAAAGAAAAGTAGAGAAAAAAAATAAATTTTTCTTCAATGGAAATGTCCTTGCGTGGGAGAGGAGTTTGATCCTTTGTTCTATCGAAAAATGGGCCATTTATAGATGCTCAAAGTCCGGCTCGACTAAGCCACATGGCAGTTGATTCGATAGTCCAAGAGAGGAGGAACAAGTCTTCAGATCGTTGAAAATATCCAGCTCTGGTTCGACCAGAAGCTGGCATGCGATCCGAAGTTGTAGGGTAGTGGGTAGACCACATTGTTGTATATAACGGTGTTGTATACACAATTATATGATTTTTGTTTGATGATAACAATCAAATATATATATAATTATAAATGTGTTTGTACTGTACTGATTCATTTATACCACACAGCAGAAAGGAATATAATATTTATATTTAAATAAAATACGACTATATAAAAAATTCAAATATTAACATAGTATTTATTTAAATAGAATATTTTATTTCAAATATTCAAACAGTACAACTATTTATACCTCCACTATTTGAACACATCACATTTCATAAACATTCACAGAAGATTGTACTTGTAAATAAACTGAATACGATAGACAAGTTTGTTTGACAATAATAAAATAATATTTTATTTCAATCGAACTTGTTTATTACAATGCCAGTACAATTCTCTCATTACTCAGCTTCTCACACTAGAACATTGTCACTCAGCTATACAGATACTTTGATTTTATATACATTCACATTTCATATATACATTTACACATTGTTTTTGTTTTCTATCTTCTGTCTTCACAGCGTCTTCACTGTCAATCCAGTCATCTACACCTGTCATACACAGAAAAACACATAGTACACTGCAATAGAAATAAAAACCGAATACATGCAGATTTGAATTTTATTTTTGAACTTTTATTTGCCTCAGATTTCAGGTGTGTTTCTCATCATTTTTCATGACTTTTTCTGATCTGTGTCTAGTCAGTTTGTATATGTATATAGTACAAGGACAGGAAATTTTCTGAATGGCTGCATATACACATGTGTGCATTGCCACACCAATTCAGTGTGCAAATGAGGAGTAGCCACGTGGACGTTCTCGACTCAGTGCACATGAAAACAAAGTCAACACATCTCAAAGTACAAAGCAGAATGGTCAAGGCAACAAAGTGCCAAATACACAAGTCAAACCAGTATGGAACAGTGAAGCACAAGTAAAGCATACAGCAAAATTGGTCGAGCTCAAACCAACAAATTAGTATGCATGGGTTCAACATGAAAGTGGTCGAGACATGCTTCAGCAATACAAGATGTATACACAGCAACTAAAATGAGAAAACTGTATGGATTCAGTGAAACAACAACACATACATACATGTCCACATATATGTGAATGCATGATGATACGGCAACATGGTGCTACAAGTTTCAAACAGGTCAGGGTACAAGCATGAAAAGTGAATGGTGCATGTACACTTGAAGGCTGCACAGCATGGTCAAGTGGACACAACAACATATGAGTGGAACCAAGCTTCAACAACAAAATACATGACAATGTTTACAAGGCAGTGCAAGAGCTAAGGCATGTAGCATGTTCAAGTTAAGATGACATGATGGTGCAAATACATGGAGGTAGACAAATATGGACAGCTACATGGACATGCACACATCAAAATGATCTAGTCATATGATCAAAACTCAAAAAAAAAAGATTCAAAGGTGGTGCTCAAACATTTGTTGATACATTCGTTTTACTCTGAGCATATGGAATGTCTTTTAAACATATATGGCAAGAATCAGGTTAATTTGTGTTCACATAGCAAATTCATGTAGCAGATGAATTTCAATTCAAGAAAGAATTTAATGCAGAATATAACAATTATTGGAGTATGGAAAATCACAGGAGCATTTCCAGAAATACGAGTGAGGATTAAATTGGTTCTCATGTTTGAAAATAATTTCTGAAATTGTGTAGAGCATATGAGTATTTTTTTTCAAGAGTTTTGCATGAGTTAACACTAGCAGCTACAAGTCCTTTTGGCAAGGAGCAAATAATGCAGACACTCACAAGCAAGGGTCTCCTGAATGTCTCACTGAATTCAATCTAGCATGCAAGAAAGAACAAAAACGGAAATTTATATCGACAACAATTTTTATGGCAAGATTTCATTATGTTTCCAGTCTTAGACAGACAATTTCGGGCAAGCTTTAATTTCAGAAATTCACAGATAAATTGCAAAAATCACAATCCATTTTTGGCAAGAGCATAATAGGCAGAAAAACACTCAAATCAGTTAAAAATCAAAAGCCAAGTGGATCATGAATTTTTGGCAACCTTTTAAATAAGGCAGCACACTAACATTTCCAGAATCTTATCAATGAATTCAGGAATTCAAAAGAACGAACCAATCATTTAGAAATTAAAGGCAACATTTTTCACATAGGAAATCAAAAGGGGAAAACACAAATCAGGCAAGCCATTTTAATTGAAATCAGAGCGCAAGTTAAGGATTTGAAATCCTACTTCTATCACCATTTCATCACAGGCATATGTGGGATCAAGATCAAGCATCAAAAATTCAAGCAAAGTTTTAAATCGAAAAATCACTTTTCTTCTAGGGTTACGGTCGCTAGATATTCCCAAGTCAGAGAGCAAACAACGACGAGCTACATCCATCAATCATCAGAGATCGAAGACCCAGAAATCACGATTTGGAGGAGATCAAGAAAAACCCTAGTTTTGTGTACAGCCGCCATTATTTTTCCAGAGAAATAAAACGTGATCGGGTCAAAGAAAAAATGGTGCAACATAACTTTAGAATGGCCGGCCCATTCAAGCTTGAATTTAAAAGGGATGACCCTTATTTTATAAAGTCCTAGGGTTTTATTTCATATGGTTTTAATTTAGAGTTGTATTTTCTTTTTGTTTTGAAATTCGTCTGAACAGTTCTAGGTCTATAAAATCTAGGAGGAATTAGTCAGGGTTTTAACTGACAGTTGACAGACTCTGTAAAATTTGAGTTACTGGTTACGGGGTCGTTATCAGGGGAAATATGATCGAGGGGATATCGGTCAGTCTAGGGTTTTGAGTGTAGGGTTAGTACAGGAGCAGGGAGTGCGAGTTTACAGTGTCTGTAAGCGGGATATGTTATTGACACCTTGTAGAAATCTTTGGAATGCAGCAGTAGGCAGGGTTTTACCGAAGCTGGGTATCTCTGTGTGTTATTTTCTTTCTGCTTTTTATTTCTGCTGTATTCTGTGATCTGTTTATTATTTTATATCCTGTTAGAATTTTAATTCAGCGAAAAACTGTGATAAACCCTATTCACTCCCTCTAGGGTTAATCTAGATCCAACAAGTTGTATCAGAGCAGGTTATTTCATTAACTCTAGAGTCATAGGTCATCCTAGTTGTCAACCGATAGAGAGTCAGTCCAGTTCATCTCCAACTATTTACGATGGAACAGATTTTTTAAGCTGGAAATCTAAAATGGAATTTTATTTAAAATTTGTTAATATTAAATGTTGGGATGTTATTATCAATGGGTTTGATAGTTTAGGTATTACTTTCAATGCTTGTGCTATGAAAATTATGTTTGATTGTCTTAGCACTGAACAGTATAATCTTATCTGTCATTGTTTATCTGCACAGGAAATCTGGAGAACTCTTAATGCAAAGTATGGACCAATTGACAACAGCTGTTCAAAACCCCAGGATGACAACTCAGATTCAGATCTATGCTTAACAAGTCATGTAGATGAAACTTCAGATGGATCAGATGATGGAGAATCAACAAATGCTGAAACAGAGAATTTCTCATATGAAGATCTAGTTTACATGTGTCTTGATTTAACGAAATCTGTTGATAAACTCAAACTGAAAAATAAGTCTCTGAAATCTAAGAATTTTGAGTTGACCAGCAAAATTGATGATTTGGTATCACAACTTGAATATGTTAAAAATTCTTAAAATTCAGTTTGCAAAAATTGTTTGAAATTGAAAACCAATCTTTTTCATCTCAATAAAAATATTCAAAAGTTTGAAGATGAAATTTTGATCCTAAATGAGAACAAGATTGAGTTATCAAATTTGAATAACCTTCTGCAAAAGGAATTTGAAAATTTTAAAACAGACATAAATTCCAAATTTGAAATTGCTAAAAAGGAGAACTTGTTGAAATCAAATTTGATTTTAGAAGAACTTGAAAATGAGATTGAAAAATCCAAGAAATTTGGGTCTGAAAAGCAAAAACGATTTGAATCTGAAATCATGGAATCCCAAGCCAGAATTAAAACTCTTAAAGATGAAAACTTGGTTTTAAAATCTGATTTTGAAAGATGTAAGATCACTAAAAATCATTGTTTAATGAAAGAAAATAGTGATCTTAAAACTAAAATTCAACAACTTTGGCTAAATTTTATAACAGTGAAAAATCTTTGAATATGTTGTTGAAAAATCAGTTTTCATCTAGAAATAAAAGTGGGCTCGGCTTTGGAAAAAATAATGTTTTTGAAAAACAAAATTCAAATGATTTGAAAAGTACCTCAAACTGCTTTGGAAATAATTGTTTTGATAATTTGAACTTTGATAATTCCAAAGGATTTTTGAATCAAAAGCAAAATGTGAATTTGTTTCGTAATAAATCATTTAAACATTCTTGGATCCTAAAAGGAAATGAAACGGGCTTTGTTAAGTTTAAACAGAATTGGGTTCCTAAGGGCACAAAGGTTAATTCTGATGGTTTGTTATACAAACAGGTTTGGGTACCAAAAGTGGTCAACATATTTCAGAGTGGTTTTACAAATTTTGTTAGACCACTTGATTCTCTCAACTGCTAGGTACCAGTGAAGGTTGATGAACTGCTATGCTGAAAAAAGATTGATTTCAAGTTGTTCTATATTTTTGTATTCTTTACAGTTCCTTGGCCAAGACTGTTGAGTTAGAGATTCTGTTTTACATTGGATTCTGGTATGATCTCTAAACTCACCTTTGTAAATATTCACTGTTTTTATTTTCTTTGTTTATTCCTCCTTCTATCCCTTCTATCTTTGTTTTTCTTTTGATTTGACACGGTCACATTTTTTTGTTTTGTTTCCTCTTGGACTTCATTAACTTCAAATTGTAGAATTCATATTTTTATAGAATTTTGCTTCATTCAAATAAAACTCTGATGTTTTAATCATTTTTCAAATCTTGAATCTAAACTTGTAAATAACTGCAATTGATTTGAAGTTTATTTCTAATTTGTGAATTCCGAACAGTGTTGATGTATTCGTGTCATATCTTGAACACTGTTAATTTTGAATTCTAAATTTTCTTTTGAAGATCTGAATATTTAATGAAATTCCACACGCCTCTGTTGTTTTGGGTTTCTTCTAATTCATTTTAGAAAAGCTTGAAATATTATACTCATTACAGCACATCAATATTTATCAATTGTGATAATTTCATTATTTTTCCGATCGGCTTGGATATGTTGATTTTTTTTATATCGAATCAGTGATACATCAAGAAATTTATATTTATTCATGATCATTTTATTTTGAAATATGTTTGTTTGAAATCATCCGAAGTCCTTGATATTATGAATCTCACCCACCTCTTTAATTTAAACTTATCAATTTTGTGTGGCTGATTCATTATATCTCAAACTTGACTTTGATTCAAGTGATTTCAAATAAATTATTATTTTTGTATCATGAATACCTCTCAAACTTGGTGTAATGATATGAATTTTCTTTGGGCTTGTTAGAAATAATTTGGAAAACTCTTTGAAAATCTGATCTTGAAACTCACTGCTATTTCATGATTATTTGGTTTGATTATATGTTTATTTAAAATCATTTGAAATTATTGATTTACTGAATCACATACATATCTTGAATGCGAAACTAATAATTTGGTGTGATCGATTCATTGAATCTTGATATCGTCATATTCATCAAATGATTTAAAATAAACTATATTTTTAAATCTTGGATCATGAATCATCTTTTGTAATCGACAAAAATATCTTTGAAACATCTTCTTGACAAGTCTATTGTGATATTGATTTCTGTGCTGCTCTGATACTGTTTCAGATAAGTGCTTGCTTTGATTATTCCTTGTCTTCTGCTCTGATAAAAGGAATCTCTTTTGAAAATGATCTTAGCTAACTGCTTGTTTTTTATTTGTCTGCTGCTTGCCTAATTTATTATCTTGTCTGCTTGGGCCATGTAACTAAATTTCTTTTATATGTGATATCGTTGTTTGTCTCCTGTGTCTTATTACAAATCCTCATTAATAGGGACACCAAGTGATATCAGCAGTGCTGAATTTGTTTTAGATGTATATTTTTTAATCTCTCATTGCCTTGTATAGATCTTTTCATATACCTCTTGTAATTGATTTTCATTTTTAAAAATTATTTATTGATTATTCATTCAGAAATTGAAATCTATATCCAAATTGAACTGTGTCTATAGTTCATCAAAATTATTAACAGATTTTGAAATTGTGATGAATTGTGACTGCAATATATTTCACAACAAGTTTCATGATGGTTGAACATATATTATAATATCCTTGAATTGGCAATTATTTCATAACCATCTTCTTTATCTTCCACTATTCTGTCATCCATTATGATTTTATATAATCATGGAGAGTTAATATTCTTTAAAAATATGTTTGAATAAACAGTGGAATTATTTGTGATAGAAATTGGACTATGTTATTATTCAGAATTAGTGATAATTGAAAATTTTCAATGATCCCGGTACAGTCGAGCATATTTCATAATATAATTAATTTATAAATTTATTTCACAGTCCATTTCTGTACCTACCACATTTCTATCATTCATATTGGTTGTATATTCCGAGGAGTTTTTCTATTCAAAGATGAAAATGATAAAATATATAATTAATACATAAGTGTGTCTCTAACCTCATTTAAAAATCCAAGCTCTGGTCATGCATGGTTATGAGACAACTTATAATTTAAGCTGCGACTGACCTCATTTAAAAATCCAAGCTCTGGTTATGCGTGGTCAGTGTGCTCTTAAATAAAATAAAAAGAAAAAGGAAATATTGTAATATAAATTGAAATTAGTCTGAAATTCTCCTTGGGGTATAAAAACCAGCCTATTAGTCCATCTTTCTAAGCTTTGAAATGTGTTGAAATCTTATGAAGTATTATAATTTGTTGATTGATAGCTATTGGGATTTGAGATTATCTGATTTTGTCACTTAAGTTGAAATTATAATTATAGTCAAAATCCATCACTATTTTGTGCTCACTATTACAAAAATCTTTTGAAAATAATTGGAAATCATATTTTTGTAACTTTCTCCATTTTATATAAAATTCATCGTAAATCCGTCATTCCCTACAATGTGAAATATGTCACCTGTTCTCAGAATATTATGATTTTTATCTGACTGATTGAGATTTATGATGACCGTTCATCCTCTTATGCTGAAATTATATCTTTAGTCATTTTTCATCTGTATTTTAAATTTTGTACCCTTTTGATGATAACAAAAGGGGGAGAATGGCTTGAGATTTTGATTTATGAGTGAATATTTTATAAATATTTTAATTTTTGAAAATTTATTATCATTCAATTTTTTTACTCATTCACAGTTATAGGGGGAGTTACTGTTGTAGGGGAAGCATTCAAATAGGGGGAGTTTCTGTTATTCACTGTAAAACACATTTTTTATATTCAAAATCTTAATATTTGTTTGTCATCACCAAAAGGGGGAGACTATTGTATATAACGGTGTTGTATACACAATTATATGATTTTTGTTTGATGATAACAATCATATATATATAATTATAAATGTGTTTGTACTATACTGATTCATTTATACCACACAACAGACAGGAATATAATATTTATATTTAAATAAAATACGACTATATAAAAAATTCAAATATTAACATAGTATTTTATTTAAATAGAATATTTTATTTCAAATATTCAAACAGTACAACTATTTATAACTCCACTATTTGGACACATCACATTTCATATACATTCATAGAAGATGGTACTTGTAAATAAACTGAATACGATAGACAAGTTTGTTTGACAATAATAAAATAATATTTTATTTCAATCGAACTTGTTTATTACAAATGCCAGTACAATTCTCTCATTACTCAGCTTTTCACACTAGAACACTATCACTCAGCTATATAGATACTTTGATTTTATATACATTCACATTTCATATATACATTTACACATTGTTTTTTGTTTTCTGTCTTCACAGCGTCTTCACTGTTAGTCCAGTCATCTACACCTGTCATACACAGAAACACACATAGTACACTACAATAGAAATAAAAACTGAATACATGCAGATTTGAATTTTATTTGCCTCAGAATTCTGGTGTGTTTCTCATCATTTTTCATGACTTGATCTGATCTGTGTCTAGTCAGTTTGTATATGTATATAGTACAGGAACAGAAAATTTTCTGAATGGCTGCATATACACACGTGTGTATATATACACGTGTGCACTGCCACGCTAATTCAGTGTGCAACTGAGGAGTAGCCACGTGGACCTTCTCGACTCAGTGCACATAAAAAAAAAGTCAACACATCTCAAAGTACAAAGCAGAATGGTCGAGGCAACAAAGTGCCAAATACACAAGTCAAACCAGTATGGAACAGTGAAGCACAAGCAAAGCAATCAGCAAAATTGGTCGAGCTCAAATGAACAAATTAGTATGCATGGGTTCTGCATGAAAGTGGTCGAGACATGGTTCAGCAATACAAGATGTATACACATCAACTAAAATGAGAAAACTGTATGGATTCAGTGAAACAGCAACACGTACATACATGTCCACATATATGTGAATGCATGATGACACGGCAGCATGGTGCTACAAGTTTCAAACAGGTCAGGGTACAAGCATGAAAAGTGAATGGTGCATGTACACTTGAAGGCTGCACAGCATGGTCGAGTGGACACAACAACATATGAGTGGAACCAAGCTTCAATAACAAAATACATGACAATGTTTACAAGGCAGTGCAAGAGCTAAGGCATGTAGCATGTTCAAGTTAAGATGACATGATGGTGCAAATACATGGAGGTAGACAAATATGGACAACTACATGGACATGCACAGATCAAAGTGATCTAGTCATATGATCAAAACTCAAAAAAAAAAAACACAGATTCATAGGTGGTGCTCAAACACGTGTTCGTACATTCGTTTTGCTCTGAGCATATGGAATGTCTTTTAAACATATATGGCAAGAGTCAGGTTAATCTGTGTTCGCATAACAAATTCATATAGCAGATGAATTTCAATTCAAGAAAGAATTTTATGTAGAATATAACAATTATTGGAGTATGGAAAATCACAGGAGCATTTCCAGAAATACAAGTGAGGATTAAATCGGTTCTCAGGTTTGAAAATAATTTTTGAAATTGTGTATTGCATATGAGTATTTTTTTTTCAAGAGTTTTGCATGAGTTATCACTAGCAGCTACAAGTCTTTTTGGCAAGGAGCAAATAATGCAGACACTCATAAGCAAGGGTCTCCTGAATGTCTCACTGAATTCAATCTAGCATGCAACAAAGAACAGAAATGGAAATTAATATCGACAACAATTTTTATGGCAAGATTTCATTATGTTTCCAGTCTTAGACAGACAATTTCGGGCAAGCTTTAATTTCAGAAATTCACAGATAAATTGCAGAAATCACAATCCATTTTTGGCAAGAGCTTAATAGGCAGAAAAAACTCAAATCAGTTTACAATCAAAAGCCAAGTGAATCATGGATTTTTGGCAACCTTTTAAATAAGGCAGCACACTAACATTTCCAGAATTTTATCAATGAATTCGGGAATTCAAAGAACGAACCATTCAGTTAGAAGTTAAAGGCAACATTTTTCACACAGGAAATCAAAAGGGGAAAACACAAATCAGGCAAACCATTTTAATTGAAATCAGAGCGCAAGTTAAGGATTTGAAATCCTACTTCTATCACCATTTCATCACAGGCATACGTGGGATCAAAATCAAGCATCAAAAATTCAAGCAATGTTTTAAATAGATAACTCACTTTTCTTCTAGGGTTACGGTCGCTAGATATTCCCAAGTCAGAGAGCAAACAACGACGAGCTACATCCATCAATCATCAGAGATCGAAGATCCAGAAATCACGATTTGGGGGAGATCAAGAAAAACCCTAGTTTTGTGTACAGCCGCCATTTTTTTCCAGAGAAATAAAACGTGATCGGGTCAAAGAAAAAAGGGTGCAACATAACTTTAGAATGGCTAGCCCATTCAAGCTTGAATTTAAAAGGGATGACCCTTATTTTATAAAGTCCTAGGGTTTTATTTCCTATGGTTTTAATTTAGAGCTGTATTTTTCTTTTTGTTTTGAAATTCGTTTGAACATCTCTAGGTCTGTAAAATCTAGGAGGAATCAGTCAGGGTGTTGACTGACAGTTGACAGAGTCTGTAAAATCTGGGTTACTGGTTACGGGGTCGTAATCAGGGGAAATCTGATCGAGGGGATATTGGTCAGTCTAGGGTTTTGAGCGTAGGGTTAGTACAGGAGCTGGGAGTGCGAGTTTACAGTGTCTGTAAGCGGGATCTGTTATTGACACCTAGTAGAAACCTTACGAATGCAGCGGTAGGCAGGGTTTTGCTGAAGCTAGGTATCTCTGTGTGTTATTTCCTTACTGCTTTTTATTTCTGCTATATTCTATGATCTGTTTATTATTTTATATTCTATTAGAATTTTAATTCAGCGAAAAACTGTGATAAACCCTATTCACCCCCCTCTAGGGTTAATCTAGATCCAACACACGTCCAAGCAGAAGAAAAGGTTTTCAGAAAATATCTTAATTTGAGTCAGTATACTCTGTTTCGACATAGTCGAACCGGGCTTCAATAATCCGAGCTTGTCAATCCAAGAATATCGAAATGGAATCATTCGATCTGAAATGTGGTGGTGTGCCACGACGAGCTAAACTGACCGAGCTGGAATCCAAGTTTTTCGGTCACATGACTTTGAGTGCCTTGCCACTTCAAGTAAGTAAACTCGGGCTCTCCTGAGTTTATGTCCAAGTCCTAAATACTTCAATTGCCGAAAATCCAAAATATGACTTCCATGTAAAAAAGCGGGTCAACATTTGGCTCTCAAAACATGTCTTTCTGTGAAAGACATGTTTTGGAAAATCCAAATGTCCATAGTAATCCAAAGAATGAAAGAAGTCTGAGTTAAATCCAATATTTGAAAACCAGAAATTCACGATCTCCCCGTATCGAGATAACTAAAAAACCATGATCGTCCCAGATTATATTAGTAGGAAAGTAAAAATCCATGGTTGCACCGGGCCATATTAATAGGAAATCCACAACCACTCTGGATCGTATTCATCAAAAAGCCATTATCTCTCCGGATCGAAATAATAAATAATTAGAAATCCAGAATTCCACAATCGCTCTGGATCGTATTATACTAGAAGACCGATAGAATCTAACGATATTTCTAGACTGTAAAACCCAAAGGAATCAGATTCTAAGAAAACCATGGCTTGATCGGACCTATCCACTGCGAGTATAGTCCATACATGCAAATAAACAAGGCGCACTGTTTATCCAAGCCCTAACAAAACCGTTTAACCTCCTCAAGCATAACCCATGCTTGGAAAACCACACTGAGCATTGTCCATACTCGAATCGTGATTGTACTATCTTTCCAAATCCTGACAAGACAATCAACCCTTCAGAAATAGTCCATGTCTGGAAATCCATGACCAAACCATCATGCCAAGTTCTGACAAAATGATTTGATCCTTCAGGCATAATCCATACCTAGAAATCCAAATTGAGAATGATTTGTACCCGGACCATGACTAAGTAATCTTACGAAATTCTGATAAGATGATTAAGTCCCTCAAACATAATCCCTGTTTGGAAATCCATTTTATTAAAATCCATAATTGTTACAAAACATAATATAGTGGTTTATTGCCGGACGCAGAACACACCCGGGAGTTAAATACTAGCCCTGACGTGAGTAAGTTGTCTTAACCGTTTCTTATTATAAATCACAAAGTGGATAGTTTATTGTCTGCAAAAAGCATGCCTAGGGATATCCTTTGTTCCCATACATGAGTAGGCAGACGCATCAAAAAGCCTAAAACAGAAAGAAGCATATATCTAGGAAATCCAAAGTTCAAAAGAGTCCAGATCAGTTGATGATCAGTCCACGCGAGCTTGATCCTGGCCGGTTCCCTCTTCGAGGAGCGGTGAGGTTGTCCCCAATCTGAGGCTACAACATTAGTATATTGTGCCATCTCTCCACGCTTGATATGTTCCTCGATTATGTCACACAGATACCTGTAACCGTTCGTAGTGTGCCCATTTATCTCATGAAACATGTAGTGCTTTCCAGATTCATGTTCCTTTTATGTTGTCTCCCTCATGGAAGGCTTCTGGAATGACATAACCCCATGCATATCCAAGTAGATGTCCTATAACGATGAATTGAGCTCTGTATATTCAGAGAATTTAGGCTCTCTCCGTGGATGAAGATGAATGTTTCAGTCATTCTTTGTCGTGGCTTTTCCCTTGCCCTTATCTTTATTCTTTCTAGATTCATACGGACCTCCGCCCTTATTCATATTAACTTCAAGAACTTCCTTCTCGATTCTTGCATCCACTTCACACAGAAATACATCTTCCTCGAAATAGAATTTGCCAAGGTCCCTTTGCAAATCTCGTTGTAAAGAAATCTTGAAATCCGACTTATCCAAGATGCCAGCTACAGCTGCCATCAATGCCATGGAGATTCCGATCAGTCCATTGACGTCACCGCCGCATTGAATCTTTCCAAAAAGAATCGTGGAGTCTCTTCTATTCTCTTCTTGATCGTGGCAGGAATCACAAGATTCTTAGGTCTTGCGATATGGACCCTAAACTGTTTAATAAACCCGGCGATTAGCACGTTCCAGCTGTTGATCGATTCAGATTCCAGCTACTTAAACCACATAGCAGCTACATTAGTGATAGGGGAAGCATTTGGCCATGATATTCTCTGATGCCGATATGACTTCTATATGGCGCATATAGTGCATCAGGTGCACGGTAGGATCCTTTCTACCATCATATACCTCCAGAACATGTAATTTCAAATCTGGTGGATTTCGAGATTTCATAATGTCCCTCGTGAAGTAGCTGCGACTGACGTTGTCCACATCAGCCTAAGATGCCCCACCTTTCTTAAAGTGATGAATCACATTTGCGATTCGATTTCCATCACCGAGCAATTGTTTCCAATCATCCAATCCAACATTTTTGCCTTAAATGTTCATTCCAGTAGAGGGTGGACACGTCCATGGCATCCAAATTCGGCTCGACCATGCCCCCAACATTCGGTTCGACATAGTCGACTCGGGACAGTGTGACATTGTCGAACAGGGATCTTGGTGCGGTTATGCCTTCTCCGTCCATAGTTATATTGGCTTAAGTTTGACCGTCATTTCTAACATTCTCATTTGTGACATCGCAAGTTGAAGTATCGCAACTCGCGATGTAAATCATTGTTTTCGAGGAGGTTGCCCTCTACTCAATCTGGTTCGACATTCAAGCTTGGTCGAACTGGAGCTGCCAACAATCCAAGCTGTAGCACGTTTTCTAATCGAATTACTGTTGCGTTGCTGGGTCCAGCCCCAACGAGTGAGCCTTGGCCGCTTGGGCTTCCCAATCCATTAATTCTTGTGAAGTTGTTAGTCATATCCTGTTTGCGGAGGAGCTCATCCTATCGCTCCATACACAACATCAAATCAGTAAGTACTCCGTTCATCTCCTCTCTGGTGGGATAGATGAGGGATCAACGTCAGACTAAGCATTCTAGCTTCCTTAATTTCTTGTGCCATCATTTCTAGCGTCTTCGGCACAAGTGAAAATTTCATCTTTCTTTCTTTTCACCATGGCAAAAAAATGAAAATAATAACAACTCGATTTCAATAAAATTCAAAGTTGTGTACCCCCTTCCCGGCACGACAATTGATGTAGAAAATGGTTCGTCTACGATAAACACGCAAAATCAATCAATTACAGCAATTCATATAGAATAACAGTCACATATGCAATAAAGTAAAGAATACACGCTATTTTATAGTGGTTCAACAATCAGGCCCACATCCACTTAGTGTAATCGAACCTTATTTATACTGTAAATTACAGGTTATAGTAAGTTTTATGAAAGAAAAGTAGAGAAAGAAATGAAGTTTTCTCTAATTGTGATGTCCTTGCGTGGGAAAGGAGTTCGATCCTTTGTTCTATCCAAAAATGGGATATTTATAGATGCTCCAAAGTCCGGTTCAACTAAGCCTCGTGGCGGTCGATCCAATAGTCTAAGAAAGGAGGAACATGTCTTCAGGTCGTTGAAAATATATAGCTCCGGTTCAACCAGGACAGGTGGCATGTGCTCCGAAGTTGTAGGGTAGTGGGTAAACCACATTCAAGCAGAAGAAAAGGTTTTCAGAAAATATCTTAGTCCAGGTTGGCATACTCCAGTTTGACAATGTCAAAACGGGCTTCACCAATCCGGGCTTGTCGATCCAAGAATATCAAACTGGAATCATTCGACCCAAAATGTGGTGGCAGAGTGCCATGCCAAGCCGACCTCACTGAGCCGGTGTCCAAGTTTTCCAGTCACATGACTTTGAGTGCCATGCCACTTCAACTAAGTAAACTCAGGTTCTCCTGAGCCTATGTCCAAGTCCTGAACACTTTGATTGTCTGAAATCCAAAATGTGACTACCATGTAAAAAGGTGGGTCAACAAATATGAAATTCATTAATGATATATTTTGTGAAAATAGTTACAAAGACTTGTATCCATGAGTAATTTATCACAATAAATATAAATATAGCATTTTAAATGTTTCTAGTCAAGTTACAAACAAGCATAGATGAAGTTGATCATGGTGTGGTTGTTACAAAGTGTTGTATCCTCATGCGGAAGCTTCCTTATCCAAGAAATCATGGGGTGGTTGTTACATTGCACATATGAAGTTGATCATGGTTGGATCTGCTAAAAGTTCTTATTTCGTGAATGTTACTAAATCTGATTGTATTCGTTGGCGCTGGAAGCATATTAGAGAGTACCTCAGCATTCTTACCACAGGCTCAACATACAAAATCTGATTGGATAAAATCATCAAATACTGGATGGTAATTCTTCAATTTCAGTAAATATTTTTTCCTTGTACTTATTGGAGTTTTATTGTTTTGCTAGTTTCTTAACTCTGGTTAGGTTTGATTTGATATTTAATGATCACTTTGAATCATTATTAATGTAGCATTTCAAAGATGTTTTTAATTTCATAATCATCTTTCATGTTGTGATTTATGGTATATCATCAGTTACTAGAACTTTTATTTTTATATAGTAATTATATCTAACAGTTTGTAATATATTTATAATTAAAACAAACAATTTTCGATTTTTCAAAGGAAAATAATACCAATTCATTTTTTGAGAGTTCATCGAATTACAGAAGTGTAACAATGTCGTGCTGCTAGTTTTTCATGTTACAGAGAGAACTCTTTGTAGGCAAATAAATATATGCCAAGCCAAGGTTACTCAATCATCATGATTTCTTGTATCCGTGAGTAGTTACAAATTGTCTTGGAATATTGTTTGCATGTTGCTCTATATAGATGCTTGAAAACAAGCATAGATTCAAACTAAAACAACATCAAACATGGCTCAGAAAATCAAAACGAAGAGGAAAACATTCTCAGGAGGAAACGTGTCCCACAAGTCAGACTCAGGAATTACTTAGGCCGACCTAGGGTCTAGTTTATGATTACTTTGTGCATTGATTTAAGTGGATTTCAAATGGTTTGGTGTGAATATTGGAGAGCAGACAGTAACGTCAATTCATTTTATGGATTGCCCGTTTTTGTATAAATTTCAATATGCTGATTTCAATGAATTTTCTATTGATTTTGCTAATTTCATGCATGTGTTTTCTAAATCGGCTTCCAAATAATTTTTAACTCGAAAAACCAAATTTCAAAATAAATGATTCTTAAAATCGATTTATAAAAAAATAATTATGTTCAAAGATATTTTTTATTTACACAAATATTCTCTTTATGAAGAGATTTTGAAAGAAATAATTTTCAAAATTGATTTTAAAACTCGTTTTCTCAAAGTATATATTCTCTATATTCACATGTTTTTGCACACTTCGAGAAAACGAGGAAGCAATTTAAACAATATGATAAACCACGTGGTATGAGACACGTAGGTTTGTTATATCGGTCAATTCCGGACTTGTTCGATTAAAGCTATACCTATGTTGAATTGACTGGCTTGTAGTAAACCGATAAGTGAGAACGTGCGGTGTATGACGTGTTGTTGTCACTATTTGGGTTACTATTTAGAAGTTGGTAACACATTCTGCTGTTAACTCCAGTACTAGAACTTCGGCTCAATCTGTATGGACTGTGTGGGACCTAGAGGTCAATCTATGCGAGGCTTTCGAGCCGTATGTATGGACCTTCGGGTAATCTGTGTGGGGCGCCAAATATATATGAACGGTACTTGGCAGGCTTCGGCTATTTCTGTGTGGTGCACGTACAGTTGTAGCTAAGACTCGTCATTTATGGATCCAATCTATGTGTAATTTTTTAGATTTCATTATTCATTGATTTCTAGAATATATGATTTCTAAATATTTTAACCATTTTGCGAATGTTGGATTTTTATACATAGCCTATAGGCTAATCGATGATTATGTTATTGTGATTACATTTATGTGTGGCGAACTCCTAATCGAGTTCTATGTTTTGAGATTTAGTAGTTTCCATCTTGTGTTTATGTGCAATTTGAGTTTTTTACATATATAACTTAGCCTTAAGCTTAGGTTATTTGTGTGGATGGAAACATTTGTGCTTTGTGGATATTACATTACATAAAAATCTTATTTGTGATCTTGGTGAGTTACCTTATGTATACAGTGTTGTTATGAGCTTAAAATGTTCCTTCTCTATTGAAAGGAATTATTTTTTATGTGTCTTTACCATTCACCTATCATACATTAATTATCTTGTTAAACAAGACTGACCCTTCTATTTTATGTACTCGTTTCAGGCTGAGTAATTTCAAGTTAGTCCTCAATTGCTAGATGCATGCTATGTTTTTATACTAGATCATGTTTTACGTCGTCCTATTTGCATACTCTGATGTATATATTCATTTGTGTACTTATCTATATATGTTTCGTAAGAACCAATCACTTAGTGACTCTTGTATGTTGTACTTCTGTTGTATCTGTGCATATATGTATTTGCTATTCTATGAACAATATTATATGATGATTGTTATATTGTGTTCTGAATAGATCCACTAGTCACCGTAGTTTTGTGTTAAACCTGAATCGAGTTTGTCAATCCTTATAAGAGAAAAAGAGCACCAAATCGACATATTGAATACTTGTTAAGATAAAGCTCGCAGATGGTCACTCCTAACGAGCTTTATTCTCTGCAATAGTAGAAGGTATTATTTAGTAATACTCTTTGTAGATGTAGGTCTCCAGGTGGGGCATCACAAATTTGCCTAAACCTAAACCTTCCTCTTCCAAGAACTCATGATCGCAAAATACCCTTGCTGCCTCACTCTAAACTTGTATGCTTAAAACCTTACTGACACTCGTATCATATAAAAAACGAGTTGGAGAAATCATTAAAGAAATGTTAGAAGCTAACAACATCAACCAAGTAATAGTCCCTATTCATCTCCAGTTGTAATGGTGAGGAAAAAGATGGCATATTGTGGTTGTTTGTAGAATACAGAAGTTTAAATGCTCAAACAGTCAAAGATAAATTCTATATCCCCTTGATTGAAGACCTGTTTAGTTAATTATGTAGATCAAAATTCATTTCTAAGCTGAATTTGAGGTTAGGCTACCATCAGATAAGGATTCATGAACCAAACATATACAGGACTGCGTTCAAAACCCATAAAAGGAGCTATGAATCGATGTTGATGCCCTTTGGGTTAGTGAATTCCCCAATTAGCTTTTTGGTCCGTTATGAATGAAATCTTCTAAACATATTTCAGGAAATTCATATTAGTAATTTTTTTATGACATGCTAATATATAGCCAATCTTGGACTGAGCACTTTGGAGCAACTCAGACTTACATTTCAGGTGTTATACCAAAATCAGATGAAAACTAAGCAATCCAAATGCTAATTTGCTAAACCTATCATTCAATATTTAGGCCATATCATCTCCAACCAAGGTGTAGCAGTAAATCCAAGCAAATTGGATGCAGTGCAACAGTGGCCAATTCCCCGAAGCCTGAAGGCATTAACAGGATCATTGGGTCTGATTGATTAATATAGAAGATTTATTCGTGGATATGGAGTCATGGACAAGCCTTTAACCAATTTATTGAAGAAAAATGCAATTTTGAAATGAAGATGAAACAACAGCTTTTGAGAAACTTAAACAATGCCTAACCAACCCTCCAATTTTAGCCCTGCCCGATTTTAACCTGCCTTTTATAATTGAGTGTGAAGCATCTGAAAATGGTGCAGGAGCTGTGTTAACAAATAAGGGCAAACCATTGGCATTTTTAAGCAAGGCATATTATGACAGAAATTTAGGGCAATTTACATATGAGAAAGAGCTCTTAGATATCATAATTGCAAAAAAAGAAGATGGGGATAGCATATGACGAGAAGGAGATTTATTATAAAGACTGATCACCAAAGCCTTAAGCATTTGTTAACTCAAAAATTATCCATAGGGTTGCAGCATAAATGGATGGAAAAATTGCATGGTCTTGATTGCAAAATATAACACTAGAGCAGAAAGGATAATGTGTTAGTTGACCCATTATCTATAAGAGATGGTGATATGACAGAAAAGGAGTAATTGCATTCAGTGTCAGTTATACAGACTCCTTGGTCAAATGAACTGAAACAGGATTTAAACGATTCATCATGTTATTAGCAACAAATATTGAAGGTGCAGAGACAAGAATTACCTTCAGGGTAATACAAAGTGGTAGACAATTTGATTTTCTATAAAGGTAGAATATTGATGGTTGATCACCTTGAAAATCTACACAACTCATCAAGGAACATCACTCTACACCACTTGGAGGACACTTAGGTGTTAAAAGCACTAAAAAGAAGTTGAAGCAAGTATTTCATTGGAGGAAAAAAAAAGAAAACGGTTGAGGCATTTATGAAAGCATGTAACACATACGAAAGAAACAAGGCAGAAAATATTTTAACTCCTAGATTGTTGTAGCCTTTACCCAAGCCTAAAAGTATTTAGGTGGATATATTTATGAATTTCACAAACAGCCTACCTAAATACCAAAAATATTCAGTGTCTTTGTTGTAGTTGATAGATTGGGCATGTATGCCCTCTTTTTCCCATTGATACACCCTTACACGGCAAAGAAGGTAGCACCAGTTTTTCTGATGGAGTATTCAAGTTACATGGTATTCATGCTTGAATCAATTGTAAGTGATAGAGATGTTCTTTTTATAAGAAAATTTTGACAGAGCTATTTAAATTGCAAGCATTTCACTGAAATTAAATACAACCTACCATCCACAAAGTGATGGGCAAACTGAAGTAGTTAACAAAATTTGGAAGGTTATTTGCGTGTGTGCCATAAGTCGTATGAGTGGTCACAATGGTTATGTGACGGCCCGCCTCGCACCAGCCGGCATATCCTCCGAAAGTGCGCTGCACACATGCCCGACTAGCCCGGAACGGTCGCCAAAGAAAGGAAAAAGGAGAATGAACTAATCGAAAACCTGTAGAATGTCTCAAAGCGCATGGGATAAAATATAATAACAACATACTTGACATAAAACAGGCGAGACAGTGCATAAGCTGAAAACTAGACATCATAGCATTGGAAAATCCAAATACAGCTTATGTTCCACATCATCATTATTACAACTTTAAAACTATCTCTAAAGTAAAAGAAAGGAAGGGTACACTACTAATGCCCAAAGTAGTGGCTAGCAGCGACACAGGGAGAATATCTATATATCATACGTGGAAGCCTCCTGCTCGTCTCCGGTACAGCTACTCGTGCATACCACCTAACCTGTCTCTAGTCTGCTCGTGAGAGCACCTAGAGAAATAAGAAGAGACATAAAACTCTGGGTCATACAAAAGTCTGGTATGAGCGATAAGCAGCAAAGCAGAACAATAATAGGTATACTAAACCATACATGAACCTGGATCTGCAACCAAAGAGTTAGCACTACATACTGTACAATACTCTGAGGTGCCACTAACATATGGTATAAAGAATACGGGGGTGGGGGTGTGCATGTCATAGTGATGGCAAACAAATCAAGCATAGAAACCATCCTCACATCTCTCACTCAGTGCGTAAAGCATATGATATCCACCACTTTGATCACTAGACCCATCGAGGTAATGACGGAGTTCGACTAGTACAACTACTGCTACCACCAAGCTTATCCCATGGGATCATGACCAAACCCTTTCAAATGACCCCACTTCATTGGTCTATAGCCCGCTTGTCGTACCTAGGCCACTGTAGCCCTGAATCTGTCCACGTACCTCCCATACATAGTGATCCAAAGTCATAGACATCGACAACCCCTTAGCACACGTCCCGCAGCAAAGCCCAATCATGAAGTTAACTTGTTGGTTCCCAACTAGATCATGAGTACAAACTTCCTACTTGGACTACCTTTGTGTAACACCCCACCTCCGCTAGGCTCACTCACAAAGGGAATGCACTAGTTTTGGAGGAGCGTTATCGAGGCAAACAATCACAGAATTATTACAAGACAGAACATAAATAAAACAGCGGAAGATTCAAAAGCTAAATTTCATTACTTTCAAAAAGAGTCAAAACCTTTTACATCAAATAGCCAAGGTCATTATTTTCCATTACAATAAATTCTGTCTTGAATAAATAAAGAAGCATAAACTTGAAACAATAAAAGGAGCTTAATTCCCCAAAGGTAGCAGAAATGCAGCCATAACATAGCTCAAGATCAAACCGTATATGAGCTGAACCGAAAGCAAGTGAAATCCAAGCTAAGTGCTAGAGTTTCCTCCCTGAGAACCTAGGGGGAACGAAAGAAAAAGAGGAGAAAGAAAACGGGTCAGTCGTAAAGACTGGTAAGTCCAAGTGACTTTCAGCATAAAACAGATAAAGGTAACATGACATGTATAAACTGAAAGTAAACATAAGGATGCTATCAAGATGGGCAAGATAGATTAGGATAACATGATAAATCAAGTATAGATCAAGTATAACATCACATATTTAAGGTTCGCTGCATCAACTGTACTAGAATCCCAAACCCATGTCTTATATAAATCATGAAATAATCCATTGACCCAATATCATGAAATGACCCATTTCTAGGTCCAACGAAATGATCCACTAGTCGATCGACTCCCTACAAGTTCTAGCTCGTCATGTGTCCGTGTCATACAGCCCTATCACGAATGTAGTCACCTGTGCTAGGTCCACCATAGGGTGTATCAAGCCCTATGGTGCCAACCACCGACATGAATTAAGCATGCACAAATAAACCTACTGATGCCCAATGCCTTCTTTTTCAACTTCGGACCACGTGCACAACCATAGCCCGCCTGAACCTACACTGGCACACCAACACAGCCGTCGTTCTGGTCGCTTACAATCAGCCCAGTAATCGTGCCCCACCCTACCTAGTTCCAGGGTACCATGATACATCTAGTGGGTTACTGCTGAAATGGACCGCGTAACTAGGGTTTTCGTCCAATAGGTTAAGTGTTGTCATTTAAATTCATGACTTAACCCTTATCAGTCTAGCATGTCAAGTTGGTTAAATGTTGTCATTCAAGTTCGTGACTTAACCCGCCTATGTGTCATGTCAAATTGGCTAAGTGTTGTCGTTCAAGTTCATGACTTAGCCCTTCGAATCATGTGTCAAGTTGGTTAAGTGTTGTCTTTCATGTTCATGACTTAACCCTATCATGTGGCATTAATTCATTAATACATCCCAACCTCTCACATCAGACCTGTTGTTGTGGTCACTGGATATGCCGGGCGGTTCCGAGCAGAATTACACCACAACTCAGTCTGACCTCGGGTTTTCAAGTGCGATATGACCAACTACCCACATTGGATCCTATTGTTTGTAGTAACTGGATTTGCCGGGCGGTTCCGGGCAGAATTACACTGCAAACTCAACCCAACCTCGAGTTGGCCATTTTCAAGTTCATTCTAGTGTCATGTCCATGTTCAAGTTTCATGTCATGTTTGTGTCAAGTTTCAAGGCAAGTTTCATGCCCACATCTAGATTCAAGTTATAACAATGTTCATGTAAAGTTTCATGGCGAGTTTCATTCCAAATTTCCTATAATTACCAATTTTTCCCAAGGTTACCCCGTCTAAATATTAGGCTAACAATCTTAGCCTAATTTTCCGTCCGCATGATTTTTGGCATAATATTAGGCTAAAAACTTAGCCTAATTTAACGTACACAAAACTTGCATAAAGAAATTCATTAACATGACATAGGTGTAAACTTGGCATTCTTGGCATAGTCAATATGAACACCGTAGGTGTGTACTTGCAAAACAATCAACATGAATATCATAGGTGTGAACTTGCAACGTAGACTAAATCAACATACATATTTGTGAATTTGCAACATGGACTAAATCAGCTTACGTATATGTAAACTTGCAAATCAATCACGAGCATATGAATAAGTGTGAACTTGAAATATGACATAAGTTTAACATATACACATAAACATGTAGATCTAATCATTTAGTCACATATGTGATATGATTTTACGCCCTAAAACTTGCATAACATGATAAACTACACAACTTATCATAACAGGTTATACTTCAAGTTCATATACATATGAATGGACTTACTCATTAATTCCCAATTAAACATGATGATAAAATAGAACCACAGGCATAGATCAACATAATAAACATTGCTCTATTATCAATTTATTTCCAAGGCATGACCTAACTAAATAAATTGATTAAAACATCGCAGGCATAACATTATGAACATGAAAAAGGTTTGAATAATAATCTAGATTCAAGAACACGAATAGATCTAACTTAAATAGAAAAACCCCCAAAATCAAGACAAATAAAGAAAATAGGTCCGAATAGAAAATCAAGCTTAGATCCAATTTCATAGTCATAATCCTAGGATATAACCTCATAGGTGATTAGCCACAATTGTCCTTGTCATAGTTATAGGCAATAGTCTTATATTCACAGTCATATGCATAGGCATAGTCTTATGTTCACCGTCATAGGCATAGTCTTATATTCACCGTCATAGTCATATGCATAGGCATAGTCTTATGTTCATAGTCATAGGCATAGTCATGGTCTTATGTTCACGGTCATAGGCGTAGTCATAGTCTTATGCCATTAACAATAGCTTCAACATCGTAGGCAATATTCCCAATAGTGAAGATCCAAGAAGAAAACAAGAATAGATATGAATCATACATAAATCAATTCCAATTTAACATGCCCATATTAGATTTATAGATTTTATCTAAAAATAACTGGAACTTACAAATCGTGGTCTAAGAAATTTAGATGCAGAAGTCAAGTCTAGAAATTTGTCGTAGAATGTTGCGGTGTCGCTGATCTATTCTCTTGAATGGTTGTAGAAGCGTTGATCTTTGATTTGAATCGAGTTTGAATGCTTAAGCTTTAATTTGGAGGCGGCGGCCATGGGTCAAGAGGTAAATTAGCTGCATAGCAGTGTAAGAATGATTTGTATGAATTAGGCTAGTTCTTAGCATGTATTTATAGGGGTAGTAACTAGTTTAGGCCCTTAGATTAACCCTAGAATCAATCCGGACCATCAAAACACGTCTCAGGCTTCAAAAATGGGTTTTGGGTCAAAACAGGCCGACCAGGTGGACCTGTAAATGGGGAGGTCCACCATATGGTCGACCTGGGGGGTATGTCGACCCCAAGGTCGACCACATGGTCGACCTGCCTGGTCCTATGTTGCCTGAAATTTGCTGAATCTTCTACAGGCTATAACTTCTTCATCCGGACTCCGATTTTCAAAAAATCGGACTCTAATTCATGTAAAATTTCGAGATGAACGCAATGGTGTAACCCGTTTCCCTTGATTCTTATTTTAAAATTTAATTCTGCCTTGATTTATGGTTTTAACATGTTATTAAAATTCTGGTTGTTACATTCTCCCCTCCTTAAAGGATTTCGTCCCCGAAATCTTCAAGTTAAGAAGAATGCATCCTATTATCCAATCAACCATCTACTCAACCATCATCCACAAGAAACCATTTTCCTTAAAAGATTTCTAATGCTATATGAGCATATGCAGAAAGTGTGTGTATATGCTCCTTATCTAATGCAAATGATTAGGCCTGATTGATCTTCTTAATGCAAAATATGTTTAGTGCCATGAGTCCAACATGTATGCAAATAGTCCTAGTCATATTAACACTATATGTGTGCACAAACATCTATCCATATGCAACATCCACATGATAACACATTCAATTTCATCTACAAACAAGTATAAACACTCATGCATATGCAATATGAAAATGTGTCTGAGCCGATCTAGTGCCTAATGTGTGTTATGCAACCACTTGCGACCACTTGCAACCATTTGCAAACACCAACCATAACATGTTTCAATCACATGTTTACATCCAAAAGGGTTCTACCTAAGATTCTCAAGATAGTATTGAGAAGATAAGTAAGATAAAATAAAGCATCAAGGAGAAGAAGTTAAAGATGTACCCCCAGAAGATCCTGCTTGCGTGGCTTGCCCTTGCTTCTTAGGGCAATTCTTGCTGATATGTCCAATATCACCACACTGAAAGCATGCTCCCATCTTCATCTTCTTCTTACTACAATCCTGGACTATATTCCCCTCAATACCACAGAAGTGGCATTTTCTTTTTTCACGTGTCTTATTATCATTATTGTTGTTATTCTTGCCTCCCTTCTTGGGGTCTACCTTCTTGTTTGGAGACTCATTCGCCTTGACCTCCTTCTTGACATTATTGTCTTCTTCGTTTAAGAGTGCCATGTCTACTAGCTTTTCGTAAGTAGCCCCCATAAGTACGTGGGTCATAGCCAAGCTGTGAAGTGACTCATTCAATCCTTTGACAAAGCGGAGAGCCTTCTTATAAGGGGTATTCACTAAGTCCAGTCCAAACCGAGCCAGCTGATTGAATTGATTGACGTACTCCTTGACCGTCATACTTCCTTGCTTAAGAGATAAGAATTTTTCCAGCTATAAACTTCGTTCAGCCTGCGAAAGGAATTTCATCTCAAACCTTGTCCGGAAGTCCATCCATATGTCAATAGGTCTTTCAGCGTTAGTGACTTCCCACCAAAAGGAAGCTTCGTCTTTGAGTAACCATACCGCCAACTATACTTTCTGCCTATCGTCCACCTCGAAGATAACGAACAGATCCTCAGTTTCTTTGAGCCAGTTCCTTGCTTCTACGAATGATTCAGTTCCCTTGAAATCCTTTCCACCTATGGACCTAAAATCTTTACAGATCTTTGAGAAAGCAATTGCACGAGGAGGGGGTGGAGGAGGAGGAATCGCTACAGCTGGAGGAGGAATATCTACTTGGCCTGCATCGTTGGCCCTAGCCTCGAAGTACCTCCTGAACCAGCCAGGTATTGGCACGCCCTCTAGAAAGTTAAGATTCTCAGACATGCTAAAATGGAAAAGAAGAGATTCAAACGAGGAAACAAAGGATAGTGCTAACAGCTTTCGGGGAATAGCCTTTAAATAAAACAAGACTTTTCCTGAAAAATGCTTCTTTGTAAACGATTTTGAGAATAGTTTTAGAAGGTTTTAAAAACTTTTTCCCAGTCTGGTAACCTTCTGCTCTGATACCAATGTAACACCCCACCTCCGCTAGGGTCACTCACAAAGGGAATGCACTAGTTTTGGATGAGCGTTATCGAGGTAAACACTCACAGAATTATTACAAGACATAACATAAATAAAACAGCGGAAGATTCAAAAGCTAAATTTCATTACTTTCAAAAAGAGTCAAAACCATTTACATCAAATGCCAAGGTCATTATTTTTCATTACAATAAATTCTGTCTTGCATAAATAAAGAAGCATAAACTTGAAACAATAAAAGGAGCTTAATTCCCCAAAGGTAGCAGAAATGCAGCCATAGCATAGCTCAAGATCAAACCGTACATGAGCTGAACCGAAAGCAAGTGAAATCCAAGCTAAGTGCTAGAGTTTCCTCCCTGAGAACCTGGGGGGGAACGGAAGAAAAAGAGGCGAAAGAAAACGGATCAATCATAAAGACTGGTAAGTCCAAGTGACTTTCAGCATAAAACAGATAAAGGTAACATGACATGTATAAACTGAAAGTAAACATAATGATGCTGTCAAGATGGGCAAGATAGACTAGGATAACATGATAAATCAAGTATAGCATCACATATTCAAGGTTCGCTGCATCAATTGTACTAGAATCCCAAACTCATGTCTTATATAAATCATGAAATAATCCCTTGGCCCAATATCATGAAATGACCCATTTCTAAGTCCAACAAAATGATCCACTAGTCGATCGGCTCCCTACAAGTTCTAGCTCGTCATGTGTCCATGTCATACGACCCTATCACGAATGTAGTCACCTGTGTAGGTCCACCATAGGTGTATCAAGCCCTATGGTGCAAACCACCAACACGAATCAAGCATGCACAAATAAACCTACTAATGCCTGCTTTTTCAACTCCGGACCACGTGCACGACCATAGCCCGCCTGAACCTACACTGGCGCACCAACACAGCCGTCGTTCTGGTCGCTTACAATCAGCCCAGTAATCGTGCCCCACGCTGCCTAGTTCCAGGGTACCATGATACATCTAGTGGGTTACTGCTGAAATGGACCGCGTAACTAGGGTTTTCGTCTAATAGGTTAAGTGTTGTCATTTAAATTCGTGACATAACCCGTATCAGTCTAGCATGTCAAGTTGGTTAAGTGTTGTCTTTTAAGTTCATGACTTAACCCGCCTACGTGTCATGTCAAATTGGCTAAGTGTTGTCGTTCAAGTTCATGACTCAGCCTTACGAATCATGTGTCAAGTTGGTTAAGTGTTGTCTTTCATGTTCATGACTTAACCCTATCATGTGACATTAATTCATTAATGCACCCCAACCTCTCACAACAGACCTGTTGTTGTGGTCACTGGATATGCCGGGCGGTTCCGGGCAGAGTTACACCACAACTCAGTCTGACCTCGGGTTTTCAAGTGCGATATGACCAACTACCCACATTGGATCCTATTGTTTGCAGTAACTGGAGTTGCCAGGCGGTTCCGGGCAGAATTACACTGCAAACTCAACCCAACCTTGAGTTAGCCATTTTCAAGTTCATTCTAGTGTCATGTCCATGTTCAAGTTTCATGTCATATTCGTGTCAAGTTTCAAGGCAAGTTTCATGCCCACATCCAGATTCAAGTTATAACAATGTTCACGTCCAGTTTCATGGCGAGTTTCATATCAAGTTTCCTATTATTACCAATTTTTCCCAACGTTACCCCATCTAAATATTAGTCTAACAATCTTAGCCAAATTTTCCGTCCGCATGATTTTTGGCATAATATTAGGCTAAAAACTTAGCCTAATTTAACGTACACAAAACTTGCATAAAGAAATTCATTAACATGACATAGGTGTAAACTTGACATTCTTGGCATAGTTAATATTAACACCATAGGTGTGTACTTGCAAAACAATCAACATGAATATCATAGGTGTGAACTTGCAACGTAGACTAAATCAACATACATTTATGTGAATTTGCAACATGGACTAAATCAACTTACACATATGTGAACTTGCAAATCAATCACGGGCATATAAACAAGTGTGAACTTGAAATATGACATAGGTTTAACATATACACATAAACATGTAGATCTAATCATTTAGTCACATATGTGATATGATTTTACGCCCTAAAATTTGCATAATATGATAAACTACACAACTTATCATAAAAGGTTATACTTCAGTTCACATACATATGAATGGACTTATTCATTAATTCCCAATTCAACATGATGATAAAATAGAACCACAGGCATAGATCAACATAATAAACATTGCTCTATTATCAATTTATTTCCAAGGCATGACCTAACTGAATGAATTGATTAAAACATCACAGGCATAACATTATGAACATGAAAAAGGTTTGAATAATAATCTAGATTCAAGAACACGGATAGATCTAACTTAAATAGAAAAATCCCCAAAATCAAGATAAATAAAGAAAATAGGTCTGAATAGAAAATCAAGCTTAGATCCAATTTCATAGTCATAATCCTAGGCAATAATCTCATAGGTGATTAGCCACAATTGTCCTTGTCATAGTTATAGGCAATAGTCTTATATTCATAGTCATAGGCATAGGCATAGTCTTATGTTCACCGTCATAGTCATAGGCATAGTCTTATGTTCACCGTCATAGGCATGGGCATAGTCTTATGTTCATAGTCATAGGCATAGTCATGGTCTTATGTTCACAGTCATAGGCGTAGTCATAGTCTTATGCCATTAACAATAGCTTAAACATCGTAGGCAATATTCCCAATAGTCAAGATCCAAGAAGAAAACAAGAAAAGGAATGAATCATACATAAATCAATTCCAATTTAACATGCCCATATTAGATTTATAGTTTTTATCTAAAAGTAACTGGAACTTACAGATCGTGGTCTAAGAAATTTAGATGCAGAAGTCAAGTCTAGAAATTTGTCGTAGAACGTTGCGGTGTCGCTGATTTATTCTCTTGAATTGTTGTAGAAGCGTTGATCTTTGATTTGAATCGAGTTTGAATGCTTAAGCTTTAATTTGGAGGCGGCGACCATAGTTCAAGAGGTAAATTAGCAGCATAGCAGTGTAAGAATGATTTGTATGAATTAGGCTAGGTCTTAGGATGTATTTATAGGGGTAGTAACTAGTTTAGGTCCTTAGATTAACCTTAGAATCAATCTGGACCATCAAAACACGTCTTAGGCTTCAAAAATGGGTTCTGGGTCAAAACAGGCCGACCAGGTCGACCTGTAGGGGGGGAGGTCGACCATATGGTCGACCTGGGGGGTAGGTCGACCCTAAAGTCGACCACATGGTCGGCCTGACCCCCAGGTCGACCTGCCTGGTCTTGTGCTGCCTGAAATTTGCTGAATCTCTTACAGGCCATAACTTCTTCATCCGGACTCCGATTTTCAAAAACTCGGACTCTATTTCATGTAAAATTCCGAGACGAACGCAACGGCGTAACCCGTTTCCCTTTATTATTATTTTAAAATTTAATTCTGCCTTAATTTATGGTTTTAACATGTTATTAAAATTCGGGTTGTTACACTTCGCATCTCGGGTTTTTGGACTTCACTGGAACGGTTCGGTTCTTCACATCACTTCGGATCGGTCCTTCCCTCTTTGTTTAGTCTGTGGCCGTCAACTCTGTTCAGGTCGGGTCGTGCTTCCCCCTTTGGATCGGGTCGCGGTACTCCACCTGGTTCGGGTCGTCGTGCATCAGCAGTTCGTGGCAATCCCTCCGGGTCGGGTCGTGTTCTTCAGGTCGGGGTAGTTCCATAGCTCTGTTCAGTTGTGCTTCAACTCATGGTCACCAAGCAGAGTCGGATCGTGATCCCTCATCAGATCGTGGTCCTGGCATCAGTCCAACAACTTCATGGTTCAAGGGGAGATGGGCCATAGTTCGGGTCGTGCTCAACCATCGGGTCGGGTCGGGTAAAGAGGGGCGATCCGATCTGGTTCAACTGATTTCCTGCACTTCTTTCCAGCGATTGTTTTACGCCATTCGACGGCGTTTTCGACCAATCTAACATTTCTAGACAATCACAAAGCATACCATACAGTCATAGCAACATGTATAATCATTCACAAACATCAAAACAACAATATGATAAGTTAAAACAGATCAAACATAGCCAAAACCCCATATTTTCCCTTAATCCCTCTTAATCATGTTTAAGCATACAATTAGCAAAACATAACCAAATTAACCCAAATTTCTAACAGAGGTCTAAAAGAATATTTAAGAATTTCTAAACATTTTTTCAGAATTTATTTATCCATAAATTCGCTAATTAACATTAATCACCCTAATTAACTGTAATTAGTGAAAAACAATGCAAATCACTCACCTTTGCCACAAATAAAGAACCAAATCTAAAATTATCCTCTGTTTGGCGTTGTCCTCAAGGCTACACAGCATCTCTACCCATGATTTGGTGTTAATTTGGCTTGATTTGACGTAGATTTAGCTTAATTAGCGATTATGAGGTGATTTGGGGGTGTTTTAGCAATTGGAGGCCATTGCTAGGTTGAGAGGAATGACTTAGGCGGCTGGAAAATGAAGTAAAAATCCGTTTTCTAAACCCTAGCAGCCCTCTTATACCCTTAATCCTGAAATTCCCCTTTGGGCCTAGCTGTTAATCACCCGGTTAAGCCCAATTAAGCTGTTTTTCACCGCCTGAAACTTGTTTCAGCCATATCTCCCAAAAGGTGAGTTTGTTTGGCTGATGTGACCACTCTACGGAAAGGTAAACCATCATCCGGATCTGATGGAAGTGGTTTCAGGTCAAAACTCCTTTCCAATCAAAAGTTATGGCCGAAACAAGATCCGCTAGGGGCAAAACGGTCATTTAAAAATCGGCAAAAATCATGAATATGGGAAATGACCCCAATAGTCGTCTCCCAAAGTTACATGACCATACGTCCCTCTATGACGATGAAATAAATATTCTACGATCCGATGATGCGTAGAATGCGGGTCGTTACACTCTCGCCCCTTAAGAAATTTCGTCCTCGAAATTCCTTAACTCAAATCATACAAAGGATCCCGCATGCCAACCAATCATATACAACATTCGAACATGCAAAACAAATAAAACAACCTATCCTAGCATGCGGAAAGACTAAATCGAAACTGAAATCTTACCAGGCGAAGAGTTCTGGATACGTCTTCCTAGTGCTCTCCTTTGTCTCCCAAGTACAATCATTCTCATTCTCGCCCCACTGAACTTTGACTAATTTCACCGCCTTCCTTCGAAGTTGCTTCGTATCATTCCCAACAATACGCATAGGCCTGCGGTTCCCAACTGCCTCGGGTTCAACCTCGATATCATGCAACTGATTAGGTGAATATTCACATCGGGGTGTACAAATTTCTTAACTGGGAAACATGAAATACATTCTGAACTCCTGCCATCTTCTCTGGTAATTCAACTTTATATGCCTAATTCCCAATTTTCTGAAGAACTGGGAATGGACCAACAAATCTTGGTGCTAACTTGCCTCTCCGGCCAAATCGTATTACGCTCTTCAACGGAGAAATCTTGACAAACACCAAGTCGCCAATGGAGAACTTTAATTCTCTTCTCCTCTTATCAGCATAACTTTTATGCCTATCTTGGGCAGCCTTCATTCGATGTTGGATAACCTTAATCTTAGCTGAAGTTTCTCTTATCACATCTGGTCCAAGCACAAGCTTCTCACCAATTTCTAACCAACATGACGGTGAGTTGCACGATCTTCCGTACAAAGCTTCAAATGGATCTATACCAATACTGGATTGATAACTGTTATTATATGCAAACTCTACTAGATGTAAATGGTCATCCCATGATCCACCAAAATCTAATATGCAAGCCCTCAAGAGATCTTCTAATACTCGATTCACCCTCTCTATCTGACCGTCGGTTCGAGGATGATACGCGGTACTGAGATGTAATTTTGATCCTAACGCCACTTGTAAGCTCTTCCAAAATCCACTAGTAAACAACGGATCTCGGTCACTCACAATGACTTTGGGTATTCCATGAAATCTCACTACCCACTTTACATATAGTTTAGCTAACTTAGCTGCCATTCTATTCGACTTGACGGGTATAAATATTGCACTCTTGGTCAATCGGTCCACAATCACCCAAATGCTATCATGGCCCGACCTAGTCCTTGGTAACCCATCAATGAAATCCATTGAGACTTGTTCTCATTTCCATTCTGGAATCTCTAATGGTTGTAACAAACCACTGGGCTTCTTTTGCTCAGCTTTAACCAGTTAGCAATTCATGCATTTGGATTTAAACTTCCCAACGTCTCTTTTCATCCCTTCCCAGTAGTAGGTCTGCTTCATGTCTCGGTACATCTTGTTACCACAGGGATGTATAGTTAGTTTTGAGTGATGACATTCTCTAAGCACTTCATCTCTCAATCCATTGACATTGGGCATAACAAGTCTTCCATTCTTTCTAAGCCATCCATCTCGATCAAGCCCATACTTGTTCATCTCTCCGTCGATTCCCATCTCTAACTTTGAGATGACTTCTAATAGGCTAGGATCGTTCCTCTGACTGGAACCAATTCGCTCAATCAAAGTGGGTCTGATCGTCAAACTTGCTAAAATTTCTGGATCCAATTCGCACTTTGGTCTGAAATCATACCCAACGATGTACTCCAGTTGCTTCCATTCTAGAAACATAGCCCCTAAACAAGCATGTCTCCTACTCAATGCATCAGCTACCGCATTGCCCTTTCCTGATGTATATGCGATATTGAAATCGTAGGAAGCCAAGAATTCTAACCATCTTTGCTGTCGGAGATTTAGATCCTTCTGAGAGAAGAGATACTTTAACGATTTATGATCGGTAAACAGCTCAAATCTTTCTCCCAAGAGATAATGTCTCCACATCTTCAATGCGAACACAATCGTTGCTAATTCCAAGTCATGGGTAGGGTATCTTTTCTCGTGCGGTTTCAGTTGCCGACTTACATAAGCTACAACCCTACCTCCCTGCATCAACACAGCACCTAGTCTGGTACCACGTGCATCTGTATATACCGTCATCTCTTCATTCCCCTAAGGAATGACTAACACTGGTGCACATGTCAACTTTTCCTTTAGACTCTTGAATGCATTCTCGCACTTTTTGTCCCAGACGAAAGCTTGATTCTTCTTGGTCAACTGAGTCAACGGTGCTGCTATCTTGGAGAAGTATTGGATAAACTTACGATAATATCCAGCTAATCCCAAGAAACTTCTTAGGTCTGTTGCATTCTTGGGCATAGACCAATCTTGTACCATAGTCACCTTCGCAGGATCCACTGCAATACCATTCCCTGAAACAACATTGCCCAAGAATCTCACTTCCCTTCTCCAGAAGTGACACTTAGAAAACTTCGCTTTCAACTGGTGTTTTCTCAACACCTCCATCACTATTCTTAAATGTTCCTTGTGTTCTTCCTCTGTCCTCGAGTAGACCAAAATATCATCCACGAACACAAGAACAAACTTATTCAACTGATCTCTGAATGCTCTATTCATAAGATCCACAAAATATGTTGATGCACTGGTCAACCCGAATTGCATGACCAACCACTCAAAAAATCCAGACGGCGTTCGGAAGGTCGTTTTAGCTATACTCTCAACTTCCACTCTAAGCTAATGAAAACCTATCGCGAGATCCAACTGGGAAAATACTCTTGCGCCACTTAACTGATCAAACAAATCATCTATCCGCGGTAGAGGATACTTATTCTTCCTCGTCACCTTATTCAATTCGCGGTAGTCCACACACAATCGAAGGGAACCATCAGCCTTGGTAGCAAACACAACTGGTGCTCCCCACTCAGAAACACTTCTTCCGATAAAGCCCTTCTTCAAAAGATCGCTTACTTGCACCCCGAGCTCTCGCTGCTCCCTTGGCGCCATACGACGAAGTGGCATCACTATAGGTCTGGCATCTTTCACCAAATCAATACGAAACTCAATCTCTCGGTGTGGTGGAAGTCCGGTCACTTCCTCGAAGACGTCCGAATATTGGCCAACCACGGGAAAACCTGACAACTCATCATGCGGGATGTCGAGGGAATTTAGAAAACTAGCCATTACCCCATCACTAGGTAGACCACCAAATACTACTCTCCGTCCATCATTCGCTCTAGCTGTCACCAAAAAGCCCTCACAGTCCACCACCACCCCGTATCTTTGGAGCCAATTGACTCCCAAAATAATGCCAAACCCAGTAAAGTCCAAAACAAAGCAATCACAAACAAACATGCATCCATGACTCGATAAGGCCACATTACGACAAATCATGCTAATGCTAGTCGAACCACCAATCGGGTTCGTTACTACTAAAGGTCTATCGACTATCTCGGGTTCCAATCCCAACCCATCTACCAGGTCACTAGATATGAAGGAACTGGAAGCTCCGGTATTAAACAATACTTGAACAGGAACATCATAAACAGAAGGCATACCTTGAATAACAACATTCTTTCCTTTCCCCGCCGCAGTTGGGGCACTCAACGAAGAAGGAACAGCATTAAGGGCATATGCTTTCACCATTTGCTTTTCTTTAAGAGGTTGCGAACACTTGTCCTTGTGATGTCCCACTTGGCCACAGTTGAAGCACTTCCTATCTGCTGGCTTTGCTCGACAATTACTAGCATAGTGACCCTTCTTTCCACAGCTAAAGCACTCAACATCTTTCTTCTTCTTCTGGCCATCCTTATTCTGGTTCTGCTTCCTCTTATTCGGAGAACCACTATTGCCTCCACCGCTTGCTTGCGGTTTTGGCTCCTCTGCAGATGCGACCTCAGTCTTCGACTAAGGTTAAAGACTTTCCGATCTTAAACCTTTTCCCATAATCGATTCAAACGTCTCATCAATGTGGTTAATAAGCCTTTCCCCCAAGTATCCATCCAAGCCAGTTATGAACTTCTCGTTCCTCTTCTCGGCAGTATCTACTAGGGATAACCTATATTTCGACAAAGTTGTCGAATTCGGCAATATACTCCGAGACAGCTCTGCCATTCTGCTTTAGTTCCAAGAACTTCTTAAACAACAATGACTTCTGAGCAGTTGGAATGAACTTATCGCTAAAGCGAGCCTTAAACTGATCCCAAGTAATCCGATCCTCGGGAGTAGCTGCCTTTATAGCATTCCACCAATTCATTGCCCGTCCTTGCAGCTGACGGGATGCTAGCCTTCTCTTCATCGCATCCTCGAAACCCAAGTCTTCAAAGATACGCTCGCAGCTATCCAACCAATCCTGAACATCCGTAGCCGACTCCATTCCATGGAACGGCTTCTCACCAAGACTAGTATAATCCTTATTCAGCTTGGCGAAATCGGCCCTAGGCGCCTGCACTATTGGACCACCTCCATTACCGACATTGGGAGCTTCCCTCTGCACATCCCTAAGCATCTCCCTCATGAGGTCAGTAAACATTGTCCTCATCTCAGCAACATTCCCATTATTGGCTCCCCTACCGGTACCCCTTGCGTATCGGCTCATCGTTCAATCTACATAGAGAAAACGATTAACCATCTCCATAATGGTGCCAATGCAGTGCGACTTCATCCTTAGCTATACTAATAGTATATATATAGCTTTTGAAAACCAAAATAATCACAAATACGCGCTCTCATATACGCATTATCTCTCCCTGGTGTCTTTCCCTAGGTTAACTACACAACATAGCGCTCTGATACCAAGTGTGACGGCCCGCCCCACACCAGCCGGCATGTCCTCCGAAAGTGCGCTGTACACATGCCCGACTAGCCAGGAACGGTCGCCAAAGAAAGGAAATAAGAGAATGAACTAATCGAAAACCTGTAGAATGTCTCACAGCGCATGGGATAAAATATAATAACAACATACTTGACATAAAATAGGCGAGACAGTACATAAGCTGAAAACAAGACATAATAACAGCGGAAAATCCAAATACAGCTTATGTTCCACATCATCATTATTACAACTTTAAAACTGTCTCTAAAGTAAAAGAAAGGAAGGATACACTACTAATGCCCAAAGTAGTGACCAGCAACAACATAGGGAGAATATCTATATATCATACGTGGAAGCCACCTGCTTGTCTCCGGTACAGCTACTCGTGCATACCACCTAACATGTCTTTAGTCTGCTCGTGAGAGCACCTAGAGTAATAAGAAGAGACATAAAACTCTGGATCAGACAAAAGTCTGGTATGAGCGATAAGCAGCAAAACAGAACAATAACAGGTATACTAAACCATACCTAAACATGGACCTGCAACCAAAGAGTTAGCACTACATACTGTACAATACTCTGAGGCGCCACTGACACATGGTATAAAGAATACGGGGGTGGGGTTGTGCATGTCATAGTGATGGCAAACAAATCAAGCATAGCAACCATCCTCACATCTCTCACTCAGTGCGTAAAGCATACGATATCCACTACTTTGATCACTAGACCCATCTACGTAATGACGGAGTTCGAGTTGTACAACTACTGCTACCACCAAGCTTATCCCATGGGATCATGACCAAACCCTTTCAAATGACCCCACTTCATTGGTCTATAGCCCACTAATCGTACCTAGGCCACTGTGGCCCTGAATCCGTCCACGTACCTCCCATACATAGTGATCCAAAGTCATAGACAACGACAACCCCCTAGCACACGTCCCGCAGCAAAGCCCAATCATGAAGTTAACTCGTTAGTTCCCAACTGGATCATGAGTACAAACTTCCTACCTGGACTACCTTTGCATCTCGGGTTTTTGGTCTTCACTGGATCGGTTCGGTTCTTCACATCACTTCGGATCGGTCCTTCCCTCTTTGTTCAGTCCGTGGCCGTCAACTCTGTTCGGGTCGGGTCGTGCTTCCCCCTTTGGATCGGGTCGCGGTACTCCACCTGGTTCGGGTCGTCGTGCATCAGCAGTTCGTGGCAATCCCTCCGGGTCGGGTCGTGTTCTTCAGGTCGGGGTAGCTCCATAGCTCTGTTCAGTTGTGCTTCAACTCGTGGTCACCAAGCAGAGTCGGATCGTGATCCCTCATCAGTTCGTGGTCCTGGCATCAGTCCAACAACTTCATGGTTCAAGGGGAGACGGGCCACAGTTCGGGTCATGCTCAACCATCGGGTCGGGTCGAGTAAAGAAGGGCGATCCGATCCGGTTCAACTGATTTCCTGCACTTCTTTCCAGCGACTGTTTTACGCCATTCGACGACGTTTTCGGCCAATCTAACACTTCTAGACAATCACAAAGCATACCACACAGTCATAGCAACATGTATAATCATTCACAAACATCAAAACAACAATATGATAAGTTAAAACGGATCAAACATAGCCAAAACCCTATATTTTCCCTTAATCCCTCTTAATCATGTTTAAGCATACAATTAGCAAAACTTAAACAAATTAATCCAAATTTCTAACAGAGATCTAAAATAATATTTATGAATTTCTAAACATTTTTCCGGAATTTATTTATGGATAAATTCGCTAATTAACACTAATCACCCTAATTAACTGTAATTAGTGAAAAACAATGCAAATCACTCACCTTTGCCACAAATAAAGTACCAAATCTAAAATTATCCTCTGTTTAGCGCTGTCCTCAAGGCTACACAGCAGCTCTACCCTTGATTTGGTGTTAATTTGCCTTGATTTGGCGTAGATTTGGCTTAATTAGCGATTAGGAGGTGATTTGGGGTGTTTTAGCAAGTGGAAGCCATTGCTAGGTTGAGAGGAATGTCTTAGGCGGCTAGAAAATGAAGTAAAAATCCGTTTTCTAAACCCTAGCAGCCCTCTTATACCCTTAATCCCGAAATTCCCCTTAGGCCCGCTGTTAATTACCCGGTTAAGCCCAATTAAGCTGTTTTTGACCGCCTGAAACTTGTTTCAACCATATCTCCCAAACGGTGAGTCCGTTTGACTAATGTGACCACTCTACGGAAAGGTAAACCATCATCCGAATCTAATGGAAGTGGTTCCAGGTCAAAACTACTTTCCAATCAAAAGTTATGGCCGAAACAAGATCAGCTAGGGGCAAAACGGTCATTTAAAAATCGGCAAAAATCATGAATACGGGAAATGACCCCAATAGTGGTCTCCCAAAGTTACATGATCATACTACCCTCTATGACAATGAAATAAATATTCTACGATCCTATGATGCATAGAATGCTGGTCGTTACAGGTTATCCTTAGCAAAATACTAGTACAATACAACATGGAAGCCACCCACTAATACAACACCATTCAAAGTTGTATATGACATGGATCCCACCGATTTATTAACCTACATTCCTAGCACTGCCATGGGAAAGAAGGTAGAAGTAGTTTATACTCGAGACATAATGCTTGAATTTTTAAGGGATAGTTTATTAATGGCACAACAAAGAATGAAAAATATATTAATTCAAAGAGAACTAACCCAGAATTTTGAAGTGGGTGATTGGGTATTTCAAAAACTTTAATTGTATAAACAAATTACTACCAAGAATCAAAGGAGTCACAAGCTTTCACCAAAATTTTATGGACCATACAAAGTTGACGAGACAATTGGGAAGGTTGCCTACAAGTTGCAGTTACCCGACCAAGCTAAAATACACCCCCATATTTCATTTGTCTCGGCTCAAGAAGAAAATATGAGATGTCATTATTGTATAGGAGAATGCTCCAAACTTTTATGAAGAAATTGTAGAACAACCTGAAAAAATACTAGACCGTGGAATGATACCAAGAAGCAATGATGTTGTTGTACAAACTTTAGTTAAGTGGAAGGATAGGCCGAAAGAAGAAGCAACGCAGGAGGATTACAGGCCAATGATAAGGAGGTTCCCCACCTTGGACTTTGGGACAAGGTCCATTCTTGAAGGAGATGAGCGTTGTAATAACCATGCTTTGATTTTCATGATTAAGGAGCTCAAACATAGCAGTTTACAGACAGAAATGAAGAAAACAGTGGAATTCCAACCAAATTCAGAAGAGATTGATGATCTGTTCATCAGAGAGGAGGCTACTAGAATGGTGTCAGTGGCAGTTGAGTGTGAAGTTAAGCCTTAAGGAATGTCTGAATCAATGGCGTGCATGTGTGCACGTGCACACGTTTATATTGTGCAATGTATTTGTAATCGATTACTAGTTTACATAACTTGATTTGCTCAGGGTTAAGCCATGTTATTGGCAAGTTGTTGGGTCAGTGAATCCAATTATGTTGCATTTTGGTGGTTTGGTTGAACCAGGAACATGTAATGAGTGTTGTATAAATTTATGGTCATTTTAATAGGCAAAGGAGGTGAAGAAAATCTGAAACATATATATTCATTTCCTCTCATTAGCAATTCAAGTACTTTCTTGTTCAAGTCAGTTTGTTATCCTTCTAGTGCAATTTCCTTTTACAGATTATTACCTTCCTACAAAGTGAATCTATTGTAATTCTTAGATAGGTTAAAATTTAATTGCTGTTTCTATTATAAATTATTGAATCTTCATTTCCGGTTTCTTTTAATTTTTCAATTCTGTTTGGATAATCAATTCTTGTTGTTATCATTCAGTTCTTGTTATTCATATGCTCTGTTCTTACTTACCTTTTAGCAATTTACACCTTTTGCAACATTGTGCTTGCCATAATTTTCATGTCATTTTCATTTCAGTTTATAATACAATCATGCTCTTGCCTTTGATTCTGCTTAATTTTTATATGTACAACCTCTTAATCCCTTAGCATTTGTTCTTGTAATTTTACTAGTTGTATCACTGTTAAATTGATCTAAAAATCCAACTTGAATCAATTCTTATTGTAGTTCAGCATTAATCATATTCTTTTAACATCAGTTCTAATATGTGCATAGCGAAAGCTATGCATATATGTTCCAAGCAATTTAATCAAACACTTGCCAAAATTCATTCCCCCATCAAATTCATACATAAATCTCTATTTCTGATCACTAAAACATTATTACTCTTCATGAATGATTTCCCTTATCATTGTTCAGCCACCTCATCATCACCTTCATTTCAATTGTATTTCCACAAACTTTCGATATAATTCCAATTCCTCTTCAAAATTCATACAACCACCATGAACAAGAAGCTGAACACGTGGGCCTTTCGGGTTGGATGGTGCGATGAAGGCTTCTGTAGGAGAGATTTTTTTTAAGGGTTTAAAGGACAAAGCAGAGGTAAACGTGAAGCTGTAATGAGCTGTCGGATCTTGATCCATTATGCGTGTCAACCTCGTACTCTTTTGCAAAAATGAAACTGTAAAGTCTATGAAGTAACATTGAGCTTTCATATAATATACTAGAATTAGTACGGCTGTGCGACCCAAATCCCATGTCCTTTCATTAAAAATATATATATTAGTTCTGTTATATGGTTTATACATCTTCATATTAAATAAAAAAAATATACCACTTTGGTTATTATGAATATACTGTACATACTAAAACTGTTATATTTTAGGATTTCGTAGATGAATTAGCAAATATTTCATAACTGAATTCATTCATTCAATTTGAATTCAAGATTTCATAATCAGGTAACATATATCTACTTAAATATACGATACTAAGCAAATTTAAGGGGGATTTTGCATACAAATGTATAATATTTAATATATAGGTACCTGATGTTAAAAAAAAATTACAATGAAAAGCAGAATAAATATATTGACAAATGAATTACAAGTTAAGTTCATAATTGACATTTTTGTATATGATTATGTTATTTATTAATGTAGTAAAATGACTTTTTTATCATTTTTATTAATATGAAAATGGTATGAATATTCATATTTACGTATTTCTATGATTTACTAGACTAATCAAATCAAAGAATATTAATTTACATCATTTACTAAATTATTTAAATAGTTTTAAGTTTAGATGATTAGTTCTAATATATGAAGTTAAAGGTGAAATATTAATAGGAAGGGAAAATTTTTTTACAAGGACAAACAAAGTTAAAATTTTATTCAAAAGGACAAGACACTAATATTTTATTGAAAAGGACAAATAAGAGCCCAGCCCAATAATAAACTTCTCTCCGCTCGTTTTCATTTTGTTTTGCTTGCTTTCCTTTCGCGCAAAAAACCCATTCCTCAGTTTAGTAGAAATTGGCCGAACCCTAAAATAATGGCGCCTGATCCATCATCGCCCTCAATTTGCAATGTCGATAATGAAATTTCCGCTGAAAATCGTACAAACTAACCCGCTATTGATCTAAATCAGCAGCAATCACCCCATTCAAGCGAAAACCTACTTGATTGCGCATCAAATTTACAGTGCACTGTAGAAACCCTAAATGATCTTCCAGAAATTGAAGAAAGACAAACGAAAGGAAGAAATGATGCTACTAGTGTTAGTAATGAGGAAAATAGGGAAGAAACAACTAGAAATGATACTTCTGGTAGCAAAAACAAAGAAGAAATAGGGGCTACTAGAGAAGCTCAGTCAAAGTCTGCTGAAAAAGAAGAAGTAAATGATCCTGAAAAAGAAACTGATACTGTGTTGGGAAAAAACGAGGAAATTAAAGCGACTGAGAAGCAATCTGAAAATACCGGTGATCAAAAAGCTAAAGAAATCCCAGTGGTTATAGTTCCTACATTTGTAGGTAGAGATACCATGTCGAAGAAGTTAAATGATCCAAGAAGAATTGCAGGAGTAAAAAAGATGAAGATGAATAAAGACCAGAAAAAGGTAAATAATACTGTAAATATTGAAAACTGATGTTGTTTTATTCAATTTTTTAACAAATTATGTTCTGATTTGACAGGAAATAGTGAGAAAAAAGTAAAGCAAATGAAGCACAATTAGCTGAAGCTGTGGAAGAGAATTCGGTGAGATAACTTTAACCATACTGTATTGCAATATGATTATAACAGTGTTTCACAAAAAATGAAGTAAACTTAAGTAAAATTCAATGTACGAAACATCTAAAGTATGCAAATATATTTTCTGAGTGTATCAAATAGCAGAATACTAGTGGTACAATTGTAATATGGAAGTTGTTTTATTTAAGTGATAGTGTGGATTGTTGTATTTCTGAAAGAAAAAAAATACTTGTATATTTGTTTAGCAAAAAATTAGAACTGATATCTTTTTATAAAGAAAACTGATATCTGTTCAGGAAAATGATATTAAAAACAATTAGTGATACCTAGACAAATTAATAATTGATACCTACAAACTGTTAAAAAATTTAAAAAGTAGAAACTGATACTGCAGTTGTTAAAAAACTGATACTGCAGTTATTAAAAAACTGATATGGTGATTGTATATGTTGCGTAATGTGTATATTAATGTAGGAAAATTATATGATCTAATATATGCTAGAAAACTGATATAATTTCAGTAGTACAGTATTAAAATTGAATATTGATACCTATGTAAAATAAAAATTTCATACCGGGAAACCGTATAAAGGTATAAAAAACTAGAAATTGATACTGAAGTTTATTAAAAACTGATATCTATTCAATGAATGTTTTCAATTCAGATACATTTAGTAGTTGGAAAAAATAGTTCAAGTGTGATAATCAATGTAAGCTAATGTGATGGTTGTATATATGTGCACTTAAGTTTCAATTATTTTTTCCAACAATAAACAGGATGATGATTTTGTCAATCCGATGCCGAAACAGGGTGCACTGGCTGCAACTGAAGAGAAAATGAAAAAAATTATTGGAGATGAGAAAACAAAAAAAGGAACAGCGTGTCGATGCAATCTGCAAGCTACATTCAAAATCATAAAGTTGGTAAAAGAGAAAAAAGCATTGAACAAAAGGCAACTTGATTTGTTGAAACACACTCCTTTCTACGAGTTTTTTAATGTTTTTTACGAGGATAAAATTCTGTTGAAAGAGAGCAAGAAACATCAGGAAAATTTGGACGAAATTTATTTGTGTTACTCACCACAGGAAGATATGTTTGTATTTGACGAAGAACAAATGAAAATAACAGAAAAAGATGTCAGCTTACTATTTTACATGCCAGTGGAAGGAAGCAATATAGTAAAAACTACGAAGATGACAAATAGAACAATCCCATCGGAGTGCAAAGATTTTATTTTAAGGAACTTTAAGTCAGAACCAATTATAAACAAAAATTTAATCGAAGCAAGAATAAAAGACGAAACTGTGAAGAAAAAGAAGGATTTTGAAGAAGATTTACTGTTGCTATTAATCATGGATATTCTGGTCATATTCTTTTTTCCGAACAACCAACAGAAGGTCAGATGGGGATTTGTTCCATTTATATTGGATATTGATAAGATGAATTCTGTGTCGTGGCCAAAAAAAATTCAGTCTAATTTTTCGAAAAATGCTAAAAAATTCATGCATAACCCAAGAAACATGTCCGGATGCTCAATGCTTCCATTGGTAAGTTTTTTTTTTTCAAAGTAAACTTATTTTTAAGCGTAACATGACATTGTGATGTGTTTAAAATTTTTTAACCTCGCTATATGCAGTATGTCTTTTGCGAGAAGATCGATGCAGTAAAGCAAAGGAGAAACTTCGGCAATAAACTACCAAGATTTGCAAGATGGAATTTGAAGGACCTGAAGAACATTGTGAAAGATAATTTCTTGCGTGAACTAAAAAAAGGGGAGGTATATTTTTATAACATGATTGTTTGATTCATTGCATTGTGAATCAATGTAATTAAAATTTGATACCTTGTAGAAGTCAAAAAATTTATGTAAGCACAATGAAGTAATGATCATATTGAAAGTGATATGTAGAAAATATTTAAACTAATATTCAGCAATTACTTCCTTAAAATTAGTAGATGAAATATTGAAAACAGATACTATAAAAATGGGAAAATGATACTTCTGTAAATATTATAAAAAAACTGCTATCTTAAAAAATTAAAATTGATACCTAGAAACTGACTACAAATCTCTGATACAAATTTAGTACTGAAAATTATACTTAAAAATGTACACATTATTTATAGCACTTGAATATATGGAAATTTATTTTATGATGACGAAATGGTCTATGTTCAAAAATATCCAGATGAAGGAGATTACAAAAATTGAGCCGCATGAAGCTACGCTGCTAGAGACATTTCAAGAATTATCAAAAAGATCAACTAAAGGAAAAGCAACAGCTATTAAAAAAAGAAAACGTGGTGGGATGGAAGAGCAAGAAGGAAAATTTGAAAGGGACGTGGCTACCAAAATTTATAACTACTATATTAAAGAGCTTGAAGACACTGTTAAAGATTTAAAACAAGATTTAAAGAAAGTTGAGAAGAGAAGCCGAAGATCAGGTTCTAAAACTAAAGCAGCAGCTAGAAGAAAAACAAAAGGAATCTCAAAATGATAAAACAATTGGTAGAGCAGATGTAGAAGGAACTTTACATAATTCACCAGTCATACTTGAATCTGGAAAAGAAAATAAAATCTTGAATGAGAATAACGATATGAATGTTGAATTTGAAGAGGGCGAAAAACAAACTGAAAATGCAGTTGAAGAAAAAATGTCATCTGTAAAGAAAGGCAAGCGCGATATAAAAGAAAATGAAATGAAATCAACTGATACTGAAGTTGCCGTAGAAAGCAGTAAAGAAAGGATGGAGAAAAAAACTTTAGAAAACATTGTTCCTCCTAACTTTAAGTTGGGTCTTACGCAAGCATTTTCGGAAGTAGTAACCGATCACGGCACAGAAAAGAAAGCATCTCAAAGAAGGATTAAAAAGTCAGGGAAGAAACTATCAACTCCCAAAAAATCATCGTTAGTTAAAAGACTAAGGGAAAAGAGAAGAAATCAGAAAAGGCATGTTGATTTTGAGTATTCTAATCTAGCGGAAAAAAAAAGCAAAGAAATCAAAAATGGAGACGAAGGAAAAATCTAATGCAGGAAAAGATGAAGAAAAACGTGTATCATTGGATCCAAAAGATGAAGATAAAAAGGAGGAAAAAGAAGAAAAAAAAGACGAAGAGAAACTAGATGATATTATAGATGATTTAAATCCAATTCAAGTTGAAGAACCTACTTGGAAAGACCTACATTTGGCAAATTGCAAAAGTGTGACTAGTCATCTTAATGAAGGAGAAGCAATAGTAGTGAGGAAATTTTTTTCGATGGCAATAGCAGAACAAAAGTAAGATTTTTTTTTTTTTTTTTTGCAGTGTATACTATTAAAAAAAATTTAATATTTAATCTCATTATTTTTTAAATAAACATTTCCATTGCTTGGCAAGATAACGATGTGTCTAGAGGAGGATGTACTATCACAAAGGATATGATGGTGGATTTGTTGAGAGGAACGATTACGGATGGGCAGGTGAACACATTTAAAATCTATTGTAAATATGATATCATTGTTCATAACAAACTAATTTTCAAAAAATGCAATAGTAATTGGGTAAGTGTAGTTTTTAAAGAATTGATACATAGATATATGCAAAGCCGAGAAGCGGATATTGCGAAGCAAATCTACTACTTAACACTTGTTGTAATTAAAGATGATACCATATATTATGTGAAAATGATACCTTACATTACAGTATGACATGAAAATGGTATATAGCAAAAGCTTAACATATCTTAATAATCTGTGTAATTTCTTGTTTTCATGCATAAATCAGGTTATCGACTGGTTTAGCATCAAATGTGCCTTAGTTCCATATAACTATGCAATGTCGACGATAATGACTGTAAGTACAAATTCAGTAAACAAATATTATATGTTGTCATGAGTAATGTACATATTTAATACTTACATAAGTATAATTTGCACAGAAAGAAATTATTTAAGAAAGAAATGGAATTATAACACATTTGGTTATACCGTTCTTGAAAAAATGCGCTCTGAACAAATATACAAAAGCCATGTACTTCCCTATTCATGAATGCCACTGGACACTACTAATATTGCTATATCCAAACATGCAATGGTTGCATTTTGATTCTATGAGGCCAAGAAATTCAACTGAAAGAAATAATCTACACTTGAAAAATTGCTATAAACTGGTAAAGCAATATATTATCAAGCCTTACTATTTTACACAGTGTTACTAATTGATGAATAATTGCAGAAAAACAAAGTTGAAGCAATTCTGCAACAAGTATGGATAGAAAACAGTATTCAAGATATGAAGGTTCAAACGACAGAAATTCATCAACCTGCCTGTGCACAACAAGAATCGTAAATACAAATATGTTTCATTCGTATGATAAAGAATTGGGTATTAACATAGTTTGCTAACTGTGTATATATTTTATTAATGCAGAATTGACTGCGGTATATTCGTCATGATCTTTATGGCTTCACACAACAGAGCTGAAGTACCTTTGAAAGTGGAACAAAATGATGTTGATTGTATCAGAGCAAAAATTGTGTACGAAATAATCGCAAATCATACAAGTTGCTGGAATTTAGTTCAATTCATCACAGGATTAAGCAAAAGTTCAAGCAAGTGACTGAAGTGATACCTAAATGAAAAACAGTTCTGAAATGTAGTTAAATCATGTTTTGAAACCATGCTTTGTATTTCAGTTTTATCTATAAACAATTTTACACGTTCTGCGTTTGAATATTGACTGAATTGCGCAATGAAATGTTGGTTATATGAATGTTTGGAAACAATGTTTGTATTTCAGTTTTTTTTGTAAATATTTTTACACATTCTGCGTTTCGATATTGAATGTTTTGCTTAATGAAAAATGGAATATATGTATGTCTGTAATTATATGTAATGGTATAGAATTGATAGTTATATACTGCAGAAATAAATCGATTACAGAAGATGTAGTACAAATGAAACTTACGGAATGCGTGAAAAAGACTGATACGTATATGCATGGTACATTGATACTAAAATAATGTTAGTTACTTCAGTAAAAAAAATGATACATATATGCTTGGTACAATGATACTTAAATACTGGTAATAACTTGCAGAAGGAAAATGATATTTAAAACACACCTATACTGATATCTAAAAACTGTTACATTATGCAGGAAAAAAACTGATACCTAAAACAAAGGTAAATTGATACCTAAAAATTGTTACATTAACAGGAAAAAAACTGATACCTGAAACAAAGGTAAATTGATACTTAAAAACTGGTACATTATGCAAGGAAAAAACTGATACAAAAAACAAAGGTAAAATGATACCTAAAAACTGTTACATTATGCAGGTAAAAAATTGATACCTAAAACAAAGGTAAATTGATACCTAAAAACTGGTATATTATGCAGGGAAAAAACTGATACCGAAAACAAAGGTAAAATGATACCTAAAAACTGTTACATTATGCAGGAAAAAAACTGATACATAAACAAAGGTAAATTGATACCTAAAAACTGTGAACATGAAAATAACGCATAACTGATAGCCAGAAGTAAAATAATGTATACCCATTTGCTAAGACTACAAAAATATAAATCAGTATAACGATACACACAACCATGAGTGTTAACAACAATTGTGGCCAAGGAACATGAGAAAGCCAAAGTCTGATGGAGGATAACCAGGATGAAATAGCAGTTCGAGAGCTCGTAAGCTTCACCATTTCCACTATATCCCATTCAAAAGATCGAGATCGAGATCAAGTGATAACTACCATACACACAAGCGCCACAAGATTGAGATCACCATGCAAGGCAGGTGAATCACCAAAATATAGTAAAAGCTAAAATTTGAGTCAAAGCGCCACTTGTATTGCTGATAACCATATCAATAATAATAACAACAATAATTTGAGTTTTAAAATAATACGCAATATTCATATAGCATATCAATAATAATAACAACAAGTAACACCATACAAACATTTAAATGTAATAATTTTAATTATAAAACAACACAACATGAAGAATTTTTATTAAAAATTTGGGAGTATCTAGCACATACAAATGCTTCAATCACAATCGAAGTAAATTGTACAATTTTATTATTAGAAAGGAAAAAACACTAAAAAACAGTATTCAACAAGTATAAGTTTTTATTGGAAGCTTGACAGTTGCATTTGTTAACCAATGGTTGAAACAGAAAGAATAACACAATAAATCGATACATGCAAGATAGTAAAACTAATATTCAGTTTACGATTGTAATTTAATTTATCACAAGAGCATTATGTCGCATCAAATCAGCAAAAGAACAATCTAAAAAATAAAACAGAAAGTGAATAAGCTTGGAATAATTCGTATTAAAAGTATAGAATATTTTGCACAATTTCAATGCATCAAACATTAATTTGCAATCGTGTACAAGTCTTTATTTTGAAAAGGTTATATACAAGTACATGTTGTCATGAAACAATTGAAATTAAAATCAATTTATTTTCTTGGAAGCTTGACAGTTGCGCTTGTTATGCCCGTATTCATTGCACACTCCACATTTGTTTTGCTTGTTTTTGAAATATGCAAATCCTCCTTTCCTTTTTGATGAAGGTCTCCCAGCGCCACGTTTATCCTTGGGTGGTTTAATTACTACACCACCACTCGAATCAACTTCAGGTTTGTCACATGTTGGTATAGGATTAATTGTATTACTGTAGGATGATCGATAAGCTACCACGATAAAATAATCCTCAATGAAATCATATACATTTAATTTCATTTTAGTAATGCATTTAATTGCATGAGCACATGGAAAACCCGTAACTTCCATTGATTGCAGCTGCATGTCCAGTCATTAAGATCGACACGATGGGATATTGGAGATTTCACTTCAAAAAGGTATTCAGAAGACTTGAATATATCCCAACCAAATCCTTCTTCAACCAATTCTTTTAAACGGTTTTCCATAGTTGGACATAAGAGCGTAGTCCATAAACGAGATTCCTCTCTACGTTTAACCATTTGCTCCATGATTTTTATTCGTATTCCATCTAAACAAGATGTAATAGGTAATGCCCGCTCGTCTGAAATCCAACTGTTGAAACTTTCACCCACATTAGAGTTATACTCACCATACCTTTTGCCTCGAAAGAACAAGTCAGCCCATTTATCTAATGGTTTGTCTTTCAAAAAATTAGCTGCTGCAGGACCACCAATTTCCAAAAACTTAGAATGAGCTATATTAAACTCATTTATAGTAGATGCTTGAGAACATGTCCTAAACAATTCCACAATAGAAATGTGTGCATTTTTTGACTTAACCGCAGAAAGTAAATTTTGTTCCATGTGAAGGTAGCAATAACTATGGTATGCTGTAGGAAAAACATCTTGAACACCAGAAATCAAACCCAGATGTCGATCCGACATAAAAACCAAATCACGATCTTCTTTCAACATTTCCTTCAAATGAGTTAAAAACCAAGTCCAATTGTCCAAATTATCAATTGAAACTACGGCCATAGCGAGAGAGAAGAAACCTGCAGAACAAATTACGGAATAAGAACTCGAAAATAATTTGTAATTGCAAATAAAATTGATTCCTTGCAGGCATACAAAAGAAGCTAATTTAATAATGGTTAACAAAAACTGATACCTGCAGAAACTCAAAACTGATACTTAAAAACTGTGTAACATAAATTGATACCTAGGTACATATTAAAAAGCTATCTACAAACTGTGTATTTAAAAATGATGTTTACAGTCATACAAAAATGCTACCCCACTAACAACAGATAATAAACTGATACCTTCATGCAAGAAACAATGCTACCAATTATCTGTACAACTAGAAAACTGATACTGAAAAAAATACTAAACTGATACAGTAGAAATTATATTAGAGAAAACTGATACCACAGAATTAAAGTTATACCATATGTATGTCTGCATGAAATCAATTTAACACTAGATCATACCTTGGTTGTCATTCTTCGCTGTTGCACCCATCAAAACTCCTGGCCTCCCCTTCAAATGAGTACCGTCTAAAAATATCATAGGCCGACAATGTTTGAAGCCAAGAATACAAGCACCTAAACCAACAAACACTCGCTCAAACTGATTTGTATCATAATTAACATCCATAGTGACGTAAGAACCCGGATTGTGAGCCTGTAATGCATCTAAATACCAAGGCAAATCATTATACGACATTGCATCATTACCATACAATTCCATTAAAGCCAGTCGCCTTCCGTGGTAAGAGAACGAGTAAGACAATTCTAGATTAAACTCTCTTCGAAAATCAGTCATGATTTCTTTCGGTTTCTTACTCGGACGATCTCTAATTTCATCAATTATCAATGATTTAACAAATAAGCTAGAGAGTTTAGGGTTATTCAAATTTGTTAGACCACCAACGCAAGTATGTTCAACAATCAAATTTCTAATGAAAAACCTATTGAGTTGGCCAAGATCACATGAGGCATGCACTTTAAACAAACATCCAGTGGAAGACGATGAGCAAACAGCCGTGATTCTACTAGCGTTGTTCTTAAGAAAATCTAATTCATGACCTGATTTAATTTGATAGGCCAGTAGGAAATCTCTAAAGTCAGCTGCCCCTCCAAAGCAAAAACCAATCAAATCAGAAAATTGTAATACAGAGCCTCTTTTCATCAAATCTTTTAGGTAACTTTTCCTATAAACGACAATGTTCGCACCCAAACATTGATTGGTAGACTTAGGAGATGAAACAGTAGTAGAAAGGGCAGACGAACAATTAATCACATTTTCCAACAGAAAATCCTTCAACTGAACATCGAAACAGAAAAAACAGTCTTCTTATGTAATTGAAACAAAACAATACTTTGAAGGTCAGAGTCACTCTCAACAATTTTAGTTCTATCCTCAAGCAGATAGCTAATTTCAAATGATTCAGGGGTAAGTTGAGACCATTACCGACATATTTGGTTTCGGAAATCATACAATGAACATTCAATCGACAACCGAGTGCTGAAAGAGGACTCGTTGAAGACAACTACAACAAGAAGAGTAGCTTCAACACTGGAAGAATGAAATAATATGAACAAACAAATTAGACAAGGTAAAAGATGCAACAAATGGTTAAAGTTAATTAAAATTTCATACAAGTGTTAAAAAAAATACTAAAATGATTAATTCAATATTTGTTCAAAAGAATAAAAACAGAAACAAAACACAAACATTACACCAAAACTGATACCTGTAAAATAATATATTGATACCTAAAACGTAATTTAGTCATCAGCACAATAAAACTGATACCTTAAAAAATATGATTATGATACCTAAAATCTGATTTAGTCATGTTACAATAAAAATGATACCTTAAAAAATACGATTCTGATACCTAAAACATGATCTAGTCATATTACAATAAAACTGATACCTTAAAAAATACGATTAGGATACCTAAAACCTGTTGTAGATTTTTTTTTCCCAGAACAAAAAACTAATGCACAAAACTATTGAAAATAACATGTACATTTTCGATCAACAATAGAAACAATTCAAATAAACTGATACCTGCTTGTATTACCAGTAGATTCCATTAATCAACAATAGAAACAACCAAAACCTAACAAAAAAAATGAATGTTAAATTAAAGGAATTATAAGAAGAAATTAAAAATTGAATTGATGAAATCAGAGATCATGCGAGATCATCCTTACCAATATGTCTTGTGAGATCAAAATCAGTTGTTCCTCTGCCTTTTCAAATTTCGATCAACAGGTACTGATAGAAAATGAATCGCGCTTTCCAATATGTATTGCGAGATCGTCCTTACCAATCGCGCTTTTTTTGCTGATGGATTTATACGATCAAGGAGAAATTTGATTCTGAAATATGCTAGAACAAGAATCGCCCATCGGAGTTCTGCGAGATACAGATTTCGTGACCGCGAGATGAAAGACGATGAAGAAGGAAATAGCGCGCGTGATTTAAGGATATAAAAATTTAATTAGTGTAATGTCTCAGTGTAATGTCCTTTTGATTAAATTTTTAATGGGCTGTCCTTATTGATAAAAAATCCCTTAATCTTGTCCTTGTGATTATTTTCCTGTAATAGAAAACCGAGAAAGGTTTTGCAAATGATCACGTAAATTTTAAAATGGAATTATTCAAAGTAAAATATAAGGATAGTTTGGCTAAGGTCTGTATTAAGTTTCAAAGTACACGAAAACTCTCTATTTTAAAACTTCATAAATTAGGTCCCTATTTCCCAAAAATCATCAAAAGAAATAAAAAATCAACGTAAAAAATTACCAAACTTTGAAACTTAATTCAATACATAACCATCTTCATATTCATGTAAGAAAAGTACATAAAAATGCTTCAAAAAAAAAAAATCACGTTTTCGTAAAATTGAAAAACGTCACAGCAATAATATCAAAATGTTGCAAGGTTTTCTGTATTTTTTGCTGATTGCTTCAAACTTTCAAATTCAATTCCTCCACTTATTCAAACATCACACTGTTGTAGAAAAATCATCAAAAAAATAATGAACATTGCATACAAATGAAAAATATATTGTTTCAGTAAAATTGCAGAACAAAAGGCAACTATACAGAAAAATGCAGATATATCAGCAATTTTTCTATACATAGACAGTCTGCAATACACCGTCGAATAGTTACAAGCATGTCAACACTTATTCATAATAAGTGTTGACATTTCTGCACCTGTTTTTCCACTTTTAATATCTGCAGTACACAACATAACTGCTGATATGTCTACACTTATTCACAATAATTACAGATATTTCTGCAACTTTTTTTTTGCCAGCAATCTTCCATTGATGTTTACAATTTTTGATTTTTTTTTAAGCAGCAGCGCAAAATAATATGGAAATACTTTGATACAGATACACTGAAAATAAGGGAGAAGTCCGCTTTGAATTAAGATTTGTTTTAAGGATGTCTTACAAATATTCACTAAAATATGTTCCTATAATGCACTATATTAAAACTTAATTAAAATAAATGAATTATAAATTGAATCTATTATTATTATTTGTTAGTGTAAAGTATTCGTCTAACATATTATATAAAAATAAAACAATTTTACCATTTTGTTAATATAATTATGGTGCATATATTAAAAGAACTAGGTTGCGTTCGGATTAACCTTTTTAATTTTGGACTTTCGTATATACATAAGTGCAAAAAACGCACATATATCATGAAAAACGACCATTTAAAAAAAATGAAGTTAAAACACAATAGAAAACAACTTTTTTATTAGTATCCGTATTTTAAGAAATGACGGATGAACGATAGCCAATTCATCCACCCACCATCGCTCCATCTCCTCTATTTTGTTCAGTCCCCTCCGTCATCCCTCAATCTTTCCATCTTTTGTAATTAAGGTTGAAATTCAAAATACAAAATAAATCAAACACCTCCTATTTTCATAATTTGACAAATGAACTGACAAATATCGTTTAATTTAATTGTATTTATTTAACTAGTTTAAATTCAAGACTACATAATCAACTAAAATAAGTAAACTAAAACATAAACACAATAGGGAGAAAAGGAGCGAGTTTTAAATAGCTATGATAATTTTAGATGTAGTATTTGTGGTTAGAAGTAGAATTTTACAATGCAATGTATAATAAATTTATCTAAATAAATGAGTTATGAATTAAATTTTTATTATTGTATGACGTGATTTATATATCATAATATAGTAAAAATAACTAGTTCTACCATTTTCATTAGTAGAAAAATGATATATATATATATATATATAATTTAGTACATTTATTAGAAATATTAATAAATATTAGTTAACTAAATTTACTTAAATATTTTAAATTATGTAATTGACTAAATATACAACTTTGAATGTAAAATGTTAAGATGTAACTCATGAATTATTTGTAAATAACTCCATGAATTTTCAAATATAGTACTAAAAATGAAATGTTATGGGAAATTAAGTAAAATAAGCGTAAATAGATAACTCAAAAGATGTAAAAAAATAAAGTATATAAAGACAATCAACAAAAAGAGTTAATTAAGGAGATGTGATAAAACCCATAAAATCAATAACAAAGGCAGCTAGGAATTCTTCTCCTATATTATTATTTAATAAGTTAGTTAATCACAAGAGAATAACCCACAATAATTTCAAAATTCAATTATTTTTTACATGATTAGAAACTGATTCCTTTAACCAAAAATTCTCAAATGTTAAAAATAAAATAAAAATCTTTTATGGATTTGTCTGTCTATACAAGAAATGTGGAATTCAGGAGAAGATCCAATAATTGAGATTGTTTATGTTACCATTTTGTGTCTGCATGGACATATTCTTATTTATGTCTAAATTCATGTATATACACTAAATTAATGTGTGTGTGTGTGTTTGTGTGTGTGTGTGTATGTGTGTGTGTATATATATATGAGGAGCGTTCAATGTCACCCCAAATAGTGAGCACCCCATTTGCCCTCCTATATAAACCAAACATTTATATTAGAATATGTGAGTACGAGGTGAGAGAATGAATGAAAGGAGAGAGAAACAAAATATGTGATGGAAATCAAGGGACATTTAGGGATGCTGCACTATTTGGGTGTCATTGAGCGCTATATATATATATATATATATATATATATATATATATATATATATATATATATATATATATATATATATCAAGGATTAGATGGCTCATCCCACAAATAAAAAGGCAATTCATAGACGACTCGAACATATTTCCCCAGCAACAGATACAATATTATTACTTCTCTCACATGATTTCCATCCGACCATTTTGAGCAGATCAATGTGGATGGAAATAAAGGACACAACATAAATTCAATCAAAGATAAACTTACACGCATTGTCCATCGGTCCTGAGAAAAAGGAATGAGTTAAAAGAAAACTGTCTATGGTGTATGTCTAGAAGCATCCACATCTATATACGTCAAATAAAATTAGAGAACTAACAGTCAAACAAAATTAACAAGCTATAAATATGTCTGACCCGTATCTGTCCACACAATTTCTCAAATTGTGTAGTCATCAGAAGCCAATTTTAGTATAGGAGCTTAACCATGGCAACCACCAAACTTTGGTGGAACCATCCAAAATACTCCATAAGTAATGTGGTCATAACAAAAGAAATTTACAATGTATGTCAATGGTACATCATAATAATCAATATACTAAAATTGTGTGCCAATGTATACATAATGGAAAACTAACTATAAATATATGTCTACTTCTATTCACCTATCATAAAACTAACTATATAATCAATATAACAGTCAATAGTCAGTTTAACCAATTATTGCTGAATTCAATTTTGTGCTTCTATTCATCTAAGTTGATGCATAATCAGACCATGTGTCTTTGAAGAAATTAAATATATACCTGTAATATAAAACTACGAGTCAATGATAAAGTCTAAAGGCAAATTATATATTATTATTTTCATCAACAAGTTGAGCTGTTTATTCTCTAAGAGCTCGTTTGGATCTATTAAAATAAGTCGTTTTTCGACTTTTTGGAACCAAAATCTAGTTCATTTTAACTTTCAAAAGGTCAAAATGCAACATGTATAAAGGTTAATGTGGTAACTTTACTCTGTTCATTTCATTCAAGCCATAAATTCCAGTTTCTGGAATGCCTAACTTCACCATAACTAAATCAACGATGCCATGAAGAAAATCAACACCAAGTATAAATCTCAAAATAAAATTTGTAGACTAATCAATTAGCATGCCTTCAAAAATCAACGGAGAAACTAATTAATAGAGTGTTGAATGGCAATTAAAAATCTATGAACTATCTTACAAGTTAAGATATCAAAAGTTAAATGAAGGATATATAACAAAACTTTAGTGGATTCAGATATCTAACCATCGTTTATTGAATTCTCTGGTCATTTTGGAAGTTGAGCATGTAGTTTGAGAGGAATCCTTAAACCAACAGCTTGACCGACTACAGATAACCATGATGGCAAGTAGCGAACAATGTCAACGTCCTTAGATGGACTATTGCCAAGTAGCAACTTCATCAAGTCACTAGTGCCACATGGATGTAACATGTACCATGGACAATGCACTATTGGATGTTCCTAATTGCAAATATATAAAAGAAGATTTAAGTCTCTCAGAGCTAACAGCATTTTCATGCAGAACAATTAATCAACAACTAAGAGATATACCTCTTGAGTCATGAATGTCCATTTAGACTCGTTCAAAAGACTTGCGGAATAATTAGGAAGAACTTTTTGAATGTCATCCAACTTTAGAGGTCTACCATCTGCACATAATGCGCAAACATATAATATATATGTGTGTGTTTCTTCTTAGTTTCGAAAAAAACAAGAAACACTTACCACGGTGGTATCCATGAAAATATAGTATAGGGACTCTGTATGAAAAGTTGTACACTATATGAAAATCGTATACATGTGTTTCATTGTTGGGATATTCTACCTGCACAAAAGACATTACATGATAAGATGAACAATGTTTTGTTTGTCTGAAATTAGAGATCTAATAAAAATACATAAAAACACTCACTAAGTACATCAAAACAAGTTGTACAGAAATTAGAAGAAACCGTCTTTCATGCAAATAATAGCCACATATTTTCATTTTTTATCTATCAACCCACTAATTCTATAATTATGTCTATTATAAGACCAAAACAAGTCTTTAACAACATTCGTAGAGAGACATGGGTAGTATATAGCAAACCTCTATGCTATAATCTTGCAATAATATATTTGGCACAAATTAGTAATTATGGTAATTTATGCTATGTTATTAGATCAAAATATTGAATCTTGATTATAAGAGATGAATGTAAATAATACAGTTCTTTAGAAACAAACCAATGTAGCATTATCTATGAGTTCCTCTTCACCAAATAACTCTTCCTCGTCGTCACAATCCTGTAAAATATTAAATCACACAAATCTGATGCCACATGTGGTAAATCAAAACAAGTAGAAGAGAACACAGAAGAATGGAAGAAACTTGAACCTTGCTAGAAATAGAGTAGTGCACATTCTCAAGTGACAAGTATCCTTCTTCCTAAACAAAAGAGTGTATATATATATATATATATATATATATATATATATATATATATATATATATATATATATATATAAGAACCAGATGTATTCAACTATACTCTCCTCTTTTATTGCAAACTGGTTGAATTTATACCCGTTTACTAGGTACCCAAATCCAATTTGGAAGAGTGATATTAGATTCCTTCCATTTCTCACAAAATGACTTTGCAGCAATACAAAATTCATTGTAAGAAATTGTTCCATCCCACATATTTGGGTCTTTATATCAAAATTTTGAAACCTAATATAAGAAATAGATTGCTCACAGAGTAATAAATTTGAACTGGTATGGCGGTAAATACTTAGGAAAGATAGTGCTTGGATTAACACTTAACGGAAGAAAAGATTTTACGATGTTTTTCCACTTTACAAAAACCGTAAAAATCAATGAAGCTCGTTCTATTTTACATCTTTTGAAGTAACATCACTGCAAAATTATCATCTAAGTTTTTCACGGATTACCTTCTTTGTCCATTCAAAAGGGTCTTCATTTTAGTAAAAGATAGTATCAATATCACAAGATATGCTCAGACCAATTCCATCATGCATTACTAGGTAGCAATCAAGTAATGATGATATCAATATCTATTCGACAATGAAATTAAATGCAATAAGAGCTAAAATATGTACAGATTATTACTGTACAAAGTACATGTTAATGTGCATTGATATTTAAGTGTTAGGCCTTAGTACCATGACCATGAAAGTTTGTTAAATGTATGTGTTCATTATATATAAAAGCAACAATTTCTAACATCACATAAGGAGATGAGTCTACATCAAAGGAATAAATAAATAAACAAAATATAATTTGGAAATTAATAAGTTAGAAATAAGACTACGATTGGAATAAGAACTTATAAAGCGTTTGGAGCTCACAAATGATTATCACTTATGAGAAACATATCAATAATGAATCCCAAAATTAAGGTTGTTCTAATTGTAGGATTGGAAAATCCCAAAATGTGAATCACATATTAAAACTCCATAGACAATTATTGAAACAAATTAAAAAAAAAGAAAATACCGTTGATACCAATTCCAAGATTAGCATATTTAAATATTTCAGCGCAGTTTGCCCAAATATATCGCAATTTGTTTACCCAAGTCAATAATCCTACCTAATATTATCCTATAAAGTTTGATAAATTTCTATTGAAATTGAAATGTATTTAATCATCCAAGCACATGGTTTGTGGCCACATTTTAGAATACCTACAATCAGACCACCAACTTCTAGAGAGGTGTGATCTATACATGTAGAAAGCTAATCTGTTTGTTCGACTATAAGTTGGAAGTCTAAGTCAAATGCAAATGGGCCAAATGACCATGTGAATTTATGTCTAAGTCAAATGCAAATGGGTCATATTTAAAATCGATGGTTTTTAGATCTTCATTTAGTTTATAGTGTTATGTGACTTTATCACAACCATCATTACAGGCCGGGGTGTACTCACGTGGAATTCGAGCATGAATGCCATATGAAAATAGCAAGCATAACTAGGACAGAAACAGTCAGTACATAACCATATCTCTATTAATACTCCCACAAATTACACCTTGCCACTAAAATGTATGTTAGGATTATGAGGAAGAAGAAGAAAAAAAAAAGACAAAATCATGGGTCCAACAGTATCAATTAGGTTAAAAATTTGTTATGCTTGAAATGAACAATTGGTGTACAGAATTGTGTTTTCATACCAACAAAATACTTAGCAAATGACAGCAAGTTGATAACTGTAATGGCCGAAATCAGGTTAGGAAAATAAATATATAAAGATAATCAAAACACAACCTCCTTTTTTCGACGGCGAAACGATATAAGGCGATCGAATAATGGATTATTAACCTGCTCCAGTAGCGTCAGCTGCGAGACCGTAGGCGATAAACAGAGAACCACGATTTTAGCTTTTAAACGGTAGGCACGAGTACCGGGTGGATTAGGGTTTTGATTTTGAGGATCGTCTATGTCGATTAATTACTACACCCGATAAAATGGGCTGCGGGAAGAATTAGACCCCCTTTTTGTACCGTTATTTTCCAGATCCGCTTTATCTTTTCTCAACGGTTGCTGCACTTGCCTATCCCTGCTGTTCAACTTCCAATTACAATTTTAAACTTTTATTTTCAATTATATCATTTAACTAGTATAACCGCACAACGGTGGAAAAACCGACCGTTTGATTATATAATTTTAAAAAAAAATTCTGTTGTATTTTTAGATTAATCTACAAAAACATGAATGATTTATAAAAAAAAAATGTTTTTTTAAATTTTGTTTAGATTTAGATATATCAAAAGATATTGTAGTAAAAAGTGGATCTGAAGTACACTTGAAAAATAATGGATATTTTAGAGAAATTTTAGGAATTAGAATTTGAACTGTTAAATACATTAGAGAAATCAATTTCGAGAAAGAAGACAATGTTTATGTGTCGGACAACGCTGTTATATTTGAAGCTATATTCATTGGGAAGGACAAATTGATTTAGCCTCTCTTACGGTAGGGAAACCTCCCTAACGGTCGGTTTGATGATTTAGTCTCTCTTACAGTAGGGAAACCTCCCTAACGGTCGGTTTGATAATAGAATAAATAACTTATCTACTGTTATGCAACATTAAAAATAGTAAATCATCAATATATAATGTTTAAGGTTAAGTTACAAACAATACTTAAAATTGAAAATCAGCGTGTACGAGATTTCAAAAAAAATAAAAACAGGAATTACAAACAATGATTAAAATGTAGTGCAAAATCGGAGATTTGAGCAGCGGAAAACGAATAAACGCAATGATCTAGTCTGTCAACAAATTCAACAATGCCAAAAATAAAATAAAATCAAATGACACACAAATTATAGAGAGAACGAAAACAGAAAAAAGAGGAAAGAACACACTAATATAACATGGTTTGGCATTGCCTACGTCCACGGACCCAACAATTGTTATTACTTCGACTTTGCCTACGTCCACGGACCCAACAGCTATTATTACTTTACTTCAAGAGGAGGTTACAATAATGAGAAGAAATACAACAAAACTCAGTACAAATTCTCACCCTATAGAAGCAGAAATAAGTTTCTTATTGAGGAATAATATGAAGAGATATTTTTTTTTCTTGTAATTATCCAAAAGTGAGCAAATGACTTCATACATATAGAAGGATAATTCTAGAAGATAAGGATGAAGATGTTTTGGAATTTCCTTGATTTGACTCACCACAAATCTTGCGAATTTATTTTGTTTCCACCTATATAAATTCTTGATTGATTCTTCAAACAATTACCTTTTCCATATTAATTTGTTTCCCATATTTGGCTTGATTATGATCCAATTAATGCCTCTCTCACCCCACCAATTCTTGATTGATTCTTTAAATCAATTAACTTCTCGATATTAATTTGTTTCTTATATTTGACTTGATTATGAAAACAAATAATGTCTTCTCATTAATATATTTGAATCGCCAAAATTTAACACTCCACCTTGATTAAATATATTCATCAATCACCAAAAATGATTGTTGGGCCAGCGCCCATGGCGCTAAGTTACTCGTACCACACCAACAAAATTTGAGCAATGCTTAAACTTGTCTTTCGGAATTGACTTTGTTAGCATGTCGGATAAATTGTCATTTGTGTGGATCTTCAACAGCTTTATCTTATTTCTCTTTTCTTCAAGCATGAGAAAGAAACTCCTAGCATCGACGTGCTTTTTCCACGAGCTGTAGGCTTGATTTTCCATGAGATGAACGACGCCTTGACTATCTGAAAACAACTCTACGGTCTTCTACATCATTAATAAATCATCCAAAAGCTGCAACAAATACAATCCTTCCTTAGTCGCTTCCACAATAGAAATTAGCTCTGCCTCTGTAGTTGATAAAGCTATAATGGATTGTAGCTTGGATCCCCAAGAAATCGGGCCTGTGCCTAGTGTATAATCATAGCCCAAAATTGATTTTCTACCATCTCTATCCCCAGGATAATCTAAATCACAATAATCTCTTAGAGTTATGTCACTGCCTCCAAACAACAAGCCAACGTCAGAAGTTCCCCTCAAATATCTTAGAATCCACTTTATTGTTTGCCAATGAGTTTTGCCTGGGTTAGACATGTATCTGCTAACAATACCAACTGCATGAGCTAAATCAGGCCTTGTGCATACCATAGCATACATAAGGCTTCCAACCGCACTAGAATAAGGAATATTACACATATCCCTTTTGTCTTCATCCGATATGGGACACATATCTCTGGATAGCTTGATTTGAGAGGCTAATGAAGTAGCCACCGGTTTAGCATTCTCGATACCGAATCGAGATAGGACTTTCTCGATGTATTGAGTTTGAGTGAGACTCAAAACTCTTTGCTTTCTATCCCTCTGAATCTCCATCCCCAAAATTCTTTGTGCGTTTCCCAAATCTTTCATCTCAAATACCTTACTGAGCTCCATCTCCAACTCCGAAATTTTAGACATGCTCTTAGAAGCTATCAAAATATCATCAACATAAAGTAACAAATAGTTGGTGTCATCATTACATTTTTTAAAATAGACACATTGGTCCGTAAAGCTTCTAGAGTAACCATGTGAGATCATAAACTTATCAAATTTCTTATACCACTGTCTAGGAGATTGTTTTAAGCCATAAAGAGATTTTTTAAGTTTACAAACATGACCTTGGCCTGCTGCTATCGATGAATCCCTCTGGTTGCTGTAGGTAAATGTCCTCCTCAAGATCACCATGCAAGAATGTTGTCTTGACATCTAGTTGTTCCAACTCTATGTCGAAGTGAGCAACCAATGCCACAAGAATGCGAATGGAAGTGTGTCTAACAACTGGAGAAAAATAACATGAAACTCCACATCTTTCTTCTGAACATAACCCTTCGCCACTAATCTTGCTTTGTACCTCAAGTCACCATTGCCGCCATCTTTCATCTTATAGATCTATTTACATCCAATTGCTCTCTTACCGGAAGGAAGTGGCACTAAATCCCAAGTGTGATTTTTGTGCAAAGACTCAATCTCCTCCTCCATTGCTACTAGCCAACTGGAGCTATCAACTAAACTAATGGCATCTATGTAGTCTCTTGGTTCATCATGAAATATGCTTAATGCATAAGCTGCCATGTCATCAAAGTCAATATCTTCAATGCTTAGTCCCACAAAATCATCAAGCCATGTAGGTCTCTTCTTCTCTCTCGTTGGTCGAGTATGAATTGGAGCTCCACCTTGAGATTGATCTTCTGTTTCTTCCCTATCAACAACTGTGTCATCGGAATCACCATTTTTACTTGTATGGAAGTCTGATGATCTACCTTGTGTTTGGTATTCTGAATTTGTCCTTTCAACATCATCATTAACTGAAGAAGAAGGATCCACCTTCAACATAGCCTTCTCATCAAATGTAACATGCCCGCTAGTAACAATCTTTTGGGCAGTAGGACACCACAACCTATAACCCTTAATTCCTTTCTTATAGCCAACAAAAATATACTTGCGCGATCTTGGATCCAACTTCCCTTTGCTCTCATGCACATAAGCTGGACAACCAAACTGTAACACCCGACCCCGAGACCCGCATTAACAAAGAGAATTACATGGTAATTCCGTCCGCTAATGCAGAGAATAGGGTTGGTTATGGGCGACTAACGATAACCTTCTCTTAACAATCTATTGAATATGTCGACAAGTGATGTCTATTTTTTTTAATCAACTCAAGTGGATCAACATACTCAATAAATCGATAATGCAAAGCTGTAGATAGCTATAGATCTATCAGAATAAAACACCATAAGTAATGACTATCTCAACATAGAACAATATAGATACATATATACATACTTACATATACAATGATACATCTCAATATAATACAAATGCTACAGCAAAGTGATATGATGACCACTCTATAAACGAAAGGCAATGAATAACCATTCAACTAATCTCAAAGAAATGCTAAACAATTCAAAGAGAAGGACTCAATCCCATAGGGAAGCATCAAGAAACTGGTATGTCCAAAGAGAAGCTAAAACCTGAAACAAACTCGGTCTGACCCAAGTGAAAACACATAGGTTAGGCTAGCTAAACTCATCAGTAAAACTGAGCACATGATAAGGTTAAGTAAATGAAAGATATGATATCCTTTTTCCCAAAGGATACCATGTCATAATGGGGTTACTTACTTCTAAGAAAGAATAATATTTCTTCTTTAGAATTAGAAGTGATAATTAGAAAAAGGCTACACTCAAGTGGAAAAACTACACTTAAAAAAAACATCAACAAGCTAAGTACTAAATGTAAGGCTTAGTTAATATAGTTTCTGCCTCATATCATGGACAAGGTGAATTAAATGTCATTAAAGACTACAAAGGAAGGGAATATCACCCTAGAAGAGGGATTAACATAACTATACATCAAAGTATATTCCCTTCATATAATAAATAGACACATATAGATACGCTTATCTCATTGACATATAATAAAATGTCAAAATATCATACAAACATATCATAAAGATCATCTATAGAATCTTCTTAATTATTTATACTTCTTTTCATTGGTATAAGTATAGAAATATCTTAAATCTATTACTAACTCATTATAAACAAATCTCATAATAATCTATACCTCATTTCATCGGCATAGATATAAACAAATCTAAGTATTTTCCTGTTGTAGATTCAGTTGGGGATGAAAATTTCCTCTTTAGATTAGATTTGGAGCTAGGGGTTTATGTTTTAGGAGGAAACACCATGGATTCCTACTGTATTCCCTTGAGAAAAAGAAGTGTTGTTTTCAAAAAAAGAAGTACGATCCTTTTCTCTGAAAGAGGAGTACGATCATTTTATCTAGAAAATTCCACCTCCTTCCTTCTACTAATTGAGCCTATTAAGACAATAATCAAGTAATTAGCCCATTAACCCTTTAGATTAGGCTTAGGACACATAATTAGAGCTTTATGGCCATTTACACAAGTTAATACATACTTTCTACACCAATTCTCTTACGCTTAAAATTCAAAACTTATAAAATTTATACGAAGCTAATGAAAAATATGAAACATACATTCTTAATATATATTTTTGACCGCTTTTTACATTATTTTTACATAATTTACACAAAAATTTACCTTTTTCACATAAAAATGAACATTATTAGCAATCTAATTGTTTTAACACACAAGCTTAACCCAATTAAAAAATTTAAATTCAAGATTATCATTATTAGTAAAAACTTCCAAATAAAAGCAACTAAATATTCCTCAAATTTATATTTATTACTATCTTTACATTTTTTTGTTTCAAAACAATATTTTCTTCATAATCATTATTTTCCAAATCCTAAGTACTCAAAATTGGTCATTTACCAAACAAAATATTAATTTTTCAACTTAACCCAAATTTCACCCGTTCAATCCCAATTCCCCTATAACAAGATTAAGCTTTTTTCTCATGAGCTTAAATTCCATTAGACATAATTTCATACATGCATATATTATTCACTTTAAATGAATAATATCTCTCTTTATTAAATTTCCACCCAATTATTTCTCAATTCATTCTATAAAGTCATTATTAAATTATAATTTAATACTAACGGTAATCACCGAAACCCGGGTTGTTACACAAACACTCTGAGAAAGGAATATGATATAGACTCTCTCTTCCATACTTCTTCAGGAATCTTCATATCTATGGTAGTAGAAGGTGTGCGGTTGATAAGGAAAACCTCCATAGATAATGCTTCTGCCCAAAATCTCTTATTTAATCCCGTAGTCAGTCGTAAGCAACGAGTTCTTTCCAACAAAGTCTGATTCATTTTCTTTGCAATCCCATTTGACTCAGGGTCTCCTGGCATGGTGTAGTGTCTTTTGATTCCCTCGAACTCACAAAATTTGATGAATTTTTGAGAAGTGAATTCATCACCATTATCTGAACGAAGAATCTTCACTTTCTTCCCAGACTGCTTCTCAATAAGAGAACATTGAAACCTATCAAAAGTTTCATCTTTGGACTTCATAAAGTAAACCCATACTTTTCTAGAGAAATCACTAACAAATGAAACAAAATACCTGGCTCCTCCATAAGATAGGCATGGTGCGGGGCCCCAAACATCAGTATGAACATACTCTAAAACATTTTTAGACTTATGCTCTGCAATGCCAAAAGAAACCTTCGTCTGCTTTCTAAGTACACATCCTTCACAAAAGTCAAGTTTTGAATGATGAGCACTGTAAATCAAACCTCGCTTTCTCAATACTTCTAAACTGCGCTCTCCTATGTGACCCATACGAAAATGCCACAATCTGGTAGAATCGGAGTCAACTGAATCAATAACTGAAGCAGTCTCTGCAACAGCAGTTATACCCTTCAGCAAATATAGATTTCCAGTTTTTACCCCTTTCATTACTATCAATGAGCCATTTGTAATTTTTAATGAATCCTTTTCTATTACACACTTTAAGCCAAAATTGCACAATGCTCCAATGGAGATCAAACTACGCCTTAAATCAGGCACATGTCTGCACTACAACAAAAAACACTTTTCGCAATAGGCGATATCTGTTGCAGTAGACCTATTGCAACAGGCCTGCGCCTGTTGGTATAGCCGAAGTTGCAAAAAGTCCGCAACATTTTCTACCTGTTGCAATAAGATGTTGCGGTATACTTTTTGCAACAGGCTTTTGCTGTTGCAACAGATCGTTTTGCAACAATATGTGCCTGTTGCAATAGATCCACAAATATGTAAAAATATTATTATAGCTTATAGATATTACATATTAAATGTATTCGTTTTAGTAATAGTGTATATCATAGAATAAAATAAACAAATAAAAATTTTATTTTAACAAAGCTCTAATAGTAAAAACAATTACAACAAAAATTTCTACAATTTTCATACACCACTCATGTATATCAATTTCTTCTCTCACACAACACATTTTTTCGAATAGAACATTTTCTAATCATATTTCTATTCTATTGTACATATACTACAACAAGAGAATAAATATGCAGTTCATGCTCCAAGTTTGTTGCAAAGGCTCTCAGCTTGCTTCACCGTACTGGCTAGGTCCGTATTAGTGCTTAGGCTGCTCTTTTTGTATATGATGTCATCAAGTTGCCTTGATTAACCATTCACAATATTGATTTACCATCTTAGTTTTCTGAAATGATTTATCAATTAGTCAACAAAATCATATCACCTCAATCAAGTGAGAACAAAGGCAAAGCCAACAGAAATATATTGTGCTCATTCACTAGTTTATTACTTGTAAACATGGACTTTAAAATAAATAAAAAATAACTTGAAATTCACGAATAAAATTTTCAAGTAGTTTTTCACTTTGTCCACTTAATTTCCTAGTGCCATAGGAATCAACAATACCAAATAAATTAATTCCATTCCTTACTGCTAAAGTAAATGTGTTTTGTAAATCAGCATCCATTCCTTCTTCATAACCCCACAATAGCTTATTTCCCCAACCCATGTTCCAAAACCCATAGGATCAGAAACAAATAGTGGACCAACTTTCACCTGAAACAAAATATGCATTGAGATAGTTAGCGTGCCAATGTTTTCATAATTTTGTAGACCATTTGAAACAAGTGTAAAAAAGGAGCTTTTAATAACATTCGGCAGATTGAACAACCTGCATGTATGCAAATCAGTATTAGTGAACACCATAGCATCAAAATCCGAGCACAATCTTTATCACATCATTACACACGAACAAATTTGTAGAACATGGAAGGGACAAACCTAATATCCCTGAAATCACAGTCTGAGCCTAACAGTTTGTCTTTATATTGAAAATTCCTATATTCATTCCATGTAAACCTTATGATGTTAGAACAATATGAGCCTGAAAATTCCCTTCCATGTTAGAACAATTTGTATTAATTCCCATTACTTAGGTAATTCCCTGCGGTGTCGTCATATGGGTCTCCCTGTCAGGGATATTAAGACATCTAGACAGTTCCTTGAAATGCATTTCAAGGAACCGAAATGGTATGATGCATAAACTGAAACTGTTATGAGAGAATCATTGTTTTTATTATAAAAAAGGCTTCGTACAGCTGAAACAACAAATTTCTCACCATGGTGAATTTCTAGTAAAACTAACACATGCAGCAGCGTGTGAAGCTTTCGACCAATTTCACTCAGTTTTGATCACGATGAGTTACAACATGCATGGACTTTATTCGGGACTTCTAAACTATGCACTACTTCAGCCTATCATTTTAACATAGTGTTGACAGTGGTAGTCGGGCTGTAAGTATATGGTTTGAAAAACTGGAATTGTGAATGCCACGTTGACATGGGAGACAAAGAAGCTCCTTCGTTGTCTCAATAAAGAACACAGCGGGTAAACAATGGTTATGAAAATTTGTAATGGTTGCAGATGACTTAAATAAATAATTATGACACCATAAAACTGTGTCTATTCTGCAAAACAATCTGAACAAAAACCAAATACAACCACATTTTAGCATATACAGCTCCAATAGCTAGGCCATATTAAAATAAATAATTATAACATTTTTCTTGTCCTACAGGGAAGCAAATCCATACTAAAACCCGAACAATAGGTGCAAGTGCAGTTTAAATAGCTAGATCATATCTTAAACAAACAGATCGTGGTAGAAACATCATAATTTCACTTATAATAGAATAAAACAAAGATAAAACCATAATACTTAAATCATAAACTAACCTCCCCAAAATGAAGAATTAATGTAACTGAAATCAATATAGCTTTCCAGGCTGAAATCAAACAACCAACAACATCACTCATATAAAAAAACACTACTCTGCACGTTGAAGTAAGATTTCGAGCTCTTCTTCTTTTTTACCGCAGTATGTCAACTAAACATATTCCGCTGTAACAACCCGAATGACAAATACATTCAGCGAATAAAAATGGTACCTCCATGGCAGCACATCGCAAATCAAAAGAGTATTGAGCAACAAACGATGCTAGCATCGTGAACCAAAAGCTCATCAACAGCACCAACGATGGTGTGATTACCTTCGACACAAGGCCAAACCAAAGGAGCAGAAGCCAACATAGCAGAAATAGGAGACTAACCTAGGATATCAGCGTTAGGACTTCGGTGCTGCAAACGAAGTCAAATCGTGCAGCAAGTTTGCAAGGGGGTTAGTCGAAGATAAATCATGAACCGAGGCACACAACTGCTTAGGATCAAAATGCCGGACTCCTTCCTGGACTGGTCAAAAAGAGATTGGGCACTGTAAGTGCGTCCTGATCTAGGGATTGATATTAGCAACGAGCGAATCAATGAAGCTTAGAATCTCGCGATTCAAGGAAGCAACGAGCGATTCAATCGATTCAAGGAAGGATCGAAAGCACATGAAATTGGGAGAGAACCGATGGCTTGGATTTAGATTTAGAAATGAGAAATTGGGAGAGGTAGGTGAATTGGATACAACAAGCGAAGCAGGCACGAAGTTAGTGCGAAGCGGTAATAGAAATTTTTGGAGATCCCGCCTTTAATTTTCATTGCCCGCCTTTTAATTTTCCTAGTCAGTGCGAAGCGGTTCCAAAAATTTATACCCTGCACTTTTGCAAAGCAACAAGTAATTTAGTTTGTTATAAAATAATATTTTAAAATAACATTTAAGGGAAGTTGTTAAACAAATCTAATTAACAATGAATAATAAATATTAGTTATTAAACTTTAAACAAGTGTTAATTAGAAACTATTTAACAGTATTTATTTTTATAGACACTAAAAATTGTATATAATCATCAATTATAATTATAAAGTGAAAAATATGATTATTGCAACTGATAGAAAAAGATAGTTATTAAAAACAGGAAAATATTTACAAGGACAAAAGCCAAGGCCTTTTTATCCATAAGGACAGCCCACTAAAATTTTACTCAGAAGGACAATACACTATTTCTCTTCTCCCTCACGTGCGCTCTATTTTCTCCGTTCGCAATCGATTCTCGTCCGCTCCATCTTCTTCCTCTGTCGCTCTTATCTCAAATCGTAAATCATAAATCCCGAAAAACAGAAGAACATCATAATCGAAATTAACGTTCGAACCCAAAAATTCGAAACCCTAAATCGCTCGAAACAGGAAAAAGTCGAGAAAAGAAAAAGGACGAACAGCAAAAATCGATTTGTGGATCCTAATTGAATGGAATAATAATGTTTTACAGACGACGTAAATCACATTTGGAGAACACGAATTGGTTGAAACATTTTTTTCGTGATTGGAAATGTTTTTTTTTGTTCGTTAATAATATTTCAGTTCGTAGGTATCATTTTGATATTTTTTTAGGTATCATTTTTCATGTATTTAGCTTTAAAACGTAGCAGCAGTTTTTAGGTATCATTTTTCTATTTTTGTAGGTATCATTTTTACTTTAATTTATTTGTTATGTTAAACATCACAGCAGTTTTTAGGTATCATTTTTGTAATTTTTAAGGTATCATTTTTAGTGTAATTTCTATGTTATGGTAAATAGTACTGCAGTTTTAAGGTATCATTTTTATATTTTTTAAGGTATCATTTTTACTGTAGCACAACAAAAAATCAAATGAAAAAACACTTAACACGGTTAAAACATATAAAATGATACCTAAAAAATTAGGAAAATGATACCTACAAACTGCATCAATGTTTTAAAGAAAAATTAATGCAAAAATTGTTTACATCACAGTTTGATTGAATAAAACGAAATACGTTCGACTGATTGACAAAGTTGATGCAAAAAAACAGTTTCAAAATAAACACAGCAATAAAATCACATCAAAACAACACATAACACAGCTAAAACAGGAAAAATGATACCTAATAAATTAGAAAAATAATAACTAAATACTGATGCAATGCTTTCACGATAAAATAATGAAAAAAAAATTATATTACAGTTTGATTGATTAAATTGAAATAAGTTCGGCTTCGTTTCAAAGCTGATACAACAATATAACTTCAAAATTAACACAGCAACCAAAATCTCATGAAAAAAACATATAACACAGTTAAAACATGAAAAATGATAACTAGAAAAATAGAAAAATGATACCTAAAAACTGCTGCTATGTATTACAGTTAAAATAGGAAAAATGATAACTAGAAAAATAGAAAAATGATAACTAAAAACTGCTGCTATGTTTTAAAATTAAAAACAAAAAAAATGATAACTACAAAAATACAAAAATGATACCTATGAACTGCTGAACTGGTAAAATGAAAAAAAAACATTTCCAACCTAAAAAAATTGTTTCAACAATTTCGATTTCTTCAATTGTGCTTTTCATCGTTTGTAAAATATGTTTATTCCATTCAATTGTGATTTCCATTTGAATTTTGTTGATCGACATTTTTTATTTTATTTTTAGGGTTTCGAATGATTTTCTTCTCGATTTTGATTTCGTGATGTTTTCCTTATATTTCGAATTTCGATTTTAGTATTTTCTGAAATTCGTGATTTCGCGTTTTGTGCTTTTGCGATTTCATGATTTCGTGATTTCAGATGAAAACGGGAATGACGTGAGAGAGGAGAGAAGAAGAAAGAAGCCGCCGAATTTTTTTCCCAGTGTATTGTCCTTTAGGATAAAATATTAGGCGGCTGTCCTTATGGATAAATTTTAGTGGACTTTTGTCCTTAAAAAATATTTCCCCTATTAAAAATATGTTTATTTCATTTGGTAAGAAAGGATGATTGCTAAAAATTCGTCTATTGCAACTGTCATATGCCTTCAACATATAATATTATTTATTAATAATTATATTCATATATTATAATTAGTGGTTATAAGTCATTTATTACTAATTATACATTGTTTATAAATTATAAATAGTGTTTATAATTTTTTTATTAATAATTACTAGTTAAAATATTCATTAATTAGTAAACTAATTATTAAGCTATGATAAATACCAATTACTAATATATTAAATATTAACTTACTAAATTAAGTACATATCAATTATTAGACATTAATTTTAATTATTTGTTTTTCGCAACTGGCTTTACCGGTTGTAAAAAAATACAGTTATTGCAAGTGGCGAAAACAGTTGCTAAAGTTATTTATTCGCAACTGGCTTGGAAGCGCAGTTGCAAATAATATGTTTATTGCAACTGTTATGGAAGCACATTTGCTAAAAATATGTTTTTGCAACAGGAAGGGAAGCGCAGTTGCTAAAAATATGTTTTTCGGAACAGAAAAAAAAAGGTCAGTTGTTAAATGTTATCTATTGCAACTGCTACAATAGGTTTGTTGTCAAATATCATTTATTGCAACTGTCATTCATTGCCTGTTGCAAATAGCTAGTTGCAATATGGTATTTTTCTTGTAGTGCTGACATCACATAAAGTATGAACAACACCATCAAACATCTTGATTTTTACTGTTCCAATACCAACCATGCGACAAGAAGCATTCTCCTCCTTCAAAATGACGATAAGTGGAAAAAGAGTGCCTATCAGGTGCCATGTGATAGGATGCTCCCGATTCAATAATCCACATAGTACTCTTCATAGGAGAGGCGGAAGCAGTAAAAATGCCAGGATCATTATCTGAATCTGATGTCTTCGTTGTAGATGCTGAAGTCTTCTGGGAAACAACTTTGTTTTTATTCTCCAACTTGGAGAAACTTGCAATATAATGCCTAGATTTTCTACAATAATGACAAACTCCCTTCCGAGCTCCTCTTGACTGAGTTATGGACTTAACTCCATCTCCACCATATTTGGGTTTACTTTTACCTCTTCCTCTGTGTGCAACAAGGCTTTCAAAATCATTCTTCATGCTCATGCTTGCTAACCTTCATCTCAACATCTCGTTATGCAAATATGTCTTCACATCCTCCAAGCAAATAGACAAACGTCCATAGATCATAGAGTTAACAAAAGTGTTATACCCTACAGGTAAAGAACATAAAATAATAACAGCTTGTGCCTCATCCTCAATCTTTACATCAGCTGCTCGAAGATTCATGACAAGTGTGTTGAGGGTATCTATATGAGCAAATACATCTATTCCGGGCCTCATTTTGAAAGAATAAAGTTGTTGTTGTAAGATGATGCGGTTGGTGAGAGACTTGTCGTAGAACTTTCTCTGAAGAGCATGCCACAATTCCTTAGCAGTTTTCACATGAGAAAACTCTCTAAGTACTTCATCAGAAAGGCTAAGTTGGATGGTAGTAAGATCATCCTCTTGCAATTCGTCTATCTATTCAGGTGCTAATTTCTTCAATTTCTATGGATCTTAGACAACATTAAATGTCCTCTCTTTCTTCAACGTCGCTTCCATCTTCATCTTCCACGTGCCAAAATCCCCCTTTCCATCAAATCTAGCGACTCCATAATTTGTAGCTCTTCTACCATCGTTATTTTTTTGTGGAATTTGACATGGATGAAAAAGTCTTTGAACATGACAACTTGCTCTGATACCAGTTTGTAGTGCAAAATCATATATTTGGGCAACGGAAAACGAATAAACCCAATGATCTAGTCTTTCAACAATTTCAACAATGCACAAAATTAAAATAAAATCAAATGGCACAAATTATAGAGAGAACGACAACAGAAAAGAGAGGAAAGAACATACCAATATAACGTGGTTCGGCTTTGCCTACGTCCACGGACCCAACAATCTTTATTACTTTACTTCAAGAGGAGGTTACAAAAATGAGAAGAAATACAACAAAACTCAAGACAAATTCTCACCTTATAGAAGCAGAAGTAGGGATCTTATTGAGGAATAATATGGAGAGATATTTTTTTCTTGTAATCATCCAAAAGTGAGCAAATGGCTACATACATATAGGAGGAGAATTCTAGAAGATAAGGATTAAGATGTTTTGGAATTTCCTTGATTTGATTCACCACAAATCTTATGAATTTATTTTGTTTCCACCTATATAAATTCTTGATTGATTCTTCAAACAATTACCTTTTCCATATTAATTTGTTTGCCATATTTGGCTTGATTATGAAACAATTAATTCCTCTCTTACCCCACCAATTCTTGATTGATTCTTTAAATCAATTATCTTCTCCATATTAATTTGTTTTCCATAGTTGACTTGATTATGGAAACAAATTATGCCTTCTCATTAATATATTTCAATTGCCCAAATTTAACATAAAATTTGCAAACAATGACTAAAATTTTAAAAACTGTAAAGTCAGCACTGTGTATATATATATATATATATATATATATATATATAATTATGTATTTTGAGACCGAGTAATAGCAAATAACTAAATCATCACTTTAAGATGTGTCAATTTAAATAAGTCATCGCTCAAATGGAGTGTTAATTACCATAAGAAATGATAGATAATCAACGATGTCATCTACATACGTTAACTAACTCGATCAAGACGTTAAGAGAGAGCTGCACAAACAAACAACTAGTTTGAAATAAGAAGTAAAGAACAATAAAAACAAAAATGTAACTATAGCATTTTCAAAATAAGGGGTAGGAAGAGAAAAAGTTAGGGTGTGCATTTTATTTTCTATTTAGTGGGGGTAAAGAACAAATAACAAGGTGAAGAACAAATAGAAGCGCTCAAACCGGATGGTATAGTATCCATTTAACCAATCGTAAAAATTGCTAATGGGTTATTCTGGCCCGGTTATGTTTGCTTTTTGCTGATAACTAGTATAACCGCATAATTGTGGAGAACCGACCATTAGATTTCATAGTTTATACAAACTATTTTTTTTATATTGTTAAACATCAAAAAATAATGTGATATAGAATATTTAAAATCAGATAGATCTAAGAAGAAAAGTGGAGAGAATTAAATGTATTAGATTAAAGAGATTTAAGGAGACATGTTATAAACATGTTGCAAGTTTTTTGGGGTTCAGAAAAATTAATTTTGGTTAAGTGGCAGTAAGCAACCCTCCCTAACGGTAGGTTTGATAATTGATCAGCATAGAAATATGTTATTTTATACACTTATATTTTATCTTTTTGTATATAAATAAATATTACGTTGGGTGTTTTTTTGTTGTTTTTACAGATGAATTGTTAAAGCCTTATACAGCCTTAAAAGTGAAAAATAGATGTCATATACATGAAGAACTGCATAAGAAGCTGTGATTGGTGGCCAATTGTGTTCACATTGGTCACCTTGAAAGGAGATTAGTAGAAAAGATATTAGGAAATCTTTTTTAAATCAAATGGCCACATGGCAAACAAGGATAAGAGGAGGATCGTAGCATAATCTTTGATGAGGAGGTCCATTTAGATGATTAGGGTTTGTAACTCAGCTATAAATACACATGTATACCCATTGTAAATATTGGACTTTCTTCTATAATTCTTTTGCCATTAATTTAATCTAATTTTCTTTTACTTTTCTGCGTTTTTATTTATTAACAACTAGTGCCATCTACACAATCAGGTTTGGTAGAGTACTAGTTGTCTTTTGCACTTATTTTCATTAGTGATTGACTGTCTGATTAGATTCAGCAGTAATCCTAATTTTATTTTCTGTTAGTTAGTTAATTTCTACTTTTTAATTGCTTTCCTTGGTCATATTGGATTGAATAAAGATTTGATTAGACTCAGATCTGATTCAATTCAATAATAGTTTTATTTGCAGTTTTATTTTTTTTCAAAATCACTCTCCAAGTTTTGTCTAACTCTCCCAAGAAATATATAAATAATTTGATTTAATTTTCCTCTCTGTGTTCGACCTGCATACTACACACCTATGCGCTTGTAGTTATTATTACATAATTTGCGCTTTTCTAATTCATAGAAAGCGCCGATCAAGTTTTTGGCGCCGTTGCCGGGGAGGTAAACACTAAATTTTATTATTTATTTAATTTCTAATTCGTGTTAGTTTTATTTTTCCCTTTTTGTTTTCTTGTATATATAGACAAAATAATTTTATCCTTGTTTTGAGGCTATTTATACTTCAAAACCAAAGCCAAAAACTTATTTTAGCCCCAAAACTATAAAGAAACCGATATTTACTATATCGAAAATTATTTGGTTGGCTGTTATCTTTTATGTTTCCTCGGTATCAGCCATTCCCCGGGCAGGTATTGGTTGATTTTTGCTTATATGTTTACTGCTACTGCTGACAGTTTCTCACACTGCCCCCCAATCAACCTTATATCGTTTGCTAGTTATGTTGAACCTGGATTATAGGTTTATGGTGTTGGTCTGTTTAGAGCTGGATGGTGCTTTATCCCGGCTTGATTTACTGCAGCAGGACCTGGTTTCTAGGATGCATGGGTTTGGCTTATCTATTGGAGCAGGAGCTTTAGCTTGGAGTAGGATAGCTTGGACTGCTATCTTCTCTGGATGCGGTGATACTCTGTTCTCTGGTTTCATACAATTTTGGTTTTTTGGCTTCTTCTGATATTCTTCTCTGCAGCGTCTATTGACCTTCTGCTTCTCCGGGTGTTCCTTTTGAGCTAGAGATTAGGCTCACTCACTAGCTCCCTCCAGCTGCGGGTCCCGAGATCTTGTTTTATGCTTCTTTTTTCGGTTCTGTTTTATTGTTGTTATTATGGCACAGACTTCATAGTTGTCTATAAACTACATATATGTTTTTGTATCCCTTAGAGAAAGGCTATTTTTCTCCCTTTTGGTATATAGCTTTCTTTTTGTTAAAAATAAATAAATAAATTGAAAACTAGTTTAAAACGTGCCACATGTGCTCATTATCATCAAAACTCATCAAAATCTCAACCATGAGTTATCACAAATTTCCCTAAAATCCAGAGTTTGGATTGTTTAAGATATGAACTTGGTTTCTCAAGTTAATACGGTAGTAAACTAAGTCACTAAACCATAGAAAATCACTTGAAAATCAAGTATCAAGGCATAAAAATGCACCTAGAAATAAATTCTAGTTGCAACTTTCAGACAAGTTTTGAATGACCAACCGATCACCGATTGGTCTAGAATTTGACATGCACAAACTAGAACAGCATACCTTCCAACTAAAAATGAAATTACTAAATTCTGACATCATACAGAAGCTACAAAGCCTCAAACTTGGACTCAGACCTGAATTCTGGCCTGGTTTGAAATCATCTCCAGGTCCAACTTTGAGGCCTGGTTTAAATGGACAAACGAAATTGGATTGAAATAAAAATTTGCACTATGGAGATAAAGTTTCAAGATTTACAACACAAAAAGAATTGTTCAAAACAGATCAATATCGAAGGAGATACAACGCCCCAAAGTTGGACCGAGGCATTGTTATTACTAGCAGCAAGCTACTGGCACAATGGAGCCAAAAAGAGGTTATCTACGCAATTTACTTAAGGTGGGTTGACCCAATACCAAGGTGGGTCGACCCCTGGGTCGACCCAGGTGGAAAGTGGGTCGTCCCACTTCACGGGGTTTGCTCCAGATCAAAGACCCAGTGAAACCCCAACTTCCAGGTCACTTTCCGGCATCCTAACTGTATCAAATTGAGCTGAAATTTGATATGCAAGTGCACAAAACATTCTGCTACAACATGCTAAAAGAATCACTCAAAAAAATGAGGATATGAGAGGGTTATGACAGCACAAATAGAGCTTTAGCTGTGATTTATCAACTCATAAAATGAGATGAACATCTATAGATTTTACTTCGTGTTTCATACTCAAACAACACAGATTCACTAAAACTAGAATAATTATGAGTGAACACTCACCTAGCTTTGAATTACAGCAAGAATAAAAGCAATTTGGAGCTTTAGAGGGCTTAGTTGTCAAGAAGGAGACTTCTTTTCAGCTGATAAATCCATCACAGTAGCATGCAAAGAGGAAACTTACTGTAACTAAGCAATTCTCCACAAAATCAAATGAAACTTGGATTAGATTAGTGTTTTCAGTAATTACCTGTTGCTATGTGATCTAAACCAAAAAAAAAATCTTTGGTTTGATTGTGAGTTTGAGGCACTAGAGTTTGAAAGCAGAGAGGGTTTTCTCACTTTTCCTTTTTTTGTTCATTGGAGAAGAAAGGCTGAGGAGAAAATGAACGTACTTTTCATTCTCTCCAGGTCTTTCTTTAGCTTAGGTTAGTAATTAGGCCTTTTAATGACCCATTCAAGCCCAAAGCACTATAATTAATCACTAATTAGGCTATTAGACTATTCAATATGTATTTAGCCTACAAACCATGATTTACACCAAATTTAACCACACCCAACAATCATGCATGGTTTAACATAAATATTATCAAATAAATTGTTAGCCTTATTTTAAAGACATTTTAAATCTTATTATCTTTAAAACTCTCATTTCACAATAAAATTTATAATTTACAACATATTTACACAATTTACACAAATATAAATATTTTGTCTACATTTGTGCAGCTTTTACAATGTAATCAAACTAACTATTTCAAGTGACTTATTCTTAATACAATAAATTGTTAGAACTTTGTAAAACACATATTTTCACATATTACACAATATAAGTATTTTATCTATGTTCATGCAACAATTACACTTCATGTAAATTAAATATTTCGATATCGTTGTTTTTAACAAAATAAGTTGTTAATGTATGAATAAACTTGTTTCCGCATTTATTATTAGTTACATTAAGCTTTTACATATTTGTCTATACTTATTGCTTTATTCTTATTACAATTTCAATATTACCCCAAATATTTCACAATTGAGATCTTAATTTCAAAAGCCATATTTTTTGACATAAAATAGATCTCCTATGGGTTTACCACTTCAAATTTCCTATAGGAAATATTCTTAACCCTTATTATTTTCGTGCTACAACATATATTAATAATGCTAATATTTTTAGTTGCCAAATTACTTAATTTTCACCCAAAACCAACATTTTACAATTTATCATTAATTTCCCATTAAATCAACCTAAGTCTTAAATTTAATCGCTTAAGTGTTGTTAAACCCGACAACCAAATTACAAAACTCCAAATTATTATTAACATGAATAATTAAGTTAAATAACCAAATTAATGATATATTCAATTTAATTATTATCCAACTATTTATATTTAAATGGTTACCAATCCTAGCAGGTAATTACCGAAAACTCAGGTCGTTACAGATTTTACCCCTTACAAAAATTGTGTCCCCGCAATTTCCTTAGGGATTAGTATGCACAACCATTCTAATCCAATGAAAGGTATGCATGTGCACAAAGTGTACATACCTGACACACGATACGCATAAGATAAAGTGTTTCTTACCCCCAATGCTTGGGAAATTTCAAAGATCTTAATAGACTAGTGAGAAAATAGATAAGCATAGGCACTAGTAAAACATGGACACTAATTTTTTTTTTCAAAGATGTTTACTCTTTTAAGCAAAGACTTAAGAATACAACAAGATTAACAGATCAACAATGTTTAAGTGCGACAACAAAGAAAAAGCACCGAACAAAAATATCGAAAATTCTTTCCCATAAAAGACGAGGTGTACTCCAGTGCACTTCTGGGTTTAATAAGGAAGGTTTAAACTGAACACCAAAGCAGATAAGATAGGAGATAGGAAGTGGCTTTTAACATGGTGCCAAGTTTCTATCTCTTACACAACACTTCGCTTTGTGAAGGAAAATACTAAAGGAAGATAGAACTATTAACAAAACTAGAGACACCACTTTAAGGTTCGTATAGGTTTTTGTAACGAACTAGGATTTTCGACCCAGAAAATCCATATAAAACCCATGTCAATTATTCAGGCATCGAACATTCCAAATCATTAATAGAAAGAAGTTAGAGGTGAGAATAGATAAGATAGAAAACTAGAATAGAAGAAAAAGGCAACTACGACATCAGAGTAAACACGAATCTCACAGCGGAACGAACAAATATAATATATAACATTACTTCGAAATAAAACCAGTATATGTGTACGATAACATTATCAGAGTACAACACTTACTACACAGCAGAAATAAACAATAGATATATAATCCTGAATCCTCCTGCTCCAACTCTCTATGTATATCTGTAAAATCCCAACTACTTGACCGCCCGTACAAAATTGGGCACCAAAGAGTTTAGGGAAAACAAAACAAAATAAACTCTGGGTCAGTCATGGGACTGGTGTGAGTAAACAATTTAAAATAGTTTGAGAAAATAAACAATATCTCATAAGACCACGACATATGACATGGAACGAGTTTTTCCTTATGAGAATCCAAAACACTTGATTTAACTTTCAAAATCCTTTTAAAAGAAATGGTAATCTTTATATCAAAACTCTTTGATATTATAATAGTGTCTATCAACCACATCTAAATAATCATCTAGCAGAACGCTTTCATCTCACGTTCCACATACATAATATATAATTAAAAACCATGGGCCCTAAATGGGTAATGGATTCCAACTGGCAAGGTATGGGACCACCTTCTGACAGTGTATCTCTAGAGAGGAATACACCCGGGTTCAACAAGAACATCTTGCAACCCAGGCTAAACATGACCGGTCACTCATTTCGCTTGAGTGTACCGAATGTATTATCACCAACTGTTGGGATCAACAACCGTTTCCCGAATGGGACAGCATTGTAATGTCCCGTATTTCTTATGGTCAAATATTTAATTCGTTATATTATTTTAATTATTTAATTCAAATTTTAAATGGATTTTAATATTTTAATTCGTTTGTTAAAACGAGCTTGAACGTTAAATTTATATATAATACAAATCGAGCTCGAAATGGAGCGGTAGTTCATAATTTGAGTTTTGAACTTCAGTTGAATATACAAGATCCGATATAAGTCGGATTTCCGTGAAACAAGAAACATTGGAATCTTATTGATTATAATTTTCATATGAAAGGGAAAAATTTAGATTTCATGTTATGGATTATTAGTTATGGCCAAATCAAATTTTAAAATAATCTCCATGGAATTCATTAATAAACGATAATGTTATTTAATAAATTTATAATGGTTTTTATATAATTTCGATAATGGTTAACTCGAAATTGATGATATCGAGCTGTATAATTTATGTTTGAAGTTATATGATAATTTTATTTGGACATATTCAGTAAAAATAATTTATTATTATTTAATAAAATTGTTCTGGATTTAATTTAATAATTAGTCGGTATTGTTTGAGCCGTAAGAATTTTTCAAACGACCTCTATTTCCAATAAAATAAAATTTATTGAGATAGGAACATCAAAAAGTAGCAGTGTGTCTATTTTCACTGCACTTGAAGATCAGGTATTGCGGTGCATATATTTAACGCTAGTGCAGAAAGCGGCAGAATAAAATGTAAGGACCATATAAAAACCAACCTATCCAATTCAGAGTAAAATATATATAAATAAATAACTTCACACACATGATCCGTCTGCCTATTTCTTCATCACTAAGGAAGTCGAGCCTAACTTTATTTTTCTGTCAGCCTATATTTGAAAAAAACAGACGGATGTAGTTGAACATGGCCATGTATAAAACGTACACAGCCTATTCTGAATAAATATGCAAACCTACATCCGAGTCAAGCTCATGCCTTTATCCTACGCTACGTGCTATGAAAGGGAATGCACATATTAAATAATGTAGGCCTACCTATCTTCTTCTGCCATTCCTATATTATCTACAACTAACCTTTGTGCATATGCTAATTTAAATAAATTCCTATATAAATGAAAGAGACAACACACCCAAATTGAACCGCAGGCCTACCTAGGCACATGAAATAGCAACAACATATATAATTTAATGAAAAGTGGTCTAATCTACAATACAATACGCAGACTAAAACTAAAACACAACTACTCTATATGCTAGTTGTACCAAACTTGCAAGCCACACAAAATTCCTTGCAACCTAAGCTTCTCCGCTATATATATATACACGCTCACACTACTACTGTATTTTCTTCAAGAAACTATGAAACAAACCCATTTCTCCCTATCTTTATTTTAACATTCATGCAAGCAAAAATTCAACATTCATTTCAAAATGAAACTAATCTCATATAAAAATAGAAACCGGAACTTGGATCGAGAGTAGCGCTGGAGGGAGGGCACGCAATGGCGACATCAGCTCCGGTGGTCGGGGAAATTAGCGGTGGGGTGGATGAAGTGGAGCGGTTTCTTTTGAACGTGATGGCAGCATGGCGCTGCTGGCAGGGGAGTGAGGCGTTTCTGCGCTGGATGTGGTGGGACCAGATCGACGTCCGATGGAGGAACCGAGGGTCAGTGATCAAATTTCGGTGGATAGCGTGAGCTTTGAAATTGGTAATACACGATCTGGAAAGAATGAAAGGAGGGGTCTGGGTTCATGCGTGTTTAGGCAAGAGGGGGAAGGATGAGAGAAGTGGATCGGACTGATTCATATTTAAAAAAGTAATAATATATACGCATGCTTCGAACAAATGGTGGACGTGTGAGATGTTTTCTGAGGAGCGTCGTCGTTTACTGGAAACACGAGAGAAGCAGAGGCACGCAACACTGGTTGTGGTGGTAGTGGGCGGAGCTCCGTTGGTCAGGTACGAGTGCAGTGATGAGTCGTAACTTTAAACAGCGGCTGTGGGTTGATGAGATGAGTTGCGTGGCACCATGCATGGGAGGAGTAGAAAGTTTGGCGATGTTGTTTCTCCTGAAGCAAGTTTAATACAATGAGAAAGTTGTGGGTTGGTTTCATGAAGCATCAGGCATTTTTATGTTGGGGAAGGATGCATGTAGATGCCTGTGCAACTACTGCTTGCGTGATGGGCTTGACACGAAAAAAAAAGTGTTAGAAGAGCATTCGAAAGTAGCAGGTAGATGGAGGGGTAGTTTCAATGTGTAGAAGATTATGGGAAGAATGACATGCTGTAGCGTGGGTTTTGAAGGCTAGTAAATGGAGTACTGGGAGGATAGAAGTGAGCAGGTAGGTTCCATCTATAAAGAAGTATGGCAGAAAGAATGTGGGGAGCTTGAGGATATTGTTTCAATCTAAAGTGGGGTAGTAGTTTTTATGCATGAAGAAGTACGTATGGCTGAAGGAATTTGAGAAAGGTTGTTTAGACCATCCCCAACGGGGGGTGGGTCACGAAGCAACCGACCCCCAATGGGGGGTCGGCAAGTCTCATCCGGGTTGCCTTGGCAACCCCGAAGGTTGCCAAGGCAACCACGGGGGTTGCTTTAAACATAAGCCATATCCGGCTTATTAAAAGCCGGATATGGCTTATACGGCTTAATTTAAGCCGTATAAGGGGAATTTCATTTCCCCTTATACGGCTTAAATTAAGCCGTATAAAGGGGTGGGCATTTAATTCTGCCCACCCCTTATACGGCTTTATTAAAGCCGTATAAGGGCAACGACTATTTTTTTAGCCGTTGCTCCTTCCCCGCTCCATTATCCCTACCCCTTCCCTCCTCTATATACACATCAAATTTTTACTTTCAACCACACTTCTTTCTCTTCTATCTTACCAAATTTATCAGATACAAGTATCTTGATCATCCAATTGTGATGTCGAATAAACCAAGAAGCAAGAATAATAAAGGAAAATCGAAGATGGCGTCACAAAGCAATCCAAGGCCATACAACTTTCATCAAGAGCAGCAAGATTTTCCAACGCAAACTTCTTATCAACGGAACGAACATTTTAACTCAGGTACAATGCACAACACTTCTACTTGTTATCCACCGCAGCAAAATCATAACTTCTACCCGTCACAACAAAATTCTAATAATTTTCAAAACACTCAAGTATCCGCCTATGGGCATAACTCCTCGTTTCAACAATCATTTAGCAGTCAACCATATTCATCTCCTAGTAGCCAACATGAAGCGACATTTCCAAATAATTCTCCCCAACTATGTAGAAACTTGAACATGCTGTACGGTGATGATAGTGTAGAAAACAACGAAATGGGAATTGATATCAATGAGATTCCTGATTCAGTTATGAATCGTCCGCCTGCGAAGGTTGCGAAAATGGTCAAATGGACACCTGATGAACAAGGCGAACTAGCGTTTTGTTGGGTTCAGTGTTCGAAAGATAACGTGAAAGGAACTAATCAAACTGAAAATTCTTTTTGGAGTTCGGTTTGTAAATTATTCAACAGTCGAAGTCCATATAAGCCTCCGAGATCGATTGACTCTTTGAAGCAGTCGTGGAAGAGAATCAATGCTTGTTGTCAACTTTGGAAAGGAATAATGAGTGGGTTGGCTAGTAGACAGCAAAGTGGAGCAAACGACATGGACTTGGTACTAACTTTGAATACACCCTTTTCATTTCTCTTGTTTTATCCTATTTTCGTTTATGTTAATTACTGTAAAGCAGCTTAGCAGAGCAAATGAAGTGTATATGGCCAAATCAAAGAACCAACCGTTCACTATGCACAATTGCTATGATATACTTGCGCGAGAAGATAAATGGAGCAATGTGCGACAGGAGCATACAACACAGCGGTTCATGCCACTATGGCCGAGCGAAGATGTTAGTCCCGGGAGCAATGGTGCAAACGAAGAAACCCCTTTTACAAGCGGTTCAGGAGGACGTCCACCTGGGAAGTACAAAGCGAATAAAAAGGCTTTGAAAGATTACAGCCAGTATTACGAGCAACTCGATGGACGTATGGCAGCCGCGGAGGAATCAAACCAGCAGTACTTGGAAACAAAGGAAGCATCCAGAATAGAGAGAAGAGAGAGAGCAGCGGAAAAACAACGACGACATGAAGAGCTTCAACAAATGAGAATCAACGAATTGGAGTTACGAAGAGAAGAGTTAGCTCGACAACAAAGTGTAGATGATTTTGCACTTATGAGTGTCAAGCTGGACGATCTAAATCCAATTCAAAGGAGGTACATGGAAAAACGACTTGAAGAGTTCGAGAAACGTAACGCACTTTAGGCAGTTTCAGTGATATGTTCTAATTTAAGTGTAGTTGTGTTTAAGTGAATGTTGTTGTTTTAGTATTTTAATTCAGGTCTTGTACTTTAAGTTTATAATTAAGTTGTATTGCCCTTTGAATTGTTACTCGGTGAATGAGGTATTAGTTGCAGCAATATTATAAAATGTCATCACAGAACGAGATTACGGAGCAGAGTTGGCAGGGAAGGAAAGCATAGAAGCATTAATTTACAATAAAATATAAATAATAAGTACGTAAGCACACTAAATCGTAGATAATAACGGCTTCACTACAATCATTAAGGCAGTAATTTTCTATTGGTTTCCCGCATGCTCCCAATAGTGTTCAACAAGCTCTTCTCGTAATTCTAGATTAGCTTATGGATCTTGCACCTCTTCCATTCGCTGCAAGTATTCTGCAAATGTATTTGGGTCCTTATATGGTTTTTTCCTAAATTCCACCGCAATGTCCGGGTAGTTTCGAAGTTGGAGTTCATATCCTCCTCGTTCTTCTTCAACAATCATATTATGTAAAATAATGCAACTGTACATGATGTCAGCTATAACAGATTTATCGTGGAAGTGTACTTCGTTTCACAGTATGTGGAACCTACCTTGAAGTACTCCAAATTCCCTTTCAATATCTTTCCTCAAGCTCTCTTGTTGTTTCGTGAATAAGGCTTCTTTTGCATTGTTTGGTTTTTTGTATGCTTGCACTAGTGTCTTCCATTTCGGATATATTCCATCTACAAGATAATAACCAACGGAATGTTGTGATTCACCAATTTTGTAGTTGCAAGGGGGTGAGAGGTCATTGTACAAATCGTTAAACACATAGGATTGTCGTAATACATTAATATCGTTTAGCGATCTAGGAACACCAAAAAAAGCATGCCATATATAAAGGTCAAACGATGCAACAGCTTCTAAAATCATCGTAGCCTTTTTCATATGACCTTTGTATTGTCCTTGCAGTGCCACTGGACAATTTTTCCATGTCCAGTGCATACAATCCAAGCTACCCAACATACCTGGAAATCCACGTTGATCCCCCATAAGTAATAATCTAACAGTGTCATGAGCTGTTGGCGATCTAAGATATTCTTCACCGAACTCACGTACAACGGTTTTGCAAAATTGCTTCAAGCATTCTACGGTCGTTGACTCACCAATTCTGATTTTGTCGTCCAACGAATCAGCGGAACTTGCATAGCAAAGCATACGTAGTGCGGCAGTTACTTTTTGCAGTGGTGAAATGCCCAGTTCTTTGATGGCATTTCTTCTGTGTGTGAAATATACGTTGGTTGCGGAAACTTTGGTAAGTACTCGAGTAAATATAGTTTTCGACATACGAAATCTTCGGCGGAAATAAACATCTCCGTATACGGGTTTTGCCACGAAGTAATCCCTGACCAGTTGATTGTGTCCAGCGGGATAGTCCCGTCCGTATCGCAAATCCTTTCTACCATCAGTGCTTCCACCTTGGGTTGACATTGAGCTTTCAGCAGTATCTCGTTCTATCGCATATCTTGTTTCTTCATGAAAAGAGTGTAGTTCTCTTTTACGATGCGCAAAATATTCATCCGACGTTGAGGAGGAGGAAGAGCTAGAAGCACAGCACCATAAATTTTTTAAGGCACTCATTGGTTAGCCAATATGTTTTGGTTGAATTCGAATATGTTTTGATTGTATGAAATATGAGAAGATGACAGCACTTTAAATATAATGGTATATGCACCTTGGACATAGTGACAAACACATTGGTTGTCTTGTAGCGGAAGTGACACTTTCATTACACGACACTTTCAATAAAAAGATGCAACCACATAATTGTCTCACTAGTATCCAAATATTGTCATAGATGCAACCAAATGATTGTATCACGGGTATTCAATTAAAGGATGCAACCAAATAATTGTATCACGGGTATCCAATTATTGTCATAGATGCAACCAAATAATTGTATCACGGGTATTCAATTAAAGGATGCAACCAAGTAATTGTATCACGGGTATCCAATTATTGTTATGCTCTACTACTCATCCCGTGAAAGTGCAGTTGTATGCCAATAATGTCTCCATCTTGCTCGCATATAGGTATATAAATATGTCCTATTTTCGTCTCTGCTTTAGCAATGGCAAACTGGGATATTGATGATGAAGAGATGAACAAATGCTACGACGCGTTTGAACAGTCACGTCAAGGCCTATGTAGTAAGAAGGGCAAGGAAAAAGTTGTTCAAGATAACGAGGAACCTTCCGTTCCGCCGAAGACGAACAAAGTTTCGCTCACTGCTCGTTTACGCGCAGTTCTTGCAAATCGAACGCCTGGTAAACAGATATTATACGAAGGACGTGTTGTCGAGACGCTACACCCCATTGGGCCCACAGTACCGGGTGGAGAGTACCCAATTTGTCGTTGTGGGGACGAATCGGTCGTGGTTGTAGCTAAAACGGAACAAAATGCTGGTCGTCGTTTTTTTGGTTGCGCTTCTTTCGAGGACCACCGGTATTACCCGAACGAAGTCCAATGTTGTAATTTTATGCAGTGGCTTGACCTGCCAATGTGCGAACGAGGACTGCAGTACGCCTTGGAAGCGCAGGCGGAAATAAGGCGCTTGCAGAAGATAGTTGCTGAGGCAACTAGACTTGGGTTTGTCAGAAATGCGTAGTATCGTTGGTTACAAACTAAGTTCCTGTTTAGTGTTGTTGTACTTTGAGAATGTTGGTTGTTTGTTTTCGCATTTGCTTATGTACTAGGTTCCAGTTCTATGTTGTTTAAGTGTTTCTCTTTCGGATGAATGAAGTACTTTAAAATTGGTTTATGACCTACGTACCTTGAGATACGAGCTTGTTTGCCACTACTTATTTAAATAAGGGGTATCACATGTGTACAGTAGCTTGAGATACAACATTTTGGAGACGTCTAATCCAACGATAAACATAAAGATACAGTAGGTAACAGTTACTGTAGTTCACCACTTTTTTCGTTCAGTCTCAAGGGAGTTTCATAATGTTCAATCGAAGTTGGTCGACATCCTTTTGGAGACGTCTACTCTCCTGTTCTAGTTCGTTCGCATATGTTATTCCCCGTGAACACAACGGTGGGTCTATCCATTCCGTGTAACTGCAACCATTTGGATATGCTGGACATTGCTGCATGCGCCGACCAATATTGTTGCCCTCTGCTCGAACTACATCCTCAACCGCATAACCGCGGTTGCAACGAACTGGATATGAATTAACTTCATGCTCATTTGGTGGTACTCGATAGAACTCTACTTCTTGCGTTGGTTGAGCGATTGGCTGTTCATATGACACTCCGGCAGGTGGTCCAAGAGCTTGATGTGGAAGTTGAATGTTCCCCTGTAGATGTGTTGGTTCACTATGGGGTCTTATTTCGGTGAGAAACTCTAATTCATCTGCAAGCTCCTTTAGCCTTATCTCTTCATACGCCTGGTCATCTGAGTTTGTAGATGATGACCAAGAAGACATTTGCAATGAGTGCTAAGCGACGTGGTTAATGTATTAATGGGATGAAAGATATTTGAGTGAGGCAAGTTGGTAGTTACTTAGACATATATTTATAGGCGGATAGTTTTCACGAATTGGTAAAACAAATAATGCTCAAGTGGATAACCCATACCCTGTCAAGGGGAATCCAATGTTGAAACAAGCAATTCAGACAAGGATACCCTCGGGCGCTGTTCACGCGTGATGACCCTAGTTTTTGACTTTTCTTCAATAAAGGTCGACAAGTCCCCTTGATTTCGGCTTTGTTTTATGAAAGCAGTCGTCGGCTCATCGATAATCGTTACGAGTTGTCACGTCAGGCTATTTCTATGTGCTGGAGAATCTATAGCACGTTACCCTAGTGGTGTAGAGTGTTGTCTTGTCATATGTTTGTATCATACAACTCAATTAATGATGATAGATCTTTACCATTAACCAACCCCCGTGTTCAAATAGTTTACACTTCTTCCCCACAATCATACCTACAACTTTGTCAGTTCTACAACAACCACGACGATAAGGTGAGATACTTGTACCCTCCATTCCTTCTAAGTGGTTACCTACTTACGTGTGTACATAATATGTTTCTTGTTTCTGTGTAGCTTAAATGGACGATTGGGTAATAAGTGATGAACTCGTAGATAGAATGTTTGATGAGTATGAACGGAACAAGGAGGAGGAAAAGGATGGTGGTTTAGTTCAAGATACACGAGCGGAAGAGGCGGATGAAGCATTTTATACTGAAGTTGTTCGTGGTACTCAACAAATAGTACAAGTTCAAAAACCAAAAGGGCGTCCACGCAAAAACATAGCAAGGCTAGTGGTTAACCGTAATCGTCCCAACCAAAGTGATGCTAGCTCCAGTGGTACTACTACAGAACTCTCTTCTCATGACTTACTTATACTCATGAAATGCTATATAGAAGTTGATAAAAGAGAATTACTGCTGTTGCAAAATGGAGGTCTACTAAGTAAGATACAGGCAAATACAACATGAACGTCTACTAAGTAAGATACAACTAATCATCATCTAGATCCGCAGGCACCATCTCCACATCCTCAATATCGTCGTTGCCTGGGACGAATGTCGGTCTATATCCGTACCGCTCCTCATCAGCGCTCCTCAGCTCGTTCATACGAGCAGTCAACTCTTCTATGCTCCTTTGATGCTCGCGATACATTGCCTGACGCAGACCTAACGTCATCTGATAAAGATCCTGATAAGAAAAAACAGCTGGATCTGGATACTCCGTTACTTCTGGCCGTGGTATATCAATATACCTATCAGATCCGTATGTAGTTGGTACTGCAACAGTCCAACCGTAGTCTGGCACCTCGGATGAGCGTGGAGGAGGTGGATCCTGTGGAGCATGGTAAACCTGCGTGGACTGTGAAACATCAAGTACGAAAGGGGGCTCAACGCCAGTACGGAGTGCAGAAGGGCCAACCAAGTCAACAGATGCAGCATGCACAAAACTCCCGGTCTGAGGTGGGGAGTAATACTGACGCCAGAAAGAAATATAATCCCTATCGGTAAGAATGAAATCACTGGCAGGCCACCACACGTCTGCGTGCTCCTGTAAAGCACTAGTACTATAAAGCCTGGGAATAGCTGTATGTGGGTGTGGATCATCAGGAACAGCATCCGCATCATATATCTGTCTCCAACAACGTTCCCCTAAGTACCAGAAGCAACCTAAACTAGGGGGCATGATACTAGTGGAAACCGCCTCGAAGATAGATAAAGAGCATGCACCGAGGGGGGGTCAGCAAGACCCCGTGACTCATCAAAGGGATGCCAGATAACTGCATCACGCATCCTCCGCAACTCAATCTGATTGCGAGCTATAGCAAATACATGTCGTGCCTGTCCTCCAGGCACCAGTCTACGGTTACCGACACTCCACGCTCTTACTCTAGGATAGAAAGTGGATAATGATGGATCCACGGTGGGAAAAGACAAATTGTGGAAGTACTCAAAGTACCAGTACTGTAAAATCTCCCAAAAACCAGTAATCGAACCCACCCTGGTCCGAACGACACACTGAAGATCCAATGACCTATACAGGTATGCTAAAATAGGTGTTCCCCAATCATACACAGTCGGACTGCCATCAAATGAAAACGGTTCAACTACCGCCACATAACCACACGACAATGAGCTCGAAGAATTTGTGAAAAATAAATTTCCCATCGTATACAAAACAAATAAGCGTGCAATCTCCAAATGATGAACTTTGGGTTGCTTTGTCAATAATTTCTGTATTGCTAGTTTTATACCAGAGCATCTAATCTGGAAATTACTGGTGATGGAATCATTTAGATTAAGATGTGGAAATAACGTACGGAGAGTAACGTAGTTCTGGTACACCTCATCATACGGCAAAGGAGCCCCTTGGCCTATGGCAAGACCAGTAATCATAGAAAAGTCTAGTGGTGTGATTCCCATCTCCCCAAAACCAAAGTGGAATGTATGAGTTGTTTTCCACCAACAAGCAGCCAATGCACCACATAATTGAACATCATTATTTAAAAGACGTTCGATACCTATTTAATGAATAATTATGAAGTTACAACGAATGTAATGAAAATGGTAATAGTAAGTACATACGACGAGAATACGTACTCAGAAAGTCGCCCAAACCAATACTACTGAGAAATGTATGAATAGTAGCATCTGTATCATACTCACGAATCTGACTATACAGACGAACAACACCAGCCCAAGACCCACGCGTTCGCTCGCTTCGAGCCTAATATTACAAATGAGACTTACTTATTTTATGTCCGACATTACGAAGAAGTAATATTTAATAAATAAAACGTACCGATGTGTCAACTAACGTGCTGACGTGCTCCTCTCTATCCGTCAACTTACGAAAATCGGCCAATTGCTTATCAGGTCTTAAATTTGGGTACCGGTGCGACTCCAAAACGTCGTTTCTCCTAGCAACTCGTCTTCTTATAACGGACGGTGATTCACGGTCTTCCGTACCCTCACTCGATACGTTTTGTTCTACCTCTTCGTGCTCGTCACTTGGATCTACATTCCGGCTTCGGCTACCGCTACCTCGAAGAGCCCTCATAACACGTTTCATATTTTTTTTTTGCTAAACGAAACCTAGGCTGGAAACAGCAAAAGGAAGGAGGAAAGGAGAGGGAGGAGGAGGCTGAAGAAGAGTGGCGGCGAGGGTTATTTTTTTTTTTATACTACGGTTATCCGGCTTTTAAAAAGCCGGATAAAAATCAACTTTTTATCCGGCTTTTTAAAAGCCGGATAAAGGATAAAACCAACTCACCCCGTTGGGGGTGAGTTGCTTTCCCAACCAGCGTGATGGGATGTGCCCCAACACGCTGTGTTGGGGATGCTCTTAGAAAATAATATAGCAGGAGGGGGAAATTGCCTAGTTCTAGGTATGACGCACCCACTATTTTTACTTCACCTTTAACTTAAGTATTCCATATGCCTAACCATTGTAACGTTGCATATATATCGAATGTTATATATATTGTCCATGATCATTAAAATTTATAAACCATATATAAATGACCCGATCATTATCATGCCGAATAAAGTATTTATAACGTGGCCGATTATTAGAATAACATAAACATTGATAAAAAAATAATTGAATTTAAGGTTTTGTTAATTTAATTTAAACCCATATTTTTAAATGTATGACACATTCATTTGTTAGTAGAGTTCGACAAAAATAAACTACGATGGAACTATATCGCATGACACTTCATGCTGGAGCCAGTTGGACAAAATTGAAACCCAATGTGAGTTAAACTCACTCAGTTATCCCACTTTTATTTATACAAGTTGGGTTTTATTGTTTGTGTGCTATGATTACTAATTATTGAATGATTGATGATGGTTTGGTTGTTTGTTTAATATATTTTTTATTGTTTAAATTAAACGATTGTTTAATTTAAATGAAATGGAATCGTTATTCTAACGATTGTTTCCAATGAAGGTAAGTAACCTTGTTGGTTACGTTTATAATAATATAAATGTTTAAAATTAAATTAGATGCCTAAATGCTTGTTAGATGATCGTCACCAGTTGAATTAATTATTCATGTTTATTTTAGACTGTCATATTGAATACAGGGAAGAACAGGTTGGAGGGATCCAACCGAATTCCTCAAATTTATTATTTATTTTCATGTTATATCACATGCACTGTTTAACCAACCTGACTGGATGACGGATTATTGTTGAACCCTTGATATTAACCAATGAGAAATATTGGTAGAGAAACTGGCAGTAGATGGCTTAAATTATAATCGTTTTATAAAGATTGATTTACTGTTAGGTGAATCAATAGAAATGAAGTTATAAAATTTATTTTATGACTGGATATAGATTTTTAAATATATTCTTTTAAATGAAGTTTATAAAAGAAAAATATACTGTGTGTGAAGCACGTGCATATATTGATCGTTTTAACCACAAATACCATTTTGTGTGCGAAACACGTGCATATATTGATTGTTTTAACCACAAATCACTATTTTTGTATCAAAATCTACCGTGTGCGAAGCACGTGCCTCATCATAATTGTTAAATTATTTATAAAACTAATTATTATATTAATAAGATGGATAAGCAGGGGAGCAAGGATAAATGTAACGATTAATAATTGGGATTACTTGTTTTTAAGTAATAATTAAAATGGGATTATATTAATTGATTATTATCTATTTAATAATAAGCAAAGTAAATGGGATAATTTAAATTAATTATATTATATTATAAATTAGTTTAAATGAAAATACGAGTTAGAATTAATAAATGAGACAATTATGTTTAGCAGTTGACCAAGCCAACTGTTTTAACGGAGATTGATTGTTAAATTAATTTTGTTTGTACTGATTAAAATAGTGATATAATTTAACAAATGGTTGTTTAGTTAATCAGAATTAAAAAGAGAATTTAATATATAGTTCCCGTAATTGATGAAGTAAATTATAATTTTAAATTATAATAATTTAAGGAACTATTTATTTAAATAAAGTTCAGGTAAGTAACCAAAATAATAATGAAATATAACTGAATTTTTAAGTGAGTTTATGAACAGATTTACATTTAAACCAAGTTTGATAAATTAAGTTATAAAAGGATTTTAAGCGAATCAGATAAGCTTAAAATAAATGTTTGAATTAAGAAAAGGAAATCGAGACGAAAAGGGTTTATATTAAACCAGAGTTGTGTAAACGAGCTTATAAAGAGAGATGTGAATTTAAAGCATTAATTTTAAATTAATGTTACCCAATGATGGCGTTTAGTGAAATGGATGGGATTTGAAATAAGTTTTTTCCAAGGGAATAATTAAAAGGTTTTGGTAAAGTTATTCTTGCAGTTGAATTTGGTAAAAGTTTTGGAAATGCAATTTGTAATAAGAACCTAGATAATAAAAATAAATGGTTTAAAGAAGTTAAAGTTTAAAGGTTTATGTTTTATTTATCATTTACTAAATCAATGAATTTAGTAATAATATTATCTTTAAAAGGGAGACTTCAAAAGTAAGAAGGTTTTATAAAACTGTATTTTCAATAAAATAGTGAATTAGTATTAGTCAGTATTAGAATAAATATGTGTTTTTGAATTACAACTCGTATTTATCTTAAGATAAGAACGTTATTGATCAAGGTCTAAGAGGCAATTAAAATACCTCAACTTGAACGACTTCAGGATTATCGGATGATGATATTAGTTGTAATGATGAAAATATTAAAGGTGGCTTATTTTGTGAAATAATAATGTAACGTAATTTAAAGAAGTAGGGAATATACATATATTGGAATTCTAAAGTTGTAATAACCCGGAAATGCGGGCCAATTTAAAAAATTTATTTTGGCAATTTTAATGAATTTTGAATATTTAAAATAGATTATTTTAAATAATATCGACAAGAAATTTATTTTTAATATAATTAGAACGTATATATTATATACGTCGTCGTTAGAATATAAATAATTATATATAATTATAAATAGAATTGAAAATGGCGCGGTAGTTCGATAATTCAATTTCAAACTTCAATTGAATGCACCGGGTGCGAAACAATCCGGATTTTAGTGAAACAAAAAATATTAGGATCTAATTGATAATATCTTTCCAACGAATCCGAAAAATCGAGATTTCATAGCGGGAATCAAAAGATACGTCCAGTTGAAAATTCTGAATAGTCGCTATGGAATTCAGGCCCTTAAAAATGGGAATTTTGCAAATGACCTCGGATTTCGACGAAACCACTTTTGTTGGATCCGTGATGTCAAGTTATTGCAAGATTCCAATTTTCATAATTTTTCGAATCAATATGTGAGAGTGGCAAAGGAAAACGCGTTTGACCAGTTTCAGTTGATTTTAATCGACTGGAAAATGGCCATTTTTCAAACGGCCTCAGAATTCGACGAAACTAGTTTTGTTAGGACCGTATCGTCAATACGAAGCTAGAAAATATTTTTCTGGAATTTTTCGAGTTAGTATGTGACCCCGGTAAATTGAAATGCATGTTCAAATTCAATATATAGAAGTATATGTTGATTTTGACGAAAACTGATTGTAACGACCGAATCAACCTACGATACATATCCCATTGTGTTCGGAATGGTGGTAATTAGCTATGGACGATAGGCGGTGGGCCTCGTTTAGAGGTCGTATGTAAAAGTACCTTTTTGGAGAAATTAATTAATTAAATATATAATTATTTATAAAGACCCCCCACCCACTCTTTCACGTTCAGATTCAAAGAGAAAAAAAAGAAACAATCGGGATCTCGTCGCGCCCCCAGGGCTTTGCCGCCGCCTCCACCCTCGTTGCGCCGCCCTCCCTTCTACCCAGCGCCGCCCCCTCAACGCCTCGTCGCCCCCTTTCCATCTCGAACCCCTCGAAACCCCCAACCCGCGGACCAGAAGCCCCCCCGTCAGCCGCTCAAGCTCCAGGACGCCACCGCCATTCGAAGGAGGCCACCCGCCTCGATTTCCGTGCCAGATGACCAGAACCCTCAACCGCGAGCACCAGATCCGGCGCCTCCCACCGCTAGCCCCGCTGAACCAACACCACTGCAGAACAAAGGCAGCACCCCTCCTCTGATTCTCCGCACAATTGAAAACCCTAGAAAATAAAACGCTGTAAGTTTTTCTATGGTTTAAATCCAAGATTTCATTGATTTCTGAAGAATGAAAGAATATACGATTTCAATTGAAGAAATTATATGATTTTTTTAGATATGAAGTATTACCAGTTTTGCTTCATGGGATGAATAGGTTGGGATTGGGAAATAAAATAAATAATTACTTCGGTACGGTTCGCTAATCTCGACTAGTTTGGAAAACCATAATTTGGTTTGAAATGACATCCAAAGGAAGATTAAAGGATAAATTTTAAAGAATTTATCTTGGATAAAATTAATGGGAACCTTTCCCTAAGAATTGAAATTTAGAAACTAGCTGTAGGTTAGTTAAGAAGAATGGTTTCCTGGGTATTGATCTGATGTTGGTTTCGGCCTTCGGGGTTAATATTTGGGGAATTTCTCTCTTACTGATTTACGGTTAGTGACTGATGAATTGGAATGAGGCGTATGTTGTGTTTGTGTAACATTTGTTTTTAATATACGCGGGTTGTTCGGAAAGGCCGGGTTTATACCCATTCTGAATAACCGATTCGACGATATGTCGAAGATAAAGACGGTGGTTGAAGACCGGAAGTCTTCACATCGTTTGGGTGATTACTGATGATCTTGATTGGGCTGTACACCCAAGATGAGGGAATCAGTTGGTGGTCGTCCAGACGTACTTGGAGATCGATGGATATGCGAGGAAAGTGCCTCCGGTTTCGTTCAGACCCAGAACAAACTTGTAAATGGATTGTGTGTCTGACATTGGACTTTATTCTGTGTTGATTGATCTCTATTAAATATACATCTGTTTGGCGGCGGAGAATTTATTCTTTTGCTTAACGCCCTTCTCTGAGACGTACGAGCTCAGAGGTTGTATATCGACGGACATCAGTTGCATGGCATGAATTGCCTGTGTGGCATGCTGAGTTGCATGGATCAAGGCTTCTGTTGAAAAGCAAAGTCTTGTGGTTGATGATCAAAGCATGGCCTTTGTGGCGTAGCTTTGTGTATAGCGTGTATTCGCGAGCCTCACACCTCGGTATGAGTTAAAAACGGGATAAGGACTGCAGGGAGAGCACGACGTTTCTTTCTAGCTTTGGTGGTGTCAGTGACTTACCAGCCCTGACATTTATATACTTTTCACCTATGTGGTAGTTGGATGAGGCGCCTCGATTTTAGGTCTGTAAGGACCGGGAAACGTGTGTTCAGGCATAATTAATCCTCAAACGTAAGAGAGGACCGACCCTGAAGCATCCAGGGGTTACCCAAAGTGTGTAGTCCAGAGGCATTTGCTAGAGTGTCTCGAAGCGGAGAGGAGCTTGCCCCTTGCCTCGACTCATGACGGAAATCCAATTTCCAATACGTGTATTTCGGCTTTATTTGTAGAGCCTAGTATGGCGACATAGTGGTATGGGGCACTTATGCCGTCTATGATTTATATTTATGATTGAAATTGTTTTGACACTATACACTTATTATAGTATCAAATGATTTGTTTTAAACGTACCAAGCATGTTTGGCTGTTATAAGGTAAAACCCTATCCTCCGGCTTGCGTTGCATTGTGTGATGGGACCTGGGTCTTATAATAGCTTCATTTTTCGAAAAAGCATTGCGTTGTCTTTTCTATGCACTGGTATTCTTGGGAGGAAACCCATTCCGTGTTTTACGGCGTGGTCCCTTGAATTACTCTCTTTTAAAGTAAAGTTTTTGAATAACTGTTTTAGTTCTCACACCAGTCACATGACTGACCTGGAGTTTATTGTTTTAACCTAAACTCTGGGTGCCCCTATTTTCCACACGGGCAGCTAGTAGTTTTGGTTTTGCAGATTTATATTCACAGGATCCTGGTTTACAGCTGGAATGATATTCGGAAAGCTCTGTATCCGTATATCACCTTCAGTTGTGTTTTATATTATTTTCCGCTGCTATGTAATTTATTGTAATCTCTGATATTTGTTGAATGTAATTTATTCATTTATACTCTGTATATTCTTGTATCTGATGGAATTGTTGTAATAACAATGAAATGTTCTTCCGTCTGCGTTCCAATTTGTCCTGTTCTCAAAACGATCAGGGGTTTCGAACGGTCTAGATCGGTTTAACGACTGATTCAGATCGAGCGAAATTCCAGGCCGTCACAAAAGTAAAGGAATTTAATAAGGGCTTGAGAATATGAAATGATATTTCTATAGTAAAGATATAATAAAAGGAGATTTTGTGAAAATATAACGATATTTTCAAAAGAAAGACATGAGATTTAGAATGCATTATTCTAAAAGGATAAGTGACGATTATGGTGTTCAAATAACGAAACGAGAAGGAGATTTCGTAACGATTGTTTAAGAATGACAAATTTGGATTGATTTCCAAATGTAAAATACTAAGTAATGTTTTTAGCAATATTTTGAAATGAGTTTTGAAGGAAAATTGAATATGATTTAAGATATTTTCCGAAGTATTAAATAACAGATTTGAGAATGTTAATAAATTAAACTAATATACTATTTTTGGTATTACAACCAATATATTATTTTTGAAGGCTAAGTGACGTTGTGTACTAAACCAATGGATCTATTTGGTTTTATTTTTAATTATTTATTTTGGTAGTTAAATAACCGACTATCAAAAAAAGACCCAACGTGTGTTGGTATGGAAAGACCGGGATCGAGTTTGTATTCGAAATGCATTCCGACCAATAAATACGAATATGTGGAAGATGTAGTTGAGATGGAGCAATTGAAGACCGTAAATCTTCTTGAGTGGAGGAACTACTGTTGAATTTCTCTGGCTGATCCCTAGAGATATATATTTGGCCATGTTTCTGTCGTGATTGGAATCAGCGGATTGCAAGGACCTCTCGCTACTGATCTATAGGGTGATTCCTAGGATGTGGTAGGAGGATGCCTTTGGTTCATCATGTTCCTGGATGACTTGTATGGGCGAATGTCTGGCAGAGTATTTCTTAAGAATCACATACATTGATTTTTACAAACGTACTTCTGTTAACTGCAGAGTGTTTTGTGGACGTCAATTAGTGATTTGATGGATCTGACGATATGACATTCAAAGTGGATGGAGATGTGCTGTTTTAAAAGATAAGCTTAACCTCTAGCTTCATCAACCGGGAATGGTATAAAATCGGGTAGGTCACATGGCTATGTAGGTCGCACCCATCAAAAGGGTATATCATTACCTGATCTGGTGAAATTAAATGCCTTGGATTTTCCTTTTTATTTTCTGTATGTATGTTATCGGTTCGGTTGGCTGGCCCCCAACCGTGGTAGTGATATATTCGGTACTCTCAAGAGAAAGTAAGGGCCCGGTCATGTTAGCCTGGGTTGCAAGATGTTCTTGTTGAATCCCATTGTATTCGTCTCCAGAGGTACTTTGTCGAGAAGGTGGTCTCATACCTTGCTAGGAAATCCATTCTCCAATAAGCGCCCGCGGTTTTGATTGTATACAATATATGTGGAGAGTGAGATGCAAGCGTTCCGCTAGATTCTATTTACTTGTATTTAGACACTATCATAATATCAGAATAATATTGTTTTCAAAAGTGTTTTGGGTACTAAACCAATATATCATAATATCTGTATTTATGTGTGGATTTGGTCTTATGATTACCCTTTTCTTTCGAAAATTTTTTGACATTAAAGTCAAGTTGTGTGATGCCTTAAAACTTAATGTGTTTTTCTCACTCTGGTTGACCAGACTGACCCAGTGTTTGTAATTCTCGGGTTAGACCGAGTTGTACAGGTTCAGGTTATCAGTTGTTAAGAAGAGACGAGATGGAAGAGTTTAGATGTATGCTATTATATATTTCGCTGTGTGATTGTATATGAGGACAGATTATTATAACTGTCCAGATGTGTGATGTACTCCGATGATTATAAGTTTTATTTCAAGCTCTCAATAAATATTTATTTCTATATTATATTTTGTTCCGTTGCGATGTGAGACTCCGTGTTGTGTTAATTGTAATAACCCGGAAATCTGAGCCAATTTAAAATTTTTATTTTGGCAATTTTAGTGAATTTTGAGTATTTAAAATGAATTATTTTAAATAATAGCAACGAGAAATTTATTTTGAATAGAATTTGAACGTATATATTTATTTGAATCATCGTTAGAATATAAATATTTTATTTTAAGTATAAAAGGAATTGAAAATGGCGCAGTAGTTTGAAAATTCGATTTCAAAGTTCAAATGAATGTACAGGATTCAAAATAAACCGGAGTTTAGCGAAACCAAAAATATTAGAATCTATTTGAAAATATCTTTCCAATGAATCCGTAAAATTGAAATTTCATAGCGGGAATAAAAAGATATGCCCAGTTGAAAATTCAGAATAGTCGCTATGGAATTCTGGCCCTTAAAAATGGAAATTTTGCAAATGACCTCTGTTTTCGACGAAACCACTTTTGTTGGATCCGGGATGTCTAATTATTGCTAGATTCCAAAATTCATAATTTTTTCAATCAATATGTGAGCGTGGCGAAGTAAAACGTGTTTTGACAGTTTTAGTCAAGGGTCCGTTTGGCACAGGTCCCTAATAAGTTTAAAATTAGGCTCACATCCGGTCATAAACTTATTGTAAATTTAGTCCCTATTTTTCGAAAATTCACTAAAAAATAAAATAAAAATAAAAAATATGTAAATTCATATTTAAAATTAAACATGCACTCGACAAAAAATCAGATCCAAAAAGCATTAAACAAGCCATCATAAACCCAAAAAAACAGAAAAATGCAGTTAAATGCATAAAAGTATGCACATATTTGTATTCTCCTACGTATATCCATGCATGTTTTTCATATCGTGCATCTCTGTTGATTTACTTGCATAATCTATGCACGTATTGCATAATTCTTGCATAAAAGTGTGCAATAATTCGCAGGCTAAATTTCACTTAAGTTTTCTTCGTGCAAATACAGCATACATGTGTGCAAATATTTCAAATAGTTGCACACATGTATGCAAGTTTCAGTCCAGATTTTCAAGCCAAAACAACTTATGCAATAGTTGCATACATGTATGCAACTATAAGTGATAGTTGCGTACATGCATGCAACTTTTTCTTTAATTTGCGTGGACTTCCGAGAATATTTTCAGATTTTAGATTTTTTTTTTTACCAGATAACACCTATAATTCTGGCCAAAAAAAGAAAAAGGCGGAAGTTGAAAATTAGGGGGCGGGTTTGGATTGAAACTTAAGGAGGGACGTGGCTTCTATTTTGACAAGTTTTAGGGACTTGACGCTTATTTTCACTTTAATCAATTTCAATCGACCAGAAAATGACCATTTTTCAAACGGTCTCAGAATTTGACGAAATTAGTTTTGTTAGGACCGTATCGTCAATACGAAGCTAGAAAATATTTTTCGAGAATTTTTAGAGTCCGTTTGTGGCCCCGGTAAATTGAAATGCGCGTTCAAATTCAATGTATAGATTTATATTTTGATTTGAATGGAAACTGATCGAAACAGCCGAATCAGCCTACTACACATATCCCATTGTGTTCGGAATGGGGGTAATTAGTTATGAACGACAGTCGGTGGGTTCGATTTCGAGTTCGAAATAAAAAGTTGCTTTTAGAAAGTTAAAAATAATAAAATATATATATTTATATATATTTATATAATTTCCCTCCTCCCCCTTTTATACTTTCTCCCTCCCCGTTAGATCGAAAAAAAAGAACCGGCGGAACCCTAAAACCTCGTTGCCAAGCCTCGTCACCCCCCTCCCCCCCCCCGAAGCCACCGCACCCCCTGGCGATCGCCGCCGCCGCCTACGGCGAGGCCCACCTCTCTCTCCCCTTCAAAAATAGAAAACCCTAAAACCTCGCCCCAATTCGCTGAAGTCCGTCGCGCGCAGCTACGCTCCGACCATCAACGAACCATTGCACCACCCTCCTCCGTCCCCGCAGCCAATTTGAGTCCTCCTCCCTTAAAGATTCAAGTTTTGCAAAGGAAATGTTTTTTTCCTATGTTAGTTTAATTTAATCACTTATGTATATAAGGTAGGGTATGAAGATGTTTTTAGGTAGATAAAGTTTTGGTTTTTATATAGGTAAGGATTAGATATTTGAAAATACAAGGATTGGATTTCTTTTTATTTGAAAGAGATTTGATTTTAAAATGATAAAAGTTTGATTTTTATAGAATAAAATGTTTAGATTTTTATAGTTAGAAAGATGAGTTTTATAGTTAGAAAGACTAGGTTTTTATAAATAAAGATTTGATTTTGAAATGTATGAAGATTGGAATTTTAAATATGAAAGGGATTGATTTTTAGTTAGGTAAAAATATGATTTTTATTTATATAAATTTGAAATAAAAATTCGATTTTTATAGACATGAAAGCTAGATAAAATTTTGATTTTTGTTTATGAAAAGGAACGATTTTTATTTATGTAAAGATTAGATTTTTGGCTAAATAAATATTATATTTTTATGATGTAAAAGAAATGATTTTTATCATAGAAAAGAGATGATTTTTATATGAACGGGATATGAGTAAAAATATGATTTTTATATTATAGAAAGAATACAAATATGATTTTTATAATATATAGATAATAACAATTTGATCTTTATATATGTAACGAAATAAAAATTCGATCTTTGTATGAGAAGTAAAGATATAAAAATATAATTTTTATATATAAAGAAGCGTTGTAAAAATATATGATTTTAATATGTGAAGTGCCATTTTAAAAATGTGATTTTTAAAATAAACATCATATTAAAAATGCGATTTTTACTATGAACAGCGGGAAAAGATCGCATTGGAATTTTGAGCAAATCTGAATCGTTCAGATATAAGGATTGGAGGAGTGGAAACCTAAAGGTGAGAACTTCTCACTTTTATTTTGATTTCTAGTTTGAAATATATACTAGGATGTAGAAGGTGCTTAGCAGCACCCGACACCCGTCGTCCGCAGACCATGGACGACTTGTTTGATTATTTGGTTTTGATTGATGAATTGGTGTGAATTTGATTTGTCATGTGTTGAAATAAAATATAAATTCATGAGTTGAAATAAAATATATATTCATGTGTTAAAATAAAAAATATATATATTCATGTGTTGAAATAAAATATATATTCATGTGTTGCAATAAAATATATATTCAGATGTTGAAATAAAATAAATATTCATTTACAAATCGAACGATTTGTTTATGTACACCGATTTGACTGATATTGATTGGGACGATAAATTTTACACATCGCCCAACTGCACAAATAAAATATGTGTTTGATTGTTTGAAACCCCACACGGGTGTTGGGATGAAATTTGACATGCACTAATCCCAATAATTAGTTGTATGTCGATCGATTGATTGACAGGCTGTTATAAGCGTTGAATATTTATATTTGATGCTTATATAGTGTAGAATGCACTCTGGATGATGGTTGATTATTTATCGTTGCTATTATATACATGTGTTGTATGGAATCCATATAAATAATATTATATGGTAATTGAGTGGGTCTCATTCCAATTTAGAAAATAAATTATATTTATGTATTGAATAAATAAAATAGTCATGTGTTGACAATACTCATGTGTTGAGAAAATTCATGTGTTGAATAAAATATATATTCATGTGTTGAATAAAAGAAAATTCATGTGTTGAAGAAAATATTCATTTGTTGAATAGAATAATGAAGTTATTGAAAAATATAAAGCCGTGTTGATTAGATATGCGCCATTTTGACGCGAATGATATTTATATCGATTATATTCATTTTTATAACGATTATAGAAAAGGAAGTGATTTCAAAATACAACGTTTTGAAAATATTATCATTTGTATATCGATGATGTAGAATATTCAATTTTGATTCGAAATTGAATATGAAGTTGAAATCATTTCAAAAACGAATTTAAAATGATTTATAAAATACATTTTAAAATAAAATCGACAAAATATATATTATATATATATTATATATATTAAATGGCCTGAATAGAACGCGCCGCGCCGCGGCAGTTCACGAATTTCGACCATTAACTTCTAATGGATATTACGGGAGATCTGACCGTCGGATTCTCCTAAAACCGGAACCGCTGGGTTCGTATCGCAAAGTGCTTTCTAACGAATATTAGAGATTTGAAATCTAACGGTTGGATTTGGAATTATGTCCAAATCAAATTTAGAAAAGGTCGTTGTAAGTGCAGTTCGATGGCCGTTGATGGAAATCAACTGTACGAGCCTTGATAAAATTATTAAAAATAGTAATATTTTTTGTAAAATCATAAGAAATGATTTGGAAACAATAGGGATGAAAAATTCCATATTTGAAAAGATAAAAATAGATTTTTATTGAAATGAACTAGTTTTGAACTAGAATTATAATCCACTTATTTTTAAATAAATAAATTGGATTTTAAATGGTTTTAAAAGTAACCAGAATTTCCAATAATTGAATTGGAATGGATTTGAATCGAAATTGTCTTTGGAATGTTTCGATGTTGGATTTCGTGATTATACAGATATTGTTATGGAAGTTTGAAAGATATATTTATATTGTTATTTCCAATATGATATTTGTTGGTCGTAGAATTTGATATTGAATATAAGCCGATATATTTTCTATTCAGAGCCTTGTATTTAATATCAAATGGGATTTGGGTTTGTCGTGAATGGTATCTTCATTAACACTGTTCTTAAACCCAGTTGAGAAAAGATTAAATCTTTTTATTTAGATTTAATGAAGTATACCAATTAAATGGTATTTAATCGGAATTGAATTTGAATTGATTTTTGGGTTTATCATGAACGGTGTTTTAAATAACACTTGTTCTTTAACCCGATAATTAATGGAATTTGATTTTAGGTTGTCGTGAATGGTATCATCAATAATACTGTTCTTAGACCCAACGGAGTTAAGAAAATCAGAAACTAACTGGAGATTAGTTAAGTTGAATGATTTCCTGGGTATTGATCTGATGTTTGTTTTGGCCTTCGGGGTTAACACGAATTATTCACTTGCTAATTTACGGTTAAAGGCTGATAGAATAGAATGTGATTTCGGGTTTATTGTGAACCGTGTTTTAAATGACATTGGTTCTTTAACCCAGTTAAAGACAGGATATGATTTCCCAAGTTAAACAATCATTAATATTGATTTTTGGGAAGACTAAAACCGAGTGGAGTTTTAAAGAATCTTTAATTAGATTGAAATGATCGAGAATGGAGTACCACCAGTTTTGCTCCAGGCGATAGTTAAATCTTTAATTAGATTTGAACGTGAAATGGTAATTGAATATACCGATAACACCGTGGTGTTAGATATGAAGTATTACCAGTTTTACTTCATGGGATGAATAGGTTGGGATTGGGAAATTGAAACAAATGATTACTTCGGTAAGGTTCGTTAATCCCGACTAGTTTGGATAAACCATAATTTGGTTTGAATTGATATTCAAAAGAAGATTAAAGAATAAATATTAGGAATTTATCTTTGATAAAATTAATGGGAGCCTTTCCCAAAGTATAAGAATATTTGAATAAAAGAATATTCTGAATTGGAATGAGGCATATGTTGTGTTTGTGTAACACTTGTTTAATATATATGTGAGTTATTCAGAAAGACCGGGTTTATCCTATTCTGAATAACGGATTCGACAATGTGTCGAGGATGAGGATGGTGGTCGAAGACCGGGGGTCTTCACATCGTTTGTATAATTATTGATGATCTTGATTGGGCTGTACACCCAGGAGGAAGGAATCGGTTGGTTATCGTCCAGACGTACTTGGAGATCGATGGATATGTGAGGTACAAGGTGCCTCCGGTTTCGTTCAGACCCAGAACGAACTTGTATGGACTATGTGTCTGACATTGGATTTTGCTCTGTGTTGATTGATCTCTATTAAATATACATCTGCCTGGTGAATGGGAATTCATTCCCTTACTTCACCTTTCTCTGAGACGTACGGGATCAGAGGTTGTATATCGATAGACATCAGTCGCATGGTGTGAAGTGCATGTGTGGCATGCCTAGGTGGCAAATGATCAAGGCTTTTGTTGAAAAGCAAAGTCTTGTGGTTGGTGATCAAGGCACCACCTGTGTGGCATAGCTTTGTGCAACGTTAATACGCGAGCCTCACACCCCAGTTGTGAACCAGAAACGGGAGAGGACATCAGGGAGGGCATGCGTTTCCTTCTAGCTAGAAGTGGCGTTAGTGGTTTGACATGCCCTGACGATTTTGACTTATGTGGTTGTTGGGTTGTGAGGCGCCTCTGATATATTGGTGACTATGGGGAGCCAATGAAGTCATTGGACTCATTGACACCCCATAGGGTGGGTAAACGCAGTGTTCAGGCATTATAATCCACATCAGGTGGATCGGCCCTCACGATCCAAGGGGCAGTTGTGGCTGTTCCTGAGGGGCGGGCTAGAGCGTCTCGAATTCGGTAGAGGACGATCCCTTGCCTTGGTTCACAGATGGAAATCCAACTTCCAATACGCGACTTTGCGGTTTTAGTTGTAAACCTATATATGGCGACATAGTGGTATGAGGCACTTATGTCGTCTATGATTGATACTTATGATTAAAACACTATACACTTATAGTAATAATAAAACATGAAATTTAGCGTATCAAGCATGCTTTGGCTATTATAAGGTAAAATCCTATCCTCCGGCTTGTGTTGCATTGTGTGATGGGACCTGGGTCTTATAATAGCATCATTGTTCTTTATTTAGCATTGCGTTGTTATTTTATGCACTGGTACTCTTGGGAGGAAACCAGTTCCGTGTTATACGGCGTGGTCCCTTGATTTACCTAACTTTAAAATAAAGATTAATAACTGTTTTAGTTCTCACACCAGTCACATGACTGACCTGGAGTTTATTATTTTAACCTAAACTCTGGGTGCCCCTATTTTCCGCACGGGCAGCTAGTAGTTTTGGTTTTGCTGATTTATATTCACAAGATCCAGATTTACAGCTGGAACGATATCCGGAAAGCTCTGTATCCGTTTATCTCTTTCAGTTGTGTATTGTATTATTTTTCCGCTGCTATGAAATGTATTGTAATCTCTGATATTCAGTGAGTGTGCAATATTGATTTATACTCTGTATATTCTTGTATTCTGATGGAATTGTTGTAATTGACAATGAAATGTTCTTCTGTTTGCGTTCCGATGTGGCTTGTTCTCAATTCAATCCGTGCTTTCCTTACCGGGGAAGTTCGGGTCGTTATAGCTCGGTATCAGAGCTTTGGTTTACAGAGCTTGGAGAACAAGACACGTTAGAACCAAACGAAAGAATTCATCAGAGATTGGATTAGTAATATCCAATGGGAATGACTCGTTAGAGATGGGATCCGTAGTATCTTAGAACGAGTGTGAAGAGTATATTTTTAAAATGAAAACAAGTTTTGTTTTGAAAATTTAAATCAATTATTCGTATTTGATTATTTATTTTGTATTGAATTTGGATAGTCCAGTATATAAAGATTTTGCATATACGTCTGATCCACTAGTTTTCGAAGTTTTAATATACTGTATAGATATAGAATCACACTCTAGTCGCTCGGACATGATTCCAATGATTGACGCGTCATCATCAGAATTTATTTTTGTGTTTCGAAAGTGGGATTTCTATATGATTCCAATTGACTAGTGTGAGAACCAAAACTAGATAGGGCTTACTGTTGTGATTTGGCATCAAAAATATGATTTTTTGGATATGTATTAAAGTTATGTGATTGAAATGTTAATCAACTAATTGATTGTTGATTGTGTTGTTTGATTATTTGTTGGTTAATTAAAATGTTGAACCTTTAGCCAAATTGAACCAAATAGTGGATTATATTGAAAATTTATCGCATTTGCATGCTTGTACATGTACTTACATTGTACAGGTCATAGCAAGGAGGCTAGAGAAGAGGAATAAAATTGTTTGCCCAACAAATAGGTACATGTTTATTGTATTTCTTTGGTTTTTGATGATTTTATGAGCCGATTGGCGAGCCGCTTGGCTAGCCGCTTGGCTGTTTCTTTTTCTTTTTGGATTGGTGAGGGCCATGGGAGGCTATTTGAAATATCCCGAAGCTCCCGGTGCAGGGAAGGTTATGGCGAAATTTTTCGAAAATTTAGGGTGCTAGCCAAATTTTTGAAAAATTTGAAAAGTTCTTAGAAACTGAAAAGTTAAAGAACTTAAACCATAATGAAAATATTGGAAGTTGAGTTGATTTGTTAAATAACTTTCAGCTTCGTTCCTTTTTGGGGATGAAAAGTTTTAAGTGGAGGAGATTGTAATAACCTGGAAATCTGGGCCAATTTAAAAAATTTATTTTGGCAATTTTAGTGAATTTTGAGTATTTAAAATGAATTATTTTAAATAATAGCGACGAGAAATTTATTTTGAATAGAATTTGAACGTATATATTTATTTGAATCGTCGTTAGAATATAAATATTTTATTTTAAATATAAAAGGAATTGAAAATGGCGCGATAGTTTGAAAATTCGATTTCAAAGTTCAAATGAATATAAAACATTCAAAATAAACCGGATTTTAGCGAAACAAAAATATTAGAATCTATTTGAAAATATCTTTCCAATGAATTCGAAAAATTGAAATTTCATAGCGGGAATAAAAAGATATGCCCAGTTGAAAATTCAGAATAGTCGCTATGGAATTCTGGCCCTTAAAAATGGAAATTTTGCAAATGACCTCTGTTTTCTACGAAACCACTTTTGTTGGATCCAGGATGTCTAATTATTACTAGATTCCAAAATTCATAATTTTCTCAATCAATATGTGAGCGTGGCGAAGTAAAACGTGTTTTGACAGTTTTAGTCAATTTCAATCGACCAGAAAATGGCCATTTTTCAAACGGTCTCAGAATTTGACAAAATTAGTTTTGTTAGGACCGTATCGCCAATACGAAGCTAGAAAATATTTTTCGAGAATTTTTAAAGTCCGCATGTGGCCCCGGTAAATTGAAATGCGTGTTCATATTCAATATATAGATTTATATTTTGATTTGAACGGAAACTGATCGAAACAGCCGAATCAGCCTACGACACATATCCCATTGTGTTCGGAATAGGAGTAATTAGTTATGGACGATAGTCGGTGGGTTTGATTTCGAGTTCGGAATAAAAAGTTGCTTTTAGAAAGTTAAAAATAATAAAAAATATATATACTTGTATAATTTCCCTCCTCCCCCTTTTATACTTTCTCTCTCCCCGTTAGATCAGCAATAAAAAAAAGAAGAACCGGTGGAACCCTAAAACCGCGTCGCCAGGCCTCATCACCCCCCCACGAAGCCACCGCACCCCCGACGATCGCCGCCGCCGCCTACGGCGAGGCCCACGTCTCTCTCCTCCGCGCCTCCTTCTCTCCCCCTTCAAAAATAGAAAACCCTAAAACCTCGCCCCAATTCGCTGAAGTCCGCCGCGCGCAGCTACGCTCAGACCATCAACGAACCACTGCACCACCCTCCTCCGTCCCCGCAGCCAATGTGAGTCCTCCTCCCTTAAAGATTCAATTTTTGCAAAGGAAATGTTTTTTTCCTATGTTAGTTTAATTTAATACTTATGTATATAAGGTAGGGTATGAAGATGTTTTTAGGTAGATAAAGTTTTGGTTTTTATATAGGTAAGGATTAAATATTTGAAAATGTAAGGATTGGATTTCTTTTTATTTGAAAAAGATTTAATTTTAAAATGATAAAAGTTTGATTTTTATAGAATAAAAAGTTTAGATTTTTATAGTTAGAAAGATGAGTTTTTATAGTTAGAAAGACTAGATTTTTATAAATAAAGATTTGATTTTGAAATGTATGAAGATTGGAATTTTAAATATGGAAGGGAATGATTTTTAGTTAGGTAAAAATATGATTTTTATCTATATAGAGTTGAAATAAAAATTCGATTTTTATAGACATGAAAGCAAGATAAAAATTTCGATTTTTGTTTATGAAAAGGAACGATTTTTATTTATGCAAAGATTAGATTTTTGGCTAAATAAAGATTATATTTTTATGATGTAAAAGAAATGATTTTTATCATAGAAAAGAGATGATTTTTATATGAACGGGATAGGAGTAAAAATATGATTTTTATATTATAGAAAGAATAAAAATATGATTTTTATAATATATATAGATAATAAAAATTTGATCTTTATATATGTAACGAAATAAAAATTCGATCTTTGTATGAGAAGTAAAGATATAAAAATATAATTTTTATATAGAAAGAAGCGTTGTAAAAATATGTGATTTTTATATGTGAAGTGCCATTATAAAAATGTGATTTTTAAAATAAACATCATATTAAAAATGCGATTTTTACTATGAACAGCGGGAAAAGATTGCATTGGAATTTTGAGCAAATCTGAATCGTTCAGATATAAAGAATGGAGGAGTGGAAACCTAAATGTGAGAACTTCTCACTTTTATTTTGATTTCTAGTTTGAAATATATACTAGGATGCAGACGGTGCTTAGCAGCACCCGACACCCGTCGTCCACAGACCACGGACGACTTGTTTGATTGTTTGGTTTGATTGATAAATTGGTGTGAATTTGCTTTGTCATGTGTTGAAATAAAATATAAATTCATGAGTTGAAATAAAATATATATTCATGTGTTGAAATAAAATATATATATATACATATACATATATATATATTTTCATGTGTTGAAATAAAATATATATATATTCATGTGTTGCAATAAAATATATATTCAGGTGTTGAAATAAAATAAATATTCATTTACAAATCGAACGATTTGTTTATGTACACCAATTTGATTGATATTGATTGGGACGATAAATTTTACACATCGCCCAACTACACAAATAAAATCTGTATTTGATTGTTTGAAACCCCACACGGGTGTTGGGATGAAATTTGACATGCACTAATCCCAATAGTTAGCTGTATGTCGATCGATTGATTGACAGGTTGTTATAAGCGTTGATGCTTATATAGTGTGGAATGCACTCTGGATGATGGTTGATTATTTATCGTTGTTATTATATACATGTGTTGTATGGAATCCATATAAATAATATTATATGGTAATTGAGTGGGTCTCATTCCAATTTAGAAAATACATTATATTCATGTATTGAATAAACAAAATAGTCATGTGTTGACAATACTCATGTACTGAGAAAATTCACGTATTGAATAAAATATATATTCATGTGTTGAATAAAAGAAAATTCATGTGTTGAAGAAAGTATTCATTTGTTGAATAGAATAATGAAGTTATTGAAAAATATAAACTCGTGTTGATTATATATGCGCCATTTTGACGCGAACGATATTTATATCGATTATATTCGTTTTTATAATGATTATAGAAAAGGAAGTGATTTCAAAATATAACGTTTTGAAAATATTATCATTTGTATATCGATGATGTGGAATATTCAATTTTGATTCGAAATTGAATATGAAGTTGAAATCGTTTCGAAAACGAATTTAAAACGATTTATAAAATAAAACAATGAAATATATATAATATATATATATTATATATATTAAATGGCCTGAATCAAACGCGTCGCGCCGCTGCAGTTCGCGAATTTCGACCATTGACTTCGAATGGGTATTACGGGAGATCCGACCGTCAGATTCTCCTAAAACTGGAACCGTTGGGTTCGCATCGAAAAGAGCTTTCTAACGAATATTAGAGATTTGAAATCTAATGGTTGGATTTGGAATTATATCGAAATCAAATTTAGAAAAGGTCGCTGTAAGTGCAGTTCGATGATCGTTGATGGAAATCGACTGTATAAGCCTTGATAAAATTATTAAAAATAGTAATAATTTGTGTAAAATCATAAGAAATGATTAGGGATGAAAAATTACATATTTGAAAAGATAAAAATAGTTTTTTATCGAAATGAACTAGTTTTGAACTAGAATTATAATCCATTTATTTATAAATAAATAAATTGGATTTGAAATGGTTTTAAAAGTAACCAGAATTTCCAATAATTGAATTGGAATGGATTTGAATCGAAATTGTCTTTGGAATGTTTTGATGTTGGATTTCGTGATTATACAGATATTGTTGTGGAAGTTTGAAAGATATATTTATATCGTTATTTCCAATACGATATTTGTTGGTCGTAGAATTTGATATTGAGTATAAGCCGATATATTTTCTATTCAGAGCCTTGTATTTAATATCAAATGGGATTTGAGTTTGTCGTGAATGGCGTCTTCATTAACACTGTTCTTAAACCCAGTTGAGAAAAAGATTAAATCTTTTTATTTAGATTTAATGAAGTATACCAATTAAATAGTATTTAATTGGAATTGAATTTGAATTGATTTTTGGGTTTATCGTGAACGGTGTTTTAAATAACACTTGTTCTTTAACCGATAATTAATGGAATGTGATTTTGGGTTGTCGTGAACGGTATCTTTAATAATACTTTTCTTAGACCCAACGGAGTTAAAAAAATCAGAAACTAACTGGAGATTAGTTAAGTTGAATGGTTTCCTGGGTATTGATCTGATGTTGGTTTCGACCTTCGGGTTTAACACTTAGGGAATTGTTCACTTGCTAATTTACGGTTAAAAGCTGATGGAATAGAATGTGATTTTGGGTTTATTGTGAACCGTGTTTTAAATGACATTGGTTCTTTCACCCAGTTAAAGACAGGATATGATTTCCCAAGTTAAACAATCATTAATATTGATTTTTGGGAAGATTAAAACCGAGTGGAGTTTTAATGAATATTTAATTAGATTGAAATGATCGAGAATGGAGTACCACCAGTTTTGCTCCAAGCGATAGTTAAATCTTTAATTAGATTTGAACGTGAAATGGTAATTGAATTTACCGATTACACTGTGGTGTTAGATATGAAGTATTACCAGTTTTACTTCATGGAATGAATAGGTTGGGATTGGGAAATTGAAACAAATGATTACTTCGGTAAGGTTCATTAATCCCGACTAGTTTGGATAAACCATAATTTGGTTTGAATTAATATTCAAAGGAAGATTAAAGAATAAATTTAAGGAATTTATCTTTGATAAAATCAATGGAAACCTTTCCCAAAGTATAAGAATATTTGAATAAAAGAATATTCTGAATTGGAATGAGGCGTATGTTGTGTTTGTGTAACACTTGTTTAATATATACGCGAGTTATTCAGAAAGACCGGGTTTATCCCATTCTGAATAATGGATTCGACGATGTGTCGAGGATGAAGACGGTGGTCGAAGACCGGAGGTCTTCACATCGTTTGGATAATTACTGATGATCTTGATTGGGTTGTACACCCAAGAGGAGGGAACCAGTTGGTGGTCGTCCAAACGTACTTGGAGATCGATGGATATGCAAGGTACAAGGTGCCTCCGGTTTCGTTCAGACCCAGAACGAACTTGTATGGACTGTGTGTCTGAGATTGGATTTTTCTGTGTTGATTGATCTCTATTAAATATACATCTGTCTGTTGAAGGGGAATTCATTCCCTTACTTCACCCTTCTCTGAGACGTACGGGATCAGAGGTTGTATATCGATAGACATCAGTCGCATGGTGTGAATTGCCTGTGTGGCATGCCTAGGTGGAAAATGATCAAGGCTTTTGTTGAAAAGCAAAGTCTTGTAGTTGATGATCAAAGCACCGCCTATGTGGCATAGCTTTGTGTAACGTTAATTCGCTATCCTCACACCCGGTTGTGAACCAGAAACGGGAGAGGACATCAGGTAGGGCATGCGTTTCCTTCTAGCTAGAAGGGGCGTCAGTGGTTTGACATGCCCTGACGAGTTTGACTTATGTGGTTGTTGGGTTGCGAGGCGCCTCAGATATATCGGTGACTATGTGGAGCCGATGGAGTCATTGGACTCATTGACACCCTATAGGGTGGGGAAACGCCGTGCTCAGGCATTATAATCCACATCGGGTGGACCGACCCTGACGATCCAAGGGGCAGTTGCGGCTGTTCCTGAGGGGCGGGCTAGAGCATCTCGAATTCGGTAGAGGACGATCCCTTGCCTCTGTTCACAGATGGAAATCCAACTTCCAATACACGACTTTGCGGTTTTAGTTGTAAACTTATATATGGAGACATAGTGGTATGGGGCACTTATGCCGTCTATGATTGATACTTATGATTGAAATTGTTTTGACACTATACACTTATAGTAATAATAAAACATGAAATTTAGCGTATCAAGCATGCTTTGGCTATTATAAGGTAAAACCCTATCCTCCGGCTTGTGTTGCATTGTGTGATGGGACCTGGGTCTTATAATAGCTTCATTGTTCTTTATTTAGCATTGCGCTATTGTTTTATGCACTGGTACTCTTAGGAGGAAACACATTCCGTGTTATACGGCGTGGTCCCTTGATTTACCTAACTTTAAAATAAAGATTAATAACTGTTTTAGTTCTCACACCAGTCACATGACTGATCTGGAGTTTATTGTTTTAACCTAAACTATGGGTGCCCCTATTTTCCGCACGGGCAGCTAGTAGTTTTGGTTTTGCAGATTTATATTCACATGATCCTGATTTACAGCTGGAACGATATCCGGAAAGCTCTGTATCCGTTTATCTCTTTCAGTTGTGTATTGTATTATTTTTTCGCTGCTATGAAATGTATTGTAATCTCTGATATTTAGTGAGTGTGCAATATTGATTTATACTCTGTATATTCTTGTATTCTGATGGAATTGTTGTAATTGACAATGAAATGTTCTTCTGTTTGCGTTCCGATGTGGCTTGTTCTCAATTCAATCCGTGCTTTCCTTACCAGGGAAGTTCGGGTCGTTATATTAATTCTTCTTCTTCTATTCTAATAATTCTTTCTTTTCTGTCTCACCCTCTAATTTCTTTCTTATAACTATCTGCATTTCTGTGCAATTTGGGTTGGATGTGAGTTATGATTGTCAACACAGAGGGTACGGGAAAGTCACTAAGCTTATACGTTTTGCGCGAGCGCAAAGCCGAACTAATGTACCCCCTATCCCCGCCACCACCCCCGGGCCCAAGAATGAAAGAATTCTATGTTATGTGTGAGTTAACAGTTTCACATCTATTCACCAACCCCATAAGCTAATTCACAGGCTCAATCAAACTCAACAGGTCAGGTTAAACAAACAGGTTGGTATGTTACAGTGGTATCATAGCTATTGGTTTAATAATAACCTTGGCTCTGTGGCATAACTCGATAGAGATTGGGTTACTAATACCCTAGATCGGGTTGAGTGTATATATATGAGAGCATATTTGTAATTTTTATATACAAATGTTTTATACTGTGTTGGTTGATCGGTTCAAGTGTTGAAAAGCAATGAACTGGTAATGGAAACAATATTGTTTTGTAATGAGGGTAGATGAAATAATTTTACCCAAACTATATTTTTATATGGGAAAACAATAATTTTATTAAATTATTGAGATATTTTGGGTTTGATTGATTTGAATGGAATTCAAATTGGAGTAAAATTTTGAATTGAAACTTAGCCAGGTTAAGTAAATTTAAATTAGGAAATGATTTTGAAATTTAACAAAGTAGATTTGAAATTGGAAATTTAATGAATGATAATTAAATAGAAGTCAATCGGATATTAATCAATTGTTGTTCAAATATGTTAAACCAGAATAGATATTAATGTTTAATATAAATTTAATGATTGGTTGAGTTGGTTGTGTGTTATTTGTTATTTGAATGTTAGATAGGTTGAATATAAAAATTCATCAGTGGTTTGATAAATTGTTGAACGAATTGAAAACTGAATTCCAGTGTAATAATTTGTATGAATCGAATATGATTTGAAATTAATGATTTAATCTTGTGGTTTTATTTGGAAATGTGTGTAGTATACTAGTTAATAAGTAGAATATTATTTAATAATTTCATATATCTATTATTTATATGTTGAATTGAGTAAGCACAGTTGCCAAATGGCTGAAGGATTGATTTTGTAGAGTCGATCACGATAAATTGAGCAAGCATGCTCCATAGCACTCGCATAAGGTACGGCTACACGAAAATTTAAAATTTTGGGTTTTTCTTTTCCGACCAGATGGGTCGATGTACATATATTATTTAATCCTGCGATATCGCAGATGTCACTCCGTGCAGGGGAGACTCTGCCAAATTTTTCCGGGAATTTAAAATGTTAGTTTTTTTTTGATATTTTTGAAAATATATATTAGCGATATTAAATGGGATTTTAATTTATAATAAATTGGATTTTGGAAGTTAGTGGGTTTGTAACATCTTTCTTACCTTGATAATTTCGGGGACGAAATTCATTTAAGAGGGGAAGATTGTAATGTCCCATATTTCTGGTGGTCAAATATTTAATTCGTTATATTGTTTTAATTATTTATTCGAATTTCAAATGGATTTTAATATTTTAATTCGTTTATTAAAACGAGTTCGAACGTTAAATTTATGTATAATATAATTCAAGCTCGAAATGAAGCAGTAGTTCGTAATATTGAGTTTTGAACTTCAATTGAATATGCAGGATCCGATATAAGTCGGATTTCCATGAAACAAGAAACGTTGGAATCTTGTTGATTATAATTTTCATATAAAAGAGAAAAATTTAGATTTCATGTTATAGATTGTTAGTTATAACCAAATCAAGTTTTAAAATAATCGCTATGGAATTTGTTAATAAACGATAATGTTATTTAATAAATTTAGAATGGTTTTTATGTAATTTGGAAAACGGTTAACTCGAAATTGATGATATCGAGCTGTATAATTTATGTTTGAAGTTATATGATAATTTTATTTGGACATATTCAGTAAAAATAATTTATTATTATTTAATAAAATTGTTTTGGATTTAATTTAATATTTAATCGGTATTATATGAGCTGTAAGAACTGTTATTTTTCAAACGACCTCTATTTCTGAAAAAAGAAAATTTACTGAGACTGGAACATCAAAAAGTAGCATTGTGTCTATTTTCACTGCCCTTGAAGATCAGGTATTGCGGTGCATATATTTAATGCTAGCGTAGAAAGCAGCAGAATAAAATGTAAGGACCATATAAAAACTAACCTACCCAATTCAAAGTAAAATATATAAAAATAAATAACTTCACACACATGATCCGCCTGCCTATTTCTTAATCACTAAGGAAGTTGAGCCTAACTATATTTTTCTGTCAGCCTATATTTGAAAACAGACGGATGTAGTTGCACATGGCCATGTATAAAACGTGCACAACCTGTTCTGAATATATATATATATATATATATGCAAACCTACATCGGAGTCAAGCTCATGCCTTTATCCTACACTACGTGCTATGAAAGGAATGCACATATTAATTAATGCGGGCCTACTTAGCTTCTTCGGCCATTCCTATATTATATGCAACCAACCTGTGTCCACATGCTAATTTAAATAAATTGTTATATAAATGAAAGAGACAACACTCACAAATTGAACTTCAGGCCTACCTAGGCATATGAAATAACAACAACATATATAATTTAGTGAAAAGTGGCTGAATCAACAATACAATACACAGACTAAAACTAAAACACAACTACTCTATATGCTAGTTGCACCATTAAAACATGCAAGCCATACAAAATTCCTTGCAACCCAAGCTTCTCTACTGTAACACCCCATATTTTTAATGATACTAAAAGAGGATAAATTAAATTATAATTAATTTAATACTCAGAATTAAGGAAAATAGACTATGCCATTGCGTCCATCTCGAAATTCTGGTCAAGATAGACATTTGGTTTGCGTAAAATGGACATCGTATGAAGAAGTTATGAGGGTTTTAAGTCTGTATACGTGGAGAAGAATTGTATATATAAACATGAGTTAGAGATGGGTCAAAATCTTATCCAAACAGTTCGAATTTGAAAAATAAAAAGAGGCAGCAGATTTCCCGCTCTAGGGGGTCGACCCCCCTAGAGGGGTGTCGACACCGGGGTAGACCCCCCATAATGGGTGTCGATACCAGGGTCGACCCATCCACAGGGGTGTCGACACCCCTAGGGATGACGTGGCAGTCGGTTTTAGAGGGTCTGGCAGCTATATATACGTGGTCATTTCTCTTGTTTTCTTCATTAAGAATTCATGGTAGCCAAACTCTGCCGGTGTCTGAACTGAACTGGATCCATTAATCTCCTTCAACTATCAGCTTTGCAAATCAAATCTAGAGATTCAAGATCCTTTCTTCTTCTATTTTCTAATCCTAACACAGTGAGTTCCTAGTTGCTTTTAGATTTGAATATTTAAAAGTGAATATGACACGACTATGACTTGAATTTGTTCATATGCCTAAATTATATCAGATCCATTGTAAAACATGAACATATGACATTCTGAATTGGTTAGGATTTGGATCTAAATCTCTATCTTGTTGGATCTATTGTAACCCTTATGGCATTCTATGATTTGTGCTAGATCTATTTTAACTATTGATCTAAATCTCTATCTTGTTAGATCTATTGTAACTTCTATCACATGCCATGATGTGAATCTTAAACCTTAATTGTGTAGATCTACTTTTAAACTATTGGATCTAAATTGCGTGGACATCAGATCTAGATTATTATCTTATGCCTATTATGTTAGATCTGAATAGTTGGACATCTAAATGGTTAATTTAGATCTTATTACGCTTACTATGACATCATAGTTATGTTAGAACTAGTAATTGCCCCAAGTTCATCAGTTTTATGCTCATATTCCCACCTTATCACCATGCTAGTTTATGTTCATGCCAAGTTGTGTTAAAACAATCACTTTGATTATATTCCTATTATTTTCCCTATTATCGTTTATGACTAGGCTATTGTCTAGCCTGGGCATGCCGACAATTTTGTGAGTGCACTAGTTAAGGAACGGGATAAAAAGGTTAATATTGACATAGTTTGAATATAAGCATCATTGGACATATAATTCAAATTTGGTGAGGTAGGGACATAATCACTTATAAAGATATAGGTAAGAATTGGATAAGAACGGAATGCCTAGTAATTACAACTAATTGTGATTGCACTTATGACACGAGATTAGGTTGCCTTAGTGGTGGAAGTCGGCCTGGACTTGACCGACATATCCAGCAGCCACTAATGTTGAGCCTAACGTGAGAGGTCTAAGTGCGTAAATACGAATCGGGCTATGACACGAGGTTAGGACCAACTTGTGGAATAAGATTGCCCGGACCCAACCAACATATACAACATCCACAAGTTGTAGGCCTAATGTGGGTGGTCTAGCCCATTATAAACCATAAATGGACATGTTAATAAATTGGACTACTTAACCAAATCTAATCCATAGGGATTATATGATTGTGAATTAAAGTTAGGGTTAAGTAAAATTGATTGGATAGTGGATGGGTTAAGCAAATCTGGAGGGGGTGGGTAATATTTACATATAGGCCCACAAACTTAACCCGATAAGGTTATGTAATTAAAAACACCTAGTGGTATACATAACCAGAGGAAATAATAAAGTTATGTAATTAAAGACACCTTTTAGGGTAAGCATAACTTATAGAAATAATAGGGTTATGTAATTAAAGACACCTAGTGGTATACATAGCCAAAGAAAACCTAGTGGGGCATACAAGACAAAGGGGAGAGCTTGTATCATATTGTGTGGGACCCGTTTCATCTAGTAACCCGGAGTAAGTATCAAAACATGTACTTCGTACTAGGCTGGAGAAGGGGCACACTTACTGGACTGATTGTAAGAGATCCAAACATGGAGGACGGTGTAGGCGGTGCAAACCGACCAGGCCATGTGCGTGCTTGAGCCGGGCAGATGGGGATAAGATGACCGTGACACCTGTAGATATGGGGTTGTGCATATCAGCGATGGGTTGCCACTTTAGGACGTGATACATCCTACTGTGGGGCCGACACAGAGTATCTACGGAGTAGGGAGCCGATTGGTTAGGGTAGTAGTTAGGGTACATTTGGACGTATGCCCAAGTCCACCACCTTACAGTGGAAGGGATCATCTCATTTTGGTTATACCAGTAATCGCGCAGAGTAGTCATTAGAGAAGCGTATATACGTTATCCTGTCTACCTTGTCACACCTACCATTTATGCAGTGATCTCTCTTATCCACTTTATATGCCTGTCATGCTACTTTTATTTATTTACTTGCTTAAAGTAACTAGACTCGCCAGACTTTATGTCTGACCCTTTTGTTACCTTTTCTTTCTTCCGTTCCCCCTAGGTTCTCAGGGAGGAAATACTCAGGCTTAGTCAGGACTCAAATATCATCTTGTTAGAGCTGCTTTCGAAGTATGGCTCAAGTTCTTATCTCTACTATGGCTTTGTCTCTTTTATTTGGGGAATTATGTTTTCTTTTAAGTATTTATGTACTATGATGGTAAAAAACAGAAGTTATATTGTTGTAATGGTATTTTGGACCACGATGCATGATTTGTGTTTGAAATAAAAATTTGAATTTCCGCTGCTATCTTAATTATATCTGTCTTGTTATATTCTGTGTTTGTTTACCTATAACGCTTCACGAAACTTAATGCATTCCCTTTGTGAGTGACGTTAACGGACGTGGGGTATCACGTTTGGTATCAGAGCTGAAGGTTACCAGATTAGATAAAAGTTTTTGAAATTATTCAAAAAGGCTTTGAAAGAAAGCATTTAAAAAAGAAAAGTCTATTTTGAAAAACATTCCCAAAAAATCCATATGTAATATCCTTTGGTCCTTTGTCTAAATCTCTTCCTTTTCCTTTTTCAGCTTGTTTGGGGAACGAAACATTCTTAACATCCTAGAGGGCGTCACGATACCCGTATGGTTCCATACGTATTGGGAGGCCACGACGCCTGCTGAAGGCCAAGGAAACATTCCTCTCCCAGCTGCACCAGTCATTCCTCCTCCTCCAAGAGCATATAATTTCGACAAGATCTACAAAGACTTCCGTGCTATGGGAGGGAAGCCATTCCATGAGAACGAGACATTCGTAGAAGCGCGGAATTGGCTCAAGGAAACCGAAGACTTGTTCGTAATCTTTGAAGTAGAGGATAGAAGGAAGATTCAATTAGCCGCTTGGCTACTGAAAGACAAAGCCTCATTTTGGTGGGAAGTCACCCAAGTTGGACGTCCGGTCGAAACTTGGGAAGATTTTAGACAAAGATTTGAAATGAAATTTCTGTCCCAAGCTGAGAGAAGCATGCAGATGGAGAGGTTCTTAACACTCAAGCAAGGGAAATTGACGGTGAAAGAGTATGTGAACAAATTCAACCAGCTAGCAAGGTTTGGGTTAGAGCTGGTGGATACGCCGCACAAAAGGGTTTGCGATTTTCTAAAGACCTGAATGAACCCCTTCAGGGTTAGCCATGTCCCATATTCCAATGGGGGCCACTTTTGAAAAGCTTGTCGATATGGCCCTAATGCATGAGGAAGACAAGGGATAAAAGAAGTAAGGAAAGGCTGAGGAAACATCGTGAAATAAGAAGGTGTGACCCAAGAAGGGGCAATAGCAACAACAACAGCAGAAGAAAGGTGGAAAGAATGACAAAGGCAAGGATAAGAGAAAATATCACAATTGTAGGAAAGAGGGCCAGTTGGTCAAAGACTGTAAGTGAAGGAAGAACTCTTGCTACCATTGTGGAGAGATCAGACACTTTTCTAGGGAGTGATTGAAGAAATAGGGATCGTAGGGATAAGGTCAAAGGGCAGGGACTTTTGGAGGGCAGGTGCATGCTCTCGCGGTCAGTGCTCCTGATAGAGGTAAAAAAAATTCCGTGGAAGGTTTAATTTCTCTTTCTAATCATCCTATTAGAACACTTTTTGATTCTGGCACTTCACATTTATTTATATCTAGTTCTATGGTTGAATCTCTGCACTTAATTACTAGTTGGTAGCGGATCCCGTAGTTGTTTCAAACCTCGTTGGTGGTTCGGCTCATTTATCTATGATTTTTCAGGGTTTGAAATATCCGTGTTAGGCATCGAATTTGAATGCGGCGCGTATATGCTCGGGTTTATGGGCTATGGGTTGATTCTAGAAATGGATTGGCTTACCACGTATGGTGCCATTCTGTATTGTGAGAAGAGGGTTGTTAGGCTTCTGACTTGTCATGGGAGGACCCTCGAGATTCCTTATGACCCACAAGGATCGGTTATGCTTAGTTTCCCAGAGTCTCTTGATGCATCTACCGATGATCTGCAATCTGTTCAAGTAGTCCGATATTATTCCGATGTTTTTGATGAGGTACGAGGTTTACCTCCAAGGCGCGAGATCGACTTTTATATATATATCTGGTGGACAATGCAAAGCCAGTTGCATTACCAGTAAGCCATATGGCTCCAAGGGAAAGGAGGGAGCTGAGTAAGCAAGTAGGGGAGGTACTTGAGAAAGGGTTTATCAGACGAAGCATATCTGAATGGGGTGCTCCATTTGTATTCGCAACTAAGGCGGATGGTTCGCTTCGTTTGTGTTCTGACTATAGGGAGTTGAATAAACTCACTAAGAAGAATAGGCACCCACTCCCGAGGATTGTTGATTTATTTGATCAGCTTGTTGGTGCCTTGGTATTTTCCCACTTAGACTTGGCCATGGGATTTCATCAATTGAGGGTGGATGAATACAGCATAGATAGACTGCTTTTAAGACTCCAGATGTTTTCTTTGAATGGCTAGTTATGCCTTTTGGGTTGACGAATGCACCCGCCTATTTTGTTGATTTGATGAGTAGGGTGTTTTAGGAGTTTCTAAACAAATTTTTCGTGGTCTTTGTTGATGATATTTTGATCTTCTCCAAAAGCAAAGAAGAGCATGCCCAATATTTGAGAGAAGTCTTGAAGACTCTCTTGCGCATCAGCTTAAGGCGAAGTTCTCCAAATGCCATTTTTGGAGAAAAGAGGTGAGATTCTTAGGGCATGTGGTCTCCAAAGAAGGGATAGCTGTAGATCCCACAAAGATGGTTATAGTGCAAGATTGATAGATTCCTAAAAATGCAACCGAGGTGAGAAGCTTTCTTGGGTTGGCAGGATATTATAGGAAGTTCGTTAAAGACTTTGCAAAGATATCAGCCCCATTCACTAGGCTGACAAAGAAGAACTTGGCATTTTCATGGGATATACACTTTGTTATTGCTTTCCAACATTTACAGAGGGCTCTGACAATATCCCAGTCTTGACCTTGCCCGATGGGAACAAAGTGTTTATGGTTTACACCGATGCGTGTGGTATAAGGCTTGGCACAGTTCTGATGCAAGAAGGGAAAGTGGTGTGTTATGGGGGTAGACAGTTGAGAGTTCATGAGAAGAACTACCCCATCCATGATCTAGAGCTAATTGCCATAGTATTCGCGCTTAAGACGTGGCGCCATTATTTACTTGGAGTGAAGTTCGAGTTATACACCGATCATAAATCTCTCAGGTATCTGTTCTCGCAGAAAGATCTCAATTTAAGGCAACAACGGTGGATGGAGTTCCTAGCTTCTTATGATGTTGAGATTGCTTATACCCTTGGCAGGGGTAATGTGGTGGCAGACGCACTAAGTAGGCGGAGGATGGCCTTGAGTCCTCTGTTTGTGGAGAGGAAGAGCTTGGAGTTCATATCGGCTTTTGATTTTAGACCCTCCATCGAGATTTTGACTGATTTGTTTGCATCCTTGGAGATACAACCAACTCTTATGGATTAGGTAGGAGCTTCGCAGTAAGGTGACCCACAGATTTTAGACATCATGGAAAGGCTCATAAAAGGGGATATTTCTAGTCACCTCAGTAGATATGCCATAGATGAAAATGCGTGGTTGCAACGAGAGTGAAGGCTTTGTGTTCCTCAAACTAGAAGCTTGATAAAGGTAGTCCTAGAAGAAGCCCACCACTCTAAGATGACTATTCATCCAGTGGTGACAAGATGTACAGAGACATGAAAAGAGTTTTCTTTTGGGCTGGGATGAAGAAAGATGTGGCAGAGTTCGTTTCTCAATGTTTAGTTTACCAGCAAGTTGAAGCCGAGCAAAAGAAGCCCGGTGGTCTACTTCATCCTTTGGAGGTTCCTCAGTGGAAATGGGAGAGCGTCTCTATGGATTTCATAGATAGTTTGCCTAGATCGAAGAAAGGCAACACCAGTATCTGGGTTATGGTAGATAGACTCACTAAGAGCGCCCACTTTATTCCAGTTAAGAGTAAAAGGATGGCATCATGGTTGGCAGCAATTATGTTTGTGAGATAGTTCGTCTTCATGGAGAACATTCCAGCATCGTAAGCGATCGTGACCCTATCTTTACCAGTGAATTTTGGAGGATCTTGCAAGAAGCATTAGGTACACAGTTGCGTTTGAGCACTGCTTATCATCCTCAGACTGATGGACAGACGGAGAGGGTGAACATAATTCTAGAGGATCTTTTGAGGCTGTGTATCCTAGATTTCGGAGGGACTTGGGAAGAACACCTTCCTTTAGTAGAGTTTTCCTATAACAACAGCTATCAATCAAGCATCGGCATGGCACCCTTCGAAGCATTGTATGGACAACCCTGCAGATCACCAACTTGTTGGTGAGAATCTACAGAAAGATTATTACTTGGACCAGGTATGGTTAGGGAAACATCCAAAAAGATTGACCTCATTCGACGACGGATGAAGACAGCTCAAGATAGGCAGAAGTCCTATGTAGACAATCGAATTTGAAGTGGAAGACTTAGTTTTTGTCGAAGGAACGCGGTTAACTTCGGATCGGTAGGGAAGTTGGCACCTAGGTTTGTGGGACCATTTCCCATAATCGAAAGGATTGGCCAGATGGCATATAAAGTAAAGCTCCCAGAAAATCTATCTGGTGTTCATGATGTTTTCCACGTTTTCCATCTGCTTAAGTGCATGCATGACACCGCGGAAGTTGTTGAGCCAAGTATATTAGAGGAAATGGAAGTAGAACGGGAGGCGACGGTCAGGCGAGTTCCATCCCGTATTCTTGGATCAGAAGTTAAAAGGCTACGCAATAAAGAGATCAAATTGCTAAAGGTTCAAAGGGTAGATAACCCGAAGGATGCAACTTGGGAGACCGAAGCTAAGATTCGTGCTTCGTACCCTTTTTTTTCGAGGGTATGTTCTTAACTCCTTTTTCCAAAAGTTTTATCTGTACTTGTTTCTATCATTTGAATATATCTTATCCATAGTATTTTTGACCTTTAGATAGGAATCCTATGGATGTAAACATGTGTTTGAGACATGTTATGTTTGATGGATGCAAGTGGAAGCAAGTGTTTACTAGTGGATGCCTGTGGACATATACACACACATTAGGGACTAGATCGGCTCAATCACTCTCATACTGCATATGGATGTGTGTGCATTCTTCTTTCTTTTAATGGATGTAAATGGATGAATCATCATATGGATGTTGCATTTGGACGGATGATTATGCACACATATAGAACTTACCTGTTATAATTGAATTATTTGCATACATATTGGATTCATGACACTAACATACATTGCATTAAGGAGGTCAGTTGAATCAGTAGACTGCCTGATCTTCGCATTAGTATTAGGACATATTCACACACCTCTGCATATATTCATATAAGCATTAGAAGTCTTTAAGGACAATCGAAGCCAATGATTGATGGATGAGTAGATGGATGATGGATGGTAGGATATGCATTCTTCTCAACTTAGAGATTTCGGGGATGAAATCCTTGGAGTAGGGATAATGTAACACCCCATATTTTTAACAATACTAAAAGAGGATAAATTAAATTATAATTAATTTAATACTCAAAATTAAGGAAAACGGACTACGCCATTGCATCCATCTTGAAATTCTGGTCAAGATAGACATTTGGTTTGCGTAAAATTGACACCATATGAAGAAGTTATGAGGGTTTTAAGTCTCAGAAGAATTATATATTTACACATGAGTCAGTGATGGGTCAGAATCTTATCCAAAACAGTTCAAATTTGAAAAATAAAAAGTGGCGCCAGATTTCCCGCTCTAGGAGGTCGACCCCCCTAGAGAGGTGTCGACACCGAGGTCAACCCCCTTAAGGGGTGTCGACACCAGGGTCGACCGACCCATTGGGGTGTCGACACCCCTAGGGCTGACGTGGCAGTCAGTTTCAGAGGGTCTGGCAGCTATATATACGTGGTCATTTGTCTTGTTTTCTTCATTAAGAATTCATGATGGCCAAACTCTGCCGATGTCTGAATTGGATCCGTTAATCTCCTACAACTATCAGCTTTGCAAATCAAATCTAGAGATTCAAAATCCATTCCTCTTCTATTTTCTAATCCTAACACATTGGGTTCCTAGTTGCTTTTAGATTTGAATATTTAAAAGTGAATATGACACGACTATGACTTGGATTTTTTCATATGCCTAAATTATATTAGATCCATTGTAAATCATGAACATATGACATTCTGAATTGGTTAGGATTTGGATCTAAATCTCTATCTTGTTGGATCTATTGTAACCCATGTGGCATTCTATGATTTATGCTAGATCTATTTAACTATTGATATAAATCTCTATCTTGTTAGATCTATTGTACTTTCTAACACATGCCATAATGTGAGTCTTAGACCTTAATTGTGTAGATCTATTTTTGAACAATTGGATCTAAATTGTGTGGACATTAGATCTTGATTATTATCTTATGCCTTTTATGTTAGATCTGAATAGTTGGACATCTAAATGGTTAATTTAGATTTTATTATGCTCACTATGACATCATAGTTACGTTAGAACTAGTAATTGCCCCAAGTTCATCAGTTTTATGCTCATATGCCCACCTTATCACCATGCTAGTTCATGTTTATGCCAAGTTATGTTAAAACAACCACTTTGGTTATATTCTTATTATTTTCCCTATTATCGTTTATCACTAGGCTATTGTCTAGCCTAGGCATGCCGCCAATTTGTGAGTGTGCTAGTTAAGGAACAGGGGAAAAAGTTAATATTGGCATAGTTTGAATATAAACATCATTGGACATATAATTCAAATTTGAGAAAGTGGGGACATAATCATCTATAAAGACATAGGTAAGAATTGGATAAGAATGGAATGCCTAGTAATTACAATTAATTGTAATTGCACGTATGACACGAGGTTAGGTTGCCTTAGTGGTGGAAGTCTGCTAGGACCCGACCGACATATCCAGCAGTCACTAATATTGAACCTAATGTGAGAGGTCTAAGTGCGCAAATATGAATCGAGCTATGACACGAGGTTAGGCCCAACTTGTGGAATAAGACTGCCCGGACCCGACCAGCATATCCAGCATCCATAAGTTGTATGCCTAATGTGGGTGGTCTTGCCCATTATAAACCATAAATGGACATGGTAATAAATTGGACTACTTAACCAAATCTAATCCATCGGGATTGTATGAATGTGGACTAAAGTTAGGGTTAAGTAAAATTGATTGGATAGTGAATGGGTTAAGCAAATCTGGAGGGGGTGGGTAATATTTACATATAGGCCCACAAACTTAACCCGATAAGGTTATGTAATTAAAAACACCTAGTGGTATACATAACCAGAGGAAATAATAAAGTTATGTAATTGAAGACACCTTTTAGGGTAAGCATAACTTATAGAAATAATAGGGTTATGTAATTAAAGACACCTAGTGGTATACATAACCAAAGGAAACCTAGTGGGGCATATAAGACAAAGGGGAGAGCTTGTATCATATTGTGTGCGACCCGTTTCATCTAGTAAACCGGAGTAAGTATCAAAACATGTACTCCATACTAGGCTGGAGAAGGGGCACGCTTATTGGACTGCTTGTAAGAGATCCAAACGTGGAGGACGGTGTAGGCGGCGCAAACCGACTAGGCCATGTGCGTATGTGAGCCGGGCAGATGGGGATAAGACGACCGTGATCTCCCTTATCCACTTTATATGCCTGTCATGCTACTTTTATTTATTTACTTGCTTAAAGTAACTAGACTCATAGACTTTATGTCTGACCCTTTTATTTCCTCTTCTTTCTTCCGCCCCCCGGTAAGTTCTCAGGGAGGATACACTCAGGCTTAGTCAGGACTTAGATATCATCTTGTTAGAGCTACTTTCGAAGTATGGCTCTAGTTCTTATCTCTACTATGGCTTTGTCTCTTTTATTTGGGGAATTATGTTTTCTTTTAAGTATTTGTGTACTATGATGGTAAAAGACAGAAGTTATGTTGTTGTAATGGTATTTTGGACCACGATGCATGATTTGTGTTTGAAATAAAAATTTAAATTTCCGCTGCTATTTTAATTATATCTGTCTTGTAATATTCTTGTCTGTTTACCTATAACGCTTCACGAAACTTAATGCATTCCCTTTGTGAGTGATGTTAACGGACATGGGTTGTCATATCTGCCCCATATATACACGCTCACACTACTACTGTATTTTCTTCGAGCAACCATGAAACAAACCCATTTCTGCCTATCTTTATTTCTAGATTCATGCAAGCAAAAATTTAAACCAGAAACTTCATGCATGAAAACAAACAAATAAAAATGGAGAGCCTTCATCTCAAAATGAAACTAATCTTAGACAAAAATAAAAACGGGATTTTGGATAGGGAGTAGCGCTGGAGGGAGGGCACGCATTGGTGACATCAGTTCCGGTGGTCGGGGAAATTAGCAGTAGAGTGGATGAAGTGGAGTGGTTTATTTTGAACGTGATGGCGGCACAACGTTGCTGGCAGGGGAGTGAGTCGTTTCTGCACTGGATGTGGTGGACCCAGATCGACGTCCGGTGGAGGAACTGAGGGTTAGCGATCAAATTTCGGTAGGCAGCGTGAGCTCTGAACACGGTAATACACGATCTGGAAAGAATGAAAGGAAGGAACTGGGTTCATGCGTTTTCAGGCAAGAGGGGGAAGGATGGGAGAAGTGGATTGGACTGATTCATATTTTTAAAAAAAGGCAATATATACGCATGCTTCGAAAAGATGGTGGATGTGTGAGATGTTTTCTGAGGAGTGTCGTCGTTTACTGGAAACATGAGAGAAGCGGAGGCGTGCAACACTAGTTGTGGCACCAGTGGGTGGAGCTCCGTTGGTCGGGTATGGGTGCAGTGTTGAGTCGCGTTTTTAAACAGCGACGGTGGGTTGATGAGATGAGTTGTGTGGCGCCATGCATGGGAGGAGTTGAAAGTTTGGCAATGTAGTTTCTCCCGAAGCAAGTTTAATGCAATGAAAAAGTTGCGGGTTGGTTTCATGAAGCATCAGGCATTTTTATGTTGGGGAAGGATGCATGTAAAGGCCTGCGCAACTACTACTTACGTGATGGGCTTGACACGAAAAAAAAGTGTTAGAAGAGCATTCGAAAGTAGCAGGTAGAGAGAGGGGTAGTTTCAACGTGAAGAAGAATACGGGAAGAATGGCATGTTGTAGCGTGGGTTTTGAAGGCTAGTAAATGGAGTATTGGGCGGATAGAAGTGAGCAGGCAGGTTCCGTGCATAAAGAAGTATGGCAGAAAGAATGTGGGAAGCTGGAGGATATTGTTTCAATCTAAAGTGAGGTAGTAGTTTTTAAGCGTAAAGAAGTATGTATGGCTGAACGAATTTGAGAAAGGTCATTTAGAAAATAATATATGTAATGTCCCGTCTTTTTGACCGCTTCAAATCAGTAATTAAACCAATTTAAAACGTTCAAATCGACGAATCATTATTTAGCTTACAGAGTTTAAAATACAGAAAAAACACAGAATAAATAAATAACACAATATTTAATAGCGGAATAAACTTTTATATATTAATAAAAGTTTTGGTACAGGAATTTCCTATATAATGGAACTAGAAATACATTTTTAGTATAAGAAATTATGTTTACTAGTTTGAAATCTTCAGAGTACGCAGTCTATTGGAATCCCCAGTTTTGCCAATCTTCAAATCCTAACTTGTATCTCTAAATCTGCATTGCTCGGGTCTGACCTGAGCATTCCATGCAAAACATAAAACACTAGAGTCAAGATTAAATCTTAGTTCAAGTAAATTAATTTCAGTATAAACTGAAATATAATAGTTAACCCTGAAACAAAATAGACGTTGGATGTATAGGGACGACGAATCATAGAAGCCTTCAGTGTACGCGTGCACACTGCCTCGGCATCACATAACCAACGAATACAAGTGCAAGTATATGGATACAGTGCATAGGCCTAGGCAAACAAAGGTTATAATGCAACTGGGTGCATGTTCAGGTCAGTGGCAGCCACAAACAAATCTAAATAAGACAATCAGGAGAAAAGTATAAAGGGGTACGAAATGGAGTGAGCAAAGGGACATGACCACATGAAAACCCACTCTTGCAGTAGCATGAAATCAATGCAGGTTACAATATATATGTAATTTATAGTTAAACAAGGGATAACACACGCAGATTTGAGAGAAATGAGGTTTACCAACAATATCCACACACATACATGATGCGGACATGAGTGCATTGTTATGAACGAGCAATTTCTAATTTATGCCATGATTTTGCAACATTCAGACTGTTTAAATATTACACACAAATAAGAGTCAAATTATTTTAAACTGGGATCAAGTTATCTATCTAAATCTGACATATTCATTTTTCTTTTGTACGTTGACATACATTATATTGGAAACAGAACTAGAATCTAGTTTCTCAAGATGAGTTCAAATGTGTTAATCATATAGAACAAGTTGTTAATGATTTCGATGACCATGTAACTGTATGAAAGGGTATTAAATACCAAATTTTCATCGTGTATACCTAAAACAAAAAAAATATACACGTACAATTTGCAATGCAAGGTACCAGTTCTTGTTTATAAGAAAAGGATAGGTACAGTTAAATCATGCAGCAGTACATATCCACATATGGAAAGGGAATACTTATAGTAAACGCAGGCATGATAAATGTCATCGAAATGGTTAGATATAATTAAGAGAAAGGGAATGGCCAGTACAACATGGATAAATGTACAAAAGATTTTAAATGTTCATATACATAAACCAGATGATGTGAGACAACCAATCCAATTTAGATGCTAGCCGCATATACAGGTGCCATTAAACTCATATTTGTCTGATATTTACCCATTTGTATGAACTGATTTTAAACCCATTTCCATGAAATGATTTTTAAACCCTTATAATATACTCATGATCTTTCCAACACCATTCACGTTATCTGTAAAAATCAATGGGTCATTTAATATATAGGTTAGTATGAAGCATCCATGGAGTAAGTATTTTCATGCTCAAAGTGTTCACACGCATATATACATATATCACCATACATCCTGGATTTTCAACTAAATAAGGGTAATTAAATACAGCTAGGCATAACATAGGATTATCATGGAGTATCGCACATCTTTCTTGCCGTATTAGTAGGATAAAATTTAAAAGGGAGATTTTGTTCTTCATGCAAACATTTCAATTTCTAGTGACAGACAACTTGCTAATAATTGGAACTCTTGTATGCACAAGGAAGCAAATGTAATATAATATAAGATAGTATTAACTTCACAATATCTATAGGTACGTCATCATATATTCAGATTGTTTATTTATGTTTAAATCACGGATATCAATTTCATAACTACAAGAATATAATTACGAAATAAAAGTAGGGGCAAAAATAATCATTTCAACAATTACTGCTACTTTATTTTTTCCACGTTAGATTGCTAAATTCTTTCCAAGCCCAAGACTATCTGTAAAAGCTCTCAAAGTGTGACCATCTAATAATATTATATCCTAGTACTTAATATGTTAAGTAATAAAGAACTGTTTGTAAACCATTTGATCATATTCACATACACAGTTCAAAGGTAACGACTGGGTCTCGGTTTCACAAAATAAAGGACAGTAGCATGGAAAGCATGGACGGTAGGGGTAGAGGCACACATGTTCACATCACAACCGTCCTTTAGATTGGTTATGCAAACACCCTAGCCTGGGTCATGGTCACTCAGATTTAAGGAGAAAAATATATGAGATAGCAGCAATATTAAGTGTCACGACCCTTAAATCCAAAGGCAAATCAACAAAACATACCCATACTATTATACACAGTTTTATATTAGTGTTTAAACTACTTGAAGAAAGACTAATCGTGAGATTAACTCACTTGTTATCATGCATGCATTGTAGTTAACTGTTATTTGAGGAGGAAAACTCATCTAAATATTTTTAGAACTAGAACTTGGTTGAGCTTCTCTCATTCAAGAAGCACTAAGTGCGTAACACAAGGGACATGGACTATTAAAAAAGCTTCTTTAATCTTTAGTTTATCAGATTAAAAATATGACACTGAAATGATTGAATTTCACATTTGAATGAAACAAGCTTAGTATAAACACTTTTTTTTTTATAAAAGGAGACTCCAGTGACAGTCAGTATGAACTCAATTCTCCATTAAAATAATTTGTTAAGTTCCATTGAAAGATAAATAATCTGATACACCTATGGTGACACCATGGTCAAAATAAGGGTTCAGCATGATTTTAAAACTGTTATTAGCATTTTTTTTTAACAAAACAACATTATCCAAAAGCAAGTAACAAAATCATACACCCAAGCACCCACAACAAACAGCTACTATATTCCTAGTTCATATTGAATCAAATTACTTGAAACGGTGATTAATCAATCGTGAGTACAAATACTCACCTACGACCGCGAGCTCGAAGGTGACGTGTGCTAGCAGCGATGGAACGTGGAGGTGCTCGACTTTCCAGTGGCGATTCAATTTAGCAATTGTGCTAGGGTTTCGATTTAGGAAAAAAATCGATCTTTGATGTGCCTCCGATGTTTCAAATTCATGGAGACAGCGATGACGATTTGATGTTGGAGTGGGCGCGACTCCAATTTGTTGCCGGGGAGGGAGAGAGTGCGATTAAAGAAGTTATTTGGGATTCTAGATGGCTTCAGTTTCGGCCATTACAATGAAGAAAGGAAAAGAAAATGATTTTAGCTGAGACAAAAATTAGGGGAAAAACCGTGATTTTTATAGCAAAAAAATGGCGATGGATAAGAAGAACGTCCATTCTGCAGGTACAAGTAGGGTGACATGTTTTCAATCGTAGGTGATGGTCTGCTGTACGTCGCAACTTGGGAAGGAAGGAGTTGAAGTAGGATGAATTGGGGTGGGTGGTTTCTGCATGCAAAATTACTTGGTGCTGATGGAAATAAAAGAGTGATCCTTATGGAATTAAATTCTACCGCAATTTTTGAGTTACACATTTTATTGTTGTTCTGACACAACCGAACTCCAAATGCTACGAAACTTGGCATGCTGCTCCGTTTTCACATTCTGAATCCATAAAAATTCATTTGGTCGAAACCCGACATCGTTTAAACAACGTTATTATTTTAAATTCCATTTATTTGTTGGTTCATATTTGAAATACAACCTACCACCAAAATAACTCCGATTGGCTCCAATTTCTAAATATAGCAACAATTAATACACACAACAATATATTTAATTTTTCAACTTATAATCCAAGTATCTATATAAATTCGATTATTAATAATTAAATCTTTAATTAATCCCACATACCAGTTGTCGAAATTTCTGGGACGTTACAATCTTCCCACTTTAAAACTTTTCGTCCTCGAAAAGGAGAGATCGTTAGAGTTATACCAATGTATACTTCACATTTTCATATTCGTGTGAAATTTCCCTACAGCTAATTTAAATATCGATGTTTAAGTCATCGATCTCTTTGTTTATTCATCATATTCAATTTACTCAGAATATCAAATTTTCTTTCTTATAGTTAGAGATCCAAATTTTGATCAAACATGATTTTCTTATCTTCCAAATCGGGTTTTTATTTATTTCCCGACTTTATAAACTATATCCAATTGCCTCAGACCAATTTCTATCTCACTTTATTTCGAGATATCTCCCAATTCTCATTTTTATCTAATCTTCTAACAAATTCAAAGTCGTGTAATTTCTTTTCAAAATCAATCCCGTTTTAAATTTTAAGTTATGCATAAGTTGAATCAATACATCTCAAACTATTCCAAATTTCACTATAACATCATCAGTCAACATTACTTGCCCATCATTGCAACTGCAATGGATTTAGGCTTAGTGTAACACCCCACGTCCATTAATGTCACTCACGAAGGGAATGCATTAACTTCCATGGAGGTTATAAGTGAATATAGAACAGAAAAATTACAACAAGACAGATAGTAAATACTACTTGGAAATCTAAAACTTCATTTTATTGCAGCGGAAATTAAACATGTTTGTTACATCATAAAACCATAGATCATAACCAAGTACAATATCCATGTTCATAAAAACAAAATACATAATCCCATTACATAAATAGCCATTAAAAAGATAACAAGCTAGACTTTACTTCAACGGTCCAAGCTTTCCAAAGAGAGATGAAGCAATTCAATCAAACTCCACTAGAGCTGGGCCCAACCTGAGGACCTGGAGGGGGAAAAGGGATAGAAATAGAGGGGGTCAGACATAAAGTCTGGCGAGTATGATAATTCTAACAATACTATTATCAAAATAACTAGACTAAGGCATAAGCTGGAAGACAAGTAAATGTCTATGAACTCTTAGGAAGATAAAGATAGCGTTTAAGATAACGTTAAAGATAACGGTAAAGGCACACCTAATTACTAACGAATGATTACTACACTGCACCGCACATTACTACACTGCACCACACCAGTCACCCTATTGTTTGATCCCACTTGCTTCACACAGAAACTTTATAAATAGCCTTACGTACCCCTAGCTGACTACATAGGTGCCGTCTGTCCCTATCTCCACTAGGTGTACCCCACTACCCACTTTCGATCGGCTCCCTACTCGTAGATACCCGTGCTGGCCCCACAGTGGGGTGTATCACTCCCCTAAAGTGGCAACCCGATACAACTTGAGAATGCATGGCTTATACCTACACGATGCAACAACGTCTTACCTACCAGCCCGGGTCCACACACGCATACGAAACCCGTTGGACTTGCGTTGCCACCGCTCCCCGTTTTGGCCTCTTACAGTCAAACCCAGCATGCGTGTCCCGTCCTCGACTTGGGTCGAGCCCACAAAGATACGTTTGGGATACTGGTCGAAATGGGCCCCCACAAGCTACCCACCTAAGTTTGTCACTAGTATATCTCACTTAACCCTCTTAGTCATGTTCATTTACATGTGTGTTTGGTTAAGTCTTACTAATCGTATTTCACATGCCACTAAGGGCACCCCCTAGATTCCTCATGCCACCCAAGGCACCTACTTAACCCCCATGTCCCACCTTACATGTTTATCTGGTTAAGTATTTCTTAATTCATTCAGGCCATAACCTCATAAAGACCTCTCACATTAGACTGGCATTTATGGCAGCTGGATTTGCCGGGCGGGTCCGGGCAGTCTTACACCATAAAAGAGTCTAACCTCGTGTCTTTACAACCGTTATGCTTTAGTTTAGGCCTAGGACCTCTCACATTGGGCTGACATTTGTGACCACTGGATTTGCCGGGCGGGTCCGGGCAGGTTTACGTCACAAACGAGTCCAACCTCGTGTCCTAAGCATTGATTAACACTTAAAATCTTTTACCCCAATTTTAATAATTCCCTATTCAAATTATTAATTAAGTCAACTTTTAATGATGTCCATAATTGACTCAATTATGGCCATCCACTTATGGCATGCAAAATCATATCAATTGCACCCCAACTTTTTAATATTAAATCCTTAATATTACCCCTACCCCACGTTTATACGTTCGCTTATTCAACGCATAATATAGGCTAGACTTGTATAGTCTAACACCTAGCACAAAGATAAATTATCACAACATATAGACAATTAAAATAAATCTAATCATAATAGGGGTGAAACTTGCATAAACTACACATGTTAAGGATCAAAAGGTGTCAACTTGTTAAATGTCTCAATTTATATGATATGATCATAGCCCAAATCTATACATAAACTTGTATATGGGGTTTTAGGCAACATAATGATGGGGTGAACTAGCATAGGATATCACATATGTCATAGCATAATTCTAGATGTCATAATAGATGTCTTGGTATATGTTCATAACGTTTCTAATCAATCTAACTTGCATATGTGACTTGTCATATAGATCAACATAACCCAAACATGATGATTTAATTAATATGAACTAACTAGCATAGATGGTAACATCATGGCCTTTTTAACATGTATGATTCATCACAACTTAGCATAGAAACTTTCAACATACATAACATCATCATAGCATGATTTACAACATATAAGATATCATCATCACATAACATTGGATTTACAATATACATGATAGCAAAAAGGGGTTTACAACAACATATATGATAATTCACATCATCTACTCATAATCCATTCATAACTCAACCTAATTAAAATGATAATATTCTTGTTAAGATCATCATACTCACAATTTAGAGAAGAAAAGAGAGAGTTTTGCTTTGCTTTAGGGTTGAGAGAATTAGAATTGAATTTGCTTTTCTTCTTTCTTAGTTGGCGGCGGCTCCATTGATTTCCATGGCGATGGTATGACGGTAACTATTCTATTTTAATTAGGTTTAGGGTTAGCATTAGGATGTATTTATAGGTGTAGGAAGTTATTTAGGACCATTAGATTAACCCTGAACCATGAGAACCAATCAAATGCAAAATCTGCATTTGAGCGAATCGGCCCACGGGTTGACAGCCAAACATCCTGGATTAACCCCTAGTCGACCCAGCAAAGCTCGGGTCGACCTCAAAAATGGGCCGGTTCGGTTATTCCCCCTCCCAGTTCTCTGTTTTGAACTTTTTCGCATATTTATTTATTTAATTTTTAATTTATATATATATATATATATATATATCAATATATATTTCTCTGCGCAACCAATTTTACTTAATTCTTTTCTAAAAATTAAGTATACTTTAATTTGTGAATTTTAATGTTATAAAATTACGGGGTGTTACATTCTCCCCTCCTTAAAGGATTTCATCCCCGAAATCTCCAAGTCAAGAAGAATGTATATCCTATCATCTAATCGTCCATCTACTCAACCATCAAACACCAGCATCCATTGTCCTTAAAAGACTTCTAATGCTTTAATGTTTATATGCACAGTGTGTGTATATGTCCATATCTAATGCAAAATTAGGCGGTCTACTGATTCAGTCGACCTCCTTAGTGCAATTCATGATAGTGCCATGCGTCCAATATGTATGCAAAAGATTCCTAATGATACATATTAATTCTATATGCGTGCACAACCATCCACCCGAATGCAGCAACTATATGATAATACAACCATTATACATCCATTTTACTAAATACATCCATATATATGCAATATGCAATATGAAGCGACTGAGCCGATCTGGTGCCTAATAGTGTGTGTATATGCATCCACGAGCAACCACTAGCAAACACTTGCATCCACTTTGCATCCAACATACATAACATGACTCAAACACATGTTTCAACCATAGGATTATCCTAACTAAAGGTCAAAGATACTAGCGAGAGGATATACTAAAGATAAGATAAGTACAAGCTAAGCGATAAAGGAGAAATTAAAAGACATACCCTCAAAAAGAAAAGGGTATCGTGAACGCATCTTCTCTTCCGTCTCCCAAGTAGCGTTGCTCTCATCATCTCCCCATTGCACTTTGACTAGTCTGACCTCTCGATTCCTCAACCTCTTGATCTCCGACCCAAGAATGCGCGTAGGAGCTCGTCGAATTGTCGCATCACGCTCTATCTCCACCTCTCTAAGAAAGCTCGGCTCTACCACTTCCGCAGTCTCGTGCAAGCACTTCCTCAAATGTGACACATGGAATACGTTGTGTACACCACTAAGTCTCTCGGGCAACTCCACTCTATACGCCATCTGTCCAATTTTCTCCTTAATAGGAAACGAACCTACAAATCTTGGTGCTAATTTCCCAACGGACCCAAAGCGAACAACGTTTCGTAATGGAGACACTTTGACAAAGACCATGTCCCCAACTTCAAACTCGAGATCTGTCCTCCTCTTATCCGCATAAGATTTCTGCCTATCCTGTGCAGCTTTCATCCTCCTTCGAATCAAGTCGATCTTCTCCAAAGTCTCCCTAATCATATCGGGCCCAAGTAAGATCTTATCCGTAGATTCCCACCAATATGTAGGTGAACGACAAGGTCATCCATAAAGAGCTTCGAATGGTGCCATACCAATGCTGGACTGAAAGCTGTTATTATATGCGAACTCCACCAATGGAAGATGCTCTTCCCACGTACCCCCAAAGTCTAGGATACATAGCCTCAACAGATCCTCTAGAATGTGATTCACCCTCTCGGTCTGGCCGTCCGTCTGAGGATGATATGCGGTGCCCAAACATAACTGAGTCCCTACCGCCTCTTGTAAGCTTCTCCAAAATTCGCTAGTGAAAATAGGATCGCGGTCGCTCACTATGCTAGAAGGAACACCGTGAAAACGAACTATTTCTCGAACGTATACGGAGGCTAACCATGGAGCAGTCCTCTTACTCTTTACGGGAATGAAATGGGCGCTTTTAGTAAGTCTATCTACTATAACCCAAATTCCCGTATTACCCTTCCTTGATCGCGGTAACCCATCCACAAAATCCATCGAGACACTTTCCCACTTCCATAGTGGAACCTCCAATGGGTGAAGCAACCCACCGGGTTTCTTTTGCTCCGCTTTTACTTGTTGGCACACCAAGCATCTAGCGACATATTCAGCTACATCTTTCTTCATGCCGGCCCAAAAGTAAACTCTCTTCATGTCTTTGTACATCTTGTCCCCGCCGGGAGGAATGGTCATCTTCGAATGATGTGCTTCGTCAAGAATAGTCTTACTTAGGTCATCGTCTTTTGGTACACAAAGTCTACCATCCCTACGTAACCAACCCTTATCGTCTAGGGTATACCTACGGAGATGGCTTGATGACTCCCCTCCTTTGAGTTTTTCTACTAACTCAACCAACTGCGGGTCGTCTCGCTGTGCCTCGCCAATCCGTCCCAAAAGCGTAGGTCTGACCTCCAAGGATGCTAGCAAATTGGGTACGAAGTCAACGGAAGGTCTAAAGTCAAACATCGAAATGAATTCTAAGCTTCGCCGCTCAACAAACAAAGGACTTAAGGATAATCTCTTTCTACTTAAGGCATCTGCCACCACGTTACCCTTGCTAGGGGTATATGCTATCTCAAAGCCGTAGGACGCCAAGAACTCCATCCACCTTTGCTGCCTTAAGTTCAAGTCCTTCTGAGAGAATAGGTATTTTAGCGGTTTGTGGTCAGTGAATAATTCGAATTTCTCGCCAAGAAGATAATGACGCCAAGACTTAAGTGCGAAAACAATAGCAGCCAACTCTAGGTCATGCGTGGGGTAATTCTTCTCATGCGCTCTCAACTGCCTTTCACCATAGGCTATTACCCTACCCTCTTGCATTAAGACTGCGCCTAGTCCTGTCCCAGAAGCATCAGTATAAACGGTAAACGGCTTACTCCCGTCTGGCAATACTAAGACTGAGGCTGAAGTCAAAGCTCTCTTCAAACGTTGGAACGCATCATCACAATCTACGTCCCATGTGAAAACTAGGTTCTTCTTCGTCAAGCGTGTCAATGGAGCCGATATCTTTGCGAAGTCTTTGATAAACTTCCTATAGTAGCCAGCCAACCCCTAGAAACTTCTCACTTCGGTAGCATTTTTAGGAACCTTCCAATCTTGGATGGCCACCACCTTCGCGGGATCTACAGCTATCCCTTCTTTGGAAACCACGTGTCCTAAGAACCGTACTTCCTTCCTCCAAAAGTGACACTTAGAAAATTTAGCTTTAAGCTTATGCGCTCGAAGAGTCTCCAACACTTCCCTAAGATGTAGGGCATGCTCTTCTTCATCCTTAGAAAAGATCAAGATGTCATCTATAAAGACTACCACGAATTTGTTAAGGTACTCCCTAAACACCCTACTCATCAAATCAACAAAATATGCTGGGGCGTTTGTCAAACCGAAGGGCATCACTAGCCATTCATAGAAACCATCCGGAGTCCTAAAGGCAGTCTTGTCTATGCTATCCTCAGCCACTCTCAACTGATGGAACCCAGTGGCTAAGTCCAACTGCGAAAACACTGAGGCGCCAACTAACTGATCGAAGAGATCGTCAATCCTCGGCAGTGGGTGTCTGTTCTTCTTAGTAAGTTTATTAAGTTCTCTATAGTCCACACACAGTCTAAGGGACCCATCCGCCTTCGTGGCAAATACTATTGGAGCACCCCACTCCGATATACTTCGTCTTATGAACCCCTTCTCAAGCAACTCCTTCACTTGCTTATCGAGTTCCCTCCTTTCACGTGGAGCCATGTGGCGTACTGGCAAAGATACTGGTTTCGCATTATCCACAAGATATATTCGAAAATCTATCTCCCGCTTCGGAGGCAAGTCCTTCACCTCCTCAAACACATCCGAATATTCTCGGACCACTCTAACAGATCGTAGATTTTCCTCAGACGCGTCAAGCGATTCTAGATAACTTAGCATAACCGAATTTATGGGATTACAGAAGATTTCGAGAGTGTTGCCAAGGCGAGTCACGAGCCTAACTACTCTCCTTTCACAATCAAGAACGGCCCCATTTCTGGATAACCAATCCATTCCTAAAATTAGCCCATAGCCCGTGAAGCCCAACACATAAGCATCACATCTAAATTCAACGCTAAGTATGGAAATTTTCAAATCCAAACACATCATGGACAAATAAGCTGAGCCCCCTATTGGATTCGAAACAACTAAGGGATCCTCTACTAAACTGGTGTTTAAGTGCAGTGATTCAACTAATGATGTAGAGATAAACGAATGTGATGCGCCCGAATCGAATAAGGTACGGACACGATGATCAAACAGAAAAACTAAGCTTTCAACAGAAATGGTTCTACCTCGTTCTTGCAGCGGTGGGACCACGAGAGCCTGAACTTGTCCCCTTGCCCGCCCTGGTGCCATAAGAGCCTGCACCTGTCCTCCTGAGGTAGCTCCTACCCTCTGCCCCTTCTTTGGGCAGTCCTTCACTAAATGTCCCGCATCGCCACAATGAAAACAGTCTGTCTTCTTTTTCTTTCGGCAATCCTTGCTGAGATGGCATGGTGTCCCACAGTTAAAACATTTCTTCTTTCCCTTGCCGTTATTGTCTTTACCACCCTTCTTGTTTTGCTGTTGTGGTTTCTTCTGATCCCCCTTCTTCTCGGGTGCCTTATCAGCTTTAGTGCTTTTCTCCTCATGCATGAGCGCCATTTCTACTAACTTTACAAAGGTGGCCCCCATCGGGATGTGGGTCATAGCCAACCCTTGCAATGGTTCATTCAAGCCATTCACGAACCTTAGAGCCTTCTTCTCCGGTGTGTTTACTAAGTCCAAGCCAAACCTTGCTAACTGATTAAATTTATTGACATATTCTTTCACTGATGAGCTTCCTTGCTTCAATGTCAAGAACCTTTCCATTTATCGATTTTCTTCCGCCCTTGAGATAAACTTCGCCTCGAACCTACGTCTGAAATCCGCCCAAGAGTCAACAGGACGCTCCCCATTAGTGACCTCCCACCAAAATGAGGCCTCTCCCTTCATCAACCAAGCTGCTAAACGAACTCTCCTCCCTTATTCTACATCAAAGATTTCTAGCAATTTTTCCACCTCCTTAAGCCAATCTCTAGCTTCCACAAACGTTTCTGACCCTTGAAATGGTTTTCCACCCATAGCCTTGAATTCCTTGCACGTCTTCGCAAAAGTATCTACGCGAGGAGGAGGAGGAACGGGTGCAACTGGTGGTGGAGGAACATTGGCTGGACCTGCAGCGGCCCTAGCCTCCAATAGCCTCCTATACCATCCTGGTATCGTTACACCGTCGGGTAGATTAAGATCTTCAGCCATGCTGAAACGAAAAAGGAAAGATTCAAAATGGAGAATTCGAAAGATAAAGATATGTGGCTATTGGGGATTATGTTTTTCTTAAAAACTTTTCTCTTTAAATTTCTCATTAAAACATGTTTTTGAAAACACTTCTTCCAAAAATAACTATTTTTCTAAAGTATTTTTATATGTTCTGCTAACCTTAAGCTCTGATACCACGTGTAACACCCCACGTCCATTAATGTCACTCACGAAGGGAATGCATTAACTTCCATGGAGGTTATAAGTGAATATATAACAGAAAAATTACAACAAGACAGATAGTAAATAGTACTTGGAAATCTAAAACTTCATTTTATTGCAGCGGAAATTAAACGTGTTTGTTACATCATAAAACCATAGATCATAACCAAGTACAATATCCATCTTCATAAAAACAAAATACATAATCCCATTACATAAATAGCCATTAAAAAGATAACAAGCTGGACTTTACTTCAACGGTCCAAGCATTCCAAAGAGAGATGAAGCAATTCAATCAAACTCCACTAGAGCTGGGCCCAACCTGAGGACCTGGAGGGGAAAAAAGGATAGAAATAGAGGGGGTCAGACATAAAGTCTGGCGAGTATGATAATTCTAACAATACTATTATCAAAATAACTAGACTAAGGCATAAGCTGGAAGACAAGTAAATGTCTATGAACTCTTAGGAAGATAAAGATAGCGTTTAAGATAACGTTAAAGATAACGGTAAAGGCACACCTAATTACTAACAAATGATTACTACACTGCACCGCACATTACTACACTGCACCACACCAGTCACCCTATTGTTTGATCCCACTTGCTTCACACAGAAACTTTATAAATAGCCTTACGTACCCCTAGCTGACTACATAGGTGCCGTCTGCCCCTATCTCCACTAGGTGTACCCCACTTCCCACTTTCGATCGACTCCCTACTCGTAGATACCCGAGCTGGCCCCACAGTGGGGTGTATCACTCCCCTAAAGTGGCAACCCGATACAACTTGAGAATGCACGGCTTATACCTACACAATGCAACAACGTCTTACCTACCAGCCCAGGTCCACACACGCATACGAAACCCGTTGGACTTGCGTTGCCACCGCTCCCCGTTTTGGCCTCTTACAGTCAAACCCAGCATGCGTGTCCCGTCCTCGACTTGGGTCGAGCCCACAAAGATACATTTGGGATACTGGTCGAAATGGGCCCCCACAAGCTACCCACCTAAGCTTGTCACTAGTATATCCCACTTAACCCTCTTAGTCATGTTCATTTACATGTGTGTTTGGTTAAGTCTTACTAATCGTATTTCACATGCCACTAAGGGCACCCCCTAGATTCCTCATGCCACCCAAGGCACCTACTTAACCCCCATGTCCCACCTTACATGTTTATCTGGTTAAGTATTTCTTAATTCATTCAGGCCATAACCTCATAAAGACCTCTCACATTAGACTGGCATTTATGGCAGCTGGATTTGCCGGGCGGGTCCGCGCAGTCTTACACCATAAAAGAGTCTAACCTCGTGTCTTTACAACCGTTATGATTTAGTTTAGGCCTAGGACCTCTCACATTGGGCTGACATTTGTGACCACTGGATTTGCCGGGCGGGTCCGGGCAGGTTTACGTCACAAACGAGTCCAACCTCGTGTCCTAAGCATTGATTAACACTTAAAATCTTTTACCCCAGTTTTAATAATTCCCTATTCAAATTATTAATTAATTCAACTTTTAATGATGTCCATAATTGACTCAATTATGGCCATCCACTTATGGCATGCAAAATCATATCAATTGCACCCCAACTTTTTAATATTAAATCCTTAATATTACCCCTACCCCACGTTTATACGTTCGCTTATTCAACGCATAATATAGGCTAGAATTGTATAGTCTAACACCTAGCACAAAGATAAATTATCACAACATATAGACTATTAAAATAAATCTAATCATAATAGGGGTGAAACTTGCATAAACTACACATGTTAAGGATCAAAAGGTGTCAACTTGTTAAATGTCTCAATTTATATGATATGATCATAGCCCAAATCTATACATAAACTTGTATATGGGGTTTTTAGGCAACATAATGATGGTGTGAACTAGCATAGGATATCACATATGTCATAGCATAATTCTAGATGTCATAATAGATGTCTTGGTATATGTTCATAATTTTTCTAATCAATCTAACTTGCATATGTGACTTGTCATATAGATCAACATAACCCAAACATGACGATTTAATTAATATGAACTAACTAGCATAGATGGTAACATCATGGCCTTTTTAACATGTATGATTCATCACAACTTAGCATAGAAACTTTCAACATACATAACATCATCATAGCATGATTTACAACATATAAGATATCATCATCACATAACATTGGATTTACAATATACATGATAGCAAAAAGGGGTTTACAACAACATATATGATAATTCACATCATCTACTCATAATCCATTCATAACTCAACCTAATTAAAATGATAATATTCTTGTTAAGATCATCATACTCACAATTTAGAGAAGAAAAGAGAGAGTTTTGCTTTGCTTTAGGGTTGAGAGAATTAGAATTGAATTTGCTTTTCTTCTTTCTTAGTTGGCGGCGGCTCCATTGATTTCCATGGCGATGGTATGACGGTAACTATTCTATTTTAATTAGGTTTAGGGTTAGCATTAGGATGTATTTATAGGTGTAGGAAGTTATTTAGGACCATTAGATTAACCCTGAACCATGAGAACCAATCAAATGCAAAATCTGCATTTGAGCGAATCGGCCCATGGGTTGACAGCCAAACACCCTGGATTAACCCCTAGTCGACCCAGCAGAGCTCGGGTCGACCTCAAAAATGGGTCGGTTCGGTTATTCCCCCTCCCAATTCGCTGTTTTGAACTTTTTCGCATATTTATTTATTTAATTTTTAATTTATATATATATATATATCAATATATATATATATATATATTTCTCTGCGCAACCAATTTCAGTTAATTCTTTTCTAAAAATTAAGTATACTTTAATTTGTGAATTTTAATGTTATAAAATTACGGGGTGTTACACTTAGCAACCCTTAAATCAGTCTTCTTACATTCAATCCATCTAATCCTTTCCAACACTCATTGAAGAGCGTAAATAACATTTCCTCAAAATTACAAGTTGTCGACTTGAAAACTTTCCAAGATCCGAAATCTTTAAAAACTTCTATACAGAAAATTTTGCATTATTACTGTAACAACCCGAATTTTAAACAACGTGTTAAGACAAGAATCAAGGCAGAAATAAATTATAAAATCTGAATCAGGATAAACGGGTTGCTCCATTGCGTTCGTCTCGGAAAAATACGTGAAATAGAGTCCGAAATTTCGTAAATCGGAGTCCGTATGATCCAGTTAAGGCCAAACGAAGTTTCAAGAAAATTCAAATCCGAAAACAGATTTGAAATTCAGCCCAGAAAGAGAAGGCGGGAAAATTCCCGCCAGACACACAGGGTGTCGACCCCTGGGTCGACCCCCCTCCAGGGGGTCGACATGGGTGTCGACCCATGGGTCGACCCCCCTCCAGGGGGTCGACATGGGTGTCGACCCCTGGGTCGACCCCCCCCCCCCGGTCGAACCAACGACCTGGTGCACCTGCTTCTGGTTTTGGCTCCTGGGTCTTGTTTTGGAGGCTTGTGACGATTTTTGAGGGTTCAGATCTATCCTAGGGTTTATCCTACGGCCTAAACTACCTCTAATCCCTATAAAAAGACCCCTAGACCTAGCCTAAACCCTCATTAATCATTCCTACAACTAAATTCTGCCAAAATGTTTCTTGATCATGGCCTCCACTCAAAACCCTAAGCCTCCATCCTCTTGTCATAAATTCAATCTTCATTCACATGAGAGATTACATGATGATATGAGTGATTTCAAGTTTGTATGAGAGTTCATAAGTCGCATACTAGCCAAAGTTGCAACCTTTCTACTTCAAGGCAAGGATTTCTATTGGTATTTGCTCAAGGGTTTCATTTGGAGCTTATCATTTGGGGTTTTTGGTGTTGCTTGAGTGGCTTCGTCTCAATCTTTGTATTATATGTCGTTTTATTGCCCTCATAGCATTGTAAGCCCCCTCCTACTCTTAGATATTAACTATAAAGTTAAATGTTCATGTTGCAAGTTTTGGGTTTGAACTTGAGTAGGTTACATGCTTAGAGACTATCATGTTATGTGTAGATTTATCCTATGCATATTCGTAAAGTCATCACCTTGATGTTGTGGGCTAGAAGCTATAAGCTTTATGTTGAAATGTTGCATTATGCAACATAAGAACTCTCTTATCCCTTAAGTTAACTTGCATAGAATGCTATATGCGAACTTCTAGCCATTTTTCTATGTCATCTATTACCATGATTCACCTATATGCTAAGTTTTGGGGTTATGCATGTTTTTGGGGCTTAGTAATGTAACATGCAAGTTTGTGAACACATTATGTCTCATATGCCACCATGTTTAACTTGCGGCCTTATACCCCTTTTGTCATACCTTTGCCAAGTTCCTTCTTTTAATCCATTATGCGTTGTTGCGAATGTATAGGCGAGTTTAAAAGCGTTGGGGTTACGTTATGGGTAAACTTTAATGACATGAAACATGATTTGGGTAAATTGGTATAAACATAACAACATGTAATTTTGGCTATAAACATGGAACTTGAAAACTTGACATGTATGGGTTGTAAGTGTAATAAGACACTAGACCAAACATGAAAGTGGCCAACTCGAGGTTGGGTTGAGTTTGTAGCATAAATCTACCCGGACCCGCCCGGCTTAACTAGTGGCTACAAACAATAGGACCCAATGTGAGTAGTTGGTCATATAGCACTTAAAACCCGAGGTTAGACTAGGTTGTGGTGTAAATCTACCCGGACCCGCCCGGCTTAACTAGTAACCACAACAAAGTCTAATGTGAGAGGTTGGGGTGCATTAATCTAATTAATGCCACATGATAAGGTTAAGTAAATTTGACTAGTGACACTTAACCGATATGACATGAATGGGTAGGTTAAGTGGGACCGGGCTTGATCTCTTAATGACACTTAACCATACAAGACAATTAGGGGATGGGGTTAAGTAATTTACACCTAACTAATCCGACTTGGTAATTAGATGGGGTTAAGTAATCCACGCTTAACTAATCTAAACACGGTAAATTCGATGAGGTTAAGTAATCCATACTTAACTAATCCAACACGGTAATTAGATGGGGTTAAGTAACCTAGACTTAACTAATGTAAAACACAGTAATTAGATGGGGTTAAGTAACCTTCACTTAACTAATCTAAACACGGTAATTCTATGGGGTTAGGTTAAATACTTAACCGATCTAAACTTGGTAATTCAATGTGGTTAAGTAACCAATACTTAACCAACTTAACATGATAATTTAATGAGGTTAAGTAACTTATACTTAATCAATTATACATGATGATTGGATGAGGTTAAGCAACCATACTTAACCAATCTAATATGAGAACTTGATAGGGTTAAGCCATAAGACCGTTTAAATATACTTAACCATTCTAATACGATTAGTGGATGGGGTTAAGTTGACTTATACTTAACCAATCCGACTCGATAATCCGATGAGGTCAAGATAATCTATGCTTAACCAATCTAACACGATAATCTGATAGGGTTAAGATAAACAAATACATAACCAATTTGACTTGAGGATTGAATAGGGTTAAGTCATGAGCTTCTTGGTATACTTAACCAACTTGTAGGGTTAGGTCTTGGACTTGAATACTTAGCCAAATCTTGACATGATTCGTAGGCAAGTTAAGTCATGAACTTAAATGACAATACTCAACCCATTAGACAAAACCCTAGTAGAGGAACTAGGTAGAAAATCGTAGTTAATCAAGGGTAACGGGGAAATGAAGCTAAGTGGTAAACCTTAGTTAAGTATAACTAAGTAATAATTCTTATCCAAGGACATGGGACTAGTTCATGAATAGATGAGTAACCCGGTACGGTAGGTCATCGCTTAAAACAAGAGGAGGAGCAAATTATCTGACTTAGATAAAGGCTCCAACGAACTGGGTGATGAAGCGGTAGCTTCGGGGGACGTGAGGGTACTCTTGGTATCCCTCTGTGAGGTGGCAGATGGTCCATGAAACCCGGCCTCACAGGGGTTAAGGTCTGCGGAAGAAGAGCCAAGAGTATGCCTTGGTTGCTATGCGAGCGACCTAAAGACTGGGATGGATTAGCGTGGAGTCGACGATACTTGATTTTGCCCTGGATAGCACGTCGCCGACTACCTACCATCTTTAGTCAATCATGTACGAACGGAAAGGCAGGGAACCCCCAACAGACCATGTTCTTGCTATCAAGTCATGGGTGAGGTTGGCCCATAGGAAAGTGGGGCTATAGTGGGGCCGGGATGTGGTTCTCATACATGATTTTTCTTGGATTTCCTTTTAGTAGTTGAGGGAGGGGTCACGTGGGACCATAGCCACGAGTACAAAAACAGACCTTGATATCTGCATCAGCAGACGACTTAAAGCTCCCGACCGAGTTCCGTATTTCTTGATTTGCCCTGGCACGGAACTCGGATGGCACATTGAGGAACATGTGCGTCTAGACATGGAAAACGATTCACGACACATACGCGGGATAAAGGGAGCGGTTGACGGGTGGCATAATCCCTAGTGGTCCTAGGTGGCTTGAACCCAAACCGAGACACGGAAACGTTCATTAGGTAGTATAATCCCTAGTGGTCCTAGGTGACATAAATCCTAAGTGAACATGCGATAGTTCATGGTAAGAAAACATAACCTAATCAAGGGTAGCAGTCCAAAATAACCTCAAGGATAAAACATTTACATGGGAAAGCCCGTATGGCCTACGGCAAAGGACTGAACTTATACATGGGAAGCAACATACGAGTTGGGAAAACCTACATACGCTATATATTAGGTTGGCATGGACCATTACATGACATTGGGCAAGAAGCATTCATAGTTAACACATGACGCGGGGTGGGATACTAGTACGCGGGGTGGGATACTAATACGAGGGGTGCATAGCAAATATACATGATAAATACCGTGGAATGTTATACATGATAGATACCTTGGGATAGTATACTTGATAGAAACCTGACGATATGATACCTTGACTTATCTTGACACCGTAGTTTATCATGACACACTTGTTTATCTTGGTACAGTAGTTCATCCTATTATTTTGGATTAGCGTATCTATCTTGTCATCATACTTATGTTCATCTCAGTTCATCATGCCAGTTAACTTTACTAGTTTATATACTGATAGTAGATAGGGCTTACCAGTCTTTATGACTGACCCCGTTTTCTTTCGCCTCTTTGTCTTCCGTTTCCCCCCCAGGTTTTCAGGGAGGAAATGATGTTGTTTAGTTCGGACCTCTTATGCTTGAAGGTCATCATGTATAGCTTGGTCTTCTCTTGGCTATGGCTGCTTCACCGTTTTATTTTGGGGAATAATTTATGAAAAGGTTTTATGCTTCTTTACTATTGCAAGACGGGTTTTGATGTATTCTGATGTAAAAGGCTTTAGACCTTATTTTACAAGGTAATGAAATTTGTTTTACTTCCGCTGTTTTATATATGTTCTGTCTTGTAATATTTCTGTGCATGTTTACCTCGATAATGCTTCACCAAACCTAGTGCATTCCCTTTGTGAGTGACCCTAGCGGAGGTGGGGTGTTACATTTGGTATCAGAGCAGAAGGTTACCAGACTGGGCAAAAGTTTTTAAAACCTTCTGAAAACTATTTGAAAAACCGTTTACAAAGAAGCATTTTTCAAGAAAAGTTTTTAAAGGCTATTCCCCAAAAGCCATTAGCACTATCCTTTGATTCCTTGATTGAATCTCTTTTCCTTTCTTTCCTCCATCTGTAGTCACAGTAGTTCTAACTGTGACTAATCTTTGTCTAGCCACGTAGGTGTTTTCCGTACGATGGAGGTGGTTCTCGAGAGACCTGTTGCCGTGGTACAAGGAAGGATAATAAGAGTAAGGATAAAGGACGCGAGCTTAAGGATAAGCAACTTGTTGGTATGGCTTAGTCCATCAAGGAGGACAAGGACAAGATCATCGGAGAGGGCAATTGTACGCTCCCATTTCTAGGGTACCTAAAAGAGATGGTACCGTTTCTGGTAAAAGTTTAGTCGTTCTTTTCTATTATCTCGTCCAGACTTTGTCTTGATCATCGTATCATTTAAGTCTGCTTGGATAGTTCAGTCTCTGCACCTTAGTACTAGAATGGTAGAGGATCCCAGTTTTTGTCCCAAAAATCTGGTTGGAGAGTTGGTCCATTTCTTCATGACTTGTTTGGATTTGAGAATGACATGTCTCGGCTACGGATGGATTCTAGGGATAAAGTGGTCACCCAATAAGGGGTGCCATTCTCGGTTTTGGAAAGAGGGTAGTTAGACTCTCGACTCACCTTGGTAATACCCTCGAAGTCTCGTATAACCTTTTGGGTTCTGTCATGGTTAGTTACCAAGAATCTCGGGATGCAGTTGTTGGTAATCCGTTCGAGTAGAATTCGCCGCTAAGTCGGATGGTTCATTCCGCTTGAGCTTGGGTTATAGGAACCACCCTAGTAAGTGCACATGGTAACATGGATTGGCATCGGTAAACGAGATCCAGAATTCACTAGTGAATTTTGGAGAGCTTGCATGAGTACGCAGATATGTTTGAACCGAGCATACTAGGGAAAGAATAAGTGAAAGTGAAACGAGAAGCGACAGTGAAATGAGTTCCAACTCATACCTTGGAAATAGGAATCAAGGAGCTACGAAATCATGAAGTTAAAGGTGGTCAAGGCACAATGGAATCAAGCTCATGGAAATGCGGCTTAGACGCGCGCATCATATCTCTTTCTAAGAGTATATCTTTGATCCTTGGTTTTTCCTGTAGAGCTTGCTCGCATGTTATCTTTTGGTGAATATCCTCTCGGTCCTGTTTCTGTTGCAAACCCCGTAGGGAGTTTACCTTGTTTATCTCCTCGATCCTATCGTGAGAACCTTAGGTAGAATCCTATGGATATAAACATGTGCTTGAAACATGTTATGATTGATATGGTTGCAAATGGTTGCAAGTGGTTGCTCGTGGATGCGCGAATACACATTAGATACTAGATCGACGCACTCACATTTCATATTGCATATGCACGAGTGTTTATACCTGTTTATGGATGAAATTGAATGTGTTATCATGTGGATGTTGCATATGAATGAATGGTTGTGCACACATATAGTGTTTAAATGACTAGGACTATTTGCATACATGTTGGACTCATGGCACTAAACATATTTTGCATTAGAAAGATCATTCAGGCCTGATCATTAGCATTAGCTAAGGAGCATATACACACACGTTTTGCATATGTTCATATGGCATTAGAAATCGTCTAAGAACAATGGTTGCCTGTGGATGATGTTTTGAGTAGATGGATGATGGATGGTAGGATACGTTCTTCCTAACTTGGAGATTTCGGGGACGAAATCCTTAAAGGAGGGGAGAATGTAACAACCCGAATTTTAAACAACGTGTTAAGACAAGAATCAAGGCAGAAATAAATTATAAAATCTGAATCAGGATAAACGGGTTGTGCCATTGCGTTCGTCTCGGAAAAATACGCGAAATAGAGTCCGAAATTTCGTAAATCGGAGTCCGTATGACCCAGTTAAGGCCCAACGAAGTTTCACGAAAATTCAAATCCGAAAACAGATTTGAAATTCAGCCCGGAAAGAGAAGGGGGGAAAATTCCCGCCAGACACACAGGGTGTCGACCCCTGGGTCGACCCCCCCTCCAGGGGGTCGACATGGGTGTCGACCCATGGGTCGACCCCCCCTCCAGGGGGTCGACCCCTGGGTCGACCCCCCCCGGTCGAACCAGCGACCTGGTGCACCTGCTTCTGGTTTTGGCTCCTGGGTCTTGTTTTGGAGGCTTGTGACGATTTTTGAGGGTTCAGATCTATCCTAGGGTTTATCCTACGGCCTAAACTACCCCTAATCCCTATAAAAAGACCCCTAGACCTAGCCTAAACCCTCATTAATCATTCCTACAACTAAATGCTGCCAAAATGTTTCTTGATCACGGCCTCCACTCAAAACCCTAAGCCTCCATCCTCTTGTCATAAATTCAATCTTCATTCACATGAGAGATTACATGATGATATGAGTGATTTCAAGTTTGTATGAGAGTTCATAAGTCGCATTCTAGCCAAAGTTGCAACCTTTCTACTTCAAGGCAAGGATTTCTATTGGTATTTGCTCAAGGGTTTCATTTGGAGCTTATCATTTGGGGTTTTTGGTGTTGCTTGAGTGGCTTCGTCTCAATCTTTGTATTATATGTCGTTTTATTGCCCTCATAGCATTGTAAGCCCCCTCCAACTCTTAGATATTAACTATAAAGTTAAATGTTCATGTTGCAAGTTTTGGGTTTGAACTTGAGTAGGTTACATGCTTAGAGACTATCATGTTATGTGTAGATTTATCCTATGCATATTCGTAAAGTCATCACCTTGATGTTGTGGGCTAGAAGCTATAAGCTTTATGTTGAAATGTTGCATTATGCAACATAAGAACTCTCTTATCCCTTAAGTTAACTTGCATAGAATGCTATATGCGAACTTCTAGCCATTTTTCTATGTCATCTATTACCATGATTCACCTATATGCTAAGTTTTGGGGTTATGCATGTTTTTGGGGCTTAGTAATGTAACATGCAAGTTTGTGAACACATTATGTCTCATATGCCACCATGTTTAACTTGCGGCCTTATACCCCTTTTGTCATACCTTTGCCAAGTTCCTTCTTTTAATCCATTATGCGTTGTTGCGAATGTATAGGCGAGTTTAAAAGCGTTGGGGTTACGTTATGGGTAAACTTTAATGACATGAAACATGATTTGGGTAAATTGGTATAAACATAACAACATGTAATTTTGGCTATAAACATGGAACTTGAAAACTTGACATGTATGGGTTGTAAGTGTAATAAGACACTAGACCAAACATGAAAGTGGCCAACTCGAGGTTGGGTTGAGTTTGTAGCATAAATCTACCCGGACCCGCCCGACTTAACTAGTGGCTACAAACAATAGGACCCAATGTGAGTAGTTGGTCATATAGCACTTAAAACCCGAGGTTAGACTAGGTTGTGGTGTAAATCTACCCGGACCCGCCCGGCTTAACTAGTAACCACAACAAAGTCTAATGTGAGAGGTTGGGGTGCATTAATCTAATTAATGCCACATGATAAGGTTAGGTAAATTTGACTAATGACACTTAACTGATATGACATGAATGGGTAGGTTAAGTGGGACCGGGCTTGATCTCTTAATGACACTTAACCATACAAGACAATTAGGGGATGGGGTTAAGTAATTTACACCTAACTAATCCGACTTGGTAATTAGATGGGGTTAAGTAATCCACGCTTAACTAATCTAAACACGGTAAATTCGATGAGGTTAAGTAATCCATACTTAACTAATCCAACACGGTAATTAGATGGGGTTAAGTAACCTAGACTTAACTAATCTAAAACACAGTAATTAGATGGGGTTAAGTAACCTTCACTTAACTAATCTAAACACAGTAATTTGATGGGGTTAGGTTAAACACTTAACCGATCTAAACTTGGTAATTCAATGTGGTTAAGTAACCAATACTTAACCAACTTAACATGATAATTTAATGAGGTTAAGTAACTTATACTTAATCAATTATACATGATGATTGGATGAGGTTAAGCAACCATACTTAACCAATCTAATATGAGAACTTGATAGGGTTAAGCCATAAGACCGTTTAAATATACTTAACCATTCTAATACGATTAGTGGATGGGGTTAAGTTGACTTATACTTAACCAATCCGACTCGATAATCCGATGAGGTCAAGATAATCTATGCTTAACCAATCTAACACGATAATCTGATAGGGTTAAGATAAACAAATACTTAACCAATTTGACTTGAGGATTGAATAGGGTTAAGTCATGAGCTTCTTGGTATACTTAACCAACTTGTAGGGCTAGGTCTTGGACTTGAATACTTAGCCAAATCTTGACATGATTCGTAGGCAAGTTAAGTCATGAACTTAAATGACAATACTCAACCCATTAGACAAAACCCTAGTAGAGGAACTAGGTAGAAAATCGTAGTTAATCAAGGGTAACGGGGAAATGAAGCTAAGTGGTAAACCTTAGTTAAGTATAACTAAGTAATAATTCTTAGCCAAGGACATGGGACTAGTTCATGAATAGATGAGTAACCCGGTACGGTAGGTCATCGCTTAAAACAAGAGGAGAAGCAAATTATCTGACTTAGATAAAGGCTCCAACGAACTGGGTGACGAAGCCGTAGCTTCGGGGGACGTGAGGGTACTCTTGGTATCCCTCTGTGAGGTGGCAGATGGTCCATGAAACCCGGCCTCACAGGGGTTAAGGTCTGCGGAAGAAGAGCCAAGAGTATGCCTTGGTTGTTATGCGAGCGACCTAAAGACTGGGATGGATTAGCGTGGAGTCGACGATACTTGATTTTGCCCTGGATAGCACGTCGCCGACTACCTACCATCTTTAGTCAATCGTGTACGAACGGAAAGGCAGGGAACCCCCAACAGACCATGTTCTTGCTATCAAGTCATGGGTGAGGTTGGCCCATAGGAAAGTGGGGCTATAGTGGGGCCGGGATGTGGTTCTCGTACATGATTTTTCTTGGATTGCCTTTCAGTAGTTGAGGGAGGGGTCACGTGGGACCATAGCCACGGGTACAAAAACAGACCTTGATATCTGCATCAGCAGACGACTTAAAGCTCCCGACCGAGTTCCGTATTTCTTGATTTGCCCTGGCACGGAACTCGGATGGAACATTGAGGAACATGTGCGTCTAGACATGGAAAACGATTCACGACACATACGCGGGATAAAGGGCGCGGTTGACGGGTGGCATAATCCCTAGTGGTCCTAGGTGGCTTGAACCCAAACCGAGACACAGAAACGTTCATTAGGTAGTATAATCCCTAGTGGTCCTAGGTGACATAAATCCTAAGTGAACATGCGATAGTTCATGGTAAGAAAACATAACCTAATCAAGGGTAGCAGTCCAAAATAACCTCAAGGATAAAACATTTACATGGGAAAGCCCGTATGGCCTACGGCAAAGGACTGAACTTATACATGGGAAGCAACATACGAGTTGGGAAAACCTACATACGCTATATATTAGGTTGGCATGGACCATTACATGACATTGGGCAAGAAGCATTCATAGTTAACACATGACGCGGGGTGGGATACTAGTACGCGGGGTGGGATACTAATACGAGGGGTGCATAGCAAATATACATGATAAATACCGTGGAATGTTATACATGATAGATACCTTGGGATAGTATACTTGATAGAAACCTGACGATATGATACCTTGACTTATCTTGACACCGTAGTTTATCATGACACACTTGTTTATCTTGGTACAGTAGTTCATCCTATTATTTTGGATTAGCGTATCTATCTTATCATCATACTTATGTTCATCTCAGTTCATCATGCCGGTTAACTTTACTAGTTTATATACTGATAGTAGATAGGGCTTACCAGTCTTTATGACTGACCCCGTTTTCTTTCGCCTCTTTGTCTTCCGTTTCCCCCCCCCCCAGGTTTTCAGGGAGGAAATGATGTTGTTTAGTTCGGACCTCTTATGCTTGAAGGTCATCATGTATAGCTTGGTCTTCTCTTGGCTATGGCTGCTTCACCGCTTTATTTTGGGGAATAATTTATGAAAAGGTTTTATGCTTCTTTACTATTGCAAGACAGGTTTTGATGTATTCTGATGTAAAAGGCTTTAGACCTTATTTTACAAGGTAATGATTTTTTTTTTACTTCCGCTGTTTTATATATGTTCTGTCTTGTAATATTTCTGTGCATGTTTACATCGATAATGCTTCACCAAACCTAGTGCATTCCCTTTGTGAGTGACCCTAGCGGAGGTGGGGTGTTACAATTAATCTGAGATTCTCTTTCTTATTTATTAAGTTGGGTATATTTTAAATTATTGATTTGAAAATATATGCTAACTCGAGGTCTGACAAGTACATTGTTGTTCTCACAGATGTTAAGCATATGCTGGCCAGGTGCACGACTAAAATCTACAAGTACTAAATATCCTTACTTCAACTTCTAGTGAAAATATTTCAAAAATTCTCTTTAAAAACAGATATGGAAAGTGCCAATGTGATATTGATATGTTGATTGCTCATGAATCGCAGATACACAATGGTTTCGTCTGGGTCCCCCAGAAAACATCCGTATCTTTAAGAAATACTTCCCTGCGAATTTCGTCATGGATAGATCAACATAAAATATTTAAGAATAAAAAGACAATCTGAGGTCATTGAGCGTTGATTGCTCTATCTCAGGATCATGAAATCAAAATAAAAAATGAAATTAACTCAAGTCATGAGGACCAATCAAATCATGAAGACAAATCATGCCATGAAGACAAACTATTGCATTAATCAGGTGGCTCACTATCACTAATAGATCTAAAATACTCGCACATCTCATCATGCTACCTTTAGTAACTCTAGTGGTTACATCTCTCTCACGGGTAGACAATTTACCTTATAGACCGCAGGTACACAATGGTTACACCTGAGCCCCCAAGGAAACATCCATACCCGTAAGCTTTCACAAGTCTACGGATTATGCCCTAATATTTCGACTGTAGATCGCAGCAGTCACAATGGTTATGCTTGGTTCCCCCAAGAAACATCCGTCCGCCATAGGCTATCTGCCTCCCTGCGAATTTCGCTACACGGACGAATTCCAATGAATCTAGATCGCAGCGATCACAACGGTTACGTCTGATTCCCTCAGTAAACATCCGTCCGCTGTAGGCTATCTGCAGCCCTGCGAATTACGCTAGCAGTCGTGCTCAATGGCAACTCATGAGTTTTATGTCCGGACAACCTACTGCCACCAACAGCATATCTCAACAAAGCTCGAAATTCAAAGGAGGAAGGTACTTTCCTTATTTTGCTTTGAAAACATATAATACTATACATAGTATTTCATATTTCATATAGCTCGTACTTATGTATATTGATATAAGATTTTTACCAACAAATTCACATTTTCCAAATCGTGTTTTTCAACATCTCATATTATTTGTTGTAAAACAAAAATTATCTCCATATTTCCAATTAATCGGTTCATCACTTAATTCAATCTAGCCAATTTTTTTCATTCGAATTTATTAACTATCAAATTTTATCTAATCTTATATTGGTATTTTCCTATCCGTAACCCTTGCTTTTGCCTTCAGTATTTCAAAATTTACATTTCAATGGAAACTTATTCATTTCCGCTTATGATATCTTACTTGTTTCCCACTTATTTGAATTTGAATCTCAGTATAAAATTTCAAATCTTATTGAATTTTTCAATAATCGATTCAATAAATCAAAATTTATGAACTTAATCTTTTTCTTCAATACATCTCTCAGATGTACAGTCTAATTATTCCAATATATCGGATTACCATTTCAAATAAACTTGATAATCAATTTCGGTTTTCATTTCAAATATTCAAAATATATATATACCTTTTCATATCAAGTTGTTTTGTCAAATCATATCTCAAAATGAATTTATTTTATCAAAACAACCTAGCTGCAGGGTTTTAAAGATGATTTTCTTCTATTTGAAAATATATCTATTCATATATATACTGTAAATTCTCAAATTATTTGAAAATCAATTTTCAAAATTTCTCGGAATCGAATTCTCAAATCTCGTCAAACGACCTCTTTAATTGCAATCAAATTGATAATTACTTCACTTTGGGTTCATTTCAAATACACACTGTTTATTTTATTCAAAGGCTTCCTCAGTTATAAACAAATTTGATCGGTTATTTTATTCCATCATTTACATTAATTTGGAATATATTCTATTTCATCTCATTCAACGGTTCCTCATTCTCAATCCATTCACGTATATACTTCTCATTTCATTTCAATAGAACTCGCAAACGAGTATACCTTCTTAGTTTCCTCTTTTTCTAAAAAATAAAATCATTCGTTCAACAATTTCCTTTAATTAATTGGGATCCACAATCATTGGCGATTTTTTTATTTTCGATCGGTAATCCACATCCTCGCATAACCGACTCCACGGTATTCACCGTTTTTATTTATCGTAATTTCCAAAATTTTACAATCTTCAACCAATCTACTCATACCATAATCTTTTCCTTAATTCTCTTCATATTATTTTCCTCACTATATATAATTAACCAAATGGTTATATGCCTTATTACATATCCCTATCCTTCCACATTCGTCAGTACCTAACTGTAAATTAGCATATTAACAACTCCCTAAGTATCAACCCCGAAGGCCGAAACCCACATCAGATCGACACTCAGGAAATCATCCAACTTAACTAATCGCCAGTCAATTTCCCATTTCCTCAATTCAATTCTTATTTTTTTATTAAATCATTGCTTACACAACTCTCATATTCAATTTACGAATCTACTTCCCTTTACATTCTGTCGGCCTTTTTCTCGTCATGCGGCCTTTTACTCTTTAGTTCTCTCCATTCTGATTTATCGAAACCTGCTAGCCTCTACATTTTCAATTATCATATTTAATTTCTATAATTTTAGAAAATCTCCTATTATCATAAATTTTTATTTTCTATAGAAAATATACTTTATTCTCAAGGTGAAACGTTTCTAAATTTGCTACTTGAATTTTAATAGATGTTAACTAAATCACCGCTATTTTTAGTTAAATGTTGACACTCATTTACATACTTCACTTAACCACTCTTGTTATCGAACCTTAAACATTTCTCAGTCAACAATGAAGTCAATCAAGTTGGGGTATAATTTTCTCTCAGACCTTAACTGAACAACATTATTAACTTTGAAATGGATAAAATTCACAACTTTGAATAAAAATAGTCATTCTCGTAACTTAATAATTTACGCCTTCGAAATGTTTAACTTTAAAAATATATTTTATTTGTTAATCTAAATACATACGTAATTAATTAATAATATATTATTATTTTGTTAAAAATGGAAAGTAAATAGTACTTTCCTAAAATCCAACATTGTTTTTTCCATCAATTACTTCCTTTCGAATAATCTCTTATTCGATAATGCATATTCCAAAATTTGGAAAAATCTCATCTGATTTATATTCAAAATAATCTCACCATTCTGGTCAATTCCATTTCCATTATCCTCAGTTTTATTTGCAAAATTTTTTTCTTCATTATTTACTTCTAAAGGTAAATATTATTTCTTTCCGGAATTTGATCTCGTCCCCTCAAATTTATTTCGATTTTATTCAAATATCGATTCAAATTTCTTCACGATCTCCATTCATATCTCGCTTCATTAACATTTCTTGTTTACACCTTACTTCTTGTTAATTACTTAACAAGTTTATACTTACCATCGACTTTATGTATTCGATTACACATTATTGGTTTGAAACCAATTTTAATTTATATTGCTAAGTTTCGAATAATCAATAAATTAGTAATACAATTTGCAATATCGAATTTGAACTATAACTCTTTCTATTTTATTTTAGTTCATTTATACTTCGAATATCAAAATAAAATTCATCGTCTCATTTTTGAAACGGTTTCAAAATTTCCCTTTTTGTTCAAATTTCTATCAAAATTCCTATTTCAATAAATTCCAGTTGTCTGCGATTTCTAAATACATACTTAGAGAAATTAATTTATTGCTTCTCTTATATCTTTCTTCTATTGATACCATTTGATGATGGATTCGAGATTCAAATCTAAGGAAACTTATCAAAGATTAGCTCGGACAACTCTGGATTCGAAGACTTCTGAAGACTGGGGATTCTGGAAAGAATTTTAAATCTCTAAAATAATTTTTGTTTCCGCTGTATTAATTTCAAAATACTTGTTTCAAAAATAATTCTTCCTTCAAAATCTAGTTTAAAAGTATTCACACTTCAAAATTTTATTTTTCAAAACTTTTTATATTTCAAGATTCGTTTTTAAACCCAATAAGCTAAGCTTTGAATAAACCAAAGCTCTGATACCACTTTGTAATGTCCTTTCTTTTTGACCGCTTCAAGTCAGTAATTAAACCAATTTAAAACGTTCAAATCGACGAATCGTTATTTAGCTTACACAGTTTAAAATACAGAATCAACACAGGAAAAAACACAAAATAAATAAATAACACAATATTTAATAGCAGAATAAACTTTTATATATTAATCAGAGTTTTGATACAGGAATTTCCTATACAGTGGAACTAAAAATACATTTTTAGTACAAGAGAATATGTTTACTGGTTTGAAATCTTCAGATTGCACAGTCTGTTGGAATCCCCAGTTTTCCCAATCTTTGAATCCTAACTTGTATTTTTAAATCTGCATTGCTCGGGTCTGACTCGAGCATTCCATGCAAAACATAAAACACTCGAGTCAGGATTAAATCATAGTTCAAGTAAATTAATTTCAGTATAAACTGAAATATAATAGTTAACCCTGACACAAAATAGAAGTTGGACGTATAGGGACGACGAATCACAGAAGCCTGCAGTGTACGCGTGCACACTGCCTCGGCATCACATAACCAACGAATACAAGTGCAAGTATACAGATACGATGCATACGCCTAGGCAAACAAAGGTTATAATGCAACTGGGTGCATGTTCAGGTTAGTGGCAGCCACAAACAAATATAAATAAGACAAGTAGGAGAAAAGTATAAAGGGGTACGAAATGGAGTGAACAAAGGGACATGGCCACATGAAAACCCACTCTTGCAGTAGCATGAAATCATTGCAGGTTACAACATATATGTAGTTTAAAGTTAAACAAGGGTATAACACACGCAGGTTTGAGAGAAATGAGGTTTAACAACAATATCCACACACATACATGATGCGGACATGAGTGCAGTGTTATTAACGAGCAATTTCTAATTTATGTCGTGATTTCGCAACATTCAGACTGTTTAAATATTACACACAAATAAGAGTCAAATTATTTTAAACTGGGATCAAGTTATCTATCTAAATCTGGCATATTCATTTTTCTTTTGTACGTTGACATACATTATAGTAGAAACAAAACTAGAAACTAGTTTCTCATGATGAGTTCAAATGTGTTAAGCATATAGAACAAGTTGTTAATGATTTCGATGACCATGTAACTGTGTGAAAGGGTATTAAATTCCAAATTTTCACCATGTATATCTAAAATAATATATATATATATGTATATATACGTACAATTTGCAATGCAAGGTACCAGTTCTTGTTTATAAGAAAAGGATATGTACAGTTAAATCATGCAGCAAGTACATATCCATATACGGAAAGGGAATACTTATAGTAAACGCAGGCATGATAAATGTCATCCAAACAGTTAGATATTATTAAGCGGAAGGGAATGGCCAGTACAACATGGATAAATGTAAAAAAGATTTTAATTGTTCATATACATAAACTAGATATGGGGAGATGGCCAATCCAATTTAGATGCTAGCCGCATATACAGGTGCCATTAAACCCGTATTTGTCTAAAATTTACCCATTTGTGTGAACTGATTTTAAACCCATTTCCATGAACTGATTTTGAAACCCTTATAGTATACTCATGATCTTTTCGACACCATTCACGTTGTCCATAAAAATCAATGGGTCATTTAATATATAGGTTAGTATGCAACATCCATGGAGTAAGTATTTTCATGCTCAAAGTGTTCACACACATATATACATATATCAACATACTTCCCGGATTTTCAACTAAATAAGGGTAATTAAGTACAGCAAGGCATAACATGGGATTATCATGGAGTATCACACATCTTTCATGCCGTATTAGTCGGATAAAATTTAAAAGGGAAATTTTGTTCTTCATGCAAACATTTCAATTTCTAGTGACAGGCAACTTGCTAATAATTGGAACTCTTGTATGCACAAGGATGCAAATGTAATATTATATAAGACAGTATTAACTTCGCAATATATATAGGTGCGTCGTCATATATCCAGATTGTTTATTTATGTTTAAATCACGAATATCATTCTTAGAACTACAAGAATATAATTACAAAATAAAAGTAGGGGCAAAAATAATCATTACAACAATTACTGCTACTTTATTTTTTCCATGTTGGATTGCTAAATTCTTTCCAAGCCCAAGACTATCTGTAAAAGCTCTTAAAGTGTGACCATCTAATAATATTATATCCTAGTACTTAATATGTTAAGTAATAAAGAATGTTTATGAACCATTTGATCATATTCACATACACGGTTCAAAGGTAACGACAGGGTCTCGGTTTCACGAAATAAAGGCCATTAGCATGGACGGTAGGGGTAGAGGCACACATGTTCACGTCATAACCGTCCTCTCGATTGGTCATGCAAACACCCTAGCCCAGGTTACGGTCACTCAGATTTAAGGAGACAAATATATGAGGCATAGCAATATTAAGTGTCACAGCGCTTAAATCAAAAGGCAAATCAACAAAACAGACCCATACTATTATACCCAGTTTTATTTTGGTGTTTAATATACATGAAGCAAGACTAATCGTGAGATTAACTCACTTGTAATCATGCATGCATTGTAGTTATCTGTTATTTGAGGAGGAAAACTCATCTAAATATTTTTAGAACTGGAATTTGGTTGAGCTTCTCTCATTCAAGAAGCACTAAGTGCATAACACAAGGGACATGGACTGTTAAAAGAAGCTTCTTTGATCTTTAGTTCATCAGATTAAAAATATGACACTGACATGATTGAATTTCACATTTCAATGAAACAAGCTTAGTATAAACACTTTTTTTGATAAAAGGAGACTCCTGTGACAATCAGTATGAACTCAGTTATCCATTAAAATAATTTGTTAAGTTCCATTGAAAGATAAATAATCTGATACATCTATGGTGACACCATGGTCAAAATAAGGGTTCAACATGATTTTAAAACTTTTACTAGCATATAGTTTTTTTTAACAAAACAATATTATCCAAAAGCAAGTAACAAAATCATACACCCAAGCACCCACAACAAACAACTACTATATTCCTAGTTCATATTGAATCAAATTACTTGAAACGGTGATTAATCAATCATGATTATAAATACTGTAACGACCCAGTTTTTCAGTGACTTTGGTTATCGGCATAAACTCAAGGACGACTAACCAAACATTGAAAAGTACCGGTAGTTAATGAAAGAAATTAGAGGGTGAGAATAGATAAGATAGAAACTTAGAATAGAAGAAGAAGAACATACAACATCAGAGTAACATGAATTTCACAGCGGAACGAACAACATATAATAGATTACATATCCTTGAAATAAAATCAGTATATGTATACAATGACATTATCAGAGTACAACACTTACAACACAGCGGAAATAAATATAGCTATATAATCCTGAAGCCTCCTGCTCCAAGCTCTTCCAGTATATCTGTAAATCCCGACTACTTGACTGCCCATATAAAATTAGGCACCCAAGAGTTTAGGGAAAACAAAACAAAATAAACTCCGGGTTAGTCATGGGACTAGTATGAGTAAAACAGTTTAAAACAGTTTGAGCCATTAAACGATATCTCATAAGACCACGCCGTATAACAGAATGGATTTTTCCCTTATGAGAATCCAAATTATCTTTATATCAAAAACCTTTTGATATTATAATAATGTCTATCAACCACAATATAATAATCATCTAGCAGAAACGCTTTCATCTCACATTCTACATATATAGTATACAATCAAACCGCAAGCACGTATTGGGTAATGGATTTCCAATTATGACAAGGTATGGAACCACCTTTCGCTAGTGTACCTCTAGAGAGGAACACACTGGGTTCAACTAGAACATCTTGCAACCTGGCCACACATGACCGACCACTCATTTCGCTTAAGTGTATTGAATGTATATCACCAACGGTTGGGATCAGCAACCGTTTCCCGAATGGGACAACATCGACAATAGATTTTTAGAAGTAAATGAAACTCTAGATCATGTGATTATACACCCTAATAGGTGCGACCTACATAGCCATGTTGCCTGCCCGATTTCTGTTATTTCCCGGTTGTGAGGCTAGAAGCTACGCTTATCTCTGACAGATCACACGTTTATTCACTTTGAATGTCACATCGCCATACCCGCCAAATCACAAATTGATTTCCACAAAAATACAACGGGTATACAGCTAAGAGAAACGAATTCCTCCACCACCAAACGTAAATATGATTGAAGAGATCAACTTACGCGATCTATTAAATATACTCTGTCAGACATTCTTCCATACAGATCGTCCTGGGACTGGACAAACCGAAGGCACTATTCAGTATATCAATCCTAAGCAATCTTTACCTAAGATTTATACAACGACCCTTGCACTTAACTCCGTCTTCAATTATCTTTGGCATATATGATTCGTAATGCTTATGCCAATACGGAATGGTTCTTCAGATAATAATCCAACTGGTCTCTCCATATTAACAGCGTTAAAATGGTCAAAAACTTCGATAGTCAGTGAGTTAACTATCAAAGAAAACACATGTGCAAACAACGATATTATTTCCAAATGGAAATTATATCGATCAATCATCATTGAACTTTTATCTCTCTATTTAACTTATTCATTTTTTTCATCTCCTGTTTCCATATATTCAACATTTCTTATTTTCCAAATTTAGAAAATATACGTTGTTAACAATGGAAAACATTTCCATTTCTTGTTTTCTATATTCGAAAACAATTCTGATTCTTATTTGGAAAACATTTCCAAAACTCCTTCACTGGATTTAAACTATGTTTAAATCAACCATCGCTATGCCAACTCAAACCATTTACTAAATTCACTTAACCATCATTCACTATCAAACCTTAGCCATTCCTTAGTTAAGAAGGAAGTCAAACCAAGTTTGGGTATAATTACCTCTCAGACCTTAACTGAACAACGTTTTAACTTCGGAATAGACAAAGTTTATCTTTTAAACCTTTAACAAACTTTCTTACGTAACTCTCGGTAACTATTTACGAATCCACTTCTTTATTGAAAACAATAGTTATAACGCTAACGTTATAAACCCTACTTTCGAAATATCTAACTTCCATTGTAACTTTTATTCTTTAATGTGAATAAATAAACGCCTGATTTATAAATAAATAAATCTTGCTTTAAATACCGGAAAGTATAAGTACTTTCCTGAATTCGAAATCGGATTCGACGATGTACTCTCTTCGAATAACTAATATTCGATTAACTCACTTCGAATAACTAATATTCGATTACTCTTTCTTTCGAATAAGAGATATTTAATAATCTCTCTTTTCGAATACAATATTCGATTATTTCTTTTCGAATAACTAAATTCGATTAACTCCTTCTCGAATAACTAAATTCGATTAACTCCTTTCGATTAAACTAATCGATAACTCCTTTCGAATAACTAAATTCGATTAACTCCTTTCTTTCTATTTCGAATAACTAAATTCGATTAATTCCTTTCTCTCTATTTCGAATAAACTATGTTCGATTAATTCCTTTAACTCTATTTCGAATAACTAAATTCGATTAATTCCTTTAACTCTATTTCGAATAACTGAATTCGATTACTCCTTTCTCTCTATTTCGAATAACTAAATTCGATTACTTCTTTCGATTAAACTAACATCGATTAACTCCCTTCGATTAAACAAATTGATAACTCCTTTTGATTAAACTATACTTGATAACACCTTTCGATTAAACTAATTGATAACTCCTTTCGATTAAACTAATCGATAACTCCTTTCGATTAAACTAATCGATAACTTTTTTCGATTAAACTATATCGATAACTCCTTTTAACTTGATTCGAATAACTAAATTCGATAACTCCTTTTAACTTTATTTGAATAACTAATATTCAATTAACTCAAATTTTATTAACTCTAATTAGTTAACCATTATCGATTTAACTCTAACTGGTTAACTCTAACTGATTAACTCTAACTGATTAACTCTAATCGATTAACTCTAATTGATTAACTCTAATTGATTTAACTCTGATCAATTACTCTATTCGAATAACTGATATTCGATTTAACTCTATTCGAATAACTGTATTCGATTAACTCTTTCGATTTATTCCTTTGAATTAACTCTTTTGAATTAACTCCTTTTTAATTCCTTTTCTGTTTGTTTATACAAATAATTCCTTTTCTATTTCTTTACTTAACAAATAGCTATTCCCTTTCAATTCTATTTATTTAGCCAATAAATATTTCTTTTATCTTTTCTATTTATTTAACAAATAAATATTTCTTTTATAACATTCTATTTATTTAACAAATAAATATCTCATTTGTCTTTTCTATTTATTTAACCAATAAATATCTTTCTTCACTTCCATTTACTTGCTAAGTAAATATCCTTTTTATCCTTCTATTTCCTTTCTAAGTTAATATCCTTTTCGTTTTATAAATATTTCCCTTTTTATATTATCCTATTTATTTTCCCAATAAATATTCCTTTATAATATTCTATTTATTTTCTAAATAAATGTTCCCCTTTATAAAATCCTATAATTTTATACATACTATATTTTCAAAATATTTCCTTTTATAAAATCGGTTGATTTTATAAAATTCCTTTATTTCAATATACATTGAAATATTTCTTTTTACATCCCAGGGTTTCTTACAGTATTTAAAAACCAAATAACAATGATCAATATCATTTAAACACACATAATCATCAACAGATTATATATCACCTCATATATCACAATATATGAATAACAATAAAATAAATGTTGAGGAATCCAGTTGGATTCCTCCAACCTGTTTCCCTGCATCACAGATGTTAAACAATATCATTAACATCGATTTCATTTCAATATGAAATATTATGATAAACAGAATTAATATTTAATTAACGATTCATATATATATATATATCATTATCTATAATTTCAACCAATACACATGCAATTCAACCAAACAGTGAACACACAGCAATCAACAGATAATTATCAGTTCTAAGAATACGTTATAAAAATATGACTGTTCAGAGTTGGTGAGTTTTACTCACATTGGCAGTTCATCGTTAAAGAACGATAAACTGTTTGTTTGATTTGAATTAAACTATTTATTTCGCCATAAATTCAAACGAGCTCCAATGGACTTCCAGTCAGTTCCATGTTGTTGCTCCCGTCCATACGATCCTAATGGATCCAACCATCCGAAATTCTGATATCGTATGACAAAGTTATTCAATCTCGAAGTTTATAAACATTTAAATTAAACTAAATTAATTTCCCTTATAAAAATTTTGGCCCAACCTTTCACTCTTGGCCCAAGCCCAAACTCCACTACCCAAATAACCAGACCGCACATTTCCTTTTCTTCCTCTCCTCCGATGGCCGTAGACTCCAGATATTTCAAAGTACCAAACGTCGATCCTCTCTCCACCATTCCTCCTTTTATTACATTCTGAAATCAAATACTAAGAACACCATCACTCTTCTCTTCTCGAGTACACTTTCTCCACCATCATTTAGCTGAACTCGAACCACCCAACTACTTCGCGTCATCTCCGGTTTTCACGACGAGTACAATCAATGGATCAAACTGTTTTTGCTCAAAAAAAACCCTAAAAATTCGTACGAGATCCATTTCAACTACTCATCCCCAAACAAGATCCAATTTATACCAACTCCTTTGATTCCGAGCTGTATCGAAGATCTAGGGTTACTGTATCTTTCCTCCTACCCAAGAAACTGCATCGCACTGTACAGTCTTCACATAGAATTGAAGCCCTGTAACACCCCGTGTATTCTATAACCGTGAAATTCATAAATTAAAGTATAATTAATTTCAAATCAAAGAATTAAGGGAAATGGGATATGCCATTGCGTTCGTCTCGGAAAAATACGCGAAATAGAGTCCGAGTTTTCGAAAATCGGAGTCCGTATGACCAAGATATGGCCTCCGGAAGTTTCTGAATTAAGTTTAAAATTCGAACTGAAGAAAAACAACTCAGAAAAACAATTCAAAATTCAAAATCGGGCCCAGTTGGCCAGGGCGGGAAAATTCCCGCCTGAAGGCACCAGGTCGACTTGGCAGTCGACCTGGGCTAACCAGGTCGACAGGGCTGTCGACCTGGGTGTCGACAGGGCTGTCGACCTGGCCCCAGAGCCAGGTCGAACCCAGCCCATCCTGGCTGGCCAGGTCTGTGTTTGGCCGATTTTCTGAGCCTTGCCTTGTCACTAGGGCTAGGTGTCAGCTCCTGATTGGTCTCTCTTTCGAATGAATGGCTACGATCAATCCAAGCAACATCGATGGTCCTAATCAGTTCATAAACTCTATAAAAATGACCCTAGACTCTACCTAATCTATTCATTCAAAAATAAGAATGAGGCCATCATGCTGCTGAGGAACGACTAGGAGTAGCCACCAATTTGAGAGACAATTAGGAGACAAACTCTAAAGCAACTACAACTTAAACAAATCAAATCAACGCCTACGTCAAGGGAATAGCATCTCCAAATCCAGAATTCAGACTCCTGAATTGAAGAATTCGTCACACGATAGTAAGTAGAGTGCTATTCCGATATGAAATAAATAATTGTGTTGATTTGTGTAATGTAAGAAATGGAATTGTGGCGATAATAATTCATATTTGTGCGTTGCTATAATTCTAATCGATTTGGAATACTGTGATATGACGATTGGATATTCACAAGTATGTAATTCATGTTGAAGCTACACGTTTGTGGGTGTTTAATTGAGATTCATGCAAGTATGTGGTTTTGCTACTATACCAACATAATGTATATTTTTGTACAAAAATCACTTTGTGTGTAATTGGATCAAATTTGGGGTATTATGATTCATATGAAATTATGTTGGAATTGGCATCATGATCTATGTATAAAACCATACTTTTGTATTAGAAACAAAAGTAAGCCTCTTTGTGAACTTATGTTGATTTTATGAATATGACTAGGCTATGTTTGGTATTATGCCTAATTAAAAAAAAACATGTTAGGCCTATGTTGTTAGCAAGAATTATATAATATATGTGACACATAGCTAAGTTAGATTTACATTCTAATTGTAAGTTTGCATGAATAAAGTAAAAACCATGATTTCATGTTTAGGAATATTTATGCCATGATTATATGAATAGATCAAAAACCATCATTTCATGTTTGGGTAAAATTGTGCCATGATTATGTGAATAGATTAAAAATCATGATTAAGTTGGAATAATTCTAGTTGAATTATACTTTTGTATTAGTAACAAAAGTAAGCACCTTTGTAAGCATATAGTAATGCTTATGTTTGACATTATGCCTAAGTAAAAATATAGGTTTATGTTGTAGATAAGGCTATGTGTCAATAATGATATCTAATTTGGTTAGATTCTTAACTTAACTACAAGTTTACATGGTTTGATTCATGTCACTTATGCTTTATGACCAAAGTATATGTTACCACAATGCAAGTACACCAGTTTCTATTTTGTAGTTCCAACGTTATGTTGCAAGTTCATGCGTTCACATTCCCCCTTTTTATGTATATAACCACGTTTTAAGCCTCCCCTTTTTCACATGGCTAAGTTGGGCTTAAAAGGCTAAGCCCAACATATATTATAATAAACGAACGTATTAAACGGGGGAAATAGCGTTGGGCCAAATTAATTAATAAATGAAAATATAAAAGTAGAGGGGCCCAAATTCAAGAATGGGTTGGGCCCATGATTGGTGTAAACCCTTACACCATTAATTGATTTTGAATAATGGGCCGCAAATATTTACATATAAGAAAACAAAGAAGAAAGACAAAATATGTAAATGTAGAAAATACGATGTGTTTAACCCGAGGTTGGATTGAGTTGTGATGTAAACCTGCCCGGAACCGCCCGGCTGTCCAGTAGTCACAACAATACCTATCCAATGTGGGTGGTTAAACATGGAGCCCAATAAGGACCCGAGGTTAGACTGAGTTGTGGCGTAAGACTGCCCGGACCCAACCGGCAACAGGCAGCCACAACAATACCTGTCTAATGTGAGAGGTCAAGGCTTTAATAAGACAATTAAGGCTGAGTCAGGATTGATAGGATTAAGTAAATTATATTAATACTTAATCAAAATGGAACATGCTAAACTAAACAGACTGATTGGGGGTTAGGTTTATAAAACACTTAACCAACTTAGCATGTTGGCTAGAGATAGAAAACCTAGTAGCGGGGGACCCTTTTCAGCAGTAACCCTATAAGGTGTATCATGATACCCTGAAACTAGGCAGGGTGGGGCACGATTACTGGGCTGATTGTAAGAGGTCAAATCGACGGCGGTGGTGCAGCAGTGTAGGTTCTAACGGGGTGCGGGCGTGCACACACTCCGGCGCAGAAAAATAAGGCACTGGGCACCAGTAGCATACCTGTGCATTCTAGGATTGTGTCGGGCTGCCACCATGGGACTTGATACACCCCATGGTGGGACCAGCATAGGTAACTACAACATCGGGGGCCGTAAGACACATGTAACTATGCGAGTAGGAGCCGATCATCATAAAATTGATCACTTCACCCTGATTATGGGGTGCCTATCGGGAACTAGTTTATATGGGTACAGAGATTAACATGGGGTACGATAGTATATTCGACCCTAGACAACTTAACTAAGTATGTGGTGCTTTCCCATTTCTAGTTTATACTTATCATACCCAGTTCTTTATTCATAGACTGAATAGTCCTAGACTTACTCAGGCTTTATGTCTGACTCTACTTTCCTTTCGTCTTCTTTTCTTCCGTTTCCCCCCCCAGGTCCACATGGAGGGAATACTGCAGCTTGACCAGCCTTCATATCCAGCTTGAAGAGAAAGAATGTATTGCTTTGATCTTTTCGTTTTGGACTATGGCTTTGGACAACAACTATGGGACTTTTGCAGTTTATTTATGTTTTCTTTATGCTTCTTTAAATAATGTAATCGAGACAGTTATGGAGATGTTATGCTTTTGAAAGTATTGTAAGACAATTATGGTATGTTGTTGAAATAAAAGTTGTTGTTTTTCCGCTGTTCAAAAAAAAAAATACGTGTTCTTATATTCTGTCTTGTATATCTGTGACTTATACTTATAAACCTCCACCAAAATTAGGGCATTCCCATAGAGAGTGACCCTAACGGAGGTGGGGTGTTTCACTTGGTATCAGAGCATAGGTTTACCAGATAAGATAAAAAGTTTTGAAAAATTATTTTCAAAAAGGAAATTTAAAGAAGCATTTTTTTTAAACAGATAAAATATTATTTTATTTTAAAGGGCAAAGTCCCCCCCCAAAGCCATATGTACTATCTCTTATCCTTCATTTTGAATCTATCCTTTTTGTTTCAGCATGTCCGAAGAACTTAACTTGCCAGAGGGTGTACCAATACCTGGTTGGTTTAGACGGTTCTTAGAAGCAAGGGCCACTCAGCCAGGTCCTACCGTTCCTCCTCCCCCAGCTGCAGGAAATCATCCAGCTGCAGCAGCACCTCTTCCTTCTCCTCCTCCGCGGGGAAACACTTTTGCGAAGATATGTAAAGATTTTAAAGCCATGGGAGGAAAGGATTTTCATGGAACTGAGTCCTTCGTGGCAGCTAGAAATTGGCTGAAAGAAACCGAGGACTTACTCATCATCTTTGAGGTAGAAGATAGACAGAAAGTACAACTGGCTGTTTGGCTATTAAAGGGCGAGGCTTCCTACTGGTGGGAAGTCACTAATGCAGAAAGACCAGTGGAGACATGGGAGGACTTTAGGGCAAGGTTTGAGGCTAAATTTCTCTCAGAAGCTGAAAGGAGTCTTCAGTTGGAAAAATTCTTATTTCTTAAGCAAGGGAATATGACAGTCAAAGAGTATGTTAATCAATTCGATGAGCTGGCTAGGTTTGGGCTGGACCTAGTCAACACCCCGCACAAGAAGGCTCTCCGCTTTGTCAAAGGGTTGAATGAGCCATTACACAGTTTGGCCATGACCCATATACCCATGGGAGCTACGTACGAAAGGTTGGTGCAGATGGCATTGCTGAACGAGGAAGATAAGGACAAGAAGGAAACAGAGGCAGAAAACTCTCAAGGGAAGAAAGAGGTCAAGCCCAACGATTCTAAGAATAAGAAGGTAGACCCCGAGAAAGGAGGCAAGAACAACAACTCACGTGATAAAAGGAAATGCAATTACTGTGGTACGGGAGGGCACATAGCCAAGGATTGTAGAAAGAGGAAGAGAAAGCAAGGTGAATGTTTTCATTGTGGGAAGACTGGACACATCAGCAAAGACTGCCCTGAGAAGCAGACCGGACCTTCTGGCGGTACATCGTTAACTTATTCTAGATGCTTTGTTTTATCCTATTTCTCTCCTCGATCCTATCTTGAGAACCATAGGTAGAATCTTTTTGGATGTAAACATGTAGTTGAAACATGTTATGGATGATGGTTGCAAGTGGTTGCAAGTGATTGCTAGTGGTTGCTCGTGGTTGCATATACACACACAATCTTGGTTTTAGATCGACTCAGTCACTTCATATTGCATATGCATATATGTTTGCATTCGTATATGGTTGAACTTTAATGTATTGTCATATGGATGTTGCATTTGTATGAATGATTGTGCACTCATGTAGAATCATGAATAGGAAAATTTGCATACATAATGGATTCATGGCACTTACATAATTCGCATTAAGGAGGTCAACTAAATCAGTAGACCGCCTGATTTTGCATTAGATAAGTACATGTACACACACACTTCGCATATGATCATGAAGCATTAGAAGTCTTTTAAGGACAATGGATGCTCGTGTTTGATGGATGAGTAGATGGATGTTTGGATGCTAGGATATACATTCTTCCTAACTTGAAGATTTCGGGGACGAAATCCTTTTAAGTGGGGGAGAATGTAACACCCCATGTATTCTATAACCGTGAAATTCATAAATTAAAGTATAATTAATTTCAAATCAAATAATTAAGGGAAACGGGATACGCCATTGCGTTCGTCTCGGAAAAATACGCGAAATAGAGTCCGAGTTTTCGAAAATTGGAGTCCGTATGACCAAGATATGGCCTCCAGAAGTTTCTGAATTAAGTTTAAAATTCGAACTGAAGAAAAACAGCTCAGAAAAACAATTCAAAATTCAAAATCGGGCCCAGTTGGCCAGGGCGGGAAAATTCCCGCCTGAAGGCACCAGGTCGACTTGGCAGTCGACCTGGGCTAACCAGGTCGACAGGGCTGTCGACCTGGGTGTCGACAGGGCTGTCGACCTGGCCCCAGAGCCAGGTCGAACCCAGCCCATCCTGGCTGGCCAGGTCTGTGTTTGGCCGATTTTCTGAGCCTTGCCTTGTCACTAGGGCTAGGTGTCAGCCCCTGATTGGTCTCTCTTTCGAATGAATGGCTACGATCAATCCAAGCAACATCGATGGTCCTAATCAGTTCATAAAATCTATAAAAATGACCCTAGACTCTACCTAATCTATTCATTCAAAAATAAGAATGAGGCCATCATGCTGCTGAGGAACGACTAGGAGTAGCCACCAATTTGAGAGACAATTAGGAGACAAACTCTAAAGCAACTACAACTTAAACAAATCAAATCAACGCCTACGTCAAGGGAATAACATCTCCAAATCCAGAATTCAGACTCCTGAATTGAAGAATTCGTCACACGATAGTAAGTAGAGTGCTATTCCGATATGAAATAAATAATTGTGTTGATTTGTGTAATGTAAGAAATGGAATTGTGGCGATAATAATTCATATTTGTGCGTTGCTATAATTCTAATCGATTTGGAATATTGTGATATGACGATTGGATATTCACAAGTATGTAATTCATGTTGAAGCTACACGTTTGTGGTTGTTTAATTGAAATTCATGCAAGTATGTGGTTTTGCTACTATACCAACATAATGTATATTTTTGTACAAAAATCACTTTGTGTGTAATTGGATCAAATTTGGGGTATTATGATTCATATGAAATTATGTTGGAATTGGCATCATGATCTATGTATAAAACCATACTTTTGTATTAGAAACAAAAGTAAGCCTCTTTGTGAACTTATGTTGATTTTATGAATATGACTAGGCTATGTTTGGTATTATGCCTAATTAAAAAAAAACATGTTAGGCCTATGTTGTTAACAAGAATTATATAATATATGTGACACATAGCTAAGTTAGATTTACATTCTAATTGTAAGTTTGCATGAATAAAGTAAAAACCATGATTTCATGTTTAGGAATATTTATGCCATGATTATATGAATAGATCAAAAACCGTCATTTCATGTTTGGGTAAAATTGTGCCATGATTATGTGAATAGATTAAAAATCATGATTAAGTTGGAATAATTCTAGTTGAATTATACTTTTGTATTAGTAACAAAAGTAAGCACCTTTGTAAGCATATAGTAATGCTTATGTTTGACATTATGCCTAAGTAAAAATATAGGTTTATGTTGTAGATAAGGCTATGTGTCAATAATGATATCTAATTTGGTTAGATTCTTAACTTAACTACAAGTTTACATGGTTTGATTCATGTCACTTATGCTTTATGACCAAAGTATATGTTACCACAATGCAAGTACACCAGTTTCTATTTTGTAGTTCCAACGTTATGTTGCAAGTTCATGCGTTCACATTCCCCTTTTTTGTGTATATAACCACGTTTTAAGCCTCCCCTTTTTCACATGGCTAAGTTGGGCTTAAAAGGCTAAGCCCAACATATATTATAATAAACGAACGTATTAAACGGGGGAAATAGCGTTGGGCCAAATTAATTAATAAATGAAAATATAAAAGTAGAGGGGCCCAAATTCAAGAATGGGTTGGGCCCATGATTGGTGTAAACCCTTACACCATTAATTGATTTTGAATAATGGGCCGTAAATATTTACATATAAGAAAACAAAGAAGAAAGACAAAATATGTAAATGTAGAAAATACGATGTGTTTAACCCGAGGTTGGATTGAGTTGTGATGTAAACCTGCCCGGAACCGCCCGGCTGCCCAGTAGTCACAACAATACCTATCCAATGTGGGTGGTTAAACATGGAGCCCAATAAGGACCCGAGGTTAGACTGAGTTGTGGCGTAAGACTGCCCGGACCCAACCGGCAACAGGCAGCCACAACAATACCTGTCTAATGTGAGAGGTCAAGGCTTTAATAAGACAATTAAGGCTGAGTCAGGATTGATAGGATTAAGTAAATTATATTAATACTTAATCAAAATGGAACATGCTAAACTAAACAGACTGATTGGGGGTTAGGTTTATAAAACACTTAACCAACTTAGCATGTTGGCTAGAGATAGAAAACCTAGTAGCGGGGGACCCTTTTCAGCAGTAACCCTATAAGGTGTATCATGATACCCTGAAACTAGGCAGGGTGGGGCACGATTACTGGGCTGATTGTAAGAGGTCAAATCGACGGCGGTGGTGCAGCAGTGTAGGTTCTAACGGGGTGCGGGCGTGCACACACTCCGGCGCAGAAAAATAAGGCACTGGGCACCAGTAGCATACCTGTGCATTCTAGGATTGTGTCGGGCTGCCACCATGGGACTTGATACACCCCATGGTGGGACCAGCATAGGTAACTACAACATCGGGGGCCGTAAGACACATGTAACTATGCGAGTAGGAGCCGATCATCATAAAATTGATCACTTCACCCTGATTATGGGGTGCCTATCGGGAACTAGTTTATATGGGTACAGAGATTAACATGGGGTACGATAGTATATTCGACCCTAGATAACTTAACTAAGTATGTGGTGCTTTCCCATTTCTAGTTTATACTTATCATACCCAGTTCTTTATTCATAGACTGAATAGTCCTAGACTTACTCAGGCTTTATGTCTGACTCTACTTTCCTTTCGTCTTCTTTTCTTCCGTTTCCCCCCCAGGTCCACATGGAGGGAATACTGCAGCTTGACCAGCCTTCATATCCAGCTTGAAGAGAAAGAATGTATTGCTTTGATCTTTTCGTTTTGGACTATGGCTTTGGACAACAACTATGGGACTTTTGCAGTTTATTTATGTTTTCTTTATGCTTCTTTAAATAATGTAATCGAGACAGTTATGGAGATGTTATGCTTTTGAAAGTATTGTAAGACAATTATGGTATGTTGTTGAAATAAAAGTTGTTGTTTTTCCGCTGTTCAAAAAAAAAAATACGTGTTCTTATATTCTGTCTTGTATATCTGTGACTTATACTTATAAACCTCCACCAAAATTAGGGCATTCCCATAGAGAGTGACCCTAACGGAGGTGGGGTGTTTCACTTGGTATCAGAGCATAGGTTTACCAGATAAGATAAAAAGTTTTGAAAAATTATTTTCAAAAAGGAAATTTAAAGAAGCATTTTTTTTAAACAGATAAAATATTATTTTATTTTAAAGGGCAAAGTCCCCCCCCCCAAAGCCATAGGTACTATCTCTTATCCTTCATTTTGAATCTATCCTTTTTGTTTCAGCATGTCCGAAGAACTTAACTTGCCAGAGGGTGTACCAATACCTGGTTGGTTTAGACGGTTCTTAGAAGCAAGGGCCACTCAGCCAGGTCCTACCGTTCCTCCTCCCCCAGCTGCAGGAAATCATCCAGCTGCAGCAGCACCTCTTCCTTCTCCTCCTCCACGGGGAAACACTTTTGCGAAGATATGTAAAGATTTTAAAGCCATGGGAGGAAAGGATTTTCATGGAACTGAGTCCTTCGTGGCAGCTAGAAATTGGCTGAAAGAAACCGAGGACTTACTCATCATCTTTGAGGTAGAAGATAGACAGAAAGTACAACTGGCTGTTTGGCTATTAAAGGGCGAGGCTTCCTACTGGTGGGAAGTCACTAATGCAGAAAGACCAGTGGAGACATGGGAGGACTTTAGGGCAAGGTTTGAGGCTAAATTTCTCTCAGAAGCTGAAAGGAGTCTTCAGTTGGAAAAATTCTTATTTCTTAAGCAAGGGAATATGACAGTCAAAGAGTATGTTAATCAATTCGATGAGCTGGCTAGGTTTGGGCTGGACCTAGTCAACACCCCGCACAAGAAGGCTCTCCGCTTTGTCAAAGGGTTGAATGAGCCATTACACAGTTTGGCCATGACCCATATACCCATGGGAGCTACGTACGAAAGGTTGGTGCAGATGGCATTGCTGAACGAGGAAGATAAGGACAAGAAGGAAACAGAGGCAGAAAACTCTCAAGGGAAGAAAGAGGTCAAGCCCAACGATTCTAAGAATAAGAAGGTAGACCCCGAGAAAGGAGGCAAGAACAACAACTCACGTGATAAAAGGAAATGCAATTACTGTGGTACGGGAGGGCACATAGCCAAGGATTGTAGAAAGAGGAAGAGAAAGCAAGGTGAATGTTTTCATTGTGGGAAGACTGGACACATCAGCAAAGACTGCCCTGAGAAGCAGACCGGACCTTCTGGCGGTACATCGTTAACTTATTCTAGATGCTTTGTTTTATCCTATTTCTCTCCTCGATCCTATCTTGAGAACCATAGGTAGAATCTTTTTGGATGTAAACATGTAGTTGAAACATGTTATGGATGATGGTTGCAAGTGGTTGCAAGTGATTGCTAGTGGTTGCTCGTGGTTGCATATACACACACAATCTAGGTTTTAGATCGGCTCAGTCACTTCATATTGCATATGCATATATGTTTGCATTCGTATATGGTTGAAATTTAATGTATTGTCATATGGATGTTGCATTTGTATGAATGATTGTGCACTCATGTAGAATCATGAATAGGAAAATTTGCATACATAATGGATTCATGGCACTTACATAATTCGCATTAAGGAGGTCAACTAAATCAGTAGACCGCCTGATTTTGCATTAGATAAGTACATGTACACACACACTTCGCATATGATCATGAAGCATTAGAAGTCTTTTAAGGACAATGGATGCTCGTGTTTGATGGATGAGTAGATGGATGTTTGGATGCTAGGATATACATTCTTCCTAACTTGAAGATTTCGGGGACGAAATCCTTTTAAGTGGGGGAGAATGTAACACCCCATGTATTCTATAACCGTGAAATTCATAAATTAAAGTATAATTAATTTCAAATCAAATAATTAAGGGAAACGGGATACGCCATTGCGTTCGTCTCGGAAAAATACGCGAAATAGAGTCCGAGTTTTCGAAAATTGGAGTCCGTATGACCAAGATATGGCCTCCAGAAGTTTCTGAATTAAGTTTAAAATTCGAACTGAAGAAAAACAGCTCAGAAAAACAATTCAAAATTCAAAATCGGGCCCAGTTGGCCAGGGCGGGAAAATTCCCGCCTGAAGGCACCAGGTCGACTTGGCAGTCGACCTGGGCTAACCAGGTCGACAGGGCTGTCGACCTGGGTGTCGACAGGGCTGTCGACCTGGCCCCAGAGCCAGGTCGAACCCAGCCCATCCTGGCTGGCCAGGTCTGTGTTTGGCCGATTTTCTGAGCCTTGCCTTGTCACTAGGGCTAGGTGTCAGCCCCTGATTGGTCTCTCTTTCGAATGAATGGCTACGATCAATCCAAGCAACATCGATGGTCCTAATCAGTTCATAAAATCTATAAAAATGACCCTAGACTCTACCTAATCTATTCATTCAAAAATAAGAATGAGGTCATCATGCTGCTGAGGAACGACTAGGAGTAGCCACCAATTTGAGAGACAATTAGGAGACAAACTCTAAAGCAACTACAACTTAAACAAATCAAATCAACGCCTACGTCAAGGGAATAACATCTCCAAATCCAGAATTCAGACTCCTGAATTGAAGAATTCGTCACACGATAGTAAGTAGAGTGCTATTCCGATATGAAATAAATAATTGTGTTGATTTGTGTAATGTAAGAAATGGAATTGTGGCGATAATAATTCATATTTGTGCGTTGCTATAATTCTAATCGATTTGGAATATTGTGATATGACGATTGGATATTCACAAGTATGTAATTCATGTTGAAGCTACACGTTTGTGGTTGTTTAATTGAAATTCATGCAAGTATGTGGTTTTGCTACTATACCAACATAATGTATATTTTTGTACAAAAATCACTTTGTGTGTAATTGGATCAAATTTGGGGTATTATGATTCATATGAAATTATGTTGGAATTGGCATCATGATCTATGTATAAAACCATACTTTTGTATTAGAAACAAAAGTAAGCCTCTTTGTGAACTTATGTTGATTTTATGAATATGACTAGGCTATGTTTGGTATTATGCCTAATTAAAAAAAACATTATAGGCCTATGTTGTTAGCAAGAATTATATAATATATGTGACACATAGCTAAGTTAGATTTACATTCTAATTGTAAGTTTGCATGAATAAAGTAAAAACCATGATTTCATGTTTAGGAATATTTATGCCATGATTATATGAATAGATCAAAAACCGTCATTTCATGTTTGGGTAAAATTGTGCCATGATTATGTGAATAGATTAAAAATCATGATTAAGTTGGAATAATTCTAGTTGAATTATACTTTTGTATTAGTAACAAAAGTAAGCACCTTTGTAAGCATATAGTAATGCTTATGTTTGACATTATGCCTAAGTAAAAATATAGGTTTATGTTGTAGATAAGGCTATGTGTCAATAATGATATCTAATTTGGTTAGATTTTTAACTTAACTACAAGTTTACATGGTTTGATTCATGTCACTTATGCTTTATGACCAAAGTATATGTTACCACAATGCAAGTACACCAGTTTCTATTTTGTAGTTCCAACGTTATGTTGCAAGTTCATGCGTTCACATTCCCCTTTTTTGTGTATATAACCACGTTTTAAGCCTCCCCTTTTTCACATGGCTAAGTTGGGCTTAAAAGGCTAAGCCCAACATATATTATAATAAACGAACGTATTAAACGGGGGAAATAGCGTTGGGCCAAATTAATTAATAAATGAAAATATAAAAGTAGAGGGGCCCAAATTCAAGAATGGGTTGGGCCCATGATTGGTGTAAACCCTTACACCATTAATTGATTTTGAATAATGGGCCGTAAATATTTACATATAAGAAAACAAAGAAGAAAGACAAAATATGTAAATGTAGAAAATACGATGTGTTTAACCCGAGGTTGGATTGAGTTGTGATGTAAACCTGCCCGGAACCGCCCGGCTGCCCAGTAGTCACAACAATACCTATCCAATGTGGGTGGTTAAACATGGAGCCCAATAAGGACCCGAGGTTAGACTGAGTTGTGGCGTAAGACTGCCCGGACCCAACCGGCAACAGGCAGCCACAACAATACCTGTCTAATGTGAGAGGTCAAGGCTTTAATAAGACAATTAAGGCTGAGTCAGGATTGATAGGATTAAGTAAATTATATTAATACTTAATCAAAATGGAACATGCTAAACTAAACAGACTGATTGGGGGTTAGGTTTATAAAACACTTAACCAACTTAGCATGTTGGCTAGAGATAGAAAACCTAGTAGCGGGGGACCCTTTTCAGCAGTAACCCTATAAGGTGTATCATGATACCCTGAAACTAGGCAGGGTGGGGCACGATTACTGGGCTGATTGTAAGAGGTCAAATCGACGGCGGTGGTGCAACAGTGTAGGTTCTAACGGGGTGCGGGCGTGCACACACTCCGGCGCAGAAAAATAAGGCACTGGGCACCAGTAGCATACTTGTGCATTCTAGGATTGTGTCGGGCTGCCACCATGGGACTTGATACACCCCATGGTGGGACCAGCATAGGTAACTACAACATCGGGGGCCGTAAGACACATGTAACTATGCGAGTAGGAGCCGATCATCATAAAATTGATCACTTCACCCTGATTATGGGGTGCCTATCGGGAACTAGTTTATATGGGTACAGAGATTAACATGGGGTACGATAGTATATTCGACCCTAGACAACTTAGTATGTGGTGCTTTCCCATTTCTAGTTTATACTTATCATACCCAGTTCTTTATTCATAGACTGAATAGTCCTAGACTTACTCAGGATTTATGTCTGACTCTACTTTCCTTTCGTCTTCTTTTCTTCCGTTTCCCCCCCTCCAGGTCCACAGGGAGGGAATACTGCAGCTTGACCAGCCTTCATATCCAGCTTGAAGAGAAAGAATGTATTGCTTTGATCTTTTCGTTTTGGACTATGGCTTTGGACAACAACTATGGGACTTTTGCAGTTTATTTATGTTTTCTTTATGCTTCTTTAAATAATGTAATCGAGACAATTATGGAGATGTTATGTTTTTGAAAGTATTGTAAGACAATTATGGTATGTTGTTGAAATAAAAGTTGTTGTTTTTCCGCTGTTCAAAAAAAAAAAAAAAATACGTGTTCTTATATTCTGTCTTGTATATCTGTGACTTATACTTATAAACCTCCACCATAATCAGGGCATTCCCATAGAGAGTGACCCTAACGGAGGTGGGGTGTTTCAAGCCCCTTCCTTGCTAAATCCAAATATACAACTCATTTGCTTTATAGAGATTTCTTTGAATTTGTTTTTGATTTTAACAAACTTTTGTTTGCTGAAAAAAATGAAGAACACTGGCGGCTTAAAACTATTATATAACAAGGGTAAGAAATTTTGTGTGGCTGAAAGATTGAGTGTGTGGTTGCTTTTGATCACAAATTTGTTATTATATTTTTATTTTTATTTAATTTATATTGTCATATGAGTCTTTAAAAATCCCTGTGTTCACTTGTGATACCCAAAAATCACCAAACGGGACATATTGCTAGAGTTTGACATTACAGACCCAACTAAACTGGTTTCGTCGAATTCCGACTCCGTTTGCTCACATAGCGTATTTTTAACTGTCAAAATACTGACTTTTTTTCACTTTAAAAATCCATACGGCCACATACTGACTTCAAAAATCATGGAAATTGAAATCTAACAATAATTTAACATTGCGGATCCAACAAAATCAGTTTCGTCGAATTCTAAGGTCGTTTGTAAAACTGGCTATTTTTAAAGCTCTAAATAACCCTTTTAAATATATAAATATATTTAAAATCGTTTAAATTTAATATTTATAAATAAATATTATCATATATATTCACAACAGAATATCATACAGCCCCGGAATATTCCTATATGAATTTCTAACTTGATATTTCCAATCCTGATTAAATCGATATTCCATTTATAATGAAATTCCTTTTATATATCATTATAAATTATAAAGGAATTCCACAGCGACTTTTCTAAAATTTGATTTGGACATAAATCAAAATCTACACGACGAAATCCTGATTTTTCTCTTCTAGTAGAAAAATATACTTCACCAGCTCCTAACGTTTCTTGCTTTACAGAAATCCGACTTAAAACGGCTTCTGTATATTTGTTTAAAGTTCGAATCGCCAAATCGCGAACTGCCGCGCCATTTTGAGCTCGATTATAATTAAATTATAATTATACATTCAAACTTCGTTTAAATAATATATTCGTTATTCAAATTCAATTCTAAACTGAATTATATATTATGAATTTCCCAATTCACATTATTTCGTGAATTCACCATTTCTGATTATTTTAGAAATTAAATATATTATTCTATTATTTATATTAATTAAATATTCAATATTATTTAATTCAACGACCATTTGAATTCTAAACCACTATTTATATAATTAAATAAGTTAATTATATATCGCAAAAAATATGGGACGTTACATTCTTCCCCACTTAAATTAATTTCGTCCTCGAAATTGCTAAGCTAGAAAACAAACCCCGTTAACTGGTTTAAAATTATTTGTTCACTTCTTAACTTCAATCCCAATTGAACCAATTTAATTTTAATTAAAATATTAATTAATCCTTATCAACGAAAATTTTCAAAAATCCTGAAAATTTTCTAACACCTTAACTTTTCGAAAAATTTCGCTAGCACCTCCTTTGTACTGGTCAATAGGTCAAACTCTAACTCGCCTCTCTGGGCCATCTCCAACCCAAAAGAAAATCAAACAGCCAAGCGACTTGCCAATTCGGCTCATAAATCTCATGCTTATACCAAATATAAACTTGTACCTTTTGGTTGGGCATATCAACTCTATCACTTTCACCTGTTATCAGTCCACATATGCCAACGTCATCTCCACCAATTTCCAATCAGTTTTTATTTTCAAAACAACCATTCGCTTTTATCTAAACCGAATCTCATTTCGAATTTCTATCCCACAAATCCAAATTTCTCGATATCCTTCTAATCCAATTCAACTCCAATTTGCTTTTGCAAATTCCACTTCAATTTGGTTTTAAATCAAACAATCTTTTTCCTGGGAGTTTTAAACAGCTTTGTTTTTCTCAAAAACCAAACTTTCCTTTGAAGGATTCAAACAACTTGTTTTTCTAACAATTTCAAAAACAATCTCTTTGGTAGTAATCTGTCACTTACAACTCAAAAATGAACACCGATGATGTCCGCATCAACATCGTAATTTATTTTCCAGCGACCGAAGTGAGTTCAATACTATAGCACTTTTGAAACCCATTTCTAAACATTTCCACTTTGAAATATATTTCGAAATACCATGCTCAAAACAATTTAAAATCTCCCAGGATTTTAAAATTCTCATATATTTAATCCAAATCCATTTACAAATACCTACTCAAATTTCTAAGGTTTTTATTCAAATTCTGGTTCAATTTCAGTTTTAATTCATTCGTAGCACTTATACGAATTTTGATTGGTTATTTACATAACCATTTCACTTTTTATAATCTTACTTGATTATAATAACTAATATACTGTGGGTAAAATTATTTCATTTACCCTCTTTTCAAAACATATCGTGTCGACCCATCGTATTCGAGTGTTTAGAAACTCCTATCGATACAGTGGATCAAACTTGATTGATTAGAACTCATAAACAACTCAACCAATAAATCTACACAATATAAAACAATTTTTATATCAATAACAAATACGTTCACTCGTATATATACACTCAACTCAATCTAGGGCATTACTAACCCTATCTCTACCGAGTCAAACCACAGAGCCAAGGTAATAACTTAACCTTAAGCTCTGATACCAACTGCAACGACCCTGTTTTTCAGTGACTTTGGTTATCGACATAAACTCAATGACGACTAACCGAACATCGAAAAATACCGGTAGTTAATGAAACAAAATTAGAGGGTGAGAATAGATAAGATATAAACTTAGAATAGAAGAAGAAGAAAATAGAACATCAGAGTAACACGAATCTCACAGGGGAACGAACAACATATAACAATAACATATCCTTGAATTAAATTCAGTATATGTATACAATAACATTATCAGAGTACAACACTTACAACACAGCGGAAATAACTATAGCTATCTAATCCTGAAGCCTCCTGCTCCAAGCTCTTCCAGTATATCTGTAAATCCCGACTACTTGACTGCCCGTATAAAATTGGGAACCCAAGAGTTTAGAGAAAACAAAACAAAATAAACTCTGGGGCAGTCATGGGACTGGTATGAGTAAAACAGTTTAAAACAGTTTTAGCCATTAAATGATATCTCATAAGACCATGCCGTATAACGGAATGGGTTTTTCCCTTATGAGAATCAAAATTATCTTTATATCAAAAACCTTTTGATATTATAATAATGTCTATCAACCATAATATGATAATCATCTAGCAGAAACGCTTTCATCTCACGTTCTACATATATAGTATACAATCAAACTGCAAGCACATATTGGGTAATGGATTTCCAACTATGACAAGGTATGGAACCACGTTTCGCTAGTGTACCTCTAGAGAGAAATACATTGGGTTCAACAAGAACATCTTGCAACCCGGCCACACATGACCGACCACTGATTTCGCTTGAGTGTATCGAATGTATATCACCAACGGCTGGGATTAGCAACCGTTTCCCGAATGAGACAGCATCGACAATAGATTTTTAGAAGTAAATGAAACTCTATATCAGGTGATTATACACCCTAACAGGTGCGACCTACATAGCCATGATGCCTGCCCGATTTTTGTCATTTCCCGGTTGTGAGGCTAGAAGCTACGCTTATCTATGACAGATCACACGTTTATTCACTTTGAATGTCACATCGTCATACCTGCCAAATCACAAATTAATTTCCCCAAAAAAACAATGGGTATACAGCTAAGAGAAACGAATTCCTCCGTGACCAAATATAAATACGTTTGAAGAGATCAACTTACGCGATCTATTAAATATACTCTGTCAGACATTCTTCCATATAGGTCGTCCTGGGACTGGACAAACCGAAGGCACTATTCAATATATCCATCCTAGGCAATCTTTACCTAAGATTTATACAACATCCCTTGCACTTAACTCCGTCTTCAATTATCTTTGGCATATATGATTCGCAATGCTTGTGCCAATACGGATTGGTTCTTCGGATAATAATCCAACCGGTCTCTCCATATTAACAACGTTAAAATGGTCAAAAACTTCGATAGTCGATGAGTTAACTATTAAAGAAAACACGTGTGCAAACAACGATATTATTTCCAAATGGAAATTATATCGATCAATCATCATTGTACTTTTATCTCTCTATTTAACTTATTCATTTTTTTCATCTCCTGTTTCCATATATTCAACATTTCTTATTTTCCAAATTTAGAAAATATATGTTATTAATAATGGAAAACATTTCCATTTCTTGTTTTCTTCGAAAACATTTTTGATTCTTATTTGGAAAACATTTCCAAAACTCCTTCACTGGATTTAAACTGATGTTTAAATCAACCATCTCCATGCCAACTCAAACCATTTACTAAATTCACTTAACCATCATTCACTATCAAACCTTAGCCATTCCTTAGTTAAGAAGGAAGTCAATCAAGTTGGGGTATAATTACCTCTCAGACCTTAACTGAACAACGTTTTTACTTCGGAATAGACAAAGTTTATCTTTTAAACCTTTAGCAAACTTCCTTACGTAACTCTCAAATTCTATTTACGAATCCACTTCTTTATTGAAAACATTGGTTATAACGCTAACGTTTTAAACCCTACTTTCAAAATATCTAACTTCCATTGTAACTTTTATTCTTTAATGTGAATAAATAAATAAACACCTGATTTATAAATAAATAAATCTTGCTTTAAACACCGGAAAGTATAAATACTTTCCCGAATTCGATATAATCGGATTCGATGATTTACCGAATAACTAATATTTGATTAACTCACTTCGAATAACTAATATTCGATTACTCTTTCTCTTGAATAAACGATATTCGATAATCTCTCTTTTCAAATACAATATTAGATTAATTCTTTTTGAATAACTAAATTCGGTTAACTCCTTTTCGAATAACTAAATTCGATTAACTCCTTTCGATTAAACTAATCGATAACTCCTTTCGAATAACTGAATTCGATTAACTCCTTTCTCTCTATTTTGAATAACTAAATTCGATTAATTCCTTTCTCTCCACTTCGAATAAACTATATTCGATTGATTTCTTTAACTCTATTTCGAAAAACTAAATTCGATTAATTCCTTTAACTCTATTTCGAATAACTAAATTCGGTTACTCCTTTCTCTCTATTTCGAATAAATAAATTCGATTACTTCTTTCGATTAAACTAACATCAATCAACTCCTTTCGATTAAACAAATCGATAACTCCTTTCGATTAAACTATAATCGATAACTCCTTTCGATTAAACTAATCGATAACTCCTTTCGATTAAACTAATCGATAACTCCTTTTGATTAAACTAAACGATAACTCCTTTCGATTAAACTATATCGATAACTCCTTTTAACTTGATTCAAATAACTAAATTCGGTAACTCCTTTTAACTTTATTCAAATAAATAATATTCGATTAACTCAAATTTGATTAACTCTAATTAATTAACCCTTATCGATTTAACTCTAACTGGTTAACTCTAACTGGTTAACTCTAACTGATTAACTCTAACTGGTTAACTCTAACTGATTAACTCTAATCGATTAACTCTAATTGATTAACTCTAACTGATTAACTCTAATTGATTAACTCTAATTGATTTAACTTTGATCAATTACTCTATTCGAAAAACTGATATTCGATTTTACTCTATTCGAATAATTGTATTCGATTAACTCTTTCGATTTATTCCATTGAATTAACTCCTTTGAATTAACGCCTTCTTAATTCCTTTTTTGTTTGTTTATACAAATAATTCCTTTTCTATTTGTTTACTTAACAAATAGCTATTCCCTTTCAATTCTATTTATTTAACCAATAAATATTTCTTTTATCTTTTATATTTATTTGAAAGATAAATATTTCTTTTATAACATTCTATTTATTTAACAAATAAATATCTCATTTATTTTTTCTATTTATTTAACCAATAATTTTTTTCTTCACTTCTATTTACTTGCTAAGTAAATATCCTTTTTATCCTTCTATTTACTTTTTAAGTAATTATCCTTTTCGTTTTATAAATATTTCCCTTTTTATATTATCCTGTTTATTTTCCCAATAAATATTCCTTTGTGATATTCTATTTATTTTCTAAATAAATGTTCCCCTTTATAAAATCCTATGATTTTATACATACTATATTTTCAAAATATTTCCTTTTATAAAATCGGTTGATTTTATAAAATTCCTTTATTTCAATAAACATTGAAATATTTCTTTTTACATCCCAGGGTTTCTTACCGTATCTAAAATACCAAATCACAATGATAGATATCATTTAAACACACATAATCATCAACAGATTATATATCACCTCATATATCACAATATATGAAAACAGTAAAATAAATGTTGAGGAATCCAGTTGGATTCCTCCAACCTGTTTCCCTGCATCACAGATTTTAAACAATATCATTAACATCGATTTCATTCTAATATGAAATATTCTGATAAACAAAATCAATATTTAATTAACGATTCATATATATATCGTTATCTATAATTTCAACCAATACACAAGCAATTCAACCAAACAGTTAACACACAGCAATCAACAGATAATTATCAGTTCTAAGAATACGTTATAAAAATATAACTGTTCAGATTGGTGAGTTTTACTCACATTGGCAGTTCGTCGTTAAAGAACAATAAACTGTTTGTTTGATTTGAATCAAACAATTTATTTCGCCATAAATTCAAACGAATTCCAATGGATTTCCAGTCATTTCCATATTGTTGTTCCTGTCCATACGATCCTAACGGATGCAACCGTCCGAAATTCTGATATCGTATGACAAAGTTATTCAATCTCGAAGTTTATAAACATTTAAATTAAACTAAATTAGTTTCCCTTATAAAAATTTTGGCCCAACATTTCACTCTTGGCCCAAGCCCAAAGTCCACTACCCAAATACCCAGACCACACATTTCCTTTTCTTCTTCTCCTCCGATGGCCGTAGACTCCAGATATTTCAAAGTACCAAATGTCGATCCTCTCTCCACCATTCCTCCTTCATTACATTCTGAAATCAAAAACTAAGAACACCATCACTCTTCTCTTCTCGAGTACACGGTCTCCACCATCATTTAGCTGAACTGGAACCACCCAACTACTTCGCATCATCTCCGGTTTTCATGACGAGTATCGAACTGTTTTTGCTCAAAAAAACACCAAAAAATTCGTACGAGATCCATTTCAACTACTCATCCCCAAACAGGATCCAATTTATACCAACTCCTTTGATTCCGAGCTGTATCGAAGATCTAGGGTTACTGTATCTTTCCGCCTACCCAAGAAATTGTGTCGCACTGTACAGTCTTCACATAGAATTGAAGCCCCTTCCTTGCTAAATCCAATTATACAACTCATTTGCTTTATAGAGATTTCTTTGAATTTGTTTTTGATTTTAACAAACTTTCGTTTGCTGAAAAAAAATAAAGAACACTGGCGGCTTAAAACTATTATATAACAAGGGTAAGAAATTTTGTGTGGCTGAAAGATTGAGTTGTGGCTTGCTTTTGATCACAAATTTGTTATTTTATTTTTATTTTTATTTAATTTATATTGTCATATGAGTCTTTAAAAATCCCTGTGATCACTTGTGATACCCAAAAATACCAAACGGGACATACTGCTAGAGTTTGACATTACGGACCCAACGAAACTGGTTTCGTCGAATTCCGACTCCGTTTGCTCACATAGCATATTTTTAACTGTCAAAATACTGACTATTTTTCACTTTAAAAATCCGTACGGCCACATACTAACTTCAAATATCATGGAAATTGAAATCTAACAATAATTCAACATTGCGGATCCAACCAAATTAGTTTCGTCAAATTCTGAGGTCGTTTGTAAAATTGGCTATTTTTAAAGCTCTAAATAACCCTTTTAAATATATAAATATATTTAAAATCATTTAAATTTAATATTTATAAATAAATATTATCGTATATATTCACAACAGATTATCATATAGCTCTAGAATATTCTTATATGAATTTCTAACTTGATGTTTCAAATCCTGATTAAATCGATATTCGATTTATAATGAAATTCCTTTTATATATCATTATAAATTATAAAAGAATTCCATAGCGACTTTTCTAAAATTTGATTTGGACATAAATCAAAATCTACACGACGAAATCCCAATTTTTCTCTTCCACTAGAAAATATACTTCACCAGCTCCTAACATTTCTTGTTTCACAGAAATCCGACTTAAAACGGCTTCTGTATATTCGTTTAAAGTTCGAATCGCCAAATCGCGAACTGCCGCGCCATTTTGAGCTCGATTATAATTAAATTGTAATTATACGTTCAAACTTCGTTTAAATAATATATTCGTTATTCAAATTCAATTCTAAACTAAATTATATATTTTGAATTTCCTAATTCACATTATATTGTGAATTCACTATTTCTGATTATTTTAGAAATTAAATATATTATTCTATTATTTATATTAATTAAATATTCAATATTATTTAATTCAACGACCATTTGAATTCTAAACCACTATTTATATAATTAAATAAGTTAATTATATATCGCAGAAAATACGGGTCATTATAAATACTCACCTACGACCGCGAGCTCGAAAGTGACGTGCGCTAGCAGCGATGGAACGTGGAGGTGCTCGACTTTCCTTTGGTGATTAAATTCAGCAATTGTGTTAGGGTTTCGATTAAGGAAAAAAAAAATCGATCTTCGATGTGCCTCTGATGTTTCGAATTAATGGAGACAACTATGGAGATTTGATGTTGGAGTGGGCGAACTCCAATTTGTTGCCGGGGAGGGAGTGAGTGCGATTAAAGAAGTTATTGGGGATTTTAGATGGCTTCAATTTCGGCCATTACAATGAAGAAAGGAAAAGAAAATGATTTTAGCTGAGACAAAAATTAGGGGAAAAACCGTGATTTTTATAGCAAAAAAAAATGGCGATGGATAAGAAGAACGTCCATTCAGCGGGTACAAGTAGGGTGACATGTTTTCAATCGTAGGTGATGGTCTGCTGTACGTCGCAACTTGGGAAGGAAGGAGTTAAAGTAGGTTGAATTGGGGTGGGTGGTTTCTGCGTACAAAATCACTTGGTGCTGAAGGAAATAAAAGCGTGATCCTTATGGAATTAAATTCTACAGCAATTTTTGTGTTACACATTTTATTATTGTTCTAACACAACCGAACTCTAAATGCTACGAAACTTGGCATGCTGCTCCGTTTTCACATTCTGAATCCATAAAAATTCATTTGGTTGAAAGCCGACATCGTTTACACAACGTTATTATTTTAAATTCCATTTATTTGTCGGTCCATATTTGAATTACAACCTACCGCCAAAATAACTCCAATTGGCTCCAATTTCGAAATATAGCAACAATTAATTATACGTATTCAAATAAAACTTTTTTTTATTACAAACTAAGGTCGTTTAAAGTTGGTTATTTATAAGGCTTATATTTTACCAATGTAATATATATATTTCGGATAAATAATATTTCGGATAACGTTTACTTTAAATTCAAATTCGACCATTTATATCTTCTAGTTGAATTTCAAATCCAAATCTAATATCTAAACAAATTTGCTTTAAATATTCAATAATAAATATCTAATTCTCAACCAATGTTCTGAATTCAATATCGAATTCAATCCATACACAAAACAGTATATTTATTTTTTCAACTTCTAATCCAAGTATCTATATAAATTCGATTATTAATAATTAAATTGTAACGACCCGGATTTTCGGCGACTTTTCTAAAATTTGATTTGGACGTAAATCAAAATCTACACGACGAAATCCCGATTTTTCTCTTCCACCAGAAAGATATACTCCACCAGCTCCACACGTTTCTTGTTTCACAGAAATCCGATTTAAAACGAACCCTGTACATTCAGTTGAAGTTCGAATCGCCAATTTACGAACTGCAGCGCCATTTCGAGCTCGTTTATAATTATATTATAAACTATACGTTCAACTGTCGACGATTGAATATATTCGTTATTCTAATTAAATTCTAAACTGAATTAAATATCACAGATGATCCGGTTCACACCATATCGTCATTTCAGCCAATTCTGATTATTTCAGAATTAAATATATTATTTAATTTATTATTTTAATTAAATATTCACCATTATTTAATTCCACGACCATTTAATTCACTATACCACCATTGATATAATTAAATAAATTAATTATAATACCCCTGCCAATGCGGGTCATTACAATCTTCCCCACTTAAAATAATTTCGTCCTCGAAATTGCTAGAAGGTAGAAGACGACCCTATCGACTGGTTAGAACATATTTGTTCACTTCTTAACTTCAGTTTTAACTGAACCAATTTAAATTAAATTCAATTATTAATTACTTCTTATCAACGAAAATTTTCAAAAATCCCGAAAATTTTCTAACGCCTTACTCTTCGAAAAATTTCGTCAGTAACTCCTTTGTACTGGTCAATCGATACAATTCCAACTCACCTCTCTGGGCCATCTCCATCCCAAAAGAAAATCAAACAGCTAAGCGGCTTGCCAATTCGGCTCATAAAAATCTCATGCCCAATATATATTATAAACTGGTACCTTTTGTCGGCATATCATTATATCCTTTCCACCTGTTATCAATTCAGCAGATACAAGGGTTATCCCAATTAAATCCCCATCTTTTTTTATCCACGACACAACCATTCGCTTATATCCTAAATCGAATTTTATTTCAAATTCGAATTCCATTCTCGATTTCAAACTCTTAACTTCCCAATCCAATTTTCATTTCAGATTCTTATCCCGACAATCCAATTTTATTCAAGAATAAATTTTTTTTTCTTCCTGATATCGTTCTATTTCCATTCAGTTTTCACTTAACTGTTTCAATTCAATTTCAGCTTACTTCCGCAAACTTCTATTTAAATTTGTTCTTAATTAAAACAGTCTCTTCCTGGGAATTTTAAACAGTTTACTTTTTCAAAAATCAAATTTTCCTTTTTGAAATCTAACTGAGCCCATAATCACTATTCCATTAGTTAAATCACTTCTCTATTTCTTTATCAATATTTGTTAACCAAATATTTTCAATATCCATATAGGCCTTTTATGTTATTTGGAAAACATTTCCGAATATCGCCTTCCTTTATTTCCTAAACTTTAGAAAATATATGCTATTTATAATTGGAAAATATTCCAATTACTTATCTCTTTTCCGATCTCGTTTATTTCTACACTTAGGAAATATTCTTTATTATATTTCCAAGCTTACACTTATTTGGGTTAAAACGGATGTTGTGTAAAACATCGTTACGACAACCCAAATACTATATTCAACTAACTCTTATTCAACATTGATCTTCGAGCCTGAAATCTTACTATTTATTTGTTAATAATGAAATCAATCAAGTTGGGGTATAACTACCTCTCAGACCTTGACTGAATAACATTTAACGTCAAAACAGACAAGACTACTTACTCGAATAATCAGTACCATAACTACTTATTCACTTTTAAACACGTATATGCTTCCTCTTTCTATTCTTACTAGATTTTATTCTAGACTTTCTTTTTGATTTTACTATTCTATTTCTAAGTTCGTTTCCCTATCGACTTCTATATATATACATTGATACGATGATTTCCAATTATCAAATTATCTTAAAAATATTCTAACTCCTCAAATTCCCGAAAAAAATTCGCCATAACCTCCTTTGTATCAGGAGCATCGGGAAAATCCCCAAACTGCCACACAGGCCTTCACCAGTCAAAAAAGAAAAGCCAAGCGGTTAGCCGATACGGCGCATAAAATCTCATATATGAATTAAATACATACCTTTCCGTCGAGCATTCTATTTATATACCTTCATATCTTATCCACGCATATCTCATGTATATTTATACATTTCTAATTCATTCCAACTTACTCCAATCATTTTAACTTATTTCGTTAAGTGATTTTCAAATTACTGGTTTTCCCATTTTACCTTTTTATTTGAATATACATGTTCAAATATAGGTTTAACTTGTTTATCAACTAATTGAATTCCATTTCAATTCTCTTATTCAAATTCTATATTTGAATTTCGTTTCAATTTCCTTATTCAAATTCCATATTTGAATTTCATTTCAAATCTCTTATTCAAATCCCATATTTGAATTTCATTATTCGAATCTATTTGAATTCTCTTTATTTCATTTCAATTCCCTTTGAATCTTCTATATTCAAATTTCAAATTCAATTCTATTTGAATCTTCTTTATTCAAATTTCCTTTTCAATTCTATTTGAATCCTCTACATTCAAATTTCATTTCACTTCGATATTCAAATCCTGTATTTGAAATCTCTTATATTTTCTATATCCAAACGCCATTTGAATTTCTATACTCAAATTCTATATCACTTCCATTGAATTTCATATATTCAAACTCCCTTTGAATTTCTATATTCAATTTCTATTTGAATTACTCTTTATTCAAATCCCGTTTAAATTTTCTATATTCAAATCCTATGTTTGAACTTCCTTTATTCAAATTCCTTTTCAAACTTTCTTTATTCATTCTTTACATAAGTCTCGATTTCAATTCCTTTTGAAATCGATATTTCTACCTTTGGAAAATAGGTTTCCCTTTCAACTTCACACTTGTATTTTATTTCTGAATTATCCAATGATAATTCTTTTCACTTCATTTATAAACTTCGTTTATAAAAGAACTATTTATAAACTTCATTTACAAAGGGACTTCTCGTTTTATTTCTTTTAAACAAGTTAATATTTCAAATCTATTTAAAAATTCAAATTCTACATTTTAAATCCCATTTTGAAATTCAACACAACTTGACTTTCGCAAAACAAATTCAAAACAGTATCTCTGGTAGTAATTCGTCACTTACAACTCGAAAATGAATACTATAAAACCATTTCCAACATTTCCACTTTGAAATTCATTTCAAAATATAATTCACACTGCTTATAAAACAATTTAAAATCTCCCAAGATCTTAAATTTTCCTTATTTTTAATCCCAATCCATTTACAAACACTTATCCAATTCTCCAGAGTTTTAACTTCAATTCTGGTTTAAATTTCAGATTTAACTCATCTGATTTCATGTATTTCACTTATATGAATTCTGATTGGTTATTCACATAACCATTTAATTTATAATCTTACTCGATTATAATAACAGCCAATATATCCAATATATTCAAAATATACGTTGGGTAAACTATTTCGTTTACCCTCTTTCAAAACATACCATGATGGTTCATCGTATTCGAGTGTTTAGTAACTCCTACCGATACAGTGGATCAAACTGATCGACCAGAATTCACAAACAACTCAACCAATGGATCTCCACAATATAAAACAAATTTTTATATCAAATACAAATACGTTCACTCGTATATATACACTCAATCTCAGTCTAGGGTATTACTAACCCTATCTCTACCGAGTCACGCCACAGAGCCAAGTAATTCTTAACTTAAGCTCTGATACCAACTGTAACGACCCGGATTTTCGGCGACTTTTCTAAAATTTGATTTGGACGTAAATCAAAATCTACACGACGAAATCCCGATTTTTCTCTTCCACCAGAAAGATATACTCCACCAGCTCCACACGTTTCTTGTTTCACAGAAATCCGATTTAAAACGAACCCTGTACATTCAGTTGAAGTTCGAATCGCCAATTTACGAACTGCAGCGCCATTTCGAGCTCGTTTATAATTATATTATAAACTATACGTTCAACTGTCGACGATTGAATATATTCGTTATTCTAATTAAATTCTAAACTGAATTAAATATCACAGATGATCCGGTTCACACCATATCGTCATTTCAGCCAATTCTGATTATTTCAGAATTAAATATATTATTTAATTTATTATTTTAATTAAATATTCACCATTATTTAATTCCACGACCATTTAATTCACTATACCACCATTTATATAATTAAATAAATTAATTATAATACCCCTGCCAATGCGGGTCATTACATAAATATTCAATTAATCCCACATACCAGTTGTCGAAATTTCTGGGACATTACAATATAGCAGGATGGGGAAATTGCCTAGTTATAGGTATGATACACCCACTATTTTTACTTCACCTTTAACTTAAGTATTCCATATGCGTAACCATTGTGTTGTTGCATATATATCGAACATTATATATATAGTCCGTGATCATTAAAATTTGTAAACCATATATAAATGACCCGATCATTATCATGTCGAATATATTATTTATAACGTGGTCGATTATTAGAATAACATAAACATTGATAAAAATAAAAAAATAAAATTGAATTTAAGGTTTTGTTAATTTAATTTAAACCCATATTTTTAAATGTATAACACATTCATTTGTTAGTAGAGTTCGATAAAAATAAACTATGATTGAACTATATCGGAGAACACTTCATGCTGGAGCCAGTTAGACAAAATTGAAACCCACTGTAAGTTAAACTCACTCAGTTATCCCACTTATATATAAGTCAGTTTTTATTGTTTGTGTGCTATGATTGCCAATTATTGAATGATTGATGATGGTTTGGTTATTTGTTTAATATTTTTGTATTAAATTAAACAGTTGTTCATTTTAAATGAAATGGTATCGTTATTCTAACGATTATTCCCAATGAAGGTAACATACCTTGTTGGTTACGTTTATAATAATATAAATGTTTAAAATTAAATTAGATGCCTGAATGCTTGTTAGTTGATCTTCACCAGTTGAATTAATTATTCATATTTATTTTAGATTGTCATATTGAATACAGGAAAGAAAAGGTTGGAGGGAACCAATCATATTCCTCAAATTTATTATTTATTTTCATGTTATATCACATGCACTATTTAACCAACCTTATTGGATGATGGATTATTGTTGAACCCTTGATATTAACCAATGAGAAATATTGGTGAAGAAACTAACAGTAGATGGCCTAAATTATAATCGTTTTATAAAGATTGATTTACCGTCAGGTGAATCGATTGAAATGAAGTTATAAAGTTTATTTTATAACTGAATATAAAATTTTAAAGATATTCTTTTAAATGAAGCTTATAAAAGAAAAATATACCGTGTGCGAAGCACGTGCATATATCGATCGTTTTAACCACAAATACCATTTTTGTATCAAAAATATACCGTGTGTGTAGCACGTGCATATATTGATTGTTTTAACCACAAATCACTATTTTTGTATCAAAATCTACCGTGTGCGAAGCACGTGCCTCATTGTAATTGTTAAATGATTTATCAAACTAATTCTTATATTAATAAGATGGATAAGCAGGGGAGCCAGGATAAATGTAACGATTAATGATTGGGATCAATTGTTTTTAAGTAATAATTAAAATGGGATTATATTAATCGATTATTATCTATTTAGTATAAGCAAAGTAAATGGGATAATTTAAATTAATTATATTATTAATTAATTTAAATGAAAAGACGAGTTAGAATAGATAAATGAGTTAATCATGTTTAACAGTTGACCAAGCCCACTGTTTTAACGGAGATTGATTGTTAAATTAAATTTGTTTGTACCGATTAAAATAATGATATAATTTAACAAATGGTTGTTCAGTTCAATAAGAATTAAAAAGGGAATTTAATATTAGTTCCAGTTAGTGATGAAGTAAATTATAATATTAAATTATAACAATTTAAGGAACTATTTATTTAAATAAAGTTCAGGTAAGTAACCAAAATAATAATGAAATATAACTGAATTTTTAAGTGAGTTTATGAACAGATTTACATTTAAACCAAGTTTGATAAATTAAGTTACAAAAGGATTTTAAGCGAATCAGACAAGCTTAAAATAAATGTTTGAATTAAGAAAACGAAATCGAGACGAAAAGGGTTTATATTAAACTAGAATTGTGAAGAGAGATGTGAATTTAAAGCGTTAATTTTAAATTAACGTTACCAAATGATGGCGTTAAGTTAAATGGATGGGATTTGAAATAAGCTTTTTCCAAAAGAAATAATTAAAAGGTTTTGGTAAAGGTATTCTTGCAATTGAATTTGGTAAAAGTTTTGGAAATGCAATTTGTAATGAGAACCTAGATAATAAAAATAAATGGTTTAAATAAGTTGAAGTTTAAAGGTTGATGTTTTATTTATCATTTACTAAATCAATGAATTTAGTAATAATGGGAGACTTCAAAAGTAAGAAGGTTTTATAAAACCGTATTTTCAATAAAATAGTGAATTGGTATTGGTCGGTATTAGAATGAATATGGGTTTTTGAATTACAACTCGTATTTATCTTAAGATAAGAAAGTTGTTGATCAAGGTCTGGGAGGTAATTAAAATACACCAACTTGAATGACTTCGGGATTATACATATATGGGAATTCCATAGTAAAGGAATTTAATAAAGGCTTGACAATATGAAATGATATTTCGATAGTAAAGAAATAATAAAAGGAGATTTTGTGAAAATATAACGATATTTTCAAAAGAAAGTCATGAGATTTGGAATGCATGATTCTAAATGGATAAGTGACGATTATGGTGTTCAAATAACAAAATGAGAAGAAGATTTCGTAACGGTTGTTTACGAATGGCAAATTTGGATTGATTTCCAGATGTTGAATAATAAATAATGTTTTTAGCAATATTTTGAAATGAGAGTTGAAGGAAAATTGAATTTGATTTAAGATATTTTTCGAAGTATTAAATAACAGATTTGAGAATATTAATAAATTAAACTAATATATTATTTTTGGTATTACAACCAATATATTATTTTTTGAAGGCCAAATGATGCTATGTATTAAACCAATGGATCTATTTTGGTTTTATTTTAATTATTTATTTTGATAGTTATATAACCGACTATCAAAAACAGACCCAACGTGTGTTGGTACGGAAAGACCGGGATCGAGTTTTTATTCGAAAACCATTCCGACCAATAAATACGAATATGTGGAAGATGTTAATTGAGATGGTGCAATTGAAGACCGTAAATCTTCATGAACGGAGGAACTACTGTTGAATTTCTCTGACTGATCCCTAGAGATATATATTTAGCAGTGATTCTATCATGATTGGAATCTACATATTGCAAGAACTTCTCGCTACTGATATATAGGTTGATTCCTAGGATGTGGTAGGAGGGTGCCTTCGGTTCATCCTGTCCCTGGATGACTTGTATGGACGAATGTCAGACAGAGTATTTCTTAAGAATCACGTACATTGATTTTTACAAACGTACTTTTGTTAGCTGCCGAGTATTTTTGTTGACGTTAATTAGTAATTTGATGGATCTGACGATGTGACATTCAAAGTGGATGGAGATGTGCTGTTTTAAAAGATAAGCTTAACCTCTAGCCTTATCAACCGGGAATGGGATAAAATCAGGTAGGTTGCATGGCTATGTGGGTCGCACCCATTAAAAGGGTATGTCATTACCTGATCTGATGAAATCAAATGCCTTCGATTGTCCCTTTTTATTTTCTGTATATGTGCTATCGGTTCAGTTGGCTGGCCCCCAACCATGGCAATGATATATTCGGTACTCTCAAGAGAAAGTGAGGGGCCGGTCATGTTTAATCTGGGTTGCAAGATGTTCTTGTTGAATCCCAATGTATTCATCTCAAGTGGTACATTGTCGGGAAGGTGGTCCCATACCTTGCCACTAAATCCATTCTACAATTAGCGCCCGCGGTATTGATTGTATACTATATAAGTGGAGCGTGAGATGCAAGCGTTTCGCTAGATTCTATTTATTTGTATTTAGACACTATCATAATATTATTATAATATTGTTTTTAAAGTGTTTTGGGTTATCGTCAGGTAAAAACCGTCTGTATTTATGTGTGGATTTGGTCTTACGATTATCCTTTTCTTTTGAATAGATTTTGACGTTAAAATCAAGTTGTGTGATGCCTTAAAACTTAGTGTGTTTTTCTCACTCTGGTTCACAAGACTGACCCGGTGTTTGTAATGCTCGGGTTAGACTGAGCTGTACAGGTTCAGGTTATCAGTTATTAAGAAGAGACGAGATGGAAGAGTTTAGGCATATGCTATTATATATTCCACTATGTGATTGTATATGAGGACATATTATTATAACTGTCCAGATGTGTGATGTACTTTGATGATTGTAAGTTTTATTTCAAGCTCTCAATAAATATTTATTTCTATATTATATTTTGTTCCGTTGCGATGTGAGACTCCGTGTTTTGTTAATTCTTCTTCTTCTATTCTAATAATTCTTTCTTTCTTGTCTCACCCTCTAATTTCTTTCTTATAACTATCTACTTTTCTGTGCAATTTGGGTTGGATGTGAGTTATGATTGTCAACACAATGGGTACGGGAAAGTCAGTATGTTACAAGCATCGAAATAGATTATAGAAGTAAATGGAATTTCTCTGGATCAGGTGGGCCATGCAACCTACCCGATTTTATACCATTTCCTGGTTATGAGGCTAAAGGCCATAATGTATAGATCACACCTTTATTTACTTTGAATTTCACATCGTCATACCCGCCAAATCACAAATTGATTTCCCCAAAAATACCATGGATATACAGCTAAGAGAAACGAATTCCTCCACCACCAAACGTAAATACATTTAAAGAGATCAACTTACACGATCTATTAAATATACTCTGTTAGACATTCTTTCATACAGGTTGTCCTGGGACTGGACAAACCAAAGGCACTATTTTGTAAATCCATCTTAGGTAATTTCAACATAGGATTGCTAGAACAACCCTTGTACAAACTCCGTCTTTGATTATCTTCATCATATTTAATTCACAACGCAAATGCCTATATGGAGTGTTTTTCAAATAATAAATCTGATTCCGATCTCTCCGTATTGACGATGGAAAAATGGTCAAAACTTTGATGGTCGGTTATTTAACCATCAAAGGAAAACATCCATACACAGAATGATCTTATTTCCAAATGGAAAATTTATTGATCAATCATCAATCAACATTTTTCCTTTTAAATTAATTTACCATCAATTTATTCATTAACATCAATTTATTCATTTCCCTATTTCTCGTTTCTATATATTCGTACATTCTTATTTTCTAAATTTATAAAATATACGTTATTAACATTGGAAAACATTTCCATCTCTTATTCACGCATCACTATCCTCCCATATCTATCAATCTCTAACTGTAAACTAGTAAGAGAACAATCCCTTGAGTATCAACCCCGAAGGCCGAAACCAACATCAGATCTGTGACATCCCACGACCGTTAATGTCACTCACTAAGGGAATGCATTAAGATTCATGAAGCGCTATAGGTAAGCAGACACATAATAATTACAAGACAGATATAAATAAGGCAGCAACGGAGAATTTAAATTTTTATTTCAACCATAAAGCATAATATCGTGGTCCACAATTTCATAAGTCACAAAAACCATTACAATAAAATAACTTCTGTCTTGCACCATCAGAGTACATAAGTGAATAAAAAGCATAATTTTCCCCAATTAAAAGAGTTAATCCATAGTAGAGACAAGAACTTGAGCCATACTTCAGAAGTAGCTCCTAGCAACATGATATCTGAGTCCTGATTAAGTCCGAGTGTTTCCTCCCTGAGAACCTTGGAGGGAGGGGGAGGGAACGGAAGAAAGAAGGAGAAACAACAGGGTCAGGCATAAAGTCTGGCAAGTCTAGTTACTTTTATCCAGTAGGTAAATAAAAGCAACATGATAGGCATATAAAGTGGATAAGAGAGAGATTACTACATAAATGGCAGGTGTGACAAGGTAAACAAGATAAGGTGTATGTACCTCACTAATGATTACTCTGCACTATTACTAGTATAACTGAAATGATATGATCCCTTCCACTATAAGTTGGTAGGCTTAGGGCATATATCCAAGTGTATCCTAACCACTACCCTAATCGATCGGCTCCTTACTCCGTAGATATCATGCGCTGGCCCCACAGTAGGAGGTATCACTTCCTAAAGTGGCAACCCAAGATGTGCACAATCGTATCTACTGGTGTCACGGTCGTCTTAGCCCCCTCTGCCCGGCCCATGCACGCACATGTTGTTGTATATAACGGTATTGTATACACAATTATATGATTTTTTTGTTTGATGATAACAAACAAATATATTTTATTTCAAATGTGTTTGTTATGGTACTGTTATATAACATCACAGATAAGAAGATAATATTTATATTTAAATAGAATATTTCTATACAGAATTTCATATATTCACACAGTATTTTATTTAAATATAATATTATATTTCAACATTCAAACAGTACAAATTATATGATTCCACCATTTGTACACATTCACAGATATTACACATGATATTGTACTTGTATATAAACTGAATCCGTTAGACAAATTTGTTTGAACACAACAAAAATAGTATTTTATTTCAGACAATTTGTTTAATACAAACATCAATACATTTCTCTCATTACATACATAGTTCCTCTCTACAACTTTATATACACATCCAGTTACACCCATATATAGATGCTTTTATATATTTTTTTCACTGTCAACTTCTGTCCTCAGTCTTCTGTCTTCACAGTACTCTGTCGTCTAGTCATCATCTTCATACCTGTCATATATAGAAACACACACACAGTTTATGGAACAGAAATAATATTCTAAATTTTAGTAAATATAAATTTTAATTTAAAAATTTTATTTGCCTCAGATTTCTGGTGTCTTTTCTCATCATTTTTCTGACTCAATCTGATTTATCCGACTGTGTCTAGACAGCTTGTGATATTCACAGTGATACACTGTAAATAGGGCTGTCAATGGGTCGTGTCGGGTCGGGTTCGGGTCGGGTCAGGTCGGGTTCGGGTTGATTTATAAACGGGTTGGGTCAACCCGTTTATTAAACGGGTCATATTTTCTAAACCCTAACCCGACCCGTTTATAAACGGGTTGACCCGACCCGACCCGCGTAACCCGTTTAACTAATTGGGTCGTGTCGAGTTGTGTTGTGTCGGGTTTACCCGTTTGACCCATTGATAGATATTGCCTACTGATATAAGCAACAAAAGAGTCAAATCACCAACATGCACACTGTTATATAATCACCAACATGCAACAAGTTGCAAAGTCACCAACCGACAACACATATATAAAGCATGAAATCACCATATCCAAAAATCATTTTTTATACATAAGCATATATTCCCATACCGCATAAATTAAAGACTACCAGTGTGGAAGAGGCACAGTTGTTATAAGTAAAATACAACTAATAACATACAAGAATAAATTTGTAAAATATAACAGCTTACATATACGAGCATACTGATCACTACATACATAAAATATTAACACTAACAGTATACATAAAAGACTAACAGTATAGAAGAGATACAATATATAATCGGGTTTTGCGGGTCAAAATCGGGTTAGCGGGTCAACCCTAAACTCACCCGTTTATAAACGGGTCAAATTCGGGTTGACTCGAAAATGACCCACTAACTAAACGGGTAGGGTTAACCTGCTAATTTCCGTGCGGGTTTCGGGTCGGGTCACGGGTCGTGTAGGAAATTGACAGCCCTAACTGTAAATACCACAAGGCAGACAATATATATATATATCTCAATGCAGGGACAGGTAAACTCAGTCTGATGACTGCATATACACACATGTATATTTATACACGTGTGCACTGCCTTGCCAATCAGCGAGCAACTGAGGAGTAGCCACGTGGACCAACTTGACTCAGCACCTGACAAATCACAAATGAATCAGTACAAATGGCCGAGCATATATGATGACGAGTTTATGGGAAATATCATGAATTTCAAACAAGTGTACAACATTTTCAGTGGTCGAGCAAAAGGTCAAAGCTGCTCAAATTTTTCAAGACTGGTTCACCAAAAAATTTCATGATTCAAGCCATTTCAGGTCAATGTATAATAAAGCAGCAAATTCATGTTCAAAGCAAATGATCCAAGGAAGTACTTGCATAGACACATATACATGTATGATTATATATATATATGCATGTATACACAACACAAGTATGGTCAGTTCAGACTCAAGTTCAAGCCAGTCAGCAAAGTGGTGAAACTCAGGTGTTTCACAAAGTTCAAAGTCACAAAGACATACTAGGTTGGTGCAACAAAACAGCCATGCACAAGATCAAATAACAGTGAAGCAGTATGGTAGCATGGTTCAGCATTTGTTAAAGTGATCATGCCAAATTGCAAGGTATGTTTTTGAATAAAATCAGTCTAAGACAGTGACAAATTTTTGTGTCAACAACTCAAGTGATAAATGACTCAAATGTAAGCATGAATAAGGCAAATTTCAAGACTGCATATAGATGGTGCAGCAAACACGATGCAGGCTAATGGATCAGCTCAAACACAAGTATTGGCATGGTTCAAATATACAGTGTCAAGAAGCAGTTCAACAAACATGTCGAGCAACAAAGTCAAGACAGCTCGACCAAGTATATGCAGTATTAAATAACATATTAGCCCAAATGCATGAACATCACAACAAGCTAGAACAAGTCACAAAATCATGAATTTCAGTTTTACAATGGTGATAGCAGTCACGCAGCATTTTTCAGCAAGCACGGTGGAGCAATATGTTCAAGTGACACAGGAACAAATGCAATGTTGCATGTGTACACTATCTCAAAGAATTCTAGCATTGTGATAGTGCAACAAGACTACATCATGGATTATATGATATGCACACCCAATGGACAACAGGATTAATGGACTTTAATCACATATGGAATGGTGTTAGCATCTTATTCATATATGGAAAATCTTTTTCTTCTGAAAATTAATTTAACAGTTTCTAGAAATACTATCGTAGTTTTTGGGCAAGAGATATTTGGAGACTTTCCTGAAATTAACATCTTTTAATCAAGGCAGAAAAGTTTTTCAAGACAGAAAAGTTTTGGAGAGAAATTTCTGCAAATCAGAATTAAGTGCCGAGCAAAGCATTACAATAAAAGGCAACATTTCAAAACTGATTTCAATCCAAAAAATCATAGTAAATGTATCTTGTTTTGAATCAATCTGGAATAAAACTCAAGACAAACTTATTGAATTCATTCAAGGCATTTTTCATTTTATTCAAGTGACTGGATCATCCAAGAATTCAGTGTCAGGAATCAGTCACGCAAGTGAATCTCGCAGCAATTCAAAGACGAGCAAAATAAGGCAATAAAGCAAAAGAGGAAACAATTCAAATCAGATTGAACAATTCAAATCAGATTGAGTCACATAGACGAAATCAGAGTTGTAGGGTTTTCTATTTTACCCTATACAATCACCATCTCATCATCGACTATTAGCATCGAAAAAAAAAATCACAAACAATTGTATCGAAAACCACAAGCCAAAAACTGAAGAACAAAAATCAAAACGAATTTACTTACAATCGGTTTTCGATCGAAACCCTAAATCAATGAAGCAAGGAGTCATAAGCAATCGATCAAGAACATTAACGTAGATTGAAGCTTCAAAGATTTAGACAGAGAAATATCTTTCTAAAATCGATTTTGATTTGGGGATTTATATTGCAAACCCTAGAGCTGCCGCCATTATTTTTTCCAGAGAAATAAAACGTGATCAGGTCAAAGAAAAAGGGTGCAACATAACTTTAGAATGGCTGACCCATTCAAGCTTGAATTTTAAAGGGATGACCCTTATTTTATAAAGTCCTAGAGTTTTATTTCATATGGTTTTAATTTAGAGTTGTAATTTTCTTTTTGTTTTGAAATTCGTCTGAACAGTTCTAGGTCTGTAAAATCTAGGGGGAATCAGTCAGGGTGTTGACTGACAGCTGACAGAGTCTGTAAAATCTGGGTTACTGTTTACGGGTCGTAATCAGGGGAAATCTGATCGAGCGGATATTGGTCAGTCTAGGGTTTTGAGCATAGGGTTAGAATAGGAGCGAGAGTCGCAAGTGTACATGGTCTTGTATGCGGGATCTATTCTATCACCTAGTAGAAACCTTAGGAATGCAGCAATAGGCAGGATTTTGCCGAAGCTAGGTATATCTTGTGTCATTTACTTTCTGCATTTTTGTTTCTGCTATATTCTGTGATCTGTTTATTATTACATATCCCATTAGATTTTTAATTCAGCTAAAAACTGAGATAAACCCTATTCAGCCCCCTCTAGGGTTAATCTAGATTCAACAAGTGGTATCAGAGTAGGTATTTTTATTAACTCTAGAGTGATGGTGATTCCTAGTTGTCAGTACATTGAGAGTCAGTCCAGTCACATTCCAAACATTTTTGATGGTACAATTTTTTTAAATTGGAAATCAAAAATGAAATCCTATTTGAAATCTGTTAAATATTGGGATGTTGTTAACAGTGGAGGTAATATAATAGATAGGAATATTAATGCTCATGCTATGCATATTCTTTATTCTCATCTTAGTAATAATCAACTTGGTCATATCTCCCATTGTTTGACTGCGCAAGATATTTGGAAAACTCTCAGCATGCTATATGGAAAGTCTGACGACTGCTCAGAACCCCATAATGGAAACTCAACTTCAGATCTATGCGTGATAGGTTTTGTAAAAGGTAACTCAGATGGATCAGCTGATGGAGATTCAACAAACAATGAAATAGAAAATTTCTCTTATGAAGATTTGATTTATTTTTGTGCCGATTTAACTAAATCTATTGATAAACTCCAGCTGAAAAATAAATCCTCGAAATCTAAGAATCTTGAGTTGACTAGCAAAAATCAATGTTTGGAATTAAAATTTGAAAATGTCATGAAATTTGAAAATTCTGATTGTAAAAATTGTTTGAAATTAAAAACAGATCTCGCTCATCTCAATAATAACATTCAAAGGCTTGAAGAAGAAATTCTAATTTTAAAAGATAACGAGATTGAGATGAAAGATGCAAATAATTGTTTACAAAAGAAATTTATAAACTTTAAGGATACAAAAAATTCCAAACATAATATTGTTGAAAATAATAGTTTGATGAAAATAGATCTAATTTTGAAAGAGCTTGGAATCAAAATTTAAAAATTGAAGAAACTTGAATCTGAGAGCCGAAAACATTTTGATTTTGAAATGGCTAAGTCCCAAACAAAATTAAATTGCTTAATGATGAAAATTTGATTTTGAAATCTAAGTTTGAAAGATGAAAGATCACTAAAATCAGTGTTCAGATCTAATGAAAGAAAATGGTGATCTTAAAACTAAAATTCAACAACTTGAAACAATTTTGAGTAAATTATCTGATGGAGAAAAATCTTTGAACATGTTTTTGTAAAACCAATTTCCTGTTGGAAATAAACATGGTATTGGCTTTGGGAAAAGCAATGTTATTGAAAAATGGAACTCTAATGATTTTAAAAATCCTCCAAATTGTTTTGAAAAGAATCGATTTGAAAATTTGAATTCTGATCATTTCAAAGGATTTTTAAATCATAAACTAGATGTGAACTTGTGTTATAATAAACCATTTAAACACTTTTGGATCCCAAAAGGAAGTAAAATGAATTCAGTTAAATTCAAATAGATCTGGGTTCCTAAAGGCACAAAGATAGATTCGAATGGTTTGTTATATAAACAAGTTTGGGTACCCAAAGTCATAAACACATTTCAGAGTGGTTTTACAAATTTTGTTAGACAACTCGATCCTCTAAACTGTTAGGTACCAGTGGAGGCTTAGGAACTGCTGCGCAAAAAGAAATGCGAATTCAAGCTGGTTTATACTTCTGTATCATTCACAGTTCTTTCAGCCAAGATTTATAGAGTTAGAGATTCATTTGCTTACACTGAATTCAGGTATAATCTCAAGACTCATCTTTGTAAATATTTTTTCTGTTTATTTCTCCTTCTACCTCTTCTTCTTTTCTTTTATTTTTGATTTGTCACTGCCATATGTTTTTTTTGGGCTTCATTAACTTCAAATTGCAGAATTCATATTTTTCTGGAAATTTGCTTCAATTTGAATAAAACTCTATTGTTTTAATCATTTCCAGATCTTGAGTTTAAATTTGTAAATATCTGCAATTGTTTTGAAGTTTATTTTCTGATTTCTGAATTCATAACAATGTTGATGTACTCTTGTCATATCTTGAACACTGTTGTTTTTGAATTCTAAATTCTTGAAGATCTGAATAATTAATGAAATTTCACACATCACTGCTATTTTGAGTTTTCACTAATTCATTTTAGAAAAGCTTGAAATAATATACTCATTACAGCACATAAATATTTATCAGTTGTGATGATTTCATAGATTTTCAGATTGGCTTGGATATTAAGTTCTGTCTTGAATCATAGTGATACATCTTAAATTTCATCCTTATTCACGATCATTATGTTGAAATTTGTCTGTTTGAAATCATCTGAAATTCTTGATATTTTGAATCTCACACACCTCTTAAATTTGAAATTATCAACCTTGTGTGACTTATTCATTATATCTCAAAACTTGACATTGATTCAAGTGATTTCAAATTTTTATTTTTTATTTTTTAGATCATGAATATCTCTCAATCTTGATGTAAATGATCTGAAATTACTCCTGTACTTGTCAGAAATACTTGTGAAAATTTCTCTGAAAATATGGTCTTAAAATTCACTGCTATTTCATGATGATTTGATGTAAATATTTTTTTGTTTAAAATCATTTGAAATTATTGATTTATTGAATTACACACATATCTTGAATCTAAAATTTACATTCTAGTGTGATTGAATCACTGAATCTTGAGAGTTTCATATTCCTCAAATGATTTCAAATAAATGGTATTTTTAATCACTGGATCATGAATCATCTTATATGACCGTCATCTTGACAAGTATGATTTGAAACTATTTTCTGTGCTACTCTGACACTGTTTCGAAAAATGTTTGTTTTGGAATCATCTGCTGCAGATTAAACGAAATTGATTTGTAAATATTTTTGATGATTGCTTGATTTGGTATCAAAGGTTTACCATGCTCTGATAGATGGAATTAATTTGCTTAATTGGTTGATCTTGTCTGCTTGGTTCTTGTGATTAAAAAATTCTATTGTCAGTGATATCCTGTTTTGTCTCGAGTGTTGTCTTATAATCCCCATTATTAGAGACACCAATTGGTATCAGTAGTGCTGATTTTTTTTGTATGTATTTTTAAGTCCCTCTTGTGTTGTATAGATCTTTTCAATTTCCTCTTGTAATTGAATTTCATTTTTAAAATTATTTATTGATTATTCATTCAGAAATTGAAATCAATATCCAAATTGAACTGTATTTATAATTCATCAAAATTAATATCAGATTTTGAAACCGTGATGAATTGTGACTGTAGGATATTTCACAACAAGAGGAGATTTTATTTAAAATTTTCATGATGGTTGAACATTTATTATAATATTTTTGAATTGGCAATTATTTCACAATCATCTCCTTTATCTATCATCAATCTGCCATTCATGATAATTTTATATTAATGTGGAGAGTTAATATGTTTTAAAATCTTTTTAAATAAACAGTGGTAATATTTGTGATAGAAATGGGACTATGTTATTTTTTTTAGAATTAGTGACACCTGAAAATTTTCAATGATCTCGGTACACTCGAACATATTTCATAATATAATTAATTTAGAAATTTATTTCACAGTCCATTTCTGTACCTACCACATTTCTATCATTTATATTGCTTGTATATACCGAGGAGAATTTTCTATTTAAAGCTGAAAATGATAAAATATACAATTAATACGTAAGTTTGACTCTAACCTCATTTAAAAATCCAAGCTCTGGTCATGCATGGTTATGAGACAACTTATAATTTAAAGCTGCGACTGAGCTCATTTAAAAATCCAAGCTCTGGTTATGCATGGTCAGTGTGCTTTTAAATAAAAAAATAAAAGAAAAGAAAATAATGTGCTATAAATTGAAATAAATCTGAAATTCTCTTTGGTGTTTAAAAACCAGTCTATCAATCCATCTTCTAATCTGTGAAATGTGTTAATATTATATGACGTATTATGATTTGCTGATTGATAGCTATTGGGATTTGAGAGTATTTGATTTTTTCACTTAAATTGAATTATTAATTATAGTCCAAATCCGTCACTGGTTTTGTGCCTCATTTTTATAAAATTCTTTTGGTAAATGATTGGAACTCGTTTTTTTAACTCTCTCCATTTTTATATAAAATTCATCGTAAATTCGTCATTCTCTACAATGTGAAATATGCCACCAGTTCTTAGTTTATTATGATTTTTGTTTGACCGATTGAGATTTATGATGACTGTTCTTCCTTTAAAGATGAAATTATATTTTTAGTCATTTTTTATCTATATTTTAAAATTCTGTATCCTTTTGATGATAACAAAAGGGGAGAATGGATTGAGATTTTGATTTATGAGTGAATATTTTATAACTATTTTCAATTTTGAAAATTCATTCAATTTTCATGTTTCTTCACTCATGCACAGTTATAGGGGGAGTTTCAGTTGTAAGGGCAGCTTTCAAATATGGGGAGTTCAGTTCTTCACTCTCAAACACATTTATTATATTCAAAATCTTCATATTTGTTTGTCATCGTCAAAAAGGGGAGATTGTTGTATATAAAAGTGTTGTATACACAATTATATGATTTTTTTGTTTGATGATAACAAACAAATATATTTTATTTCAAATGTGTTTATTATGCTACTGTTATATAACATCACAGACAGGAATATAATATTTATATTTAAATAGAATATGATTGTACAAAATGTCATATATTCACACAGTATTTTATTTAAATATAATATTATATTTCAACATTCAAACAATACAAATTATATGACTCCACCATTTGTACACATTCACAGCTATTACACTTGATATTGTACTTGTATATAAACTGAATTCGTTAGACAAATTTGTTTGAACACAATAAAAATAGTATTTTATTCCAGACAAATTTGTTTAATACAAACATCAGTACATTTCTCTCATTACATACACAGTTCCTCTCTACAACTTTATATACACATTCAGTTACACTCATGTACAGATGCTTTTATATTTTTTTTTTCACTGTCAACTTCTGTCTTCAATCTTCTATCTTCAACGCACTCTGTCAGTCCAGTCATCATCTTTATACCTGTCATATGTAGAAACACACACATAGTATATGGAACAGTAATAATTTTCTAAATTCTAGCGTATATAAATTTTAATTTTAAAATTTTATTCGCCTCAACTTTCTGGTGTGTTTTCTCATCATTTTTCTGGCTCGATCTGATTTATCCAAATGTGTCTAAACAACTTGTGATATTCACAGCGATACACTGTAAATACCACAAGGCAGACAACATATATATATATATATATATATATATATATGTCAATGCATAGACAGGTAAACTCAGTCTGATGACTGCATATACACACATGTATATATATACACGTGTGCACTGCCTCGCCAATCAGCGAGCAACTGAGGAGTAGCCACGTGGACCAACTCGACTCAGCACCTGACAAATCATAAGTGAATCAGTACAAATGGCCGAGCATATACGACGACAAGTTTATGGGCAATATCATGAATTTCAAACAAGTTTACAGCATTTTCAGTAGTCGAGCAAAAGGTCAAAGCTACTCAAAATTTTCAAGACTGGTTCACCAACAAATTTCATGATTCAAGCCATTTCAGGTCAATGTATAATAAAGCAGCAAATTCATGTTCAAAGAAAATGATCCAAGGAAGTACTTGCATAGACACATATACATATATGATTATATATATATATATATATATGCATGTATACACAGCACAAGTATGGTCATTTCAGACTCAAGTTCAAGCCAGTCAGCAAAGTGATGAAACTCAGGTGTTTCACAAAGTTCAAAGTCACAAAGACATACTAGGTTGGTGCAAAAAAACAGCCATGCACAAGATCAAATAACAGTGAAGCAGTATGGTAGCATGGTTCAGCATTTGTTAAAGTGATCATGCCAAATTGCAAGGTAAGTTTTTGAATAAAATCAGTCTAAGCCAGTGACAAATTGCTATGTTAACAACTCAAGTGATAAATGACTCAAATGTAAGCATGAATCAAGCAAGTTTCAAGACTGCATATAGATGGTGCAACAAACAAGATGTAGGCTAATGGATTAGCTCAAACACAAGTATGGCATGGTTCAAATATACAGTGTCAAGAAGCAGTTCAACAAAGATGTCGAGCAACAAAGTCAAGACAGCTCGACCAAGTATATGCAGCAGTAAATAACATATCAGCCCAAATGCATGAACATCACAACAAGCCAGAACAAGTCACAAAATCATGAATTTCAGTTTTACAATGGTGATAGCAATCAAGCAGCATTTTTCAGCAAGCATGGTGGTGCAACATGTTCAAGTGACACAGGAACAAATGCAATGCTGCATGTGTGCACTGTCTCAAAGAAATCTTGCATTGTGATAGTGCAACAAGACCACAACATGGATTATATGATATGCACACCCAATGGACAACATGATTAATGGACTTTAATCACATATGGAATGGTGTTAGCATCTCATTCATATATGGAAAATCTTTTTCTTCTGAAAATTAATTTAACAGTTTCCAGAAATACTATCGCAGTTTTTGGGCAAGAGATATTTGGAGACTTTCCTGAAATCAACATCTTTTAATCAAGGCAGAAAAGTTTTGGAGAGAAATTTCTATGATTTAGAATTAAGTGCCGAGCAAAGCATTACTATAAAAGGCAACATTTCAAAACCGATTTCAATCCAAAAAATTATATTAAATATTTCTGGTTTTGAATCAATCTGGAATATAACTCAAGACAAACTTATTGAATTCATTCAAAGCATTTTTCATTTTATTCATGTGACGGGATCATCCAAGAATTGAGTGTCAGGAATCAATCATGCAAGTAAATCTCGCAGCAATTCAAATACGAGCAAAATCAGGCAATAAAGCAAAAGAGGAAACAATTCAAATTAGATCGAACAATTCAAATCAGATCGAGTCACATATACGAAATCAGAGTTGTAGGGTTTTCTATTTTACCCTATATTATCACCATCTCATCATTGGCTATTAGCATCGGAAAAAAAATCATAAACAATTGTATCGAAAACCACAAGCCAAAACTGAAGAACAAAAATGAAAACGAATTTACTTACAATGGGTGTTCGATTGAAACCCTAAATCAGTGAAGCAAAGAGTCACAAGCAATCGATCAAGAACATTAATGTAGATTGAAGCTTCAAAGATTTAACCAGAGAAATCTCTTTCTAAAATTGATTTCGATTTGGGGATTTAAATTTCAAACCCTAGAGCTGCCGCCATTATTTTTCCAGAGAAATAAAACGTGATCGGGTCAAAGAAAAAAAGGTGCAACATAACTTTAGAATGGCCGGCCCATTCAGGCTTGAATTTAAAAGGGATGACCCTTATTTATAAAGTCCTAGGGTTTTATTCATATGGTATTAATTTAGAGTTGTATTTTTCTTTTTCTTTTTGACATTCGTCTGAACAGTTCTAGGTCTGTAAAATCTAGGGGGAATCAATCAGGGTGTTGACTAACTATTGACAGAGTCTGTAAAATCTAGGTTACTGGTTATGGGGTTGTAATCAGGGGAAATCTGATCGAAGGGATATCGGTCAGTCTAGGGTTTTGAGCGTAGGGTTAGAATAGGAGCGAGAGTCGCAAGTGTACATGGTCTTGTATGCGGGATCTGTTCTATCACCTAGTAGAAACCTTAGGAATGCAGCAGTAGGCAGAATTTTGCCGAAGCTAGGTATATCTTGTGTCATTTACTTTCTGCATTTCTATTTCTGCTATATTATGTGATCTGTTTATTATTATATATTCCGTTAGATTTTTAATTCAGCTAACAACTGTGATAAACCCTATTCACCCCCCTCTAGTGTTAATCTAGATCCAACACATGTCCCTAGTCAGTTTGTACCGCCCTCACTGTCCATCTCGTTTGGAATGGGTCCCACGAAATATGATACAAGCTCTCCCCTTTGTCTTGTATCTCCACTAGTTTTTCCACTGACTATGTATACCCTTAGGTGTCTTTAATTACATAGTTTTTTGTAAGTTATGCTTACCCTAAAGGGTTTCTTTAATTACATAACTTTATTATATTTTTCCACCGGTTATGTATACCACTAGGTGTCTTTAATTTCATAACCTTATTGGGTTAAGTTCGTGGGCCTATACATACATACATACATACATATATATATATATATATATATATATATTACTTACCCCTTCTAATTTATTTAACCCGCCCACTACCCATCAATTTTACTTAACCCTAACTTAAGTTCATAATCATTCAATCTTTATGGATTAAATTAGGTTAAGTTGTCCAATTCTTTACCATGTCTATTTATGGTTTTATAATGGGCTAGACCTCATACATTAGGCCTACCACATGTAGATGCTGGATATGCCGGTCGAGTCCGGGAAGACTTATTCCACAGTTGGGCCTAACCTTGTGTCATAGCCCGATTCGTATTTACATACTTAGACCATCCACATTAGGTTCAGCATTATTGGCTGCTGGATATGCCGGTCGGGTCCGGGCAGACTTCCGCCACTAATGCAACATAACCTCGTGTCATAAGTACAATTACAATTCCTAATTGTAATTACTACACATTCCATTTTTATCTAAATCTACCTATGTCATTATAGGTAATTATTTCTATGTTTCCCTATTTGAATTGTATGTCCAATATTACATAAATTATGCCAGTTATAAACCCCTTTTTTTGTTTCTTAACTAACGTATTTGCATGTATTTTGGTGGCATTTAGGCTATAAAGTAGCCTTGCCACAACATTGAAAAAGGGAATATGACAAAGGATGATAGTTTTTCAACATGTCTTGGCATACACATAAGCTTAACATGATAACAAGGTGAGTGGACATGTAATTTTCATCATAACAGCATGGACATAAAACTAATGAACTTGTGGCAACTACGATGTAAAAGCAACATATTGAGGTCTAGTCCAACTATTTAGATCTAGCTTAATTAGGGTGACACAGCAATATGTTTAGATCTAAAAATGGCTTCACATGTCAAATTTACCACATATTTAAACTAATCACGATATGACATGTAAAAGGTGATTTACATAAAGAACTAGATCTAGCCAATGTTACAACTATCCAATAGATGTACATTCACCATAATACAGTTACAAGTTCAGATCCACATAGACAACATAATAGAATAATCACAGTTGTATTAGATCTATGGAATTAGATCTATCATGACATAGTATATGATTTAACACTTGCATATAATCATACTTTACAACATATCCAAGTCATAGTCTTTCACAATTTACTTTCATTTGTCTAAACCTATAAACAACTAGAAACTCACAGCGTTAGGTTTAAAGAATTGAGAAAGAATGGATCTAGAATTTCTGAATTTGATTTGCAAAGTATGTTGTTGTAGAAAACGTTTCAGTTCGCACTCCAGCAGCATATGGCCTCCATGACTTCCAATAAAGAAAATATGAGAAATAACCACATATTTATAGCTGTAGAGCCCTCTGAAACCGACTACCACCTCAGCCCTAAGGGTGCCGCTAGGGGGGTCGACCCCCTAAAGCGGGAATTTTGCCGCTCTGACGAATTTTTTAAATTCCAACTATTCTGGATAGAATTCTGACTCAACTCTGACTCATACGTATGAATATAATTTTTCTGCGCGTATACAAACTTAAAACCCTCATAACTTCCGCATACGATGTCTGTTTTACGGAAACCAAATGTCTATCTTGACTAGAATTTCGAGACGGAGGCAATAGTGCAGTCTGTTTCCTCTAATTCTAAATATTATATCAAGTATTATTTAATTTATCCTCTTTTAGTGTCGGTACAAATTCAGAGTGTTATATTCTTCCCTACTTAAAGGATTTCGTCCCGAAATCTCTAAGTTGAGAAGAATGCATATCCTACCATCCACCATCCATCTACTCATCCACCAAACACTGGCATCCATTGTTTAATGTTTATATGAATATATGCGAAGGTGTGTGTATATGTCCCAACACTAATGCGAAGATCAGGAGGTCTACTGTAACACCCCGTGAATTCTATAACATTAAGCTTCACAAATTAAAGTGTAATTAATTCTAAATGAAATAATTAAGAGAAATGGATCACGTCATTGCGTTCGTCTCGAAATTCTGCTTGAGATAGAGTCCGAATTTGCGTGAATCGGACTCCGTATGAAGGAGTTATGACCCTCGAAAGTTTCAGAATAAAATTTAAAATTCAAACAGCTCGATTTCAAGTTCAAAATTCAAAAAACAGGTTCAAACTGGGCTGGGCGGGAAAATTCCTGCCCAGGGACCAGGTCGACCATAGGGTCGACCATGGTGTCAACTTGGTCACCCTAGGTCGACCATAGTGTCGACCTGGGTGTCGACCTGCCAGTAGACCTACCTGGTCGACCTGGCTGGCTGGGTCTGGCTCTGGCTCGAATTTCTGTGGCTCGGTGTGTCATTAGGGCTGACATGTCACCTCTTGATTGGCTCTTTGAACTTTGTATGGTATAGATTCCTCCTGTCTTTATCTGACGGCTCAAAACAATTTAAAAATCTATATATACACCCTAAGTCTCAACTAAAATTCACACAAAAAAATAAGATGGGAGTCGTCATGCTGCCAGGAAGGAATTGAGCATAGCCGTCAAGAGAGAGGAGCTTAGAGACGAATCAAATTAAGAAGAAGACTAAAGCTTAATCAAATTTATCAACGTAACGTTAATCTACCCAAAGGAATGCATCTCAATTTCAGAATTCAGAATCTAGAATTCAAGATTCTGCATTCGTTGTAAGTATAGTGACCTTTCAGAATATGAGTAAAACTGTGACGTGATTCGATGTAAATGAAAATAGAATTATGTTATTGTATGATAATGATATAAATTCTGTGTATTGTAATGATTCTGTCATGACTTGTGTTTTGATATTTGTGGCCTAAATTGATTGATGTAAGCCTATTGAACAATTGTATATGAAAACAATGGCACTTGCAAGTTTGTGGCAAAAACTAGAATTTGATCCCTTTATGTTTATGTCTATGGCATGGACTATATACATTCTCTAAGTCCAAATTAAGGCTTATGTAAACATGTTCTAGATTTGAGACCTTTTATGCCTACATGACCCAAAACCAATGAACACATTCTTATGTTTATTTGCAAGTATAATTGGATCTATGTTAAGTATCGTTTGGGTTACATAAACAATGCATGTTCATGTTGAAATAGGCTATATGATTAGATGTTAAAATTGGACATTTTGGTGAATATACAACATGTTAGTTTTGTGGTTGACATTATGCCAAGTTAAACATGTTTAAACCCAAGTTTGTATAAGCCTAAACTCTTCCATTTCATATGTCACCTACTTAGTTATACTTTGATTTGAATGCAAGTTCACATGACCCATAATTCATGTTAGTTGAAACGCTAAATTGCAAGTTCATGCGCCACACACCTTTATGTATTGTAAAATATTACATGTTCTTGATTTCCCCTTTTTCTCACGTTTATAAAGTTGGGCCGAATTGTATCGAGCCCAACACTTGTTATAATGTTGTGAACGCACAAACAGGGGTAATAACGTTGGGTGCAAAACATGAAAATATATGTTGGCATGGTTGGCACATGCCAACGACAATGACATTTAAGCGGTATGATTTGTTATACCCAAGAATAAAGGACATGACATTTACATATAATTGAGAAGTGATAAAATATGTAAATTTAGAAAACACGGTATGCTTAACCCGAGGTTGGATTGAGTTGTGACGTAAACCCGCCCGGACCCGCCCGGACCCGCCCGGCTGTCCAGTAGTCACAACAATACCCATCCAATGTGGGTGGTTAAGCATTGAGCCCAATAAGGACCCGAGGTTAGACTGAGCTACGGTGTAAACCTGCCCGGAACCGACCGACACATCCAGTAACCGTAGCAATATCTGTCTAATGTGAGTGGTTAGGTGCTTTAAGAGGCTAAGGACAGATGGTAGGGTTAAGTCAACTATAAACACTTAACCAAATTCAACATGTTAACAAGAATTGATGGGTGAGGTTAGATAAATACAGACACTTAACCACTTAACATGTTTGACTAGAAAACCCTAGTAACGAGGGACCCGTTTCAGCAGTAACCCAAGTTAGGTATCATGGTACCCTGAAACTAGGCAGGGTGGGGCACGATTACTGGGCTGATTGTAAGCGGTCAAAATGACGGCGTTGGGTGCACAGTGTAGGTTCTAACGAGGTGCGGGCGTGCACACACTCCGGAGCAGACAAACAGGGCACTGGGGGCACCAGTAGTATAACCTATGCCTTCTAGAATTGTGTCGGGGCCGCCACCATAGGTCTTGATACACCCCATGGTGGGACCAGCATAGGTATCTACAATTCTTGGGGGCCGTATGAATCATGTTTACGCGAGTAGGAGCCGATCGTTAGAAAATGGGGATCACTTCACCCTCAGCATGGGGTGCCAGTTAGAATAAGCTCAAGTAGGTGCAGAGATATAGTGTTGGTGCGATAGTACATTCGATTCTAAACTACACTTCCTTAACTTGTGATACTTGCCTGTTTTCAGTTTATATCTATCATGCCCCTTTTTCTTATTCACATACTGAAGAGTCACTAGATTTACTCAGGCTTTATGTCTGACTCTATTTTCTTTTCGTCTTCTTTTCTTTTGTTTCCCTCCCAGGTCCACAGGGAGGAAACAACTCAGCTCAATCAGACTCTTTGCAAGCTCCAAGACCGTAGATGTATGGTTTGGATCTCTTTTGCTCGGATTATGGCTTTGGATATCACTATGGGGATTTTTGTTACTTTATTTATGTTTTATGATTCTTTAATAATCAAGACAGTAATGAGGTTGTAATGTTGGAAGTATTTTGAGGCAATTATGGAAATGTTTTGTTTGAACACGTATTGATGGAATAAAAGTCTGTTTGGTTTCCGCTGTTTAAAATATGTGTATTTATATCTGTCTTGTGTTTATCTGTGGCTTTTACCTATAAACCTCCACCAAAGTTAAGGCATTCCCTTTGCGAGTGACCTTAACGGAGATGGGGTGTTTCATCTACTGATTCAATTGACCTCCTTAATGCAATGTAAGTTAGTGCCATGAATCCAATATGTATGCAAATAAACCTATCATATCATATAAGTTCTATATGTGTGCACATTCACTCGTCCAAATGCAACATCCATATGCTAACTCGTCCATTTCCATTCATAAAAGAAAAGAAAATGCACACACATCCATATGCAGTATGAGAGTGATTGAGCCGATCTAAGTGCCTAATGTGTGTGTATATGCATCCACATGCAACCACCAGCAAACACTTGCATCTACTTGCATCCATCAAACATAATATGTTTCAAACACATGTTTACATCCATAGGACTCCTATCTAAAGGTCGAAAGTATGATGGATAAGATATATTCTATTGAAAGAAACAAGCACCGCTAAAACTTGGGAAAAGGAGTTAAGAACATACCCTCGAAAAGAAAAGGGTACGAAGCACGAACCTTGTCTTCGGTCTCCCAAGTCGCATCTTCTGGGTTATCTCCCCATTGAACCTTTAGCAACTTGATCTCCTTATTGCGCAGCTTCTTAACTTCTGACCTAAAAATACGGGTAGGGACTCGTCTGACTGTCGCCTCCCGTTCCACTTCGACTTCTTCCAACATACTCGGCTCAACAACTTCCGCGGTGTCATGCAGGAACTTTTGCATATGAGAGACGTGGAAAACGTCACGAACACCAAATAGATTTTCTAGGAGCTTTACTCGGTATGCCATTTGGCCGATCTTCTCGGTTATGGGAAATGGTCCCACAAACCTAAGTGCCAACTTCCCTACTGATCCGAAGCGAACCACATTCCTTAAAGGCGATGCTTTGATAAAAACCAAGTCTCCTACTTCGAATTCAATGTCAGTCCTTCTATGGTCTACATAGGACTTCTGCCTATCTTGAGATGTCTTCATACGCCATCGAATAAGGTCAATCTTTCCATACGTTTCCCTAACTATATCTGGTTCAAGTAATATTTTTTTTGTAGATTCCCACCAACAAGTTGGCGATCTACAGGGTCGTCCATACAATGCTTCAAAGGGTGCCATGCTGATGCTGGCCTGATAGCTGTTATTATAGGCAAACTCTAGTAAAGGAAGATGCTCTTCCCAAGTCCCTCCGAAGTCTAGGATACACACCCTTAAAAGATCTTCAAGAATCTTGTTCACCCTCTCCGCCTGTCCGTCGGTCTGAGGATGATAAGCGGTGCTCAAACACAACTGTGTACCTAATGCTTCTTATAAGCTCCTCCAAAATTCACTGGTAAATATAGGGTCACGATCGCTTACGATGCTGGAAGGTACTCCATGAAGACGAACTATCTCACGAACATAAATTGTTGCCAACCATGATGCTGTCCTCTTACTCTTAACTGGAATAAAGTGAGCGCTCTTAGTGAGTATCCACTGCCACCCAAATACTGGTGTTACCTTTCTTCGATCTAGGTAACCCATCTATGAAATCCATAGAGACGCTCACCCATTTCCACTGCGGAACCTCTAACAGATGAAGTAATCCACCAGGCTTCTTTTGCTCAGCTTTGAGTTGCTGGAAAATTAAACATTGAGAAACAAATTCGGCCACATCTTTCTTCATCCCAACCCAAAAGAAAACTCTCTTTATGTCTCTATACATCTTGTCACCTCCTAGATGAATAGTCATCTTAGAATGGTGGGCTTCTTCTAGGATTTCCTTTATCAAGCGTCCAGTTTGAGGAACACAAAGCCTTCCATCTCGTCGCAGCCACCCATTTTCGTCTATGGCATACCTACTGAGGTGACAAGAAGTCTCTCACTCTTCTGAGCTTATACATGATGTCTAGAATATGTGGGTCACCTTGTTGTGAAGCTCCTATCTGATCCATAAGGGTCGGTCGTAACTCCAAGGAGGCAAACAAATCAGGCAAAACGTCGATGGAGAGTCTAAAATCAAAAACTGATATGAATTCCAAGTACTTTCTCTCTACAAACAAAGGACTCAGGGCCACCCTCTGCCTACTTAGTGCATCTGCTACCACATTACCCTTGCCAGGGGTATAAGCAATCTCAAAATCATATGAAGCTAAGAACTCCATCCACCATTGTTGCCTTAAGTTGAGATCCTTCTGTGAGAATAGATACTTAAGAGATTTATGATCGGTGTATAACTTGAACTTTTCACCAAGTAAATAATGACGCCACTTTATTAACGCGAATACCATGGCAGCTAGCTCTAGATCATGGGTGGGGTAATTCTTCTCACGAACTCTCAACTATCTACCCCCATAACATATTACTTTCCCTTCTTGCATCAGAACCGCACCAAGCCCTGTACCACATGCATCAGTGTAAACAGTAAACACTTTACTTCCATCAGGCAAGGTCAAAACTAGGACAGTTATCAGAGCCCTCTTCAGTCGTTGGAAAGCAATGTCATAGTTTATGTACCATGAAAATGCCAAATTCTTCTTTATCAGCCTGGTGAGAGGGGATGATATCTTCGTGAAGTCCTTAATGAACATCCTATAATAACCTGCCAACCCAAGAAAGCTTCTCACCTCAGTTGCATTTTTAGGAATCTGCCAATCTTACACTGCAACCACCTTGGCGGAATCTACAGTTATCCCTTTTTTGGAGACTACATTCCCTAAAAACCTTACCTCTTTTCTCCGAAAATGGCATTTGGAGAACTTTGCCTTAAGCTGATGGTCACGGAGAGTTTTCAAAACTTCTCTCAAATGTTGGGCATGCTCTTCTTCATTCTTGGAGAAGATCAAAATATCATCAACAAAGACTACAACAAATTTTTTTAGGAACTCCCGAAACACCCTACTCATCAAATCAACAAAATAGGCGGGTGCATTTGTCATCCCAAAAGGCATAACTAGCCATTCAAAGAAACCGTCTGGAGTTCTGAAACAGTCTTATCTATGTGGTCCTCAACCACCCTCAATTGATGGAACCCTGTAGCCAAGTCCAACTGAGAAACTGCCGAGACACCAACAAGCTGATCAAATAAATCATCAATTCTCGGAAGTGGGTGCCTATTCTTTTTGGTGAGCTTATTCAATTCTCTATAGTCAACACACAAACAAAGTGAACCATCCACTTTAGTTGCGAATACTACTGGAGCACCCCATTCAGATATACTTCGTCTGATAAACCCTTTCTCAAGTACCTCCACTACTTGCTTACTCAGCTCCCTCTCTGTTGGAGCCATGTGGCGCACTGGTAATGCAACTGTCTTTGCATTTTCCACTAGATATATGCGGAAGTCAATCTCGCGACTTGGAGGTAAACCTCGTACCTTATCAAAAACATCGGAATAATCTCGAACCACTGGAACAGATTGCAAATCATCTATGAATGCATCTAGAGACTCTAGGAAGCTAAGCATAATAGACTGTTGGGGGTCACAAGAAACTTCGAGGGTCTTACCATGACAAGTCTGGAGTCTAACAACCCTCCTCTCACATCAAGAACGGCCCCATATGTGGTAAGCCAATCCATTCCTAGAATCAACCCATAGCCCATAAACCCGAGCACATATGCGTCGCATTCAAATTCGACGCCTAACACAGATATTTTCAAACCCCAACAAACCATCAATAAATGAGCCGAACCACCAATAGCGTTTGAAACAACTACGGGATATAATACCATACTAGTAAATAAGTGCAGAGATTCAACTACAGAACTTTATATAAATGAGTGTGAAGCACCAGAATCAATAAGTGTTCTAACTGGCTAGTTTGAAAGAGAAACTAAACTTTCCACAGAAATTTTTCTACCTCTTTCAGGAGCACTGATCACGAGATCGTGCACCTGCCCTCCAGAAGTCCCTATCTTTGATGTTGTCCCTGCGATCCCTGTTTCTTCGGGCACTCTTTAGAGAAGTGTGCGACCTCTTCGCAATTAAAGCAATTGGCCTTCCTTCTCTTGCAATCTTTGATCAAGTGACCCTGCTTCCCATAATTATGACATTTTCTCTTATCCTTGCCTTTATCATCTTTCCCTCCTTTCTTCTGCTGTTGTTGCTGCCCCTTCTTGGGCCACACCTTCTTATTCTGCGATGTCCCCTCAGCTTTTATTTCCTTCTTTTGTCCTTTGTCCTCCTCATGCATTAGGGACATATCAACAAGCTTTTCAAATGTGGCCCCCATTGGAATATGGGACATAGCTAAACCATGCAGAGGCTCATTCAGCCTTTTAGCAAACCGCAAAGCCTTTTTGTGCGGTGTATCCACCAACTCTAACCCAAACCTTGCCATCTGGTTGAACTTGTTCACATACTCCTTTACTGTCAGATTTCCTTGTTTAAGTGCTAAGAACCTCTCCATATGTATGCTCCTCTCAGCTTGGGAAAGAAATTTCATTTTGAACCTCTGTCTAAAATCTTTCCAAGTTTCCACCAGACGTCCAGTTTGGGTGATTTCCCACCAAAATGAGGCTTCGTCCTTTAACAGCCAAGCAGCTAACTGGATTTTTCTTCGGTCCTCCACTTCAAAGATTACAAATAAGTCATCGGTCTCCTTAAACCAATTTAGAGCTTCAACGAATGTCTCATTCCCATGGAATGGCCTTTCTCCCATAGCCCGGAAGTCCTTGCAGATCTTAGCAAAGTTGTCAGCTCTTGGAGGAGGAGGAATGACTGGTGCAGCTGGGGGAGGAACGTCTGTTTGGCCTTCGACCGACGCCGTGGCCTCCAAATACCTACGGAACCATCCAGGTATTGTGATGCCCTAAAGGCTATTAGGGATGTTTTGTTCCTCAAACATGCTGAAAAAAGGGAAAAGGATGAAATCTAGATAAAGGACCGAAGGATACTACATATGGCTTTTTGGGGAATGTTTTTCAAAACAGACCTTTCTTTTGAAAATGCTTTCTTTTAAAACCTAATTGAAAATAATTTCAAAAATTTTTTATCTAATCTGGTAACCTTCAGCTCTGATACCAATAATTATAAGACAGATATAAATAAGGCTGCATCAAAATATTTAAAATTTATTTCAACCATAAAGCATAATACCGTGGTCCACAATTTCATAAGTCACAAAAACCATTACAATAAAATAACTTCTGTTTTGCACCATCAGAGTAAGCATAATTTTCCCCAATTAAAAGAGTTAAGCCATAGTAGAGACAAGAACTTGAGCCATACTTTTGAAGTAGCTCTTAGCAACATGATATCTCAGTCCTGATTAAGTCCGAGTGTTCCTTCCTTGAGAACCAGGGGGGAGGGGAGGGAACAGAAGAAAGAAGGAGAAACAACAGGGTCAGACATAAAGTCTAGCGAGTATAGTTACTTTTAGCTAGTAGATAAATAAAAGCAACATGATAGGCATATAAAGTGGATAAGAGAATGATTACTACATAAATGGCAGGTGTGACAAGGTAAGCAAGATAAGGTGTATGCGCCTCACTAATGATTACTCTACACTATTACTGGTATAACTGAAATAAGATGATCCCTTCCACTATAAGTTGGTAGGCTTAGGGCATACGTACAAGTATACCCTAACCACTACCCTAATCGATCGGCTCACTACTCTGTAGATATCTTGTGCTGGCCCCACAATAGGAGGTATCACTTCCTAAAGTGGTAACCCAAGATATGCACAACCATATCTACTGGTGTCTCGGTCGTCTTAGCCCCCTCTGCCTGGCCAATGCACGCACATGTCCCCGGTCTATTTGCACCGCCCACACCGTCCATCTCGTTTGGATCACTTATAATTAATCAGCAATCGTGCCCCTTCTCCGCCTAGTACGGAGTTCTTTATTTGATACCTACTTCGAGTTACTGACTGAAATGGGTCCCACACAATATGATACAAGCTCTCCCCTTTGTCTTGTATCCCCACTAGGTTTTCCACTAATTATGTATACCCTTAAGTGTCTTTAATTACATAGCCCTATGTTAGTTATGCTTACCCTAAATGGTGTCTTTAATTACATAACTTTATTATATGTTTCCACTGGTTATTTATACCACTAGGTGTCTTTAATTACATAACCTTATTGGGTTAAGTTCATGGGCCTATATATATATATATATATATATATATATATATATATATATATTACCCACCCCCTCTAATTTACTTAACCCACCCACTACCCATCCAATTTTACTTAACCCTAACTAAAGTTCAAAATCATACAATCTTTATGGACTAAATTAGGTTAAGTAGTCCAATTCTTTACCATGTCCATTTATGGTTTTATAATGGGCTAGACCTCCCACATTAGGCCTACAACATGTGGATGCTGGATATGCCGGTCGGGTCTGGGCAGACTTATTTCACATTTGAGCCTAACCTCTTGTCATAGCCCGATTCGTATTTACGTATTTAGACCTCCCACATTAAGTTCAGCATTAGTGGCTGCTGGATATACCGGTCGGGTCCGGGCAGACTTCCGCCACTAATGCAATATAACCTCGTGTCATATGTACAATTACAATTCCTAATTGTAATTACTAAACATTCCATTTTTATCCAAATCTACCTATGTCATTATAGGTAATTATTTCTATGGTTCCCAATTTGAATTGTATGTCCAGTATTACAAAAATTATGCCAATTATAAAGCCCTTTTTCCCCTTTTCTTAACTAACGTATTCGCACGTATTTTGGCGGCATCTAGGCTATAAAGTAGCCTAGCCACAACAATGAAAAAGGGAATATGACAAAGGATGATAGTTGTAACACCCCAACTCCATTAAGGTCACTCACAAAAGGGAATGCCTTAAATTTGGTGGAGCGTTTTAGTAGACAGAACAAAAGTTTACAAGACAGATAAACAATACTTCGGAAATTATAACTTTATTACAGCGGATGTAACAACCCGTATTTTCAATAACCTGTTATAACATAAATCGAGGCAGAATTTAATTCTAAAATTTGAATCAAGGGAAACGGGCTAGGCCATTGCGTTCGTCTCGGAAAAATACGCGAAATAGAGTCCGAGTTTTCGAAAATCGGAGTCCGTATGACCCAGTTAAGGCCCAACGAAGTTTTCAGAAAATTCCTAAGTAAAAACAGATTTGAATTTCAAGTTCAAAATTGGGAATTAGGGCAAACTGGCGCAGGCGGGAAAATTCCCGCCAGGACCCCCATGTCGACAGGCATGTCGACAGGGTCCCCAGGGTGTCGACAGCCCTGTCGACAGCCCTGTCGACACAGGGTGGCCGGGCAGTTTTGCCTGGCGCACCATTTTGGGTTTGGTCTGGTCTTGTGGCTTGGTTCTAGAGAATTCCGAAATCTGATGGACCTAATTCAACTAGGGTTTAATCCTATGGTCTAAATCACTAGCCTAATCTATAAATAAGACCCTAACCTACCCTAAATCATTCATTATTCATTCTAGCAACTAAACTATGCCAAAATCCATCCTCTCATGGCCTCCACTCTCTTCATGCAATTCCTAAACAAATTCCTAAGAGATTTCCATGCATACAAGTGTATTTAGGCTTGTATGATCCTCTTTAGCTTGCATTAAAGTCTTGTTTCTCTATTGTCATCATAAAGGAGGAGTCTTGATCAAGTTTGCTTGCATTTTGGGGTTTTATTTTGTTGCATAAAGGGGTTTCTTACATTTGCTATACTTATTTGAGTCCGCATAAGCATAGTAAGCCCTCTTACCTTCATTTTAGAAACTCTAAAGTTAATATGTGATGAAAGTTGGGATTTATACATGTTTAATGACTTATGCATGCTTATGCGAGTTCACTATGCTATGTTATGCATGTTTAATGAGTTATGCATGCTTATGCGAGTTCACTATGCTATGTTTAATGAGTTATGCATGCTTATGTGAGTTCACTATGCTATGTTACACATGTTTGATAAGTTATGCATGTTTATGCAAGTTCACTAAGCCATGATTTGCAAGTTTAACAAGTTATGCATGTTTATGCAAGTTCACTAAGCCATGATTTGCAAGTTTAACAAGTTATGCATGTTTATGCAAGTTCACTAAGCCATGATTTGCAAGTTTAACAAGTTATGCATGTTTATGCAAGTTCACTATGCCATGATTTGTAAGTTTATTGAGTTATGCATGATTATGCAAGTTCACTATGCCATGATTTGCAAGTTTATTGGGTTATGCATATTTATGCAAGTTCACTATGCCATGTTATGCATGTTTATGGTAATATGCAAGTTCACTATGCTAAGTTATGCAAGTCTAACATGCTATGCATGTTTGTTGTGATATGCAAGTTCATCATGTATGTTATGCCAAGTTCCCTCTTCCTATCCTTTATGCGTTATTACGAATATGTAAGCGATAGAATGACGTTGGGGGGTTGGGTAAACTTAAAATACATGAAAATATAAGATTGGGAATTTACCTATTAAGTTAGGTCTACCCCTTGGGAATTTACCTATTAAGTTAGGTCTACCCAAGTATTTGTTGACTTGTAATTATGTTTTGAAATAAAGTGGACATGACACTTAGAAAACATAAGTGTGGCCAACTCGAGGTTGGGTTGAGTTTGTAGCGTAATTCTACCCGGAACCTACCGGCTTAACTAGTGGCTACAAACAATAGGACCCAATGTGAGAAGTTGGTCATGGGGTGCCAAGACCCGAGGTTAGACCAAGTTGTGGTGTAAAGCTACCCGGACCCGCCCGGCCTAACTAGTAACCACAACAAGGTCTAATGTGAGAGGTTAAGGTGCATTAAATTAATTAATGCCTCATGATTAGGGTCGAGTCAGGGTCCACTAATACTTAACCAATTTGGGGATTCGAGGGATTGAAATGGGGTTAAGTTGTGAACTGTCGGTTACACTTAACCAATTTAATCCATTTGGGGATTCGAGGGATTGAAATGGGGTTAAGTGGTGAACTGTCGGTTACACTTAACCAATTTAATCCATGATTAGTGAAGGGTTAAATCGCATTTAACCCTCTTAGGAAACCCTAGCAACGTGGTCTGTTCCAGCAGTAATCCCAGTTTGGTATCATCACAACCCTAGAGGCTAGGCTAGGGCAGGGCACGATTACTGGACTGATGTAAGCGACCAAAGCGACGGCTGAGTGGTACAGCGGTGCGGGTCCAGGCGGGCTACGGACGTGCACGTAATCCGGTATTGGACAAACTCGAGGCACGGGTACCAGTAGGTTTAGACTGTGCATTATTGTTCAGTGTCTGGGGTTGACACCCGAGGGCTTGATACACCCGAAGGTGGACCCAGCACAGTCGGACTACATCCATATGTGGGCCGTATGGACACCAACACTTGACGTGTTAGGCTTATAGGGAGCCGATCGACTAGACCGTTTGGTTGGACCTTATATTAAGGTCACTTCATGTTATTGGGTCAAAGCTTGGGCCAAGGGATCAATACCTGTTATGTTGGTTTGCTAGTACACCGTGGTGCAAAACTTAACCTTGTTTATGCGATGACACCTCTATTTATCTTGTAGTTAATTTATCATGCTAGTATGTTGTTGTCTATGATCATCTCAGTTTCCATCATGCTGTTAACTTTATTAGTTTATAGACTGATCGTAGCAGGGCTTACTCAGTCTTTTTGACTAACCTGTTTTCTTTCGCCTCCTTTCTTCCGTTTCCCCCCCCCCCCCAGGTTCTCAGGGAGGGAATACAGGAGCCTAGCTTGGATCTTAGCTGCTTTCTTGGATAGCTCATGTATGCTTTGGACTTGAGCTCGCTATGGTTTTTCCACTTTGGGGATAGCTACTTTTATGTTTTTCCTTTTCAGTTTCAGATGATGTTATTTTATGTACTAGACTTGTTTATTTGGGAAATTGACATTTTGATGTACCAGACTTGTGTTTTGAAATGGTTTAAAAATCTTCCGCTGTTTTATCTACTTACTCTGTTTATTTACATATATATATATGTCATGTCCTGCCTTGTTATATCATTATGCATGTTTACCTAGTTTTAAAACGCCCCACCAAAGTCAGAGTTGCTTGCAAGAGCCACCCTGGCGGAGGTGGGGTGTTACATTTGGTATCAGAGCATATGGTTTACGAGAAGGGATAAAAAGGTTTTTAAAACTTTTGAAAAACTATTTTCAAAACCAAGTATAAAGTATTTTCCAAAGAAAAGTCTAGTTATTTTTAAAGGCTATTCCCCAAAAGCCATTAGCTCCTTTGACCCCTCGTTTGAACTCTTTTCTTTTCGTTTCCAGCATGTCTGATAATCTCATCTTGCCCGAAGGCGTAACAATACCCGATTGGTTTCGTCAGTACTTGGAAGTCACGGCACCGGTCCCGGGTGTCTCTAATGTTGTCTTTCCAGTCAAGGCCGCTGTTCCTCCTCCTCCTTCCGTAGCTGATGTCCCTCTTCTCCCTCAGCCTCCACAAGCGGATTTTGAGGAAACTTGTAAGAACTTTAAGATGATGGGTGGCAAGAATTTTAGTGGAACAGAGACTTTTGTAGAGGCAAGGAATTGGTTGAAAGAGACCGAGGATCTTTTAGCCACCTTTGATATAGGTGACCGCAGGAAGGTTTTAGTAGCAGTATGGTTGCTAAAGAAAGAAGCTGCACGTTGGTGGGTAGTCACCACCGCTACTAGGCCAATTGAGACTTGGGATGATTTTAGAGGAAGGTTTGGACTGAGGTTCTTATCACTGAAGCAAGGGGACATGACTATTAGGGAATACATAGATAAGTTCAATCAACTGGCTCGGGTCGATTTAGACTTGGTTAATACAGCTCAGAAGAAGGCCCTACACTTTGCTCTAGGATTAAACGAGCCATTACATGGTTTGGCCATGTCTCATATACCCTTGGGGGCGACTTTCGAGAATTTGGTGAATATGGCCCTACTTCAAGAAGAAGATAACAATGACAAGAAAGAGGTCAAGGCGAATGAGTCTCAAGGCAAGAGGGTAAATTCCGGGAAACGAGGTAAGAATAACAACAACCGCAAGGACAAGCCAAGAGAGAATAGGAAATGCAACTTCTGTGGTAAAGTTGGACATATATCCAGGGAATGTAGGAAGAAGAAGAGAAAGCGGGGCGAATGCTTTCATTGTGGGGAGTCTGGACATCTCAGCAAGGATTGCCCGAGGAAACAAGGGCAAGGTCAGACTCAGTGTGCAGGACTATCTGGAGGGCGAATTCATCCCCTCAACACCGTTCTTCCAGCTCATGATAGAGGTAGTGTTTCTGTTGAAAGCCTTGTTTACATTTTCTGATTTTCCCTGTTCGTACTTTGTTTGATTCTGGCACATCGCATAGTTTTATTTCATCTGATCTAGTTGAAAGTTTGCACCTAAGTACTAGCCTAGTTGATGATCCCGTATGTGTTTCAAATCCAATTGGGGGTTCTGCCCGTTGGTCTGTGGTCTGGGTGGATTTGAAAATTTCTATCTTGAATATAGAATTCTCGTGGGATGTTTATATTCTCGGTTTCAGGGGATATGGGTTGGTTCTGGTCATGGAATGGTTGTCCTGTTTTGGAGCCATTCTTGGATTTTGTATATAGGGTTGTGAGGCTCATGACTCACCTCGGTAATACCCTAGAAATTTCTAGCAACCCTATGGGTCCCGTCATGTTATGTTATCTTGAATCCCTCAACTTGTCTATCGATAGTTTGTAATCTGTGAGGGTGGTCCGAGAATATCCTGATATCTTGGGGGAAGTAAAGGGGTTACCCCTAGACGTGGGATAGATTTCCGCATTATCTGGTTGGTAATACCAAGCCAGTTTTGTGGCCGGTTAGGCACATGACCTCACGAGATGAGAGTTAAGAAAGCAAGTCAAGGAGTTGCTTGAGAAGAACTTCCTGAGACGAAGCATTTTCGAGTAGGGTGCTCCAGTAGTATTCGTTACTAATATGGACAGTTTGCTTCGTTTATGTGTTGATTATCGTGTGGAGAATAGACAACCGTTACTAAGGATAGATGATTTGTTTGATCAGCTTGTAGGAGCATCTGTTTTCTTTTGATCTAGCTACCGGATTCCATCAGCTTAGGATGGCTGAGGATGGAATTGACAAGACTGCGTTTAGGACTCTAGATGGATTTCTTAGAATGGCTAGTCATGCTATTTGGTTTGACTAATGCACCCGCATATTACGTGAACTCGATGGGTAGGGTGTTTAGGGAGTCCTTGAACAAGTTTGTCGTGGTCGTCATAGACGATATTTTGATCTCCTTAAAAGAACGAGGAAGAGCATGCTAGGCATCTCAAGGAGGTGATGGATACGCTTAGAGCCACCAGTTGAAGGACAAGTTCTCCAAATGTCACTTTGGAGGAAAGAAGTTGGATTTCTTGGGCACATAGTTCCTAAGTAAGGCTTAGCGGTGGATTCCGCTAAAGTGGTTGCGGTTTAAGACCGGAAAACCCTGAAGAGGGCAATTGAAGTAAGGAGCTTTCTCCGTTTGGCTAGTTAGTTAGCATTCCCTGAGCTTAGACTTACTCTTCTGGATCAAGAAGGGGGTTTCACAGGAAGAAGACCCGCAGTTAGTCAAGAACATGGACCAGTTGATTCGAGGCGAGATGTTAAGTCACCTCGCTAGATATATTATAGATGACAAGGGATGACTAAGGCGCGATGAGAGATTATGTGTTCCTCGAGTGGAAGACTTGGTAAAGAAGGTTCTTGAAGATGCGCATCACTCGAGGAGGTGGCCGAGTTGGTCTCAGGATGCATGTTGTGCCACCAGGTTAAGGCCAAGTCATAGAAGCCCGGCGGGCCATTACCTCCATTGGAGGTTCCGCAAGGGAAGTGTGAAAACATCTCGATAGATTATGTGGATAGACTACCTAGATCAAAGAAAGGGAATACGGGTATGTGGGTCATAATAGGTAGACTCACGAAGAGTGCTCATTTCAGTCCGGTGAAGAGCGAGAGGACTGCATCATGGTTAGCAACGGTTTACCCTCAAAAAGTTGGCCAGTTTTGAAATAGCCTACAGAAAGCCATGGGTAGGCAACTGAATCTAGGTATGGCCTATCACTCATAGGCGGATGGTTCATTTCGATTAAGCATGAGTTATAGAAAATCACGTTTGTAAGGGCAATTGGCAACGTGGATTGGTATTTTCAAGAAAAGTTCTGCTGCGTGGAATACTTTATAGTAAGTAGACGAGATCCAGGATTCACTAGTGAATTTTGGAGAGCTTGCATGAAATCATGAGGTTACAGTTATAGCCAAGTATACAGAAGAAAGAATAAGTGGAAAAGGAAGACGAGAGGCGATAATGAAATGAGTTCCAACTCGAATTTGGGAAATAGGAGTTAGGAAGCCAAGAAATCATGAAGTAAAAGACGGTCAAAGCACAGTGGAGTTAAGCTCAAGGAAACGTGACTAAGAAGAGTGAAGACCAGATACGCGCGTCATATCTCTTTTTAAGAGTGCATCCTTGATCCTTGTTTTCCTGTGGAGCTTGCTTGCAAGTTATCTTTTGTATATATCCTCTCGGTCCCATTCTCGATCTTATTTCTGTTGTAAACTCCATAAGGGGGTTATGACTCATCGGTTAGTACTATATGTCAGAGTTTGAATGGATTTCTTGTAATCCAAAAAGGAGTTTATCTAGTTTATCGTGTTTATCTTGTCATGAGAACCTTAGGTAGAAACCCTTTGGATGAAACATGTGTTTGAAACATGTTATGCTTGATGTTTGCAAGTGGTTGCAAGTGTTTGCAAGTGGTTACTCGTGGATGCATTATACACATTAGGCACTAGATCGGCTCACACACTCTTCATGTTGCATATGCATGAGTGCTTACACTTATTCATGGTTGGAACTTGTTGTGCTACCACATGGATGTTGCATATGGATGAATGTTATGTGCACTCATATAGATACTATGAATTAGGTTAGAAATTTGCATACATATGGATTCATTTCACTGACATACATATGCATTAAGGAGGTTTACTGTATCAGTAACCGCCTGATTTTTGCATTAGGTGAATATGCATTAAGGAGGTTTACTGTATCAGTAACCGCCTGATTTTTGCATTAGGTAAGTACATATACACACACTTTTGCATATATTCATACCACATTTGGAATCTTGTAAGGACAATGATTGCTCGTGGATGATGCTTTGAGTAGATGGATGATTGGATGGTAGGATACGTTCTTCCTAACTTGAAGATTTCGGGGACGAAATCCTTTAAGGAGGGGAGAATGTAACAACCCGTATTTTCAATAACCTGTTATAACAAAAATCGAGGCAGAATTTAATTCTAAAATTTGAATCAAGGGAAACGGGCTAGGCCATTGCGTTCGTCTCGGAAAAATACGCGAAATAGAGTCCGAGTTTTCGAAAATCGGAGTCCGTATGACCCAGTTAAGGCCCAACGAAGTTTTCAGAAAATTCCTAAGTAAAAACAGATTTGAATTTCAAGTTCAAAATTGGGAATTAGGGCAAACTGGCGCAGGCGGGAAAATTCCCGCCAGGACCCCCATGTCGACAGGCATGTCGACAGGGTCCCCAGGGTGTCGACAGCCCTGTCGACAGCCCTGTCGACACAGGGTGGCCGGGCAGTTTTGCCTGGCGCACCATTTTGGGTTTGGTCTGGTCTTGTGGCTTGGTTCTAGAGAATTCCGAAATCTGATGGACCTAATTCAACTAGGGTTTAATCCTATGGTCTAAATCACTAGCCTAATCTATAAATAAGACCCTAACCTACCCTAAATCATTCATTATTCATTCTAGCAACTAAACTATGCCAAAATCCATCCTCTCATGGCCTCCACTCTCTTCATGCAATTCCTAAACAAATTCCTAAGAGATTTCCATGCATACAAGTGTATTTAGGCTTGTATGATCCTCTTTAGCTTGCATTAAAGTCTTGTTTCTCTATTGTCATCATAAAGGAGGAGTCTTGATCAAGTTTGCTTGCATTTTGGGGTTTTATTTTGTTGCATAAAGGGGTTTCTTACATTTGCTATACTTATTTGAGTCCGCATAAGCATAGTAAGCCCTCTTACCTTCATTTTAGAAACTCTAAAGTTAATATGTGATGAAAGTTGGGATTTATGCATGTTTAATGAGTTATGCATGCTTATGCGAGTTCACTATGCTATGTTATGCATGTTTAATGAGTTATGCATGCTTATGCGAGTTCACTATGCTATGTTTAATGAGTTATGCATGCTTATGTGAGTTCACTATGCTATGTTACACATGTTTGATAAGTTATGCATGTTTATGCAAGTTCACTAAGCCATGATTTGCAAGTTTAACAAGTTATGCATGTTTATGCAAGTTCACTAAGCCATGATTTGCAAGTTTAACAAGTTATGCATGTTTATGCAAGTTCACTAAGCCATGATTTGCAAGTTTAACAAGTTATGCATGTTTATGCAAGTTCACTATGCCATGATTTGTAAGTTTATTGAGTTATGCATGATTATGCAAGTTCACTATGCCATGATTTGCAAGTTTATTGGGTTATGCATATTTATGCAAGTTCACTATGCCATGTTATGCATGTTTATGGTAATATGCAAGTTCACTATGCTAAGTTATGCAAGTCTAACATGCTATGCATGTTTGTTGTGATATGCAAGTTCATCATGTATGTTATGCCAAGTTCCCTCTTCCTATCCTTTATGCGTTATTACGAATATGTATGCGATAGAATGACGTTGGGGGGTTGGGTAAACTTAAAATACATGAAAATATAAGATTGGGAATTTACCTATTAAGTTAGGTCTACCCCTTGGGAATTTACCTATTAAGTTAGGTCTACCCAAGTATTTGTTGACTTGTAATTATGTTTTGAAATAAAGTGGACATGACACTTAGAAAACATAAGTGTGGCCAACTCGAGGTTGGGTTGAGTTTGTAGCGTAATTCTACCCGGAACCTACCGGCTTAACTAGTGGCTACAAACAATAGGACCCAATGTGAGAAGTTGGTCATGGGGTGCCAAGACCCGAGGTTAGACCAAGTTGTGGTGTAAAGCTACCCGGACCCGCCCGGCCTAACTAGTAACCACAACAAGGTCTAATGTGAGAGGTTAAGGTGCATTAAATTAATTAATGCCTCATGATTAGGGTCGAGTCAGGGTCCACTAATACTTAACCAATTTGGGGATTCGAGGGATTGAAATGGGGTTAAGTTGTGAACTGTCGGTTACACTTAACCAATTTAATCCATTTGGGGATTCGAGGGATTGAAATGGGGTTAAGTGGTGAACTGTCGGTTACACTTAACCAATTTAATCCATGATTAGTGAAGGGTTAAATCGCATTTAACCCTCTTAGGAAACCCTAGCAACGTGGTCTGTTCCAGCAGTAATCCCAGTTTGGTATCATCACAACCCTAGAGGCTAGGCTAGGGCAGGGCACGATTACTGGACTGATGTAAGCGACCAAAGCGACGGCTGAGTGGTACAGCGGTGCGGGTCCAGGCGGGCTACGGACATGCACGTAATCCGGTATTGGACAAACTCGAGGCACGGGTACCAGTAGGTTTAGACTGTGCATTATTGCTTCAGTGTCTGGGGTTGACACCCGAGGGCTTGATACACCCGAAGGTGGACCCAGCACAGTCGGACTACATCCATATGTGGGCCGTATGGACACCAACACTTGACGTGTTAGGCTTATAGGGAGCCGATCGACTAGACCGTTTGGTTGGACCTTATATTAAGGTCACTTCATGTTATTGGGTCAAAGCTTGGGCCAAGGGATCAATACCTGTTATGTTGGTTTGCTAGTACACCGTGGTGCAAAACTTAACCTTGTTTATGCGATGACACCTCTATTTATCTTGTAGTTAATTTATCATGCTAGTATGTTGTTGTCTATGATCATCTCAGTTTCCATCATGCTGTTAACTTTATTAGTTTATAGACTGATCGTAGCAGGGCTTACTCAGTCTTTTTGACTGACCTGTTTTCTTTCGCCTCCTTTCTTCCGTTTCCCCCCCTCCCCAGGTTCTCAGGGAGGGAATACAGGAGCCTAGCTTGGATCTTAGCTGCTTTCTTGGATAGCTCATGTATGCTTTGGACTTGAGCTCGCTATGGTTTTTCCACTTTGGGGATAGCTACTTTTATGTTTTTCCTTTTCAGTTTCAGATGATGTTATTTTATGTACTAGACTTGTTTATTTGGGAAATTGACATTTTGATGTACCAGACTTGTGTTTTGAAATGGTTTAAAAATCTTCCGCTGTTTTATCTACTTACTCTGTTTATTTACATATATATATGTCATGTCCTGCCTTGTTATATCATTATGCATGTTTACCTAGTTTCAAAACGCCCCACCAAAGTCAGAGTTGCTTGCAAGAGCCACCCTGGCGGAGGTGGGGTGTTACAGCGGAAAACAGAAATCAGTTTGGTTACAACTTTACCAAAAACTCAAATACATAAATATCAGTCTTGTTCAGAAAATCATCAGAGTACAAAACTTTAAAATCATAATCCCCACAGAAGCTGCCATAAGGAGTCGAGCCATACTTTAAGCACTCTAAGTACTTCAACCAGAAGAAATCCGGATCAAGCTAAAGTATTCCCTCCTTGGAAAACCGGGGGGGGGGGGGGGAGGGGAAACGGAAGAAAAGGGGCGAAAACAAGCAAGGTCAGACATAAAGTCTGGCAAGTCCAGTGACTTTCAGCATATGAACAGATAATAATAATCATGGCATGCAAATAAAACTGGATGAGAGATAATAGTAACATGAGCAGCAGATGTACTTAGGTTAAACAGAAGGAACAGAATAATATTACTTTTCATTTCTCTGCACTAATACTAGTATAACCGGATTAGGTGTCACCCTAATGTCTAAACTGAAGCAGAAACAGGAACAGAATAATTTCCACAGAAACAGAAAGCTAATAATGGGCCTTTACCACCCGAACAGAAACAGACAGAAGCAGAATGCTGATAATGGGCCTTTACCACCCGAACAGAAATAGACAGAAACAGAATGTTAATATTGGGCCTTTACCACCCGAACAGAAACAGACAGAAACAGATTAATCCCTACGGAAACAGAATGTAGAATTAGGTGTACACTAGTAAATGGGCCTTTACCACCCGAACAGACGGTACCACACAGACAGGTGTTGCCAACCAACAGAAACAGACGGTACCAACAGAAACAGACAGAACTAAGTGTACCCTAAAACCCAACCCCAAGCGATCGGCTCCCTAATACATAAATACCCTGTGTCGGCTCCACAATAGGGTGTATCACTCCCTAAAGTGACAACCAATTGGCACAGGCCAATTTACAGATGTCACGGCGTCTTACATCCTCAGAGGCAGACCGGGATCCATGCACGCACATGACCCAGTTGGAACGCACCATCAACACCCCTCGCCATTATCAGAATGAACCACTTATAATTAGTTCAGTAAGCGTGCCCGGACCCTACCTACTGTTGGGTCAAAGTTTTGATACCAGAAAGGGTTATTAACTAATATGGGTCCCAAACAACAGATGACACAAGTAATTTCCCTCCTAGCCTTGTGTCCCTAGTCTAACAGATTTTAGATTAACTTGTTTACAAGTTCATACATACAGAGTTCAGATCAACTAGTTCACAAATCAAACAAGTTTTCAGACTAACGGATCAGATATACGGATTTAACAGATTTACAGATTTGTCTAACTTTGTAATTGGGCCTACAGATTCACGAAACGGGTTTGTTAAATTCATTAGTCCAATTGGTTTAACCCTATCCACCCAACACGTTTTAGACATCATATTTATCCCAGATTTGCATTAATTAAATATTAATGCACAGACCTCTCACATTAGGTCGGTAGCTTGTGGCCGCTGGATATGTCGGGCGGTTCCGGGCAGACTTCTGCCACAAGCCAGACCTAACCTCGTGTCTAAGCATATATTAGTTATGCCTACGACCTCTCACATTTGACTGACAGTTTGCGGTTGCTGGTTAAGCCGGTTGGTTCCGGGCAGGCTTCTACCGCAAACTGAGTCTAACCTCGTGTCATAGCCAATTCATTCCAATACAGATTTTTCAGATATCGGACTAATTCTATTTATTTAACAGATTAAACTTCTGTACAAGTTACAGCAGATTATTCGAGGTTCGATTAACAAGTTTTGCTCAATTTTAAGTCGAGCCTACAGACTCACATACTTCAAATTTTTCAACATTTCAGTTCCAACAGATTACGTCATTCAACAGATTAAACAGATAGCATATCTTGCAGATTAGGCTATTTAGCAGATTTAGAAGATAAGGCAATTTAACATAATTAGCAGATTAGGCAATTCAATCTAATTAGCAGTTTAGGCAATATGACAGAACTAGCGGATTAGGCAATTTAACAAATTTAGCAGATAACAGATTTAGCAGATTATATATATCATATCTTGCCTAATCATAAATTTAGCCTAAACTCACTTGCCACATATGATCCTAATTTCTAGTTGAACATTACACAGTACAAAATATTCTCCATAAGTCATGATAAACAATATGAATTATGCCAAATTATAGCCTATGATGCCAGATATCCAAAAACCCTTATTTAGGTGCATTCACATTAATAGTTATCCTGTTTTTGTATAGGTCTCTACGCCTAAGTCACATATTCCTTTTTCAAGTCATGAATTTTTACATAAAAGAATATGTCCCAAAAATCTAGATTTTTAAACTATAACATGTAGTATGTCCTCAACATGCATTACCTATTCATGCATAACATGTTGTAAATTATCTTTAAACTTTAACATGAGACCTTGATTTAAAACATGCATTATGCCCCTAAGTTTCAAGTTGTCCTATATTTCCCCTTCTCCCAAATCACAGATTATCATACCTAGTATGAATAGATCTAGATCTAACATATGTTTATTTCTCAAATTAACTACAGACCTAGATTACAACATGTACTATGTATCTAAATTAGTTTCATTTTTCCGGTTAAATCTACGCCCCGAATCCCAAGTCATAAGTCCAATATATTTTATGCCTCAATCTCAAGTCACATGTTAAATATGCCACATGTCCAATTGTATGCCTCAGATTTTATGTCAAGTCCTCGAATCAGTCCTGTCCAATTATGCATCATTCATTATTTGTCCCAAACGTTTTAGTGTTCGCGCGTTAATCTCTTATGAGATTTGACTCAGGCTCGTAGTAGCCTGGCTATAGAACAGAAAGAAGAAAGAATAAGATAGATCTAAATAGAACAGAACAGACATAACCTCAAATTCAGATTTACAGTTCATGTCACAATCATAATTAACGTTTATAGTGGATAACTGTACTTGCCTTTCGTGGTTTAAGAAAGGAAATAAACTAGTGTTGATGCAGAAATGCTGAATTATTCCTCTTTAATTGTTGTCGTAGCTCTAGACTTGGATTTGAGATTTGATTTGGCTTTTAATTCTATTCAGGTTGGAAGAAGATTCATCAGTCCAAGTTTTGATTCCAGCAGGGTAGCGATGCCATTTTTATTTATTTTTATTTAGAACAGAGGCAGAATGAAATTGTGTAGAGAAGATGAGGCTAGGGGGCTGTTTATATAGGATTAGGCGGATGAATCTAGACAGAAAACGAGTCTACATACATCAGAATGCATCAGGTTCAGAAAGTGGGTTTCGGGAGCAGGTCGACCCCCAGGTCGACACTATGGTCGACCTGGTCTGGGGGAGGTCGACTACCCAGTCGACCTGGTCAGGGGTAGGTCGACTACCCAGTCGACCTGGGTCCTGGGCGGGAAATTTCCCGCCCAGCCCGCTTCTGGGTTTGAATTCGAATTCGAATTCAAATTTTCGAGCTGTTTTCAATTCTGAAATTTTCTGAAAATTCGGATGGCCATATGTCCCTCATACGGACTCTGTTTCCCGAAAACTCAGGCTCATTTCCAAGCAGAATTTCGTGACGAACGCAATGGCGCAACCCGTTTCCCTTGATTCTTATTTTAAAAATTAATTATTCTCTGATTTGTTACTTATACGATCACAAAAAATACGGGGTGTTACATTCTCCCCTCCTTAAAGGATTTCGTCCTTGAAATCTTCAAGTTGAGAAGAATGTGTCCTACCATCCAGTCATCCATCTACTCAACCATCATCCACTAGCATCCATTGTCCTTTGAAAACTTCTAATGTTGTATGAACATATGCAAAAGTGTGTGTATATGTTCCTTATATAATGCAAAGATCAGGCGGTCCACTGATTCAGTTTACCTACTAAATGTGAATTATGTTAGTGCCATGAGTCCAACATGTATGCAACCTTCCTATTTGATACATATCATTATTATATGAGTGACAACCATTCATTCATATGCAACATCCATGTGATGAATCAATCATTTTGCATCCACAGAAATTGAAAATGCTCACACATCCATATGCAGTATGAGAGTGTTTTCGAGCCGATCTAGTCCCTAGTGTGTGTGTATATGCATCCACGAGCGACCACGAGCGACCACTTGCATCCACTTGCAACCATCAAACACAACATGTCTCAAACACATGTTTACATCCATTAGTTTCTACCTAAAGTTCGAAGATTCGATCGATAGGATACAATCGAATGATGGAAGCGAGTACAGATAAAACAAAAACTTGGTTTCCATTAAAACTTGGTTGAGAGACAAAACTCCCCTAAGTATCAACCCCGAAGACCGAAATCAACATCGGATTGACACCCAGAGGATTACCCTCTTTAGACAATGTCAAAACTGGAAAACTCAACCTTATCAGAAATATTCAGATATTTACAGATTACCGGTACATATCAGATTAGTAAATGATTCTTAGGAAACTAAGCATGATAAAAACCCAGAATGTATGCGTCATAGTCAACTTAACGCTCAACACAGATACCCAACTTAGCACAATTGGATGAGTCATAACCCTTATGGGTCTGGGTCTACAGCGGAATCAGAAACAATACTAGTATTCAAGTGCAGAGTATCGATTACAGAATTGAAATGCCAGAATAAGAAAAGAGTTCTAACCCAAAAAATCAGATAAAGAAATTAAACCTTCTACAGAAAGTTTTCCTATTTCTATCCCATCCACTAGCCTCGAGAGTGTTCGCCTGTCTTCCATAAGTTGGTCCTGCCCTTTGCCCTTGCCCTCGTTTCTTCAGACAGTCCCTAGTGAAGTGTCCCATCTCACCACAGTTGAAGCAAGTGCCCTTTCTTTTTCTACAATCCTTGTTCAAATGAGTCAAGCTTCCACAAGTAAAGCACTTTTTCTCCTTCTTATCTTCAGACTTTTCACCCTTCTTTTGTGTTTCCTTTTTGGGCCATGCTTTCTTGTTCTGTGGTTCTTCCTTCTTTGCCTCTTCTTTCTTGTCGTTGTCTTCCTCGTACAGTAGTGCCATACCCACCAATTTCTCATAAGTCGCTCCCATGGGTACGTGGGTCATGGCTAGGCTGTGCACTGGCTCGTTCAATCCTTTAACAAAGCGGAGAGCCTTTTTATGCTGGGTGTTGACTAAATCTAATCCAAACCTAGCCATTTGGTTGAACTGATTGACGTATTCCCTGAACGTCATACTTCCTTGCTTAAGAGATAAGAACTTTTCTAGTTGTAGATTTTGTTCAGCTTGCGAGAGGAATTTCGTCTCAAACCTTGTTCTGAAATCCATCCATGTTTCAACCGGCCTCTCGGCATTAGTGATTTCCCGCCAGTAGGAAGCTTCGTCCTTGAGCAACCATACCGCTAATTGTACCTTCTGCCTATTGTCCACCTCGAAGATAACGAACAGATCCTCAGTTTCCTTGAGCCAGTTCCTCGCTTCTATGAATGATTCAGTTCCTAAGAAATCCTTTCCAACCATGGCCCTAAAATCTTTACAGATCTTTGAAAAAGCAATTGCACGAGGAGGGGGCGGAGGAGGAATCGCTGCAGCTGGAGGAGGGATATCTGCTGGGCCTGCATCATTGGCCCTAGCCTCTAAGTACCTCCTGAACCAGCCAGGTATTGGCACGCCCTCTGGAAAGTTAAGATTCCCAGACATGCTGGAATGAAAGAAAAAGATTTAAAATGGAGAACGGAAAAGATAGATATTTGGCTCTTTGGGGATTATGTTTTTCAAAATAAACTTTATTTTTCGAAAATACTTCCTTTTCAAAACCTTTTTGAAAATAGTTTTCAAAACTTTTTATCAAATCTGGCAACCTTCAGCTCTGATACCAAGTGTAACACCCCAACTCCATTAAGGTCACTCACAAAAGGGAATGTCTTAACTTTGGTGGAGCGTTTTAGTAGACAGAACAAAAGTTTACAAGACAAATAAACAATACTTGGGAAATTATAACTTTATTACAGCGGAAAACAGAAATCAGTTTGGTAACAACTTTACCAAAAACTCAAGTACATAAATATCAGTCTTGTTCATAAAATCATCAGAGTACAAAACTTTAAAATCATAATTCCCACAGAAGCTGCCATAAGGAGTCGAGCCATACTTTAAGCATTCTAAGTACTTCAAGCAGAAGAAATCCGGATCAAGCTAAAATATTCCCTCCTTGGAAAACCTTGGGGGGGGGGGGAACGGAAGAAAAGGGGTGAAAACAAGCAAGGTCAGACATAAAGTCTGGCAAGTCCAGTGACTTTCAGCATATGAACAGATAATAATAATCATGGCATGCAAATAAAACTGGATGAGAGATAATAGTAACAGGAGCAGCAGATGTACTTATGTTAAACAGAAGGAACAGAATAATATTACTTTTCATTTCTCTACACTAATACTAGTATAACCGGATTAGGTGTCACCCTAATGTCTAAATTAAAGCAGAAACAGGAACAGAATAATTTCCACAGAAACAGAAAGCTAATAATGGGCCTTTACCACCCGAACAGAAACAGACAGAAGAAGAATGCTGATAATGGGCCTTTACCACCCGAACAGAAACAGACAGAAACATAATGTTAATAATGGGCCTTTACCACCAGAACATAAACAGACAGAAACAGATTAATCCCTACGGAAACAGAATGTAGAATTAGGTGTACACTAGTAAATGGGCATTTACCACCCGAACGGACGGTACCACGCAGACAGGTGTTGCCACCCAACAGAAACAGACGGTACCAACAGAAACAGATAGAACTAAGTGTACCCTAAAACCCAGCCCCAAGCGATCGGCTCCCTAATACATAAATACCCTGTGTCGGCTCCACAATAGGGTGTATCACTCCCTAAAGTGACAACCAATTGGCACAGGCCAATTTACAGATGTCACGGCGTCTTACATCCTCAGAGGCAGACCGGGATCCATGCACGCACATGACCCGGTTGGAACGCACCATCAACACCCCTCGCCATTATCAGAATGAACCACTTATAATTAGTTCAGTAAGCGTGCCCGGACCCTACCTACTGTTGGGTCAAAGTTTTGATACCAGAAAGGGTTACTGACTAATATGGGTCCCAAACAACAGATGACACAAGTAATTTCCCTCCTAGCCTTGTGTCCCCAGACTAACAGATTTCAGATTAACTTGTTTACAAGTTCAAACATACAGAGTTCAGATCAACTAGTTCACAAATCAAACAAGTTTTCAGACTAACGGATCAGATATACGGATTTAACAGATTTACAGGTTTGTCTAACTTTGTAATTGGGCCTACAAATTCACGAAACGGGTTTGTTAAATTCATTAGTCCAATTGGTTTAACCTTATCCACCCAACACGTTTTAGACATCATATTTATCCCAGATTTGCATTAATTAAATATTAATGCACAGACCTCTCACATTAGGTCGGTAGCTTGTGGCCGTTGGATATGCCGAGCGGTTCCGGGCAGACTTCTGCCACAAGCCAGACCTAACCTCGTGTCTAAGCATATTTTAGTTATGCCTACGACCTCTCACATTAGACTGACAGTTTGCGGTTTCTGGTTAAGCCGGTTGGTTCCGGGCAGGCTTCTACCGCAAACAGAGTCTAACCTTGTGTCATAGCCAATTCATTCCAATACAGATTTTTCAGATATCAAACTAATTCTGTTTATTTAATAGATTAAACTTCTGTACAAGTTACAGCAGATTATTCGAGGTTCTATTAACAAGTTTTGATCAATTTTAAGTCGAGCCTACAGACTCACATACTTCAAATTTTTCAACATTTCAGTTCCAACAGATTACGTCATTCAACAGATTAAACAGATAGCAGATCTTGCAGATTAGGCTATTTAGCAGATTTAGCAGATAAGGAAATTTAACATAATTAGCAGATTAGGCAATTCAATCTAATTAGCTGTTTAGGCAATATGACAGAACTAGCGGATTAGGCAATATAACAGATTTAGCAGATAACAGATTTAGCCGATTATATATATCATATTTTGCCTAATCATAAATTTAGCCTAAACTCACCTGCCACATATGCTCCTAATTTCTAGTTAAACATTACACAGTACAAAATATTCTCCGTAAGTTATGATAAACAATATGAATTATGCCAAATTATAGCCTATGATGCCAGATATCCAAAAACCCTTATTTAGGTGCATTCACATTAATAGTTATCCTGTTTTTGTATAGGTCTCTACGCCTAAGTCACATATTCCTTTTTCAAGTCATGAATTTTTACATAAAAAAATATGTCCCAAAAATCTAGATTTTTAAACTATAACATGTAGTATGTCCTCAACATGCATTACCTATTCATGCATAACATGTTGTAAATTATCTTTAAACTTTAACATCAGACCTTGATTTGAAACATGCATTATGGCCCCAAGTTTCAAGTTGTCCTATATTTCCCCTTCTCCCAAATCACAAATTATCATACCTAGTATGAACAGATCTAGATCTAACATATGTTTATTTCTCAAATTAACTACAGATCCAGATTACAACATGTACTATGTATCTAAATTAGTTTCATTTTTACGGTTAAATCTATGCCCCGAATCCCAAGTCATAAGTCCAATATATTTTATGCCTCAATCTCAAGTCATATGTTAAATATGCCACATGTCCAATTGGATGCCTCAGATTTTATGTCATGTCCTCGAATCAGTCTTGTCCAATTATGCATCATTCATTATTTGTCCCAAACATATTAGCGTTCGCGCGTTAATCTCTTATGAGATTTGACTCAGGCTCGTGGTAGCCTGGCTATAGAACAGAAAGAAGAAAGAATAAGATAGATCTAAACAGAACAGAACAGACATAACCTCAAATTTAGATTTACAGTTCATGTCACAATCATAATTAACGTTTATAGAGGAAAATAACTGTACTTGCCTTTCGTGGTTTAAGAAAGGAAATAAACTAGTGTTGTTGCAGAAATGCTGAATTATTCCTCTTTAATTGTTGTCGTAGCTCTAGACTTGGATTTGAGATTTGATTTGGCTTTTAATTCTATTCAGGTTGGAAGAAGATTCATCAGTCCAAGTTTTGATTCCAGCAGGGTAGCGACGCCATTTTTATTTTTTTTATTTAGAACAGAGGCAGAATATAGGCAGAATGAAATTGTGTAGAGAAGATGAGGCTAGGGGGCTGTTTATATAGGATTAGGCGGACGAATCTAGACAGAAAACGAGTCTAAATACATCAGAATGCATCAGGTTCAGAAAGTGGGTTTCGGGAGCAGGTCGACCCCCAGGTCGACACTATGGTCGACCTGGTCTGGGGAGGTCGACTACCCAGTCGACCTGGTCAGGGGTAGGTCGACTACCCAGTCGACCACCCAGTTGACCTGGGTCCTGGGCGGGAAATTTCCCGCCCAGCCCGCTTCTGGGTTTGAATTCAAATTTGAATTCAAATTTTTGAGCTGTTTTCAATTCTGAAATTTTCTGAAACTTCGGAGGGCCATATCTCCCTCATTCGTACTCCGTTTCTCGAAAACTCAGACTTGTTTCCAAGCAGAATTTCGAGACGAACGAAACGGTGCAACCCGTTTCCCTTGATTCTTATTTTAAAAATTAATTATTCTCTGATTTGTTACTTATACGATCACAAAAAATACGGGGTGTTACAATAGTTTTTCAAAATGTCTTAGCATACACATAAGCTTAACATGATAACAAGGTGAGTGGACATGTAATTTTCATCATAACAAGGTGGACATAAAACTAATGAACTTGTGGCAACTACGATGTAAAAGCAACATTATGAGATCTAGTCCAACTATTTAGATTTAGCATAATTAGAGTGATATAGCAATATGTTAGATCTAAAAATGGCTTCACATGTCAAGTTTACCACATATTTAAACTAATCACGATATGACAGGTGAAAGGTGATTTACATAAAGAACTAGATCAAGCCAATGTTACAACTGTCCAATAGATATACATTCACCATAATACAGTTACAAATTCAGATCCACATAGACAACATAATAGAATAATCATAACTGTATTAGATCTAGGGAATTAGATCTATCATGACATAGTATATGATTTAACACTTGCATAGAATCATACTTTACAACATATCCAAGTCATATTCTTTCACAATTTACTTTCATTTATCTAAACCAAAAAATAACTAGAAACTCACAGCGTTAGGTTTAGAGAATTGAGAAAGAACGCATCTAGTATTTCTGAATTTGATTTGCAAAGCATGTTGCTGTAGAAAACGGTTCAGTTTGCACTCCAGCATCTTATGGCCTTCATGACTTCCAATGAAGAAAATATGAGAAATAGACACATATTTATAGCTGCAAATCCCTCTGAAATCGACTGCCACCTCAGCCCTAGGGGTGTCGACACCCCTGTGGGTGGGTCGACCTTTAGGTCAACACCCCTTCAGCGGGGCCGACCCCTAGGTCGACATTCCTCTAGCGGGGTCGACCCCCTAGAGCGGGAATTTTGACGCTCTAACGAACTTTTTTAAATTCGAACTGTTCTGAATAGAATTCTGACTCAGCTCTGACTCATCCCCGACTCATATGTATGTATATAATTTTTCTGGGCATATACAAACTTAAAAACCTCGTAACTTCCTCATGCAGTGTCCGTTTTACGCAAACCAAATGTCTATCTTGACCAGAATTTCAAGACAGACGCAATGGTCTAGTCCATTTCCTCTAACTCTGAATATTAAATCAATTATTATTTAGTTTATCCTCTTTTAGTGTTGGTACAAATTCGGGGTGTTACAAGATCGATACTCAGGAAATCATTCCACTTACTAATCTCCAGTCAGTTTCAAATTTCCTTAACTCCGTTTCTTACCTTCTTATCAAATCATTACATACGCAACTCTTGGATTCAGTTTACGAATCTAATTCTTCTATGAAAACATTGGTTATAACAATAACATTATAATCCCTACATCTGAAATATCTAGCTTTAAATAAAACTTTTATATCTTAATTTAAATAAATATATAAACAACTTATTAAATAAATAAATATTGATTTAAAAATCAGAAAGTAAATATTACTTTCCTACATTCGGTATAGTCAAATCCCAATGCAAAATTCTCTCTCGAATAATCTCTATTCGATAATTCTCTTTCGAATAAACTATATTCGACAATCTCTCTTTCGAATAAATTATATTCAATAACCCTCTTCGAATAAACTATATTCGATAATCTCTCTTCGAATAACTTATATTTGACTAACTCTATTCGAATAACTAACATTCGATTAACTCTATTCGAATAATTAATATTCGACTAACTCTCTTCGAATAACTAATATTTGATTAACTCTCTTCGAATAACTAATATTCGACTAACTCTATTCGACTGACTAATATTCGATTAACTCTCTTCGAATGACTAATATTCGATTAACTCTATTCGAATAACTAGTATTTGATTAACTCTATTCGAATAACTAATATTCGATTAACTCTATTCGAATAACTAATATTCGATTAACTCTATTTCCTATCTCATTCAAATTCCCATTTGAATTCGTATTTTAAAACCGAATCTTCCTTATAAATGTTTTAATTTATAAAATATTTATTTTAATCCATTATTTACATCGAATGTGAATAATGTTTCTTTTATATAATCAATCAGTTTGATTTTTCATTTAAAAATAATATCCTATTTCCAAATTCTATTTATTCTTCTATTTATAGAATTAATTATACAAAATTTCCTTTTTTACTTCTAACACATAAAGTCTCATTTAAGGTTCCCTTTATAAATGCGAAGTTCAATTTCTATTTAAAATATCGGTGCAAAAACCGATTTCTACTCCTCTATATAAATCCAGACTTATATATTCAATTTATCCCATGATAAATTATTTTACTTAATTTATAAAATCATTATTTATAAAGTAATCTTCTCAATTTATCTGTTAAAACAGATTTCCATTTAATATTTATTTTCAAAATATTTCTTTTTATAAAATTCTATTCATTTTATAAATATTTCTTTTTTTATAATTCTATTCATTTCCCAAATAATTCCTTTTGTAATTCTATTTATTTCCCAAATAATTCCTTTTATAATTCTATTTATTTTCCAAATAATTCCTTTTATAATTCTATTTATTTCCCAAATAAACATTTTATTTTCAATATACACTTTGAAAATTCCCTTTTTACAATCCAGTATTTCTTATAGTATTTAAAATACCAAATAACAAGATCAGTGTCATCATAATCAATCACAAATTATATATCACATCATATATCACAATATATGAAAAAACAATATTATAAATATTGAGGAATCTAGTTGGAACCCTCCAACCTGTTTCCCTACATCACAAACAATATAAATAACATCAATTTCATTTCCATATGAAATATTTTGATAAACAGAATCAATATTTGATTAACGATATATATATACACACACACATATATATGTACATATATTACTAGATCTATAATTTCAACCAATCAACTAGCAGTTCATCCAAACAGTCAACACACAGCAATCAACCATCATTTATCAATTCTAAAATACGTTATAAAAATATGAACTGTACAGAGTTGAGATTTACTCACTTTGGTAGTTTATCGTTAAACAACGATAAACTATCCTTGATTCGAACGAATGTTTTATCCTACCATAATTTGTAACGAGCTCCAGTTCACTTCGAATCAGTTCCATTGTGTAGCCACCGTCCATACGATCCCAATATATCAATCATTCGAAATTCTGGTGTCATGTGACCCAGGTATAACATTTACAAGTTAGACAATTTTTAAATAGTTTCAATTTAAATAAAACTTGGTTATTAGGCCTTACCATTCTAATATTGGCCCACCCGCACCCTTAAAAACCCAGATCGGTATTTCCTTTCCAATTAAATTCCGCCGTAACCTTCTGTTGCTCCTCACCATTGCCGATCTTTACAACCTCCGATTTCTAATTCATCTATCCACCAAAACTCAAAACAATTTCACTAATGTCCATCTCTTCAATCCCCCTTCTATCTCATATCCATCGTTTAAAGCACTATCTCCCAGAACAAAACGCATCCAACCGCTTGCTTCCCACTGCCTCAGTAAAACTGCCAACATAAATACGCACCGTGTTCAATAAGAATTTGTAACAACGTGCTAAATCACCACACAAACACGAATATGATCTCAGTTTGTTTAATCGCTACCTTCCTTGATGTATAAATCGAAACCTGGAATACACTAACTCACGCTATAATAAAAACTAGCAAACCGAAATGAAAGCAAATTCTCCCAAACACATATAAAAAAAAGAGAATTAGCTCAGCAATCCATATATGTGTATATCATGATTAATAGATTTTATCTTGAATTTCTTTTGATTTTCTTTCTCTCAATTTCTTTGCTGTAGAAAGCAAATGTCGGCCATGGTGGGTTTGACCAGAGAACAAAGTGATTAGGGTTGGAAAATGTTAAGGGTTATTTATAGGATAGTTTTGGCTTCCATTAGAAGCTTCATTCAATTTTTATACTAATTTATATAGTCAACGCTACTCGAACTTATCTTCTAAAAATCTGTATGATCACATACGATACCCAAATCCGATGAAAATGGACATACAACTACAGTTCGACATTACGGACCCAATGAAACTTGTTTCATCGAGTTCGAAATCCGTTTGCTCACACAACGTACTTTTAAAGTCAAATTATTGACTGTTTTTCACATTAAAATCCCGTACGACCACATACTACCTATAAAAATCACGGAAATTGAAATTTAGGAATAATTAAATATTCCGAATCAAATAAAATTTGTTTTGTCGAAAACGGAGCTCGTATGCAAAAGTGACTATTTTTAAAGCTCTAAATAAATCCATTTAAATATTACTATATTTAAAAATAACTAAATTTAATATTAATAAATTAATATTATCGTATATATTCACATAGAATATAATACAGCTCCAAAATATACCTATCTGAATTTATAACTCAACATTTCAAATCCAGATTAAATCAGTATTAAATTTATATTGATAATCCATTTATAATATAAATAAATCGTTATAAATTATAAAAAAAATCCATAGCGGCTTTTCAAAAATATGATTTAGACACAACTCACAATCTACACGATGAAATCTCGAATTTTCTCTTCCATTAGAAAAATATACTTCACCAGCTGCAAGCGTTTCTTGTTTCATAGAAATCATTCTATATATTCGTTTAAAGTTTGAACTGCCAAATTATGAACTGCCATGCCATTTTGAGCTCGATTATAATTATAATATAAATTATACGTTCGACTGACATCTATAAATAAATTCATTAATATAATTTAATTCTAAACTGATTTATATATTTTAAATTGTCCAATTCACACAATATTGTCAATTCAACATAATTCCGATTATTTCGGTATTAAATATATTATTCTACTATTTATATTAATTAAATATTCAATATTATCTAATTTTGGTCATTTTAAATTACCAAACCATTATTTAAATAATTAAATAAATTATTTATTATCCGTAAAAATTATGGGTCGTTACAGTTTTATGGCAACTCCATAAGCTTTCCCATACCCAATCAAAAGATACACTATCAAAAAAGTTCCACCAAAGAATATAGGAATTTAATACACTTATACTCCCACTAGATTCAATTTCAACAAACGACACAAAATTTCTATCCATAGAATTGGTAAAAGCCAGGTAATACACGATAAATAATCACCTAAGATGTGGTGGATTTCACCACAAAGAAGATGGTCTTCACGGGATCCCTTGGATCAGCAATAATATAACAATTGGGTCTATCATACATGACCCAAAATCTTATACATAAGGGTAAAATGCTAAATAAGGACATAAAGAAATTTAAACTTCCACACTCTAAACTCTTGGAGATTATACCAACCTTCACGAATGGCTAGAGTATCTCCAACACATCCAACATAAGATCAAACATTCGGAAATATTATGATTTCCCCATCCAAAGTGGTTCAAGAAATGGATCCAATTGGATACTACAAAGGATAATCAAATTCATAGGCAATCAGTTGATTCTTCCATAAAAGCAACAAAAGAAAACCAATACTTAAATTCCACAACTAAATTACATCATCTCCATTCTAAATCACAAATTTATAGTTATATATATAACTAAAAGTTCGTAATTTAAAATATTTTGTAACTCAAAATTCAGAAATTTCACTTTAAAATTAAACACTTAACATTAAAAAAACCTACTTTCCAAAATTTCTACAAGTAAATACTATTTGATTCTTCAAAATTTTAAAATCATTTATTCAAAGTTATAAAAATCAATTCTTTAAATGCTAAATTTTTATGCCTCTTATTTCTTACGTCAACAATATCTTATACGCATTTTGGAACTCCTATCGACCCAACACGTACCTTGTCTCGATTGGAATTCTTGAACCACATCTAGACACATTAACAAAAAAAATTCTATGGTTATTCTTCGATTATAATTATCCTTGGTAATGGAATCTCATAGAAGCTTTTATTTACGAACATATTTATAACTCAATGCTTTGCTTTTTAACACTTCACTAATTATAGAAAATAAGCTTTAAAATATTCCAATTATAATTATGAACTAGTATTTAGCCGAAGCAATCAATTTGCTTCCACTACACACTTTGATTGATTCTTCATTATCTCTAGGAACTGTGTTCGAATGTCTCGTATTAGCATTTAAGAGGTTCCTATCGATAACATTGATCAGGCATATCGACTAGAATACTTAAAATACTCTACAACCATTCTAAACACAAAGTCAATCACGAGAATTGGATTAGAGTTAGTCCCTGAGTGGCAACACACTGTTACGCAGCAAAACCATTTACTTGTAAAATCGATAATACATGAAGCTAATAAAAGAATCAACCATGGTATTATAGCATGATTGAATCCATAAAGGTTTAAAAGATCCTAAAATTCCCCCTTGCTAGACATTGATAAGGAAAACGATCAACAACTAAGTTCAAGGGATAAGACTACCCCAAAAGTTTAGCCATCAGTGTAGGCAGTAAATCTAACTAACCTAATCACAAAGAGTTCGGGCTAAAAGCACGATTTCAAATTCAAGTAAGCCAACTCCTATTCACTCTTGGAAGTCCCCCCCAAATACATTATACTTCAACATAAAAATAAGAGAACTGCATAGATTAATTGGAACATGGGATTTATCAATGACATCTAAAATACTAAGAAAGATAAGAATACCTGGTTGCCATGTTCGGCATGACACAACTAGAGAATAACATATCACCAAGGCTAAGCATGGAAACTTATATTTAACAATAAAGATTTAAAAAAAACACCATACATTAAGATGAAATATATAAAACGAAAGGGATACCTATAGGCATGGATGGTCCATTAGAAGCTCCTTCCATCCTAAGATTACCAGGTTTGATCCCTCTTTGCTACTTAGCATAAGAAGAGACCTCATGACCCTCTTTCTTACAATAGTGACATATATGAGGTAACGAATAAGCTTTTACAAAATGATCGGGTGATTCGCTTAAAACAAGTCTTTGCCAGAACTAAGGAAGGTGCGCGAAAAGACTGAGAACTAGATCCACTTAGCTTCTTTTTCTTATTCTGAGGAAATTACTTAAGGAATAAAAACTTCTTTTTTCCAAGGTTCTTATGAACCTCTACATTGTCATCACTATCCTTCTCCTTCTCGACTGCCTTGAGATGGAGAGCGACATCAACAAGATCCTCAAAGGTATGCTTAAGATGCAAGAGAAGGGTTCTCTTAAGATACTTCTTAAGCCCGTTAACGAACTTAAGGTTCTTTTTAAAAGGTGTAGATATATCCTTCAGACCATATTTTGACAAGGCCTCAAAAAAAGAAATATACTCTGAAACGGTCGATTTATTCTGCTTAAGATCAAGAAAACGACAAGCAAGAAGCATTGCCAAAAGAATAATGACAAGCAAGAATCTTTTTCTCTGACTCTGGAACAAACATAAGCTCGAAGCACTTACGGAAATGCTTCCGTTCCAAGGAAGCCTCATCAGTCTCAGTGATCAACAACTCATACCAGTCAAGAGCTCGCCCTTGCAACATATTGGATGCTACAAGGACCTTATGATGACCCGAAATCTCCATGCACGTGAATATGCGCTTACACCTACAGACCTAAGCTTGGATTTCAAAAATAGATTCCAAACCAAAGAACTGTTTCCCTCCAAGATGAAAGAAATCACTGCACATGCGAGAGTAAGCTGACTTACGTGGCTTATCTAACTCTCTCTGTGGGCTGGGACCATAGGATGGCCCAACCTCTTCTTTGGGACCAGGTTCACTGCTTGGTCTAGAACCCACCTGATGTCTCTTACTGTGACCAGCCATCAACTACACAATTAAAGGAGATAGAGTTAATATGTGGGTAAGTTATATTTAAGCAATAAACTACAGGGAATACTAGGAAATTTATTTAAATCGACATTCCTAGACGCATTCCCTTCCATATACCTACCCCTCAAAGCAAAGGACAAAGAACAATTGAACATAATCTATTCAAGGGAAAGGGCACAAGAGTTTGAATATCCAAACTTGTGTCATATACCAATGTTCTGTGTTTACTCTCTTTATATTCTGTATTAATTACATTTGTTCTGAACAACTGCTCTGATACCAAATTGTGACGCCCCACCCCAAGACCCACAATAGTAAAGAACATTAATGTGTAATACTACCTACTAATGCAGAAAATACGGCTGGTTGAGGGCGACCATCCACGAGTTTTGTATTAAATGGGAATCAAGAGTGTCGATAAGTGTTTTTTTTTCACGTGGCTCGGCACCATTAATCTTCGTTTAATACAATCCTATGGTGGTTCAACACATATTCGAAACAAAAGCAACTAATCAACGTATAACCAATCTCAGAACAGTCATCCCAACACATATACATATGCCATACAATACAAGTACAAATGTCATAGTTTGTGGAATACAACCACTATATAAAAAAATACAGCGAGTCAAATAGATACATGATATAACATAATTGTACATGAACTAGCATAACTATCTAAAATCAAAACAGCTGGAACTGCAAAGCCCAAAAAGAAAAAGGATCCAAGGTGGCTATGAAATCATGTCTACACCTACTAGAAGAGTACTTGAAAATCTCAGTCTAACCGAGCATTAACGCACACAGGTCAATCTAGTCAATAGTGAGTAATAACACAGAATATAATAATAAAATTAAAACCCTTCATGTAGAGTTTGATTAATAATATTAAGGGAATTCTAAGTATGTTATGTACTTGCCCAAAGCTAAGTACATATATTATCATCCATAAAACACCCAAACACCCGATTACCCAAAATCATCGAAACCATCAAAATTAGCGAAAATACCACAAAAACCCAAAACACCAAATTATTAAATCTAAATATTGGATTGGCATGCTGAAGCATTGCCTGCACGTGCTAAAAACCAGATTGGCTCAACGCCTTACTAGTACTAATATTTTAAGGTACCTTATAATATGATCGAGTTAGTTGTCATACACTGGAAATAACACAATCATCAAATTGACCCGAAGGTCCACCGAATTGACCCAAAGGTTAAGTATTGATAATAACACTAGAATGTGTCATCTACTTATAGACAGTAACCCGAATAGTGGTAACTGAGCATCCCATACCACATGTTCTCACTATTGGTTCACTAACCGATCATCAATTCCACACAGAAACGTCAAAACATCAAATAAGAAGAAATACTAGATCAACAGAGACATCAAATCATTAGAAAACACCAAGTTAATAAAACAAGTCACCAGATTTATAATAAAACATTGAAAAACAATAGAACACCGAGTCAGCCGACAATAACTTCAATCAGACGATATTGGGATTAACCAATTCAATATATCGTTGTGTCCTATACCATGAGATTTATGATATCATTTAATTCCCATTACAACCACTCGAAGGATGCAGAAAAATGTGGTTTTTATATAGGAAAGTACTTGATTTAAAATCGGTTTATAAAACAATCGTTGACAACTGTTTTTGTTTTCTTAAAAAAAGCCATATATATATACACACATTTTTATACTATTTTTTTGAGGCTATTTATACTTCAAAACGAAAACCAAAATCTTATTTTTGCCCCAAAACTATAAAGAAACCGATATTTACTTATATATCGAAAACAAGTTTAAAACATGCCACATGCGCTCAATATCATCAAAACTCATCAAAATCTCAACCATAAGTAATCACAAATTTCCCCAAAATCCAGAGTTTGGATTGTTTAAGATATGAACTTTGTTTCTCAAGTTAATAAAGTAGTAAACCAAGTCACAAAACCACAGAAAATCACTTGAAAATCAAGTATTAAGGCATAAAAATGCACCCAGAAAGCAATTTTGTTTGCAAATTTCAGACAAGTTTTGAATGACCAAACGATCATTGATTGGTCTAAAATTTGACATGCACAAACTAGAATAACATGTATTTCAATTAAAAAAAGAATCAATAAAGTAAATCATTAAAAGATACAAAGTCTCAAACTTGGGTCTATAACAACTCGCCCGGAATGGGCCTAAATTTCGACCTAAAAAGGTGAATCACAACTTAGAGCAGTTCTAAATGGATTGTTGGTTCCTATAAGGAAATGGTATAACAGATATAACATAACATACTAAAATGAAATCATAATCTCACATATCGAAAGGGATAAAATATAATAACTTAAAATAGATGTACCTTTAGTTTAAAACCATCATATAAAATGAGTCTCATGAAATAATTGGTACATCAGAATTAATTATCCTAACATAATAACACTGCCATAATGCTTAATAGCTATGGATCCTCCATCGTTAGAATCACTACAAGAAAAATACCCTACTGCAACTAGTTATCTACAACAGGCGGCATATGATAGTTGCAGTAAATGATATTTAGCAACAGACCTATTATAGCAGTTGCAATAGATGAGATTTAACAACAGTCATTTTCTTTCTGTTGCGAAAGGCATATTTTTAGCAACTGCGCTTCCCTTCTTGTTGCAAAAGCATACTTTAGCAATTGTGCTTTCAGAACAGTTGCAACAAATATATTATTTGCAACTACGTTTCCTAGTCAGTTGCGAATAAATATCTTTAGCAACTGTTTTCGCCACTTGCAATAACTGTATTTTTTTACAACTGGAAAAGCCAATTGCGAAAAACATACTATTAAAAATAATTATAAGATTTTAGTAATTAACTTTTAATAATTATTTCTAAATAGTTACTATTAAATGATTAAGTACTAGTAATTATATAATAATTAAGATAAATATTTAATAGTTATTAATTAATAATAAAATTTAAGTATTATAAAGTGATATTTTTATCCGGTAATTAAATAACTATAATTAAAAATTAACAAATAATAATAATTAACCTTTTAAAAATAATAAAATAAATAAATAATTATTCAATAGCAATAAAATAATAATAAAAACTAATGGATAATAACTAAAAATTAATTTGAAATATGAATATGTTTAAATATTTAATAATTAAAAAAATTAATATTTCCATAATAAATAAATAAATGATAATTGATTAATATTACGATTAAGGGGTAATTAATAATTAGTAATAATTTCCTGTATGGATTAATTTATAATTTGAGTTTGATAGAGATATTTTTATAAATTAATCAAGAGCTTCTAGTTATCATTAATAATTAATTTTTATATTTCTAATATTATATTTTATTGTTATTGATCAATAATAGTCAACCTTTTTTCCTTGCAAAATTTTAAAAGTATACAAGTCTGTTGCAATAGCGATCAATAAATGGTTTGTTGCAAAAGTTCAAAAGTGATCAATAAATGGTTGGCCTTTGTCATTGCAACAGGCAATATCTGTAAGGCGGGATCAAAATAAAAAAGGTGGGCTCTCAAGGTTCTGGTAAATTATGTAAGGCGGGCTCTCAAAAATGATGGCGAGCTCTCGAAAATGTAAGGCGGGATCCAAAATAATAATTTCATGCCTGCTTCGCTTGCTCTTTTCCCATTTACCTGCTCTTCCCATCTCGTTCTAAATCCAGTTCATAGCCTATTCACAAATCGCGAATCACAAATCACAAATCGCGAATCAAAAAAATCAGCAGTGCAGGAGAATTCGGGTCACAAATCGTGATTCTCGATGGCTGCTCCAGTGATCCAAATTACGTGAAAGACAAGGCCTGTAGGCAGTGGTGTCAGGTGACAATCCATCATCAAAATCGAAATTTGCAAAGAGTCCGTTTTCTCTTCTTCTTCGGTTAGTACTAATTCAAAAGTTGAGTTGATTATGCTATAAATTTATTTGTTTGTGAATCATATTACATGCAATCGCGAATCGTGATTTTTTTTGGGTACAATAGCAGTTTTGCTGGTATCTAGGTGTCTAGAAGGTAGCAAAGAGGACCCAAGAAGGCGAACGATGTTGAAATTATCATTTCTTCTTATGGAAGCAAAATAGATGTGGTGAGAAATAGATGACGGATGATGATAATGTACCAAGTGTATTTGAGAACTCGACACAACTGATTTTTGTTCATCGAATTACCAATGTTAGGTCAATGCAAATTATCATCAGCAGTTTTGATAGGCTTCAGAAGGCTCGTTCCTTAGTGGATCTAGAGTATTCGTATATTATAGCCTCCTCTTCGACTGAATATTTGGTACAACTTTCTTCTATCGCTTTTTCTGATGTGCAATTGATATTATGATAATTCTTGTCATGGGCACTGTATAGAAGTCCATGGCTCTGAATTAGCAATGTTGCTGCTTCTTTCATCAATTTATTTCCCTATCCTAGCGATTTACATTTATTTATCTAGTTGGTTGTAAAGAGTAATTAGCCATTTAGCTTGGAATTACACCATGACCTCATTAAAACCTAGTATTTACATTTGAAAAATAAGCAGTTAATGTCTTCAATTATGTCCTAACAAAGAACACATGTGGCATTAACTACAATGCGATGTTGGACTTGTATTTGACTCATTGTTTTGTTGGTAGGAAATTGTTCACCACTTTGTATAGGCATATAGCCATTCTGGGTACATGAGTTTTTTTTCCATTTAACTATGCCAATAAATAAATAAATAAAATAAATCACATATATATACTACTGATATGTCATGAGCTTATAAAGCCATTGCTCCTTAGACAGGTTGAAAACCTCTTCACGCATGATCTAGCTTCTGGCCCTTTGCTGAATATTCCTTTTTCAGTTCATTCACCTAATAAGGAATTGCTTTGAAAACTGTCCTGTGAGCTTGTTCCACTGTCTATAAGGATACCCTGAAGAAGACGTATTAAGATACGCAAAAGCTGTGCTCTTTTGCGCAAAAGCGGCAGCTTAAAGAAGACCCGAAATGGCCTAAGTTTATTCTCTTATCATAGTATATGTATGATAGAGTAGATATATGAGTAGAAAATACTCTATTCGAAAAAAAATGTTGTGTGAGAGAAGAAATTATTATGCATGAATGGTGTATGAAAATTGTAGAAACTTTTATTGTAATTGTTTGTACTATAAAAACTTTGTTAAAATAAAAATTTTATTTGTTTATTTCATTCTGTGATATACACTATTACTAAAACAAATACATTTAATATGTAATATCTATAAGCTGTAATATCTTTTTTTTATAGATTTATGAATCTATTGCAACAGGCATATACTGTTGGAAAAGGGTCTGTTGCAACAACAAATGCCAGTTGCAAAAAATTATACCACAATGTTTTATTGCAACAGGCAGAAAAGGTTGCATACTTTTTATAATTCCGGCTATACCAACAGGCGCAGGCCTGTTGTAATTGGTCTACTGCAACAGATATTGCCTGTTGCGAAAAGTGTTTTTTTGCAGTGGATACATCATCATTTCGTCCATCGAGTTGCTATCCCGCCTATTAACATGTCGGATATGTTAAGGAGAGAGACCAGGACATAAATCATGTGTGACTAAAAATAATATTTGCTTAAAGACCATAGTCTAGATTCGGTAGGTTATATATGTTAAGGTATGCCTACAAAACATATAAGCACACACATATATAAAGAAGTATTTCACCAATGAGGTGGATATCCAAATCAATCACTTAAGACCTTCGTTAGTGTATTTAGGGTGAAGACTCAACGAGGTGGATGTTCTCGGTCATTTAAGGACCATTCTAACATATTCATTAACGGAGCATTCTCATGATCTCTAATGACCCTAAGGCGGACCTTAGCTACTTAAGACCCTGTCCTAGTACGTCAATGTTCTTAAGTATATATTCTCACAAGTAATATGGGAACTAGTAACTCGCCGCTTAGTACCTGTTTAGGGTAGACCTGCATATAGCCATTTAAGACCCCTGTGGCGGATGCCTCATGTTACTACTTAACTGATATTACGGTAGAACACCTATGCTGCTTAAGACTTCCCTTAGAGTTAGTGAATTAAATAGCATGTTTCGTCCAATGTATACCAACTATGTCACTATGTTGGCCCTCTCAAAGCTCCTAGAGGAAGTGGACATTCCGGTAAACAACCCACTCTGTTATTGCCATGTCTAAACCACTTTCAGAGAAGGAGGACCCATAGACCTACTTCGAATCTAATAAGGGAGGGTCCCAAGAATTTGGTCCACATCCAAGGAATAAGCCTTCATAATGGCCCAAGTCCTAACCACTTAAGACTTAAACTAGATAAGAAGAGAGCCAACCATTTAAAACTTTCTCAATGGATAGTAAACCTACCTATTTATACACATAATAGGTATATACACACATATACTAGACCTCTCACATTAAATCGTCTACCTGTAGATGTTGGATATGCCAGGCGGTTCTGGACAGACTTCTGCTACAAGTGGGATTAACCTCGGGTCATAGTGCACTAATCTAAATGCCCCATGACACCTAGACCACTCACATTAGCCAAACTCACTTGTGGCTGCTGGATTTACCGGTCGGTTCCGGGCACACTTCTACCACAAATGACGACTAACCTCGTGTCTATATGTCATTATTTAATATATAGATAAGCTATTTTATACACACAAAAACAATATTTTATATGGGGACATTTTAAATTCTTTCCTTATTCTAATCGCATTTACTACGCCATTATTAGACTAATTACGTTAATTACGCTATATAAGTAAAATATTTAATACGTACAATAAATGCTAATTTTCGTATGAATGGTGGAACGTTTTAATAGTGTAAATTGTCAAATTGGTCTACATTAAAAGCATAGAAGTTAATTCCTACATAAGACCGCTAAATACATGGCATAATGACATAAATAATGATATCAGTAATGGGAAAAATCAACATAACAATCAACATTTGCATCTTAGGCTTATTAGAATAATTCAAGTTATGATTCAAGAACAAGGTATAGGTTTCCTACATCATATATACATATATCTATAGTATATACATACATACATACATATATATATATATACACACATAGACCTTTATTTATATAATTTACACTTTCTTAGGTTGTACATAAAAACGTCACTGTTTGATTTGTTTCAAATCTGAATACATTCTATTATCTATTTAGAATAGAAATCCAAACCTATTCAAATAATAAAACTAAATCAAATCCAAACCTTTTTACATCACAAACGCTTTTTAAACAAGGATAAATCAAATCTGAAACACCCCACCTCCATTAAGGTCACTCACAAAGGGAATGCCTTAACTTTGGTGGAGCATTATAGGTAAAAGACACAGATAATTTACAAGACAGATATATATATAAGCAGCGAAAAAAAACTAACTTTATTTCAAACGTGGTTCATAACAAAACATTACAGCAAACTGTTTCAAACCAACTTCCAAATCATTACATCATAATCTATGTCTTGATTATTACATAAAGAAGCATAAAACAAAATAAAACTGCATAAATCCCCAAGTAGTAGTGTATCCAAAGCCATAGCCAAAGGTAAGAGATTCCAAGTTATACATCACATAGTCTTCAACCTTGGAAAGATGAACGGTCCAAATTAAGCTGAGCTATTCCCTCCCTAGGCACCTGAGGGGGGAGGGGAAACAGAAGAAAGGAGAGCGAAAGAAAAATGGGTCAGACATAAGTCTGGTAAGTCCAGTGATTATTCAGCATGTAAACTGATAAGAGAATCAAGACTTGAATAAGCTGGACACAAGACAATAACAAGGAAATAAGGTAACATAGGATAAGGTAAGATAAACAGGGCAAGATAAACAAGGCAAGATAAACTAATCATACTATCGCACTCATGTCCATATTCTCTGCAACTACTAGATATTTCAACCATCATCATGAGTTCAAACCCAGTGATCCCTTTCATTGATCGGCTCCTACTCGCAAGCATTTACTACTTGTGTCCTACAGCCCCGCTCAATTGTTGATACCTGTGTTGTCCCACCATGGGGTGTATCAAATCCTGTAGTGGCAACCCGACACGTTTCAAGATGCACAGTGTATAACTACTGATGCCTAGTGCCTGCTTTTTCCACTCCGGAGTACGTGCACGCCCGTACTCCGTCGGAACCTACACTGACACACCAACCGCCGTTGTTTTGACCGCTTATAATCAGCCCAATAATCGTGCCCCACCCTGCCTAGTTCAGGGTACCATGATACATCTATGTGGGTTACTGCTGAAATGGGTCCCCGTTACTAGGGTTTTCTAGTCAACATGTTAAATTGGTTAAGTATCCAAGTTAACCTAACCCCACCCATCAGTTTATTTAACATGTTGCATTGGTTAAGTGTTGCCTTAATTAACTTAACCCTACCATTCCTGACTTAGCTTTAATTCATTTATTAAAGCACCAACCACTCACATTAGACAGGTATTGTTGCGGTTACTGGATGTGTCGGTCACTTCCAGGCAGTTTTACACCGCAACTCAGTCTAACCTCGAGTTCCTTTGGGCTCGATGCAAAAACCTCCCACATTAGATATATATTGTTACGATTGCTGGATGTGCCGAGCGCTTCCAGGCAGTCTTACACCGTAACTCAATCTAACCTCGGGTTAGGCATATTCGTCTTTTCTAAATTTACGTATTTACCTCTTTATATTTATATGTAAATTATTGTCATTCAAGTCCAGCCCCACTTTCCCTTTAAATCAAGTTCATAATTTTAGGTATAAAAATTTATACCACTTTATGCCATAAAACATTTACATGTTTATGATCCAAATATGCCAATTATATGTAATTTCATATTTTCCCCCAATGTTACCCCCGTTAAACGTTTGCATGAGTCATTTAAAATGTTAGGCTCGATACATAGCTTAACTTATACACAAAAGGGGAAAAAGAGGAACATGTAATAATTCCAACATCATAAAAATATGGATCTAAGTACACATGTATCATATGAACTCGGCATAGAACAATATACATTCAATTATGAACTTGCAAATTTAGATCTACTCAACATGAATCATGAAATAGGGGTTTTACATAGAACTTCATAAACTTAAAATTAGGCATGTAGTTGCGAACTTGCAAATTACTTGGATCAAATCTAACATGAACCTAATCATATTAACATGTAGTTTTGGCCATATATGTGAACATGGTTGAACTTGCATAAAATTCTCAAATTGACATACAACATATAGATGTCATTACCAAATCGTACAACATAAAATGTCATCTCCAAATTATACAACATGGCCTGTCATCGCCAAATTACACAATATGATATCCATCGCCAAATTATACAATATGGTATGTCATCGCCGAATTACACAATATGATATCCATTGCCAAATTATACAATATGGTATGTCATCACCAATTACACAATATGATATGCCATTGCCAAATTATAATATGTCATCGCCAATTTATGTCATCGCCAAAGTATACAACATAATATGTCATTGACAAATTATACAACATAAGGATTTATTGCAAAGCACTTAACATTTATCATTAAATTACATACAACATGATCACAAACATGATAAGAGTCATATTCTCAATCAATTCAGTTTTAACAAAAAGGATAGGCAAAGATTTACATTAGGCGATGTTCTACATCCTGTTATTTAGTCACAATTCTAACATCGTTTAGGTCTAAATGATAACTGGACTTACAAAAAGGATGCTAGTCTTGAGTTCTGGGATCTGTATTCTGAATTTGAATAACAATCCTTTGTTGTAGACGTTGAATTCTCTTAGTTGAATTAGATTTGATTTGCAATTCCTACTTGCTTTCTAGTTGAATGAGAATGGCGGCTACTCTAGGTTGATTATTGACAGCATGACGGTTTTAGGAATATTTTTGTGTGGTTTTAGGGTTTAGATTTAGGTTACTTATATAGAAGTTTGATTTAATAGGAGACCTTAGATTAACCCAGAGCAAATCAAAGCCATTCAAACCTAAGAGAACCAACCAGAACTTGCCACACAAGCCCTAATGACACAGCAATTCGTCACAGAAGAAAACACAACAGATTTCAGATCTGACCCGAGGAGGAGGTCAACCCCCAGATCGACCCCCGGGTCGACCTGTATGGGGGGAGGTCGACCTCCTAGTCGAGTTGGCCTTGGGCGGGAAATTTCCCGCCCAGCCTGCTTCTGCTTTTGATTTTGAATTTTAAAATTTCTGAACTTTATTCTGAGTTGTTTATTTAAATTCTTGAATCTTCTGAAAGTCATATCTCCTTCATACGGAGTCCGATTTACGCAAACTCGGACTCTACCTCAAGCAGAATTCCGAGACGAATGCAATGGCATAACCCATTTCCCTTAATTCTCACATTTGTAATTAATTATTCTTTAATTTGTGACTTTAATGTTTACAGAAAATACGGGGTGTTACATTGTCCCCTCCTTATAGGATTTCGTCCCCAAAATCTTCAAGTCAAGAAGAACGTATATCCTACCATCTACTCAACCATCAAACACAGGCGTCCATTTTCCTTAAAAGACTTCTAAAGCTTCATGATCATATGCATAGTGTGTGTACATGTCCTTATCTAATGCAAAATCAGGCGGTCTACTGATTCAGTTGACCTCCTTAATGCAATTTATGTCAATGCCATGAGTCCATTATGTATGCAATTTTTCCCAATCATAATTCTACATGAGTGCACAACCATTCATACAAATGCAACATCCACATGATAACACATCAAGTTTCAATCATATACAAATACATATATGAATATGCAATATGAAAGTGACCAAGCCGATCTAATACCTAATGTGTGTGTATATGCATCCACGAGCAACCACTAGCAATCACTTGCAACCACTTGCAACCATCAATCATAACATGTTTCAAATACATGTTTACATCCATTGATTTGTACCTAAGGATCGAGAACAACACTGAGGAAAATACTAAAAAGATAGATACGAATATGAACAAACTTAAGTGATCAAAGATGTACCCTTAAAAAGAAAAGGGTAGGCTGCGCGTATCTTGGCCTCAGTCTCCCAAGTCGCGTCTTCCTCAGCGTCACTCCATTGAACTTTAACAAGTTTGACTTCGCGGTTGCGTAGATTTTTGACTTCTGTACCTAAGATACGAGTTGGAACTCTTCTCGCAGTCGCCTCTTGTTCTACTTCTACTTCCTCTAATATGCTTGGTTCCACCACTTCCGCAGACTCATGTAAGCACTTTCGTAAGTGAGAGACGTGAAAGACATCATGAACTCCAGCCAATCTTTCGGGAAGCTCTACTCTGTAAGCCATCTTACCAATCTTCTCAATGATAAGAAATAGCCCTACAAATCTTGGTGCCAACTTTCCTGCGGATCTGATGTGAACGACGTTCCTCAAAGGAGATACTTTAAGGAAAACCCTATCCCCAACCTCGAACTCGAGGTCGGTCCTTCTTTTATCTATGTAGGACTTCTGTCTATCTTGGGTAGTCTTCATTCTTCTTCATATCAAGTCCGCTTTCTTTGATGTTTCTCTAATCATATCTGGTCCAAGTATGAGCTTGTCTGTAGACTCCCACCAACAAGTTGGTGATCGGCATGGTCTTCCATATAAAGCTTTGAAGGGTGCCATGCCTATGGTGGCTTGGTAGCTATTGTTGTAGGTAAACTCCACCAAAGTTAAGGTATTCCCTTTGTGACGTGTACGCATCATGTGGCGTACATGGCGCATTTTTGTTGGTTAAGGATTGTTTTTTTTAACGTGGCCTTCTCTAATTGGCCAATGATTGATTTCTGAGGTATTAGGGCATATGTGTCATGCTACGGTTGGCTGGATGACATATCTCTTTGGTTTGATGGCTCTGATTTCTCCTAGACTAATCTAAAGGCTAGAATTAAACCTAGACTTCTATATAATCACCCCAAACCTCAACCCTATAACTCATTCTACGAAGTCGTCATGTTGTTCGTCTACAAACTGGCCTAGCCTCCATTTATCTACCCCAAACTAGAGAATCAAATTCAAACTAGGAATCAATTAGAAGAACTAGAGAATCAAACGTCTACATCAAAGGATAGCTTTTCAAATTCATAAATCAGATCCCAGAAATCAAGATCCGTCCTTTTTTCTGTAAGTACAGTTATTGTTTAGATGTGAACACCTAATAAGAAATCATGACTGTAATAACTGGATCTAGAATTATGCCTAATTCTATTCATGCCTATCCTTTTGTCAATTCTGAATTGCTTATGCCTATTGAACTGTTGTGACTGACATAGTAAAGCCTATCATGCTTATTGGACTGTTGTTACTGACATAGTAAAACCTATTATGCCTATGAGACTATTGGGGACTGATACCATTGAACTTATCATGTTGTATTAAATTTGTGGTTCTTTTATGTATGTAAGTTACATGCTAAGTTATGTTCATACATGTTATATGTTAGATCCAAGCTAGTACCCATGTTTGAGAACTATATAAGTTCATGTTTATACAATCAAACTTATGCTAGTTCGCATGTTAATTGGATCTAATTTAAATGCAAGATCATGCCTATATGCTTAATTAATTCTATGTCGTTCTATCCCAAATTTATACTATGAATGTTGATCTACATTGTTTATGCCTGTTGGAATGTTACATGTCCCTTTCTTTTCACTTTTGTTTATAAGTTAGGCTAATTTGTGAGCCTAACGTTCTATGTGAATTATGCGAACGAAGAACGGGGAGGCGTTGGGGAAAAATATTAAACTACATGATATTGGCATAAATTGGCTCATAATCATGTAAATGATTAGTAGCATGAAATGGTAGAATTTGTAAACCTAGAATTATGGACATAATTTAATGGGTAAATGTGGCATGACTTGAATTGACAACACTTGTGGATAATTTACATATGAACATAAATTGTAAATATGTAAAGTGGCTAAAAGATGAACATGCCTAACCCGATGTTAGATTGAGTTGCAGTGTAAAACTGCCCGGAACCGCCCAGCACATCCAGTAACCGCAACAACACAGATCTAATGTGAGAGGTTAGCGCATTTAGCCCAAAACCTGATGTTAGAATGAGTTTGCGGTAGAATTTTGCCCGGAACCACCCGACACATCCAGCAACCGCAAACAACAGTTCTAATGTGAGAGGTTGGGGCATTAATAAATTAATTAATGCCATAAACAGACATGCTAAGAATGGTAAGGTTAAGTAACATATGAATAGGCGACACTTAACCAATACAACCTGTTAATTAGACAAGAAGGTGGGGTTAAGTAAATTTAGAACACTTAACCATTATAACATGTTAATTAGACAAGAAGGTGGGGTTAAGTAAATTTAGAACACTTAACCGTTATAACATGTTAATTAGACAAGAAGGTGGGGTTAAGTAAATTTAGAACACTTGACCGTTATAACATGTTAATTAGACAAGAATGTAGGGTTAAGTAAATTTAGAACACTCAACCATTATAACATGTTAATTAGACAAGAAGGTGGGGTTAAGTAAATTTAGAACACTTAACTGTTATAACATAATGAACGAGTGGGGTTAAGTAAATTTAGAACACTTAACTGTTATAACATAATGAACGAGTGGGGTTAAGTTAAGGGAAAACACTTAACCAATATAACATGATGAATGAACAGGGTTAAGTTAATAAGTAACACTTAACCAATACAACATGATGTGTGGGGAGGTTAAGTTAACATGAATGGACAATACTAAACCAATATTACATGAACAAAGTGGATAGGGTTAAGGCAAGCTTAACCAATAATAAAGATTGACTTGATAAGTAGGAGGGTTAAGTAAACTTTGGGTAGGTGGGTAATATTAGTATATATAGGCCCAAAAACTTAACCGTTAAATAAACATGTTTGAATCAGTGAGAGGGTTAAGTACATCTCGTGTAGATGGGTAATATTTGTATATATATATAGGCCTACAAATTTAACCAGTAGGAAACCCTAGTAACGGGGACCCATTTCAGTAGTAACCCACATAGATGTATCACGGTACCCTGAACTAGGCAGGGTGGGGCACGAATACTGGGCTGATTATAAGCGGATAAAATAGCGGCAGGGGGTGCAGTAGAGTAGTTCCGACGGAGTATGGTCGTGCATGTGCTCCTGAGTGGAAAAGCAGGCACTGGGTATCAGTAGTATACACTGCATCTTGATTCGTGTCGGGTTGCTATCATAGGGATTGATACACCTTATGGTGGGACCAGCACAGGGTATCTACATGCAAGAGAGGGCCGATCGACACAAACACAAGGAAAATTAATACAAGTAGTAAATGTGTGCGAGTAGGAGCCGATCAATGAAAGGGATCACTGGGTTTGAACTCATGATGATGGTTGAAATATCTAGTAGGTGCATAGAATATGGACATGAGTGCGTGTAACAACCCTGAATTTTGGGGGTAAATTTAAAATTTATATTAACTAATATTAATGGGTTTTTGATATTTAAAATAATTTATTTAAAGTAATAATGATTAAAAATTGATTTAAATCGAAGTTAGAAGGAATAATTTAATTTTAAAAAGAGTTAGAAATAGCGCGGTAGTTTGAAAAATCAAACTTGAACTTTGACTGACCATACATGATGCAAAATTTAACGGATTTTAGTGAAACAAAAAATATTAGAATCTATTTAAAAATATCTTTCTAACAAATCTGAAAAATTGAAATTTCATAGCGGGAATCAAAAGTTATGCCCAAATTGAAATTTAGAAAGGTCGCTAGGAAATTTATAAAGGTCAAAAGTGCTACTTTTTGCATACGAAGGAATTTGGACTCGAAACCACTTCCATTGAGTTCAGAATGACATTTCTGCATTGAAAAACAGTAAACACTTATATATTTCGAGTTTCGGAAATTATTTGTTTAAAAATGTATTTTTAATATTAAATATATACGCCTTGAAAATAGCCATTTTCAAACGACCTCTATTTTCGATGAAACCACTTTTGTGGGATTCAGAATGTCAAAATATAGTTAATTTTATTTTTTCATAATTTTTAGAATTAAATTGTAGCCGTGGCAAAAAGATTTCAGTTTTGTCAATTTCGGTCAATTTTAATCGACTTGAAAATAGTCATTTTTCAAACGGGCTCAGAATTGAACGAAATTAATTTTCCTAGGTCCGCAGCGTCAAAACATAGCAAAATATATTTTTCGGGAAATTTTGAAGTTAATTTGTGACCCCGGTGAATTTTCATGTACGGTTGAATTAAAAATTATGTGATTTATATTAAAAATAAAGTAAACATGCTGTAAACTTCGAAATTCGGCGTTGCCACTAGCGCCATTGCGTTCATAAGATGTCAAAACATTAAGATAGACAGTAAGCATGCCTAATTCTGAGTTCGGGCCAAATCGGGCCTTAATTGGGTAATTAATTAATATAATAATATAAATATACACCTTAATCCCAAACCCTAATCCCCTTCCTCTAGAAATCAGCCGCCACCCTCTCTTCTATGGCCATGAACATCCGATTTTCATTTTCTAATTTCTTCCAATCCGCTCAATGAAAATCAACAAACCATATACCAAATCGAAGCTCTCTTCCTCCTCTTCGATTCTATACAGATATGATTGGATTTAACAAAGTATTTTGGCCAGAAATTGCTCCCCAACCCGCGGCCAAAACAGCCCACCACCTCTTGTGGACCCCACCGCACCTCCCCTACCTCCCGGCGCACGTAGCCCTCTCCTCCATCTTCGATTTGCCACCTTCCGATCGACTTCTAGCCTTATCAATCCCGAGATAAGTGGAGACCTAGTTTTGAACCTAATGGGTTCAATAATAAGAAAAGTAACGGCCTTGAAACGTGATGGAGGGAGAAGGAGGAAGGTTGACTTTTTCAACCTTTGATTATTTAATTAATTTAATTCAATTTTTTACCAATCTTGTTTTAACCATATCTTGCTCGTACGGACTCGAAATCGAACGATTTCAGGTGCTCCACGATCGTGAGACCAAGATCTACGCGATGACACTAACTGGACCTGATTCTGAGCAAGTTGAATTTTGGCCAATTTTTGGATCTGAACGGCTCAGAAATTTAAAACGAGGTGAGAAATCTTAATTTATTTTTATTATTATTTATTTTAAATAATATGAATTAATCGTAACTGTGTTCTCTTCCATTCACTGTATATGCCATGCTTTGTGATTTGATTTGAACTGTGATTTGTGTGTTATGTGGATCAGAAAAATTAACATGTTTGTTAATTAGAATTGTGTTTAATAAAAATAATCAGTTTGTTAATTAGTGAGATTTCTGAATTTAATTATTAAAAGTTTAATTATTTCTTGCGATATGAATTCCATCTATGTACGTTATGAAATTTGTATTGGTTGTAGTTGGGAAATATGAATTTATTGATGTTGTGATGTGAATTGATTGGTGCTGTGATATTGGTGTTTGAAACAAAATCGTTGGATGCAGATATGTAACCTTGTTGAAAATAAAAGATTAAATTTTCACTGTAATGTTGATTATCATAAAAAATGTCATTTTGTTGATTATTATAAAAAGTTATTTTTTTAAAGAAAAAGTAACATTAATTTCATGGTTTTGTAAAATGGAAAAGAAAGATTCGTTTTGTTGTAATAAAAAAAAAGATTCATTTGTGTTTTGTAATAAAAATAAGAAAACATTCATTTTTGTTTGTGTATTGAAAGTTAACAAACAATTTTCATTTTTATTGAAAGTTAAAAACAATATTTTTAATATTCTTTTGTTAAAATGGAAAATTATATTATTTATCACTGTTTTGTCAAATTAAAAAGATTTAACTTTTGTTTATACTTAAAAAGATTTCACCTTTGGATTTTAAATAAAAAGAATTCCCTTTTTATTTTTGTCATTTAAAAAGAGTGTCACTTTTATTTTTATGTGTAGTGAAACAAAATAAAAAGATTACATTTTTGTGTGATGTTAAAAGAATAAATTGTCATCTTTTATTAGAGAATAAGTTGTCATCTTTTGTTAGAAAATAAAAGAACATTTATGTTAGGATAAACTTGCCCTTCATGTTAAAATATTATAAGGTCATTTATGGAAAATGTCATTAAATTAGGATGTCATTAAAACTAGAATATCACTAGATTAAAATGTTGTTAAGTTATAATGTCATTAAAACTAGAAGGTCATTAGGTTAAAAAGGTCATTAGAATTCATAGGAAATATATTTACATATAAAATATCCTCTTTATATGACATTAGAATTCATCACCTTTATTAAAGAATGGCACGTGAAAAAAAACATCAATTAGGTTAAGAAGTGTCATGTAAAATAATATTTTTAGTAGAACAATTATAATGATTAATTAAAATTGTACTTGGACACGAGGTTAGGTCACATTTGTGGTGGAAGTCTGCCCGGACCCGACCGACATATCCAGCAGCCACAAATGTTGGGCGTAATGTGAGAGGTCCAAGTGCGCAAATACAAATTGGGCCAAGACACGAGGTTAAGCCCAACTTGTGGGAGAAGTCTGCTCGGAACCGACCGGCCTATCCAGCATCCACAAGTTGTAGGCCTAATGTAAGAGGTCTGGCCCATATTAAAATATAAATGGATAACTTAGAAATTGATGTTATTTTCACATCGTTATGTGTTAATAATGAAATGAATATTTTCACCTCCAAGTTTGAAAAGAAAATTACTTTTTTAATATAATAAGATAAGGATTATAAAAGTTTTACATTTTTCTTAATCTAAATAACAATTAGAAAAGTTACATTTTTCTTAATGTAAATAAAAGGAAAATAGGAAGTTACATTTTTATATGTAATTGGTGTAATATAGAAACTTACATTTTCCAATGTAAAAAAGGATGAAATAGAAACTATATTTTTATATGCAAATAAAAGAGTTTACATTTTTCAATGTAAACAAAGGAATGATTAGGAATTTACATTTCCCAATGTAAATAGAATATGAAATAAAAGTAACATTTTCGATATAATAATATATTGAAATATAAGTTTACATTTCTAAATGTAAATAAAATAGGAATAGAAATTTACATTTTTCAATGTAAATAATTACATTTCTAAGGAATGGATTTCCATTAGGGGAATAACGAAACCAAATATACATTTGGTGTAAATTGAAAAATGGAAGAGGAAAATATACATTGTTATGTTTAGGATGTGTATGTAAAGTAAAAACAGCGATAGATCGTTATAAATTATTAACAACTATATGAAACTATTTCCAAATTTATATATGCGAGAATTATTTGTAAAGTCTGAGTTTACTCTCATTCCAAATAATGATACGACGCTCGAAGAATTGAAGACGGCGATTGAAGACCGGCGATCTTCATATCGAATGGGTAACTAGTGTTGGGGCCCTTGATTGATTTGCTCCCAAGACGGGGCTAAAATGGTAGTTATACGGACGTAGTGCTGATTTGTATGGATTTGGCTTTCGCTTAGACCCAGAGCATAAGTTTATAAATGGAATGTGTGTCTGACGTTGAATTTTGTTCTATGTAAATTGATTTCTATTAATATACAACCGTTGGTGGCGGAGAATTTATTCTCTTGCTCAACACCTTTAGAGGTTGTGTATTAATAGTTATCAATCACATGGTGTGAATTGTCAACGTGGCACGCTAAGATGAAGATGATCAAGGCTTTGTTGAAAAGCAGGCCTTGTGGTTATAACGTTACTTCGCGAGCCTCACAACCCGGTTGAGTCTAAAACGGGAGAAGGGAATGCAGGGAGGGCAACACGTTTCTTTCTAGCAAGAAGTGGTGTCAGTTCTTAAACTGGCTGATATTTACTTATGTGGATGATGGAATGTGGCGCGCCCCGGATGATAGGTCCTATAGGACCGGGAAACGTGTGTTCAGGAATAACTTATCCGCAACTCGTATGGTGGACCGGCCCTGCAGCTTTCCAAGGGTTCACTGCGGGGAATCCTGGGGCATTAGCTAGAGTGTCTCGAATCGGTAAGGAGCTCCTCCCTAGCCTTGACTCATGATGGAAACCCAATTTCCAATACGACCTCATGCGGTTTTGATTGTGTTACTAGTATGGAGGCATAGTAGTATGGGATACTATTCTTCCTGGGATTGATACATTATGATTGAACTGTTTTTGAAAACATACGCACTAATAATAATATCAAAATCCGTTTTTATCGTATCAAGCATTTTTGACCATTATAAGATAAAACCCTATCCTCCGGTTTGCGTTGCATTGTGTGATGGGACTTGGGTCTTATAATGGTTTCATTTTTCCAAAAAGCATTGTGTTGTTTAACGATTTACTTTAATTTATGCACGACAGTCCATTGGAGTAAACCCGTTCCGCGTTAGCAGCGTGGTCCTTGGATTTGTCTTATTGTTATTAGTGAAATTAGTTAAGAATTCTCACACCAGTCCCATGACTGACCCGTTGTTTGTTTCCACCTTTACAAACTCGGGTGCCCTCTTCTCCACACGGGCAGTCAAGTAGTTTGTCTACAGGTTCTTATCTCGAGCAGGATTCTGGATTAAAGCCTAAAGCTGTGTCCAGAGCTTAGTTATCTTCCGTTGCCTTAGTTATTTTATTTCCGCTGCAATGTATTAAAATATTGTAATTTATCTTCCGCTGTAATTTTATTCGATGTACTCTGATATTCTGTACTCTGATGTAACATTATTTTAATGTTTATAAAAGTCTGCTGATATAGTTTTGATGTGTTGTAGCCCAAAGTAAGCGTATCCGGTGATTTCCCGCAAGGGCGATTTTCGGGTCGTTTCATTTTGGTATCAGAGCTTTGGTTAGCTCAAATCTTTGGGATACAACTCATTAGAACTGAACAAAAGACTCGTCAGAGATTGGATTAGTAATATCCAATAAGAATACTCATTAGAGATAGGATGAGTAGTATCCTAGAATGAGAAAACTCATTAGAGATGGGGTTAGTAATGCCCTAGAATGAGTTGAGAGTAACAAGCTTATAATATACGTATTTGTACTTATAATCTATTTTAGAAAATATGATTTTTGAATATATAAAAGTTATAAATATTTATAAAGCTAATCAACTAATTGATTGATGATTGTGTAGTGTAATTATTGTTCAGCTAATAAAATTATAGAAATGAATGATGAGTTAGTTAATTAAACACTTTTTAGCTTCGTTCCTTTTCGAGGACGAAAAGTTTTTAAGTGGGGGAGACTGTAACAACCCTGAATTTTGGGGGTAAATTTAAAATTTATATTAACTAATATTAATGGGTTTTTGATATTTAAAATAATTTATTTAAAATAATAATGATTAAAAATTGATTTAAATCGAAGTTAGAAGGAATAATTTAATTTTAAAAAGAGTTAGAAATAGCGCGGTAGTTTGAAAAGTCAAACTTGAACTTTGACTGACCATACAGGATGCAAAATTTAACGGATTTTAGTGAAACCAAAAAATATTAGAATCTATTTAAAAATATCTTTCTAACGAATCTGAAAAATTGAAATTTCATAGCGGGAATCAAAAGTTATGCCCAAATTGAAATTTAGAAAGGTCGCTAGGGAAATTTATAAAGGTCAAAAATGCTACTTCTTGCATACGAAGGAATTTGGACTCGAAACCACTTCCATTGAGTTCAGAATGACGTTTCTGCATTGAAAAACAGTAAACACTTATATATTTCGAGTTTCGGAAATTATTTGTTTAAAAATGTATTTTTAATATTAAATATATACACCTTGAAAATAGCCATTTTTCAAACGACCTCTGTTTTCAACGAAACCACTTTTGTTGGATTCAGAATGTCAAAATATAGTTAAGTTTAATTTTTCATAATTTTAGAATTATATTGTAGCCGTGGCAAAAAGATTTCAGTTTTGTCAATTTCGGTCAATTTTAATCGACTTGAAAATAGTCATTTTTCAAATGGGCTCATAATTGAACGAAATTAATTTTCCTAGGTCCGCAGCGTCAAAACATAGCCAAATATATTTTTCGGGAATTTTTGAAGTTAATTTGTGACCCCGATGAATTTTCATGTACGGTTGAATTAAAAATTAAGTGATTTATATTAAAAATAAAGTAAACCTGCTGTAGACTTCGAAATTGGGCCTTGCCACTAGTACCATTGCGTTCAGAAGATATCAAAACATTAAGATAGACAGTAAGCATGCCTAATTCTGAGTTCGGGCCAAATCGGGCCTTAATTGGGTAATTAATTAATATAATAATATAAATATACACCTTAATCCCAAACCATAATCCCCTTCCTCTAGAAATCAGCCGCCGCCCTCTCTTCTATGGCCATGAACTTCCGATTTTCATTTTCTAATTTCTTCCAATCCGCTCAATGAAAATCAACAAACCATATACCAAATCGAAGCTCTCTTCGTCCTCTTCGATTCTATACAGATATGATAAGATTTAACAAAGTATTTTGGCCAGAAATTGCTCCCCAACCCACGGCCAAAACAGCCCACCACCCCTTGTGGACCCACACCGCACCTCCCCTACCTCCCGGCGCACGTAGCCCTCTCCTCCCTCTTCGATTTGCCACCTTCCGATCGACTTCTAGCCTCATCAATCCCGAGATAAGTGGAGACCTAGTTTTGAACCTAATGGGTTCAATAATAAGAAAAGTAACGGCCTTGAAACGTGATGGAGGGAGAAGGAGGAAGGTTGACTTTTTCAACCTTTGATTATTTAATTAATTTAATTCAATTTTTATCAATCTTGTTTTAACCATATCTTGCTCGTACGGACTCGAAATCGAACGATTTCAGGTGCGCCACGATCGTGAGACCGAGATCTACGCGATGACACTAACTGGACCTGATTCTGAGCAAGTTGAATTTTGTCCAATTTTTGGATCTGAATGGCTCAGAAATTTAAAACGAGGTGAGAAATCTTAATTTATTTTTATTATTATTTAATTTAAATAATATGAATTAATCGTAACTGTGTTCTCCTCCATTCACTGTATACGCCATGCTTTGTGATTTGATTTGAACTGTTATTTGTGTGTTATGTGGATCAGAAAAATTAACATGTTTGTTAATTAGAATTGTGTTTAACAAAAATGATCAGTTTGTTAATTAGTGAGATTTCTGAATTTAATTATTAAAATTTTAATTATTTTTTGCGATATGAATTCCATCTATGTACGTTATGAAATCTGTATTGGTTGTAGTTGGGAAATATGAATTTATTGATGTTGTGATGTGAATTGATTGGTGTTGTGATATTGGTGTTTGAAACAAAATCGTTGGATGCAGATATGTAACCTTGTTGAAAATAAAAGATTAAATTTTCACTGTAATGTTGATTATCATAAAAAGATGTCATTTTGTTGATTATTATAAAAAGTTTTTTTTTTTAAGAAAAAGTAACATTAATTTCATGGTTTTGTAAAATGGAAAAGAAATATTCATTTTGTTGTAATAAAAAAAAGGTTCATTTGTGTTTTGTAATAAAAATAAGAAAACACTCATTTTTGTTTGTGTATTGAAAGTTAACAAACAATTTTCATTTTTAGTGAAAGTAAAAAGAATATTTTTAATATTCTTTTGTTAAAATGGAAAATTATATTATTTATCACCGTTTTGTCAAATTAAAAAGATTTAACTTTTGTTTATACTTAAAAAGATTTCACCTTTGGATTTTAAATAAAAAGAATTCCCTTTTTATTTTTGTCATTTAAAAAGAATGTCACTTTTAATTTTATGTGCAGTGAAACAAAATAAAAAGATTACATTTTTGTGTGATGTTAAAAGAATAAATTGTCATCTTTTATTAGAGAATAAGTTGTCATCTTTTGTTAGAAAATAAAAGAACATTTATGTTAGGATAAACTTGCCCTTCATGTTAAAATATTATAAGGTCATTTATGGAAAATGTCATTAAATTAGGATGTCATTAAAACTAGAATATCACTAGATTAAAATGTAGTTAAGTTATAATGTCATTAAAACTAGAAGGTTATTAGGTTAAAAAGGTCATTAGAATTCATAGGAAATATATTTACATATAAAATATCCTCTTTATATGACATTAGAATTCATCACCTTTATTAAAGAATGGCACGTGAAAAAAAACATCAATTAGGTTAAGAAGTGTCATGTAAAATAATATTTTAAGTAGAACAATTATAATGATTAATTAAAATTGTACTTGGACACGAGTTTAGGTCACATTTGTGGTGGAAGTCTGCCTGGACCCGACCGGCATATCCAGCAGCCACAAATGTTGGGCCTAATGTGAGAGGTCCAAGTGCGCAAATACAAATTGGGCCAAGACACGAGGTTAAGCCCAACTTGTGGGAGAAGTCTGCCCGGAACCGACCGGCCTATCCAGCATCCACAAGTTGTAGGCCTAATGTGAGAGGGCTGGCCCATATTAAAATATAAATGGATAACTTAGAAATTGATGTTATTTTCACATCGTTATGTGTTAATAATGAAATGAATATTTTCACCTCCAAGTTTGAAAAGAAAGTTACATTTTTAATATAATAAGATAAGGATTATAAAAGTTTTACATTTTTCTTAATGTAAATAGCAATTAGAAAAGTTACATTTTTCTTAATGTAAATAAAAGGAAAATAGGAAGTTACATTTTTATATGTAATTGGTGTAATGTAGAAACTTACATTTTTCAATGTAAATAAGGATGAAGTAGAAATTATATTTTTATATGAAAATAAAAAAGTTTACATTTTTCAATGTAAACAAAGGAATGATTAGGAATTTACATTTCCCAATGTAAATAGAATATGAAATAAAAGTTACATTTTCGATATAATAATATATTGAAATATAAGTTTACATTTCTAAATGTAAATAAAATAGGAATATAAATTTACATTTTTCAATGTAAATAATAGGATTAGAAATTTACATTTCTAAGGAATGGATTTCCATTAGGGAAATAACGAAACCAAATATACATTTGGTGTAAATTGAAAAATGGAAGAGGAAAATATACATTGTTATGTTTAGGATGTGTATGTAAAGTAAAAATAGCGATAGATCGTTATAAATTATTAACAACGATATGTAACTGTTTCCAAATTTATATATGCGAGAATTATTTGGAAAGTCTGAGTTTACTCTCATTCCAAATAATGATATGACGCTCGAAGAATTGAAGACGGCGATTGAAGACCGACGATCTTCACATCGAATGGGTAACTAGTGTTGAGGCCCTTGATTGATTTGCTCCCAAGACGGGGCTAAAATGGTAGTTATACAGACGTAGTGCTGATTTGTACGGATTTGGCTTTCGCTCAGACCCATAGCATATGAAACACCCCACCTCCGTTAAGGTCACTCACAATGGGAATGCCTTAACTTTGGTGGTGGTTTATAAGTAAAAGCCACAGATAAACACAAGACAGATATAAATACACATATTTTAAACAGCGGAAACCAAACAGACTTTTATTTCATCAATACGTGTTCAAACAAAACATTCCCATATTTGTCTCAAAATACTTCCATCATTACAACCTCGTTACTGTCTTGATTATTAAAGAAGCATAAAACATAAATAAAAGTAACAAAAATCCCCATAGTGATATCCAAAGCCATGATCCGAGCAAAAGAGTTCCAAACCATACGTCTACGGTCTTGGAGCTTGCAAAGGGTCTGACTGAGCTGAGTTGTTTCCTCCCTGTGGACCTGGGGGGGAGGGGACGAAAGAAAAGAAGGCGAAAAGAAAATAGAGTCAGACATAAAGCCTGAGTAAATCTAGTAACTCTTCAGTATGTGAACAAGAAAAAGGGCATTATAGATATAAACTGGAAACAGGAAAGTGTCACAAGTTAAGGAAGTGTCGTTTAGAATCGAATGTGCTATCGCACCCACACTATATCTCTGCACCTACTTGAGTTTATTTTAACTGGCACCCCATGCTGAGGGTGAAGTGATCCCCATTTTCTAAAGATTGGCTCCTACTCGCGTAAATATGTGTCATACGCCCCCCAAGAATTGTAGATACCTATGCTGGTCCCACCATGGGGTGTATTAAGACCCATGGTGGCGGCCCCGACACAATTCTAGAAGGCATAGGTTATACTACTGGTGCCCCCAGTGCCATATTTGTCTGCTCCGGAGTGTGTGCACGCCCGCACCCCGTTAGAACCTACACTGTTGCACCCACCGCCGTCGCTTTGACTGCTTACAATCATCCCAGTAATCGTGCCCCACCCTGCCTAGTTTCCGGGTACCATGATACCTAACTTGGGTTACTGCTGAAACGGGTCCCTCGTTACTAGGTTTTTTTTTTCTAGTCAAATATGTTAAGTGGTTAAGTGTCTGTATTTAGCTAACCCCACCCATCAATTCTTGTTAACATGTTGAATTTGGTTAAGTGTTTATATTTGACTTAACCCTACCATCTGTCCTTAGCCTCTTAGAGCACCCGACCACTCACATTAGACAGGTATTGCTACGGTTACTGGATGTGCCGGTTGGTTCCGGGCAGGTTTACACCGTAGCTCAGTCTAACCTCGGGCCCTTATTGGGCTCAATGCTTAACCACCCACATTGGATAGGTATTGTTGTGACTACTGGACAGCCTGGCGGGTCCGGGCAGGTTTACATCACAACTCAATCCAACCTCGAGTTAAGCATATCGTGTTTTCTAAATTTACATATTTTATTACTTCTCAATTATATATGTAAATTTCATGTTCTTTATTCTTGGGTATAACAATTCTTACCACTAGAATGTCATTGCCGTAGGCATGTGCCAACCATGCCAGCTTATATTTTTAATGTTTTACACCCCACGTTATTACCCCCGTTTGTACGTTCGCAACATTATAACAAGTGTTGGGCTTGACACAATTCAGCCCAGTTTTATAACGTGAGAAAAAGGGGAAACCAAGAACATGTAATATTTCACATAAAGGTGTGTGGCGCATGAACTTGCAATTTAGCGATTCAACATAAATTATGGGTCATGTGAACTTGCATTCAAATCAAAGTATAACTAAGTAGGTGACATATGAAATGACATAGTTAAGGCTTATACAAACTTGTGTTTAAACATGTTTAACTTGGCATAATGTCAACCACAAAACTAGCATGTTATATATTCACCAAAATGTCCAATTTTAACATCTAATCATATAGCCTATTTCAACATGAACTTGCATAGTTTATGAAACCCAAACGATACTTAACATAGATCCAATTATACTAGCAAATAAACATAAGAATGTGTTCATAGGTTTTGGGTCATGTAGGCATAAAAGGTCTCAAATCTATAACATGTTTACATAAATTCTAACTTAGACTAGTCCATGCCATCGACATAAACATAAAGGGATCAATTTCTAGTTTTTGCCACAACTTGCTATTGCTATTACTTTCATATACAAATGTCCAATAGGCTTGCATCAATCAATTTATGCCACAAATATCAATACACAAGTCATGACAGAATTATTACAATACACAGAATTCATACAATAACACAATTCTATTTTCATTTACATCGAATCACGTCACAGTTTTTATTCATATTATGAAAGGTCACTATTCTTACAACGAATGCAGAATCTTGAATTCTGAATTCTGAAATTGAGATGCGCTCCTTTGGGTAGATTAACGTTGCGTTGATTAATTTGATTAAGCTTTAGTTTTCTTCTTTTTAATTTGATTCGTCTCTAAGCTTCTCTCTCTTGACGACTATGTTCAATTCCTTCCTGGCAGCATGACGACTCCCATCTTATTTTTTTGTGTGAATTTTTAGTTGAGACTTAGGGTGTATTTATAGATTTTTAAATTGTTTTGAGCCGTCAGATGAAGATAGGAGGAATCTAGACCATACAAAGTTCAAAGAGCCAATCAAGAGGTGACATGTCAGCCCTAGTGACACACCGAGCCATAGAAATTCGAGCCAGACCCAGCCAGCCAGGTCGACCAGGTAGGTCAACTGGCAGCTCGACACCCAGGGAGACACTATGGTCGACCTGGGGTAGCCAGGTCGACACCATGGTCGACCCTATGGTCGACCTGGTCTCTGGGCGGGAATTTTCCCGCCCAGCCCAGTTTAAACTTGTTTTCCGAATTTTGAATTTGAAACTGAGCTGTTTGAATTTTAAATTTTATTCTGAAACTTCTGAAGGTCATAACTCCTTCATACGGAGTCCGATTCGCGCAAACTCGGACTCTATCTCAAGCAGAATTCCGAGACGAACGCAATGGCATAACCTGTTTCCCTTAATTCTTTCATTTAGAATTAATTACACTTTAATTTGTGAAGCTTAATGTTATAGAATTCACGGGGTGTTACATTCTCCCCCCTTAAAAGGATTTCGTCCCCGAAATCTTCAAGTTAGGAAGAATGTATATCCTACCATCCAATAGTCCATCTACTCAACCAACAAACACAGGCATCCACTGTCCTTAAAAGACTTCTAATGTTTCATGATCATATGCATAGTGTGTGTACATGTCCTTATCTAATGCAGAAATCAGGCGGTCTACTGATTCAGTTGACCTCCTTAATGCGAATCATGTAAGTGTCATGAATCCATTATGTATGCAAATTTTTCCTACTCATAATTCTATATGAGTGCACAATTATTCATACAAATGCGACGACCATATGACAGCATATCAAGTTTCAAGCATATACAAATGAGAATACATATATGCATATGCAATATGAAGTGACTGAGCCGATCTATAACCTAGGGTGTGTGTGTATATGCTTCCACGAGCAACCACTAGCAATCACTAGCAACCATTTGCAGCCATCATCCATAACATGTTTTCAAATACTTATTTGCATCCATTTGTTTTCTACTTAAGGAGTTAGGAAAAGGACCGAGGAGATATACCTAAAAAGATAGATAAGGCATAACTTAAGGAAAAAGAGAGATCAAAGATGTACCCTAAAAAAGAAGAGGGTAGGCAGCGCGTATTCTGTCCTCAGTTTCCCAAGTCGTGTCTTCCTCGGCGTCGCTCCACTGAACTTTAACGAGTTTGACTTCGTGGTTGCGTAGCTTTTTCACTTCAGTTCCTAAGATGCGGGTTGGAACTCTCCTCACAGTTGCTTCACGTTCCACTTCGGCTTCTTCTAGAATGCTTGGTTCCACTACTTCCGCAGACTCATGCAAACAATTCCGGAGGTGAGAAACATGAAAGACGTTGTGAACTCCGGCCAGTCTCTCGGGTAGCTCTAATCTATTGGCCATCTTCCCAACCTTCTCGATGATAGGAAACGGTCCTACAAATCTTGGTGCTAGCTTTCCCGTGGATCCAAAGCGAACGACGTTCCTTAAAGGAGATACCTTAAGGAAAACCATGTCCCCAACCTCAAACTCAAGGTCGGTCCTTCTTTTGTCGACGTAGGATTTTTGTCAGTCTTGGGCTGTCTTCATCCTTTTCCGTATCAAGTCCACTTTCTCTGAAGTCTCTCGAATCATATCTGGCCCAAGTATAAGCTTATCTGTAGACTCCCACCAACAAGTTGGTGTTTTGCACGACCTTCCATACAAGGCTTCGAACGGTGCCATACCGATGGTAGCTTGGTAGCTGTTGTTGTAGGCTAATTCCACTAAAGGAAGGCGATCCTCCCAAGTCCCTCCAAAGTCAAGAACGCAAAGTCTCAAAAGATCCTCTAAAACTCTATTCACCCTTTCCGTCTGGCTATCGGTTTGGGGGTGATAGGTTGTGCTCAAACATAACTGTGTGCCTACAGCTTCTTGCAGACTCCACCAAAACTCTCTTGTGAAGATAGGGTCTCGGTCACTAACAGTGCTGGAGGGTATCCCATGGAGTCGAACTATTTCCTTGAGATAAAGAGATGCTAGAGATGAGGCAGTCCTTCTACTCTTGATAGGTATGAAGTGGGAGCTCTTAGTAAGCCTATCCACTATTACCCAAATGCTAGTACTGCCTCTTCTCGACCTAGGTAGTCCATCAATGAAGTCCATTGAAATGCTATCCCACTTACACTGTGGGACCTCTAAAGGATGAAGTAATCCTCCAGGTTTCTTCTGTTCCGCCTTGACCCGTTGGCAGGTCAAGCACTTAGAAACGAAATCTGCCACGTCTTGCTTTATGCCGCTCCAAAAGAAAGTCCTCTTTATATCCTTGTACATCTTATCACCTCCAGGGTGTATAGTCATCTTGGAATAATGCACTTCCTCGAGAACCTTCTTTGTCAACTCCCTTGCCTGTGGGACGCATAATCTTCCATCTCGCCTCAGCCAACCCTTATCATCGATGGCGTATCTACTGAAGTGACTAGAAGTCTCACCCCTAATAAGTTTATCAATTACATCAACAAGCTGAGGGTCTTCACGTTGTGCAGCCCCTATTGAGTCTAAGAGAGTAGGGCATACTTCGAGAGATGCTAGCAAACCCGGTACAAAATCCGAGGAGGGCCTAAAGTTAAAACTGGCTATATACTCCAAGCTTTTCCTTTCCACAAAGAGCGGGCTTAAGGTCAGTTTCTTTCGGCTCAACGCATCTGCTATTACGTTGCCTTTGCCGAGAGTATAGGAAATTTCAAAGTCATATGAGGCAAGAAACTCCATCTATCTTTGCTGCCTCAAGTTAAGTTCCTTCTGTGAGAAGAGATATTTCAACGATTTATGGTCCGTGTATAATTCGAACTTCTCACCTAGGAGATAATGGCGCCAAGACTTAAGCGCAAAGACGATGGGGCTAACTCAAGATCGTGGGTTGGGTAGTTCTTTTCATGTACTTTCAATTGTCTTCCGCCATAAGCTACTACCCTTCTTTCTTGCATTAGAACAGTGCCTAGTCCCGTTCCACTTGCATCCGTGTATACTGTGAACATTTTGTTTCCATCTGGCAAAGTCAGAACTGGGGCTGTTGTGAGAGCCCTTTTTAATTGTTGGAAAGCAAACTCGCAGTCCAAATCCCAAGTGAACGCCAGATTCTTCTTTGTTAGCCTTGTGAGTGGGGTTGAGATTTTCGCGAAATCCCTAATAAACTTTCGGTAAAAACCGGCTAGCCCAAGAAAGCTTCGAACTTCGGTTGCATTTCTTGGTGTCTTCCAATCTTGCACTGCCACCACTTTCGCGGGGTCCACAGCCAACCCCTCTTTGGACACTATATGCCCCAGAAATCTTACCTCCTTTCTCCAAAAGTGGCACTTGGAGAATTTGGCTTTTAGCTGATGTGTACGGAGAGTTTCCATGATTTCTTTCAGATGATGAGCATGCTCTTCCTCATTCTTTGAGAAGATTAAGATATCATCTACGAAGACAACTACAAATTTGTTGAGGAATTCTCTGAACACCCTGCTCATTAGGTCTACGAAATAAGCGGGTGCATTTTCAAGCCGAAAGGCATGACAAGCCACTCGAAGAAACCGTCTGGGGTTCTGAACGTCGTCTTATCAATGCTGTCTTCAGCTACTCTCAACTGATGGAACCCAGTTGCCAGATCAAGTTGGGAGAAAACCGACGATCCTACAAGCTGATCAAACAAATCGTCGATTCGGGGAAGAGGGTGCCTATTTTTCTTAGTCAATTTGTTTAACTCCCTATAGTCGACGCAAAGGCGAAGCGAACCGTCCGCTTTGGTTGCGAACATTACTGGAGCACCCCATTCCGAAATGCTCCGTCTAATGAGCCCCTTTTCGAGAAGTTCTTTAACCTGCTTACTGAGCTCCTTTCTCTCCTTTGGATCCATGTGTCTGATAGGTAAAGCTGCAGGCTTTGCATTATCCACAAGATATATGCGGAAGTCTATTTCCCGCCTCGGAGGTAAGCCTTTCACCTCCTCAAAGACATCCGGATATTCCCGGACTACTCTTACTGATTGCAAATTCTCATCAGAAGCATCAAGCGACTCTAGATAACTAAGCATAATAGCATTCAAGGGATTACAAGAAATTTCTAGAGTGTTACCAAGCCGAGTCAAGAGTCTAACTACTCTTTTCTCACAATCAAGGATGGCACCATTACTGGATAACCAGTCCATGCCTAAGATCAAACCATATCCCGAGAAGCCCAAAACAAAGGCATTACAACTAAACTCAACTGAGAATAGAGATTTTCAAACCCAAACAAACCATTGACAAGTAAGCGGAGCCCCCAATTGGATTTGAAACTACTAAGGGATCCTCTACCATACTAGTGTCTAGATGCAGAGATTCTACTAAGGCAGATGAAACAAAAGAGTGTGATGCGCCAGAGTCAAAAAGTGTGCGAACTGGATGATCATAAAGATAGACTACACTTTCTATGGAAATATTACTACCTCGTTACTGCTGAGGTGCCACTAGCGCATGAACCTGACCCCCTGAAGTGGATCTGGCTTTCTGTCCCTGCCCTTTCTTCTTTGGGCAGTCCTTAGCTTGGTGCCCAGTTTCTCCACAATGGAAGCAACCACCCGTCTTTGCCTTCCTTTTTCGGCAGTCTTTTGATATATGTCCCATAATGCCACATAAATTGCACCTTCTCCTCTCACGGGGCTTATTGTTCTTCCCTCCTTTCTTGAAGTCTGTTTTCTTTGCTTGTAGACCCTCTTTCTTCTCTTCCACCTTGGTTTCTTTCTTGCCGTTGTCTTCCTCGTGTAGCAACGCCATGTCCACCAAGCTTTCATAAGTCGCTCCCGCGGATACATGGGTCATAGCAAGGCTGTGTAGAGGCTCATTCAAACCCTTAACGAAGCGAAGTGCCTTCTTGTGTTGGGTGTTTACTAAGTCTAGCCCAAATCTGGCCAGCTGATTAAACTGATTAACATACTCCCTGATTGTCATACTTCCCTGTTTTAGAGTTAGAAACTTCTCCATTTGCAGGCTTCTTTCTGCTTGGGAGAGGAATTTCATCTCAAACCTTGTCCTGAAGTCTTCCCATGTTTCCACCGCCCTCTGAGCATTGGTAATTTCCCACCAATGGGAAGCTTCATCTTTAAGCAACCATACTGCTAGCTGTATCTTTTGCCTGTCATCAACTCCGAAGATGACAAACAGATCCTCAGTCTCCTTTAGCCAGTTTCTTGCCCCTACAAAGGATTCTGTCCCATAAAAGTCTTTTCCACCCATAGCCTTGAAGTCTCTACATATTTTTGCGAAGGCATTTCCACGAGGAGGTGGAGGAGGAGGAGGAACCGCGACCACTGGAGGAGGGATGTCTGCTGGGCCCGCGCCATTGGCCCTTGCTTCTAAGTACCTCCTAAACCAGTCGGGTATCGGCACTCCTTCCGGGAGGTTAAGGTCTCCAGACATGCTAAAATAGAAAGGAAAAATTCAAAACGAAGGATAGAGAGAGATAGATAGGGCACATGGCTTTGGGGGATTTTGTCTTTTTATAAATATAACACTTTTTCTTGAAAAAATGCTTCTTTAAACTTTCTTTTGAAAACAATTTCAATTTTTTTTATCTTATTTGGTAAACCTATGCTCTGATACCAAGTGAAACACCCCACCTCCGTTAAGGTCACTCACAAAGGGAATGCCTTAACTTTTGGTGGAGGTTTATAAGTAAAAACCACAGATAAACACAAGACAGATATAAATACACATATTTTAAACAGAGGAAACCAAACAGACTTTTATTTCATCAATACGTGTTCAAACAAAACATTCCCATATTTGTCTCAAAATACTTCCATCATTACAACCTCATTACTGTCTTGATTATTAAAGAAGCATAAAACATAAATAAAAGTAACAAAAATCCCCGTAGTGGTATCCAAAGCCATGATCCGAGCAAAAGAGTTCCAAACCATATGTCTACGGTCTTGGAGCTTGCAAAGGGTCTGACTGAACTGAGTTGTTTCCTCCCTGTGGACCTTGGGGGGGACGAAAGAAAAGAAGACGAAAAGAAAATAGAGTCAGACATAAAGCCTGAGTAAATCTAGTAACTTTTCAGTATGTGAACAAGAAAAAGGGCATGATAGATATAAACTGGAAACATGAAAGTGTCACAAATTAAGGAAGTGTCGTTTAGAATCGAGTGTGCTATCGCACCCACACTATATCTCTGCACCTAGTTGAGTTTATTTTAACTGGCACCCCATGCTGAGGGTGAAGTGATCCCCATTTTCTAAAGATCGGCTCCTACTCGCGTAAACATGTGTCATACGACCCCCAAGAATTGTAGATACCTATGCTGGTCCCACCATGGGGTGTATTAAGACCCATGGTGGCGGCTCCGACACAATTCTAGAAGGCATAGGTTATACTACTGGTGCCCCCAGTGCCCTGTTTGTTTGCTCCGGAGTGTGTGCACGCCCGCACCCCGTTAGAACCTACACTGTTGCACCCACCGCCGTCGTTTTGACCGCTTACAATAAGCCCAGTAATCGTGCCCCACCCTGCCTAGTTTCAGGGTACCATGATACCTAACATGGGTTACTGCTGAAACGTGTCTCTCGTTACTAAGGTTTTTTTCTAGTCAAACATGTTAAATGGTTAAGTGTCTGTATTTAACTAACCCCACCCATCAATTCTTGTTAACATGTTGAATTTGGTTAAGTGTTTATAGTTGACTTAACCCTACCATCTGTCCTTAGCCTTTTAGAGCACCTGACCACTCACATTAGACAGGTATTGCTACGGTTACTGGATGTGCCGGTTGGTTCCGGGCAGGTTTACACCGTAGCTCAGTCTAACCTCGGATCCTTATTGGGCTCAATGCTTAACCACCCACATTGGATAGGTATTGTTGTGATTACTGGACAGCCGGGCGGGTCCGGGCAGGTTTACATCACAACTCAATCCAACCTCGGGTTAAGCATATCGTGTTTTCTAAATTTACATATTTTATTACTTCTCAATTATATATGTAAATTTCATGTTCTTTATTCTTGGGTATAACAATTCATACCGCTAGAATGTCATTGCCGTTGGCATGTGCCCACCATGCCAACTTATATTTTTAATGTTTTACACCCCACGCTATTACCCCCGTTTGTACGGTCGCAACATTATAACAAGTGTTGGGCTTTACACAATTCAGCCCAACTTTATAACGTGAGAAAAAGGGGAAACCAAGAACATGTAATATTTCACATAAAGGTGTGTGGCGCATGAACTTGCAATTTAGCGATTCAACATAAATTATGGGTCATGTGAACTTGCATTCAAATCAAAGTATAACTAAGTAGGTGACATATGAAATGGCATAGTTTAGGCTTATACAAACTTGTGTTTAAACATGTTTAACTTGGCATAATGTCAACCACAAAACTAGCATGTTATATTTTCACCAAAATGTCCAATTTTAACATCTAATCATATATCCTATTTCAACATGAACTTGCATAGTTTATGAAACCCAAACGATACTTAACATAGATCCAATTATACTAGCAAATAAACATAAGAATGTGTACATAGGTTTTGGGTCATGTAGGCATAAAAGGTCTCAAATCTATAACATGTTTACATAAATTCTAACTTAGACTAAGGGAATGTATATAGTCCATGCCATCGACATAAACATAAAGGGATCAATTTCTGGTTTTTGTCACAACTTGCTATTGCTATTACTTTCATATACAAATGTCCAATAGGCTTGCATCAATCAATTTATGCCACAAATATCAATACACAAGTCATGACAGAATTATTACAGTACATATAATTCATACAATAACACAATTCTATTTTCATTTACATCGAATCACGTCACAGTTTTTATTCATATTCTGAAAGGTCACTATACTTACAACGAATGCAGAATCTTGAATTCTGGATTTTGAATTCTGAAATTGAGATGCGCTTCTTTGGGTAGATTAACGTTGCATTGATTAATTTGATTAAGCTTTATTTTTATTCTTCTTAATTTGATTCGTCTCTAAGCTTCTCTCTCTTGACGGCTATGTCCAATTCCTTCCTGGCAGCATGACGACTACCATCTTATTTTTTTGTGTGAATTTTTAGTTGAGACTTAGGGTGTATTTATAGATTTTTAAATTGTTTTGAGCCGTCAGATGAAGACAGGAGGAATCTAGACCATACAAAGTTCAAAGAGCCAATCAAGAGGTGACAAGTCAGCCCTAGTGATACACCGAGCCGCAGAAATTCGAGCCAGAGCCAGACCCAGCCAGCTAGGTCGACCATGTAGGTCGACCTGGGGTGGCCAAGTCGACACCACGGTCGACCCTATGGTCGACCTGGTCTCTGGGCGGGAATTTTCCCGCCCAGCCCAGTTTAAACTTGTTTTTCGAATTTTGAATTTGAAACTGAGCTGTTTGAATTTTAAATTTTATTCTGAAACTTCCGAAGGTCTTAAGTCCTTCATACGGAGTCCGATTCGCGCAAACTCGGACTCTATCTCAAGCAGAATTCCGAGACGAACGCAATGGCGCAACCTATTTCCCTTAATTCTTTCATTTAGAATTAATTACACTTTAATTTGTGAAGCTTAATGTTATAGAATTCACGGGGTGTTACAGCATAAGTTTATAAATGGAATGTGTGTCTGACGTTGAATTTTGTTCTATGTAAATTGATTTCTATTAATATACAACCGTTGGTGGCGTAGAATTTATTCTCTTGCTCAACACCCTTAGAGGTTGTGTGTTAATAGTTATCAATCACATGGTGTGAATTATCAACGTGGCACGCTAAGATGAAGATGATCAAGGCTTTGTTGAAAAGCAGGCCTTGTGGTTATAACGTTACTTCGCAAGCCTCACAACCCGGTTGAGTCGGGAACGCAGGGAGGGCAGCACGTTTCTTTCTAGCTAGAAGTGGTGTCAGTGCTTAAATTGGCTGATATTTACTTATGTGGATGATGGAATGTGGCGCGCCGTGGATGATAGGTCCTATAGGACCTGGAAACGTGTGTTCAGGAATAACTAATCCACAACTCGTATGGTGGACCGGCCCTGCAGCTTTCCAAGGGTTCACTGCAGGGGATCCTGGGGCATTAGCTAGAGTGTCTCGAATCGGTAAGGAGCTCCTCCCTAGCCTTGACTCATGATGGAAACCCAATTTCCAATACGACCTCATGCGGTTTTGATTGTGTTACTAGTATGGAGGCATAGTAGTATGGGATACTATTCTTCCTGGGATTGATACATTATGATTGAACTGTTTTTGAAAACATACGCACTAATAATAATATCAAAATCCGTTTTTATCGTATCAAGCATTTTTTACCATTATAAGATAAAACCCTATCCTCCGGTTTGCGTTGCATTGTGTGATGGGACTTGGGTCTTATAATGGTTTCATTTTTCCAAAAAGCATTGTGTTGTTTAACGATTTACTTTAATTTATGCACGACAGTCCATTGGAGTAAACCCGTTCCGCGTTAGCGGCGTGGTCCTTGGATTTGTCTTATTGTTATTAGTGAAATTAGTTAAGAATTCTCACACCAGTCCCATGACTGACCCGTTGTTTGTTTCCACCTTTACAAACTCAAGTGCCCTCTTCTCCACACGGGCAGTCGAGTAGTTTGTCTACAGGTTCTTATCTCGAGCAGGATTCTGGATTGAAGCCTAAAGCTGTGTCCAGAGCTTAGTTATCTTCCGCTGCCTTAGTGATTTTATTTCCGCTGCAATGTATTAAAATATTGTAATTTATCTTCCGCTGTAATTTTATTCGATGTACTCTGATATTCTGTACTCTGATGTAACATTATTTTAATGTTTATAAAAGTCTGTTGTTATTGTTTTGATGTGTTGTAGCCCAAAGTTAGCGTATCCGGTGATTTCCCGCGAGGGCGATTTTCGGGTCGTTTCAGTGCGATAGTATGATTAGTTTATCTTGCCTTGTTTATCTTGCCCTGTTTATCTTACCTTATCCTATGCTACCTTATTTCCTTGTTATTGTCCCGTGTCCAGCTTATTCAAGTCATGGTTCTCTTATCAGTTTACATGATGAATATTCATTGGACTTACCAGACTTATGTCTAACCCATTTTTCTTTCGCTCTCTTTTCTTCCGTTTCCCCCTCCCTCAGGTACCCAGGGAGGGAATAACTCAGCTTAATTTGACCGTTCATCTTTCCAAGCTTGAAGACTCTGTGATGTATAGCTTGGAATCTCTTACCTTTGGCTATGGCTTTGGATACACTACTACTTGGAGATTTATGCAGTTTTATTTTGTTTTATGCTTCTTTATGTAATAATCAAGACAGAGATTATGATGTAAAGATTTGGAAGTTGGTTTGAAATAGTTTGCTATAATGTTTTGTTATGAACTACGTTTTAAATAAAGTTAGTTTTTTTTCCGCTACTTATATATATCTGTCTTGTAAATTATCTATGTCTTTTACCTATAATGCTCCACCAAAGTTAAGGCATTCCCCAAATCATAACATGTTTCAACTACATGTTTACATCCATTGGTTTCTACCTAACGATCGATAACAACACCGAGGAAAATACTAAAAAGGTAGTTACGAACATGAACAAACTTAAGAGATCAAAGATGTACCCTCGAAAAGAAAAGGGTAGGTTGCACGTATCTTGGCCTCAGTCTCCCAAGTCACGTCTTCCCACTACAACAAAAACACCATATTACAACTTTAATTTTACAACGGTGGTAAACGCACTGTTGTAATAAATGGGTTTTTACAACGGTGGTAAAAGCACCGTTGTAATAAATGGTTTTTTACAACGGTGGTATAAACACCGTTGTAACTACAACAAAAACACCATATTACAACTTTAATTTTACAACGGTGGTTAAAGCACCGTTGTAATAAATGTTCTTTTTACAACATTTTTCCAGAAAAGTTGTAATAAATTTATTTTTAACAACTGTGTTATTTTGACAGTTGTAATAAAAGCCTATCAAAATTTTTATTTTTTGACTGTTGTAATATATGACTATATTTTAATATTAATTATTTTCATTAAATATTTTTTAATAATTAATATTTACAACTAATTAGTAATTACTAATTAATAACCTATATATTAATATTAAATATTTAATTAAAAATACTTCAATAAATAAATAATTCATGCTAATAATTAGTAATTGTCAACCAATTAGTAATTATTAATTAATAATCAATAAATACATATTAAATATTTAATTAAAAAACATCAATAAATAAATAATTCCTACTAATAATTACTAATTAACAACCAATTAGTAATTATTTAATAATAGTCAATATATAAATATTAAATATTTAATTAAAAATAATTATTTATAACTACTTCATTATTAAGTACTAGTAATTAATTAGTAAGTAATAACTAATGAGCGGTTAATAATCAATGAGTAAATAACAATTAATAAATATTTAATTTATAATTAATCATGACTATTAGTAGTAATTAATATTTAATATATAATATTTTTTAATAAGTAATCGTTGTTGAAAGTTTTTCCAAAATCTTTTGTCAAATATGATCCCTACGGAGGGGGGGTCCAGGGGGGTGGCAACCCCTCAAGGTGGGGGTGCGTAGGCAACGCCCCCGCTAACGGGGTTCGACCTGCCCAGTCAGGTCGTGGGGGTCCAGGGGGCAGCACCCCTGCGGGATGCAGGGCAACGCCCCGTCCGAAACGGTACATTTTGTGTACTGTTGAATTTGAATCTTACTCAAAATTTAACAACAATCGTTAATTAAGTAACAATTGTAAGTTAAAAATCAGTAGTAAATAATAATAATAATTTATAATTAACTAAAATAATAATTGAAATTAATGATAAAAACATATATTAAATAAGTAATAGCTCGGCAATTGAACCTTAAAATCTAGTTAGTTTTTTTTTGTCTTATGACAATTGAACCTTAAAATCGAAATGAATATTTAGATGACTTAACAAACGTGATCAAAATATGAAATAAAATAAAATTGATAATTAATTCAAAATATGAAATTATTTCTATTACTAATTAATAATTAAAAAATTAATAATTAGTAATCAATGAATAAGTATTAACTGTTTAACTGACGATTGATGGTTAACAAATAATCATTAATAACAGCTGTTAAATAAAATTAGTTAATAGAAAGTGCTTAGAAGCTTTCCTTAGATTCAAAAATATTTTTTTTTGCTAATAATTACAGCGTTTCTTAGATACAAATAATCAAAGCAGCTCACGTGTTCTTGTGTTCCTTAAAATGAAAATTTAGGCGGGCAAATCGAAAATTTAGGCGGGCCAACTCTCCAGGCCAACTCTCCAGTACCGCACCCTAACTCAAAATAAGGTTTCATCCATCTTTCTCCGTCTTTCTTCGTCAATACCAATTAACGCATTCTTTAATTCTACCATGGTGACTTGATTTTCGCCCCCTTCTTTCTCCGTCTCTACCAATTAACCAGTTCCTCATCCAACATCCTTTTCCACTTCCGGTCCTTACCCAGGCACCCGCCTCTGTACCGTGTTCCGTGCTCTCCGATGTCCACTCCAGCCACCGCTGCAGTCAAAGCAGCGTATTTGCTGTCCCTCCGCCTTTTGGGAAGCCACCGCGTCACTTTCCCGAAGACCGCCTGAGCCCTACCTCGTCACCAAATCGCCTGCTACCCAAAAACCCTCACCGCGCCTGACTGTTTCCACCGCTACCTCTGTTAGCAATAGTCGTTGTGGGCCGACCAACATCCTAGCGCTGCTCTGTCCACCAGCCGAACCCTGAAAATGAAAATAAGAAGGTTTGAGTTTTTATTTTGTTAATTTCTGGATTTTTAGTAGGATTTGTTTCATTTTTATTTTTGGTTAGGCTTGCTAATCGGTTCTGACAATCTTCGCCATCTGGTTTTTTAAAAAATCTGGATTTAAAATCAAATTTAAGTTCGGCTATCTGGATCTTCGGCTATCTGGTCTATTTTGCAATTCGTTTGGGTAGAATTTACTTGTATCTACTTATTTTCTCAATTCTTTTTATGCGACAACATATCAGGGAGAAATTTATGTTGAAATTAGGATTGATATTCAGATATTGTGGTATAATAAACAACCAGCACCGAGCTATGTAAAATTTGGAAAACATAAATTTCAACATAAATGCATCGGAAGAGCCAAAGTCTGAATTGAGAATGAATAAAGCAAGGAATTCAAGAAGTCATCGTATCAAATATAAGCTGAATGGCTATACGCTTTCTATTTTGACCATTATCTCCTTAATTCAGACTACTATATAAATAATATAATGGTCAGGTGATAACTCACCTTTATTATCTCATCAGATCATTCACAAAGACAAGTTAAACGATGGAGGATAATAAACTCGGCATCAAAGTAGCAGAAAGCAACAATATTTCATACGTAATGGTAGAATCTCTAATCATCAACTCCTTATGTGTAGGAAACCTTTAAAAGGACCCATTTCTTAGGTAGTTATATTTCAGCATAATAATATTTCTATGTTTGGTTACTTAACACACTGATCAATATTACTTGGTTTTAATTTGCAGTGTGAAAGCCATCATTTTGTGTGCTACGATTGCGCCATGAAAAATGCTAATTGCGCTTGTCATACCCCTTTATTTAAGTGTTCATTGATGGACACCATTGTTCAGTTCTCCGTCTTTCTGATGTGTAGGCTTGCTATATGCATTCGGAAGAAGAACTTAAGAGAGAATATCCTTGGGGATGACAACATTGTTAGCAGACAAACTCCTGAAAACGAGGTGAGTTTCCTCATTTTCCATCAATTATCAGGCTTCTGTAAATTTTATGCACTTTATTAACTTGGCTATATGTGCACATGTATAATTTGATTTGTCATTTCATTACTAATTAGATTTTCTGTTGGATGTAGTCTGAATTTTGGGAGGCTAGTAACCAGCCTCTGGATTCATTGCCTGAGGATTTATGTGATGGTGCAAATAAAAGGTGAAATCAAATGCACTTGGATATACTCATATTTTTTTTCTGAAACCACACTTTAGTAGTAGTTTGCAAAATTTGTTGATATATGGTGCTCATCGTGTGGGTGAGTTCCCTGCTCTTCTGGATCTTGGGTGAGTTTGTGTTCTGTTTGTTGGTTGATGTGTGGTCTTTGACGAGTTGTTTCGACTTGAGTGTTTGTGTAGTATTGGTCTTCGCTGTGTCGTGCCCTGTTTTGGGTTTGGTTGGAGTTTTATCCTTCAATTGTGGTAGGTTATGGTTGCATTTAGTATGCATTTTCAATGTTTTTAATTTCTTCTTTCCAAATAGACATTTGAAGCATTTTGTCTATGGTAGAATAGGCTGCATTTAGTGATGCATTTTTAATGCTGTTTTGAATTTCAAATCTATTTTAGATTACAAATAATTTTGAGTGGAATTTCGTGGTATAATGATATGTTCTCCCTCTTCTTACCTGAGGATTGCGATGTTAAGAAGCGAATTTATGAAGATCAACCGTCCTATATTAACATGTGTAAAATTCTGTGATAGGTAACTGGATTGGATGCTGGAGCATAAAGACTCGGTGTGTGTCAGTGTGTATGTATATTTATACGAAAGTGTGTATGTAACTGAGTGTATTGAGTGATCAATTTGTAGTGAGGAATGTATGTATTGTTATGACTGTATTATATAAAAGTGAGTTGTACGATAGTGGATCAGAAAGTTGTACTAATTCAAATATTGAAATAAAATATTTAATTTATTATTTCAGTTAAGCGTAGTATCATTTTATTCAATATAAATATTTATTTTTATATGAAATGTAATGTATAACGAAACAAAAATCGTATTGTTATAATTAATTGTTGCAGGAATTACTACAACGGTGAAAAAAAGTTGTAATATGTACTACTACAACAGTGCAAAAATGTTGTAATATGTATTACTACAACGGTGGAAAAAAGTTGTAAAATATACATATTACAACGGTGTTGCAACAGTGTAAAAACGTTGTAAAAGATATGAGTCTATTACAACTTCTTAATACACGACGGTTTGCCCACCGTTGTAAAATGTATATTACAATGGTGTTCCACCGTTGTAATAAGGCCATTTTGTTGTAGTGTCCTCAGCGTCACTCCATTGAACTTTAACAAGTTTGACTTCGCAGTTGCGTAGATTTTTGACTTCTGTACCAAAGATATGAGTTGGAACTCTTCTCACAGTCGCCTCTCGTTCTACTTCTACTTCCTCTAATATGCTTGGTTCCACCACTTCCACAGACTCATGTAAGCACTTTCGTAAGTGAGAAATGTGAAAGACATTATGAACTCCAGCCAATCTTTCAGGCAGCTCAACTCTGTAAGCCATCTTCCCAATCTTCTCAATGATAGGAAATGTCCCTACAAATATTGGTGCCAACTTTCCTGCGGATCCGAAACGAACGACGTTCCTCAAAGGAGATACTTTAAGGAAAACCCTGTCCCCAACCTCAAACTCAAGGTCGGTCCTTCTTTTATCTGCGTAGGACTTCTGTCTATCTTGGGTAGTCTTCATTCTTCTTCGTATCAAGTCCACTTTCTCCTAAGTTTCTCTAATCACATCTGGTCCAATTATGAGCTTGTCTGTAGACTCCCACCAACAAGTTGGTGATCGGCATGGTCTTCCATATAAAGCTCGAAGGGTGCCATGCCTATGGTGGCTTGGTAGCTATTGTTGTAGGCAAACTCCACCAAAGGAAGATGATCCTCCCATGTTCCTCCGAAGTCAAGAATGCATAATCTCAAGAGGTCTTCTAATACTCTGTTCACCCTCTCCGTCTGATCATCGGTTTGGGGGTGATAGGTCGTGCTTAAGCATAGCTATGTGCAAGCTCTTCCAAAACTCGCTCGTAAAATAGGATCTCGGTCACTCACAATGATGGAGGGTACCCCATGGAGTCGAACTATCTCTTTAAGATAAATGGATGCTAAAGATGAGGCAGTCCTTCTACTTTTAACAGGTATAAAGTGAGTGCATTTTGTGAGCCTTTCCACTATTACCCAAATACTGGTAGACCTAGGTAGCCCATCAATAAAGTCCATTGAAATGCTATCACATTTCCATTGTGGGACCTCTAGAGGATGAAGCAAACCACCAGGCTTCTTTTGCTCCACCTTGACTTGCTGGCATATTAAGCACTTAGAGACGAATTCAGCTAGATCCTTCTTCATGCCATTCCAAAAGAAAACCCTTTTTGTATCCTTATACTTATTGTCTCCGCCTGGGTGTATGGTCAGCTTGGAATGGTGTGCCTCTTCGAGAACCTTCTTCACTAAATCCCTTGCTTGGGGGATGCATAGCCTTCCATCCTGGCTTAACCAACCTTTATCATCAATGGAGTATCTATTGAGGTGACTAGAAGTCTCACCCCTAATTAGCTTATCCATCACATCAACAAGCTGAGGGTCTTCACGTTGCGCGGCTCCTATTGAGTCCAAAAGAGTAGGCCGCACCTCTACCGATGCTAACAAACAAGTCACATGATCGATGGAGGGTCTAAAGTCAAAGATAGCTATGTATTCCAAGCTTTGCCTTTCTACAAAGAGGGGGCATAAGGTCAGCTTCTTTCTACTTAAGGTGTCTGCTACTACGTTGCCCTTGCCAGGGGTATAGGAAATCTCGAAATCGTAGGATGCCAAGAATTCCATCCACCTTTGTTGCCTCAAGTTAAGATCTTTCTACGAGAAAAGGTACTTTAATGATTTATGGTCAGTATATAATTCAAACTTCTCACCTAGGAGATAATGGCGCCAAGACTTAAGCGCAAAGACGATGGCAGCCAACTCTAGATCATGGGTTGGGTAGTTCTTCTCATGTATTTTCAACTGTTTGCCTCCATAAGCTACTAACTTCCCCTCTTGCATCAAGACATCACATAGTCCTGTACCACATGCATCCGTGTATACGTTAAACATCTTGCTCCTATCCGGCAATGTCAGAACTGGGGCTGTTGATAGAGCTCTCTTTAATCATTGGAAAGCAATATCGCAATCCAAATCCCAATTGAAAGTTAGGTTCTTCTTCGTCAACTTTGTAAGCGGAGCTGAGATTTTCGCAAAGTCTTTGATGAACTTTCGATAAAAGCCAGCAAGCCCGAGGAAGCTTCAGACTTCGGTCGCACTCTGTGGAACCTTCCAATCTTGCACCACAACAACTTTCGCGGGGTCCACAGTTAACCCTTCCTTGGATAACACATGTCCAAGAAATTTCACTTCTTCTCTCCAAAAATGGCATTTGGAGAATTTGGCTTTCAACTGAGGTGCTCGAAGAGTGTCCATGACTTCTTTCAAATGCTGAGCATGATCTTCCTCACTCTTTGAGAAAATCAAAATGTCATCTATGAAGACCACCACAAACTTATTGAGGAACTCCCTGAACACCCTGCTCATCAAGTCAACGAAATAAGAGGGTGCGTTTGTCAAGCCGAAAGGCATGACAAGCCACTCAAAGAAACCGTCCGGGGTTCTGAACGCAGTCTTATCAATACTGTCTTCAGCCACTCTTAGATGATGGAACCCAGTAGCTAGATCTAGTTGGGAGAAAACCGATGCACCTACAAGATGATCGAACAAGTCATCTATACTTGGGAGTGGGTGCTTATTTTTCTTTGTCAGCTTGTTTATCTCCCTATAATCAACGCATAGGCGAAGCGAACCATCTGCTTTGGTTGCGAATACTACTGGAGCACCCCATTCAGAAATACTCCGCCTTATAAACCCTTTCTCAAGAAACTCTTTAACTTGCTCGCTGAGTTCTTTCCTCTCCCTTGGATCCATGTGTCTAATGGGTAAAGCAACGGGTTTTGCATTATCAACGAGGTATATGCGGAAGTCTGTCTCCTGCTTCGGAGGTAACCCCTTCACCTCTTCAAAGACATCCGAATATTCACGGACTACTCTAACAGACTGCAAATTCTCAATAGATGCACCAAGAGATTCTAGATAGCTTAGCATAACAGAGTTCATGGGATTACAAGAAATTTTGGGAGCGTTACCGAGGCGAGTCATGAGTCTAACCACTCTCTTTTCACAATCGAGTACGACACCATTACTGGATAGCCGATCCATGCCTAGAATCAAGCCATAGCCCGTGAAGCCCAAAACATAGGCATTGCATCTAAACCCCACACTTAGTATAGAAATTTCTAAATCCAGAAAAATCATTGACAAATAAGTTGAGCCCCCAATTGGATTTGAAACAACCAAGGCATCCTCTACTAAACTGTTGTCTAGGTGCAGAGATTCAACAAAAGCAATAGATATAAAAGAGTGCGATGTGCCAGAATCAAAGAGTGTACGAACAAGATGATCAAAAAGATAAAATAAACTCTCAACAAAAACATTTCTACCTCGTTCTTGCGGAGGTGCCACGAGAGCGTGAACCTGCCCTCCAGAAGTAGATCCAGCTCTCTGCCCTTGCCCTTGCTTTCTTGTCTAGCCATGTGTCCTATCTCGCCGCAATGGAAACAGCCATCCATCTTCCTCTTCTTCTTTCTGCAGTCCTTAACCAGATGTCCAGGAATGCCACAAAAATTACACTTCCTCTTGTCACGGTGTTTGTTGTTGTTCCCGCCCTTCTTGGAATTTGTCTTCTTGCTCTATTATCCTTCCCCTTTCTTATCTTGAGATGCTTCCACCTTTGTCTCTTTCTTACCAGCCTTATCTTCTTCTTGTAATAGTGCCATGTCCACCAGCCTCTCGTAAGTCGCACCCATAGGTAAATGGGACATAGCTACACTATGCAGTGGCTCATTCAATCCTTTAACAAAACGGAGAGCCTTCTTATGTGGAGTGTTTACTAACTCCAATCCGAACCTAGCCAGCTAGTTGAATTGGTTAACGTATTCCTTGACCGACATACTCCCCTATTTGAGAGCTAAGAACTTCTCCATATGTAGGCTTCACTCAGTTTGTGAGAGGAACTTCATTTCAAACCTCATTCTAAAATCCATCCAAGTTTTAATTGGTCTTTCAGCGTTAGTGACTTCCCACCAATAGGAAGCTTCGTCTTTGAGCAACCATACGACCAACTGTATTTTCTGCCTATCATCCACTTCGAAGATATCGAACAAATCCTCAGTTTCTTTGAGCCAGTTTCTTACTTCCACGAAGGATTCATTTCCATTGAAGTTCTTTCCACCCATGGCTCGAAAGACCCTACATATTTTTGAGAAAGCATTTGCACGCGGAGGAGGAGGAGGAACGTCTGCTGGGCCTGCCGCATTAACCCTAGCCTATAGGTACCTTCTGAACCAGCCAGGTACCGGCACGCCCTCTAGAAGGTTAGGATCCCCAGACATGCTGAAACGAAAAAGGAAAGACTCAAAACAAAGGATTGAAAGATAGTGCATATGGCTTTGGGGGATTATGCCTTTTTTAAAATAAAACACTTTTTCTTGAAAATTGCTTCTTTAAACTTCTTTTTGAAAAACAGTTTTCAATTTTTTTTATCTAATCTGGTAAACCTTTGCTCTGGTACCAAGTGTAAATACTAAGATGATTAGATTTCGGTTGCTTATATAGAAGTTTGATTTAATAGGAGCCGTCAGATTAACACAGAGCAAATCAAAGCCATTCAAACCTAAGAGAACCAACCAGAACTTGCCACGCAAGCCCTAATGACACAGCAATTCATCACAGGAAAAAACACGTCAGATTTCAAATCTGACCGGATGAGGAGGTCGACCCCAGGTCGATAGCCTGGTCGACCTGTATGGGGAGAGGTCGACCCCCTGGTCAACCTCTTGGTCGACCTGGCCTTGGGCGGGAAATTTCCCACCCAACACGCTTCTGCTTCTGATTTTGAATTTTGAATTTTCTGAAATTTATTCTGAGTTTTTTATTTAAATTCTTGAATTTTCTGAAAGTCATATCTCCTTCATATGGAGTCCGATTTACGCAAACTCAGACTCTACCTCAAGCAGAATTCTGAGACAAACGCAATGTCGAAACTCGTTTCCCTTAATTCTCACATTTGTAATTAATTATTCTTTAATTTGTAACTCTAATGTTTACAGAAAATACGGGGTGTTACATTCTCCTCTCCTTAAAGGATTTCGTCCCCGAAATCTTCAAGTTAAGAAGAACGTATATCCTACCATCCAATCGTCCATCTACTCAACCATCAAACACATGCATCCATTGTCCTTAAAAGACTTCTAATGCTTCATGATCATATGCATAGTGTGTGTACATGTCCTTATCTAATGCAAAATCAGGCGGTCTACTGATTCAGTTAACCTCCTTAATGCAATTTATGTCAGTGCCATGAGTCCATTATGTATGCAATTTTTCCAAATCATAATTCTACATGAGTGCACAATCATTCATACAAATGCAACATCCACATGATAACACATCAAGTTTCAATCACATATATACAATATGGTATGTCATCACCAAATTACACAACATGATATGCCATCGCCAAATTATAACATGTCATCGCCAAAGTATACAACATAATATCATTGACGAATTATACAACATATGGATTTAATGGAAAGCACTTAACATTTATCATTAAATTACATACAACATGATCACAAACATGATAAGAGTCATAGTCTTAATCAATTAAGTTTTAACAAAAAGGATAGGCATAGATTTACATTAGACGATGTTCTACATCCAGTTATTTAGTCGCAATTCTAACATCGTTTAGGTCTAAATGATAATTAGACTTACAATAAGGAGGCTAGTCTTGAGTTCTGGGATCTGTATTCTGAATTTGAATAGCTCTTCTTTTTTGTAGACGTTGAATTATCTTAGTTGAATTAGATTTGATTTGTAATTCCTACTTGCTTTCTAGTTGAATGAGAATGGCTGCTACTCTAGGTTGAGCGTTGACAGCATGGCGGTCTTAGGAATATTTTTGGGTGGTTTTAGGGTTTAGATTTAGGTTGCTTATATAGAAGTTTGATTAAATAGGAGCCATCAGATTAACCTAGAGCAAATCAAAGCCATTCAAACCTAAGAGAACCAACCAGAACTTGCCACGCAAGCCCTAATGACACAACAATTCGTCACAGGAGAAAACACGCTAGATTTCAGATCTTACCCGAGGGGGGAGGTCGACCCCCAGGTCGACCCCCTGGTCGACCTGTATGGGGGGAGGTCGATCCCCTGGTCGACCTGCCTTGGGTGGGAAATTTCCCGCCCATCCCTCTTATGCTTCTAATTTTGAATTTTGAATTTTCTGAACTTTATTCTGAATTTTTTATTTAAATTCTTGAATCTTCTGAAAGTCATATCTCCTTCATACGGAGTCCGATTTACACAAATTCGGACTCTACCTCAAGAAGAATTCCGAGACGAACGCAATGGCTTAACCCATTTCCCTTAATTATCACATTTGTAATTAATTATTCTTTAATTTATAACTTTAATGTTTACAGAAAATACGGGGTGTTACATTCTCCCCTCCTTAAAGGATTTCGTCCCCGAAATCTTCGAGTTAAGAAGAACGTATATCCTACCATCCAATCGTCCATCTACTCAACCATCAAACATATGCGTCTATTGTCCTTAAAAGACTTCGAATGCTTCATGATCATATGCATAGTATGTGTACATATCCTTATCTAATGAAAAATCAAGTGGTCTACTGATTTAGTTGACCTCCTTAATGCAATTTATGTCAGTGCCATGAGTCCATTATGTATGCAATTTTTCCTAATCATAATTCTACATGAGTGCACAATCATTCATACAAATGCAACGTCCACATGATAAAACATCAAGTTTCAATCATATACAAGTAAATATATGCATATGCAATATGAAAGTGACTGAGCCGATCTAATACCTAATGTGTGTGTATATGCATCCACGAGCAACCACTAGCAATCACTTGCAACCACTTGCAACCATCAATCATAACATGTTTCAAATACCTGTTTACACCCATTGGTTTCTACCTAAGGATCGAGAACAACACTGAGGAAAATACTAAAAAGATAGATACAAACATGAACAAACTTAAGAGATCAAAGATGTACCCTTAAAAAGAAAAGGGTAGGCTGCGCATATCTTGGCCTCAATCTCCCAAGTCACGTCTTCCTCAGCGTCACTCCATTGAACTTTAACAAGTTTGACTTCGCGGTTGCTTAGCTTTTTGACTTCTGTACCCAAGATACGAGTTGGAACTCTTCTCACAGTCGCCTCTTGTTCTACTTCTACTTCCTCTAATATGCTTGGTTCCACCACTTCCGCAGACTCATGCAAGCACTTTCGTAAGTGAGAGACGATAAAGACATTATGAACTCCCGCCAATCTTTCGGGCAACTCTACTCTATAAGCCATCTTCCCAATTTTCTCAATGATAGGAAATGCCTTACAAATCTTGGTGCTAACTTTCCTGCGGATCCGAAGCGAACGACGTTCCTCAAAGGAGATACTTTAAGGAAAACCCTGTCCCTACCTCAAACTCAAGGTCGGTCCTTCTTTTATCTGCGTAGGAATTCTATCTATCTTGGGCAGTCTTCATTCTTCTTCGTGTCAAGTCCACTTTCTATGAAGTTTTTCTAATCATATATAGTCCATGTATGAGCTTGTCTGTAGACTCCCACCAACAAGTTGGTGATCGACATGGTCTTCCATATAAAGCTTCGAAGGGTGCCATGCCTATGGTGGCTTGGTAGTTATTGTTGTAGGAAAACTCCACCAAAGGAAGATGATCATCCCATGTTCCTCCGAAGTCAAGAATGCATAATCTCAAGAGGTCTTCTAATACTCTGCTCACCCTCTCCGTTTGACCATCAGTTTGGGGGTGATAGGCCGTGTTTAAGCATAGCTTTGTGCCTACAGCCTCTTGCAAGCTCTTCCAAAACTCGCTCGTAAAGATAGGATCTCGGTCACTCACAATGCTGGAGGGTAGCCCATGGAGTTGAACTATCTCTTTAAGATAAATGGATGCTAAAGATGAGGCAATTCTTTTACATTTAACGGGTATAAAGTGAGCGCTTTTTGTGAGCCTGTCCACTATTACCCAAATACTGGTATTGCCCCTTCTTGACCTAGGTAGCCCATCAATAAAGTCCATTAAAATGCTATCCCATTTCCACTGTGGGACCTCTAGAGGATGAAGCAAACCACCAGACTTCTTTTGCTCCACCTTGACTTGCTGGCATATTAAGCACTTAGAGACGAATTCAACTACATCCTTCTTCATGCCATTCCAAAAGAAAACCCTTTTTATATCATTATACATCTTGTCTTCGCCTGGGTATATGGTCAGCTTGGAATGGTGTGCCTCTTCGAGAACCTTCTTCACCATATCCCTTGCTTGAGGGTCGCATAGCCTTACATCCCACCTTAACCAACCTTTATCATCGATGGGGTATCTATTGAGGTGACTAGAAGTCTCACCACTAATTAGCTTATCCATCTCATCAACTAGCTGAGGGTCTTCACGTTGTGCGGCTCCTATTGAGTCCAAAAGAGTAGGCCGCACCACTAGCGATGCTAACAAACCAGTTACATGATCGATGGAGGGTCTAAAGTCAAAGTTGGTTATGTATTTCAAGCTCTGCCTTTGTACAAAGAGAGGGCTTAAGGTCAGCTTCTTTCTACTCAAGGCGTCTGCTACTACGTTGCCCTTGCCAGGGGTATAGGAAATATCAAAATCGTAGGATGCCAAGAATTCCATCCACCTTTGTTGCCTCAAGTTAAGATCTTTCTGCGAGAAAAGGTACTTTAACGATTTATGGTCAGTATATAATTCAAACTTTTCACCTAGGAGATAATGGCGCCTAGACTTAAGCACAAAGACGATGGCAGCCAACTCTAGATCGTGGGTTGGGTAGTTTTTCTCATGTACTTTCAACTGTCTGCCTCCACAAGCTACTACTTTCCCCTCTTGCATCAAGACAACACCTAGTCCTGTACCACATGCATCCTTGTATACGATAAACATTTTTCTCCCATCCGGCAATGTCAGAAATGGGGTTGTTTTTAGAGCTCTCTTTGATCGTTGGAAAGCAATATCGTAATCCAAATCCCAATTGAAAGTTAGGTTCTTCTTCGTCAACTTTGTAAGCAGAGCTGAGATTTTCACAAAGTCTTTGATGAATTTTCGGTAAAATCCAGTTTGCCCGAGGAAGCTTCGGACTTCGATCGCATTCCGTGGAACCTTCCAATCTTGCACCGCAACTACTTTCGCGGGGTCCAAAGCTAACCCTTCCTTGGATACCACATGTCCAAAAAATCTCACTTCTTCTCTCCAAAAATGGCATTTGGAGAATTTGGCTTTCAACTGATGTGCTCGAAGAGTGTCCATGACTTCTTTCAAATGCTGAGCATGCTCTTCCTCACTCTTTGAGAAAATCAAAGTGTCATCTTAAAAGACCACCACAAACCTATTGAGGAACTCCCTGAGCACCCTGCTCGTCAAGTCAACGAAATAAGCGGGTGTGTTTGTCAAGCCGAAAGGCATGACAAGCCACTCAAAGAAACTGTCCGGGGTTCTGAATGCGGTCTAATCAATACTGTCTTCTGCCACTCTTAGCTGATGGAACCCGATAGCTAGATCTAGTTAGGGGAAAATCAATGCACCTACAAGCTAATCGAACAAGTCATCTATTCTTGGGAGTGGGTGCCTATTTTTCTTGGTCGGCTTGTTTAGCTCCCTATAATCAACGCATAGGCGAAGCGAACCATCTGCTTTGGTTGCGAATACTACTGGAGCACCCCATTCAGAAATACTCCGCCTTATAAACCCTTTATCAAGCAACTCTTTAACTTGCTTGCTGAGTTCTTTCCTCTCCCTTGGAGCCATGTGTTTAACGGGTAAAGCAACGGGTTTTGCATTATCAACGAGGTATATGCGGAAGTCTGTCTCCTGCTTCGGAGGTAACCCGTTCACCTCTTCAAAGACATCCGAGTATTCATGGACTACTCTAACAGACTGCAAATTCTCAATAGACGCATCAAGAGATTCTATATAGCTAAGCATAACAGAGTTCATGGGATTACAAGAAATTTCGAGAGTGTTGCCGAGGCGAGTCATGAGTCTTACCACTCTCTTTTCATATTCGAGGACGGCACCATTACTGGATAGCCAATCCATGCCTAGAATCAACCCATAGCCCGTGAAGCCCGAAACATAGGCATTGCATCTAAACCCAGCACTTAGTATAGAAATTTCCAAATCCAGACGAATCATTGACAAATAAGTTGAGCCCCCAATTGGATATGAAACAACCAAGGGATCCTCTACTAAACTAGTGTCTAGGTGCAGAGATTCAACTAAAGCAGTATATATAAAAGAGTTCAATGCACCAGAATCAAAGAGTGTACGAATAGGATGATAAAAAAGATGAACTAAACTCTCAACAGAAATATTTCTACCTCGTTCTTGTGGAGGTGCCATGAGAGCGTGAACCTGCCCTCCAGAAGTAGATCCAGCTTTCTGCCCTTGCCCATGCTTTCTTGGGCAGTCCCTAGCCATGTGTCCTGTCTCGCCGCAATGGAAACAACCACCTATCTTCCTCTTCTTCTTTTTGCAGTCCTTAACCAGATGTCCAGGAATGCCACAAAAGTTACACTTCCTCTTGTCACGGGGTTTGTTGTTCTTCCCGCCCTTCTTGGAATCTGTTTTCTTGCTCTTTGATCCTTCCCCTTTCTTATCTTGAGATGCTTCCACCTTTGTCTCTTTCTTACAAGCCTTATCTTATTTTTGTAATAGTGCCATGTCCACCAGCCTCTCGTAAGTCGCACCCATAGGTATATGGGACATAGCTACATTGTGCAGTGGCTCATTCAACCCTTTAAAAAAATGGAGGGCCTTCATATGTGGAGTGTTTACTAACTCCAATCTGAACCTAGCCAGCTGGTTGAATTGATTAACGTATTCCTTGACCGACATACTCCCCTGTTTGAGAGCTAAGAACTTCTCCATCTGTAGGCTTCGTTCAGCTTGTGAGAGGAACTTCATTTCAAACCTCATTCTAAAATCCATCCAAGTTTCAATTGGTCTTTCAGCGTTAGTGACTTCCCACCAATAGGAAGCTTCGTCTTTGAGCAACCATACGGCCAACTGTATTTTCTGCCTATCATCCACTTCAAAGATATCGAATCTTAGAGCCAGTTTCTTGCTTCCACGAAGGATTCATTTCCATTGAAGTTCTTTCCACCTATGGCTCGAAAGTCCCTACATATTTTTGAGAAAGCATTTGCACACGGAGGAGGAGGAACCACGACAGCTGGGGGAGGAGGAACGTCTGCTGGGCCTGCGGGATTAGCCCTAGCCTCTAGGTACCTTCTGAACCACCCAGGTACCGGCATGCCCTCTGGAATGTTAAGATCCCTATATATGCTGAAACGAAAAAGGAAACATTCAAAACAAAGGATAGGAAGATAATGCATATGGCTTTGGGGGATTATGCCTTTTTTAAAATAAAACACTTTTTCTTGAAAATTGCTTCTTTAAACTTCTTTTTGAAAAACAATTTTCAAATTTTTTTATCTAATCTGGTAAACCTTTGCTCTGATATCAAGTGAAACACCCCCACCTCCATTAAGGTCACTCACAAAGGGAATGCCTTAACTTTGGTGGAGTATTATAGGTAAAAGACACAGATAGTTTACAAGACAGATATATATAAGCAGCGGAAAAAAAACTAACTTTATTTCAAACGTGGTTCATAACAAAACATTGCAGCAAACTATATCAAACCAACTTCCAAATCATTACATTATAATCTCTGTCTTGATTATTACATAAAGAAGCATAAAACAAAATAAAACTGCATAAATCCCCAAGTAGTTGTGTATCCAAAGCCATAGCCAAAGGTAAGAAATTCCAAGTTATACATCACAGAGTCTTCAAGCTTGGAAAGATGAACGGTCCAAATTAAGCTGAGCTATTCCCTCCCTGGGTACCTATGGGGGGGGGTGAAACGGAAGAAAAGAGAGCGAAAGAAAAATGGGTCAGACATAAGTCTGGTAAGTCCAGTGATTATTCAGCATGTAAACTGACAAGAGAACCATGACTTGAATAAGCTGGACATAGGACAATAACAAGGAAATAAGGTAACATAGGATAAGGTAAGATAAACAGGGCAAGATAAACAAGGCAAGATAAACTAATCATACTAACACACTCATGTCCATATTCTCTGCAACTACTAGATATTTCAACCATCATCATGAGTTCAAACCCAGTGATCCCTTTCATTGATCGGCTTCTACTCACACGCATTTACTACTTGTGTCCTACGACCCCGCTCGATTGTAGATACCTGTGATGGTCCCACCATGGGGTGTATCAAAACCTATGATGGCAACCCGACACGATTCAAGATGCGCAGTGTATAACTACTGATGCCCAGTGCCTGCTTTTTCCACTCCGGAGTACGTGCACGCCCGTACTCCGTCGGAACCTACACTAACGCACCAACCGCCGTTGTTTTGACCGCTTATAATCAGCCTAGTAATCGTGCCCCACCCTGCCTAGTTCAGGGTACCATGATACATCTATGTGGCTGAAATGTTCCCCGTTACTAGGGTTTCCTAGTCAACATGTTAAATTGGTTAAGTGTCCAAGTTAACTTAACCCCACCCATCAATTTAGTTAACATGTTGCATTGGTTAAGTGTTACCTTAATTAACTTAACCCTACCATTCCTGACTTAGATTTAATTCATTTATTGAAGCACCAGCCACTCACATTAGACAGGTATTGTTGCAGTTACTGGATGTGCCGGTCGGGTTCGGGCAATTTTACACCACAACTCAGTCTAACCTCGGGTTCCTTTGGGCTCGATGCACTAACCTTCTACATTAGATATATATTGTTACGGTTGCCGGATGTGCCGGGCGCTTCCGTGCAGTCTTACACCGTAACTCAATCTAACCTCGGGTTAGGCATATTCGTCTTTTCTTAATTTACGTATTTACCTCTTTATATTTATATGTAAATTATTGTCATTCAAGTCAAGCCCCACTTTCCCTTTAAATCAAGTTCATAATTTTAGGTATAAAAATTTATACCACTTTATGCCATAAAACATTTACATGTTTATGATCCAAATATGCCAATTATATGTAATTTCATATTTTCCCCCCAACGTTACCCCCGTTGAACGTTCGCATGAATCACTTAGAATGTTAGGCTTGATACATAGCCTAACTTATACACAAAAGGGGAAAAAGAGGAACATGTAATATTTCCAACATCATAAAAATATGGATCAAAGTACACATGTATCATATGAACTTGTCTTAGAACAATATACATTCAATTATGAACTTGCGAATTTAGATCTACTCAACATGAATCATGAAATAGGGGTTTTACATAGAACTACATAAACTTAAAATTATGCACGTAGTTGAGAACTTGCAAATTAGTTGGATCAAATCTAACATGAACCTAATCATATTAACATGTAGTTTTGGCCATATATGTAAACATGGTTGAACTTGCATGAAATTCCCGAATTGATGTACAACATATAGGTGTCATTACCAAATCGTACAACATGAAATGTCATCGCTAGATTATACAACATGGTATGTCATCGCCGAATTACACAATATGATATCCATCGCCAAATTATACAATATGATATGTCACCGCCAAATTACACAATATGATATCCATCGCCAAATTATACAATATGGTATGTCATCACCAAATTACACAATATGATATGCCAACGCCAAATTATAATATGTCATCGCTAATCTATGTCATCGCCAAAGTATACAACATAATATGTCATTGACGAATTATACAATATATCGATTTATTGCAAAGCACTTAACATTTATCATTAAATTACATACAACATGATCACAAACATGATAAGAGTCATAATCTTAATCAATTTAGTATTAACAAAAAGGATAGGCATAGATTTACATTAGGTGATGTTCTACATCCAGTTATTTAGTCATAATTCTAACATCGTTTAGGTCTAAATGATAATTGGACTTACAAAAAGGAGGCCAGTCTTGAGTTCTGGGATCTGTATTCTGAATTTGAATAGCTTTCATTTGTTGTAGACGTTGAATTCTCTTAGTTGAATTAGATTTGATTTGCAATTCCTACTTGCTTTCTAGTTGAATGAGAATGGCGGCTACTCTAGGTTGAGTGTTGACAGCATGGCAATCTTAGGAATATTTTTGTGTGGTTTTAGGGTTTAGATTTAGGTTGATTATATAGAAGTTTGATTTAATAGGAGCCATCAAATTAACCCAGAGCAAAACAAAGCAATTCAAACCTAAGAGAACCAACCACAACATGCCACGCAAGCCCTAACGACATAACAATTCATCATAGGAGAAAACACGTCAGATTTCATATCTGACCCGAGGGGGAGGTCAACCCCCTGGTCGACCTGTATGGGGGTAGGTCGACCCCCTGGTCGACCTGGCCTTGGGAAAGAAATTTCCCGCCCAGCACCCTTCTGCTTCTGATTTTGAATTTTGAATTTTCTGAACTTTATTCTGAGTTGTTTATTTAAATTCTTGAATCTTCTGAAAGTCATATCTCCTTCGTATGAGTCTAATTTATGCAAACTCGGACTCTACCTCAAGAAGAATTCCGAGATGAACGCAATGGCGTAACCCGTTTCCCTTAATTCTCACATTTGTAATTAATTATTCTTTAATTTGTGACTTTAATGTTTACAGAAAATACGATGTGTTACAAAATCAAATAAAAGTAAATCACCCAAAATGTTCTTCATCCACAACTCTAACAAATTCACAAACCCAACATTTATTGACAATTCTTGCGAAACATAAATAAAATAGGAGATTTGGAGGTTTCACAATTTGATATTATTGCTAATTCAAATCTCCTTAGGCATACTAATCCATATATGAATCTACAAAAATATAGAATATGCCTTAATAATAACTATTTTCACTCACACTGATTTTACTGTATGGAAATGACACAAATTTGAAGATGTTTTACTACTAAATCTGAAAATCTTTAAGAATGAACACAAATACGAACTCCAATACCTTAGAAATAATATATATATATATATGTAAGAATAAACGATAAGAATTTATATATATATATCTTATGATTCCAGATTCAGAGCCTATTCAAATCTGTAAGAAAAGAGATTAGAAAGGAAAAGAGATTTAAGAGAGGAAGAAGAAAACCTACAATATATTTCTCTAGAATCAATGGCAGAGTGGAGGTCAGGAAGGAGACTAGGTTTAGGGTGTTATTTATACGGGTGTGTGTGTGTGAATAATAACCATAGGATTATTTAGATTAAATCCCGCCTTTTTATCTATAAACTTACCCTAAAGAAACCAACCCGAACCAGCCCAAATTGGGTACTTGAAGCACCAGGCGGTCGATAACCCTTATGAAGGGCGGTCTCCCGCTCATAGGAAAAAATGCCCAGTGAGCCTGGTGGCGCATGTTGTTAATTAATTTATTGCTTGCCTTAGATATATCTATTTTTTTAAAATTCAAATCCACCCAAGGGATTTTTACTATTGTCCAAATTATGTCGTTTATCCCTTAGATATATGTATTATTAATTGAAACACGCACGCGTGCACACACACACACACACTCTGTAACGACCAGAACTTCCCCATAAAGGAAAGCCCGGATTGAATTGAGAACATGACAAATTAGAACACAAACAGAAGAACATTTCATTGCTTATTACAAAAATTTCATCAGAATACAAGAATATTCCAGAGTGTACATGAATAATACACAGAATAAAAATATCAGAGATTTACAATTTACAATGTAGCAGAAAATAATACAAAACAAAACTGAAAGAGATAAACGGATACATAGCTTTCCGAATATCATTCCAACTGTAAACCAGGATCCTGTGAAAATAAATCTGCAAAACCAAAACTACTAGCTGCCCGTGTGGAAAAAAAGGGCACCCAGTTTTTAGGTTAAAACAATAAACTCCAGGTCCGTCATGTGACTAGTGTGAGAACTAAACAGTTATTAATTTGATTTTAAAGTTAGGCAAATCAAGGGACCACGCCGTATAACACGGAACGGGTTTCGTCCCAAGAATACCAGTGCATAAAACAAACAGCGCAATGCTAAATAAAGAACAATGAAGCTATTATAAGACTCAGGTCCTGTCACACAATGCAACGCAAGCCGGAGGATAGAGTTTTACCTTATAATAGCCAAATATGCTTGGTACATGAAATTTCATCTTTTATTATTACTATAAGTGAAGAAATCAACTTCAAATATAAATGTATCAATCATAGACGGCATAGTGCCCCATCCCACTATGTCGCCATACTAGGCTCTATAATCAAAACCGCAATTGTCACGTATTGGAAGTTGGATTTCCATTTGTGAACCAAGGCAAGGGATCGTCCTTACCGCTTTGAGAGGCTCTAGCCCGTGTCTTAGGACCCAAACTCAGGTGGGCCCCTGGATCATCAGGGCCGGTCCACTCGATGTGGATTAAAATCCTGAAAACTACGTTTCCCCGCCCTATGGGGCGTCAATCTGGCCTGTATAAAGACCATACTATCCATCGGCCTCGCAGTGCTGACATATCTGAGGCCCCTCGCTATCCATCATCCATATAAGTAAAATGCCTGGGCGTGCAAAACCAGACACCACTCCTAGCTAGAAGGAAATGCATGTCCTCTCTAAGTTCCTCTCCCGTTTCTGGTTCACACCGGGGTGTGAGGCTCGTGAATTAACACTACACAAAGCTATGCTATATTAAAGCCGTGCTTTGATCATCAACCACAAGACTCTACTTTTTAACAGAAGCCTTGATTATTTGCATCTTAGCATGACACACAGGCAGTTCACGCTATGCAATTGATGTCTGTCAATCACACAGAATGAAATCTGATGTCAGACACACATCCATTTACAAGTTTGTTCTGGGTCTGAACGAAATCGGAGGCACCTTATTCCTCGTCCTATATGTCCAACACAGGAGAGAGGTCCTCGCATATCCATTTGATCTCCAGGTACGCCTGGACGACCAACACTTATTACCTTGTCTTGGGTGTATAACCCAATCAAGACATCAGTAATCATCCAAATGATGTGAAGACCTCCAGTCTTCCACCACCGTCTTCATCGTCGACTCATCGCCGATTCAGTTATTCAGAATGGGATAAACCCGGTCTTTCTAAATAACTCGTGTATATAATAAACAAGTGCTATAAAAACACAACATACGCCTCATTCCAATCCAGAATATTCTTTATTCAAATATTCACATTCTTTGGGAAAGGTTCCCATTAATTTTATCAAAGATAAATTCTTTAAATTTATTTTTTAGTCTTCCTTTGGATATCAATTCAAACCAAATTATGGTTTATCCAAACTAGTCGGGATTAGCGAACCTTAGCAAAGTAATCGTTTGTTTAATTTCCCTATCCCAACCTATTCATCCCATGAAGCAAAACTAGTAATACTTCATATCTAACACCACGATGTTATCGGTAAAATTAATTACCATTTCTTGTTCAAATCTAATTAAAGATTTAACTATCGCTTGGAGCAAAACTGGTGATACTCCATTCTCCATCATTTCTTGAATTTGATAATTTTAGTTATCAAATTCACCTTTCAATCTATTAAAAGATTCATTAAAACTCTAATTCAGTTTTAATTTCCAAAAATCATTAGCTAATGATTTTCTTCAAAGTTAATAAATTAATCTTATCTTTAACTAGGTTAAAGAACTAGTGTCATTTAAAAATAGCTCACGGTAAACCCAAAATCTCATTCCATTAACAATGGAATTTTCACGGAATACAGATCAATATATATAATCGATATGAACTTCCATATCCAACTAATAATATAAATGGTATAACGGCAAAGCCTCTCAAATTCCATATATAGTAACGGTCTTCCTCCACAGAAGTTCACTTCAATTATTACCGAATCGAATTCCATTCCATTCCAACTTATCTTATTAAACTGGAAACTTTACTTTGGAAAATCTCCTTTAAATCTTACCAAAAGATTTATAAATTCCAAATCACATTTCACTGTAAATCGGGTTAAAAGAACGAATGTCGTTAAAACACAGTTCACGATAAACCCAATTCACATTCCATTTTATTCCAATTATTAAATATAGTTGGAAACTCTAACAATCTTAATTAAAAGATCTATTCTCTTCACGTGGGGTTCAAGAATAGTGTAACAACCCGAAAAATCAGAACCAATTTAAAACTTTTATTTTAGCAATTTTCACGGATTTTGAATAGTAAAAATGAATTATTTTAAATAATAACGATGGAAAATTTATTTTCGATGAAATTAAAACGAATAATTCCATTTTAATTATAAAACGAGCCTGAAATGGCGTGGTAGTTCGAAAATTCAATTTCAAATTTCAAATGAATATACATAATTCAATATAAGTCAGAATTGGATGAAACCAGAAATATTTGAATCTGATTAACTATATCTTTCTAACGAAGCTAAGAAATTAAGATTTCACTTTATAGAGTGTAAGGTATGTCCATTTTAAAATTCAGAAAAATCGCTGTAGAATTTATATATATTTTAATATATATATAAAGCCCTTAAAATTGGAAATTTTGCAAATGACCTCCGTTTTCGACGAAACCACTTTTGTTGGATCCGGGAAGTCAAGTAATGCTAGATTCCAATTTTCATAATTTTTGAAATCAATATGTGAGCATGGCAAAAGAAAACGTGTTTTGTCAATTTCAGTTGAATTGGATCGACCAGAAAATGGCCATTTTTCAAACGTTCTTCAAATTTGACGAAATTAGTTTTTTTGGGACCGTATCGTCAATACAAAGCTAGAAATATATTTTTGGGAATTTTTAGAGTCAGTATGTGGCCTCGATAAATTAAAATGTGCGTTCAAATTGAATATACATTGATTTATATTTTAATTTTGATGAAAACTGATCGAAACAGTCGAATTGACTTACGAAACATATACCATTGTGTTCAAAATGGGACTATTTAGCTGGAGGTGATAGTCGTTGGGTTTTGTTTGGAGTTCAAGGTGTTAAATTTGAATTTTAGAAACAATGGATTAAAATAATAATATATATTTATATAAATATAGCCCAAGCCTTAATCCTTCTCCCAGGAAAAAAATCCACTGCCGTTTCAAAAGATATCGATGTCCCTCGTTCTAAAAAATTTGAGCCCTTTTATTTCCGAATCCACTGAATGATTTCGCGAGTTCCAAATACAAAATTGAAGAGCTCTCCATGGTCTTCAAAATCAACGGTTAGGATGGATTTTAATGCAAGGGACTGGGAGAATTTGGAGCACCAAAGTGCTGCGATCGAACTGGATTGGGGTTCGAAACCCTAGCGATTTCTGGCGCTGGAAGAGAGTGTGATGGGCCTCGGAGTGGAAGAGTCAGATCGGCGGCCGACGCGAGGGTGAAGGAGTGGGATCGAACCCTAAAAGAGAACGACGGGATTTGGTTGGGTTCGAGGGTATCTGAGTATCACGAAGGAAAGGGAGAGGTTTTACAACTAATTAAATTAATTATCTCGGTTAATGACTATTAAATTTATTCGAATTTGAAAAATTAATATCTTTTCCGTACGAGGACGGAATTGGACGATTTCAGATCCGTTGGAATCATGTGAAGAGCTCTGCAACATGGAACTAACCGGAATGGGGGCGGAGCACATTAGAAATTCAGGTAAATTCAAATGCATACTGTTCAAAAATTCAGAAATAAAACTGACGGAGTGGATCCCAATGTGAGAACTCCACACCATATTTTATTATATAGTTATTTATTTTTATAACTGCATATATGACCTGTTCCCCATTGTCCACAGACCATGGACGACTTGTTTGATTGTTTGGTTTTGTTGATTAGATTATTTGGTTGAATTTGGTGGTTTGGGAGAAATGAATTGATTAGAATTGTTATGTGTGTATGGCGCGAGCCAATATCAGGAGAGGGGAAATGCTAGACATTACCTGATTTTGATATCGCACCGTTATGCCGCCAAAATTTTCTAAAATATGTTAGAACAATAAAAATATCATTTTTATTGTATAAATGAACCGAATAGAATATTCATATGTTAAAGAAAATATTTTATCATTAAAAATATAATTTTTAATGTTGATATGAATAAAATAAATATTCATTTACAAATCAGACGATTTGTTTATGAACACCCATTTTACTGATATGGATTGGGATGATATATTTTACACATCGCCCAACAGCACAAATAATATTCAGTATTTGTTGGTTGAAACCCCACACGGGTGTTGGGATGATGTTTGGCCTACACTAATCCCAGTTGTTTGGTTGTATGTCGATCGATTGGTTGACAGACTGTTGTATGCATGAATTATTTATATTTAATGCTTATGCCGTGTAGAATGCACTCTGGATGATGGTTGATTGTTTATCGTTGTTGTTGTATACATGTATTGTATTAAATCCATATAATCAACATTATGTGGTAATTGACTGTGTCTGGTTCTAGTTCTGAAAGAACGAATATTTTAAAATAACGAATATTTTAAAATAATATTCCAAAAAGGATCAAAATCTGATATTGATGTCCGATTTGGGATGGACATGAATATATATAAATATATAAAGCCGTGTTGATTGATTTAACGCCATTTTGACGTGAACGATGTTATATCGATTTTATTCATTTCTATAATTGATATCGAAAAGGAATTGATTTCAATGTATAATGTTTTGAAAATACTATCATTTAGATATCGATGATAAGGAATATTCAATTTTGATTTGAAATTGAATATGAAGTTGAAATTGTTTTGAAAACGAATATAAAACAATTTATAAAGTACGTTTTAAATGGGAATCAACGAAATATATATATATTATATATAATATAATAGCTGAATAGAATGAGCTGCGCCGTGGCAGTTCGCGAATTTCGACCATTGACTTCGAATGGACATCACGGGAGATCCGACCGTCGGATTCTACTAAAACTGGAACCTTGGGTTCGTATCGAAAAGAGCTTTCTAACGAATATTAGAGATTTGAAATCCAATTGTTGGATTTAGAATTATGTCCAAATCAAATTTGGAAAAGGTCAATGTAAGTGCAGTTCGATGGCCGTTTATGGAAATCGACTGTACGGGCCTTGATAATTTTTTTTTTAATAATTTGTGTAAAATCATAATAAATGATTTGGAAAGAACTGGGATGAAAAACTCCTTATTTGAAAAGATAAAAATATGTTTTTATAGAAATGAACTAGTTATGAACTAGAATTATAATCCAATATTTTTAAATAAATAAATTGGATTTGAAATGGTTTTAAAAATAACCAGTATTTCCAATTTATAAATTGGAATGGATTTGAATCGAAATTGTCTTCGGAATATTTTGATGTTGGATTTCATGATTATACAGATATTGTTATGGAAATTTGAAAGATATATTTATATCGTTATTTCCAATACGATATTTGTTGGTTGTAGTATTTGATATTGAATATAAGCCGATATATTTTCTATTCAGAGTCTTGTATTTAATATCAAATGGGATTTTGGGTTTGTCGTGAACGATGTCTTCAGTAACACTTTTCTTGAACCCCGTGTAAAGAGAATAAATCTTTTAATTAAGATTGTTAGAGTTCTCAGTTATATTTAATAATTGGAATAAAATGGAATGTGAATTGTGTTTATCGTGAGTTGTGTTCTAACGACATTCGTTCTTTAACTCGATTTACAATGAAATGTGATTTCGAATTTATAAATCTTTTGTTAAGGTTTAAAGGAAATTTTCCAAAGTTAAGTTTTCAAATTTAATAAAATAAATTGGAACGGAATGGAATTCGATTTGGTAATAATCGAAGTGGACTTCTATGGAGGAAGACTGTTACTATATATGGAATTTAAGAGGCTTTGCCGTTATTCCATTTATAGTATCGGTTGGATATGGAAGTTCATATCGATTATATATATTGATCTATTTTCCGTGAAGATTCCATTGTTAATGGAATGTGATTTTGGGTTTACCGTGAGCTGTGTTTTAAATGACATTAGTTCTTTAACCCAGTTAAAGATAAGATTTATTTCTTAACTTTGAATAATCATTAAGTAATGATTTTTGGAAATTAAATCTGAAATAGAGTTTTAATGAATCTTTAAATAGATTGAAAGGTGAATCTGATAACTAAGTTTATCAAATTCGAAAAATGATCGAAAATGCAGTACCACTAATTTTTCTCCAGGCGATAGTTAAATCTTTTATTAGATTTGAACGTGAAATGGTAATTGAATTTACCGATAACACCATGGTGTTAGATATGAAGTATTACCAGTTTTGCTTCATGGGATGAATAGGTTGGGATTGGGAAATTAAACAATTGATTACTTCGGTAAGGTGCACTAATCCCGACTAGTTTGGAAAACCTTAAATTGGTTTGAATTGATATCCAAAGGAAAATTAAAAAATGAATTTAAAGAATTTATCTTTGATAAAATTAATGGGAACCTTTCCCAAAGTATAAGAATATTTGAATAAAGGAATATTCTGGATTGGAATGAGGCATATGTTGTGTTTTTACAGCACTTGTTTATTATATACCCGAGTTATTCAGAAAGACCGGGTTTATCCCATTCTGAATAACTGATTCGACGATATGTCGAGGATGAAGATGGTGGTTGAAGACCGGAGGTCTTCACATCGTTTGGATGATTACTGATGTCTTGATTGTGCTGTACATCCAAGATGAGGTAATAAGTGGTGATCATTCCAGACGGACTTGGAGATCGACCGGATAGGCGAGGGCCCCTCTCCTGTATTGGACATAGAGGACGAGGAATAAGGTGCCTCCGGTTTCGTTCAGACCCAGAACGAACTTGTAAATGGATGTGTGTCTGACATCATATTTCATTCTATGTGATTGATAAACATGGGTTGCATAGTGTGAATTACCTGTGTGGCATGCTGAGATACAAACGATCAAGGCTCCTGTTGAAAAGCAAAGTCTTGTGGTTGATGATCAAAGAACGACTTTAATATAACATAGCTTTGTGTAGTGTTAATTCGCAAGCCTCACACCCTGGTGTGAACCAGAAATGGGAGAGGACATTAGGGAGGGCATGCGTTTCCTTCTAGCTAGGAGTGGTGTCTGTGTTTTGCACGCCCAGTTGTTTTACTTATGTGGATGATTGTAACACCCCATAATATTAAATATTAAAATTAACAAATCTAAGAACACTTAATTTTTAGAAGAAGAATTAAGAGAAACGGGTTGCACCATTGCGTTCGTCTCGGAATTCTACTTGAGATAGAGTCCGAGTTTGCGTAAATTGGACACCGTATGAAGAAGTTATTAAGGTTTGAAGTTTGTATACGCGCGGGGAGAATATATATATATATACATATATATATACATATATATATATATATAGGGTTTAGTACTTCAGAAATAGGTCCAGAAAGTAAAAAATGGGTTCGAAATTCAAAATCAGCCAAAATAGGCTGGGCGGGGAAATTCCCGCCAGAGGGTGTCGACCCCCTTAAGGGGAGTCGACATAGGTGTCGACCCCCCTTAGGGGTGTCGACATAGGTGTCGACCCCCTATAGGGGTGTCCCCCCCCGATCTGGGCGAAATATCTCGTTTTGTACCTAGTAGACGTGGCAGTGACGATTTTATGGGTCTTAGGGCTACGTGGCGACTTCTGATTGGCCTGCTGTCTCATTCTCTTGGGCTGGATGGTTTGGATGGACCCTAGGTTGATTTAAAGGCTCTTAATAATCCTTGACATCTATATATACACTCATACAGCACTAATTCTATTGCTCTAAAGCTATGACGCCATCATGTTGTTCATCTTCAATCTAGCCTAGCCACCTCCTTCTTCTCCTTAAACTAGAAATCAAGTTAGAGAACTCCAAATCAAAGAAGAGGTTTTCTTCTACAATCAACTTTGAAGATTAAACAACATCAAATTAGAGTTTCTGCAACAACAACGATTCATATATCTTTTCTTAATCCTAGCAAGGTAAGTTCATGTTATTTGCAGATTTGAACACCTGGTAGTAATCTTGACATGTAATAAAATGAATCAAGTCTATGCCTGATTGTAAGATAATCAAGTCTATTGAATCCATAATTTTACATACCTAAGAAGTTATTATATCGATTCAATCATGCCTATCTTTGTTGTACATCAGGCATATAATCCTTTTTGGTTCATGATGTTATTCTTATGCCTGCGATAATGATTGCATCAGTTTATTCAAGAATCTATCTTTGTTGGATCTAAATTTCCTGTATTAGGTCTGTTGTTGCATGCCTATTTTTATGCCTATTCTTATTTTATGCTCCTTCTCTCTCTTCCCCTATTTCCTTTTTCTTTGATGAACCTAGATTACCTTCGAACCTGGGCTGAAATCGCAAAATACGAACGGTTGGAATATGGGGAATATTTGGGTATAACCTATTTTGGGTAAATATTGGACATAACATATTTAGTGAAATAATTGGACATAACTTGTAATTGATATTGGGTATTTTTTATCATTTTTACTACAAGTTTGGGGTTAATTGGCATGTAAACCAAGTTTTGGGCGTAAATAGTTAACTGTAATATTAAATATAGATTGGGCATAACTATTGGTTGGGATGCCAAACATAATATATATTGCGATTTTGGAGCATGACTATTATTGTAAATTTGGTAAGATTGGGTGTAGCCTATTTTGATTAATACCTTGTAATTGAATTTGTGGGGCATAACTTGCAATTGGCTTTGCTAGGCATAACTTGAGAATTGGAAATGATTAGTTTTGTGAATTTGGATAATTAGCATATAAAATCTAGACTTGGACATGTACGGTAAATATGTAAATTTGCTAAAAGTCGAACATGCCTAACCCGAGGTTAGATTGAGTTGCGGTGTAAAACTGCCCGGAACCGCCCGACACATCCAATAACCGCAACAACACAGATCTAATGTGAGAGGTTAGCGCATTTAGCCCAAAACCCGATGTTAGAATGAGTTTGCAATAGAAGTCTGCCCGGAACCGCTCGGCACATCCAGCAACCGCAAACAACAGTTCTAATGTGAGAGGTTAAGGCATTAATGAATGAATTAATGCTAATAAACAAGACATGATGAATGAGTAGGGTTAAGTTAACAAGAAACACTTAACCAATATAACAGGAGGAATTAGTAGGGTTAAGTTAATAAGAAACACTTAACCAATATAACATGATGAATGAGTGGGGTTAAGTTAGTAGGTAACACTTAACCAATATTACATGATGTATGGTAGGGTTAAGTTAACACAAGAAGGCAACACTTAACCAATATAACATGATGTGTGGTAGGGTTAAGTAACACAAGAAGGCAACACTTAACCAATGTAACATGACAAGTAGGTGGGTTAAGTTAACTCGATTGGATTGATGACACTTAACCAATAAAACATGATGAATGGGTGGGTTAAGTTAACTTGAATTGATTGATGACACTTAATCAATATTACAAAGTGGATAGGGTTAAGGCAAGCTTATCAATAATACATATGGACCTAATAAGGGAAAGGGTTGAGTAAATTTTGGGTAAGTGGGCAATATTAGTATATATGGGCCAACAAACTTAACTGTTATATAAAACGTGTGTGAATCAGTGGGAAGGTTAAGTAACATATGAATAGGCAACACTTAACCAGTACAACTTGTTAACTAAGCAAATGGGTGGGGTTAAGTAAATTGGAAAACACTTAACCACTATAACTTGTTGATTAAGAAACCCTAGTAACGGGGACCCATTTCAGCAGTAACCCATGTAGATGTATCATTGTACCCTGAACTAGGCAGGGTGGGGAACGATTACTGGGCTGATTATAAGCGGTAAAAATAGCGGCGGGTGGTGCATCAGTGTAGGTCTTGACGGAGTACGGGTGTGCACGTGCTCCGAAGCGGGAAAAGCAGGCACTGGATATCAGTAGTATACACTATACATCTTGATTTGTGTCAAGTTGCCACCATAGGAATTGATACACCCCGTGGTGGGACCAGCACAGGTATTTACAATCAAGCGGGGCCGAATGACACATGTAATGAATACATACGAGTTAGGGAGCCAATCGGTTAAGGTAGTAAGGATACATCTATCATCTTCATGGAAATTAGGATGATTGAGGTAAGATCCTCATGCTAGATGTACACCTGAAGGCTACCACAATTGCGGGGTTAGGATCACCTTATTATATGACACTGGATACTAGTTGGGACACTAGTAGGGGATACGGATCCTTTTTCACAGTATACTAGTTGGGACACTAGTAGGGAATACGAATAATGCTTGTTGGGTGGTGCAGATAAAATAGGAAATCAGGGAAAGAATCAAAGCGCAATTCAGTGTATCTTTCCTTGTCATATTGAACGGTGTAGTGTAGGAAATATCTTGATAATTAGAAGCGCAACCATCATATCATATTCATTTTGTGTACCTTGTCATATCTATCGCTCATCAATTGTTGTTTTGCTATGCTTATTATCATGGTTATGTCTTGTATCCAGTTTATTCATATCATGATGCTTTTACCTATTTACATGCTGAAAGTCACTGGACTTACCAGACTTATGTTTGACCTAGTTTGTTTTTGCCTCTTTTCTTCCGGTTCCCCCCAGGTTCACAGGAAGGGACTTAGCTCAGTTTTCTTTCCAAGCTCGAAGATAGTCGATGTATAGCTCTGAACTCTCTTTTCCACTGCTACGGCTGGCTCATGCTTTATTGGGGAATATCATTGTCACTTTATGCTTCTTTATTTTGTTAAACAAAACAGATGCTTTGTTGTAATAGAAGTTGGAAAACAATCTTTGTACAAGCTGTTTACCATGCTGCTGCTTATCAATAAAAGTAAATTTTAATTTATTTTCTGCTGTATAGATTTTTGTCTGTTTTGTAATTTATATGTTCTATACACTTATGATGCTCCACTGAAGTTAATGCATTCCCTTTGTGAGTGACCTTAACGGAGGTGGGGTGTTACACGTGGTATCAGAGCTGAAGGTTACTAGAACAAATAAAAAGGATTTTGAAAACCGTTTTCAAAAGTATTTTTATAAAGAGATATTTACAAAAACATGTTTAAAAGAAGCGTTTTTCAAGAGAAAAGTATTGTTTTTGAGAGGCATATTCCCCAAAGCCATATGCACTATCTTTCGGTTCTCTATTTGAATCTCTTCTTCCTTTCTTTTCGCCATAGTCTCGTAGGCATACGACATGTCGAGGGCGAAGTAGTGCCCAACCTCCATCTATAGCCGCAGTAGCTTCACCTGCGGCTAATCTTCTTTCATGCTTTGTAGATTGCCGTGCGGTGGAGGTAGTTTCAAGAAAATTGTCAACAAGCCACACAAGGATGGTAAGGATGAGTAAGGGAGTTTGGGCTAAGGAGCACAAGCCCAAGGATAAGAAGCTTGTTGATATGGCTTAATCCACGCAGAAGGAGAAAGGTGAAAAGAAAGAGGCCAGTGGAATAATTACAAACAAGGGATTGGTATATAAGAAGGGTGGAAGAAATAATAGATCCCGCGACAAGAGGAAGTGTCTTTTCTGTGGTATAGCGGGTCATTTAATTGTAGGAAGAACAAGACAGGTGGTTGTTTTCAGTATGGTGAAGCATGGCATCTTATCAAGGATTGCCCGAAGGATAAGGGCAAGGGCAGAGGACAGGACCTACTTCTGGAGGACAGGTTCATGCTCTCATGGCACCAGGACAGGAGAGAGATAGAAACGTTTTTGTTGAAAGTTTAATCTTCCTTTTTTGAACTTTGTCTGACTTTATCTCTTCACATTCTTTTCTATCTGCTTCCATAGTTGAGTCTCTGCACCTTAGTATTAGCAGGGTAAAGGATCCCATTGTTGTCTCAAATCCAATTAGTGGTTTGGCTCATTTATCTTTGGTTTGAAAGGATTTGAGAATAGCTATATTAAGTATTGAGTTTACTGTTTCATGGGATATGGATTGATTCTAGGCTTGGATTAGTTAGCTAGTAATTGTGAAAGGAGGGTAGTTAGACTTTTTACTTGCCTTGGGAATACCCTCGAGATTTCGTACGATCCTAAGGGATCAGTTTGGCTTAGCTACCTAGAATCACTTGATGCATCTATCGATGATTTGCGATCCGTTAGAGTAGTCCATGAGTACGCAGATGTTTTTGATTAGGCTAGGGGTTTGTCCCCTAAAACGCGAGATAGACTTCCGCATATATCTAGTTGACAATGCAAAACCAGTTGCATTACCTGTACAACACATGACTCTAAGGGAAAGGAAGGGCTCAGTAAACAACCGAAAGGGTTACTTGAGAAGGGGTTCATAAGACGAAGTACTTCTAAATGGGGTGCTCTAGTTTTTTCCGCTACAAAGGCGGAAGGTTCACTTCGCTTGTGCATATATGATATTTAGGTTTTCTCTAAAAGTGAGGAAGAACATGCTTTGCATCCAAGGGGAGTCTCGGATACCCTCCAAGCACATCAGCTTAAGGCTAGGTTCTCCAAATATCATTTTTGGAGCGAAGAAGTAAGGTTTCTAGGACATGTGATATCCAAGGAAGGGATAACAATAGATCCCACAAAAGTAGCTATGGTGCAAGATTTAAAGGTCCCAATGAATGCAACGGGAGTAAGAAGTTTTCTTGGTTTAGCGGGCTGGTATAGGAAGTTAATTAAGGACTTTGCGAAGGTATCATCCCCACTTACTAGATTAACGAAGAAGAATCTAACCTTTTCTGGGGATATTGATTGTGATGTCGCTTTCCAATGATTGAAGAGGGCTCTTACAACGGCCCCAGTTTTGACTTTTACCTTACGGTTGTAAAAGGTTCACGGTATATGCGGATGCATGCGACATGGGACTAGGCGCCATTTTGTGTAAGAAGGAAGGGTAAGGTCGTAGCGGACGCCTTAAGAAAAAAAAGGTTGACTTCAAGTCCTCTTTATGTGAAAAGGAAAAGTTCAGAATACATATAAACCTTTGATTTTAAAACCTTTGGTTAAGTTAGTAGTTGGCATCGCTAGGAGTAAGACCTATGTTTTGGTTCAAATAGGGACTTCACAAAGAAAAGACTCTGAAATAGTTGACGTAATGGATAAGTTAAGTAGAGAAGAGACCTCTAGTCACCTTAATAAATACACTTGGTAACATGGTTAGCATCTGTTTACTTTCAAGAGATAGTTCTTGGAGTGTTAGCATGACACAACAGAGGTTGTAGTGTCGAGCATACTAGAAGGAGAAGAGGTGGAACGAGAGGCGATAGTGAAATGAGTTCCAACTCATATTTTGGAAATAGAAATTAAGAAGCTACGCAATCGTGAAGTTAAGACAGTCAGAGCACAACGGAATGAAGCTCAAGAAGATGCGACTTTGAAGACTAGATACACGCATCATACCCTTTTGGGGGTATATCCTTGATTCCTCTTTTTTCTGTAAAGTTTATTTGCATGCTAGTTTTTTATCTTTTTAGTATATCCTCTCGGTCCTATCCTTGATCCTTAGGTAGAAACCAATGGATGTAAACATGTATTTGAAACATGTTATGATCGATGGTTGCAAGTGCTTGCTAGTGGTTGCTCGTGGGTGCATATACACACACGTTAGCTACTAAATCGGCTCAGTCACTTTCATATTGCATATGCATATATGTACTTGTATATGGATTGAAACTTGATGTGTTATCATATGGATGCTGCATTTGTATGAATGATTGTGCACTCATGTAGAAGTTATAAAGTACGATTAGGAATAATTGCATACATGATGGACTCATGACACTGACATAATTCGCATTAAGGAGGTCAACTGAATCAGTAGACTGCCTTATTTTGCATTTGGGTAAGGACATATACACACACTATGCATATTTTCATAAAAAGCATTAGAAACCTTTTTAAGGACAATGGATGCCTGTATTGAATGATTGAGTAGATGGATGTTGGATGGTAGGATACACATTCTTCTTGATTTGAAGATTTCTGGGACGAAATCCTTTAAGGAGGGGAGAATGTAACACCCCGTAATTTTAAATATTAAAATTAACAAATTTAATAACATTTAATTTTTAGAAGAAGAATTAAGGGAAATGGTTGCGCCATTGCGTTCGTCTCGGAATTTTACTTGAGATAGAGTCCGAGTTTGCGTAAATCGGACACCGTATGAAGAAGTTATTAAGGTTTGAAGTTTGTATACGCGCGGGGAGAATGTATATATATATATATATGTATATATATATATATTGGGTTCAGTACTTCAGAAATAGGTCCAGAAAGTCAAAAATGGGTTCAAAATTCAAAATCATCCAAAACAGAGTAGGCGGGAAAATTCCCGCCAGAGGGTGTCGACCCCCCTAGGGGTGTCGACATAGATGTCAACCCCCCTATAGAGGTGTCGACCCCCCCCCCCCCCCCGATCTAGACGAAATATCTCGTTTTGTACCTGGCAGACGTGGCAATGACGACTAGGGCTACGTTGCGACTTATGATTAGCCTGTTGACTCGTTCTCTTGGGCTGGATGGTTTGGATGGACCCTAGGTTGATCTAAAGGCTCTTAATAATCCTAGACATCTATATATACACTCATAACCCAACCCTAATTCTATTGCTCCAAAACTATGATGCCGTCATGCTGTTCATCTTCAATCTAGCCTAGCCACCTCCTTCTTCTCCTTAAACTAGAAATCAAGTTAGAGAACTCCAAATCAAAGGAGAGGTTTCTTCTGCAATCAACTTTGAAGATTAATCAACATCAAATTAGAGTTTCTGCAATAACAACAATTCATATATCTTTTCTTAATCCTAGCAAGGTAAGTTCATGTTATTTTCAGATTTGAACGCCTAAATGTAATCTTGACATGTAATAAAATGAATCAAGTCTATCCTGATTGTAAGATAATCTTTTCAGATTTATCTCTATCCTTCTATTGAATCCATAATTTTACATGCCTAAGAAGTTATTATATCGATTCAATCATGCCTATCTTTGTTGTACATTAGGCATATAATCCTTTTTGGTTCATGATGTTATTCTTATGCTTGCGATAATGATTGTATCGGTTTATTTAAGAATCTATCTTTGTCGGATCTAAATTTCCTATATTAGGTCTGTTGTTGCATGACTATTTTTATGCCTATTCTTATTTTATGCTCGTTCTCTCTCTTCCCCTATTTCCTTTTTCTTTGATGAACCTAGGTTACCTTCGAACCTAGGCTAAAATCGCGAAATACGAACGGTTGGAATGCGGGGAATATTTGGGTATAACCTATTTTGGGTAAATATTTGACATAACATATTTAGTGAAACAATTTGGCATAACTTGTAATTAATATTGGGCATTTTTATCATTTTAACTGCAAGTTTGGGGTTAATTGGCATGTAAACCAAGTTTTGGGCGTAAACTGTAAACTGGAATATTAAATCTAGATTGGGCATAACTATTGGTTGGGACGCCAAATATAATATATATTGTGATTTTGGAGCATGACTACTATTGTAAATTTGGGAAGATAGGGTGTAGCCTATTTTGATTAATAACTTGTTATTGAATTTGTGGGGCATACTTGCAATTGGCTTTGCTATGCATAATTTGAGAAATGGAAAATGATTAGTTTTGTGAATTTGGGATAATTAGCATATAAAATTTAGACTTGGACATGTACGGTAAATATGTAAATTTGTTAAAAGTCAAACATGTCTAACCCGAGGTTAGATTGAGTTGCGGTGTAAAACTGCCCGGAACCGCCCGGCACATCCAGTAACCGCAACAACGCAGATCTAATGTGAGAGGTTAGCGCATTTTGCCCAAAACCCGAGGTTAGAATGAGCTTGCGGTAGAAGTCTGCCCGGAACCGCCCGGCACATCCAGTAACCACAAACAACAGTTCTAATGTAAGAGGTTAAGGAATTAATGAATGAATCAATGCTAATAAACAAGACATGATGAATGAGATGGGTTAAGTTAATAAGAAACACTTAACCAATATAACAGGAGGAATTAGTAGGGTTAAGTTAATAAGAAACACTTAACTAATATAACATGATGAATGAGTGGGGTTAAGTTAATGGGTAACACTTGACCAATATAACATGATGTGTGGTAGGGTTAAGTTAACACAAGAAGGCAATACTTAACCAATATAACATGATGTGTGGTAGGGTTAAGTAACACAAGAAGGCAACACTTAACCAATGTAACATGACAAGTGGATGGGTTAAGTTAACTCGACTGGATTGATGACACTTAACCAATACAACATGATGAATGGGTGGGTTAAGTTAACTTGAATTGATTGATGACACTTAACCAATATTATAAAGTGGACAGGGTTAAGGCAAGCTTAACCAATAATACATATGGACTTGATAAGGGGAAGGGTTAAGTAAGTCTTGGGTAACTGGGCAATATTAGTATATATAGGCCCGCAAACTTAACAATTATATAAAACATGTGTGAATCAGTGGGAAGGTTAAGTAACATATGAATAGGAAACACTTAACCAGTACAACATGTTAATTAAGCAAATAGTTGGGGTTAAGTAAATTGGGAACACTTAACCATTATAACATGTTGATTAGGAAACCCTAGTAACGGGGACCCGTTTCAGCAGTAACCTACATAGATGTATCATGTTACCCTGAATTAGGCAGGGTGAGGCACGATTATTGGGCTGATTATAAGCGGTCAAAATAGCAGCGGTTGGTGAAGCAGTGCAGGTCTCGATGGAGTACGGGCGTGCACGTGCACCGGAGCGGGGAAAGAAGGCACTGGGCATCAGTAGTATACACTATGCCTCTTGATTTGTGTCGGGTTACCACCATATGGATTGATACACACCATGGTTGGAACAGCTCAGTTATCTACAATCAAGCACGGCAGAATGGCACAAGTAATGAATACATACGAGTTAGGGACCGATCGGTTAAGGTAGTAAGGATACATCTAACATCTTCATGGCAATTAGGTTGATTGAGGGAAGATCCTCATACTAGATGTACACCTGAAGGCTACCACAATTGTGGGGTTGGGATCACCTTATTATATAACACTGGATACTAGTTGGGACACTAGTAGGGGATACAGATCCTTTTTCACAGGATACTAGTTGGGACACTAGTAGGGAATACGAATCATTCTACAAAGACACTAGTTAGGATGCTTGTTAGGTGGTGCAAAGAAAATAGGAAATCAGGGAAAGAATAGTAGCGCAATTCAGTGTATCTTGCCTTGTCATATCGAACGGTGCGGTATAGGAAATATCTTAATAATTAGAAGCGCAACCATCATATCTTGTTCATCTTTTGTACCTTGTCATATCTATCGCTCATCATTTGTTGTTTTGCTATGCTTATTACCATGGTTATGTCTTGTATCCATTTTATTCATATCATGATGCTTTTACGTATCTACATGCTGAAAGTCACTAGACTTACCAGACTTATGTCTGACCTAGTTTGTTTTCGCCTCTTTTCTTCCGTTTTCCCCCCAGGTTCACAGGGAGGGACTTAGCTCAGTTTTCTTTCCAAGCTCGAAGATAGTCGATTTATAGCTCTGAACTCTCTTTTCCACTGCAATGGCTGGCTCATGCTTTATTGGGGAATATCATTGTCAATTTATGCTTCTTTATTTTGTTAAACAAGACAGATGCTTTGTTGAAATGGGTATTGGTGTTTTGGGTGTTGGAAAACAATCTTTGTGCAAGCTGCTTATCAACAAAAGTAAATTTTAATTTATTTTCCGTTGTATAGATTTTTGTCAGTTTTGTAATTTTTCTGTTCTATACACTTATGATGCTCCACTGAAGTTAATGTATTCCCTTTGTGAGTGACCTTAACGGGGGCGGGGTGTTACAATGACAGATAGCAAGGCGCCTCGAATATAATGGCACTGCGGGGCCGATGGATGATATGGTCTTTATACAGACCAGACTTACGCCCCATAGGGCGGAGAAAAGCATGTTCAAGCATTTTAATTCACCCTTTGCACTTCGGGTGGACTGGCCCTGATGATCCAAGGGTCACTCGAGCTCTAATCCTGAGGGACGGGCTAGAGCGTCTCGAAGCGGTAAGGACGATCCCTTGCCTTGGTTCACAGATGGAAATCCAACTTCCAATATGTGACATTTCGGTTTTGATTGTAGAGCCTTGTATGACGACATAGCGGGATGAGGCACTATGCAGTCTATGATTGATACATTTATATTTGAAGTAGTTTTCATACACTTTACACTATATAGTATCAAAATGATTTGTTTTAATCGTACCAAGCATGTTTGGCTATTATAAGGTAAAATTCTATCCTCCGGCTTGCGTTGCATTGTGTGATGGGACCTAAGTCTTACAATAGCTTCATTGTTCTTTATTTAGCATTGCGCTGTTTGTTTTATGCACTGGTATTCTTCAGAGGAAACCCGTTTCGTGTTATACGGCGTGGTCCCTTGATTTACCGAACTTTAAAATAAAGATTAATAATTGTTTTAGTTCTCACACCAGTCACATGACTGGTCTGTAGTTTATTGTTTTAACCTAAACTCTGGGTGCCTCTATTTTCCACACGGGCAACTAGTAGTTGGATTTTGCAGATATTATATTCACAGGATCCTGGTTTACAACCGGATCTGTACTCAGAAAGCTCTATATCCGTGTATTTCTTTCAGTTGTGTTTTGTGTTGTCTTTCCGCTGCTATGTATTTAAATGTAATTTAAATCTCTAATATTTGTCGAATGTATATTATTTATTCATACTCTGTTATATTCTTGTATTCTGATGAAATTGTTATAATAAGCAATGAAATGTTCTTCTGTTTGTGTTCCGATGTGTGTTGTTCTCAACTCAATCCGGGCTTTCCTTCACGGGGAAGTTCGGGTCGTCTCAAAAAATGTTACTGAAGACATCATTCACGACAAACCCAAAATCCCATTTGATATTAAATACAAGACTCTGAATAGGAAATATATCGGCTTATACTCAATATCAAATTCTACAACCAACAAGTATCGTATTGGAAATAACGATATAAATATATCTTTCAAATTTCCATAACAATATCTGTATAATCACGAAATCCAACATCGAAATATTCTAAAGACAATTTCGATTTAAATCCATTCCAATTTATATATTGCAAGTCCTGGTTATTTTTAAAACCATTCCAAATCCAATTTATTTATTTAAAAATAATTGGATTATAATTCTAATTCCTAACTAGTTCATTTTCAATAAAAATCTATTTTTACCTTTTCAAATATGGAATTTTTCATCCCATTTCTTTCCAAATCATATCTTATGATTTTACATTAATTACTGATATTTTTAATAATTTTATCAAGGCCCGTGCAGTCGATTTCCCTAAACGGCCATCGAAATGCACTTACAGCGACCTTTTCCAAATTTGATTTGGACATAATTGCAAATCCAACCGTTAGATTTCAAATCTCTAATATTCATTAGAAAGCTCTTTTCGATACAAACCCAATGGTTCTGGTTTTAGGAGAATCCGACGGTCGGATCTCCCGTAATGTCCATTCGAAGTCAATGGTCGAAATTCGTGAACTGCCGCGGCGCGTTCTATTCAGGCCATTATATTATATATATATAATATATATAATATATATTTCATCGATTTCCGTTTAAAACATATTTTTTAAATCGTTTTAAATTCGTTTTCAAAACGATTTCACCTTCATATTCAATTTCCAATCAAAATTGAATATTTCATATCATCGATATATAAATGATAGTATTTTCCAAACATCAGATTTTGAAATCAATTCCTTTTCAACATTCATTATAAAAATGAATAAAATCGTTATAAATATCGTTCACGTAAAAATGGCGTTAAATTAATCAACACGACTTTATATATTTAAATATATTCGTGTCCATCCCAAATTGGACATCAAAATCATATTTTGATTATTTTCTGAATATTATTTCAAAATATTCATTATTTGAAAATATTCGTTATTTTAAAATATTCGTTCGTTCTGAATTGGAATCAGACACAGTCAATTACCATATAATATTGTTTATATGGATTTCATATAACACACGTATATAACGACCATAATCAACAATCATCCATCATCCAGTGTGCATTCTACACTGTATAAGCATTAAATATAAATAATTAACGCTTACAACAGCCTGTCAACCAATCAATCGACATACCACTAAACAATTGGGATTAGTGTACGTCAAATATCGTCCCAACACCCGTGTGGGGTTTCAATCAACAAATAATGAATTTTATTTGTGCAGATGGGCGATGTGTAAAATTTATCGTCCCAATCAATATAAGTAAAATCAGTGTACAAAAACAAATCATCTGATTTGTAAATGAATATTTATTTTCATTCATATATCCAATAAAAATTATATTTTTCACGATGAATAATTTATTTCAACACATGAATATTTTATTCAGTTCATTTACACAATAAAAATGATATTTTTATTATTCAAATATTTTATTCAACACATGAATATTTATACAGTCCATTTCGCATAACAGTCAATTTTTAGAATACAATAAAATCAAACAAACAAGTCGTCCATGGTCTATGGACGACCGGGGGCAGTTCATATATGCAGTTATAAAATAAATAACTGTACAGAAATAATTTTTATGAGGAGTTTTCACATTGGTTCTTTTATTTCTGATTTTACCGTTGTTCGGATTCGAAATTGCTTGAAATTCCAACATGCTCCGTTTTGGACGCGGTCAATTTTGTTGTGAAGCTATCATCTCCACGATCACAACGGATCCTGTTTTGCATGATTTGGACCTCGTATGGAAAAGATATGATGGTATTTGTGTTAGTTACACTTCGAGATAATTAAAATATAATTAATTAAATAAATTACTTAACTAAACCTTTCCCTCCCGTTCACTTCTGCGATTACCAAACCCAAAACCATTGATGCTTATACCCCCTCGCGCATGCCTACACCATCCGCCGGACCGAAATCCACGCATGTCACGGCGTCGGCCTAGGCCACGCCCCTCACCACCAGGCGCGGTGGCCACCATGGCAGTCCCCAGTGACCTGAAACCGTGTGCGAAACCGTGCCCTTTGGGCTTGAAAATTGAACGATTCTTGCTATAAAATCTCATCTCATCTGTACATATTTGTTGCCCTCATTTTGCTTTGCAATTTTCGCTTTAAATTCATAATTTAATTCGAAGAGATAAGGGAGAAAAATCAACGAATTGATTGGAAGAATATCGGCCTTCAATTCTATCAGGGCGATGCATGATTTAAATAGGAAGAGGGATTAGGGTTGGACCCTTTTGACCTTCTATATTTTTAATTATTTTAATTTATTTAATTCCAAAATTTTCACTATCCATACGAACTCCAAATCAAATCCAACGACTGTCGCCGCTAGCTAAATACCCATATTTCGAACACAATGGAATATGTTTCGTAAGCCAGTTTTATCGTTTTGATCAATTTTCCTTTAAATTAAAATATAAATCATTATATATTTAATTTAAACGTACATGTTAATTTACCAGGGCCACATACTAACTCTAAAAATTCCAAAAAATAATTCTGGCTATGTTCTGACGATACGTTCCTAACAAAACTAATTTCGTCAAATTTGAAGACCGTTTGAAAAATGGCCATTTTCCAGTCGATTAAATTCAAACTAAAATAGACAAAACACATTTTCTTTTGCCACGCTCACATATTGATTTCAAAAATTGTGAATTTTGGAATCTATCAATAATTTGACATCCCGAATCCAACAAAAGTGGTTTCGTCAAAAACAGAGGTTGTTTGTAAAATGGCTATTTTTAAGGGCTTTATTTCCATAGCGACTAATCTGAATTTTCAACTGGACATAACTTTTTATTCCCATTATGAAATTTCAATCTTTCATATTCGTTGGAAAGATATTTTCAAATAGATTCAAATATTTTTGGTTTCACTAAAATCCGGTTTATTTTGAATCTTGTACATTCATTTGAAATTTGAAATCGAATTTTCAAACTACCGCGCCATTTCCAATTCCTATTATAATTAAAATAAATAATTATATTCTAACTTCAATTTCAATAAATTGTACATTCCAATTCTATTCAAAATAAATTTCTCGTAGTTATTATTTAAAATAAATCATTTTAAATATTCAAAATTCATTAAAATTGCTAAAATAAAAATTTTAAATTGGTTCTGATTTTCCGGGTTGTTACATACACACACACACACACACACATATATATATATATACACACACACACACACACATTTTTACCATATGATTTCATTAAATTGTAATTTCTTCATACGGACACAATTTTCAACATATTATACATGAAAATGTATTAGAATTTCGTCATGAATACAAGTAAAATATTTTCGTGGCCAAATTCCTAATGCTGCAAAATTCCATTTTAGCCCATTAATATATTATTATGTTATCATAAATTTTCATTATTTATTATTATTAATTTTTTTAGTTATATTTTTACATGGTGTTACATTCTCCCCCTTAAAATACATTTTGTCCTGAAATCTGTCTAAAGAGGCGAAAACACAACTCGGTCTAAACAACCATGTTATGCACCCAATGTTATTTTAAATACATCCATATAACATCCATGAATCATAGTGATTATCCACTGTAGACTTACTAAAGTGAGTTCAATACTAACGTGTATGTGTAATAAGTGATGCAGTATATATGCAAAATACCTTAATATGCATATAGTTTATAAATGAGTGTTTAGTGCATTTCTGTTGCAGCCATCTCCTACCATCCAATCTACCAACCACAACGCAACCAAGAATCCTAAATTTTCGAGGGAGGGTACAAAATTTAATATTTTCATGCCTTTCCTCGAATTTTTCTTCTTAATGTACTCGAACCTATCCAAATAAATATTGCAGAATCTTGAAGTCCCGTGCTTCAAAATTTCTTTGGTGGCACGGAACTCCTAAGGTTCCGTCTTTGTCCCCTTTTCTTGATTAGGCCCTACCAAAATTCGTTGTACCGTGAAGGTATTTTATCAAACATAAAACTGTTATAGGCTCCCATAATTCATAATACAATATATCTCCCTATCTTAGGGAAAACACAAAATATGTTATTCACTCATTACCCTCCATAGTTGGCCTAATCGAATTAGACTTTTTCTACAGTCTAACCATAAATTTGGTTTGAGTAGAAATTAGTCAATGGTCATCCCATCAACACTTTGGTAATTTAAGCGGCCTCGAAGTTCTTCAAAAACGCCACTAATTACCAAAAAACTTATGCTACTCCTATAAATATTACTATTTTTCCCATTAATGTTGCGGATTCTTCCTCTTATCCCCAAAGCTTTTGGCTATCTTCACTTTGTTCTCCAGTTTTCATGTGAAGTTTGATCCAAAAAGAATTTCCTAAACCAAATTTCTAGATCTAACTAATTAATATATAATATATACTAATGACCGGAATATTTTCCTATGCTTCAATTTGTTGGAAATTAAATTCCAGTGAGGTCTTTTGTTATAATTTTCATAAATGTTCCCAAACAGTTGACATGTTTAAAATTACAAGGAACGAGTGTTGTTTTATATATAATCCTCGTGCTTTAAATATAGTCTCTCTTTCTTTCTTTTTTGAATAATGAAAAAAGGGCTAACATATAAAAATTAAACAAACCAAAACACGGCCATATTCAACTAAAAAGGTTAATGCAATTCCAATGTCTCAGATTTTATGTTCTTATTCTGGAGGGTGGCATTTCATGAGGTTGAATTTCCAAAAACCGTAAGACCAATACACTTTCGCTATGTATGCTATAAATCCAATTCCATTATTAACTTCCAGATTCCATATGTAGTAAGTAGCTAGGTTATATGTACCCATGAGGTTCTTTGTAACAACCCGTATTTTTAATAACCTGTTATAACATAAATCGAGGCAGAATTTAATTCTAAAATCTGAATCAAGGGAAACGGTCTATGCCATTGCGTTCGTCTCGGAAAAATACGCGAAATAGAGTCCGAGTTTTCGAAAATCGGAGTCCGTATGACCCAGTTAAGGCCCATTGAAGTTTTCAGAAATTTCCATATTAAAAACAGATTTAAATTTTAAGTTAAAAACAAAGGTTAGGGCACAACTGGCGTCAGGCGGGAAAACTCCCGCCAAGACCCCACAAGTCGACAGGCATGTCGACAGGGGTCTAAGGGTGTCGACTGCCCTGTCGACAGCCCTGTCGACACGGGGTGGCCGGGCAGTTTTGCCTGGCGCACCATTTCTGATCTGGGCTTGGTTGTGTGGCTTGGTTCTAGAGAATTCCGAAATCTGACGGACCTAAACTAACCTAGGGTTAATCCTAGGGCTAAAAACACTTTAATCTTCTATAAATAAGACCCTAATCCTACCTTAAATCATTCATTATTCATTCTAGCAACTAAACTATGTCAAAATCCATCCTCTCATGGCCTCCACTCTCTTCATACAATTCCTAAACAAATTCCTAAGAGATTTCCATGCATACAAGTGTATTTAGGCTTGTATGATCCTCTTTAGCTTGCATTAAAGTCTTGTTTCTCTATTGTCAACATAAAGGAGGAGTCTTGATCAAGTTTGCTTGCATTTTGGGGTTTTATTTTGTTGCATAAGGGGTTTCTTACATTTGCTATACTCATTTGAGTTCGCATAAGCATTGTAAGCCCTCTTACCTTCATTTTAGAAACTCTAAAGTTAATATGTGATGAAAGTTGGGATTTATGCATGTTTAATAAGTTATGCATGCTTATGCGAGTTCACTATGCCATGTTACACATGTTTGATAAGTTATGCATGTTTATGCAAGTTCACTATGCTATGATTTGCAAGTTTAACAAGTTATGCATGTTTATGCAAGTTCACTATGCTATGATTTGCAAGTTTAACAAGTTATGCATGTTTATGCAAGTTCACTATGCCATGATTTGCAAGTTTAACAAGTTATGCATGTTTATGCAAGTTCACTATGCCATGATTTGCAAGTTTAACAAGTTATGCATGTTTATGCAAGTTCACTATGCTAAGTTATGCAAGTCCAACATGTTATGCATGTTTATTATGATATGTAAGATTCATCATGTATGTTGTGCCAAGTTCCCTCTTTCTATCCTTTATGCGTTATGACGAATATGTAAGCGATAGAATGACGTTGGGGGGGTTTGGGTAAAACTTAAAATATATGAAAATATAAGATTGGGAATTTACCTATTAAGTTAGGTCTACCCCTTGGGAATTTACCTATTAAGTTAGGTCTACCCAAGTATTTGTTAAACTTGTAATTATGTTTTGAAAATAAAGTGGACATGACACTTAGAAAACATAAATGTGGCCAACTCGAGGTTGGGTTGAGTTTGTAGCATAAACCTACCCGGAACCGACCGGCTTAACTAGTGGCTACAAGCAATAGGACCCAATGTGAGTAGTTGGTCATGTTGCACGTGAAACCCGAGGTTAGACTAAGTTGTGGTGTAAACCTAACCGGACCCGCCCGGCCTAACTAGTAACCACAACAAGGTCTAATGTGAGAGGTTGGGTGCATTAAATTAATTAATGCCTCATGATTAGGGTTAAGTCATGGCCCACTAATACTTAACCAATTTTGGGGATACGAGGGATTAAATGGGGTTAAGTGGTGAACTGTTGGTTACACTTAACTAATTTAATCCATGATTAGTGAGGGGTTAAACCACACTTAACCCTCTTAGAAAACCCTAGCAACGTGGTCTGTTCCAGCAGTAATCCCAATTTGGTATCATTCACAACCCTAGAGGCTAGGCTGGGGCGGGGCACGATTACTGGACTGATGTAAGCGACCAAAGCGACGGCTGAGTGGTACAGCGGTGCGGGTCCAGGTGGGCTACGGACGTGCACGTAGTCCGGTGTTGGACAAACTCGAGGCACGGGTACCAGTAGGTTTAGACTGTGCATTATTGCTTAGGTGTCTGGGGTTGACACCCGAGGGCTTGATACACCCGAAGGTGGACCCAGCACAGCCTGACTACAACCATATGTGGGCCGTATGGACACCAACACTTGACGTGTTAGGTTTATAGGGAGCCGATCGACTAGACCGTTGGGCTGGACCTTGTATTAAGGTCACCTCATGTTATTGGGCCAAAGTTTGGGCTGAGGGATCAATACCTGTTATGTTAGTTTGCTAGTACACTGTGGTGCAAAGCTTAATCTTCTTTATGTGATGACACCTTTATCTATTGCCAGTATGTTCATCTCAGTTTCCATCATGATGTTAACTTTATTAGTTTATAGACTGATCGTAGTAGGGCTTACCAGTCTTTTTGACTGACCTGTTTTCTTTCGCCTCTTTTCTTCCGTTCCCCCCCCCAGGTTCTCAGGGAGGGAATACAGGAGCTTAGCTTGGATCCTACCTGCTTTCTTGGATAGCTCATGTATGCTTTGGACTTGAGCTCGCTATGGTTTTTCTGCTTTGGGGATAGCTACTTATGTTTTTCTTTTCAGTTTTCAGATGATGTTGTTTATGTACTAGACTTATTTTATTTGGAAAATTGACAAGATGTTGTACTAAGACTTGATTTGAAATGGTTTGAAAATCTTCCGCTGTTATTTACTCTGCTTTACATATATATTTATGTTCTTGTTCTGCCTTGATATATCATTATGCATGCTTACCCAGTTCTAACGCCCCCCAGAAGCTAGTGCCCCCGAGAGAGCGACCCTAGCGGAGGTGGGGTGTTACAAATTTGGTATCAGAGCCTATGGTTTACAAGAAAGAACAAAAAGTTTTTAAAAGACTTTTGAAAAACTATTTTCAAAACAAGTATAAAGTATTTTCCAAAGAAAAGTCTAGTATTTTAAAAGGCTATTCCCCAAAAAGCCATTAGCGTTATCCTTCGTTCCCTTGACCTAATCTTATCTTATCTTTCGTTTCAGTATGGCTGAGAATCTTGCCATCCCGGATGGAGTAAACGTACCACTCTGGTATAGGAGACTTCTAGAAGCTAGGGCGGCAGCTGGCCCCACAAACCCTACTCCCACTCCTCCTCCTGTAGTTGAGAATCCTCCCCCTAATGTCCCTCCTCCGGTGGTTCCTGTTCCTCCTCCTCCAGTAGTTAATATTCCTCCTCCCGTTGCTAATGTTCCTCCTCCTCCTGTTGCTGAGGCTCCTCTTCCTCCTCCTCCCCCTCAGCATCCTCAGGTTGAGTTCACGAAGGTTTGTAAAGACTTCAAGGTGATGGGAGGCAAGAATTTCCTAGGCACGGAATCTTTTGTTGAAGCTAGGAATTGGCTGAAAGACACTGAGGACTTGTTTGCTATCTTTAGGATTGATGATGAGAGGAAGATCTTATTGACAGTGTGGCTTTTGAAGGACGAAGCAGCCTATTGGTGGGAGGTCACCAATGGGACGAGGCCCGTCGAGACTTGGGCCGATTTGAGGGCTAGATTTGTGGCCAAGTTTCTATCTTCTGCTGAGGCGAATTTACAGATGGAGAAGTTCATTGCATTAAAGCAAGGTGATATGTCTGTCAAGGAGTATGTGAACAAGTTTAATCAGCTGGCCCGTTTTGGTTTGGATATGGTGAACACTCCTGAGAAGAAGGCTCTTCGATTTGCTAGAGGGTTGAATGAGCCGCTGCAGGGTTTGGCGATGTCACATATTCCGCATGGGGCTACTTTTGAGAGTTTGGTCGATATGACTCTACTTCAGGGAGATGAAAAGAAAGAGGTCAAGTCGAGTGATACTCAAGCAAAGAAGACTGATTCTCAGGGTAAAGGCAATCAAGGTGGTCAAAGCAGTCAGGGGAATCAGAGCAAGAACAAGAAGGGGAACAACAACAAAGGCAAGGGAAAGTGCAATTACTGTGGTGTGCCTGGACACTTTGCTAAGGATTGTAGGAAGAAGAAAAGGAAGCTTAGTGGTGGATGTTTTTCCTGTGGTGAGACTGGACACTTCAGCAAGGAATGCCCGAAAAAGACTCAGCGTGCTGGACCTTCAGGAGGGCAAGTTCATGCTCTCAATACCGCTCCAGTTCCCGATCGAGGTAGTGTTTCTGTTGAGAACCTTGTTTATGTTTCCGATCTTCCAGTTCGTACCTTGTTTGATTCTGGTGCATCACATAGCTTTATTTCATCTGATCTTGTTGATAGTTTGCACCTTAGTACTAGCTTAGTGGATGATCCCGTTTGTGTTTCGAATCCCATTGGGGGTTCTGCTCATCTATCTATGATATGTGAGGATCTGAGGATCTCTATACTCAGTGTAGAGTTCTTGTGTAGTGCGTATGTTCTTGGTTTCAGGGGATACGGATTGATTTTGGGCATGGATTGGCTGTCTAGACATGGAGCCATTCTTGATTGTGAGCATAGGGTTGTGAGGCTTGTGACTTGCCTTGGCAACACCTTAGAGATTTCATGCAATCCGAAGGATCCCGTCATGTTGTGCTATCTTGAATCTCTCGACTCGTCAGAGGAAACCCTTCAGTCTGTAAGGGTGGTCCGAGATTATCCAGATGTTTTTGAAGAAGTTAAGGGGTTGCCCCCTAAACGAGAGATTGATTTTCGCATTTATCTGGTGGATAATGCTAAGCCTGTTTCTTTGCCCGTTCGGCACATGGCTCCGCGTGAGAGACGGGAGCTCAGCAAGCAAGTAAAGGAGTTGCTTGAGAAGAACTTCATCAGACGAAGTATATCCGAATGGGGAGCGCCTGTGGTGTTTGCTACTAAGGCAGATGGTTCTCTTCGACTTTGTGTGGACTATAGAGAGTTGAATAAGCTGACTAAGAAGAACAGACACCCATTACCGAGGATTGATGATCTTTTTGACCAGCTTGTCGGTGCTTCTGTTTTCTCTTAGCTTGATCTTGCTACTGGATTCCATCAGCTCAGAGTGGCTGAAGATAGTATAGACAAGACTGCATTCAGAACTCCAGATGGATTCTTTGAATGGCTTGTTATGCCGTTCGGTTTGACGAATGCACCCGCGTATTTCGTGGACTTGATGAGTAGGGTGTTTCGAGAGTTCTTGAACAAGTTTGTCGTGGTCTTTGTAGATGATATTCTGATCTTCTCTAAGGATGAAGAAGAGCACGCGAGGCATCTTGTAGAGGTGATGGATACGCTTAGAGCGCATCAGTTAAAGGCCAAGTTCTCCAAGTGTCACTTTTGGAGAAGGGAAGTTCGGTTCCTTGGGCATATAATATCTAAGCAAGGCTTGGCGGTGGATCCCGCTAAAGTAGTTGCTGTGCAGGATTGGAAGACTCCAAGGAATGCAACCGAAGTGAGAAGTTTTCTAGGTCTTGCAGGTTTTTACCGGAAGTTCATCAAGGACTTCGCGAAGGTATCCGCTCCTCTTACTAAGTTGACGAAGAAGAACTTAGTTTTTGCTTGGGATATGGACTGTGAGCTTGCTTTTCAGAGACTCAAGAGAGCCCTTACCTCAGCACCAGTTCTAGCTTTACCCGATGGTGGTAAGATGTTTACCGTGTACACTGATGCTTGTGGCACGGGATTGGGCGCCGTTCTGATGCAAGAAGGCAGAGTTATATGTTTTGGTGGTAGGCAACTTAAGGTGCATGAGAAGAATTATCCCACTCATGATCTAGAGCTGGCAGCGATAGTATATGCACTCAAGGCTTGGCGTCATTATCTTCTGGGAGAGAGATTTGAGCTGTATACTGATCATAAGTCTTTGAAGTATCTCTTTTCGCAGAAGGATCTGAACTTGAGGCAGCAAAGGTGGATGGAATTCTTGGCGTCCTACGATTTTGATATAGCCTATACCCTTGGCAAGGGGAATGTTGTGGCGGATGCGTTGAGTAGAAAAAGGTTGACACTAAGTCCTCTATTCGTTGAGATGAAGAATTTAGAGTTCTTGGCAACCTTTGATTTCTCTCTGGCAGTTGAGTCGATGACCGGTTGTGACGAACAAGGAATTTCGCTCGGTCCGAACCGGTCGCTAAACCGACACAGACCGTTCGAAACGCCCTATCATTGAGAACAGGACAAAACAGAACGCATACAGAAGAACATTTCATTGTTTATTACAACAATGCATCAGAATACAAGAATATACAGAGTATAAATGAATATTAGATTCCATTATTTTTGGTTTCACTAAAATCCGGATTGTTTTGCACCCGGTACATTCAATTGAAGTTTGAAATCGAATTATCGAACTACCGCGCCTTTTCAATTCTATTTATAATTATATATAAATATTTATATTCTAACGACGACGTATATAATATATACGTCGAATTCTATTTAAATTAAGTTCTCGTCGATATTATTTAAAATAATCTATTTTAAATATTCAAAATTCGCTAAAATTGCCAAAATAAAAATTTCAAACTGGCTCGCATTTTACGGGTTGTTACAATCTCCCCCACTTAAAACTTTTCGTCCCCGAAAAGGAACAAAGTCGAAAGTGGTTTGATTATTCAACTCTACGTTCGATCTGGCTTCCATTCTCCAACTTTTCAGTTTCTGAGAATTTTCAAAACTTCAAAAATTTGGCTAACACCCTAAATTTTTGAAAAATTTCGCCATAACCTCCCCTGCACCGGGAGCATCGGGGAATTTCAAATAGCTTCCCCGGTCCTTCAGATCTCAAAAAGAAAAAGAAAAAGCCAAGCGGCTAGCCAATAGGCTCACAAAATCATCATCACCCAAACAAAACATGAAATTATGTAGTAAACATGTACCTATTTGTCGGGCAAACAAATTTTATTCTCTGCTCTAGCCTCCTTGCTATGACCTGTTCAATGATATATATGTATATGCAAGCAAATGCAACCAATTTTCAATATAATTCAATATGTGATTCAGTTAGGCTAAATGGCTAAAAATTAGCAAACAAATAAACAAACAACACAAACATCAATCAATTAGTGAATTAGAGTTTCAATTTCATAATTTTGATACATATACAGAAAATCATGTTTTGATGCCAAATCACAACAATGTGTTCTAACTATATATAAGTTTTGGTTCTCACACCAGTCTAATGGAAATATATCGATATCACACCTTCGTTACTCGAACATGAATACTAATGACGACTAGTCAATCATCAGAATCATCTTCGGGCCACTAGAGTATGATTCTATATCTATCCAGTATATTAAAACTTCGAATACACGCGGATCAGACGTATACGCAAAATCTATATATACTGGATTGTCCAAATTCATTAAAATAAATAATCAAATACGAATAGTTGATTTAAATTTCCAAAACAAAAGTTGTTTTCATTTTAAAAATATACTCTTCACACTCGTTCTAGGATACTACTGATCCTATCTCTAACGAGTCATTCCCATTGGATATTACTAATCCAATATCTGATGAATTCTTTCGTATGGTTCTAATGTGCCTTGTTCTCTGCTTTGTAAACCAAAGCTCTGATACCAAATGTGACGAACAAGGAATTTCGCTCAGTCCGAACCGGTCGCTAAACCGACACAGACCGTTCGAAACGCCCTATCATTGAGAACAGGACAAAACAGAACGCATACAGAAGAACATTTCATTGTTTATTACAACAATGCATCAGAATACAAGAATATACAGAGTATAAATGAATATTAGATTCCATTATTTTTGGTTTCACTAAAATCCGGATTGTTTTGCACCCGGTACATTCAATTGAAGTTTGAAATCGAATTATCGAACTACCGCGCCTTTTCAATTCTATTTATAATTATATATAAATATTTATATTCTAACGACGACGTATATAATATATACGTCGAATTCTATTTAAATTAAATTCTCGTCGATATTATTTAAAATAATCTATTTTAAATATTCAAAATTCGCTAAAATTGCCAAAATAAAAATTTCAAACTGGCTCGCATTTTACGGGTTGTTACCTCTTTAGCATCTCTTGAGCTCAGGCCTACCCTTCTGGATCAAGTTGGGGCTTCGCAGAAGGAAGACCCTCAGATAATTGAGATTAGGGATAAGCTGATTCGAGGGGAGACATCTAGTCACCTTGCTCGATATTCTATAGATGATAAGGGTTGGCTGAGGAGAGACGGAAGGCTTTGTGTTCCGATGGTGGAAGACTTGGTGAGGAAAGTTCTTGAGGAAGCACATCGCTCCAAGTTGACTATACATCCGGGTGGAGATAAGATGTATAAGGATATGAAGCGCATTTTCTTCTGGCCTGGAATGAAGAAGGATGTGGCAGAGTTCGTCTCTAGATGTGTTTTTTGTCAGAGAGTAAAAGCCGAGTCGAAGAAGCCCGGTGGGCTATTGCATCCTCTAGAGGTCCCGCTATGGAAGTGGGAGAGTATTTCTATGGACTTTGTTGACGGGTTGCCAAGGTCAAGAAAAGGGAATACAAGCATATGGGTCATTGTGGACAGGCTTACGAAGAGTGCTCATTTCATTCCGGTGAAGAGCAAAAGGACCGCATCTGGACTAGCATCAGTATATCTTCGTGAGATAGTACGACTACATGGAGTCCCTTCTAGCATAGTCAGTGACCGAGACCCCATCTTTACTAGTCAGTTCTGGAACAGTTTGCAGGAAGCTATGGGCACGAGGTTGAACCTGAGTACAGCTTATCACCCACAAACGGACGGTCAGACAGAAAGGGTAAATAGGGTACTTGAGGACTTGTTGAGGCTTTGCATTCTGGATTTTGGTGGTACTTGGGAAGACCATCTTCCTCTTGTGGAATTTGCTTATAATAACAGTTATCAGGCGAGCATTGGGATGGCACCATTTGAGGCTTTATATGGGAGACCGTGCAAGTCACCTACATGTTGGTGGGAGACTACAGATAAGCTTATACTTGGACCTGACATGATTAGAGATACATCCGAGAAGGTCGAGTTGATTAGAAGACGGATAAAGGCGGCCCAAGACAGACAGAAATCTTATGCTGATAGGCGAAGGACTGATTTGGAGTTTGATGTTGGGGATATGGTTTTCGTGAAGGTTTCTCCTTTGCGGAATGTGGTTCGGTTTGGAGCAGTAGGAAAGTTAGCACCAAGGTTTGTTGGACCGTTTCCAGTTGTAGAGAGGATCGGGCAGATGGCCTATAGAGTGGAATTGCCCAAGAAGCTAGCTGGAGTGCATAATGTTTTTCATGTTTCGCATCTCCGGAAGTGTTTGCATAAGTCAGCAGAGGTGGTTGAGCCAAGTGTTCTAGAAGATGTGGAAGTAGAGAAAGAAGCTACCTTGAGGAGAGCTCCGATTCGTATCTTGGGGACAGAGATCAAGAAGCTAAGGAATCGTGAGGTCAAGTTGGTGAAGGTTCAATGGGGTGAAGCCGAGGAAGACGCAACTTGGGAAACTGAAGAGAAGATGCGTAGGCTTTATCCATTCCTTTTTGAGGGTACACTCTCAATCTCTTTATCTTTCCATGTCTATCTAGTTTATCTAGTTCATCGTGTCTATCTTATCATGAGAACCTTAGGTAGAATCCTTTGGATGAAACATGTGTTTGAGACATGTTATGTTTGATGGTTGCAAGTGGTTGCAAGTGTTTGCAAGTGGTTACTCGTGGATGCATGATACACATTAGGCACTAGATCGGCTCACACACTCCTCATATTGCATGTGCATGAGTGTTTATGCTTATTCTTGGATGAAATTTGTATTCTATCACATGGATGTTGCATATGGATGTATGATTGAGCACGCATGTAGATATTATACATTATGTTAGGGATTTGCATACATATGGATACATTTCACTAACATATTTTGCATTGATCTTTGCATTAGATAGGTACATATACACACACTTATGCATATGTTCATCCAGCATTTAGAATCTTGTAAGGAAAATGATTGCTCGTGGATGATGCTTTGAGTAGATGGGTGATTGGATGGTAGGATACGTTCTTCCTAACTTGAAGATTTCGGGGACGAAATCCTTTAAGGAGGGGAGAATGTAACAACCCGTATTTTTAATAACCTGTTATAACATAAATCGAGGCAGAATTTAATTCAAAAATCTGAATCAAGGGAAACGGGCTATGCCATTGCGTTCGTCTCGGAAAAATACGCGAAATAGAGTCCGAGTTTTCGAAAATCGGAGTCCGTATGACCCAGTTAAGGCCCATTGAAGTTTTCAGAAATTTCCATATTAAAAACAGATTTAAATTTTAAGTTAAAAACAAAGGTTAGGGCACAACTGGCGTCAGGCGGGAAAACTCCCGCCAAGACCCCACAAGTCGACAGGCATGTCGATAGGGGTCTAAGGGTGTCGACTGCCCTGTCGACAGCCCTGTCGACACGGGGTGGCCGGGCAGTTTTGCCTGGCGCACCATTTCTGATCTGGGCTTGGTTGTGTGGCTTGGTTCTAGAGAATTCCGAAATCTGACGGACCTAAACTAACCTTGGGTTAATCCTAGGGCTAAAAACACTTTAATCTTCTATAAATAAGACCCTAATCCTACCCTAAATCATTCATTATTCATTCTAGCAACTAAACTATGTCAAAATCCATCCTCTCATGGCCTCCACTCTCTTCATACAATTCCTAAACAAATTCCTAAGAGATTTCCATGCATACAAGTGTATTTAGGCTTGTATGATCCTCTTTAGCTTGCATTAAAGTCTTGTTTCTCTATTGTCAACATAAAGGAGGAGTCTTGATCAAGTTTGCTTGCATTTTGGGGTTTTATTTTGTTGCATAAGGGGTTTCTTACATTTGCTATACTCATTTGAGTTCGCATAAGCATTGTAAGCCCTCTTACCTTCATTTTAGAAACTCTAAAGTTAATATGTGATGAAAGTTGGGATTTATGCATGTTTAATAAGTTATGCATGCTTATGCGAGTTCACTATGCCATGTTACACATGTTTGATAAGTTATGCATGTTTATGCAAGTTCACTATGCTATGATTTGCAAGTTTAACAAGTTATGCATGTTTATGCAAGTTCACTATGCTATGATTTGCAAGTTTAACAAGTTATGCATGTTTATGCAAGTTCACTATGCCATGATTTGCAAGTTTAACAAGTTATGCATGTTTATGCAAGTTCACTATGCCATGATTTGCAAGTTTAACAAGTTATGCATGTTTATGCAAGTTCACTATGCCATGATTTGCAAGTTTAACAAGTTATGCATGTTTATGCAAGTTCACTATGCCATGATTTGCAAGTTTAACAAGTTATGCATGTTTATGCAAGTTCACTATGCCATGATTTGCAAGTTTAACAAGTTATGCATGTTTATGCAAGTTCACTATGCTAAGTTATGCAAGTCCAACATGTTATGCATGTTTATTATGATATGTAAGATTCATCATGTATGTTGTGCCAAGTTCCCTCTTTCTATCCTTTATGCGTTATGACGAATATGTAAGCGATAGAATGACGTTGGGGGGGGGGGGGGGGGGGTTTGGGTAAAACTTAAAATATATGAAAATATAAGATTGGGAATTTACCTATTAAGTTAGGTCTACCCCTTGGGAATTTACCTATTAAGTTAGGTCTACCCAAGTATTTGTTAAACTTGTAATTATGTTTTGAAAATAAAGTGGACATGACACTTAGAAAACATAAATGTGGCCAACTCGAGGTTGGGTTGAGTTTGTAGCATAAACCTACCCGGAACCGACCGGCTTAACTAGTGGCTACAAGCAATAGGACCCAATGTGAGTAGTTGGTCATGTTGCACGTAAAACCCGAGGTTAGACTAAGTTGTGGTGTAAACCTAACCGGACCCGCCCGGCCTAACTAGTAACCACAACAAGGTCTAATGTGAGAGGTTGGGTGCATTAAATTAATTAATGCCTCATGATTAGGGTTAAGTCATGGCCCACTAATACTTAACCAATTTTGGGGATACGAGGGATTAAATGAGGTTAAGTGGTGAACTGTTGGTTACACTTAACTAATTTAATCCATGATTAGTGAGGGGTTAAACCACACTTAACCCTCTTAGAAAACCCTAGCAACGTGGTCTGTTCCAGCAGTAATCCCAGTTTGGTATCATTCACAACCCTAGAGGCTAGGCTGGGGCGGGGCACGATTACTGGACTGATGTAAGCGACCAAAGCGACGGCTGAGTGGTACAGCGGTGCGGGTCCAGGCGGGCTACGGACGTGCACGTAGTCCGGTGTTGGACAAACTCGAGGCACGGGTACCAGTAGGTTTAGACTGTGCATTATTGCTTAGGTGTCTGGGGTTGACACCCGAGGGCTTGATACACCCGAAGGTGGACCCAGCACAGCCTGACTACAACCATATGTGGGCCGTATGGACACCAACACTTGACGTGTTAGGTTTATAGGGAGCCGATCGACTAGACCGTTGGGCTGGACCTTGTATTAAGGTCACCTCATGTTATTGGGCCAAAGTTTGGGCTGAGGGATCAATACCTGTTATGTTAGTTTGCTAGTACACTGTGGTGCAAAGCTTAATCTTCTTTATGTGATGACACCTTTATCTATTGCCAGTATGTTCATCTCAGTTTCCATCATGATGTTAACTTTATTAGTTTATAGACTGATCGTAGTAGGGCTTACCAGTCTTTTTGACTGACCTGTTTTCTTTCGCCTCTTTTCTTCCGTTTCCCCCCCCCAAGGTTCTCAGGGAGGGAATACATGAGCTTAGCTTGGATCCTACCTGCTTTCTTCGATAGCTCATGTATGCTTTGGACTTGAGCTCGCTATGGTTTTTCTGCTTTGGGGATAGCTACTTATGTTTTTCTTTTCAGTTTTCAGATGATGTTGTTTATGTACTAGACTTATTTTATTTGGAAAATTGACATGATGTTGTACTAAGACTTGATTTGAAATGGTTTGAAAATCTTCCGCTGTTATTTACTCTGCTTTACATATATATTTATGTTCTTGTTCTGCCTTGATATATCATTATGCATGCTTACCCAGTTCTAACGCCCCCCAGAAGCTAGTGCCCCCGAAAGAGCGACCCTAGCGGAGGTGGGGTGTTACATTCTTCCTTTACTTACACATTTATGTTAAGAATTTATTAAGGGTTTCAAATCCTAACATCTCATGCATAACAGAGATTTATTACTTATACCACGTTTATACCTTTATCAAATTAATACGTGGAACCACTAACGATCACAACCTAAAAACTATTTTGGAAGTTTCTCTCTTAGAATTAAATGGTCTAAATAGCGCTGAGGTCTAATATTTCATTTTGAATCCATGAGATGCCAACTCATTTCTTCAAATATTCCATCTTCGTCCTCTTTATAAACGTGGCCCATTCATTAACAAATATATATATATATCTCTAGACCATTCCCTGAATGCTTATTTAATTCCCTCAATAATTCCTCAAGCTTGAAATATATCCATTTTCTTCAAACTAATTTGTCTTTTAAATTAGTTTCCAAAGTTTCCTTTCTAATCTTATTAGTTACAAATTCATTGTCCACTAAATTAGAAATTAATAGTCTTGAAAACGAATTACATTGCTTTTATCTTTATATTTATATACATTGCTAATCGTTAGATATAGTTATTAATGTATTAATTCCTGACTAAACTATATCAGGCAAATTAGTTTACAACCAAATTTTATTTCTGGAAACCTATAGAATCCACTAACCTTTCAAATATAAACCTTTTTGGGACTATTTTTTTTTAAATTTCCAGATTTAGTTGTGTAAGTTAATCTATCTCAATTTTGATTTGCTTAATTTAATATTACTAAATCTATTTCTTTTTGTAACCATATAAGTCTCAGCAGTGACATTAAATAAATTCATTTATAAGTTACGGTCATTTACATGCATGCATATACATCCTATTATAACAACAATTTACTAAGGTTTTCCTAAATTCCAAAAATTTGCGTTCAATGCCCTTTTAAATGCTGAAGCACTAAATTTTGAATTCCCATTTTAAAAATAAATCTTTTTATATCTTACGGAACACTGCCAATAAATGACTCTTTTTAGATTTGTAATATTTTGAAAGCATTGCCTACACATTCATAAATCTTTGAATTTTTTAAGAGTAGAACAACTTTCCATGTTCTATTTCTTGCTGAAAAAAAAGTATTAGTGCATGCCTAGTTTTAAGAAAGCAATTTTCAAAGATTCCAAAAATGTTTTAATAAGAATTTTGTTGTCCCTTTTTGTAACGTTCCAGATTTTTTGGTCATTTAGATTGGAATATTTAAATCTGTTTATATATTATATTGGAAATATAATGAATTTTATATCGAATTTATTTTATAAAATGTAGTTCGATTATATATAATTTATAATATATATAAAATGAGCCTGAAAACGACGCTACAGTTCGTAATTTTCAATTTGAACTTCAATTGAATATACAAAATCCATTCTAAGTCGGAATTCTGTAAAACAAGAAATGTTGGAATCGATTTGGTTATAATTTTCTAATGAAAGAGAAAAATCGAGATTTCATCGTATAGATTGTAAGATATGTCCAATTCAAATTTCCAAACAGTCGCTATGGAATCATTTTTAAATTATAACGATTTATTTATAAATAGAAAAGGATTTTTTATATAAATAGGAAACCATTTAAACCCAGAATTTTTAAATGTTAAGTTTTAAATTTTATATCGATTAAAATTGAAGCTGTTTGTTTCAATAAATAGGATAATACTAACTTATTATCATTAATATTTGAATTTTATTTAATTTGTATTGACATTATATGAGATTCAAAAGAATAACCAAAACTAAAGCATATGTAAAACATACCTGTTTATGTCTTCAATGCAAAGAAAACAACATATTCATATAGCCTTGTCTGTATGTACAAAAACCAATAGATAAACCAACTCATTTGAATTCAAGTACAACAAATATATCTTGTTTCTTTCAATGAGAGACAGTACGAAATTTTCCCCACATCAACAGTAAAACGCAAATTTCCCATATACACAGTAAAATGTACAACTCGAGAAAACTGTAGCACGAAATTTTCTCCGTTGAAGCAATGAAACAACAACTCTAGAAAACAGTGAATACTACAGCTATATAACAATACAACACACAACTATGCTTTGATTTTACAATACAATCTTTCAAATACATAGACCATACGAACAAGAAAATTGATAAAACAATATATGAACATACAACTCATAAACTTCACCTAATCTATATAAACATTTGATTCTTGTATAAATCTGAACAGTAAAGGAGCTAAAGAAAACAGCGAATTACACAGCTATAGAAGCTAAAGGAACTGATACATCCAATCCGCAAAGACGAACAGGTAAAAGAACAGCAAGATGAACAGTGAGACGCATATATTTATTCATCAAATCCATAAAGAATAAAAGGGAAAAAATAAAATTTATACCATCAAATCTTCAGAATCGAAGTAGCTATATATTTATACATATAATCTCATGTACAAATTGTTTTGCGTTTCATATGATATCATAGTTCGAATCTGCAATCGAAATTAAAAATTCAATAGCTTACAAGATTAACAGACAGTATGTACAAGACAACTCAAACAGAAAAATATATGAATTTATACCATAAATTTACATACAATCTAAACAGGATATCTTCATATAAATAGCTAATTTCAAAACCATTCTGTCCTACATCAGTTCATATCTGCAAGGAATAAACAATATCATTCGAACAGACAACTGAATACAAATTTCAATACGAACAGACAACACATAGCTGCATAGGAACAGTTCGAACATTATATACATAGCTGAGCAGAACGTACCTAAAATCCATCACAAATCTATACCATTCCTTGTTGAAACATCATGTAGAAATCAAGTTTCGTCAGCCACAGTTTGATAACACAGCTGTAAATGGAAGGGAAAATAGCACCAAAGAAATGTAGCAGCTAGGATCTAAAACCTATGGGATGTAGTTTGATTTTTGACAACGATTCTATCTATATCATCCACTAGTATATATATATGTATATATATGTATATATATATATATATATGTATATATATATGCGTGGGGTTCCAGAGTTTCCAGAATGAAAACAGATCAGAGAACCAAATTCAAACCACATACAATTATCAAAGCAAAATAAAAGCTAAAATTAAAAATCACGAAAACACTTATCTGATTCGAGGCGTAGTTGTTGTGAACCGAAGAGCTAGGGTTCAACCCACCTTCATATATATGTTTCGGTCTATTCTTTCTACAGTCAAAGAGGGTGTGGAGCTCTTTAATTTATGGAATGGGTTTTATTAGTGAGGATTTAGACTACACGATGGTTTGTGGAAGGGAATCGAAGAGTAGGGGGCGGAGCGACAGAAGTCGGAAGGCGAGGGGGGACAGGAGCATGGAGATGCGTTTGATTTCGCTGGAGAAAGCAAGGATGGAGGGAGGACTGGTTTCGGCATGGAGTTTTTCCATTTTTTTGTGAGGCGACGAATGATTTGTGAAGGGGATGAGGGGTTCCGATGGTTTAAGTGGGGAAAAGGGGATGCGGGCTTGAACTATTTTCGTGGTGGTCTAAAAAAAATTAAGTAAGGCCCAAATGTTAATTAAATTAAAGTTTATTTAATTTAAATGTTAGTGTAAACCTAGATTATTAATTTTGAATGCGTATGTGATCAGAATGCGATAAAACAGAAAGCATCGAAACCGCGTCGACGAGTAATACGCGATGGAAGAGAACCGGACAGAGCAGGAAGCAACTGGATTTTTTTAGTTAAATTAAACGATGTTTAACTTAAATAAAACGAGTTGGTTTAACAACGGAATCAAATCAAAGGTGAGTTAAACTCACTCAGTTCTCCCCATTTATATTTTATATAAATTGGGTTTTAATTTTGTGCGTGTGCTATGGCTTCTAATGGTTGATTGTTGGTTGTTTGTTATTTATATATTCATATATTGATTGATCTGATGAAATTAAACGTTGTTTAATTTCAGTGAGAAACCCTAATCGTTATTTTAACGATTGGTCCCAATTAATGTAACTTACCTTGTTGGTTACGTTTATAAATAAACGAGCTTAATTTAATGAATTATTTGAATTGTTATGGTTGTATGAAATAAATTGGTTGATATTGAATTATCATTATTAATTGGTATGAAGACCATTACTTATTTGAATTAAATGATCATATTTGAGATAACAGATTTAATGCAAGGAAGAACAGGTTGGAGGAATCCGACCGGATTCCTTAAATATATTTGATATTAATGTCATTATATGAACTGTTCTGATTAGATGATTGATTTGGTTGTTAAATGTTGGCCTGAAATCCAATATTTATTTTGTCTGAACCAATCGGTAATATTGTTGAGTAATTGGCAGTATATGGCCTATAAATCAATCGTTTTTGGTAAATCGACGAAACGAAGTTAAAAATATTATTTTATGACTAAAGACAGATTCTTAAATTGGTAAATTGAATAAACATTTGTAAAAAGGAAATTAATATTTATCATTTATTAATTAAGTTTATAATTAATTATGGAATGATTTACAAAGAAAATACTGATATTAATCAGATTTATAAGCGAATGAGCAGAAATTAATCTAAGGATATGGATTTGAATAATTTTTTGAGAACAATTAAACATAATTAATAAATTATTAATATTATAATTAATTTAAACGAAGGACAAATTGATTAACGAGATAATCGGGTTTTGAGTTGACTAAGTCAACTGTTTTAACTGCGGTTGGTTATTAAATTAACTTATTTTGAATTAATCTTATGAAATAGCTTAACGAATAATTGTTTTAGTTTTAATAAGATTTTAAAAAAGAAATTCTAAGTATTTAATCAATAAAGAGGTTAACTACTTTTACAGTAGTTAATAATAAAGTAAACTATTATATTTAAATATTATTTTGAGTATAGATAAAATTGAATTGTTAAAGAAGTTCATGAATGGGTTTATATAGAACTTGAGTTTATATAACATAGTTAAGAAAGGAATTTTAAGCAAATGCGAGAGCTTAAATTATTTTTTACTTAATATTTGAATTAAGTAAAAAGGAAATTGATAATAAAAGGGTTTATATTAAACCATAATTTATAAAAAGGAGATGAGGTGTAAATGGTTAATTAATGTAATAGTGAAATTAAGTAAAATTGGTGAACTAAGACTTTAAGCGGGAGGGTAAAAGTGAATTTGGTAAAAAGTTAGTAATAGGATTTTTAACAAAAATCCGAGAAGTAAAAGGTATTGTTTTAAAGAAGAAAAAGGGAATGTGATATTTTATAAATAATTTCTTAATCAATGAATTAAGAAATAATAGTTATACTCAAGAAGGAAATATTCAAAAGTAAGAAGTTTTATAAAACATGTTATAAATAAAATAGTCAATTGAGATGTGTTTGGTATTAGAATAAATATCGGTTTTTGAATTACAACTGATATCTATCTAAAGATAAAAACGATTTTGATCAAGGTCTGAGAGGTAAATAAGTACCCCAACTTGAACGACTTTAGGATTATCTAAGGATAATATTAGTTTGTAATGGGAAAGATGGTTAAAATAATTTGTTATTTCCATATGAGAAATAATAACGCAATGTACATAAAAAGGTCAAGAATATATAATGGGATTTCCCAAGTAAAAGAAGTGGAAAGATTTGAGGTTATATATATATATATATATATATATATATATATATCACACACACACATATAATGATATTTCCAAAATAAAGGAATTAAAAAGAGATTATGTGAAATTAAAATGTTATTTCCGAGGTAGAAGGAAATTAAAAACTTAAGTTTTGGGAATGGATTTATTCTAAAGGAGTAAGAGAAGGTTAACGTATTCAGGTAATGAAACCAAATAGGATTTCGTAACATAAAATTCATGAATGATAAATTGAGTAGATTTTCCCAATATAGATAATGGGTAGTAAGGTAGTAAATGCTTTGAAACGATAGTAGAATAGAAATTCGAATATTTTCCCAAGTATGAAATTAAAACAGCTTGAAATAACCTTACGTTAAATAATAATGAAAAGCTATATTTGTAATGTTGAAATATTTAAGAGTTTAAGATTAATAATCATTAATCGTTTTAATTAAAGAGGCCATGTAATGCTGGTAATGAACTAGTAAACTCATGTTATTCTCACGATTATCTATTTGATGGTTAAATCACTGACTATCAAATCTGACCATACGAGTGCTGGTATGGAAAGACCGAGATCGAATATATATTCAAAAAAAACATTCCGACCAGCAAATACGTGGTAGAGTATTGAAGACGGAGCAATTGAAGACCGTTGATTTTCATGAGCGGAAGAACTACCGAAGGAATTTCTTTGGTTTAGCAGCCAGAGATATTTCGATAGTGATTCTATCATGAATTGAAACTACGGATTGCAAGGACTACTCGCTACTGATCTATAGGGTGAGTCCTAGGATGTGGTAGGAGGGTGCCTTCAGTTTGTCCAGTCTTAGGACAACTTATATGGATGAGTGTCTGACAGATTATTTCCAAATGGGTCACGTACGTTGATTTCTTCAAACATATTTCTGTTGATGGCGGAGAAGAATGTACACCTTCTCTTAGCTAAAATGCAGCGTATTTTTGTGGACGTCAATTAGTGATATCTGGTGGATTTGTCGATGTGGCATTCAAAGTGAATGGTGGCCAGATGTTTTAAATGCAAATTCAAACCTCAAGCCTCATCGACCGGGAAATGACAAAAATCGGGCAGGCAGCATAGCTATGTGGGTCGCTCCCATTAGGATGTATAATCACCTATCTAGAGAAATTCCTTTTGCTTCTTTAATCTATTTTGACGTTGTCCCTTTTTGGGAAACGGTTGCTGATCCCAACCGTTGGTGATATACATTCGATACACTCAAGCGAAATGAGTGGTCGGTCATGTGTGGGCTGGGTGGCAAGACATTCTTGTTGAACCTAGTGTATTCCCCTCTAGAGATACACTATCGGTAGGTGGTTCCATACCTTGTCATAGTCGGAATCCAATCTCCAATAAGCAGCTGCGGTTTTGTTTGTATACTATATATGTGGAGCGTGAAATGCAAGCGTTCTGCTAGATTCTATTTATTGTATTTAGAAACTATTATAATATCAGACAAATATACGATTTTCAAAATGCTTTGGGTTATAGTAAGGTAAAAACCATCTGTATTTATGTGTGGATCGGTCTTACTATTACCTTTCCTCTTTTAAAAGGATTTTTAACTTTAAAACCAAGTTGAATGATTCCCCTTAAAATTTACTGTGTTTTTTTCACTCTTGTTCACCAGACTGACCCAGTATTTGTAATGCTCGGGTTAGACCGGGGTGTACAGGTTCAGGTTATCGGATGATGTGAAGTTCAGAGACGTGCTGTAGGAATTCAGATGTATGCTATTATCTAGTATATTCCGCTGTATGCAGTATATGGGGACTGGTTGTTATAACTGTCTTGATTTGTCAATTGTACTCTGATGTTTGTAAGTAATTTCTTTCAATCTCTCAATGAAGATTATTTCTATATTATATTTTATTCTGATGCGATGTGAGACTCTAATGAAGTTGTGTGTTCCTTATTTTTCTTTCTTCTATTCTAATATTTCTTTCTTATCTTCTTTTCATCCTCTCAATTCTTTCTATCAGCATCTGGGTTTTCAGTACAATTTGAGTTGGACTGGTATTGTTTGGTCAGCTCAAAGGGTATTGGAAATTTGGGTCGCTACATTTGGTATCAGAGCTACTGGTTTAGTAATAACCTTGGCTCTGTGGTGCAACTCGATAGAGATGGGGTTAGTAACACCCTAGAATGAGTTTGAGTGTATGTATATATGAGAGCGTATTTATAGATTTTATATACAGATGTTTTGTATTGTGTTGGTTGATCGGTTCATGTGTTGAGAAGCTTTGAACTGGTAAGGAATACAATATTGTTTTGTAAAAAGGGTAAATGAAATAATTTTGCCCAAAATATATTTTTTGTATAGAAAGGAAATAATTTTATTAAAATTATTGAGATATTTGTTTCTTTGATTTGAATGAAATTCAAATTGAATTTAAATTGAAACTTGACCTTGTTAAGTAGAATTAATTTAAGAAATGTAATCAAATAAAATAAAAAAATTGGGATGTGAAAATCGAATGGATAATAACATAAATCAATCGAATACTAATCGATTGATACTAATGTATGTTAAAACCAAAGGGAATGCAAACCAGTAAATATAATATAATTTAGTTTGATTGTGAATTGTTTGATTTATTAAATCTATGTTGGTTTAATAAAATCCAATGAGTCAATAAGGAGTTGAATGGATCAAAACTAAATCCCAGTATAACAAATTAGGTATAAAATCTGTTATGAAATGAACTGAATTGTTAAACCCTGGATTGTTATTTGCATTGTGAGTAGAGTTTAGAATTCGAAGGCTGTGGTGATGATTTGGTCATACAGACTAGAACTACAGACGAAGGGCAGTTAGTTCATTTACTACGGAATTTGAGACGACCCAAACTTCCCCGTGAAGGAAAGCCCGGATTGTACTGAGGACAAGACGAATCAGAACACAAACGAAAGAACATTTCATTGCATATAACAATAATTTCATCAGAATACCAAATATAACAGAGTATGAATAAATATTATACATCAGAGAAATATCAAAGATTTACATTATATTACATAGCAACGGAAAAATAATACAATACGCAACTAAAAGAGATAAACGGATACAGAGCTTTCCGAATATCGTTCCAGCTGTTAATCAGGATCCTGTGAATATAAATTTGCAAAACCAAAACTACTAGCTGCCCGTGTCAAAATAAGAGCACCCAGAGTTTAGGTTAAAACAATAAACTCCATGTCAGTCATGTGACTGGTGTGAGAACTAAAACAGTTATTTAAAACTTTACTTTAAATCGGATATATCAAGGGACCACGCCGTATAACACGGAATGAGCTTCCTCCCAAGAATACAAGTGCATATAACAGAACAGCGCAATGCTTTTTGGAAAAATGAAGCTATTATAAGACCCAGGTACTATCACAAAATGCAACGCAAACCTGGGGATAGGGTTTTCCCTTACAATAGCCAAACATGCTTGGTACGTTAAAACAAATCATTTGATACTATAATAAGTGCATAACGTATAAAACAACTTCAAATATAAATGTATCAATCCTAGACGGCATGGGTACCATATATCATGTCGAAAATACTAGGTTCTACAATCAAAACCGCAATTTTAATGTATTGGAAGTTGGATTTCCATCTGTGAACCAAGGCAAGGGATCGTTCTTACCGCTTCGAGACGCTTTAGCCCATGTCTCAGGAACAGCCACAACCGCACCTTGGATCGTCAGGGTCGGTCCACTCGATGTGGATTAAACTTAAACCCTGAACACTGCATTTCCCCGCCCTATGGGGCGTTAATGAGCCAAATGACTCCACCGGTCCAGGATCGACCGATATAACCGAGGCGCCTCGTTATCCATCATCCACGTAAGTAAAATGTCCGGGCATGTAAAATCCAAAACACCACTCCTAGCTAGAAGGAAACGCATGCCCTCCCTGAGTTCCTTCTCCCATTTCTGGTTCACACCGGGGTGTGAGGTTCGCGAATTAACGCTACACAAAGCTACGTTGTATTAAAGCCGTGCTTTGATCATCAACCACAAGACTCTGCTTTTCAACAGAAGCCTTGATCATTTGCATCTCAGCATGCCACGCAGGCAATTCATGCCATGCGACTGATATCTATCGATATATAACCTCTGAGCTCGTATGTACTAGAGAAGGGCGTTAAGCATGAGAATAAATTCTCTGCCGCAAAACAGATATATATTTAATAGAAATCAATCAACACAGAATAAAATCCAATGTCAGACACACAATCCATTTACAAGTTCATTCTGGGTCTGAACGAAACCGAAGGAACCTTATTCCTCGCATATCCATCGATCTCCAAGTACGTCTGGACGATCACCAACTGATTCCCTCCTCTTGGGTGTACAACCCAGTCAAGATCATTAGTAATTATCCAAACGACGTGAAGACCTCCGGTCTTCAACCACCGTCTTCATCTTCGACTTATCGTCGATTCAGTTATTCAAAATGGGATAAACCCGGTCTTTCCGAATAACTCGCGTATATAATAAACAAGTGTTATAAAAGCACAACATACGCCTTATTCCAATCCAGAATATTCCTTTATTCAAATATTCTTTTACTTTGGGAAAGGTTCCCATTAGTTTTATCAAAAATATATTCTTTAAATTTATTCTTTAATCTTCCTTTGGATTATCAATTCAAACCAAATTATGGTTTATCCAAACTAGTCGGGATTAACGGACCTTACCGAAGTAATCATTTGTTTTAATTTCCCAACCCCAACCTATTCATCCCATGAAGTAAAACTGGTAATACTTCATATCTAACACCACGGTGTTATCGGTAAATTGCATTACCATTTCACGTTTAAATCTAATTAAAGATTTAACTATCGCCTGGAGCAAAACTGGTGATACTCCGTTCTCGATCATTTCTTGAATTTGATAATTTTAGTTATCAAATTAACCTTTCAATCTATTGAAAGATTCATTAAAACTCTAATAGAGCCTGTCCAAGATGTCTGCTATCTGTGGATCCTCTAGCTGCGAAGATCCTATCTGATCCATAAGAGTAGGTCGCACCTCTAAGGATGCCAAAAAACCAGGTATAAGATCTGTAGATATTCAGTTTTAATTTCTGAAAATCATTACTTAATGATTATTCAAATCCAGGAAATAAATCCTGTCTCTAACTGGGTTAAAGAACTAATGTCATTTAAAACACAGCTCATGATAAACCCAAAGTCACATTCCATTAACAGTGGAATCTTCACGGAAAACATATCAATATATATAATCGATATAAACTTCCATATCCGACTAATAATATAAATGGAATAACGGCAAAGCCTTTTAAATTCCATATATATTAGCAGTCTTCCTCCATAGAAATTCACTTCGATTATTACCAAATCGAATTCCATTCCATTCCAATTTATTTTTTTAATTTGGAAAGCTTTACTTTGGAAAATCTCCTTTAAATCTTATCAAAAATATTTATAAATTCCAAATCCCATTTCATTGTAAATCGAGTTAAAGAATGAATGTCGTAAAAACATAGTTCACAGTAAACCCAATTCACATTCCATTAATTATCGAGTTAAAGAACAAGAGTTATTTAAAACACCATTCATGATAAACCCAAAAATCAATTCCAATTCAATTCCAATTAAATATTATTTAATTGGTATACTCCATTAAATAAAAAAAAAGATTTGATCTTTTTCTCAATTGGTTTTAAGAACAGTGTTAATGAAGACACCATTCACGACAAACCCAAATCCCATTTGATATTAAATACAAGGCTCTAAATAGAAAATATATTGGCTTATATTCAATATCAAATTCTACGACCAACAAATATCGTATTGGAAATAACGTTATAAATATATCTTTCAAATTTCCACAACAATATCTGTATAATCACGAAATTCAATATCGAAATACTCCGAAGACAATTTCATTCAGATCCATTCCAATTTATATATTGGAAATTCTAGTTATTTTTAAAACTATTCCAAATCTAATCTATTTATTTAAAAATAAATGGATAATAATTCTAGTTCAAAACTAGTTCATTTCGATAAAAATATTTTTTTATCTTTTCAAATACGGAATTTTTCATCCTAATTCTTTCCAAATCATTTCTTGTGATTTTACACTAATTATTGGTATTTTTAATAATTTTATCAAGGCCCGTATAGTCGATTTCCATAAACGGCCATCGAACTGCACTTATAGCGACCTTTTTCAAATTTGATTTGGGCATAATTCTAAATCCAACCGTTAGATTTCTAATTTCTAATATTCATTAGAAAGCTCTTTTCGATACGAGCCCAGTGGTTCTGGTTTTAGGAGAATCCGACAGTCGGATCTCCCGTAATATCCGTTTGAAGTCAATGGTCGAAATTCGCGAACTACTGCAGCGCAGCGCGTTCTATTCAGGCCATTATATATATAATATATAAATTATATATATTCCTCGATTTCCATTTAAAACATTTTTATAATTCGCTTTAAATTTGTTTTCAAAACGATTTCAACTTCCACCTCAAATTCAAATCAAAATTGAATTTCCCAACATAAATTCGTTTTAAATTCATTACAAATCGATTTCAATTCAATTTCAATCCATTTTAAGTTCAATTCAAAACGATTTCAATTCCATTTCAATTTAATTTGAATTTCAATTCAATTTCAATTTAATTCGAATTTCAATTTCTATCCCAATTTAATTCGAATTTCAATTCTATTCCGATTTAATTCGAATTTTAATTCTATTCCAATTTAATTCGAATTTCAATTTCAATTTAATTTGAATTTCAATTTCAATTTAATTCGAATTTCAATTCTATTCCAATTTAATTCGAATTTCAATTTAATTTCAATTTCAATTTCAATTTAATTCGAATTTCAATTCAATTCCAAATTAATTCGAATTTCAATTATATTCTAATTAAATTTGAATTTCAACTTCTATTCCAATTTAATTCGAATTTCAATTCTATTCCAATTTAATTCGAATTTCAATTCTATTCCAATTTAATTCGAATTTCAATTTTATTCCAATTTAATTCGAATTTCAATTCTATTTCAATTTAATTCGAATTTCAATTTCAATTTCAATTCCAGTTTAATTCGAACTTCGGTTCTATTTCAATTTAATTCGAATTTCAATTCTCTTCTAATTTAATTCGAATTTCAATTCTATTTCAATTTAATTCGAAATTCAATTTCAATTTCAATTTAATTCGAATATCAATTTCAATTTAATTCGAATTTCAATTTCAATTTAATTCGAATTTCGATTTCAATTCCAATTTAATTCTAATTTCAATTCTATTCCAATTTAATTCGAATTTCAATTCCCTTCCAATTTAATTCGAATTTCAATTCTCTTCCAATTTAATTTGAATTTCAATTCTATTTCAATTTAATTCGAATTTCAATTTCAATTTAATTCGAATTTCAATTTCAATTTAATTCGAATTTCAATTCTATTCCAATTTAATTCGAATTTCAATTCTATTTCAATTAAATTCGAATTTCAATTTTCCATATCATTTCAATACTAGAAGGATAATATTTTCAAAATATTCGATTTTGAAATCACTTTTCGATATTCATTATAAAACGAATAAATCGACAAAATTCTCGTTCGTATTAAAATGGCGTTTAACTACTTAACACGGCTTCACATTTCAATATTCACTAAATATTATTTTAAAATATTTGATAATTCTGAACTGGAATCAGACACAATCAATTACCATATAATGTGATTTATATGGATTTCATACACACATGCACATAAAAACAATCAAACACAGTCAACCATCATCCAAAGTGCATTCTACACTGCATAAGCATCAAATATAAATATTTAACGCTTATAACAGTCTGTCAACCAATCGATTGGCATACAACTAATTATTGGGATTAGTGTATGTCCAATATCATCCCAATACCCATGTAGGGTTTCAATCAACAAATAATGAATTTTATTTGTGCAGTTGGGCGATGTGTAAAATTTATCGTCCCAATCCAATGGGTGTACATAAACAAATCGTTTGATTTGTAAATGAATATTTATTTTATTCATATACACGTTAAAAATTATATTATTTAACGATAAAATATTTATTCGGTTCATTTACACAATAAAAATGATATTTTAATTGTTCTAACATATTTTAGAAAATTTTGGCGGCATAACGGCGCGATACTAGAAACGGGATAAGGCCCAGCCTTATCCCCGGTCTAATAATGTGTAACGACCCAGAAAATCTGAACCAATTTAAAATTTTTAAATTGGCTAAAATAATGGATTTTAAATATTTAAAATAAATATTTTAAATAATGGCGATGAAAACTGAGTTGAAATCGACATTTGAAAACCAATATAATTAATTATAATTATATATAGAATTGAAAATGGCGCGGTAGTTCGATAATTCGATTTCAAACTTAAATTGAATATACCGGGTGCAAAACAATCCGGATCTTAGTGAAACCAAAAATAATGGAATCTAAATGATAATATCTTTCTAACGAATCCGACTAATCGAAATTTGATAGCGGGAATCAAAAGGTATGTCCAGTTGAAAATTCTGAATAGTCGCTATGGAATTCAGGCCCTTAAAAATGGACATTTTGCAAATGACCTCGGATTTCGACGAAACCACTTTTGTTGGATCCGCAGTGTCAAGTTATTGCTAGGTTTCAAATTTCATAATTTTTCGAATCAATATGTGAGCGTGGCAAAGGAAAACGCGTTTGACCAGTTTCAGTTGATTTTAATCGACTGGAAATTGGCCATTTTTCAAACGGTCTCAGAATTCGACGAAACTAGTTTTGTTAGGACCGTATCGTCAATACGAAGCTAGAAAATATTTTTCTGGAATTTTTCTAGTTAGTATGTGGCCCCGGTAATTTGAAATGTACGTTTAAAATTCAATATAGTGATTTAAATGTAAATTCAAAAGGAAACTGATTGTAACAATCGAATCAGCTTGCGATACATATCCCATTGTGTTCGGAATGGGGGTAGAACGTTATGGACGACAGGCGGTGGGCCTCGTTTCGAGGTCATATGTAAAAGTCAACCCTTTTTACCAAAATTAAATAATTAATTAATAGAAAAAAATATATATTTTAATTCCCCCTTCCCTCCTTTATCTCCTTCTGCCCCCCCCCCCGTTCGTTTTAATTCCAAACGAAGAGAAAAAAAAAAAAAAAACCTAAAGACTATCGACAGCCGCCCCCCCCCCCCCCCTGAAGCGCCGCCGCCCATCACCGCACCCCCCCTCTCCCTCGTACGACGAACTCCCACCGAAGCCCCCCCAGATCGCACGAGCCCCGAAGCCCCCCCTCCATCGATCGAAGACCCCGCTCCTCCCTCCATCGCGTTCGAACCCCGAGCCGCCGCCTCGAAGCCAGAAGCCTCCATCGCGTTCAAACCCCGAGCGCCACCCTCGAGAGCTCCTGCCGCCGACGAAGACGAGCCGCGCTTCCCCCCCCCTTCGCAGCTACATCGGTGAGCATTTTTTTTTTTTTTTTTTATTTATTCCTTAAAAACTGATTTGTTTTAAAAATAAAAACTGATTTGAAAAGCATTTTTAAAACTGTTTTTCTTTGAAAAGCATTTTTTTAAAAAAACTGAGTTTTAAAAATAAAAACTGATTTGTTTTAAAAATAAAAACTGATTTGTTTTAAAGGTAAAAACTTTAAATAGGAAAAAGGTTTAATCTTTAAAGAGAAAAAGGATTTGAACTTTACGAAGTAAAAATCAGATTTTTAGATATTGAAAGTCAAAGTAAAAATCATATTTTTATATGTTGAAAGTCGAGGTAAAAATTCGATTTTTATATATTGAATAGCGTAGTAAAAATTCGATTTTTACATATGTAGAGAATACGGGCGAAAGCGACAGAAAGGCGAAGATTTCTCTAAGGAAGTGTCGTGCAGTTGGATAGCTATTGGTGAGATTTCTGATTTAAAAATATATATATATATATATATGTGTGAAAATGAAAGTGAATTGCTATATATAAATATCTATATATATATATATACGCCCCTCGTCCACAAACCATGGACGATATTTATTGGTTGAAATTGTTGTGAAAATTGGTTGATAATGAATGATTGTTTGGGATTGTTTGTGATTGATATTGGTTGATTGCGGTTGAAAAATACCCATTGGTGGTTGTGAAATATTTGGTTGAAACCACATAGGATTAGTTTGTGGAAATGAAATAAATATATACATGCCGCCTGCGTGCGAACTAGATGCATGATCACCATTGTCAAAAACCGCGAGGTTTTAAGGTAGAGCGAGGAGCCGTACTAGGGACGGTGCCGGTGTAACTACCCTGCCGTTATGCTGCCGAAATTTTGAATAATATTCTTGTGTTTGAATTATTTTCATATGCTTAAACTATATTTATTCATTGTATAGAAAACATTCATGTGTTGAATTGATATTCATTCGTTGTTTAGAAATTCATGTGTTGAATGGTATTCATATTTTGAAATAAATTGTTCGATAATAAAAATCACATTTTTATCTATATATAGAAACTATAGAAAACATTCATGTGTTGAATTGATATTCATTCGTTGTTTAGAAATTCATGTGTTGAATGGTATTCATATTTTGAAATAAATTGTTCGATAATAAAAATCACATTTTTATCTATATATAGAAACTATAGAAAACATTCATGTGTTGAATTGATATTCATTCGTTGTTTAGAAATTCATTTGTTGAATGGTATTCATATTTTGAAATAAATTGTTCGATAATAAAAATCACATTTTTATCTATATATAGAAACTATAGAAAACATTCATGTGTTGAATTGATATTCATTCGTTGTTTAGAAATTCATGTGTTGAATGGTATTCATATTTTGAAATAAATTGTTCGATAATAAAAATCACATTTTTATCTATATATAAAAACTATTGAAAACATTCATGTGTTGAATTGATATTCATTCGTTGATTAGAAATTCATGTGTTGAATGGTATTCATATTTTGAAATAAATTGTTTTATGATATAAATCCCATTTTTATCACCAACTTGAACTATATAGAAAAATAGTGTTTTGAAATGAATTGTTTTACAATAAAAATCACATTTTTATTGTATGCATAAATCGTTGAAATGTGAAGTGTTAAAAATAGCCACTTGTTCGAAATAAACATATATGAGATGAAATATTCATTAATTAGCTAATGAAATGATTTGCACCTATTTATGTAACATTAGAATGAATGGTGTTTTTAAACCAAATTGAAATCAAATATGAAGTCGAATAGAAAATGATAAATGATATGAACTGTGTATATGTGTACATACATATTTATTGAACAGGTGATAGCAAAGGGGCTAGAGAAGAGGAATAAAATTTTGTGCCCGACAAATAGGTACACATTTACTGATTTGTTTGGGTGATGATTTTGAGCCTGTTGGCTAGCCGCTTGGCTTTTTCTTTTTCTTTTTGAGATTAGAAGGACCGGGAACGCTATTTGCGATTTCCCGATGCTCCCGGTGCAGGGGAGGTTATGGCGAAATTTTTCCAAAATTTAAGGTGTTAGAAAATTTTTTGAAGTGAAAACGATATTGAAATCATTGAATGAACTATATTTATATAAATATATAAATATAAATAAAATTAAAACGAAACGAGGCCGTGCAGTTCGTATTTTGAAACCGTGATTTCAAACGACTAGTGCGGGAAATCCGACCATTGGATTTTCCCGAAACCTCAACCGTCGGGTTCGCCTTGGAATAATCTTTCCAACGGCACCAACCTTGTAAAAATCCAACGGTTGGATTGTCTGGAATGTTTAATTCAAATCTGAAGAAAAACAGCGCCAGAAACGATTATATTTATTTATATATATAAATATAATTATATTTAATCGAATAACGACGCTGCAGTTCGTATTTTGAAATCGAAATTTCAAACGATTGTACCGGGAGATCCGACCGTCGGATTTTCCCGAAACTGGAACCGTTGGATTCGTTTTGAAAAGACCTTTCTAATGATGTAAATTTTGTGAAGATCCAACGGTTAGATTTTCAGATATGTGTAAATCAAATCTGAAGAAAAACAGCGCCACGGCCGCCTTATGGCCCGAAGCGTCGTTTTGAATAAAATGGCTATTTTAAAATAAATAAAAATAGCGATAAATCGTTATAAAATATTGGAAACGATATGGAATGGAAATAAACTGAATTTGCTTGATTTGTGTGGCTTTTGATGGTTGAATGTGTTTGGTGTGAAAATTACATTAAAGAACACAATTGGTGTTGTCGAATAATTTAACCATTGAAATAAATCGATTTGAAATTCTAAATATACGTGAATTATTTGGAAAGGCCGAGTTAATTCTCATTTCGAATAATCGACCGACGATTGAAATTCGAAGATGAAGACGATGGTCGAAGACCGGAGATCTTCACCTCGTTTGGATGGTAACCGAGGTCCTGATTGGGAGGCATCCCGAAATATGGATAATGAGTGGTGATCGTTCAGACGTGAGTGGTGATCGAAGGGTTTGCGAGGTATTTAGTGCCTCCGGTTTCGTTCAGACCCAGAACGGACTTGTAAATGGACTGTGTGTCCGACATTGGAATTTGCCCTGTGTGATTGATAGCCATCGGTTGCACGGTGTGAATTGCCTGTGTGGCATGCTAAGATGCAGTGATCAGGGCTTCTGTTGAAAAGCAAAGTCTTGTGGTGATGATCAAAGCACCGCCTGTGTGGCGTAGCTTTGTGTATAACGTGAATTCGCGAGCCTCACACCCCGGTATGAACCTAAAACGGGAGAAGGACATCAGGGGGGACGTGCGTTTTCTTTCTAGCTAGGGTGGTGTCAGTGACCTACCAGCCCTGACATTTATATACTTTTCACCTATGTGGTTGTTGCTGTTGCGAGGCGCCTCGGTTTGATCGGACGATCCGGGTCCGATGGAGTCATTCGTTGGCTCATTTACACCCCAAAGGGTGGAGAAACGCATTGTTCAGGCATTATAATCCACTTCGTGTGGACCGGCCCTGACGATCCAGGGTATGGTTGCGGCTGTACCTGAGACTCGGGCTAGACAGTCTAGAATTCGGTAAGGACTATCTTTTGCCTTGGTTCATGACGGAAATCCAATTTCCAGATACGACATCGTGCGGTTTTGATTGTATACCTATATATGGCGACATAGTGGTATGGGGCATTAATGCCGTCTATGATTGATAGTTATGATTTGAAATTGTTTTCAAAACATATAAACACTAGCAATAATATCAAATGCCTTTGTTTTATTCGTATCAAGCATATCTTGGCCGTTATAAGGTAAAAACTCTATCCTCCGGTTTGCGTTGCATTGTGTGATGGGAACTGAGTCTTATAACGGTTTCATTTTTATAAAAAGCATAGCGATGTTTAAAAGAAAGATTTGTTTTAAAGCACTGGCAATCCAATGGAGTAAACCCGTTCCACGAAAGTGGCGTGGTCCTGTGATTAGCCAAATTATATATGTGTTGAGTAGATTTCTCATACCAGTCCCATGACTGACTCGTAGTTTGTTTCACTCTCAAACTCGGGTGCCCCTTTTTCCACACGGGCAGCCTTGTATTCAAGTTTAGCTGGTTCTTTCTGGATAGCTGGAGCTGAAGATGGATTCTATCATTTATTTCTTTTTATGCTGTTCAGCTCCTATTGTACATATTCTGTTTATTTCCGCTGTAGACATTTATGTATAGCTGAACTGTATTTGTACTAAGTAAGATCCTGTATACTGTGTAACTCTGATGATTACTTTTATCCAGTATATTTTGTTGTTCAATCTGGTGTATTTATTTAATTCTGTTCTGCTATTATCTGTTTCTGTGTTATATTCCAAAGATAACCTTGTTTCCGTGAGAACGGGAAATCAGGTCGTCTCATAATGTCCCACGCCATACACATACCAATTCTATTCAATTCCATTTCCCCAAACCAATCCAAACAAACAAACCAATCAACCAAAAACCAGAACACAGTATAACCAGAAAAACACACAAGTCATCCATGGTCTGTGAACGATGAGGAAACAGTTCATATATGCAGTTACATAATAAATAACTGTACAAAGAAAATTACTGTGAGGAGTTCTCACCTTTGGGTTCCACTATGCCATTCTCTATTTCTGAACGGTTCGGATTTGTTTGAAATTCCAATGCGACCTTTTCCCGCTGTTCATATATAAAAATCACATTTTTAACGCTTCATTCCAATAAATAAAAAATCACATTTTTATTTCTGCTTCATATATTTTTACGACGCTTCTTTCTATATAAAAACTATACTTTTATGTATCTACTTCTTATATAAAGATCGAATTTTTATTTCGACTCCATAAAAATCACATTTTTATTTCTACATATATATAATAAAAATCAGATTTTTATCTCGCTACATATATAAAAATCATATTTTTATATTCTCTATTATATAAAAATTCCATTTTCAATCCGCTACTCTTATAAAAATCGAATTTTTACTACTCTACATAAATAAAAATCATATTTTTATATCTATTATATAATAAAAATTATATTTTTATTATCTCTAAAATATAAAAATCATATTTTTCTTCAAATCTAAACATATAAAAATCGTATTTTAATTCGCTAACCTATATATAAAAATCAAATTTTTATATCATTAAAAATCAAATTTTTTGTTTTAATAAAAATCTAAAAATTTTTGTATAACAAATAAAAATCGGTTTTCATATAAATTAAAAATTATAAAACTCACCTTTGGCCATAAATCGAAGCTGCTGCTGGGGGGAAGGGGGGCTGTGAGGCTTCGTTGGAGGTCAGGGAGGTGAAGGGAGGTGGGCACAGGGGAAGGGTGTGGCGCACAAGGCGGTGGCGGGCCCAGGGGAGGCTGACGGCGCAGTTTAGGGCTTTAGGCTGGGGGTGGGGTTAGCGGTTCTCGTGTGGAGGAAGGGAGAAGGTGGAAGGAGGAGATCGGCGGAAGAAGAGGGGGAATATGATGCGGTGGCTTCGGCGGTTGACGTGGGGAGCACGATAGTGGATTGCGAGGGGGGCTGTCGTTTTTTTTCTATTCTCATTTTTCAGATCTGATCATATGGGGGGAGTTAAAGGAGGAAGGGAGATTAATATAATTATTTTTAATTATTTAATTAAATTTCAAAAAGTAACTTTTTATTTCGAACTCGAAATTGAACCCACCGACTATCGTCCCTAGCTTATTACCTCCATTTCGAACACAATGGGATATGTATCGTAAGCTGATTCGATCAGTTTTCGTCAAAATCAAAATATAAATCTATATATTGAATTTGAACGCACATTTCAATTTACCGGGGCCACATACGGACTCTAAAAATTCCCGAAAAATATTTTCTAGCTTCGTATTGACGATACGGTCCTAATAAAACTAATTTCGTCAAATTCTGAGATTGTTTGAAAAATGGTCATTTTCTTGTCGATTAAATTTGACCGAGACTGACAAAACGGGTTTTCCTTTGCCACACTCACATATTGATTCGAAAAACTACGAATTTTGGAATCTAGCAATAATTTGACATCTCGGATCCAAAAAAAGTGGTTACGTCGAAAACCGAGGTCGTTTGCAAAATTTCCATTTTTAAGGGCCAAAATTCCATAGCGACTATTTTGAATTTTCAACTGGGCATAACTTTTTATTCCCGCTATGAAATTTAAATTTTTTGGATTCGTTGGAAAGATATTCTCTAATAGATTCAAGTATTTTTGGTTTCGCTAAAATCCGGTTTATTTTTAATCCTGTACATTCATTTGAATTTTGAAATCGAAATTTCAAACTACCGCGCCATTTTCAATTCCTTTTATAATTAAAAATAAATATTTATATTCTAACGACGATTCAAATAAATTAATACGTTCTAATTCTATTCAAAATAAATTTCTCGTTGTCATTATTTAAAATAAATCATTTTAAATATCCAAAATTCATTAAAATCGCCAAAATAAAATTTTTAAATTGCCTCTGATTTTCCGGGTTATTACAGAATTGGAATTAATTTGCCTGACAAATAGGTAAACCTTAATATATTTATTAGAGTGATTGATTTTATACCCTGAGCTGGGTTGGCAATTTGTCTTTTGATTTTATTTTGAAGAAGTTGAGGCCATAGTGGCAGTTGTAGTTGTTTGATCGATTCGTGCAGAGGAGTTGCTGGGGAAATTTTCGAAAATCTTTTAGTGTCTAAATTTATTTTGTTGATAACTTAAAAATAATTAGTTTAAAATAACTGGGTTTGGAGCATTCATCTGGCTTGTAATTTTGGGAACGAAATTCTTTTAAGGGAGAAGAATGTAACGTCCTAGATTTTTTGGTCATTTAAATTGGAATATTAAAATCTGTTTATATATTATATTGGAAATATAATGGATTTTATATCGAAATTATTTTATAAAATGAAGTTCGATTATATATAATTTATAATATGTATATAAAAAGAGCCCGAAAACAATGCTACAATTCGTAATTTTCAATTTGAACTTCAATTGAATATACTGAATCCATTCTAAGTTGGAATTCTGTAAAACAAGAAATGATGGGATCGATTTGGTTATAATTTTCTAATGAAAGAGAAAAATAGAGATTTCATCATATAGATTATAAGATATGTCCCATTCAAATTTCCAAATAGTCGCTATGAAATCTTTTTTAAATTATAAAGATTTATTTATAAATAGAAAAGGATTTTTTATATAAATGGGAAACCATTTAAACCTAGAATTTTTAAATATTAAGTTTTAAATTTTATACCGATTAAAATTGAAGCTGTTCGTTTCAATAAATAGGATAATATTAACTCATTATCATTAATATTTGAATTTTATTTAATTTATATTGACATTATATGTGATTTAAAATAATAACCAAACCTAAAGCTTATGTACAACATACACTGTTTATATCTTCAATGCAAAGAAAACAACATATTAATATAGCCTTGACTGTACGTGCAAAATTCAGTAGATAAATCAACTCATTCGAACTCAAGTACAACAAATATACCTTGTTTCTTTCAATGAGAAACAGTACTAAATTTTCCCCATAGCAACAGTAAAACGCAAATTTCCCAAATACGCAGTAAAATGTATAACTCGAGAAAACTGTAGCACGAAATTTTCTCCGTTGAAATAGTGAAACAACTCTAGAAAACAGTGAATACTACAGCTATATAACAGCACAACACACAACTATGCTTTGATTTTACAATACAATCTTTCAAATACACAGACCATATGAACAAGAAAATTGATAAAACAATATATGAACAGACAACTCATAAGCTTCACCTAATCTATATAAACATTTGATTCTTGTATAAATCTGAACAGACAAAGGCGCTAAAGAAAATAGTGAATTACATAACTATAGAAGCTAAAGGAACTGATACATCAATTCCACAAAGACGAACAGGTAAAAGAACAGTAAGATGAATAGTGAGACGCATATATTTATTCATCGAATCCATGAAGACAAACAGTTAAAAAAAATATAATTTATACCATCAAATCTTCAGAATCGAAGTAGCTATATATTTATACATATAATCTCATGTACAAACTATTTTGCTTTTCATATGATATCACAGTTCGAATTTGCAATCGAAAATAAAATTCAATAGCTTATAGGATGAAAAGACAGTATGTACAAGACAATTCGAACAGAAAAATATATGTATTTATACCATAAATTTACAAACAATCGAAATAGGATATCTTCACATAAACATCTAATTTCAAAACCATTCTATCCTACATTAGTTCAAATCTGCAAGGAATAAACAATATCATTCCAACAGACAACTCGAATACAAATTTCAGTACGAACAGACAATGCATAGCTGCGTAAGAACAGTTCGAACATTATATACATAGCTGAGCAGAACGTACCTGAAATTTATCACAAATCCGCACCATTCCCTGTTGAAACATCACGCATAAATCAAGTTCCATCACCCACAGTTCGATCACACAGTTGTAAATGGAAGGGAAAATAACACCTAAGTAACACAACAGCCAGTACAGTTTGATTTTTGACATTTATTCTAGCTGTATCATCCACTAGTATATATATGCATGGGGTTCCAGAGTTTCCAGAATGAAAACAGATCAGAGAACCAAATTCAAACCACATATAATTAACAAAGCAAAATAAAAGCAAAAATTAAAAATCATGAAAACACTTATCTGATTTGAGGAGTAGTTATTATGAACCGAAGGGCTAGGGTTCGGCCAATCTTCATATGGAGGTTTCGGTCTGGACTTTCTACAGTCGAAGGGGGTGTGGAACTCTTTAATTTATTGAATGGGGTTTATCAGTGAGGATTTGGACTACACGATGGTTTGTGGAAGGGGATCGAAGAGTAGGGGGCGGAGCGACAGATGCAGGAAGGCAAGGGGGACTGGAGCATGGAAATGCATTTGATTCCACTGAAGAAAGCAAGGATGGAGGGAGTACTGGTTTCGGGATGGAGTTTTTCCATATATTTCTTGGTGAGGTGGAGGATGATTTGTGAAGGGGATGAGGGGTTCCGATGGTTTAAGTGGGGGAAAGGGGATGTGGGCTTGAACTATTTTCATGGTGGGTTGAACAAAATTAAGTAAGGCCCAAATGTTAATTAAATTAACTTTTATTTAATTTAAATGTTAGTATAAACCTATATTATTAATTTTGAATGCATACATGATCAGAATGCAATAAAGTAGAAAGCATCAGAACCGCATCGACTAACTACGCGATGGAAGAGAACCGGACAGGGCAGAAAGCAGCCGGATTTTTTAGTTAAATTAAACGCCGTTTAATTTAACTAAAACGAGCTGATTTAACAATGGAATGAAATCAAAGGTGAGTTAAACTCACTCAGTTCTCCCCAATTATATTTTATATAAATTTGGTTTTATTTTGTGCGTGTGCTATGGTTGCTAATGGTTGACTGTTGGTTGTTTGTTATTTATATATTCATATATTGATTAATCTGATAAAATTAAACGTTGTTTAATTTTAGTGAGAAACCCAAATCATTATTTTAAGGATTGGTCCCAATTAAGGTAACTTACCTTATTGGTCATGTTTATAAATAAACATGTTTAATTTAATGAATTATTTGAATTGTTATGGTTGTATGAAATAAATTGGTTGATATTGAATTATCATTATTAATTGGTATGAAGACCATTATTTATTTGAATTAAACGATCATATTTGAGATAACAGATTTAATGCAGGGAAGAACATATTGGAGGAACCCAAGTAGATTCCTCAAATATATTAGATATTAATTATTCCTATTATCATTATATGAACTATTCTTATTAGAAGATTGATTTGGTTGTTAAATGTTGACCTGAAATCCAATAGTTGTTTTGTCTGAACCAATGGGTAATATTGGTTGAGTAATATGCAGTATATGGCCTATAAATCAACCATTTTTGTAAATCGACGAAATGAAGTTAAAAAATTTATTTTATAACTGAAGACAGATTCTTAAATCGGTAAATTGAATAAAAGTTTGTAAAAAGGAAATTAATATTTATTGATTAAGTTTATAATTAATTGTGGAATGATTTACAAAGAAAACTCTGATATTAATCAGATTTACAGGCGAATAGAAAATGTTTTGAAATGATAGTAGAATAGAAATCGAATATTTTCCCAAGTATGAAATTAAAACACCTTGAAATAACCTTACGTTAAATAAGAATGAAAAGCTATATTTGTAATGTTGAAATATTTAAGAGTTTAAGATTAATTATCGTTAATCGTTTTAATTAAAGAGGCCATGTAATGCTGGTATTGAACTAGTAAACTCATATTATTCTCATGATTATCTATTTGATGGTTAAATCACCGACTATCAAATCTGACCATACGAGCGTTGGTATGGAAAGACTGGGATCGAATATATATTTGAAAAAACCATTCTGACCAGCAAATATGTGGTAGAGTATTGAAGATGGAGCAATTGAAGACCGTCGATTTTCATGAGCAGAAGAATTACTGATTGAATATCTCTGGTTTAGCGGCCAAAGATATTTCGACAGTGATTCTGTCGTGATTGGAATCTACGGATTGCAAGGGCTACGATCTATAAGGTGATTCCTAGGATGTGGTAGTAGGGTGCCTTCGGTTTGTCCAGTCCTGGGACAACTTGTATGGACGAGTGTCTGACAGAGTATTTCCAAATGGGTTACGTACGTTGATCTCTTCAAGCGTATTTCTGCGGAGAAGGATATATACCTTCTCTTAGCTAAAATGCAAAGTATTTATATGGACGTCAATTAATGATATCTGGCGGATTTGTCGATGTGGCATTCAAGGTGAATGGTGGCCAGATGTTTTAAAGGCAAATTCAAACCTCAAGCCTCATCAACTGGGAAATGACAAAAATCGGGCAGGCAGCATGGCTATGTGGGTTGCTTCCATTAGGATGTATAATCACCTATCTAGAGAAATTCCTTTTGCTTTTTTAATTTATTTCGATGCTGTCCCTTTTTGGGAAACGGTTGCTGATCCCAACCGTTGGTGATATACATTCGATACACTCAAGCAAAATGAGTGGTCGGTCATGTGTGGGCCGGGTGGCAAGACGTTTTTGTTGAACCCAGTGTATTTCCCTCTAGAGATAAACTATCGGCAGATGGTTCCATACGTTGTCATAGATGGAATCCAATCTCCAATAAGCGCCGGCGGTTTTGTTTGTATACTATATATGTGGAGCATGAGATGCAAGCGTTCTGCTAGATTCTATTTATTTGTATTTAGACACTATTATAATATCAGACAAATATATGATTTTCAAAATGTTTTGTGTTATAGTAAGGTAAAACCCATCTGTAGTTATGTTTGGATCAGTCTTACTATTACCTTTCCTCTTTTAAAAGGATTTCGAACTTTAAAATCAAGTTGAATGATTCCCCTTAAAATTTAATGTGTTTTTCTCACTCTGGTTCACTAGACTGGCCCGATATTTGTAATGCTCAGGTTAGACCGGGGTGTACAGGTTCAGGTTATCGAATGATGTGAAGTTCAGAGGTGTGCTGGAGGAATTCAGACATATGCTTTTATCTAGTTATTCCGCTGTATGCTGTATATGCGGACAGGTTGCTATAACTGTCCAGATTTGTCTATTGTACTCTGATGTTTGTAAGTAATTTCTTTCAAGCTCTCAATGAAGATTATTTCTATATTATATTTTATTCCGCTGCGATGTGAGACTCTGACGAAGTTGTGTGTTCCTTCTTTTTCTTTCTTTTATTCTAATATTTCTTTCTTATCTTCTTCTCATCCTCTCAATTCTTTCTATTAGCATCTGGGTTTTCAGTACAATTTGAGTTGGACTGGTATTGTTTGGTCAGCTCAAAGGGTACCGGAAATTTGGGTTGTTACACTTTTAAAGTTTTGAGTACACTCACTAATTGTCTCAAAATAAGAGCAAAATGAATTTCCTTTTCAACTCCTGTATTTATTGTTGTGTTGAATATCTTGCCATTTACACTTTAGAGGAATGATAAATGTTTTAAGGTCTTGCATGAAAACAAAAGCCAATTCTATATAAAAATAAGATCTTAATTGAATGTAAAAATTTAATTAGGTGACAATTAAGTTTTTTTTCTAAAAAATGTCTAATTTACATTTATTATCATGTTTTCAAAACACCTTTGAAACATTACTCAATAAAGTTAAACGACCTCTTTATTTCTAAAAAAACGTTCCAAATGAATATCTCAATCTTTTCTTTTACGTTTTACAAATATTTACTACATGCCCAAAAATTTCGTATTTAAGAATAAAATATCTTTCCATATTCCAACTCTCATCTTTTATATTGAACGTCAGTCTTCAATGACTTTCAAAATGATAATTGTTCTGAAAGGAATGTGCATTTCTATTTGAAGAAGAGATCTAAATTTATTAGCATTGAATTAATTAGCAATTTATTCTTCTGTTCATATTCATATTTTCAGTTTATTCTTGTACTTTCAAATGTATTTTGAAACATTAGACCGCACTCATTTTACACTACAACAAAACTTACTTTAAACAGCAAGGTTTCTCAGCGTTGAAGTACCAAACGCAATCCAACAGAAAATAATAAGTCTAAGCAACGTTGACAATACTCTATACTTAGGTCTACCTATTTTTTCTTTTTTTCTTCTTACCGCCTCTCAATTCATTTCCTTCTCCAAGAGAATCGTTTCCCACTTTTTTCGTGCTACTCTTCTACTACTTTGTTGATTTTATCATGCCTTCTTTATGTTATCCTATTTTCCCTTACATCCTTATCCGAAAGATGCTGTCAATTTACCCAATTAGTTAAGTCACTTTTGATTCTTCTTTCGTTGGATGTCTTCAGCTGAAGAACTTGCTATGCAATCCTGTCTTTCAGCTTACCTAGGTAAAGAAATTGTTTATTTTCAATTGTTTTATTTCCCATACTTGGTTGTATGCTGTTCAAAAGATTATTGCTTTCTATGTTGATTTTTCTAAGGAAAAAAAACCTAATTTGTTCGCTTTCTCACATTTTCTATTTATGCATTTGAAATATGACAATGATCAACAAAGTAATCAATATCCCCTAATATTTCTTTATTAGTGTCCCAAAGACTTGTTTGGAGCCTTGCCGTTGTTTCTCCCATTTGTCTTACACCCAGCTTCAACCTGATATATGGCAAAATTAGATACAAAAAATTGATTTTAAGGTACTTTCAAACATCTTTTCAATCTTATCAATTAATCAAAAAGAAAGTTCTGCCTCTCCATGCAGTGAAATATATTAAACATGGGAATAATTGATTTTATACCCTAAACTAGGTGGAAGCAAGGCAATAGTTATGATATCTGGCATGATTTGTAGACGAGTTTACAAAACTAGATCTGGGTAACATACACATTTGTCTACTATGTTCATTGATCAAGAAAATGGAAACTTGTAGGTACACACTCTAACCACTATTGTTTTTTTAATTTTGTATGCAGGTAGACACATACATAACTACAAAGTACATATAAAATTTTGGTACATTTATTCACTTTCATGTTAATTATAAAGTGGCCAAAATGAAATACAAGTGGACAAGAACACATAATGAAAATTGCCACTTTAACCATTGTTAGATAAACAAACAGGCGCGTACATATGCACACTCGCACATAATTATAATGAACTGAATTTCAATAATTTGTGTACCAAATATGTACCTCTTTTTTTGAACCTATTCTATTTATGCTAATGAGTGTCAATCTTAAGATCGAACTCATGACCTTATTTCTCTTATACTTTCAACCAATATAGCAATCGTTGTTGGTCTGAACATATAAATCTTTCTTCTAAATGGTAATACAGAGTTACAATCAAAATAAAATATGCAAGATTTACAATTATAATGGGATGATTTACTTATAATGGGATGTTTTACTTCTCATAAGAGAAATGCTAACTAAAACCAATGCTTGGGTGAAAGGTCATAGTTCCAAAACAAACCTTTCATTTTGGTTTATGACGATTTCATGCATACAATAGCAAAATGCTCATAAACATGGAGGGGATGAAATCTGCACAAGTTTTTTCAAATGTTATACCAGTAGTTGACAATAATAGCAAAAGGTTAAGTATCAAGATGAAACTGAAATAATTTTTTGACACCTTCGCAGACTGGATAAATAGGAAGTTTGTATTGACTTTGGACATGACAATATAGTATATACAATGTTCATTGCTCTTCTAGGAAAACCATACAATTATTAATAGAAAGAAGCATTTGTGGCATATAACGATAAATAATATGTTAGGTTACAAAATCTTAAACTTACTAAAATCCGAAGACAAACTGGCCATGTAAAACTTAAGCAAATATTTATAAGAAAAAAAAAGCAATCATTGATTCAAATTAGGAACAAAATACTGATGTCTATAACCTAAAAAGCCCATATTAGGATTCTTGCATTATAAAAATATGTTTTTCTTGGCCGAAAGAAAATTAAAATCCAATAAAATTATCGAGCATAATATCGAGTTCACATCAGAAAATAATTTGGTAATGTTTGGTTCTCTCTATTTTAAAGCATTAGAAATTGAAATTTAGAGAAGTGTTTTTCACCTTAATAATCAGAGGTATTCATAAAGTTGATCCTCAACTTTTAGCAAAAAATATTCTTAGATCTAGACATGTGATTGGCTATTATAGCCATTCATAATACGGTGAAATTTATTGGATGCATATTTGGTTATGGAGAAACTTTATATTTCACCATTCGAGATGTTTTATTTTGTTAAAAATATGAAAATAATATTGGTTAACTCTAGTAAATCTTAGAATATCTTCTCGAGGATAATATAAACTATTAACATATTGTAACGACCCGCATTCTATGCATCGGAGGATCATAAAATATTTATTTCATTTTCATACGAAGTCGTATGGTCGTGTAACTTTGGGGATTGACTATTGGGGTCATTTCCAATGTTCACGATTTTTATCGATTTTTAATTGACCATTTTGCTCGTAGAAAATCTTGTTTTGTCCATAACTTTTGATTGGTAAGGAGTTTTGATGTATAACCACTTCCATTGGATTCAGATGATGGTTTAACTTTCCGTAGAGTGGTCACATTAGCCAAACGGACTTACCATTTGGAAGATATGGCTAAAATAAGTTTAGAAGGTGAAAAATAGCTTAACTGTGCCTAATTAAGGTAATTAACAGCTAGGCCCATAACCCATTTCGGGATTAGGGTTATAGGAGGGCTGATAGGGTTAGAAAAACATTTCATTTCTGTTTTTACAGCCGCCACTTTCATCCTTTGAACCCAAGCAATGCCTCCACCTTCTAAAATCATCCCAAATCACCTTCTAATCACTAATTAAGAAGATCTACATCAAATCAAGGCAAATCAACACCAAATCAGAGTTGGAGCTGCTGTGTTGCATAGAACCCAAGACAGTAGAGTTTCAGATCTAAAGTTTTAATTGTGGCTAAGGTGAGTTATTCACATTGTTTTTCACTAATTACGACGAATTAGGGTGATTAGTGATAATTAGCGAAATTATGGCTCAGAAAAATCTAGAAAAATTTGTAAAATTCTAAATATTATTTTAGAGCTCTGATAGAAATTTGGGTTAATTTGGATATGTTTTGCTAATTCTATCATAAGTTATGGTTAAACATGATTAAAGGGAAAACATGGGTTTTGGGTATGTTTGATCCATATAAACATGTTAAATTGTCGTTTTGGTGTTTATGGTTTATTATACATGTTGCTATTATTATTATGAATGCTTTATGTTTGCTTAGCAAAGTTAGAATGGTCGAAAATGCCGTCATATGGTATGAAATAGTCGTTGGAAGGTTACAGGAAATGGGACCGGATTGGATCGCCCTACCCCGAATCGAACCGATCGTGCTTGCCCCGAACCGAATCGATCTGCTTGTGAAACACCCCGATTATCTCGTGCTTTATGTCCTACAAACCGCTCATTTGGAGTATGCCAATATCCGCCTACACATGAATTTCTCCGACCCGCTTGAGAGAAGAAGCTCACGACCCGAACCGCTCATGTGGAGAAGCCCGATCCGAACCGAAGATAAGGCCACGAGCAGAACCAACCTGATGCTATGGAGAGGCACCACGAACCGAATAAGAGGACCGAACCAAACCGGCGACGACTGGGGTACTACACACATCCAAACCGATCCGGGAGAAGGCCAAAACCCGAGATGCAAAAGCAGTCCAAATGGGAAGTTGTTACTCAGGATCCAGATGGGAACCAACGAGTTAACTTCATGATCGAAATTTGCGGCGGGATGTGTGCAAAGGGGTTATCGATGTCTATAGCTTTGACTCACCACTGAGAAACGGATATTGGAAATGGATCAGTGCAGTGGAGTTGTTATGACTCCATGGGGCAAAGTGATCGTAGCAGGGCTATGAGCCAGTGCAATGGAGTTGCCATGACTCTATGGGGCAGGGTGGACATAGCAAAGTATTAGTGTTTATGGATCAGTGCAGTGGAACCGTCATGACTCCAGGGGCAGAGTGATCATAACAAAGAATTGGGTGGTCAAAGTGGTGGATATCATATGCTTTACGCACTGAGTGAGAGATGTGAGGATGATTGTTATGTTTGATGTTTTCTATCACTATGATATGCACACCCCTCCCTATTATTTTCACACCATGTGTTAGTGTCACCTTAGAGTATTGTACATCCTGTTGTGCTAACTCTTTGGTTGCAGGTCCAGGTTCGGGTATGGTTATGTATACCTGTTATTACTCTGTTTTGCTGCTTATCGCTCATACCAGACTTTTGTCTGACCCAGAGTTTTATGTCTCTTCTTATTACTCTGGGTGCTCTTAAACGAGAAGACTAGAGACAAGTCAGGTGATTATGCACGAGTAGCTGTACTAGAGACAAGCAGGAGGCTTCCACGTATGATATATATATATATTCCCCTTGTTGTTGCTGGTCACCACTTTGGGCATTAGTAGTGTACCTCTTTCTTGTGCTTTAGAGACAGTATTTCAAAGTTGTAATAATGTTGGTTTGGATGATAAGCTGTATTTTGGATTTCCACTGCTATGATGGTTTAGTTTTCAGCTTGCGCACTGTCTCGCCTGTTTTATGTCAAAGTTATGTTATTATTATATTTATCCCATGCGCTGTGAGACATTCTACAAGTTTCTTGTTAGTTCAAATTCCTTTCTTTTCCTTTCTTTGGCGACTATCCCGTGCTAGTCGGGCATTGGCACAACGCACTTTCATTGGAAATGTCGGCTGGTGCGGGGCGGGCCGTCACACTTAGTATCAGAGCTCTAGATTGCGTAGTTAACCTAGGGAAAGACGCCAGGAAGAGATAATTCGTATATGAGAGCGCGTATTTGTGATATTTTGTTTTTCAGAAGCTATATATATATACTATCAGTATATCTAAGGATGGAGTCACATTGCACTGACACCACTGAAGAGATGGTTAATCGTTTTCTCTTTACAGATTGAACGATGAGCCGATATACAAGGAATACTGGTTCAGGAGCCAATAATAGGAATGCTCCTGATATGAGGACGATGTTCACTGACTTCATGAGAGAGATGCTTAGGGACGTTCAGAGGGCAGCTCCTAATGCTGCAAATGGTGGTGGTGCAGCGGTGCAGGTGCCTAGGGCCGATTTCACCAAGCTCTGTAAGGATTACACTAGTCTTGGTGCGAAGTCGTTCCACGAAACGGAATCGACTACAGAAGTTCAGGATTGGCTTGATAGTTGTGAGCGTATCTTCGAGGATATGGGAATCGAAGATGCGATGAAGAGGAAGCTAGCATCCCGTCAACTGCAAGGACGGGCTATGAATTGGAGGAATGCTATTAAGGCAGTTACCCCTGAGGATCAAGTCACTTGGGATCAGTTCAAGGCCTGATTTAGTGATAAGTTTATCCCAACTGCTCAGAAATCAAAATTGTTTAGGAAGTTCTTGGAGCTTAAGCAGAATGGTAGGGCAGTCTCGAAGTATATTTCTGGGTTCGATACTTTATCGAAGTATGGATCATCCCTTATCGACACTCCCGAGAAGAAGAATGAGAACTTCATAACAGGCTTAGATCAGTACTTAGGGGAAAGGCTTATAAACCACATTGATGAGACTTTTGAATCGATTGTTGAGAAAGCATTGAGATCAGAGAGCCTTTATCCTAAGCCAAAGGCTGAAGTCGTTGTTGCATCTGCAGAGGGACCAAAGCCGCAGGCAAGCAGTGGAGGCAAGAATAATTCTCAAAATAAAAGGAAGCAAAGTCAGACCAAGGATGGTCAGAAAAAGAAAGATAAGAAAGATGTTGAGTGCTTTAGCTGTGGCAAGAAAGGCCACTATGCCAAAGAATGTCGAGAAAAACCAGCGGACAGGAAGTGCTTTAACTGCGGCCAAGCGGGACATCACAAGGATAAATGTCTGCAACCCCCTAAAGAGAAGCAGATTGTGAAAGCATATGCTATTAATGTTGTTCCTTCTTCGTCGAATTCTCCAACTATGGTGGAGAAAGGGAAGAATGTTGTCATTCAAGGTATGCTTTCTACTTATGATGTTCCTGTTCGAGTACTGTTTGATACTAGGGCTTCCCTTTCCTTCATATCTAGTGACCTGGTAGATAGGTTGGGATTGGAACCTGAGATAGTCAATAGACCTTTAGCGGTGATGAACCCGATTGGTGGTTCGACTAGCCTTAGTATGATTTGTTGTAATGTGGTCTTATCGAGTCATGGATGTATGTTTGCTTGTGATTGCTTTGTGTTGGGCTATCCTAGGTTTGGCATTATTTTGGGAGTCGATTGGCTCCAAAGGTTCGGGGTGGTGGTAGACTGTGAGGGATGTTTGATGACTATTAGGGAGGATGATGGTCGGAGGGTAGTGTTTGGTGGCCTACATAGTGATGAGGTGATGGCTGGTTTTCTAAATTCCCTCGACTTCCCAAAAGACGAGTTATCAGGGGTTCCCATTGCTGTCCAGTATCCGGATATCTTCGAGGAAGTGACCGAATTTCCACCACACCAAGAGATTGAGTTCCGTACTGACTTAGTGAAAGATGTTATACCTATAGTGATGCTACTTCGTCATATGGCACCAAGGGAGCAGCAAGAGCTCGGGGTGCAAGTAAGCGATCTTTTGAAGAAGTGATTTATCAGAAGAAGTGAGTAGGGAGCACCAGTTGTATTTGCTACCAAGGCAGATGGTTCCCTTCGTTTATGTATGGACTATCCCGAGTTGAATAAAGTGACTAGGAAGAAGAACTATCCTCTTCCGCGGATAGATGATTTGTTTGATCAACTGGAGGGAGCAAGAGTGTTCTCCCAATTGGACCTCGCGACAGGATTTGATCAGCTCCGAGTAGCAGCTGAGAGTATTCCTAAAACGGCCTTTCGGACGCTGTCTGGATTCTATGAGTGGTCGGTCATACCATTCGGGTTGACCAATGGACTAGCATATTTTGTGGATCTTATGAATAGGGTATTCAGGGATCAATTGAATAAGTTTATTCTTGTGTTCGTGGATGATATACTTGTTTATACGAGGATAGAGGAAGAACACAAGGAACATTTGAGAGTAGAGATGGAGGTGTTGAGAAAACACCAATCGAATGCAAAGTTTTCTAAGTGTCACTTCTGGGGGAGGGAAGTGAGATTCTTGGGCCATGTTATTTCAGAGAATGGTATCGCCGTGGACCATGCGAAGGTGGCTACGGTACAAGATTGGTCTACGCCCAAGAATGCAACAGACGTAAGAAGTTTCTTGGGATTAGCTGGATATTATCGTATGTTTATCCAAGACTTCTCCAAGACAGCGGCACCATTAACTCAGTTGACCAAGAAGAATAAAGATTTCGTTCGGGACGGGAGGTGTGAAAATGCATTCAAGAGTCTAAAGGAAAAGTTGACGCATGCGCCAGTGTTAGCCATTAGGAATGAAGAGATGATAGTATACATGGATGCATGTGGTACCAGACTAGGTGCTGTATTGATGCAAGGAGGTAGGGTAGTAGGTTACGCTAGTCGGCAACTGAAACCGCATGAGAAATGATATCCTACCCATGATTTGGAATTGGAAGTGATCATATTCGCATTGAAGATGTGGAGACACTATCTCTTTGGAGAAAGATTCTGTAACACCCCTAAGTCCCACATCGTGGAAGCCTGTGTGAAGTGGGTACTTATATAGTAGATCCTATCTCTTACTAACGCCGAGGGCTTTTGAGGAACAAAACCCCATACCTATACGGTGGAAAAGTTAGGGATAATATCTTGCGTGAACGGAGGTGTGGGTTGTTACAGTGGTATCAGAGCCAATACCCAACCCGAATTGTGGCTCCTGTGTGGACCACATCGCCTGGGTGAGGTGTTTGTGAGCCAAAGGGGAAGTTCGGCTCTGTATGAGGGGAGAATGTAACAGCCCTAAGCCCCACATCGTGGAAGCCTGTGTGAAGTGGGTACTTATATAGTAGACCACATCTCTTACTAATGCCGAGGCCTTTTGAGGAACAAAACCCCACACCTATACGGTGGCTAAGTTGGGGACAATATCTTGCGTAAACGGAGGTGCGGGTTGTTACAGATTCGAGTTGTTTACCGATCATAAGTCATTAAAGTATCTCTTCTCTAACAAGGATCTAAATCTCCGACAACAAAGATGGTTAGAATTCTTGGCTTCCTATGATTTCGATATCGCATATACACCAGGAAAGGGCAATGCAGTAGACGATGCATTGAGTAGGAGACATGCCAGTTTAGGGGCTATGTTTCTAGAATGGAAGCAATTGGAGCATATCACTGGGTATGATTTCAGACTAAAGTGTGAATTGGATCCAGAAATGTTAGCAATTTTGACGATTAGACCCACTTTGATTGAATGGATTGGTTCCAGTCAGAGGAACGATCCTAACCTATTGGAAATCATCTCCAAGTTAGAGATGGGTATCGACAGTGAGGAGATGAACAAGTATGGGCTTGATCGAGATGGATGGCTTAGAAAAATGCGAGACTAATTGTGCCCAATGTAAATGGATTGAGAGATGAAGTTCTTAGAGAATGCCATCACTCAAAACTAACTATATATCCCGGTGGTAACAAAATGTATTGAGACGTGAAGCAGACCTACTACTGGGAAGGGATGAAACAAGACATTGGAAAGTTTATATCCAAATGCATGAGTTACTAGCTAATTAAAGCCGAGCAAAAGAAGCCTAATGGTTTGTTGCAACCATTAGAAATTCCAGAATGGAAATGGGAACAAGTCTCAATGGATTTCATTGATGGGTTACCAAGGACTAGATCAGGCCATGATAGTATTTAGGTGATTGTGGACCGATTGACCAAGGGTGCAGGGTTTATACCCGTCAAGTCGAATAGAATAGTAGCTAAGTTAGTGGAACTATATATGAAGTAGGTAGTGAGATTTCATGGAGTACCCAAAGGCATTGTGAGCGACCGAGATCCGTTGTTTACTAGTGGGTTTTGGAAGAGCTTACAAGAGGCTTTAGGGTCAGAATTACATCTCAGTACTGCGTACCATCCTCAAATCGACAGTCAAACAGAGAGGGTGAATCGAGTATTAGAAGATCTCTTGAAAGCTTGCATATTAGATTTTGGAGGGTCATGGGACGACCATTTACATCTGGTTGAATTTGCATATAATAATAGTTATCGGTCCAGTATTGGTATGGCTCCATTTGAAGCTTTGTACGGAAGACCGTGCAACTCACCATCACGTTGGTTGGAAGCAGGTGAGAAATTTGTACTTGGACCAGATGTGATAAGAGAAAATTCAGATAAAATCAAGGTTATCCAACAGCGAATGAAGGCTGCCCAAGATAGGCAGAAGAGTTATGTTGATAACAGGCAAAGAGATTTAAAATTCTCCGTTGGCGACTTAGTGATTGTTAAGATTTCTCCATTAAAGAGGTGATTCGATTTGGTAGGAGAGGCAAGTTAACACTAAGATTTGTTGGTACATTCCTAGTTCTCGAACAAGTTGGGAATTTAGCATATAAAGTTGAATTACCTGACAAGATGACGGGAGTTCACAACGTATTCCATGTTTCCCAATTAAGGAAGTTTGTGCACGACCCCGATATGACTATTTCACCGGATCAGTTGGATGACATCGAAGTAGAACCTGAGGTGGTTGGGAACCGCAGGCCGATCCGTATTGTCGAGTACGACACGAAGCAACTTCAAAGGAAGGCGGTGAAACTGGTCAAGGTTCAGTGGGACGAGAATGAGAATGACTATACTTGGGAAACAGAGGAGAGTATAAGGAAGACGTATCCAGAACTCTTTGCCTGGTAAGATTTTAATAGTGATAGTTTCTTCCATTATTAGTAAACCGCATGCTAGGGTAGGCTTGTGTTTGTTGTGTATGTTTGATTGTTTGTGAATGATTGATAGGCATGCGGGACCCTTTTGTATGTTTTGGTTAAGGAATTTCGGGGGTGAAATTTCTTAAAGGGGGGAGAATGTAACAACCCGCATTCTATGCATCGCAGGAACATAGAATATTTCATTTTCATACGAAGTCATATGGTCAAGTAACTTTGGGGAACGATTATTGGGGTCATTTCCAATGTTCACGATTTTTGTCGATTTTTAAATGACCTTTTTACCCCTAGCGAATCTTGTTTTGTCTATAACTTTTGATTAGCAAGGAGTTTTGACCTGAAACAACTTCCATTGGATTTAGATAATGGTTTAGCTTTCCGTAGAGCTGTCACATTAGTCAAACGGACTTATCGTTTGGGAGATATGGCTGAAATAAGGTTTAGAAGGTGAAAAACAGCTTAACCGGGCCTAATTATGGTGATTAGCAGCTAGGCCCATATCCCATTTTGGTATTAGGGTTATAGGAGGGATGATAAGGTTAGGAAAAACATTTCATTTTAATTTTTACAGCCGCCACTTTCATTCATGGAACCCTAGCAATGGCCTCTACCTTCTAAAATCATCCCAAATCACCTTCTAATCACTAATTAAGAAGATCTACATCAAATCAATGCAAATCAACATCAAATTAGAGTTGGAGCAGCTGTCTTGCATAGGAAAACACCCCAAAACAGTAGAGTTTCAGAACTAAAGTTTCAATTGTGGCTAAGGTGAGTGATTTGCATTGTTTTTCACTAATTATGGCTAATTATGGGTGATTAGTGATAATTAGCGAAATTATGGCTCAGAAAAATCTGGAAAAATTTGAAAAATTCTTAAATATTATTTTAGGGTAGAAATTTGGGTTAATTTGGATATTTTGTGCTAATCCTGTCATTAGTTATGGTTAAACATGATTAAGGGGAAAACATGGGTTTTGGGTATGCTTGATCCATATAAACAGGTTAAATTGTCGTTTTGGTATTTATGGTTGATTATACATGTTGCTATTATTATTTGGAATGCTTTACGATTGCTTAGCAAATTAGAATGGTCAAAAACGCCGTCGTATGGTGTGAAATAGTCGCTGGAAGGTCGCAGGAAATTGTGCGGGAAATGGGACCGGATCGCCCTACTCTGAACCGAACCGATCGTGCTTGACCCAAACCGAATCGATCTTCTCGTGAAGCACCCCGATCCGCTCATGCTCCATGTCTTACAAACCGCTCGTCTGGAGTATGCCATGATCCGCCTATACATGAAGTTCTCCGACCCGCTCGATATAAGGAGCTCACGACCCGAACCGTTTAAGTGGAGAAGCTCGATCCAAACCAGAGATAGGGGCCACGAGCAGAACCAACTTGATGCTATGGAGGAGGCACCACGAACCGAATAAGAGGACTGAATTGAACCGGCGATGATTGGGTACTCACACATCTGAACCGATCCGGGAAGGCCAAAACCCGAGATGCAAAGTTAGTCCAAATGGGAAGTTGGTACTCGGGATCCAGATGGGAACCAACGAGTTAACTTCATGATCGGACTTTGCTGCAGGGCATGTGTAAAGGGGTTATCGACGTATATAGCTTTGACTCACCACTGAGAGATGTATATTGGCTATGGATCAGTGCAGTGGTGAAACACCCCACTTCCGTTTAAAGTCACTCACAAAGGGAATGCATTAACTTTGGTGAAGCATTTTAGGTAAAAGGCACAGATAATTTACAAGATAGTCATATAAACAGCGGAAAACTGAAAAAAAACTCATAAGTAGTGCGGTTCATTCAAAACATTACAAGCATTGTCTCAAAACCCAACTTCTAAATTATTATAATAAAACAACTATCTTGATTTAAAACTCCAAGTACATAAAGAAGCATAAAACAGTAGTAAAGCAGCATAAATCCCCAATAAAAGTGTAACCACAGCCATAGCCCTAGAAAAGAGAATACAAGCAATACATCTACTCTCTTCAAACTAGAAAAGATCTGCACTAAGCTGAAGTATTCCCTCCCTACTAACCTGGGAGGGGGAACGGAAGAAAAGAAGGCAAAAGAAAATGGGTCACCAGTGACTATTCAGCATGTAAACATGTAAAAGGATCATGACATGAATAAACTAAACATAGGACAATACCATAGAAATAAGATAACATAAGATAAGATAAACTGAATATACTATCGCACTCATTTCCATTTCTCTACACCTACTAACGAATGTTTCAACTACCATCATGTGTTCATAACAAAGTGATCCCTTTTTTGATCGGCTTCTACTCACATGCATTTATTACTTGTGTCATTTGGTCCCGCTTGATTGTAGATACCTGTGTTGGTCCCACCATAGGGTATATCAATTCCTATGGTAGCAACCTGACACAAATTCTAGATGCACAGTGTATACTACTGATGCCCAATACTTGATTTATCCCCTCCGGAGTACGTGCACGCCCATACTCCGCCGGAATCTACACTGCTGCACCACCCACCGCTATTTTGACCGCTTATAATCAGCTCAGTAATCGTGCTCCACCCTGCCTAGTTCAGCGTACCGTGATACATCTATGTGGGTTACTGCTGAAATGGGTCCCCGTTACTAGGGTTTCCTAATCAACATGTTATAACGGTTAAGTGTTCTCAAATTAACCTAACCCCACCCATCTGTTTAATTAACATGTTGTATTGGTTAAGCGTTGCCTTAATTAACTTAACCCTGCCATTCTTAGCCTGTCAGTTCCTTAGCATTAATTCATTCATTAAAACACCAACCTCTCACATTAGATCTATATTGTTGCGGTCGTTGGATGTGCTGGGTGGTTCCGGGCAGTCTTACACCGCAACTCAATCTAACCTTGGGTTTTTGGGCTTAATACGCTAACCTCTCACATTAGATATATGTTGTTGTGGTCGCTGGATGTGCCGGACGGTTCTGGGCATTCTTACACCGCAACTCAATCTAACCTCGGGTTAGGCATGTTCATCTTTAGCCAATTTTACATATTTGTCATATGTGTCTATGTTTAGATCTTTTTATGCAAATATTCCGCCAAGTGAGTCAGTACAAGTTTTATGCCACATTCACTTGCTATGCCAAAGTTTACTAAATCAAATTATACCCAATTTTCCTGCGTTATAATCGCACGTACAACGAGATTCAATCTAAGTTCTGAATGAACATAGTATTCACAAAAGAAAATAAAAGGGGAAAGATAGAGAAGGAGCATAAGAATTGACATAAGAACAAATAGGCATGTAAAGGTGTATCCAAGTCAAGGATCATGTTTATATGTTGTACATTAATAATAAGTGTGGACAAGCTAGGCAATTTACACCATAGGTATAAATATTAGATAGAATTGGACTTAAGAGAATCACTAATTTTGATGTACAACATGATGAGTACCATTATATCAATCACAATAGTCTCATAGGCATAGGATGTACAACATGATAAGCTCCATCATGTCAATCCAACAGTCTCATAGGCATGATAGGTTTCATTATGTCAGTCACAACAGTCTCATAGGCACGATAGGTGTCATTACATTAGTCACAATAGCCTTACAGACATAGGCAATTCAGATTTGACAAAAGAATAGGCATGAATTAGAATTAGGCATCGTTCTAGATCCGATTATTACGGTCATGATTTCTATTAGGTGTTTAAATCTAAATTAGAACTGAACTTACAGAAAAAGGACAGATCTTTTATTCTGGGATCTGATTTCTGAATTTGTTAAGCTAATCCTTTGATGTAGACGTTTGATTCTCTAGTTTGGATTTTTGTTTTGGAGCTTTCTAACTTGATTTCCAATTTGGAGAAGATGGAGGCTACGCTAGCATAGCGATGGGCAGCATGACGGCTTCATAGAATGAGATTGTGAGGTCTAGGGTTAAGGTTTTGGGTGATTATATAGAAGTCTAGGATTAATTCTAGCTTTTAGATTAGTCTAGGAGAAATCAGAGCCATCAAACCAAAGAGATGTATCATCCAGCCAACCATAGCACGACACATAAGCCCTAATACCTCAAAAATTAGTCATCGGCCAATCAGAGTAGGCCACATCAGCTCAGGGCTACAAAAATTCGTCATAGGAAGTGGATCTCAAAAGGGTCGACTCCCTACAAGGGGGTCGACACCTATGTCGACACCCCTATAGGGGGGTCGATACCTATGTCGACTCCCCTCGGGGGGTCGACACCCCATCCCTGGGCGGGAAATTTCCCGCCCAGCTATTCTGGCCAAATTTCGAATTTTAAACTGAATTTATTATTTAATTATTATGTTCTATTTACACTAGAAATCTTATAACCTCCATAAGTTCTTCATTCTGATTCACGCAAACTCGGTCTTTATCTCTAGCAGAATTCTGAGACGAACGCAATGGCATAACCTGTTTCCCTTAATTCTTCTTCTAAACATTAAGTGTTCTTAGATTTGTTAATTTTAATATTCACAGAAAATATGGGGTGTTACATTCTCCTCTCCTTAAAGGATTTCGTCCCAGAAATCTCTAAGTTAAGAAGAATGTATCCTAACATCCAACATCCATCTACTCAACCATCAATCATAGGCATTCATTGTCCTTAAAAGATTTCTAATGCTTTCATGATCATATGCATAGTGTGTGTATATGTCCTTATCTAATGCAAAATCAGGCGGTCTACTGATTCAATTGACCTCCTTGGTGTGAATCATGTCAGTGCCATGAGTCCATTATGCATGCATTTTTTCAAATCATACTTTCTACAAGAGTGCACAATCATTCATACAAGTGCAACGTCCATATGATAACACATCAAGTTTCAATCTATATATAAATACATATATGCATATGCAATATGAAAGTGACTGAGCCGATCTAGTACCTAGTGTGTGTGTGTGTGTGTATGCATCCACGTGCAACCACTAGCAACCACTTGCAACCACTTGCAACCATCAATCATAACATGTTTTCAAATACATGTTTACATCCATTGGTTTCTACCTAAGGATTAAGAGTAAGACCAAGGAGATATACTTAAGAGATAGATACAAGCATGCATAAACTTATGGAAAAAGAGATCAAGAATGTACCCTCAAAAAGATAAGGGTAAGTTGCGTGTATCTTGTCCTCAGTCTCCTACGCCGCGTCTTCTTCAACGTCACTCCACTGTTCTTTAACTAGCTTGACCTCATGATTGCGTAGCTTTTTTACTTCTGTACCCAGGATACTTGTTGGAACTCTTCTCACCGTCGCTTCTCGTTCCACTTCTAATTCCTCTAGTATGCTTGGCTCCACAACTTCCGTCGACTCATGCAAGCACTTCCATAGATGAGAGACATGAAAGACATTATATACAGCCAATCTGTCGGGCAGCTCTACTTTGTAAGCCATCTTACCAATCCTCTCAATGATAGGGAATGACCCTACAAATCTTGGTGGTAATATTCCTATGGACCCAAAGCGAACGACATTCTTTAAAGGAGATACTTTAAGAAAAACTCTGTCTCTAACCTCAAACTCAATCTTTTATCAGCGTAGGACTTCTGTCTATCTTGTGCGGTCTTCATTCGTCTTCGTATCAAGTCCACCTTCTTTGAAGTTTCTCTGATCATGTCAGGCCCAAGTACAAGCTTGTCTGTAGACTCCCACCAACAAGTTGGTGATCGGCATGGTCTTATATATAAAGCCTCAAAGGGTGCCATGCCTATGGTGGCTTGGTAGCTATTGTTGTAGGAGAATTCCACCAAAGGAAGGTGATCCTCCCATGTTCCTCCAAAATCAAGAATGCACAATCTCAAGAGATCTTCTAATACTCTGTTCACCCTTTCCGTCTAACCAACGGTTTGAGGGTTATAGGCAGTGCTTAAGCATAGCTGTGTGCCTACAGCCACTTGCAAACTCTTCCAAAACTGGCTCGTAAAGATAGGATCTCAATCACTTACTATGCTAGAGGGTATTCCATGCAGTTGAACTACCTCTTTAAGATAAATGGATGCTAATGATGAGGCAGTCCTTTTACTCTTAACAGGTATAAATTAGGCGCTTTTAGTAAGCCTGTCCAATATTAACCAAATACTCGTATTGCCCCTTCTTCACCTAGGCAACCCATCAATAAAGTCCATCGAAATGCTATCCCATTTCCACTGTGGTACCTCTTGAGGATGAAGTAGACCACCAGGCTTCTTCTGCTCTGCCTTGACTTGTTGGCATATCAAGCATTTAGAGGCAAACTCAGCTACATCCTTCTTCATGCCATTCCAGAATAAAACCCTTTTTATGTCTTTATACATCTTGTCCACACCTGGGTGTATGGTCAACTTAGAATGGTGTGCTTCTTCGAGAATGGTTTTCACCAAATACCTTGCTTGTGGGACGCATAGTTTTCCATCTCGTCTCAACCAACCCTTGTCATCGATGGAGTATCTATTGAGGTGACTAGAAGTCTCACCTCTAATCAACTTATCCATCACATCAACTAGCTGAGGGTCTTCACGCTGCTTGGTTCCTATTGAGTCCAAAAGTGTAGGCTGCACCTCTAGCGATGTTAACAAACCAGGTACAAATTCAAAGGAGGGTCTAAAGTCAAAGTTTGCTATGTACTCCAAGCTTTTCCTTTCTACAAAGAGAGGACTTAAGGTCAACTTTTTCCTACTTAAGGCGTCTGCTACCACATTGCCCTTGCCTGGGGTGTAAGCAATCTCAAAATCGTATGAGGCATTAAATTCCATCCACCTTTGTTGTCTTAAGTTAAGATCTTTCTATGAGAAAAGGTACTTTAACGATTTATGGTCAGTAAACAATTCAAACCTTTCTCCTAGCAGGTAATGACGCCATGACTTAAGAGCGAAAACAATGGCAGCTAGTTCTAAATCATGAGTTGGGTAGTTTTTCTCATGTAACTTCAACTGCCTTCCTCCATAACAAACTACTCTGCCCTCTTGCATTAAGGCAGTGCCCAATCCCGTGATGCATGCATCTGTTTATACGGTAAACATAGTACTCCCATCAGGCAATGTCAGAAGTGAGGCTGTTGTCAGAGCCCTTTTCAGTCGTTGGAAAGCAATATCACAATCCAAATCCCAGGCAAAAGTTAGGTTCTTCCTTGTCAACCTAGTAAGCGGGGCTGAGATCTTTGCAAAGTCCTTAATGAACTTTTTGTAAAAGCCCGCTTTCCCGAGAAAACTCCGTACTTCGGTTGCATTCCGTGGAGTCTTCCAATCTTGCACCGCAACTACTTTTGCGGGATCCACAACTATTCCATCTTTGGACACCACATGTCCAATAAACCTTACTTCATCTCTCCAAAAATGGCATTTGGAGAATTTTGCTTTCAGCTGATGTGCATGAAGAGTATCCATGACTTCCCTTAAATGCAAAGTATGTTCTTCCTCACTTTTTGAGAAAACCAAAATGTCGTCCATGAAGACCACTACAAATTTATTAAGTAACTCGCTGAACACTCTACTCGCCAAGTCTACGAAATAGGCAAGTGCGCTTGTCAAGACGAAAGGCATGACAAGCCATTCGAAGAAACCATCTTAGGTCCTGAATGTTGTCTTATCTATGATGTCCTCAGCCACTCTTAGCTGATGAAATCTGATGGCCAGATCTAGTTGGGAGAAAACTGAGGCATCTACGGGCCGGTCGAACAAGTCGTCTATTCTAGGAAGTGGGTGCCTATTCTTCTTGGTCAGCTTGTTTAGCTCCCTATAGTACACACACAGGCGAAGTGAACCATCTGCTTTGGTTGTAAACACCACTAGAGCAACCATTCAGAAATACTCCGCCTTATGAACCCCTTTTCAAGCAATTCTTTAACTTTCTTGCTGAGTTCTTTTCTTTCCCTTGGAGCCATGTGTCTAACGGGTAAAGCAACAGGTTTTGCATTATCAACAAGGTATATGCGGAAATCTATCTCTCGCTTTGGAGGTAAGCCCTTCACCTCTTCAAAGACATCCGAGTATTAACGGACTACTCTAACAGATTGCAAGTTTTCAACAGACGAATCAAGAGATTCTAGATAGCTAAGCATAACAGAATTCATGGGATTATAAGAGATTTCGAGAGTGTTACTGAGGCGAGTCATAAGTCTAACCACTCTCCTTTCACAATCAAGGATGGCACCATTACTAGATAACCAATCCATGCCTAGAATCAACCCATAGCCCGTGAAACCCAAAATATAAGCATATATCTAAACCCAACGCTTAGTATAGAAATTTCCAAATCCAAACAAATCATGGACAAACAGGCCAAGCCCCCAATTGGATTTGAAATAACCATGGGATCATCTATTATACTGGTATCTAGGTGCAGAGATTCAACTAAAGAAGTAGATATAAAAGGGTGTGATGCGCCAGAATCAAAAAGAGTACGAACTGGATGATCAGAAAGATAAACTAAACTCTCAACAGAAATATTTCTACCTTTTTCTTGCGGAGGTGCAATGAGAGCGTGAATCTGCCCTCCAGAAGTAGATCTAGTCCTTTGCCCTCGCCCTTGCCTTTTTAGGCAATCCTTAGCCATATGTCATGTCTCGCCGCATTGAAAGCAACCACCCATCTTCCTCTTCTTCTTACAGCAGTCGTTAATTAGATGTCCATGTATGCCACAAAATTTACACTTCCTCTTTTCACGGGGTTTGTTATTCTTCCCGCCTTTCTTGGAATCCGTCTTCTTATTCTGCGATCCCTCCACTTTCTTATCTAGAAGTTCTTCCACCTTGGCCTCTTTCTTGCCATCCTTGTCTTCCTCCTGTAACAGTGCCATATCCACCAGTCTCTCGAAAGTTGCGCCCATAGATACATGGGACATAGCTAGGCTATGCAGTGGCTCATTCAACCCTTTAACGAAACGGAGAGCCTTTTTATGTTGAGTGTTTACTAACTCCAGTCCGAATCTAGCCAGCTGGTTGAATTGGTTGACGTATTCTTTAACCGATTGGCGTCCTTGTTTGAGTGCTAAGAAATTTTCCATCTGTAGGCTTCGTTCAACTTGCGAGAGGAACTTCATTTCAAATCTCCTTCTGAAATCCTCCCAAGTTTCAACTGGTCTCTCAGCATTAGTAACTTCCCACCAGTAAGAGGCTTCGTCCTTAAGTAACCATACAGCAAATTGTATCTTCTGCCTATCGTCCACTTCGAAGATAACAAACAAAACTTCTGTTTCCTTGAGCTAGTTTCTTGCTTCTACAAATGAATCAGTCCCATTAAAGTTCTTTCCGCCCATAGCTCGAAAGTCTCTACATATCTTCGAGAAAGCATTCACATGAGGAGGAGGAGGAACGTCTGCTGGGCCTGCGCCATTAGCCCTAGCCTCCAGATACCTTCTGAACCAGTCTAGTATCAGTACGCCCTCGGGAAGATTAAGATCCCCAGACATGCTGAAATGAAAAGAAAAGGTTCAAAACAAAGGATAGAAAGATAGTGCATATGGCTTTGGGGACTATGCCTTTAAAATAAAACAACACTTTTTCTTGAAAATGCTTCTTTAAATTTCTTTTTGAAAAATAGTTTTTAAAAACTTTTATCTAGTCTGGTAAACCATCGCTCTGATACCAAGTGAAACACCCCATATTTGTTAAGGTCACTCATAAAGGGAATGCATTAACTTTTGTGAAGCATTTTAGGTAAAAGGCACAGATAATTTACAAGATAGTCATGTAAACAGCAGAAAACTGAAAACATTTCATAAATAGCGTGGTTCATTCAAGTCATTACAAGCATTGTATCAAACCCTAACTTATAAATTATTACAATAAAACTTCTATCTTGATTTAAAACTCCAAGTACATAAAGAAGCATAAAACAGTAGTAAAGCAGCATAAATCCCCAATAAAAGTGTAACCACGGCCATAACCCAAGAAAAGAGAATCCAAGCAATACACCTACTGTCTTCAAGCTGGAAAAGGTCTGCACTAAGCTGAAGTATTCCCTCCCTACGGACCTGGGGGGGGGGGGGGACGGAAGAAAAGAAGGCAAAAGAAAATGGGTCAGACATAAGTCTGGTAAGTCCGGTGACTATTCAGCATGTAAACAGGTAAAAGGATCATGACATGAATAAACTGAACATAGGACAATACCATAGAAATAAGATAACATAAGATAGATAAACTGAATATACTATCACACTCATTTCCATTTCCCCGCACCTACTAATGAATGTTTCAACTACCATCATATGTTCATAAAAAAGTAATCCTTTTTCGATCGGCTTTTACTCGCATGCATTTATTACTTGTGTCATTCGACCCCACTTGATTGTAGATACCTGTGTTGGTCCCGCCATAGGGTGTATCAATTCCTATGGTAGCAAACCCAACACAAATTCTAGATACACAGTGTATATTACTGATGCCCAGTGCCTGCTTTATCCACTCCGGAGTACGTGCACGCCCTTACTCCGGCGGAACCTACACTGCTGCACCACCCGCCGCTATTTTGACCATTTATAATCAGCCTAGTAATCGTGCCCTACCCTGCCTAGTTCAGGGTACCATGATACATCTATGTGGGTTACTTCTGAAATGGGTCCCCATTACTAGGGTTTCCTAATCAACATGTTATAATGGTTAAGTGTTCCCAAATTAACCTAACCCCACCCATCTGTTTAATTAACATGTTGTATTGGTTAAGTGTTGCCTTAATTAACTTAACCCTACCATTGTTAGCCTATCAGTTCCTTAGTTTTAATTCATTCACTAAAGCACCAACCTCTCACATTAGATCTATATTATTGCGGTCGCTGGATGTGCCGGGAGGTTCCGGGCAGTCTTACACCGCAACTCAATCTAACCTCGGGTTTTTGGGCTTAATGCGCTAACCTCTCACATTATATCTATATTGTTGCGGTCACTGGATATGCTGGGCGGTTCTGGTCAGTCTTACACCGCAACTCAATCTAACCTCGGGTTAGGCATGTTCATCTTTAGCCAATTTTACAAATTTGTCATATGTGTCCATGTTTAGGTCTTTTTATGCAAATATTCCCCTAAGTGAGTCAGTACAAGTTTTATGCCACATTCACTTACTATGCCAAAGTTTACTAAATCAACTTATACCCAATTTTCCCGCGTTATAATCGCACGTACAACGAGATTCATTCTAAGTTCCGAATGAACTTAGTATTCACAAATGAAAATAAAAGGGGAAAGATAGAGAAGGAGCATAAGAATTGACATAAGGGAAAATAGGCATGTAAAGGTGTACCCAATTCAAGGATCATGTTTATATGTTGTACATTAACAATAAGTGTGGACAAGCTAGGCAATTTACACCATAGGTATAAATATTAGATAGAACTGGACTTAAGAGAATCACTAATTTTGATGTACAACATGATAAATCCCATTATATCAATCACAATAGTCTCATAGGCATAGGATGTACAACATGAAAAGTTCCATCATGTAAATCCAACAGTCTCATAGGCATGATAGGTTTCATTATGTCAGTCACAACAGTCTCATAGGCACGATAGGTATCATTACATCAGTCACAATAGCCTTATAGACATAGGCAATTCAGATTTGACAAAAGAATAGGCATGAATCAGAATTAGGCATCGTTCTAGATCCGATTATTATGATCATGATTTTTATTAGGTGTTTAAATTTAAATAATAACTGAACTTATAGAAAAAGGACGGATCTTGTATTCTGGGATCTGATTTCTGAATTTGTTAAGCTAATCCTTTGATGTAGACGTTTGATTCTCTAGTTTGGATTTTTGTTTTGGATCTTTTTAACTTGATTTCCAATTTGGAGAAGATGGAGGCTATGCTAGCTTAGGGATGGACAACATGATGGCTTCATAGAATGAGATTGTGAGGTCTAGGGTTGATCAGAGGAGGCCACATCAGCTCAGGGCTACAAAAATTCATCATAGGAAGTGGATCTCAAAGGGGTCGACTCCCTACAAGGGGAGTCGACACCTATGTCGACACCCTTATAGCGGATCAACACCTATGTCGACTCCCCCTTGGGGGGTCAACACCCCTGGGCGGGAAATTTCCCACCCAGCTGTTCTGGCCGAATTTCGAATTTTCAACTAAATTTGTTATTTAATTATTATTTTCTATTTACACTACAAATCTTCTAACCTCCATAACTTCTTCATACAGAGTCTGATTCACGCAAACTCGGACTCTATCTCAAGCAGAGTTCCAAGACGAACGCAATGGCATAACCCGTTTCCCTTAATTCTTATTCTAAAAATTAAATGTTCTTAGATTTGTTAATTTTAATATTCACATAAAATATGTGGTGTAACAAGTGGAGTTGTTATGACTCCATGGGGCAAAGTGATCGTAGCAGGGCTACGAGCCAGTGCAATGGAGTTGTCATGACTCTATGGGGAAGAGTGGTCATAGAAAAGTATTAATGCTAACGGGTCAGTGCAGTGGGTGGTCAAAGTGGTGGATATCATATGCTTTACGCACTAAGTGAGAGATGTGAGGATAATTGCTATGTTTGATGTTTGCTATCACCATGACATCCACAACCCCTCCCCATTATTTTCTAGTGTCACCTTAGAGTATTGTACATCCTGTTGTGCTTACTCTTTGGTTGCAGGTCCAGGTTCAGTTATGGTTATGTATACCTGTTATTGTTCTGTTTTGCTACCTATCGCTCATACCAGAATTTTGTCTGACCCAGAGTTTTATGTCTCTTCTTATTACTCTGGGTGCACTTAAATGAGCAGACTAGAGACAGGTTAGGTGATTACGCACGAGTAGTTGTACCGGAGACGAGCAGGAGGCTTCCACGTATGTTATATATATATACACATATATATATTCTCCCTGTGTTATTGTTGGTCACTACTTTGGGAATTAGTAGTGTACCTCTTTCTTGTGCTTTAGAGACAATATTTCAAAGTTGTAATAATGTTGGTTTGGATGATAAGCTGTATTTTGGATTTCCGCTGCTATGATGGTTTAGTATTCAGCTTATGCACTGTCTCGGCTGTTTTATGTCAAAGTTATGTTATTATTATATTTTATCCCATGCGCTATGAGACATTCTACAGGTTCCTTGTTAGTTCAAATTCCTCTCTTTTCCTTTCTTTGGCGACCATCCCGTGCTAGTCGGTTATTGGCACAACGCACTTTCATTGGAAATGCCTGCTGGTGCGGGGCGGACCGTCACACATATAAACCTATGTGAACCTTTTATTTTGTCAAATATTTTCTATTGTAATGTCGAATACTTGATCATTTCCACAAATTGAATTATTTAGCAACAACATCAAAAATGAATTGTTAGGTTAGTTCAAACAATATTTCCATGTCATGTTACATGTTCAGCTTTAATAAAGAGATGATTGAGACATTATTTGGCTATCAAAAAGAAGGCAAAAGAAAAGCAGATGAAAAGAAAGGGTCTCGCCCTAGTATATTCAATTACCCGGTCCTAAGAAATCCAAAAACTTGGTAGTTTCTTTGAAGGCATTAAGCATAAAAGCAGATGAGAATTCGGAGGCACTAAAGGAGGTGCTAGAAATTATTAATTCCATTTAACAGAGGGGACTTATGCACTTAATTATTTTATCTAGACTTTAAAATGCATGTGCATTGTATGAAACCCCGTAACTTTTATTTTTTGCATATGTAAAGCGACATTTTGATGATGAAAACAAATCCTGGATCTCTTTAGTTTGATACTCTATGGGAGGTTGTTTCAAAATTTACTATGGTAGCTTTTTCTAGGAAGATGTTTCAAGAAAATATCTTTTATTACAGAACTTTTTTATGAGAGCCGTTGTTGATGACATTATTTTTACTAATTAGTTTATATGTTTTCAGTTCGTCTAGCGCCTTTGCTGCAAGAGAGAGGATGAAACCATTATAGAACAAGTTGCTCGAGAAGAACATCAAATTGGTATAATATTATTTCTTTAAAATTTATATCTTTTTGTAACAACCCAAATTTTAATAACATGTTGAAACTAGAAATCATGGTATAATTAAATTTTAAAATGAGAATCAAGGGAAACGGGTTGCGCCATTGCGTTCGTCTTGGAATTCTACATGAAATAGAGTCCGAGTTTTCGAAAATCGGAGTCCGGATGAAGAAGTTATGGCCTGTAGAAAATTCAGCAGATTTTAGGCAGCACAGGACCAGGCAGGTCGACCTGGGGGTCGACCCGGGGACCAGGTCGACCATGTGGTCGACCTACCCCCTAGGTTGACCATCTGGTCGACCTCCCCCCTTACAGGTCGACTTGGTCAGCCTGTTTTGACCCAAAACTCATTTTTGAAGCCTTAGACGTGTTTTGATGGTCCGGATTGATTCTAGGGTTAATCTAAGGGCCTAAGCTAGTTGCAACACCTATAAAAACACCCTTAGACCTAACATAATTCATAAAAAATCATTCTTACACTATTATGCTGCTGAACTCCCTCTTGAATCATGGACGCCGCCCCCAAATTAAAGTACAAACATTCAAACTCAAATCAATTCAAAGAACAAAGCTTCAACAATGATTCAAGACAATAAATCAACAACGCTGCAACATTTTTACAACAAATTCAGTTCCTAATTCACTAGCCATGCTCTGTAAGTTCTAGTTACTTTTAGATTTAAACATTTAATTATAATATGGACATGAAATAAAGTGGAACTGGATCTAAGTATGTTTATCAATTCAGACCTATTTCTGTTGCTTCTTGAATCTTGAGTTTTTGAGACTTGTCTATCTTTATTCTCATGTCAAGTTCATGATCTATTCAGCCTGTTGTAAATCAATTTTCTCAATTCATGTTGATATTATTATCATGTTGTAATCTTCATGCCTATGATGATGTTTTTCTCTCTGATCTTATTTTTATGCAAAATTCTATCTTCCCCTATTTATTTTCTTTTGATGAACCTAGGTCAATTTGGGACCTAGGCCTAAACTACGATATACGCGATGGTATACGGGGGAAATATTGGAATATTGCCTAGTGGAATATATGTGTTTGGTGCAATTGATGGCATAACATAAAAATTGGATATTTGGGTATTACTACCATTAACATGAAATTGAATATTTTGGTATTGTCATTAAAATGGTAATTGCAAGAATGGGGATTGGCACATGTAATTTGATATAGATCTTGATATATGTAATTTGGCTAGAACTTGTTATGGGTAAATTGGTGTAAACGTGGTATACATGTAATTTTGGGTATAAAACTTGATCTATGTAAATTAAGCATAGCTCTGTAAACATGTAAATCATGAAACTTGGTATATGTGTAAATTGGCATGAAAATTGGCATACATGTGAAACGGCATGAATTGAACATATGTAAATTTGGTATGAATTGGGACATGCGGTGGGGTTAAGTTAACACAAGGGAGAACACTTAGCCAGTGTAACAAGGCTTGCAGTAGGGTTAAGTAACACAAGGAACAACACTTAACCGATATAACATGATGTGTGGTAGGGTTAAGTAAAACAAGAGAAAACACTTAACCAACTTAACGTGATGGACGGAGAGGGTTAAGTACATATCGGGTTGGTGGGTAATATTAGTAAATATAGGCCCACAAACTTAACCATTAATAAGCATGCTTGAATCGGTGGGTTAAGTACATCACGGGAAGGTGGGTAATATCTGTATATATAAGCCTACAAACTTAACCAGTAGGAAACCCTATTAACGGGGACCCATTTCAGCAGTAACCCAATTAGGTATCTTGGTACCCTAAAATTAGGCAGGGTGGGGCACGATTACTGGGCTGATTGTAAGCGGTCAAAAGCAACGGCGGTGGGTGCACAGTGTGGGTTCTAACGAGGTGTGGGCATGCATACACTCCGGAGCAGACAAACAGGGCACTGGGGCACCAATAGTATAACCTATGTATTCTAGAATTGCGTCGGGCCGCCACCATGGGTCTTGATACACCCCATGGTGGGACCACCATAGGTATCTACAATCATTGGGGGGCTGTATGACACACATAGGTAGCATAATCCCTAGGTTGGACCTTGGTGGCATAAACCCTAAATCCGAGAAGTGTTCAATAGGTAGCATAATCCCTAGGTTGGACCTAGGTGGCATAAATCCTGGTTGAATCTAGGAAGCGCTCGATAGAAAACCCTAGATTAGATCTAGGTAATAAATAATAGATGTGCATGTGAAAGCAACCTTAATTTCGGGGATTGGGATCACGTTATGATTTTATCATTTTATATAGATTACTAGTTGGGACACTAGTTAGGTGGTGCAGAGCAAATAGATATCATTTTAATGGTGAAGCAGAGAAATCTTGCGATGCTTGATAGAAATCTTGCGAAACTATACTTAGTTCATCTTGAATGGGAACCTTGAAATGCTATACATGACAGAAATCCTATGATGTTATTCTTAGTTATCGTGCCTCTAGCTTATCTTGTAATCATGCTTATGTTTATTTTTAGTTTATTCATGCCATGTTATCTTTACCTATTTTTATGCTGAAAGTCATTAGGACTTACTCAGTCTTTATGACTGACCCGTTTTGTTTCGCCTCTTTTTCTTCCGTCCCCCCCCCAGGTTCGCAGGGTGGGAATACAGCTTAGTTCAGATCTTACCAAGCTCCAAGGCTCTTTCATGAACGGCTTGGATTTCCCTTGGCTATGGCCTGCTTTGCTTTATTGGGGAATATCACAATTTATTTTTATGCTTCTTTGTTTTTGAGCAAGGCAGATATTTTAGCTATGTAATTGGGTATTGGAAGTTAATGGGCTTTTATTGTAAACAATTATATTTAATAAATGATTTGAAGTACTTCCACTTTACTTTCCGTTGTTTTATATATGTCTGTCTTGTAATATTTCGGTTCCAGTACCCATAATGCTCCACCGAAGTTAAGGCATTCCCTTTGTGAGTGACCTTAACGGATGTGGGGTGTTACACTTTTCCTACAGTTATATTGTTCATAAGTTTTGTATACTCACTTTACTTTTAGTCAGCTTATTTTTTGTTTGAACGTAAGGAAGGCTATGATGATGTTTGGGTTCATTTAATAAAAATCAAGAAGCTGGGTTATTTTCGGTAAGCTTCTGAAGCTCATTTTCCTTACTCTTGATCAATAAATATTAACTTCACTAAAATTTACCATTGAAAGTACAATTATACACTTTAAAGTTTAAACATCCTAGATTCAAAGATTTGTCAAATAATAGTTTGCAAATATTAACCACAATATTATGTAGATCTGGTCATATACACTTTACCAAAATGTTTATCAATAGAAATCAATATTTTTTATTCTGCAAGTATCCATATATAATTTTGTGGTCCACATTATGGTAGCAACTAATGACTTGGAATTTCAAAGCAAAATGGGTTATTAAGCTATTTTTTACAAACATATTTCTAGAACTCACCATCTAATAGTTTTCCCCCTTTAACACCAGAAAGTAAGAGTGATCAGTACCTCAAAATGTTGAAACTCCTTTGTCGTCTCCTACCATTCTAGGTGAAAATCAGCCAGGTGTTTATTGTTATAAAAATAGTTTATTATCTATGAATATAAGTTATGTCTCTAAATAAATAAATAATCTATGTAAACTATATTCAGTAAATATCCAAAAAAACTAGTTTATTATGATAATAGTCTGTTATAAATAAATTATTTTAGTGCTTTACAGTTTTTGTTAGATGCTTATCATATGGTAATTTGTATAAAGTTCAGTACTAAATTTGTCATGTTTAATAAAATTAACTCAGTGAGAAAACTTTTGTAGAAGTTGATACAATATAACAATTCTTGCATGAAATGGAATTGCTTGTTATTAGAATATGCAACACATACAGAAGCTGGAGGTCAGATTCGTCTTAATGTACGGTCATTTAACACTATCTATGTTGATAGAGTTATTTCCTTCCTTTTGTGCAAAAAAATTAGGCTTTTGCTATCAGAAATTTGAAGTGTGCTGAGGATGCTAATATCGAATGAAAGCTTAATGCAAAGCTTACTCGGATTTTCCTCTTTCATCTTATGAATTCAAAGATACTTTTTAAATAATCTCATTTACTTATTCCATCATAGTGCGTGAGAACTGCTTGCTATGTCATGAAGTTATATGAATGTTTTGCCATATAATATCGATATCAAGTAAGTAAATGGTCATATAGGTATCCTGACATGTTTTATTTTGGCTGCTTTTCACTTCTTAAATATCATGATAAAGGATAAGTTAAAATGTACAAAAAATCTTGCACAGGTTAGATGCAAAAAAGTACTGCACTTTTTTCTTTAAATATAGGGTTATTGGAAGACATTTTTTTATGCACCTAACTTGAATTACGCTAGCTGATACAAGTACAATGTACTCTGATAAACTTGTTAAAATCCTAAGACAAAATGGCCATGTAAAACTAAAGCAAATATTTATAACAAAAAAATCAATCATTGATTCAAACTAGGAACAAAATACTGATGTCTATAACCAAAAATGCACATGTTAGGGTTCTAGCCTTGTGAAAATATGTTTTTCTTGGCTGAAAGAAAATTAAAATCCAATAAAATTGTCAGGCATAATATCGAGTTCACACCAAAAAATAATTTGGTAATGTTTGGCTCTCTCCATTTTAAAGTATTAGAAATTGAAATTTAGAGAAGTGTTTTTCATTTTAATAATCAGGGGTATTCATAAAATTGATCTTCAACTCTTAGAAAAAAATATTCTTACGTCTACACATGTGATTGGCTATTGTAGCCGGTCATAATACTGTGAAATTTATTAGATGCATATTTGGTTATGGAGAAACTTTGTATTTCACCATTTGAGATGTTTTAGTCTGTTAAAAATATGAAAATAATGTTGGTTAACTCCAGTAAATCTTAGAATCTCTTCTCGTGGATAATATAAACTATTAACATATAAACCTGTGTGAACTTTTTATTTTGTCAAACATTTTCTGTTGTAATATCGAATACTTGATCATTTCCACAAATTGAACAATTTAACAACAACATTGAAAATGAATTATTAGGTTAATTCACATAATATTTCGATGTCATGTTACATGTTCAGGTTCAATAAAGAGATGATTGAGACATTATTTAGCTATCGAAAAGAAGGCAAAAGAAAAGCGGATGAAAAGAAAGGGTTTAGCCTACTATATTCAATTACCCAGTCCTAAGAAATCCTAAAACTTGGCAGTTTCCTTGAAGGCATTAAGCATAAAAGCAGATGAGGATTCGAAGGCACTAAAGGAAGGTGCTAAAAACAAATAATTCCATTTAACAGAGGGTACCTATGTGCCTGCACTTAATTATGGTAACTAGACTTTAAAATGCATATGCATTGTATGAAACCCCATAACTTTTATTTCTTGCATATGTAAAGTGACATTTTGATGATGAAAACAAATCCTAGATCTCTTTAGTTTGATACTCTATGGGAGGGTGTTTCAAAATTTACATTGATAGAATTTTCTAGGAAGATGTTTCAAAAAATATCTATTATTACAGAACTTTTTTTCTGAGAGTCGTTGTTAATGACATTATTTTTACTAATTAGTTTATAGGTTTTTAGTCCATCTAGCGTCTTTGCTGCAAGAGAGAGGATGAAACCATAACAGAACAAGTTGCTTGAGAAGAACATCAAATTGATATAATATTATTGCTTTAAAATTTATATCTTTTCCTGCTGCTATATTGTTAACAAGTTTTGAATACTCACGTTAATTTTAGTCAACTTATTTTTGTTTGAATGTAAGGAAGGCCATGGTGATGTTTTGGTCATTTAATAAAAATCAAGAAGCTGGCTTAATTTCAGTAAGCTTCTGAAGCTCATTTTCCTTACTTTTGATCAATAAATATTAACTTCGCTAAAATTTACCATTGAAAGTACAATTATAAACTTTAAAGTTTAAACATCCTAGATTCAAAGATTTGTCAAATAATAGTTTGCAAATATTAACAACAATATTATGTAGATCTGGTCATATTCACTTTACCAAAATGTTTATCAATAGAAATCAATATTTTTTTTATTCTGCAAGTATCCATATATACTATTGTGGTCCACATTATGTTAGCAACTGATGACTTGGAATTTCAAAGCAAAATGGCTTATTAAGCTATCATTTACAAACATATTTCTAGAACTCACCATCTAATAATTTTTCCCCTTTAACACCAGAAAGTAAGAGTGATCAGTACCTCAAAATGTTGAAACTCCTTTGTCATCTCCTACCATTCTAGGTGAAAATCAGCCAGGTGTTTATTGTTATAAAAATAGTTTATTATCTATGAATATAAGTTATGTGTCTAAATAAATAAATAATCTATGTAAATTATATTCGGTAAATATCCAAAAAAAATAGTTTATTATGATCATAGCCTGTTATAAATAAAATATTTTAGTGCCTTACAGTTTTTGTTAGATGCTGATCATATGGTAATTTGTATAAAATTCAGGTCTAAATTTACCATGTTTAATAAAAATTAACTCGGTGAACAAACTTTTGTTGAAGTGGATACAATATAACAATTCTTGCGTGTAATGGAATTGCTTGTTATTAGAACATGCAACGCATACAGAAGCTGGAGGTAAGATTTGTCTTAATCTACGGTCGTTCAACGCTATCTACGTCGATAGAGTTATTTCCTTCCTTTTGTGTATAAAAATTAGGCTTTTGGTGTCAGAAATTTACAGTGTGCCAAGGATGCTAATATCGAACGACAACTTAATGCAAAGCTTACTCAGGTTTTCCTCTTTCATCTTATGAATTCAAAGATACTTTTTAAATAATCTCATTTACTTATTCCATCGTAGTGCGTGAGAGCTTCTTGCTATGTCATGTAGTTATATGAATGTGTTGCCATATAATATCAATATCAAGTAAGTAAATGGTCATATAGGTATCCTGACATGTTTTATTTTGCCTGCCTTTCACTTCTCAAATATCATGATAAAGGATAAGTTAAAATGTACAAAAATTCTTGCACAGGTTAGATGCAAAAAAGTAGTGCACTTTTTTCTTTAAATATAGGGTTATTGGAAGACATTTTTTTTATGCACCTAACTTGAAGTGCGCTAGCTGATACAAGTACAATGTACACTTTTATTATGTGTAAGATAAGAGGAGTTATTACATATGAGATAAGATGGCATCTTTTGCAAGATTATGTCCATTTAAACTATTATCATTATGAATATGAATCAAAATGGAAAACACATTGTTATTAAAACGAGAAAGACTTTACCATTATAATTCATATACTTGCAATAAAACAGCTCGGTCTATGCCATTTAAATATCATTCTTATTGTTCTGTGTATCATGCGTCTGTTCGGTAAACCAGCCATGAAATAATCTTAAAAGTAGCCTTGGTCAACTGAACAAAATTGTTTGATGGTTAGTTTTTAAGCTGAATAAGTCATGGTTGGTTGTGCTCTTATATTTCAACATTTCTAGTACTGTTTTACCAATGGTTAGTGTTTCTTTCAAACACAAGCATGTCACATTTTCCTGTCTTTTTTACTCTCTTCTTTTACCGATGGTTGTTTTATCTTTGTCATGATATATTGTTTATGTTCTAGTGTATGATAATAGGGTATGTGGGAAAGCACTAACCGTGCAAAGGAAGTACTGTTGAAAACAGAGTGCATGGACAATGGTTGTGCGCAAGATAAGGAATAAGGAAACATGCCACTTGCAGGAATAATTCGTCAATTGGGTAGGTTAAAGTGTGTAGGCCAAACTGCACATTTTTAGCTACGTATGGTGTGATCTTATTTGTAGGCAAGGATGTAAAATTGCAAGTAGCAAAATTTATGTAATCTAATAACATGCCAAGAACATTTCCTCTTTATTCAATTTAAGTAGCCTTGCATACTTGTAAGCCACGCCTATGTTATTTCATTTGTTTAAAAATGACTTTTTTGTATAATAATGATCAAAAACAATATTTTGTCTGGGAACAATAATGTTCAGCTATTTTTTTTCTTTCATTTATAGATTTCGTAATAAGAAGATAGGAAAAATAATATTGTGTGTGTAGGATATTAATCTTCGATTAAACAATTATGTTTAACTATTCTTTTTATCTTCCATTTATATATATCCATTTTGGACTTTTCCAAAATGTTTTATTGCTTATATAACTCAATTGTGTTCCAGACAGATACAGTTTTGTCATTAAAAATGAAATTATGGATAACTTTTCATGATTCTATCCTAAATAAGCTTATATCTTATGTTTACATATGTGGTAGAGAGTTGATATTGTTGAACATGGCATTAATATTTCAGCTGAACTATTTTTGTGATACAACCAGTGATGTTTTGTTTTAGCTTTGTTGTATTGAGTTGTGTAATCAAATTTGCACACGATATTTGATTGTAGGACGATTTGGGTTACTCTATGTAGGCATGCATCGACGTATGGATCTTGAAGGCTGGTTTAATTTGTATGCAGCCTTGGTTAATGCCAAGTTGGTAAGTCACTAGTTGGTTTCTAACAATATTTTTGTTGCAGATGCATATATTCATCAAGACCCTGACAGGAAAGATCATCACTGAGGTCGAGAGCTCAGATACAATACATGATGTAAAAGCGCAGATATTAGACAAGTAGGGAATCCCGCCTGACACCTTATATTTGCTGGGTAAATGGCTTGAAGATGGGATAATTTCGTATTTACTTGCAAAAACTAGTAAGTAATAAGGAATGTATTTACTTGCTCTAAATGTTAAAGGTATCTATAATTTTATGCCTTATTATCTTTATACTGTCTTTCTCTTTATGTTTCTTTTGGTTGACACAAGTTATGCCTTACATTAGTAGCCTAGCCTGAGCACCCATGGGTAACAAAAATCTGAACAAAAAGGTAAGTATCTTTGCACCCAGAGAGTTAGAAATGAGCTAAAAATGAAGATAACAGAGTAGTGAAAGTTTGATGTAAAGAGTATGACAACTGTTCTTTGTAGGTGTCTTTAAGAGTTCACCGAGAAGTGGCACGGTAAGTATTCTGTCTTATGTATTTCACTATTATCTCTTTGCTAGTGTTTATTGTTGCTAATCATTTCTTTTTAATGTTTTAATAGGATTGATTTTGAAATGCTAAAACGGTATGTGTCCGAACCAAAGGTTGAAGGGGTAAATATGTTTTTTTAGTATGCATCGTAAATTTGTTTGTTTTAATAAGTTTGTCTAATGTTGTAAGATGTTAATTTTACGAATATCATCTTTGTTTATGAATTTATGTAAACTTGTTTATGGATATTGTATTCATATTAATTTATGAAAATAATAAATAGTTATATTTTTATATGGTGGTTTTTAGTTTGATTTGATGTTATGTATATTATGCAAATGAAATGTGAGAAATTATTGTGTAGATTAGTGATATATGAATAAATATTGCAATGGAACAACGTGTATCATGCTGTAAAATATTGTAAATCAACGATAGTAATTTATCCTTGCTGTGAGTTCTTTGTAAAGATTAAAAAATATAGACATTAACAGCATTTAAAAAATGCTGATGAAACAAGTAATAATAGCGTTTATAATTGCTGTTGAAAGCTTATGGGAAAACTATATATAACATATAATAAATGTTGTCATGACTTAGAAGCAACAAAATATAAATGTTGTATAAGCCAAATTTACAGCACAGAAACAACGCTGTATAAAACTATGTTTACAGCATTTTTATTTTGCTGTTAAAAATTATGTATCAATGACCACATGCCGTTATACAGCGTTTCTAATAATGTTGTTATATCTTATTACAGGGTTTTGAAACGCTGTGAAAAGTTGTTTCTAGTGTAGTGTTAGTACTAAACTTAAAACTCTTATATATATATATATATATATATATATATATATATAGAAAATTCCATTTCCTTTTCAAAATCAAAAATGGCGGATGCGTTAAAAGTTCCCTCTTCCTCATCGAGTATCCCGCCTAAATCTTCTTCCAATCCAAATCAATCTTTTCATCAATCTAAACCGAATGATAATTCAAATCATGTTGATGATTTTGATGATTCTCGGGAGCTAATTTCAGATGTTGATCCAAATTCTCTTCGGTATGTGAAACCATCAAATAAGCATATTTTTATTCCAGAGCACATTTTCAATTCATTAGCTGATGTTTGGCATGACACTATTGCTTTGCATCCAATTAAGTAAAATCTATTAGTGACGAAATTAAAGGAGTACATACTTAAGTTTGGAGACTGAAAGGTATTTTTATAATTCAAATAGTGTCTTGATTTCATTTCACTGTGCAATTTGAGGATGTGATGGACTGTGCTTCTGTTCTTAAATCATCTACTTATTCTTACTTGGTCGATCGTTGATGACTGAGAAATGGTACCCTGGATATGTGTTTGATAATTTTTTAGTTGAAAAGGTTCATATCTGGATAAAACTCCATAATTTAGATATGGAGATGTGGTCAAATCTAGCCATTTCTCTAACAGCTAGCTTTATACGTGAACCAATTCACATAGATGATAATACTGCTAATAAGAAGATAACAAGATTTGTCAGGGTTCTTATTGCAATTGAGTTGACCTCTAATTTGCTTGATAAAAAAATTATTGTCTTACATAATGGGAATAAGAAGAATATTATGGTTGAGTATGAGTTTATTCCTCCTCTATGTGTTCAATGTTAAAACTTTGGGCATAATACTATAGTGCATGAGATGGATAAAGAACTAACGTGGGTAGCTAAGTAGAATGACATTGGTTCTACTTTAGCAGCTAATATTGAGGTGTCAAACTCTCAAAATGATGCTGCGCCTTTGGAAGTTCACAATAATGAGGCAGTTCTGGATTTTTTTAACTACATAGTTACCACATAATATTTTGCCTGATGTTCTTAATCATGTTGTTGAGAACTTGAATGATACTCGCCCATTAGATGAGAATCGAAATGTTTCTAATGGTGTTAGTAATAATAGTGATTACCTATCTTATGTGAAAGGTAAGAATCAAGTTAACTCTTCCGCTCCTCCTAAAAGAAATACAAGGACCTCGATTATTAAATGACAATCATAACATGGAATGTCAAAGGAATGAATTCACAACTTCATATGCGTGATATTCTATCCCTTTTGACAAAATTTAAACCAACAATTGTTGGTTTAGTAGAGAATAAAATTAATGCAGTTAACTTGCTTTCTTTTAGGAGAGTAATACCTAGTAATTGGAAGCATATTCCTCACCATTCAACATAGTTTTTTGGTAGAGTTCTTTTATTGTGGAACTTAGATATATGATCTATGGTCATTATTTTTTCATCATTCCAACACTTAACAGTACAGGAAAATAATAAAGGAGGTCTCTGCTTGTTAATAACGGTTGTTTATGCAAGCAATAGTTTTCAAGAGAGGCAGATTTTATGGTAGCACATTATTCAAGATGCTTCTTAGTTGCATGGTGAATGGTTATTTATGGGAGATTTTAACAACTCTACTTCTTCTCTTGATAAAAAGGGGAATTACCCATTCCTTTTCAGCAGTTGAGAGCTTTTAACAGCTCTCTAACCCAATAGGGTTAACTGATATTAAAGCTGTAGGGTTCAACTGTACTTGGAGACGCAATGGGATTGCAAACCATATTGATAATTTTTTTTGTTGATCATGCATGTTTACATAAATTCAATGATATAAAGGCTTTATATTTGTCTTAGTTGTCTAGCGTTCATAATCCTCTGTTGGTGGATCTTATTCCTACTTCAACTTCTAAAGGTTATCCATTCAGATATTGCAATGATTGGCATGTCAAGCCTGGTTATTCTGATTGCATTCAAAGAGATCTACAAGTTGAAGTGGTGGGATTTCCTAGCTATAATTACCAGTATAAATTACAAGCATGAAAATTGGAGCTGAAACTGTGGAATAAAACAAGGCCAAAGGATAATGTTATTTTAATGGAAGCTGAAGTTAGATTTAAATGAGTATGAAGCTGCATCCGATTCAGATCCAGAGAATGTATCTTTATATGAGAGAATGCTAGAAGCTAAGCATCAATTAATGATTCAGAAGAATATAAAGTTATGGAATTACAAACAAAAAGAAAAAGTGTCTTGGCTTTAAGAAGGGGATACAAACTCAAAAAAAAATCATCAAAAAGGTCATTTCGTAGGCATTATAATAATCTTAAAGCTTTGATTAATTCTACAAGGGAATCAATATTCAAACAAGAGGAAGTTGAAACAGAGGCTATATCATACTTTGACTCTTTATTCAGTGGTCCAAATGCAAGAGAGCTTCCTTTCTTCCAATCATCTTTTGGCATCAATCAATTGGGTCAACAAGATTCACTTCATTATATTACTATAATAGAAGTTAAGGTGGACATATTTTCAGTGCATGAAGACTCAAGCCCAGGTCTAAATGGCTTCAATCCAAAAAAAATAAGGTACATTATGATGATTTGGAATGGGAATTATTATCTGCTATGCAAGATATTTTTGATTCTTCAAACTGCCGAAGGGATGTAATAACACATTTATTACTTTAATACTAAAAATTGATAGACCAACTGAAATAACTCACTATAGGGCTATTTCATGTTGCAATCTGTTTTACAAATTTTTTAGTCAAATACTTTGCAATATAATAAAGTGGTTTCTACCCTATCTCATAGCAAATAACCAGTGTGCTTTTATTCCTTCGCGCCACATTGGAGATAATATTTTGCTTGCACATGAATTGATAAATGATTTTATAAAGCCTGGTGTGAACAAATATTGTGTTAAAGTGGATCTTAACAAAGCGTATGACAAAATTAACAGAGAATTTATATGTCATATTATAAGATCATGGGGTTTCCTATCCATTTTATTAATGTTGTGTATGAATGCATTTCAAATCCATATTTGTCAGTTATAATCCGAGGTGTACCTAAAGGCTTTATTACTTCAAATAGGGGATTAAGACAAGGTGATTCTCTATCACCTTATCTCTTTTCAATTGCAATGGAGTATTTTTTATTTTTTATGAATGAAATTGTTATGCAGAAATCATTTCTTCCTGTTTACAACTTTTAACCCAATGTGTCACATTTTCTATATGCAGGTAATTTGTTACTTTTTGGTAAATTTTCAATTCCAAGTGCAGTTGCTCTTAAATACGTTTTTGATAAGTTGGAAAAGTATAGTGGTTTATCAGTAGGTATACTTAAAAACAAAATATACTTCAGTTCTAGTACCACTCTTTCTAATGAGATTACTAACACCATTGGGTTTCAAATTGGCCATTTACTCATTTACCCATTAAATATTTGGGAGTTCCACTGTCTTCGAACTATATTCATTACAATGACTGTCATGATTTGTTACATAGAATTCAGTGTAAACTTCAGTCTTAGGATGCAAAATTCTTAAGCTTTGTGGGTAGGGATGAGCTTATCCATTCAGTAATAATCCCTATTGTCCTCTATTACCTTTTTGTGTATTAATTACTGGAGTATACTATAGCGAAGTTGAATATGATGTGTGCTGATTTTTTCTGGAGGGTGAGGTGTTGCACATAAAGTGAGATGGGAAGTTTTATGTTCACCTAATAATGAAGGGGGTATTGGCTTGAAATCATTTAAAGATTTGAAATTTGCTGCATGCATGAAATTGATGTGGAAGTTTTTAGAAAAATCCTCTTTGCGGAGTAAGTGGATGGAGATGAAATATTGGTAAACTTTTTTGGAGTATGAGCATTGAAAACAATTCCATGAAAATCCATACTTCGATTCGGAACTTCTAGCTAACAGTTGTTTAATAAGGTAATTTCTTCAGGGTCTTCTACTTTGTTATGGTTTGAACCATGGTTAAACAATCAATGTTTGTTTGATTTAATTGGTTTTACTCGCATTCAAGCCATAGGTAGTCAAAATGAATATGTTTCTTCTATCATTCAAAATGGTGTTTTGTGTAGAAACTTACATCCAACTACTAGGAAGGTTCATCAGCAGGTTGTGGATGTTGTAATCAATCATAATGTTCAGTATGATTTTTATGAATGGGCTGAAGGTAGTGAGTTTACATTTCATATGGCCTGGGAGAAAGCAAGGTTGAAACTACCAGTTAGACATCATCTTAATGTAGTATGGCATTCAAAAAATTCAAAACGTATGTCATTCATTACTTACCTTGCTTTGATTGATAAGCTAAGCACTAAAGACATGTTGTTCAGATTTGGTTCGGTTAAGGATAAGTGTTGTTTATTGTGTGGAGGCAATGAGGAATCTGTTCTTCACTTGTTCTTTATGAGCGAGTTTTCACAGTTCATATGGAGTGCTATCAAAGAAAATTTGGGTTTGGTGTCGAGATCTATTAGATCTCTGGAGTATGAGGTAACTCAAATCAGGCTGAAATTCAAGCGAAAGCGTTAGATAAAAGATTTGGCATGTTCAGCATTTACCATAATAGTTTATCACATTCGGTTGGAGAGGAATGCCAGAATCTTTAACAACCATTGCATCTCTAAAGAAATAAGGCTTCAATTAACTGGGAAAGATGCCTGTTACTTGGTGAAAGGAAATGGCAGCAGTGTTGTTCGATCACATGCTAATGTGGAGTTATTGATAAGATGGGGTATCAAGCTCATTGATATTGGTTGATATTTGAGTAATTTTGATTTGTTTTGAGTTTTTTACGCGGCAGTCTGATTGTATGGGTGTGATATACTTGTTGTTTTTTCCGTTTTCTTGTTTGTTGACTGTTATACGGGTTGTATTGTTAATATATGGATTTTATATGTATTATTTTTCCTTATTGTCGCACCCATCTTGGTTAGGGGGCACGAGATTTTGATGACGCATATAAATGAAGATATGATTGGTATTTCGCAATAAAGTTTATCAATTTTCATTTTTTTTAAAGTCCTTAATGAACATAAATATTCATTACTCTTTTGTTTGCAAAATGAGAGGTCTTTCAAAATTTAGTTTAATGGTCATAAATTCCAAATTGCTAAATAAATTCCTTGGAGTAGTATTTTATCCTTCATACTACCCCTAATACCCCTACCTATTCAAATGCTTGTCATTTAATGAGGATTTTATTGTTTCAATCTAACCTAATAAATTTACTATCTTTTGTCTTTTAACTGAGTATGTCAATGACATTTAATTTACTAAGCTTATATGTCTTGTTCTCTTTCCCTTTTTGATTAAACGTCATTTTACTATCACAATCTTAACTAGATTTTTAGAGGGTCTAAGCTTTGAAACCTCGTTACATAATTAACATTTGAATTGTTTATTGTTATTGCATAAATTTCTTTTCCAATAAATCTCTTGTTTGTAAACATTTACAATTAACCTTTTCATCTTCTGTTTTCGTTAAAGACTCATATTTATTGTTCATCTAACAGAATAACTAATGAATATTTATAACCCCAATTTTTTTCAATTGGAATTATTATGTAATTCTAGTCCATACACAAGAGGTTAAACGATTCTTCAAAAATTTCATCTTTCAAATAATTTTGTAGTATGTCAAAAACTTAAGTTCATAGGGTTTCTAAATATTCCGGGTCTTTAAATTTTTTTTGACACACTATTCTATGGAAGTATATTTGTTAAAATTTCTTATTTTCAAAATAAATTGATAGTATGCCAAAAAATTCATATTTGTAGGCTTTCCATTTCTTTGTCGATTAGGAAAATATGTTTATTCTTTAAATTTTCCTACCGTACCTACAATCTTTTCAACAAAGGTTGATATCTTTATTTACAGAAGTCGGTATCTTGCCTTAACCCTTTTCTTCTGTATTCTGTAATTTTTCCTATCCTTACACATTCCTAATACATGTCCATTTAAACCCTTTTTAATATTTCTTATTCATATGGACATTTTTAATATCTCATACAAATATTCTTTCCTATAAATGGTCTTAGTAAATCCATTAATACTTTCCTTTCTGAACATTTAGCATTGCTTTGATATCTTAGACATTCATGGCTCTATTTTATGTCAATAATCAAAGATGTACTTCCCTTTCTTAGCAAAACTAGATATATTTCTCAATTTGGTCCATATTAATCCACCTAATGGATAATTTTTTGAATGCTTTCTTTCCCATATTAAATGATTCATCCGATTAATTTCCACTCACTTATTTGATAAGGTGGTTTCAATCCTTTCTAATCTCCAGATTCTATAACCATCCAATGCTTAGAGGTCTCTAAATTGACCAGGAGGTTGCTATATGGTCTCTAGATTATTTCTAGAATCTAATGTTAAGCCTTTCCTAAAAATACCTACGTAATCTCTTTTCTAAAGATATGCGTACTTTAAAAATACATAGATACTTACATATGTAGTAGAACTTCTGAAAATTCTTTTTCATAATGACAAGTACACCTCTCATACGTATATATTTCCCTGTAATAGGGCAACCAATGCTTTGATACCAAATATAACAACCCACCCGAAATGGGCCTAAATTTCGACCCAAAAAGGTGAATCGGAACTTAGAGCCATTCTAAACGGGTCGTTGGTTCCTATAAGAATATGGTATGACAGATATAACGGAGCATATTAAAACGAAATCAGAATCTCACACTACGGAAAGGGATAAAATATAATAACTTAAAATAAATGTACCTTTAGTTTAAAACCATCATAAACAATGAGTCTCACGCAACAACTGGAACATCAAAATTAATTATCCCAACATAATATTACTACCGTAATGCCTAATAGATATGGATCCTTCATAATTAGGCTTCATCATCATTTCGTCCATCGAGTCACTAATTCGCCTATTAACCTATTGGATATGTTAAGGAGAGTGGTCAGAACATAAAATCTTGAGTGACTGAAAATAATGTTTTCTAAAGACCATAGCCTAGATTTGGCAGGTTATATATGTTAAGGTATGTCTACGAAACACACAAGCACACACATATACAAAGAAGTACTTAACCAATGAGGTGGATATCCGAATCAATCACTTAAGACCTTCATTAGTGCATTTAGAATGGAGATCCAATTAGGTGGACATTCTTGGTCATTTAAGGCCCATTCTAACATATTTTTAAGGGTGGATTCTCATGATCTCCTAAGGCCCCATGGCGGACCCTAGCCACTTAAGACTCCGCCCTAGTACGCCAATGTTCTTAAGTGTAACACCCTAGAATTTTAACGACACAAAAGATGATGAATTAAAGAATTATTAGTATGAAATACACTATTAACAATGAATCAAGGAAAATTCAATTTAATATTCAAAATTAAGTAAAACGAATTATGCCATTGCGTCCGTCTCGAAATTCTGGTCCAAATAGACACTTAGTTTGCGTAAATCGGACACCGTATGAAGAATTATTAAGGTTTGAAGTTTGTATACACACAAGAAGAATAGATATATATATATAATAGGTTCAGAAATTCAAAAATGGGTCCAGAAATTCGAAATTAGGTTCAAAATTCAAAATTTGGGAAGGCGGCAGATTTCCCGCCTAGGCGGGTATACCCACTCAAAGGGGGGTCGACCTATAGGCCGACCTACCCAAAGGGGGGTCAACCCATAGGTCGACCCACTCAAAGGGGGGTCGACCCATCCTTGACAGATTTGGGGGAAATAATTCATTTTGTATCTGGACACCTTTCTAAGCAAGATTCATTGAACCCTAGGCTATATAAAGGACCCTAGCCCTAGGTTTTATTCATCTAAAAATAATGCTGACGGCGAAGCTCTGCTGCAACGAAAATTAAAATGGCCTTTCTTCTTATAAATCAATTCAAAGAAGATTATACATATTTGAAGATTGCTACAATAAATTCAGCGATGGCTACAATAACTTATTCAGCATGTTCTTCGCAATAATTTGGATCCATTTCCTTAGATCTGTTCACTGTGAGTTCATGTTATCTTTAGATCTAAATATTTAAATAGTATAAAAATTGGATCTTGAATCGGTGCCTAATCAGTTCTATTATGACATAACTATCAGATCTACTTTTATATGTTCATACCGCCGCCATGTTAAATTTTGTCATAATATGCCTATTCAGTTTATGCCTATTTCTGTTAGTTTATTACTGATTCGTTATTATGCATGTTCTTGATTCTCTTCTCTCCCTCTTTTCCCTTTTTTATTTTTATATAGCCAAGCTACGTTCGAGCCTAGGCCTAACACTGAAAAATGCGAACGTGCGAAATTGGGAATAATTGGGAAAGACATAATTTAGGGCATAATTGATATTGGAAAATATGGATTTAAATTTGGGCATAAATTTGGAAATATGTGAATATGGGTTTGGGCGCATATGTCTTGTTGGATAATATGAATTTAGGCATATGTTGGAAAATATAATTTGAGCATAAATTGGGACATGTGTAAGTACTGATTTGGGACATAAATTGGGACGTATGTGAATATGAATTTTAGACATACATTGGAAAATATGCGAATATGGATTCAGGTATAACTAGTATTGAAATGGGTGAATATGGACAAGGGACATAAATTGAAAATATGTAGATTTGGGTTTGTGCATAACATATATATATATATGTATGTATGTATGTATGTATGTATAAGCTTTGACTTATAACTTTGAAAAAAAGAGCATAAAGTCTATGATTTGAATAGTGAATTGGGCGTATAATTAAATATAGGGAAAAAGAGAAATAATCACCTATAATGACAATGGTAGATTTGGATAAAAATGGAATGTCTAGTAATTACAATTAAGAATTGTAATTGCACTTATGACACGAGGTTAGGTTGCATTAGTGGTGGAAGTCTGCCCGGACTCGACTGGCATATCCAGCAGCCACTAATGTTGAACCTAATGTGAGAGGTCTAAGTGTGCAAATACGAATTGGCTAAGACACGAGGTTAGACCCAATTGTGGAATTAGACTGACCGAACCTCACCGGCATATCTAGCATCCACACGTTGTAGGCCTAATGTGGTAGGTCTAGCCCATTATAACCATAATTGGACATGGTAATGAATTGGACTACTTAACTTAATTTAATCCATAAGGATTGCATGATTATGAACTTAATTTAGGGTTAAGTAAAATTGGATGGGTAGTGGGTGGGTTAAGTAAAATATAAGGGGTGGGTAACATTTACATATAGGCCCACGAACTTAACCCAATAAGGTTATGTAATTAAAGACACCTAGTGGTATACATATCTGGTGGAAAATATAATAAAGTTGTGTAATTAAAGACACCTTATAGGGTAAGCATAACTTGTAGAAATGATAGAAGTATACATGCGTAATAATCTGCTAAATAAACAACGATAAGTTGTAATGACAGTGTAAATTGAATTTATGATTAAATGAGAAAGAGTGAGGAAAACATGTAAAGTAAATAAGTTATATTTAAATAGTAAGTGATTAGGAAACATGTGAATTGAGATATACTTAATGACGTATTAAGGAGAACATGTTATTGTAATGATGTAACCAAGCAAGAATATAAAATAGATTGTGGATTACAGACCTTGGGCCACAATCTAGAGAATAACATGTTGTGGGCTTATTAATAAACTTAAACGGATTAGTTATATGATTGAAATTAATAAGCAAGAGAAACCTGGTAAATTGGAATAAGAATTCAATATGAACAGGAATAACCAAGTTAAATGAGAACCGGGTGAGGTAAGGCAAGCGCGTAAAAGAATGTTTAGACATAGGGTCCAACAACATATTAAAGAAAGGCGCTTCGACCAGTCCGTACGTTTGAGGGTGAATAACCCAACGGGGTAGATCATTGAGATATTATAAGACATGAGGGGAGCGCACATTTATCTGATTGTTATGACGGCTCCAAAGGACTGGAAGGGGAAGCACGCGGCTTCTTGAAGTATGTAAGGTGCTCCTAGTAGTCCTCCATGCGGTGACAGATGTCTTAGGCTGTACCACTACACCAGAAATGTCATTTTGCCACGGTCACAGACCGTGGCAAACTGATTTTACCATGGCTTAAAACCGTGGTTGATTACCTTGTAGCCAAATTTTTGCCACGGTCCAAATCCGTGGTAAATTGGTAATTTAGCCACAGTTCGGAGCCGTGGTTAAGTTCAATTTAACCACGCATTTTAACCGTGGCTAAATAACATTTAGCCACGGTCGCTGACCGTGGCTCAGGATCCCTCCTCCAAGTGTACCACTTCTATTAGCCACGTATTTTGACCCTGGCTAATTTCCAGTTTCATTTTAAAAAAATGTAGCAATAATATACCATTAAACATTATGATAAAGAATATATCAGTACAGAGTTCGACGATAAAACATAATAACATTGAACGAGAAAATTAATACTAATACAAAGTTCGACGATAATACATAATAATATTGAACGAGAAAATTAATACTAATACAAAGTTAGATGATAGAAACATAATAACATTCAACAAGAAAATATTAATACTAATACAAAGTTCGATGATAAAATATAATAACATTCAACTATACAAAGTTCTACCAATTTTTCACTCTTTCTTTCGCTTTTGCCCATGTTTACCATCTCTTTTCCCGAGGTTCTTCTGACAAGTGATGCTGCAATGGAAAAAAGAAATTATGATAAGTAAAAAAAAAGTATTGTGTAAAGCAACCAATCTGCAGAAATAGACATTCACTTCCACTCCACACATTCACTTTCCATCAAGATGTTGAATGAAACCAGCCAAATTACACACCATTGCAATAAGTAGACAGCACACATCATTACTTGTATATATAGCCATGATAGATCACAGAATAATCATTACTTGTATATTTAACCAACCAATCTGCATCAGACTACTAACATGTGAATAAAGCGAACCATACATCAGAGTACTTTTACATGCCCAAGCACTAGACGTACCAGGATTTGAATGGCTAAAAACAAATTCATACATGGATCCTAATTGCAATATTAAAGCAGTATTGTGTTATATGTCCTACTCAGAGCTGACGATGTAGCTACTCGGATCGGATCCAGATTTATTTCATACTTCGCTGCATTTAGCCAAACTTAATACAAGATATAAAGGATCATAGAACAAAGGTCAAACCAACAAAACCCTTCAGCATGATGGATAAAATCAACTAATTGGCAAAACTAGCTTAGCGGTCAATACCATAAAGAGTGGGACGTATCAAACCTTTGCACACCTGAGCATGAGAAATTAACAAATTTGGTAATGGATGAAAAGGCAGCAAAAAAGTGGTTTAAATTTTATACAAGTTAGCTAGTTTGAGGGTAAACTTATCATTAAAAGTAATAACTGTCATTTCTATTTTGAATTTGCTTTGGATAATGACGACATGAAAGCTCTGCAAGTGCTCGTATTTTCATACGCGGCAAAATGTTCATTGCTGGAAAATCCTACTTATTGCATGGACGTTAATATTGAAGCACTTCAAGCCACACGAATGTGTTTTTTTTTGTGTTAATTTATATTGGAGTAATTTGAAATCTTAGCAATAATTTGCTGACTTATTAGTATGATCAAAGTTGACATTTGAGTAATCAATGTTGAATTTAGAGTTATATATAAATTTGTTATTTATTTGGGAAGTGGATTGAATTGATAAATTTTGCTATTTACTTATGATGTTGAGCTTATAATTTCTCAGCCACTGATTTTATGCCTACCGCTCGTTTATCCTTTTCATTATGGTTATCAAAAACCCGCTCTTATTTATTTGTATGACGATAACCAAAAATAGTGAAAATGACAGAAGTATCAGCTGACAAAAAGCCCGTCAATAATAAAAGTCAGCGATGGACAGAACATATCATATGTGGAAGTGGCATATGACTGGAAGCCTCTTACTGCAACAATATTGTAGATATTCCAAGTCAAACAAAACAAAAAACATTTACAGAAACCACAACCTAAATTAAGATTTTTACTCTCTAGAAAATTCTGTATATATAATAAAATCAATACCAAAAGCTTTTTTGCTTTGTAGATATTCAGTTATGGTAATCACATTATAAGTCTGTCATCATTCGGTTGCACCCCAATCCCAGAGTTGTTTATTGTCAAACATATCTTTAATTTTTTGTAGTTTTGAACATTGAGCCTAAAATACTTTTAGGTTGCCTGTTTCACCCAAATTAAGGCATTTATACAAATGTCATTAGGGAATAGATAGTTGTTTCGGTCACCTCTTTCTTTATTAATTTGGTTAAGATAACCACACATGGTTAAGTTCTGTTAAATTAGCCAATGAAAGCATAAATCTTTTACCCTTTCCTCTAGCACAGTCTCATTTCACTCATTCGTCATTTTGCCATGTTAGATTTACATGTTTCCACAAGAATATGCAATGGTTTTACATGTTGAACAATATTGGCAATATACACATGGATTAATTAAAAAACGAGATGTAAAGGGAGAGAGAGGAGTTTCTTTAAGGTGGAAAATAGGTCTATGTTTGTGTTTTTTTCTTGTTTCCTTTTTGTTGTCCTTCCAATGTTAATTATGTTGTTGATCCGTACTTCTTTGCCGTGATTATTTGCATTGCAAATATTTTGCACTGCAAACATTCATTACGAAAACAACCAGTCTAAATATTTGTATCGTTAAGTATTTGAAATTACAAAGAGGTACCCATTTGGATATTTTGTTTGCTGTATTTTGTGATATTTTTGCATAACAAAGATTGAAACTGCAAGCATTTGAACTATTAATACTTGCAGTGCAATGATGATAAATTTTCTTGGAAATCAGGACAACATTTATTGGGTACATCTAACATATTTGACAGTTAAACAACAACACATACGCGCCTGCACGTACATATATATAATCAGAAATTTGTACATACTTTTCAATGATCAAAATATGGTCATCCTAGAAATTATTGGTCTGCTAGACATTTCTTAGCTCAAAAAATGTGCATATAATATTACATATTTTTTATTTTTTATGTTGTTACAAACAAGCTTATTTATCCATTGTTGTAGTAAGAAGACTACCTCGTGCACAACCCGCTCAACCAAGAGGGATGGTTCTTGCTGATCAATCAGCCAAGCAACCACGTTCTTAGGTATCTAAGTGTACCAGCCCATCATGAGCTTATTGTACGTGTTTATTGTTATGCTATTGCCTAGACCATTTTATTTTACATGATGATTACTGTGTCTTAGAACGACTTGGGCACAATCATATCTTATCAAATTCAAGAATCATTTATGTAAAAATGGCATCATTTATTTTTCTTTTCTTTCAAATACACCAAGCTAACTACTAAATTTTATCCTATTTAAAAATGGCACCAACCAAAGGGAGGCATGGCCCCTACTTGCCTCCGTCCCTGACTTGACATGTGCGAATATACATAGACCTAGTCATGCACGCTTTTGATCAGACACGACATGTGCGAATATACGTTGATTCTACTGCTCGACCCTCAAAATGAGATTGTATAGACCCCCGAAACGTGCCAGAAGGTCTAGACCTACTTTCAGTAGCTCGTCAACCATTACGAGGTACAAAATGTTATTTTAACTTATTTCAACTTCAGCATAGGAAAGCCCCATGTCAAATTCAACAGTAACCAAATCCAAACTGACGAGTAGATGCAACTTTTTTCATGGTTGGTACATGTATGTATATATATATATTTGTGTGTGTGTGTGTGTGTGTTTGTGTGTGTGCAGATTATCAATGGGTAAGGCAATAATATATTTGCAGATTATCAGTGTGGGTAAGGCAATAATATATGTGCAGATTATCAAAATGTTAGACAAAAGCAACACTAGGTTGAAATTACCAAAGTACAATAATAATACAAACCTTTTTTTGATATCGAATACTGTTCTTTGGATGACACACAAAACCACCGATTCCAACTTCACCAAAAATCGTAGCAAGAGGATGATTTTGGCTTGCTGTCTTCTCTTCTGGCACCAGTATATTGTCCACAACCAATTTCTTATGCATTGCAAGTACAGATTTACCATGTATAATGCCTGCTGCCGAATCTCTACAAATTGTTGCTATTGCAATGACCTCAAGTTCGAAGTTCAAGAGTTCGCATTTTTGATTGGTCGAACTGGACGAGTTCACTGGATTAGCACTGTCATTATTCATGGCTGTTGCATTAATCCAACACTCTCCCGAGGTGTACCAATTCCTCTTTCGTTTAGAGCAGTATTTGGTATGTTGGCTCCTCCATACTGTCCCTTGAACATATCAACCAACGACTTTAATGTACCCTCCATACTGTCCATCCTAGCTTTCAAGTCAGGCAAGCCTCCATGAGACCTTTTGAGTTGTTTACGTGCAATAGTAGAAGCCTTAACTTGGGTTCGTGATATGTAAGCTCCAATACTTCGAGTCTAAACTTTTTTATCCTTGCCAAAAACTTGAGATAAGATATCATCATCCAATGGTAAAACCTCTTCATCGCTATCATTGATTGATTCCTTTATTTTTGCAATTTTATCCTAAATTATAATAATGTTTGAGATATATGTAATATGGAAAATTTATAGAATGTATGAGTTCTTATTTATTTAACTTACGAAGTACACCGAAGCTGTATATGATATGGTACCATCCTTTTTCATATGAGTTTTCTCCCATACTTGACGACGTGTGATTTCCTTGGCTCTATTTCCACTGGCCTACAACAAAAATTGCGGATAAAAGTGCGATTTCTCCTATACAACTCATAAAAGGGTTATGATTAAGCATAATACAATTATTATTAAAGATGTGTGTGTGTGCGCGCGTGTGTATGATGTTATGATTAATTGGTAATTTGTTATGATTAAACATTGTACAATTAAGATGTCATAAACACAAAACATGACACTTATATTAAGTTTATTTATTTATTTTGATATGATGAGCTTGCTTACATATATAACTTAGATTAAAAATTATGAAACAAACATACCATTTCATGTTCTATTATAGCATGGCTTATACGTCCAGTATGATGACCGTAGTTGTAGAACGATCTGTTTTTTTCCTACATCTCTTCTTTCGCTTGCACCAGGTTTTGCTTCGTTTTTCAAAAACCCCTCCCAATCTTCTTGCCTAATGCAAGGTGGAAATTTTTTCAACCAATCTTCGTCATTATTAAATTTGTCATAATATTTCATCCTCAACTCGTTCTTGTGCCTCCTAAACGTCTCAGCCATTTTTTTTTTAAGAAAACAATCTTTGGCATCAGAATATAGTTCAAAATATTTATGCGAAAGCTTATAAGTTGCTTAATTAAAAATAATCAAAATGACAAAATATATATATAGAGAGAAAAGTAAAAGCGATATACACCATTTGTAGCTTACCAGCAATTCATTCCACATGTCATCCTTATATTTTGACGGTACCCTATCCCAGCTTTCATATGAGATCGGCACATGACTTCTTACTAATTTGCCAATTCGATTGCTTATTTTTGAAGCATTTTTTGAAATGGGGGCACCACTTGTGTTTATGTCAACTTTCGCAGGTTGTGTAGTGGATGACTGCGTAATTGAATGGGTTGACTCGTGTGCTTGTTCTGACATTGTTACTCTCTTCTTGATTACAATCCCAACAAACAAGACCACCTATGAGATACGATTTATCTACAACCTACTAGATAGATATCTATACCTGCAAGTAAAAATTGATTCAATTAGCATTAGTTTTTGAAAGGCAGCCAAATAAATTAACAATGACACTGATATGTAAACTTATTTCTCGATAGATAAGCAAAAAATGTAATTTGCTAGAATTCACACAAATGCCGAGTATAGTTAAAATATAAATCCAAAATTCTCAGTTTAAATTCCTTATTTTATTTATCAACATATTCCAAGGCAGCTCCTTCAAAATGTAAGATTTGTACATGCCCACAAAATATTATTTTATTTTAAAAAAAATGTTTCCAAACTGTCCACCCTTTTAAGATATAAAGAAAATGATTTAAATAAACCAATGGAAACAATTAAATCAAGGAAAGTCAGCAAAAAAAAGTGTGCCATCTCAAAGATCGAACCAATTACAGTTAACTAGAAGACGGAATATAGCTGATAAACTACAGAGTTTCTTTAGCTATTTAACATGCATTATAGTCCAACACATTACCACCTTAGTGGCCTGAGGACAAGGCCATCTTTATTGTGAACTCACACTCATATACAGACTTAAAACAAGGAAAAAATTATGATAATGGAATTCACAGAAGACCTAAACAAAGAGGTAGACTTAAACAAAGAAGTAGCTCTTTTTTTTCAACATTAATAACTTAAAAATCATTCAACAAACTAGTTCATTTAGCTTATATAAATCCAGGTTTTCATAAATTAAAAATTGTATTTCATTATGTTTTCAATATTATTTCTAATATATAAGCAGATGGCTTTTTATGAAAAATGGTGTGCCTTCCATATATACGATAAAAATTTATGTTATACCAAAAACATCACAAAAAATAGTTACTATTACCATTAAAAGAAATTGCATAACTCTTGCTACCAAAACCATTAAAAGAAATTACAGTAGCAGTAATATTGGAAATTACCGTTTTGTATTCCAGGTAACATTTCTAATGAAGATCAAAGTAATTTTCTAATGAAAATCCGAGATGAAGACATAATCGAACTCATAAGGGTGGGCTACTTCTATGGTTAAAAAATACATATAAAAATGTTCAAACAATGACCCTAAAGGGTAATGAATGTTGATACATTTGGCAGGATGGTAAAGCAAAATGAATATCGTACATAATATGAATTTAATATGCCAGAGTTCATAACTGTATGACAAATAACTGAAAATGTTTGGGTTATTTGAGTGATCAAACCTGGCTTAGAGAAAGTACGATGGTAACAGCTAGCAAATCCTTTCACGTCCAGATATGTAGAGACTGGTTCAAACTGCAAAACTGTTCCTATTACACATAAACTGAATAAAATTAATATATTTCTTTTAAATAAGATTCAGATGTGAAATTAAACAAGTAATGAAACTTAGGAATGATGCTACATTGAATTCTAGTTTCATAAAGTAAGTGGAACCAGGATGACATAGATGTTCGGTGCAGTTGTCACCTAAATACTAAGTGATGATATTAAATAAAGCTAGCAATTTGGAAAACCACTAGACGAAATATAAAGGCAGATTAATCTGTTTAAATAAATTAATGGAAAACATCAAATAATCTAAACAACTTATATATTAAAGGCAGATCTATTTAAACTAAATTAATGGAAAACATCAAATAATCTAAACAACTTATACGTTAAGGCAGACGAGTCTATTTAAACTGAAGTAATGGAAAACATCAAATAATCAAAACAACTTATATATTAAGCATAGCACTATAGCAGAAGTTACACCAAGTTCATACACCAAACAATTATAACTTCCATATAATATCTCATAACAAAATGACACATCGAGCAATATGAATGTAGAAAAAACTATTTTAGAATTGAATCACATTATTTTCAAAAAGACAAAAACAACCGTACATTCAAGATATGCATTTAATAACATTTGATATTCAATTGAACCAAATTAAAATATATTTCATATTAACATATGCATTTGGTAAGGTCTTCTAGCGTCTTCAAAAGTTGATTGATATGTAGTAGGAAACTCAATATCATCCACAGTTATAGTCAACCGCTTAGGTGTATGCAAAACCACAGACCATCCGTCATTTTTAGATCTTTCGAATAAAAAACTTGACTTGCTTTTGATGCAAAAATAAATGGCTCGTCATTCACTCTATCTTTACTCTTTGATTTTCCTAAGTTAATGGTTATCAAGTTTGAAATAGGATCTATCTTGCAGCCATTGACCTTATCATCGAGCTTCATCCAATCGCAATAAAAAACCATTTGCTTGAAATCGATGTAATCCAATTCAATTATCTGCCGAATAACTCCATATTACATTGTTTTCGCTTCTTTATAATTTTTGTCCTTCCCACTTGCTCTAATTTTTGTGATTGCTCTCATATATACACCACTGTCTTGTGTTACCATTCGCTCTTCGCAAATTTTCGGACTAAATATAAATCCATTCACTTGATATTTCATATAACTATGTCCCTTGAACATTGGTCCATTCACCAATCGCCATAGAGTTGAATCAACATCGTTGGCCTTCACCAACTGAAAAAACACAATTAGTAAAAAAACATGGTCATGAAAGTTTACAATCCGCTTACATACACATGAAATATTTAAGAGTAGTAACACCTCACTACGTAACCACAGAGTACAATTCTGGCATACTTCCCCGACACATCCAGGTTGAGATTTACTACTTTTCACATAAACATTATATCTCCTGTGACACGTTTCAAAAAATATATATGAATTGATTTACAAAAATGGGAATTTAAGACATTTGTGAACTTACATCTCCCATTCATTAATCCATCGTACTTATTAAGAACCCATCTACGAACTTGTTCAAACTGCACTTGGGTTAATGTGATATCTTTACCATTATCTAGAGGCATCTCACCAGCAAACTCATCATCCTCATCTAAAAATGCTTCACGGGTATGTTTATGAGTGTCCTCACCTCCTTTGGGCATATACTCCATGCAGTAAAGACTAGCTTCTTGTATGATATATCCTTCTGCAATACACCTTTCAATATATCTTTTGTTGCATACATATCCTTTATATATTTTCATCAACCTATGAAGGTGATCAATTATAAATAATCATAACTACTTAAATCGAATAATAATTAACAAAACTGAAATTAATGATTACTGTTCAAAAGGATACATCCACCTATACCAAACAGGCCCGCAAGTCAATGCTTTATCGGCTGAATGAACCATAAGATGTACACTAATATCAAAAAATGCTGGTGGAAAATGTTTTTCTTGCACACACACTGCTTCTATCAAACTAGCCTTTTCTTTTAAAAGATGTTCCCTATTGATCATCTTTGAGCACAAAATGTTGAAGAACAGACTTATACGATGTATAGCATTACGTAGATCCTTGTGTTGTGGATAAGAATGTTGAAGCAATACCGAAAGTAATTGTTGCATTATGACATGGTAATCATGCGACTTCATATTTGTTAGTTCTGGAGGATTGATGGTCAAATTGTTTTGGAAGTTAGAAGAGAATTTGCTAGACACCTTTAGGTTTTTCAAAACGGTGCAAAACCGTATTTTTTTCTTCTTTGCTCAATGTGAAAGTTGCCTCTGGTATGATTATTTTATTTGTTTCAAAATCTTCCTCCATCCATTGTTTTTGTTTTATGCCCATGATTTTCAAATCCTTGCGTGCATTGATGTCATATTTTGATTTCTCTTTATGACTCATAATTGTGCTGATGAGAAGCTCAGTGACATTCTTCTCCGTATGCATCACATCAACATTATGTCGAACCAAATTTGCTTTCCAATATGGCAAATCAAAGAGAATGGACCTCCGATACCATGTAGGAACATTAACAATAATTCTTCGTCGATTTTCTTTTTTCATTTTCGGCGAATCTCTTGTTTGTTTTTAACAACTTTCATCTTGATATTTGCTACCTTTTCTTCAATTTTATAGCCATTCAATGGCCATGGAGGACGACTATATTCTTGATTGTTATTGAAGTTTGTCTTATCGTCTCGAAACTTGTGTTTGGGAGGAAGAAATCTTTGTGTTCCATATAACACATTTTCTTTCTTGCTGGAAGATAATAAGAATAAGTGTCTTCCCCACATATAGGACATGCAAAATAGCTGTGAGTTATGCATCCCGGTAAAGTCCCAAATGCAGGGTGATCATGAATTGCCCACAACATCCTACCTCTCATTGTGAACTCTGATTTATTAAACGAGTCAAATGTAATGACTCCTTCACATAACTGCTTCAACTCATCTATCAATGGTTGCAAGTACACATCAATATTTTTCCCTGGTTGTTTTGGTCCCGAAATTAACAATGTCAACATTGAGAACTCTCTTTTCATGCACATGGAAGGAGGAAGATTATATGGTACTACAATTAGTGGCCAACAACTATAACGGTTAGATAGAGATGCATGCGGATCAAAACCATCTTTTGCTATTCCAAGTGTGACATTTCGTGGTTCATCAGCAAATGTTTTATCAAAAGAATGTGCAACCAGCCATTGAGAAGTATCACATGGATGACGCATTACCGCTGGATCAGACTTGGCACGACCATGCCAAGTCATAGCATCTTTTATCCATGGTATGCTTTACAATCTCCTCAATCTAGATATTAAAGGAAAATGTCTCAATGTCTTTTGAGGTGCTTTGGTGGCTCTTCTCTCTTTGTTGAATGATGTCTTATATCCTGGTTCATTGCAAATAGTACAAGAAACTCTGTTCACATTATCTTTCTAGTATAAAATGCAATCATTAATGCATGCATCATAAGTTATGTAATCCATCCCAACTTGTTTGATCATCTTCTTCATGTCGGGATACTTTGTCGGTAGCGTATTACCTTCAGGGAGTAACTCCTTTATAAGTTCAAGAAGAGCAGTCACACCATTATCGAAAAAGCCCTATTGAGTTTTCAGGCTATTAAGTTTAACTACGGCATACAAACTTGTTATCTCTTTTGGACATGAAGGACACAATGGCTCTTTTACACTCTCAGAAAGTTATTTATACTTCTTACTTTGATTAGTCTACCAATCGACATCAACTATAGATGGATCTCCAATATTATCAAATAATGGAATGGTATGTTGAAAATGATGAAATCTATCAGCATCATTGACCAAATCTTCCATTCTTGGATGTTCAGACTCATTAATACTTATGGCTTGAGTAATGGGTTGTTTTTGCTTCTTCTCCATGAAAATACCAAATGGTATATGTTTGGATAATTCCCCATCTAAGAAGATGATAATGAATTTCATCTAATTTAATCTTCATTTTCATATTTTTGCACTGTGTACATGGACAAGAATATAATTCCTTATTACCACCATTTTGCACAACGAATTCAATAAATTTCCGCACTCCTTCCACATATCGTGTAGTTCTTCAATTGGATTTTGTCATCCATTGTTTGTCAATACTAGAAGACATATTGTCCTCCTATATCATATAAATACCAAGCATAAGCAATATTACTAACCGTTAACAATAAGATTTATTATTTTTAAGACTAGTAACTTAGATTTGCTAATTCAAACATCTTACATCAGACAATTGCATAGTACTATGACAAGGGCACAGGCCTTAAAGTTAATTTTGTTTACAAATTTTAATTAATAATAAAGATCAATTTGCAAACCTAAACTAAAATGGAATTCGTGAAATCACATATACGAGACTGCAATTTCAAAATTTTCAAATGAACGATCTAAACATCAATATGAGCGCAAGACATGCAGATGAATCTCCTATATTCACCAATATCAATTCAGACTCCCCCTACAATACTTCTATCCTGCTACATAAACTACATTGTCAAGATTCTCCTTTCCATCTGACTAACAAACACTCCAAAACCCACCTGAACCCCCAATAAACTCTGCCTCATGGCCAAACCCGACTGCCTATATACAACTGCAACTTCATAGGCTAATTATGCTTCATTTTTTAATGTTATATATTTGTTTATGTATATTAAAATACAACTGGGACATAGACTAATTATGTCATCTTAGTTGCCTGTAGGCTGCAGTCTGTTTAGTCATGATATTTTTGTTGTCCATGTTCCTATCAATGTCCCTTCCTTTTTTTATTTAAGCATATACTATTTGCTTTGAAAACAAGTTTTATGTTTTGCTGTTTAAGATGTGTACAATAGTGGAGGAATTGGACAGTTAATCTGACAAATGCAAAGAAGGTGGAAGAAGATGAATTTTGATATTTTTGAATACGCAAAAAAATATGAAAGTCATTTTCTTGATATCATTTTTATATGTTAAAATCATTTCTTAAATCAAATGTTTTTCTAGTCTGTAATCAATCCTACCTTAAATATGAAATCTTGTACTTGATAAAATGTAGACAGATTTATAAGCTATCCGTTTGAAATATAATTTAGAAAAACAATGTAAAATACAATGAAAACCATTTCCATTTATTGCAAAATATAGCCTAAACTATAGTACATTAAGCAACCAAATGCAGTATAAAAACATATTTGGCCAAAAACACAGGTTCCTTGAATTAATACCACTGAAAATATAAAACTGCTACTTTATTTGGCAGATATCAATGAAAACACCTGCATATGTTTACATAAGAATTAAATGTTCCATCACAGAATTATCTATCACTACTCTAATTACCATTGTGAATGAAACTGCTTTGAGGTAGAGAGATGTATGCAAAATTTGTTGCTTGCAAAAAAAAAGAAGGTAGTTTTCATATGATTAAATTTGCTGTTAGATTATGTTGTTGGACATACCACCGAGGATTAGCAATGAATGTAGGTTAGTGTTTGTTGCTTTCATATATTCTATGACCGTGAACTGTGGTTAACTTGTTGATTGCACTAAATTTGATGTTAGCCTCCATTGATCAAATTCGAGTATGAACAAATTTGGAATGATTCTAACCTTATTTGTTAATCGCTCACAGGTAACTGCAGAGATTTTGTGGCCCACTAAGGTTGCATTGCCTTTTGTCGGTCTAGGCCTGTTAAGAAAACAAATTTTAAACAACAATCGGTTCTATGCTGAATTGAGTATTAACATAAACTTCCAAAATTCTATTATTAAGTCATTTCAACGTCCTAAAGTCCTTGTCGTCGTTTCAACGTCCATGTCTTCATCGTCTGTCATTTCATTATTTTTTCTTTTACTTCATTCGGTACTATACAATCGAAAATCAAAACAGTTAAAGATTAACTAACAACAGAACGATGATAGGATGATCCAAAATATGAGTATCTTTGTATAAGAGTGTGTTTATAGGAAACAATAACGAGTTATTTGAGCGTTACACGAACGAGAAATGTGTTTTTTGCTGCGAACATGGTATTTGATCGGGATACTTATTTGTTAATTTATTTGTTTTAAATTAATTTATGCGTTTAATTTTAATTTATGTATCTTATGTGAATAACAACATCGTAACATTAGTTCCACATTACCAAAATATTAAAAAACAGCTTGGTATATATATGAGTATATAAACTATAGACATAATTGAAATAAAATCAAATGGATTTTAAATAAATAAAAGGTTTGATACGTATATATACATATTAAAATTTCCAATGATGGGCACTTGGGCATAACTATCGAATTTGTATGGTACGTTATGTAGATTTTATCTTATGAATTTTTTTATTTTTTTCTGCACATTCTTGTATGTAGCACGATTCTAAATTAATTTTTTTCAATTTTCTGTCAAGTGCATTTGAAGATAGTAACAGTAACGTGTATAATTTTAAAAGTAGAAGCTAGTATAACCGCAAAATGATCCATGCTTGTATATGCATCATCGTACAACTTTCTTTTTATCCATAAATTCAATGTAATTTTTTTACAATTTGTTAAATGTCTCTTATCAAACCTTCAAAAAATGTAAACATAAACTTATGCTTCTCGCATTTCAAAACTAAGGACTAGTTTACATACCATCTGGAACGAAAAATATATTTCTAACCACACAGGAAATAGGAATTTTAATACTTATTGTCACGTTCAAAATACACTGTGTATGAAACTTCTTATATCAACATGAAGCAAGTTTTTTGATCTATACATGTAACTTTCGCAAGTGAGCTTTTTTCAAATTTACAAATGCATGCAACTGTACTTGCACATAAATAAGCAACAATGAAGCAGAATGTTAGAAAAGGGTTGAATTAGAGAGTACACTACAAACAAAGGGCAGAAGGAGGAAGTAAATAGGGCATGGGGGACTGAGAAGGGGCACATGAAGGCATACAACATTAGGTGACAAAATCAGGGACTGAACAAGCAAGTCCAAAGTTGGTGTACACATACAACACTGAAGCTTTCTCCTTTAATTTCATTGAAGAAGAGCTACCTTTGAGTCTTGATTAAACATATGATTGATACACATTGATAGAGAACGAAGCCCTTGAAACCAAAAAACAGAAACAAAATGGCGTCGTACAACACCAGAAAAGGGTTTTTCTAACAGTTATTACCGTTACTAATAAACTTTGTAACAGTTAAAACTGTTACTATAACATACGTGACAAATGGTTGTCACAAATATTGTAACGGTTATAACCGTTATAAAGTGCGTATATTACAATAGTTATAACCGTTACAAAACTTCTATTTTATCACACTTATAATCATTAGTAGTGGAAAATTTATAACACTTATAACCGTTATAATAAATTATTTTTATAACACTAATTACTGTGACAAATATTAAATATGTAACAGTTATTATTGTTAGTACGTAAAATTGACTATTGCATACAATAAATTTAATAACAGTTATAACTGTTACAAACTTGAATATTATATCAAACATATAGTAGGTAATTCCTTTAAACAAGTAACAATCATAATATGCTTCAATTGATTTCATAAAGCATATAACAATAAGAATATACAACATATTATATATCAATATCCCAAAACAAATACAAAACATCACAATGTATCCAAAAGCAAATTACATTTCGACAAATATCAAACTATCACAATTTAACATACAACCATTCATTATCCGTAACAAATATCAAATAACATCAAAATATCACATTTTAACATACAACCATTACACATACCACCAATGACAAACCACCTTACATAGCAAGTTGTCTTGTAGTTGGACATGCTTTTCCTCCCTTGCAACCTGAAAGAAAAGCCATTTTATTCGAATCAAATACATTGAAGCTATAAATTAATAATTTTGATGAACATACAGATAAAAGTTACAATTTTGAAAATCACCCAAAGAAGAAGAAGAAAAAGAGGCGTATGAAAAGGAAAAAATCTAATAGAATTGTGTTGTAATTGTCAAACTTAATCTATTTTCCAGAACTGTGTTATAATTCCGAATTTCGATGAGCATGAAAAATTCATAGGTATTAGACAAGTCTGTTCAATCCAACAACACTTTCAAAGGGTAGCTTTTCCCAAGAGATACAACGAGCTTAACAATTTGAGAAGTTACTAGAAGAAAATTATCACAGTAAAATAAGTATTTGGTAATATATGGAATAACATCACACTTTAATGAAATCTACTCTTATGAACTCATTTTGCATCAGCTTTGCATTAGTCCACATGTTTAATTCTGCTATTTTGGAGCAGCAATAGACCCATTGTTCTACACTGTTATTCCACTCATCATGCCGCTGTCACACACCAGTTTTACATCATATTTGTTCTTATTCAGGTTAATATAAAGACTCCTATGAGATTTTAGGACTCCAAAAAAATTTCAGTGAACCTATTCAGAAGTTAGGCAGATAAGATAGGTGCATTTTCATATGATTACTTTTCATACTCATGGTTTTCGTATGAAAAGGAACAAAATTTCAAATTTCAAGATTCTTTAATTTTCTCGAATTGTGTTGTAATTTCTATGCCATTTAATCAATTTTCTAAGTTCAAGTGCAGAAAAGTAATTACTTTCCAATGGAAGTTAAAAGGTGTCTTTTGAAACTTGCTGAATATTGCCCATTCGTGTAGTTTTTATTTTTTACAAGGGTGACAATTAACTTACGTTAAGCTGTCAAAAGAACCCCTTAGTCATATAGCAAGTTTGTCATGCCTTTTGGAAGAATCTACATATGATTCTTCAATAAACTAATAATACTTCACTTTCTATATATAATTAGGCAATCTAGTGTATGAATTGGACCCAGCAAACAATTGAATGAAACTAATAATTAAGCAAAAACAAATGCATATATTACCTTCGCATCAGGTGCAGACACCAATGTTAGTTTTGGACTCTTTTATCTTGGCATTAGGTGAAGACGCCAATGCATATATTCCCTTGTCATGTATAAGTGAGGTATGTTTTAAAAAAAGCAAACCTAATGGGTAATGCTTGTTAATACAATCAATGTACAAATTCATCATACCTGCCAAAATCAAACATGTTAGTTATTAACACAGAAAATCATTAGTGAACAACATACCATTTTATATGCACTAGAATTCAATATGAGCGATTGATGTTTAAGATAATTATTTTATGATAGATATTCAATATGAGTGAACAAATGTCCCCTTTTATGTGCGTTTTAATCATGAAAATATATGTTATAGTTGTAACTTACAAGAAAAACTTGATTTTTTCTCTCCAATTCATCGATGTATTGTAGTTTCCAAACATGGAATCACTGTGTAAGCTGCCTGAAGTGGTAAAACAGAAATAAATAGAAATTTATTGAGCAAAACGTTAAAGCATACAATGTATAGCTCGAGTAGCTAAGCACAGCTGCCACAAGAAAATACCTGGCACCTACTTTGTCCAAGTATGCAAGATAGTTAAAACAACAATATAAAAGCAACTGAAGAGTTGGAGAAATATGATCCTCATAAAGATCCCAATGCAACGGGGGACCCTTACAAGACGCTTTTTGTTGCAAGACTTAATTGCAAAACAGCTGAAAGTAGGATCAAAAGGGAGTTTGAAGCTTATGGACCTATTAAACGGGTCAGGTTGGAGACAGATGCAGAGACTAATAAGCCTAGGGGATATGCCTTTATTGAGTATATGCATACAAGAGACATGAAGACTATTTAAGCTGATGGGAGAAAGCTTGACAACAGAAGAGTTCTTGTCGACGTTGAGCGCGGTAGAACTGTCCCTAACTAGAGACCTCGACGACTGGGTGGCGGTCTAGGTTCTACTAGGATCGGAGGCGATGACCTTAATCAAAGAATATATGGAAGGGAAATACAATCATCTGGGGGACACCGCAGATCCGAAGAACCAAGAGTACGTGAAGATCGTCAGGATGATCGCGACAGGGAAAAATCAAGGGAAAGGGGCAGAGACAGAGAGCGCGATCGTGAGAGAGAAAATCGCCAAATAGAGATGTCAATGAAGAGAGGCACTGTCACAGGGACAGAGAAAGAACAGTCGACACTGACCGTGATCGTGAAAGCAGCCGCCGTGACTGTGATTGAGAGAGCAGTCGCAGAAGCGAGAGAGACAAGGACAGAGAAAGAGGTCGCGAGAGTGAACGCGACCGCCCTCGCAAGAGGGACAGGGAACGCGAGCTCACTCAAGAGAGAGACGTCGATGACGTCCATATGGTAAAACAAGAGGACAGGGAAATGGACTACGAGCACGGAAAGCGTGAGCGGTACGATGAGAAGCGCATCAAGTACGACCATTACAGTGATAATGGCGTTAGGATGAAGCATGAACCGGAAGAGTACGGTAATGGCAGCAAGTATGGGAATGGGAAAGTTGATTTTGGTGCACGGGAGGAAGGGGAGGCAGTTTCTGAACATGTGGCTACGTTAAATCTGAGAGATCATTGTCCAGGGATCGTGAGTATGATCGCTAAAACACACTTACTTTCCTGTTTTGGTTGGGACTTTGATGATGAACTTATGCAATGTCTATTATGTGATGTTGGGTTGGGTTGTCTTAGCCTGTACGTGAAATTGTGGCATATAACTGTATTTTTATATTTTATTTCTGAAAGTATGGAAATCTTATGGAACACGAAAAAAAAAGAAAAAAAAAGAATAGCAATATAAACTTTGTAGAGCAGCACTATCCGGGTATAAATCTAGAAATAAATCTGAATAGAGACCAATGTATATTTAGAAATTTGTAGACATAGAAAATGTCACATTACAAAAAATGTTTATTTTTCACATTACAAATGTAACGACCCGGATTTTGAGCGACTTTGGTTATCGACGTAAGCACGACGTCGATAACCAAAACATCGAAAAATCCTGGTAATTAGTGAAAGAAATTAGAGGGTGAGGAAAGATAAGATAGAAAATTAGAATAGAAGAAGAAGAAGAGCACAACATCAGAGTAACACGAATCTCACAGCGGAACGAATAAATATATTTCATAACATAACTTTGAAATACAAACTTGGTACTTGAATATACATATCATTATCAAAGTACAGCACTTACAACACAGCGGAAATAAACTATAGCTATATGATCCTGAAGCCTCCTGCTCCAAGCTCTTCCAGTATATCTGTAAATCCCGACTACTTGACTGCCCGTACAAATTTAGGCACCCAAGAGTTTAGGGAAAACAACAAAGTAAACTCCGGGTCAGTCATGGGACTGGTATGAGTAAAACAGTTTAAAAACAGTTCGAACAAGTAAACGATATCTCATAAGACCACGCCGCATAACGGAACGGGTTTTTCCCTTATGAGAATCCAAATATCTTTATATCAAAAACCTTTTGATATTATAATAATGTCTATCAACCATAACTATAATAATCATCTAGTAGAAACGCTTTCATCTCACGTTCTACATATATAGTATACAATCAAAACCGCAAGCACGTATTGGGTAATGGATTTCCAACTATGACAAGGTATGGATCCACCTTTCGCTCGTGTACCTCTAGAGAGGAATACACTGGGTTCAACAAGAACATCTTGCAACCCGGCCACACATGACCGACCACTCATTTCGCTTGAGTGTATCGAATGTATATCACCAACAGTTGGGATCAGCAACCGTTTCCCGAATGGGACAGCATCAACAATAGATTTTTAGAAGTAAATGAAACTCTAGATCAGGTGATTATACACCCTACTTCGGTGCGACCGACTTAGCCATGCTGCCTGCCCGATTTCTGTCATTTACCGGATGATGAGGCTAGAAGCTACGCTTTCATCATACCAGATTCACTTTGAATGTCACATCGTCAAATCCATCAAATCACCGGTTGACGTCTACAACAATACATTATGTGTTAGCTAAAAGAAGTTTCCTTCTCCGCTTCCACTCTTGGTACAGTTGGAGAAATCAATATATGTGATCGTCTGGACATACTCTGTCAGACATCCGTCCATACAAGTCACCCAGGAACAGGATGAACCGAAGGCACTATTCTGTAAACAGGATAGCCCTTGCATAACTCCGTCTTCAATTTCCTTTGGCATATATGATTCGCAACGCTTATGCCAATACAGAGTGGTTCTTTGGATAATAATCCAACCGGTCTCTCCATATTAACAACGTTAAAACGGTCAAAACTTCGATAGTCTGTGATTTAACTATCGAATAAAAACAAGTGTGCAACCAACGATATTATTTCCAAATGGAAATTATATCGATCAAACATCATTTAACATTCATCTCCTTAGTTCATTTTCCATCTCCTGTTTCCCTATGTTCGATATTCCTTATTTTCTAAATTGGGAAAAATATACGTTATTAACAATGGAAAACATTTCCATTTCTTGTTTTCTTTATTAGAAAACATTTCTGGTTTCTTATTTGGAAGACATTTCCAAAGCTTCTTCATTGGACTTAGACAGATGTTTAAACAACCCATCGCGATGCCAATTCAAACCATTTCCTTTACTGCCGAACCTTAACTGTTCCTTAGTTAAAAACGAAGCCAATCAAGTTGGGGTAGAACTACCTCTCAGACCTTAACTGAACAACATTTCTAACTTTGAAATTAGCAAAGTTCACTTTATTCCTTTTTCTAACTTCCTTACTTAACCCTCCTTCTAATAAATCTCTATTCGATTAACCCTTATCAATTAACTCTATTGGACTAACACTATTGGATTAACTCTATTTGACTAACACTATTGATTTACTCTTTTCACTTAACTCCTTTCGAATAAACTATATTCGATAACTCCTTTTACTTTCTTCGAATAAACTATATTCGATTAACTCATTTTCTTCTCTTCGAATAACTATATTCGATTAACTCATTTTCTTTTCTTCGAATAAACTATATTCGATTAACTCATTTTCTTTTCTTCGAATAAACTATATTCGATTAACTCATTTTCTTTTCTTCGAATAACTATATTCGATTAACTCATTTTCTTTTCTTCGAATAACTATATTCGATTAACTCATTTTCTTTTCTTCGAATAACTATATTCGATTAACTCATTTTCTTTTCTTCGAATAACTATATTCGATTAACTCATTTTTTTTTCTTCGAATAACTATATTCGATTAACTAACATCGATTATCTCCTTTCAACTTTATTCTCTAATCGATTAACTAACATCGATTAACTTCTTTTTACTTTAACACTAATCGATTAAACTAACATCGATTAGCTCCTTTTGATAAACTACGTTTTCCGTTACAACTATTTCCCTTTTATAACGTTTACTTACCGTTACAAATATTTCCTATTTATAACTTCTATTTACCGTTACAAATATTTCCTATTTATAACTTCTATTTATCGTTACAAATATTTCCCATTTATAACTTCTATTTACCGTTACAAATATTTCCCATTTATAACTTCTATTTACCGTTACAAATATTCCCCATTTATAACTTCTATTTATTTTCTAAATAAATATCCATTTTTCTATTTCTATTTATTTTCTAAATAAATATCCCTTTTATAAAACCGTGTTCGTTTTATAAATAATTCCTTTTATAAAATCCTGTGATTTTATAAAATTCCTTTATTTCAATATACATTGAAATACTTCTTTTTACATCCCAGGGTCTTTTATGATATTTACAATATCGAATAACAATGATCAACATCATTCCAACACCCATAATCCATAACAGATTATATAACACATCATATATCACAATATATGAAAACAGTAAAAATAAATGTTGAGGAATCCAGTCGGATTCCTCCAACCTGTTTCCCTGCATCACAGATGTTAAACAATATAGATAACATCACTTTTCAGTTCTATATGATATATTCTGTTAAACATAATCAATATAGAAAATTAACTAACTGACTAGCAGTTCAATCAAACAGTCAACATACAGTAAATCAACCAATATCTAACAGTTCTAAAAATACAACATGAAATTATAAACTGTTCAGAGTTAGTGAGATTTACTCACTTTGGCAGTTCATCGTTAAAGAACGATAAACTGTTTGTTTGATTTGAATCAAACAATTTATTTCGCCATAATTTCAAATGAGCTCAGATCCACTCCCGGTCAGTGTCATCGTGTTGTTCCCGTCCATACGATCCTAACAAATCTTGTTTCGCTCAGTTCTGACATCGTATGTAATAGTTATGAATTTTACAAGTCCATACACTATTATAAATTTAAAATAAACTTCACTTAAAATTACTCGGGCCTTACCCCTTTCATAACTCGGCCCACCAAACCTTTAAAAGCCCACCCGCTATGCTCTTCTCCCCCAAAATGCTTGTCGCACTCCAGTAAACAAAAATCCAGACATTGCCACACCTTTATCTTCACTTCCCTCGCTCAACTCTCAATCGTTTGCCAAACAAAAATCATCACCGTCCTCCTCTTCCAATCCTCTTCCTGCCAATACCCAATCCTTGCAACTCGCATGCCACCTTAGCATTGCGTCGTCCCCCCTTTCAGTCGCTGGAACAGTGACCACATCGACAACAATGTCGACGAAAATCCTCCCAATTAGCACACAAGGTGCGGATCGATCCCTTAAACCTCAATACAACCTCGGTCAAGCCTAACGACGCCTCATACCTCACCGATACCCAACCCTAACTCCACGCTGAAACTTCCCAGCAAACACAAATGGCCGTCGCACCCAAATTCAAACACACCCAAATGTAGAGAATCCATTCAGGGATGCAAATACATAGGTTATATCATTTATAGGAATTTATTCCTATTCCCTTTTGATTTTTGAACTCACGAACTTTTTGCTGTAAGAAAGAAAAAAAAAAGAACGGCGGAAGAAAACGAAGGGTTGACCAGAGAATGAATTTTGTTTAGGGTTTAGGAGAATGTGTAGATATTTATAGGAAAATTATATTATTTTAAATATTCGATTTTTATATTCATTTTTATCCTTACGCTGTTTATATCTTTCCTCTAAAATTCCTGTGATCACATACGATGCCCAAAAATAACCAAACTGGACATGCAGCTGCAGCTCGACATTACGAACCCAACGAAACTGGTTTCGTCGAATTCCGACTTCGTATGCTCACACAGTGTATTTTTAACTGTCAAAATACTGACTGTTTTCCACTCTAAAAATCTGTACGACCACACAATGACTCTAAAAATCACGAAACTTGACATCTAGCAACTATTTGACATTGCGGATCCAACAAAACTAGTTTCGTCGAATTTCGACTTCGTATGCTCACACAGCGTATTTTTAAAGCTCTGGATGACCCATTTAAATATATAAATATATTTAAATATAATTAAATTAAATATTTTAAAAATAAATATTATCGTCTATATTCACAGTGGAATACCATACAGCTCTAGAATATCCCTATATGAATTTCTAGCTCGATATTTCAAATCCCGATTAAATCGATATTCGATTTATATTGAATTTCCTTTTTAAAATATAAATAATTCCTTTATTAATTAAAAAGGAATTCTACAGCGACTTTTCTAGAATTTGATTTGGACATACATCAAAATCTACATGACGAAATCCCGATTTTTCTCTTCCACTAGAAAGATATATTCCACCAGCTCCACATGTTTCTTGTTTCACAAAAATCCGGCTTAAAACGAATCCTGTACATTCAGTTGAAGTTCAAATCGCCAAATAGCGAACTGCAGCGCCATTTCGAGCTCGATTATAATTATATTATAACTCTACGTTCAAACTGTCGACGATTGAATATATTCGTTATTCAAATTCAATTCCAAGCTGAATTAAATATCACAGATGATCCGGTTCACACCATATCGTCATTTCAGCCAATTCTGATTATTTCAGATTTAAATATATTATTTAATTATTATTTTAATTGAATATTCACTATTATTTTATTCAACGACCATGTAATTCACTAACCTACCATTTATACAATTAAATAAATTAATCATAATACCCCTGCCAATGCGGGTCATTACAATCTTCCCCACTTAAAATAATTTCGTCCTCGAAATTGCTAAAAGGTAGAGGACGACCCTATCGACTGGTTAGAACATATTTGTTCACTTCTTAACTTCAGTTTTAACTGAACCAATTCAATTAAATTATTAATTAATTCTTATCAACGAAAATTTTAAAAAATTCTGAAAATTTTCTAACGCCTTAACTCTTCGAAAAATTTCGCCAGCACCTCCTTTGTAGTGGTCAATACGTCAAATTCTAACTCGCCTCTCTGGGGCATCTCCATCCCAAAAGAAAATCAAACAGCCAAGCGGCTTGCCAATTCGGCTCATAAATCTTATATCCAATAGAAATATAAACTTGTACCTTTTTGTTGGGCATATCAACTCTATCACTTCCATATGCTATCACTCAGCATATACCAGTGTTATCCCAATCAAATTCTGAAATCACTTTTATCTCCAACACAATCATTCGCTTATATCTAAGCCAAATCCCATTTCAACTCAAGTTCAATTCTTGATTTTCAATTCCTTAACTCCACAATCAATACCATTTCGGATTCTAATTTCACAAATCCAATCTTATGCGATTTCAATTGAACTTCAGTTACCACTTAACTGACTTTACTTTAATTCAAATTTTCTTTCACAAATTTCTGTTAAATTTGTTTTTAATTCAAACAGTCTTTCCCAGGGAGTTTTCAAACAGTTTACTCCTTTCAAAAAATCAAATTTTCCTTTTGAAAATATCACCGAGCCCTTAATTAATATTCCATTAGTTAATTCACTTCTCTATTTTTTTATCAATATTTGTTACACAAATATTTTCAATAACCATATTGGCCCTTTATGTTATTTGGAAAACATTTCTGAATATCGCCTTCCTTTATTTTCTAAATCAATAACCTTTATAATCCTATTTATAATTGGAAAATACTCCAATTACTTATCTCTTTTCCGATCTCGTTTATCTCTATACTTAGGAAATATTTATTATTCTATTTCCAAATTCACACTTATTTGGGTTAAAACGGATGTTGTGTAAAACATCGTTACTACAACCCAAATACTATATTCAACTAACTCTTATCCAACATTGATCTTCGAGCCTGAAATCTTACTATTTATTTGTTAATAATGAAATCAATCAAGTTGGGGTATAACTACCTCTCAGACCTTGACTGAATAACATTTATAACTTCAAAACAGATATGACTACTTACTCGAATAATCAATACCATAAAACTACTTATTCACCTTTAAACACGTATACGCTTCCTCTTTCTATCCTTACTAGATTTTATTCTTAGTCTTCCTTTTTGATTATACTATTCTAATTCTAAGTTCGTTTTCTTATCGACTTCTAGATATATCGATACGTTGATTTCTAAATATCAAATTATCTTAAAAATATTCTAACACCTCAAATTCCCGGAAAAATTCGCCATAACCTCCTTTGTACTAGGAGCATCGGGAAAATCCCCAAACTGCCACACAGGCCTTCTCCAATCAAAAAGAAAAGAAAAGCCAAGCGGCTAGCCGATACGGCGCATAAAATCTCATATATGAATTAAATACATACCTTTTCGTCGAGCATTCTATTTATATATCTTCGTACCTTTTCCATACCTATCTCATGTATATTTATACATTTCTAATTCATTTCTACTTAATCTAATCATTTTAACTTAGTTTGTTAAGTGATTTTCAAATTACTGGTTAGCCCATTTCACCTTTTTATTTGAATTTACATGTTCAAATATAGGTTTAACTTGTTTGTCCACTAATTGAATTCCATTTCAATTTTATGTTATATATTCGATTTCGAATATCCATTTACAGATCCAATCCACCTTTCAAAGTTCAACTTCAACTTCAAAACTCGATTAACTAATTCCTCTCGACTTAGTTAATTCTATTCAATTTCTATATTTGAATTTCATTTCAATTCTATTTGAATCTTCTATATTCAAATTTCAAATTCAATTCTATTGGAATCTGCTTTATTCAAACTTCATTTTCACTTCTATTTGAATTTTTTTCCTAATTCAAATTCTATTTGAATTTCATATATTTAAACTCCTTTAAATTTATATATTCAATTTGAATCACAAATATTCAAATTCCTTTTTAAATCCTTTATTCAATCTCTATGTCACTTCTCTTATTCAAATTCTATTCGATTTTTTTCCATATGTCTAATTCTATTTGATTTCTCATATGTCAAATTTTATTCGATTTCTATATTCGAATTTTCTCTTTTCATATTCTATATCTGAATTGATATATTCAAACTCTATTTCAATTCCATTGAATTTCATATATTCAAACTCCCTTTGAATTTCTATATTCGAATCCTATTATTACTTTATATGAATTCCACATTCAATTTTCCATTATTTAAATCTTCTTCATTCAAATCTCATTTGAATTTCTATATTCAAATCCGCTTTGAATTTCCTTTTTTAAATTCTATTTCAATTCCATTGAATTTCACATATTCAATTTCTATTTCAAATTTTCTTTATTCAATCTTTACATAAGTCTCGATTTCAATTCCTTTTGAAATCGATATTTCTACCTTTGGAAAATAGGTTTTTCCTTTCAAATTTCACACTTGTATTTTTATTTCTGAATTATCCGATGATAATTCTTTTCACTTCATTTATAAACTTCGGTTATAAAAGAACTATTTATAAACTTCGTTTATAAAGGAACTTCTCGTTTTATTTCTTTTTAACAAGTTAATATTTCAAATTTATTTCAAAATTCAAATTCTATATTTTAAATCCCATTTTGAAATTCAACCCACTTGTCTTTCCCAAAACAAATTCAAAACGGTATCTCTGGTAGTAATTCGTCACTTACAACTCGAAAATGAATACTGATGATGCAGCTGTCATCATCAGAATCTATTTCCCAGCGATCGAAGTGAGTTCAATACTATAAAACCATTTCTAAACATTTTCACTTTGAAATTCATTTCAAAATATAATCCACACGGCTTGTAAAACAATTTAAAATCTCTCAGGATCTTAAATTTTCCTTATTCATAATCCAAATCCATTTACAAACATTTATCCAATTATCCAGAGTTTTAATTCAATTTCTGGTTTAAATTCAGATTGAACTCATCTGATTTTACGTATTTCACTTATATGAATTCTGATTGGTTATTTACATAACCATTTTACTTATAATCTTACTCGACTATAATAACAACTAATATATCCAATATGTATCAAATATACTTTGGGTAAAATTATTTTCATTTACCCTCTTTCAAAACATATCGTGCCGACCCATCGTATTCGAGTGTTTAGTAACTCCTACCGATACAGTGGATCAAACTGATCGACCAGAACTCATAAACTACTCAACCAATGAATCTCCACAATATAAAACAAATTTTTATATCAATAACAAATACGTTCACTCGTATATATACACTCAAACTCAATCTAGGGTATTGCTAACCCTATCTCTACCGAGTCACGCCACAGAGCCAAGTAATTCTTAACTTAAGCTCTGATACCAACTGTAACGACCCGGATTTTGAGCGACTTTGGTTATCGACGTAAGCACGACGTCGATAACCAAAACATCGAAAAATCCTGGTAATTAGTGAAAGAAATTAGAGGGTGAGGAAAGATAAGATAGAAAATTAGAATAGAAGAAGAAGAAGAGCACAACATCAGAGTAACACGAATCTCACAGCGGAACGAATAAATATATTTCATAACATAACTTTGAAATACAAACTTGGTACTTGAATATACATATCATTATCAAAGTACAACACTTACAACACAGCGGAAATAAACTATAGCTATATGATCCTGAAGCCTCCTGCTCCAAGCTCTTCCAGTATATCTGTAAATCCCGACTACTTGACTGCCCGTACAAATTTAGGCACCCAAGAGTTTAGGGAAAACAACAAAGTAAACTCCGGGTCAGTCATGGGACTGGTATGAGTAAAACAGTTTAAAAACAGTTCGAACAAGTAAACGATATCTCATAAGACCACGCCGCATAACGGAACGGGTTTTTCCCTTATGAGAATCCAAATATCTTTATATCAAAAACCTTTTGATATTATAATAATGTCTATCAACCATAACTATAATAATCATCTAGTAGAAACGCTTTCATCTCACGTTCTACATATATAGTATACAATCAAAACCGCAAGCACGTATTGGGTAATGGATTTCCAACTATGACAAGGTATGGATCCACCTTTCGCTCGTGTACCTCTAGAGAGGAATACACTGGGTTCAACAAGAACATCTTGCAACCCGGCCACACATGACCGACCACTCATTTCGCTTGAGTGTATCGAATGTATATCACCAACAGTTGGGATCAGCAACCGTTTCCCGAATGGGACAGCATCAACAATAGATTTTTAGAAGTAAATGAAACTCTAGATCAGGTGATTATACACCCTACTTCGGTGCGACTGACTTAGCCATGCTGCCTGCCCGATTTCTGTCATTTACCGGATGATGAGGCTAGAAGCTACGCTTTCATCATACCAGATTCACTTTGAATGTCACATCGTCAAATCCATCAAATCACCGGTTGACGTCTACAACAATACATTATGTGTTAGCTAAAAGAAGTTTCCTTCTCCGCTTCCACTCTTGGTACAGTTGGAGAAATCAATATACGTGATCGTCTGGACATACTCTGTCAGACATCCGTCCATACAAGTCACCCAGGAACAGGATGAACCGAAGGCACTATTCTGTAAACAGGATAGCCCTTGCATAACTCCGTCTTCAATTTCCTTTGGCATATATGATTCGCAACGCTTATGCCAATACAGAGTGGTTCTTTGGATAATAATCCAACCGGTCTCTCCATATTAACAACGTTAAAACGGTCAAAACTTCGATAGTCTGTGATTTAACTATCGAATAAAAACAAGTGTGCAACCAACGATATTATTTCCAAATGGAAATTATATCGATCAAACATCATTTAACATTCATCTCCTTAGTTCATTTTCCATCTCCTGTTTCCCTATGTTCGATATTCCTTATTTTCTAAATTGGGAAAAATATACGTTATTAACAATGGAAAACATTTCCATTTCTTGTTTTCTTTATTAGAAAACATTTCTGGTTTCTTATTTGGAAGACATTTCCAAAGCTTCTTCATTGGACTTAGACAGATGTTTAAACAACCCATCGCGATGCCAATTCAAACCATTTCCTTTACTGCCGAACCTTAACTGTTCCTTAGTTAAAAACGAAGCCAATCAAGTTGGGGTAGAACTACCTCTCAGACCTTAACTGAACAACATTTCTAACTTTGAAATTAGCAAAGTTCACTTTATTCCTTTTTCTAACTTCCTTACTTAACCCTCCTTCTAATAAATCTCTATTCGATTAACCCTTATCAATTAACTCTATTGGACTAACACTATTGGATTAACTCTATTTGACTAACACTATTGATTTACTCTTTTCACTTAACTCCTTTCGAATAAACTATATTCGATAACTCCTTTTACTTTCTTCGAATAAACTATATTCGATTAACTCATTTTCTTCTCTTCGAATAACTATATTCGATTAACTCATTTTCTTTTCTTCGAATAAACTATATTCGATTAACTCATTTTCTTTTCTTCGAATAAACTATATTCGATTAACTCATTTTCTTTTCTTCGAATAACTATATTCGATTAACTCATTTTCTTTTCTTCGAATAACTATATTCGATTAACTCATTTTCTTTTCTTCGAATAACTATATTCGATTAACTCATTTTCTTTTCTTCGAATAACTATATTCGATTAACTCATTTTTTTTTCTTCGAATAACTATATTCGATTAACTAACATCGATTATCTCCTTTCAACTTTATTCTCTAATCGATTAACTAACATCGATTAACTTCTTTTTACTTTAACACTAATCGATTAAACTAACATCGATTAGCTCCTTTTGATAAACTACGTTTTCCGTTACAACTATTTCCCTTTTATAACGTTTACTTACCGTTACAAATATTTCCTATTTATAACTTCTATTTACCGTTACAAATATTTCCTATTTATAACTTCTATTTATCGTTACAAATATTTCCCATTTATAACTTCTATTTACCGTTACAAATATTTCCCATTTATAACTTCTATTTACCGTTACAAATATTCCCCATTTATAACTTCTATTTATTTTCTAAATAAATATCCATTTTTCTATTTCTATTTATTTTCTAAATAAATATCCCTTTTATAAAACCGTGTTCGTTTTATAAATAATTCCTTTTATAAAATCCTGTGATTTTATAAAATTCCTTTATTTCAATATACATTGAAATACTTCTTTTTACATCCCAGGGTCTTTTATGATATTTACAATATCGAATAACAATGATCAACATCATTCCAACACCCATAATCCATAACAGATTATATAACACATCATATATCACAATATATGAAAACAGTAAAAATAAATGTTGAGGAATCCAGTCGGATTCCTCCAACCTGTTTCCCTGCATCACAGATGTTAAACAATATAGATAACATCACTTTTCAGTTCTATATGATATATTCTGTTAAACATAATCAATATAGAAAATTAACTAACTGACTAGCAGTTCAATCAAACAGTCAACATACAGTAAATCAACCAATATCTAACAGTTCTAAAAATACAACATGAAATTATAAACTGTTCAGAGTTAGTGAGATTTACTCACTTTGGCAGTTCATCGTTAAAGAACGATAAACTGTTTGTTTGATTTGAATCAAACAATTTATTTCGCCATAATTTCAAATGAGCTCAGATCCACTCCCGGTCAGTGTCATCGTGTTGTTCCCGTCCATACGATCCTAACAAATCTTGTTTCGCTCAGTTCTGACATCGTATGTAATAGTTATGAATTTTACAAGTCCATACACTATTATAAATTTAAAATAAACTTCACTTAAAATTACTCGGGCCTTACCCCTTTCATAACTCGGCCCACCAAACCTTTAAAAGCCCACCCGCTATGCTCTTCTCCCCCAAAATGCTTGTCGCACTCCAGTAAACAAAAATCCAGACATTGCCACACCTTTATCTTCACTTCCCTCGCTCAACTCTCAATCGTTTGCCAAACAAAAATCATCACCGTCCTCCTCTTCCAATCCTCTTCCTGCCAATACCCAATCCTTGCAACTCGCATGCCACCTTAGCTTTGCGTCGTCCCCCCTTTCAGTCGCTGGAACAGTGACCACATCGACAACAATGTCGACGAAAATCCTCCCAATTAGCACACAAGGTGCGGATCGATCCCTTAAACCTCAATACAACCTCGGTCAAGCCTAACGACGCCTCATACCTCACCGATACCCAACCCTAACTCCACGCTGAAACTTCCCAGCAAACACAAATGGCCGTCGCACCCAAATTCAAACACACCCAAATGTAGAGAATCCATTCAGGGATGCAAATACATAGGTTATATCATTTATAGGAATTTATTCCTATTCCCTTTTGATTTTTGAACTCACGAACTTTTTGCTGTAAGAAAGAAAAAAAAAAGAACGGCGGAAGAAAACGAAGGGTTGACCAGAGAATGAATTTTGTTTAGGGTTTAGGAGAATGTGTAGATATTTATAGGAAAATTATATTATTTTAAATATTCGATTTTTATATTCATTTTTATCCTTACGCTGTTTATATCTTTCCTCTAAAATTCCTGTGATCACATACGATGCCCAAAAATAACCAAACTGGACATGCAGCTGCAGCTCGACATTACGAACCCAACGAAACTGGTTTCGTCGAATTCCGACTTCGTATGCTCACACAGTGTATTTTTAACTGTCAAAATACTGACTGTTTTCCACTCTAAAAATCTGTACGACCACACAATGACTCTAAAAATCACGAAACTTGACATCTAGCAACTATTTGACATTGCGGATCCAACAAAACTAGTTTCGTCGAATTTCGACTTCGTATGCTCACACAGCGTATTTTTAAAGCTCTGGATGGCCCATTTAAATATATAAATATATTTAAATATAATTAAATTAAATATTTTAAAAATAAATATTATCGTCTATATTCACAGTGGAATACCATACAGCTCTAGAATATCCCTATATGAATTTCTAGCTCGATATTTCAAATCCCGATTAAATCGATATTCGATTTATATTGAATTTCCTTTTTAAAATATAAATAATTCCTTTATTAATTAAAAAGGAATTCTACAGCGACTTTTCTAGAATTTGATTTGGACATACATCAAAATCTACATGACGAAATCCCGATTTTTCTCTTCCACTAGAAAGATATATTCCACCAGCTCCACATGTTTCTTGTTTCACAAAAATCCGGCTTAAAACGAATCCTGTACATTCAGTTGAAGTTCAAATCGCCAAATAGCGAACTGCAGCGCCATTTCGAGCTCGATTATAATTATATTATAACTCTACGTTCAAACTGTCGACGATTGAATATATTCGTTATTCAAATTCAATTCCAAGCTGAATTAAATATCACAGATGATCCGGTTCACACCATATCGTCATTTCAGCCAATTCTGATTATTTCAGATTTAAATATATTATTTAATTATTATTTTAATTGAATATTCACTATTATTTTATTCAACGACCATGTAATTCACTAACCTACCATTTATACAATTAAATAAATTAATCATAATACCCCTGCCAATGCGGGTCATTACAACAAAAGACATAAAGGTTTCTTAGTTGGACCAATTCAAAAAAAACTTTTACTTTTTCAAGAATGGAACATTCAGTGCAACTTTGCTCTTTCTCTGATTAATTGACAAATTATGCAAAAAAATTAAAGAAGATGGTTAAGTTTTCACTTTAAATGTTTACGATGGTACCATCAAAAAAGAAAACTTCTTGATTCAACGGTTATACCAATGGTAGAATTTTATTCACAAATTAATATAGAAAAACTAGAGTCTGACTTACTTATAAAAAAACCTTTCTAGATTATATGGATTTTAGGTTGATAGAGCTGACATGATATTTTATTTTTGTTTAAGGATAATTATATGAAAATTGTCCAAAATTCAAATTGTAAATCTAGAATTCAGATCTTGACACTCTATTGCACACTACTTCATCTCATCAGTGCTATATACATGCTTGGTAGGGTTATTGCTCAAGCTAAAAACTGCAATAACAACTATAAAAAATTGAATTGGATAGAGGCACATGGTGTGTGGGACAGAAGATATCATCTAACATAATTCATAATAATAAAACACTACCAGTAACAACACTCCAATACACACAATTATATCAAATTAACTACCAAGTTCAATGTACCAACCATCCATAAATAAGCTGTCAAGCTGAAATATACTATAGAGTGTACCTGTAATATATAATTCTTGCCTTGTTGACGTAAACCCGAGTAATTTGAAGTTAATGATCTAAAATCATATAGCTAAGCAACTTTAGCTATAAACCATATAGCTATGACCTAAAACTACTGGTTTACTTACATGATTTTCCAATAAGTTGGATTGCTCAGTAGCCAAATTTATAAGGGGAATATGGTTATCTTCAACAAATATTATTAATTTTTAAATGCTTCAACCTCCAACACACAATTTTTTGTCTAAAGTTCATTGCTTCAGTTAATCAAATGAAGAGGCTAAGCTAATGATATGTTAATATAAATGTAATTAACAGTTTAACGGGCATTATCAAATAAGATAAAGCACAAGCTTTATGTAATAAAAAACAAGTAGCCAGAACTTAGAATATACACTTTTTTTTACATAATTGGGATTATCATATACAAGAAAATTTAAATTTTCCTACCTACCTCGACATCTTGCAAAATAACAGTCTTTCGCATTATCTCTTATATGCCTATTTGTGACAATACTCATATTAACTGACTACTAGCTAGCTAGAACACTGAAATATGTGTACAAAACAGTCCTTCGGTGCTCCAAAACTCTTTACCACTACTTCAATTGTTAAGAAGGGACATATGATTCTCTTGCTTTATATTTGTGAAACAGATATAGATGATAATAGAAAAAACCAAATTCAGGAAGAGGTATATGTTTGTTGTCAAACATATAATTGATACCAAAATTCCAAGTGAAATTATTTTAAACAGATTATGAGAAGGGTTGTATCACAGTTTGGACATCTGACCAGTAACATTAGTGTTTTTAAAATTAATCATAAGCGCAAAATAAATTTTTGGTAACTTGAAGATAGTTTTTTAATCAGAAAGAGAACCTATATATGCTGATCTAATCACTGAAATAAAGACAGAAACTGCAAATGCTTGTAGCCCAAACTGATGTGGAAATTAAGAACAAATTTAGAATATACAATGACATACGAATATACAATGACAGAAACTTCAAATGAGGTAATTTTAATTACTAACCAATCTTACTAGGAAAAGCAGAATTATTGAAGTTATTTTGTAGGCTAAAGCCACACTGCCATAAGGATGTCATAAATAATCCATAATGAGATCAATATGCAACTCCGCACAAAAGTAAGGTATGAAAATAATGAAAAAGCTGAGTGACATTACAAATAAAATATCCATTTGTTGTTTATTAGAAATTTTTGATTACTGCATATGACGTATACAAGCTTATTAAACCAGAAAAGGGCTTTTAAAAGGTTCTAATTGAAAAAATAATCATAGGGGATAAAATAATAAGATCCACAAAAAAATTTGCACTAAAATAGATATCAACTAATCACGTAGTTCAAAAACTAAGTCTGATTAACACAATGGAAAATTCAAAAACTAAGTCTGATTACACTTGTTAATCATATACCGCTAAGGTTACTTTCCAAAAGGATATTAGAATTGTGTTCAAACCAGTATAAAGGGTTCAAAATTTTGATACAACATAAAATATTGTAAAGAGTTAAACGTTGGATTGAAATAATAGGAAAAAACATGTATGCATTAAAATTAAGTGTCGATTGTATTTAATTTTGTGAAACAATAACACGACAAGTATATGTATATATAATTATGTGTGTGTGTGTGTATATATATATATATAGAGAGAGAGAGAGAGGCAGGTTCAATGGCATCCCAAATAGTGAGCACCCCTTTAGCCTACCACTTTTCCACCACTCATTTCCCACTAACTCCCCTTCTCTCTCCTTCCACTAACTCTCTCACTTCCCACTCACTTTCTTTAATATAAATGAGAGGTGGAAATCAGGGGGCTTTTGGGGTGCTCCATTTTTGGGGTGCAACGGAACGCTTGCCATATATATATGTATATATATATATATATGTATATATATATATATATGTATATATATATATATAGTTACATATATATAGTTATAATTAACTTTGAAATTGTTAGAGGTCAGAAATTCAATATTTCTAGAAATAAATTGAGACATTCATTCTAAGTTTAGTATGAAACTTCAAGTTTGATTTTGCACAATATATAAATATATATATACACACACACCCCTATATATGTTTGTATATGTGTGTGTATATATATATATATATATGTTTGTAGCACATGCGAATAATGTACTTAAGAATACATAATATTAGAAAATGAACACACTAAATCAAAATTAAATTAAATTAATTTTTCATGAAGTCAAAAATGCTATAAAAAAAGATGTATGAAGAATATGCGGTTATAGGTGATATTTGACTTTTTTAATTCTAAAAACAAATTAAATTATATCAACATATATCAAAATTTTGAATGTTTTTTTTTTGGAACCAACTAACCATGATAGTGCTACTAAGAGAACAATTGTACCGATGAAAAATAGTATAATAGGTATCAACCCGTTTGAACAATGTAAAAAGATCATTAAAAACTATGAATAAATCTATATTCATCTTTAAAAGAAAGAGAACTCATCAATCGTGTTTTATCCACTATCATCATATAAATATGTAAGACCTGACCTTTACCGTAGTTACACCTGGGTAAGAGATTATGTATAGAAATTTAGGAAATTACAGAATTATTAAAAATATTCACATACAACATTACACTTAGTATCTTAGTAACCATATAATTATGAAGTTAAGAACCCAAAATTCTCTAATTTTCAAACATGTCTGTCAAAAAAACAATCCAAAACTACCTAATATTCAGCATCGAAACAGTACCCAAATCTCAATTTCAAACAAAACTTTCCAAACTTGCTAACTTCTTTTCCTAGTTCATTGCTACTAAACACTAAAACTAATTAAATAAATAATAGTATATAAAAAACCTGTTGGAAGCTTTTGACAGCCTCCCCAGAGTTGCGTCTAATTTCAGGTAGCAGTTTATGCATGAACAGAAGGGCTGCGACACCAGCAATCATTTGCAGCTTCGGTACGCTTAGATGGAACAAGCCACGACACACAGCACTTTGCCGTTCATCGATTCGACAGAGTTTCAGGCTCGATTCTCATCTTTCTATGAAATCAAACTGGTAATTTGTTTGGACAAGGCACTTTTGGTGAAGAATAAGCTATTTGAAGATAAAAAATTATCCGAAGGCGACGGAAGAAGCATGGAGACGATGTAGAAAAAATTGGAGGGCCGAAACCCTAGAATGAAAAGGGGATAAAACGAGGACACTATCCGTGAGAGACGTGAGAATGCATAACTAATAAAAGAAGATAAATTACGGTCCTATCCAAGTTTGGTTTGACTATTTGCAAAATTACCAAACATAGCTGAACAATATCACAGTAATAACCGTGATAACAAGTTACAACGAAAATATCCGTTATAACTTTATAACGGTTATTACTGTTATAACTTGAAAGCGAAAAAGTGTTACAAAATGGCCTGTATGGTGTTGGAGCAAAATTACAATTTACAACTTGGGTTTGGTCACTTCAGAGACTCCTTAACAAAAAGTTCAAATATAATATAATGCCTTGTGAAATATTAGATTTTAATAATTGTACTTAGCTTTGGTTTTTTGTACAACACAGCATTTTTTCTTTCTAGAATAAAGTAGAGAGTTGACCTCAACCTAGTTTGTTATAGTGATAAATATGTTGCTGCACGCTTTTACTTTATCCATAGAGCAATGCCTATATTTCCAACAGCAATGTATGGTTTAACTCTTCAAAACAAATAAGGTGAAGATTAAAATGTATTTTTGTTGGGATCTTATAAATTTATCACACATGCCAGTATATCAAATGAAACGACAAATTTGAATGATTCAAACAAGTAAAAAAAAGGAGGAGGCTGAAAATATTCTGAAAATATACCTTTCATATGATTTAGGCTGAAAATATTACCTCAGTTTTGAATGATGCAGAACATTAGCTTAACAAAACCTAAATAGAAGCTATTTATTTTATAGCAATTACTATTGTGATGATATTGATTATTGCTGTTACGGTTTTTTTTTTGCTGAATAACCCACTTTTATGGACTTATTACATATACATTTCAAAATTAATTATAAATGCAGGTGATAGAAAATGTACCTTGAGCACTTGGAGCATGCGAGCGCGTGATTTGGGCTAAGATCTATAATTCAAAAGTTGTTATTGTTTTCCAATTTTGAATCATAACAGACGCATTGGTAGCCACGTCAAGTACCCTTTAGTTCTCTATATAAATTTATAACCGATATTTCAACTTTTTACTTTGTTCCTTTCATTTTTCTCACCGGCTATAAAACTTCAATAAAACACAAATCTTTTCTTACATGTAGTTGCTATACACAAGGAGCGTCTTGCTATATATATGGAGGCTCTTTTTTGTATCTTGGAGGAATACCGTCATCAACGTTCAAACAATATTTATTATAGTGGACCTGCGCAGAAAATAATCCTACACCACACTACTTTTTGACAATGATAAGTTTTGAAATATCATTATAATTGCAGGTAAATAAAAATGTATGAATGACGCAGAACATTAGCTTAATTTTTTCATACAAGTTTTGTAAACAAGCCTGTTAGACATAACTTAATTTGTACCAATGACTATTTTGATAATAATGATTATATTAACTAAAATTTATTTAACAAATGTAGACAACTGAAACTTGTTGTAGCTACTTACCAAAATTAATCGCCCACATTATCCACTTTCCACGACATGTCCATCCTAAGCTCATTGTACTACTTTCATGACAAGTTTAATTGTCAGAAAAAGATAATAAGCAAACAAATTAAACTCTTGAATTTGATCAACCGAACATGTGAAACACATTATCTACCATGTGATGTGAGTGTAACTTTTTAGAAATAAGCATGGGAAATTAAATTTCTGCAAAGCAACATATATATATATATATATATATATATGAACAGTTCTCATTGAAAACTAGCATGGTATCCATAGCAGCAACAACAAAATCAACGATTTTATTCCACCGCCTTACACTAAAATCCGTATCCGACCAGCAACGCACCTCGTGGACCAATCATACATCGCCAAGTGCTCAAAAGCATTATCAAAGATGAGAGCACTATAAAATTACATTTGAATGATACACCACTAGTTCGAGGATTAGCAGCAGAATAATAAAACAGACAAAGGGACAAGTTAATTAAATGTGTAATCGATAAAAATTGTTAATAATATATTTTAGATAACCATGATAGTTATCAATTTTAAGGAGTATTTTTTAATCACCAAATCAAACCATATACATCAATACAGAGGTTACTACTTAATTAAAACATAGGCCACATTTCAGTTTTGTTTGCTCTAAATCTACAGAGAGGTTATACTACCTTCAACTAACTTTAATAAAGTTATGATAATTATACTACCTTAAACTGTCATAACAACTGGATTAAGAATAAGCAAAAATCTGGAAAGCATAAAAAAAACAGGTAAAAATTGATATCTGACTTCGGAATTTATGGCAATATCACCATCAAGTAAAAACACAGAGATCTATACGGTAACACCAACTGCAGCAAAGAAAATGCTGGAAAAACAGTTGTTGATCAAAAAAAAACCTAGCAAATCAAAAGAAAATGTACGCTAATAATAAAAATAAAGAACATCCAAATTCGTGATTAAAAATAAAAATAAAATCAAAAACCTAATACGCTCGATTATGATAAAAAAACCTAATCGAGAAGGAGATATCGAGGAGGAGGGATACCTGATTACAACAATATGCTAAAATCGAAATTATGGTGGAGGTCGAATCGAAATTACGCTCGATTCAAAATTAAAGAGGCAAGAGATCGTGAATTTTTCAGAGATCGTTTCAAATTGGGTAAGATGGTTAGGGCACGGGGGGCGTTGTATGCTGTACGCAATGGGGTTAGAAAGTGTATATCGTAATGTTTGTGGTATTGGAGATCACACTAAAATAGGGTTCACCACGGTCCAAACCCGTGGTAAAATTACCACGGCTCAAGTCCGTGGCAAATGTTCCGCCTGGGTAGTGGCGAATGGGCTAATCAGGTGTAGTGTACTCGCAGGGGTTGGGTCTACGCGTAACTACTAGGTGGGTGGGCCTTCACTGCAGATGTAGCTATGCAGTCAGAATGCTGTGATGAGGTGACACCAGGGTGATTCGATGGTTGCCTTACGAGGAGGTAGAGAGGGTCACGATCAACAAGGATAGTAGACCGTCGGATACCTATCATCGACAGCCAGGGGGATGCGAAAAGAGTAGAGCAAAACCCAAGATATCATTTCACCTTTCACTATCGAGGTACGAGGTTGAGAGCAGATGCCACATGGATGTTTAGATTGGTTGTATTAGGGGCGTTCTCTTAGCTCTTGTAGTTTTTACTAGTTGAGGGACGGGCCGAGGTGGGGCCATAGCCACCATGGAAAACAGACCTGAGGAATATCTGTATTTGGAGGCACTTAAAGGCGGTCTGTACAGGTATGGAAAAGCTCCCGGCTGAGTCAGTGTTTCAAGTTTAGCCCTGCCACGTAACTCGATGCACATTAGAGGATGTGCGATTGAGGCATCGAGCTACAATTACAGTACATACGTGGAACAGTCTAGATACATGCATATCTGCTCTGGGTGGTGTGTCGTAGACTAGAGGGCGTTATTCCGATAAGGAAACTAATTCGATCGATGGTGGCAGTCCATACACGTACGTAGCATAGTAATGACAGATATATGTGGAACGTAACATTGTTATATAGAGATCCGTACGTCACTCCGGCGTAGGATGTGGGACTGCATTCATTACGGTGGAGAACGTGTGAGTGAGTTACATGGGGTGTATCTCAATATTGAGAGATAGCTACATATATTGTATTTAGGTGGATCCATGGGAAAGTAAATGGGTACGATGCGCATATAAGTCTTAAGTGTTATTAACCCAAGTAACCTAATAATCAAGAAAATGTAATGGAACAGTATTAGTAGGGATCATTCTACTTCTGATATACTAGTATCTGCGCGGTGCAGAGAAATGTATTTAAGAAGCACGATATATCATGTTCATATTATCTTGCTCAGTTTACACTTGTTATTGTACTGTTATCTTGTTTTTCCAGTTTTATATATACCTGCCATGATACGTTAATTTATTTATATTTAAAAGTAGCTGGACTCGCTAGACTTTATGTTTGACCCTTTTTATTTCCTATTCTCTCTCTTCCATTCCCACCCCCTAAGGTTCTCAGGGTAGAAGTGCTTAGAGTTGATTTGGATTCTTTCAGCTTAGCTTGGATTTTGGATATAGATGTATCGCTTTGACTTTTAGTCAATCCTTTTATGGCTTCATAGGGAAATACGGTTTTATGATTTTATACTCTGATATCATGGGCAAGAAAGATTATTAATATAATTAGTTACTTATGATGTAAACTCAGTATTTGGGACAATGATGTTTTGATTTAAATAAAGTTTTTTTTTAAGTTTTTAATTCCGCTGCTATTTTACATGTCTGTCTTGTGCTATTATGTTCTCATTTACCTATAACGCTTCACGGAACTTAATTCATTCCCTTAGTGAGTGACATTAACGAACGTGGGGTGTCACATGGTATCAGAGCATATGTTTACAAGATCGGACAGAATATTTTGAAAATGGTTTTAAAAAATGTAACAACCCGACTTTCGAACACCTCGGAAGTCGTGCCATTATTTAAGAATAAGAATAGATAAAAGATAGAACTAAAGAAAAATATCAGAATTTCACAGTGGAACTTGAACAAAATATAATATAACATAATATGATACATCAGAGTCATAATACATCATCGTGCAGTACATCGAATACATGGATATATGCCCATCATAACTTGCACACTTAATAATTATACATAGGTATTGTAGATAGACTAGCTTGCGGACATCATAGATATACTATAGAGCACCTTGCAGAAACCCTCCCGTCTAGTTAAGTCCAAAAGTTATCCATCACCTAATTCACTTGTCTACTCATAACAAGTGTTATGAGTACCCAAGAGTTTAGGGAAAACACAGAAAAATAAACTCCGGGTCAGTCAAGGGACTGGTATGAGTAATTGATTTTTAAAACAAGCAAAGAAATAAAACGTATCTTTATGAGACCACATGTAAGTACGGAAAGGGTTTTTACCTTATGAGAAAAAATCATTTTGTATACTTTAAATCAGATATTATCATAGTGTCCAGGGTTTTTCCATAAATAATTTAGAATCTAGAAGAATGCTTGCATCTCACATTCCACTATATAGTATACAAACAAAACCGCTTAGCGCTTATGGATAATGTATTTCCAACTATGACAAGGTATGGAACCACCTTCCGATAGTGTGTCTCTAGAGAGGAATACATTGGGTTCAACAAGAACATCTTGCAACCCGGCCCACACCTGACAGACCACTCATTTCTCTTGAGTGTATCGAATATATTGTCACCGACGGTTGGGCCCACATAACCGTTATCTGAAGATACATAAGATAATACACCCTAATGGGAGAGACACACACAGCCATGCTGCCTGCCCGATTTTTGTCATTTTCTGGTTGTGAAGCTTGAGGTCAATTTCGTCCTTTTTGATAGATCACTTCTTCGATTACTTTGGATGCCACACCGTCATGTCTGTCAGAACACACAATTTATTTTCTCAAATATGTTACGTGCATAAAGCTAAGAGAAACGAATTCCTCCGCCACCAACATAATATACTTCAGAAAAGTCGATGTGTAAGATCTGATAGATATACGTTGTTAGACACCCGACCATACAAGTTGTCCTGGGTCTGGACAAACCGAATGCACTATTCTGTAAAATAAAATAGCCCTTGCATATCTCCGTCTTCAGTTTTCTTCAATAACTTCTGACACGCGACATATAAATCAAATCGAAGTGGAATATTAATTCCAGCCTCTTCGAAATGATTAGCTTAATGTCTTTCATGGTTAATCGATACTTAAGAAACATATTTCAATATTCATTTCTTTCAAACATTTCTTTGAAGAAATAGTTGTCATCTTAAGATGAATTGGATTAATTATAGTTCATTTTATATCCTCTCTAATTTATAAGCCTCGACTAAACAGAATAGCAAATCTCTGTATTGGTAAAAATCTAGATATCTAACGGTCAATTATAAATGAACAACTAAAGCGTGTGCTTCGCACACGGTGCCTCTTTAAAAAATGTTAGCTTGTTTATACGACAATTTTATGCATTTTATACCTTGTTCACACTTTGTAAAATATCTTTTTATATCTAAACAATCATTAATAACTTAATTTTTACTGCTTTCTATTTTATATTATATTATTTCCTTTTTCGTTTGATTTCTAAACTTGTCGAAACCCCTTTAAACCCATCTACCTACGATTCCTCTTCCTCTTAAGGTTTCCCTTCTACTGAACCACGATGTTGACCTCTTTCTTCATATTAATTTTTAAAACCTCTTTTTATTTATTTTTATTTTTCTTCTTTTATTTTATATTTCCTTTTTGATTATTTTTTCTGAGGTCAATATTCTTGTGTTACTTCACACAAATATTTATTTAACTATATTATAAACAAAATAATTAAATTAAAATCTTGAAATTTAAAACAAGCATTTGTTTAATTATAATGGCATTTGTTTCGTTTCTCTCTTCTTGATACCTTATTGATTTTCTTTATATATATATATTGTTGTTTTCTATTTTCTTATTTAAGCCTACATTTAATCCTTAGCCCAAGCTGCATCTTATTTTACTTTATATTGTATTAACTTCTATTTTTATATTTTAGTTTAATTCAAATTCTCTGGTTGGAAAATGTAATGTAAATGATCAGACAGCATCATCATAGTAATAAACAAAACAGCACCCTTTCTTCAATTTTGCAAGAAAAAGTTGTACTGGTTCATCGCTTACACATTCAATAAATTGTTATTTTGCTTTATCTGCCTAAAAACAATGCTACTAACCAACCTTAAAGTTTGTTACATTAGATCTCATTTAATTGTCCTTGATATGGGGAATGCAAGCTCCCCTTGGTCCCAGTTTTGATGAATGAGATTTTAGGAACCCAAATTCAAAGAATATTGTATGACACAGTTTGGTATGACCTGAATTTATGGCTTTATATATTTTTTCCTACTCATCATTTCTTAAATTTGTTGCACTTCTTTTCTCTTCTGTCTTAACGCTTCCATTTTCTTCTTCACTGGACATTGGTTTGTACGCATGTGCCATGCACTATTCCCCTTCCTACTTTCTTTCTTTTACTTTTGTATATGCCAAAACTTAACCCAATTTCTCACGCAACCATCCCCCTGCTGTTTCATGCATCTTGTATTCCAGGCTCCCAATGCCTTTTTGATCACACCAATTCGAAATGATTATATATATAAAATATGGTTGTCCACTATATAAAGGTATGTATTGTAAACTCTTTGCATGCGACTCATCCAGGCCAATTAATGGCCTAAACCGTACCAGTGATCTTGCTAGAAACACAAGAAGGAAGATGGAACTGAAAAACGCAAACACTAATGTTCATAGTTCAGCACTCTTCATTCTTCTTCTCTCTTTAGTCAATTGTCTCCCTACATCTTTCGTGTTGCTGTTACATGACACTTCTTCTTTTCCTTCTTTGCTTTGTTTAGTTTTCTTCCCACTTCTCTGTTTGATTCCCTACTGTTACCCCTTCTTATCTTCTTTTGTCCTTCCTTTACTTTCTTCAATTCTCTACTGCATGGCTATATTAGTCCACACGATCGATTCCATCTAAACAACATGCCTCAATCTTTTACTAGTTACCACTACTGCCTTCGTTTGCTTTATACGCTCACCGGAACACTTCAGTGCACACACAGTAGTGTTGTAACGACCCAGAAAATCTGAACCATTTTAAAAATATTAAATTGGCTAAAATAATGGACTTTAAATATTTAAAATAAATATTTTAAATAAGGGCAATGAATAGTGAGTTTGAATCGACGTTTGAAAATGAATATAATTAATTCTAATTATAAACAAGGCCTGAAAAGGCGCTGCAGTTTCAAAAACTGAATTCAAACTTTATCGGACTGTACAGGGTGCAAAACAAAACGGATTTGAGTGAAACCAAAAATATTTAAATCTGTTAGTGAATACCTTTCTAACGAATATGAAAAATCGAATTTTCATAGCGGAAAGCAAAAGTTATGGCCAAATGAATTTTTAGAAAGGTCGCTATGGAATTTATATAGCCCGTGAAATTAGCCATTTTGCATACGACCTCGGAATTCGACGAAACCACTTTTGTTGGATCCGGGATGTGAAGTTATTGCTAGTTTTCAAATTTCATAATTTTTGAAGCTAGTATGTGAGCATGGCAAAGGAAAACGTGTTTTGATCAATTATAGTTAAATTGGATCGACCAGAAATGGGCCTTTTTGCAAACGGTCTCAGAATTCGACGAAACTAGTTTTGTTAAGACTGTATCGTCAAAACATAGCCAGATTTATTTTTCTGGAATTTTTCGATTCAGTTTGTGGCCCTGGCAAATTGAAATGTACGTTCAAATCGAATATTGAATGTTATATATTTTAAATAGAATGGAAACTGACTGAAACAGTCGAATGGGCCTACGAAACATATTCCTTTGTGTTTGGAATGGGGGTAAAACGCTAGAGACGACAGTCGTTGGGTTTAGATTGGTGGTCGTGTCAGAAAACCCCTTTAAAACCCACCGGCCAATCAGAATTTTTATAAAAAAAATCCTTTTCTCTTTCCCCGACGAACGACAGAAACCGCTCGAAACCTTCCCCCTCATTTTTCGATCAATCCATGCCAAATTAGCTCGTGCCACAGTTGAACTTTTTGAAGATCTTCTCGAGATCTTCAAATCCATATAAGGTTTGGAATTTTTCGTGGCCTGTGGAGGGAGAACCGACGTCGCGAAGTTGGGGACTTCGAACAGCCGCTGCGCCTCCATACCAGCGTAGAGCTGGACCCCACCACCATGCGCAGGCGCGCGTCTCCCCCCTCTTCGTCGCTGCACCGGCCGATCCTCCTATCGATTCACGGTTTGATCGAAAATTGCAAACCTAATTTTGAACCTTTCTGCTGAGGTACGGCTTGTTTTATTTTCAACTGTTTTAACACCTTTAAACCGTTGCAAACTTTGAAAAATCATATCTTTTTGGTGTTGACGAAATCCAGTGAAACAAGAGACAGTGGACTCGTGTGGACGTCTTCTACCTTCTAGAAGAGACCGCATATTTTTCTGAGCCTTCTGCTATTTTTGGTGGAGTGGAACCCAATGTGAGATTTCTAATTTATAAACGATAAGGAAAACGACGATGTATAAATTATATAGTCGATGTATGGGTTATATAAGCGTTGTACACCTCTTGTATAAGCGTTGTATAAGTTGTACGTTCGATGTATAAGTTATATATGCGTTGTAAAAATTATATATGTGTTGAAATAGAAGTGAATTGCTATATATATATATATATATATATATATATATATATATATATATATATATATATATACGCCCCTCGTCCACAAACCATGGACAATATTTATTGGTTGTGATTGGTGTGAAAATTGATTGATAGTGAATGGTTGATTGGAATTGTTTGTGGTTGATATTGATTGATTGTAGTTGAAAAATACCCGTTTGTGGTTGAGAAATATTTGGTTGAAACCACATAGGATTAGTTTGTGGAAATGAAATAAATATACATGCCGCCTGCGTGTGAACTAGATGCATGATCCCCATTGTCAAAAACCGCGAGGTTTTAAGGTAGAGCGAGGAGCCGTACTAGGGACGGTCCCGGTTTTAACTACCCTGCCGTTATGCTGCCGAAATTTTGAATAATATTCATGTGTTTGAATTATTTTCATTTGTTGAAACAATATTTATTCGTTGAATAGAAAACCTTAATGTGTTGAATTGAAATTCATTCGTTGATTAGAAATTCATGTGTTGAATGGTATTCGTGTTTTAAATATAAAAATCACATTTTTATCTATATATACAAACTATAGAAAACCTTCATGTGTTGAATCGATATTTATTCGTTGAATTGAAATTCATGTGTTGAATGGTATTCGTGTTTTAAAATATAAAAATCACCTTTTTATCGATATATATAAACTATAGAAAACCTTCATGTGTTGAATCGATATTCATTCGTTGAATTGAAATTCATGTGTTGAATGGTATTCATATTTTGAAATAAATCGTTTTATAATAAAAATCACATTTTTATCATCTGTATGAACTGTATAATATAATCTTGTTTTGAAAGAAATTGTTTTATAATAAAAATCCTATTTTTATTACCTATATGAACTATATAAAATAATAGTGTTTTGAAATGAACTGTTTTACAATAAAAATCACATTTTTATTATATACATGAATTGTCAAATATAGTGAAGTGTTGAAATAGAAGACAGTTAGATAAAAATATCATTTTTATCAAATGTGTGAAAAGGATATAGCTTTGAAATCGAAGAATTGATATATATATTTAAATAGAATTAAAATATATCGAATAACGACGCTGCAGTTCGTATTTTGAAACCGTGATTTCAAACGATTATACCAGGAGATCCGACCATCGGATTTTCCTGTAATCGCAACCGTTGGGTTCGCTTTGGAAATACCTTTCCAACGGCACCAACTTTGTAAAAATCCAACGGTTGGATTGTCTGGAATGTTTAATTCAAATCTGAAGAAAAACAGCGCCAGAATCGATTATATTTTTATATAAATATATATATATATATATATATATATATATAATCGAATAACGACGCTGCAGTTCGTATTTTGAAATCGAAACTTCAAACGATTGTACCGGGAGATCCGACCGTTGGATTTTCCCGAAACTGGAACCGTTGGATTCGTTTTGAAAAGATCTTTTTAATGATGTAAATTTTGTGAAGATCCAACGGTTAGATTTTCAGATATGTGTAAATCAAATCTGAAGAAAAACAGCGCCACGGCCGCGTTATGGCCGAAGCGTCGTTTTGAATAAATTGGCTATTTTAAAATAAATAAAAATAGCGATAAATCATTATAAAATATTATAAACGATATGGATGTGATTTAGAAATTAACTGAAGGTTAGCTAAGTCGAATGGTTTCCTGGGTGTTGATCTGATGTCGGTTTCGGCCTTCGGGGTTAATATTTGGGAAATCGTTCTCTTACTGATTGACGGTTAGTGACTAATGAATTAAAATGATGCGTTAATATGTTAGTGTTGCACTTGTTTATTATATACGCGAGTTGCTCAGAAAGACCGGGTTTATCCCATTCTGAATAACTGAATCGACGATAAGAAATCGAAGATGAAGACGGTGGTCGAAGACCGGAGATCTTCACCTCGTTTGGATGGTAACCGAGGTCCTGATTGGGAGGCATCCCGAAATATGGATAATTAGTGGTGATCGTCCAGACGTACGTGGTGATCGATGGGTTTGCGAGGTATTTAGTGCCTCCGGTTTCGTTCAGACCCAGAACGGACTTGCAAATGGACAGTGTGTCTGACATTGGAATTTATTCTGTGTGATTGATAGCTATCAGTTGCACGGTGTGAATTGTCTGTGTGGCATGCTAAGATGCAGTGATCAGGGCTTCTGTTGAAAAGCAAAGTCTTGTGGTGATGATCAAAGCACCGCCTGTGTGGCGTAGCTTTGTGTATAACGTGAATTCGCGAGCCTCACACCCCGGTATGAACCAGAAACGGGAGAAAGGACCTCAGGGAGGGCCTGCGTTTCCTCCTAGCTAGAAGTGGCGTCAGTGATTTTACACGCCCTGACGAGTTTGACTTATGTGGTTGTTGCTGTTGCGAGGCGCCTCGGTAAGATCGGACGATCCGGGGCCGATGGAGTCATTTGTTGGCTCGCTTACGCCCCAAGGGGTGGGGAAACGTAGTGTTCAGGCATATTAATCCACTCCATGTGGACCGGCCCTGACGATCCAAGGGTCGATGCGTTCTGATCCTGAGACTCGGGCTAGGCAGTCTCGAATTCGGTAAGGACTATCTTTTGCCTTGGTTCATGACAGAAATCCAATTTCCAAATACGACATGTGCGGTTTTGATTGTATATATATATATATGGCGACATGATATATGGTACCCATGCCGTCTATGATTGATAGTTATGATTGAAATTGTTTTTGAAACATATAAACACTAGTAATAATAACAAATGCTTTTGTTTTATTCGTATCAATCATATTTTGGCCATTATAAGGTAAAACTCTATCCTCCGGTTTGCGTTGCATTGTGTGATGGGAACTGAGTCTTATAATGGCTTCATTTTTATAAAAAGCATAGCGATGTTTAAAAGAATGATTTGTTTTAAAGCACTGACAATCCAATGGAGTAAACCCGTTCCACGAAAGTGGCGTGGTCCTGTGATTAGCCATATTATAAATGTGTTGAGTAGATTTCTCATACCAGTCCCATGACTGACTCGTAGTTTGTTTCACTTTCAAACTCGGGTGCCCCTTTTTCTACACGGGAAACCTTGTATTCAGGTTTAGCTGGTTCTTTCTGGATAGCTGGAGCTGAAGATGAATTCTATCAGTTATCTCTTTTTATGTTGTTCAGCTCCTATTGTACATTATGTTTGTTTTCCGCTGTAGACATATATGTATAGTTGAACTGTATTTGTACTAAGTATGATCCTGTATACTGTGTAACTCTGATGATTACTTTTATCCAGTATATTCTATTGTTCATTATCTGGTGTATTTATTTAATACTGTTCTGCTATTATCTGTTTCTGTGTTATATTCCACGGATTACCCTTGCCGCCGTCAGTACCGGGTTTGGGGTCGTCTCAAGTGTGCACATGCACGAGTGATTGAGCCATTGCGCATCGGTCAGAAGATACTCCGCAAAAGCAATGCCATCATCAGTAGATCAGACACCGATCTCCTTTGTCAAATTTTCCCCCTTCAACCCATATAAGGAAAACAACACCTCCAAACCTCCATCACAAAAACCCTTACGGCCATTAGTACGGACCACCGTTCAACTTTGGATTTTTCCCACGTGAGGCCGACACCTAGGTCGACTTCCTCTCCAAATATCTTCACACTCGATCGACTATTGGTGGCCCAGGTCGTTATCATACTTCATAGTAAAAATGTAACCCAAAAACCTTAATCATGCCGAAACTCTAAATTTATCCATTTGAAAAATTAGTTGACATTTTTACCTATTAGACTAGGTCATCATGTCCCTCCCGACCAAATTTCATGGTTTATCATCGCCTTCATCATCAAAGCCTATCCCATTTCCCCTTTTTGACCAACCCAAGAAATCTCTCTCATCTCAACGTTAAAAATTATGATTCTTCTTTCTAAATTCATATTTTGATAATACGGAAACAATAATATGCCTGAAACCCAAAATTAAGATGGTTGAAATATTTGGTTTTCCACCCACTTTTTACCATATACATCATGTACCATACGTATATGGCTCTTTACACCACGGGTTTGTTTTTTTGAATGAACTGGAGATCCAATCGAACATTAATCAAAAAGGAATTAGAACATAACATCGTTTAGAAATAGGATAATGATTTTTGAAGTGTTGTCAGGGTTTGTGTTTATCAGTATACACAATGGTTAAATATCAACAAGAAGCCACAGGGTTTTACTTCAATACCATCAAAGTTGGGTTCTGGAATGAGTTCAACGTATTCATATAAGTGCAGACATGTATATATATGAGAAACATTATCTAGTTATTATCATGGTAGAATAAAAATCAGTGAATGTTTACTCACCTATCAGGGGACTTTGTTCTTTATATTTCCAGTGTTTCTTTCTTCCATTTCTTTGTTGAGTTTGATTCGAGTGATGTGTGTATGAGTTGTAAGTAAAAGCGTTTGTTTGTGTTCATATTTATAGGTGGATTTAAGATTAAAATACGTTGGCACATCAAGTTCTAATAGGGTAGGATATAAATAGTACGTAGCTGATGTTTTCCTCATTGATTGAGAAGGGTTGGTCTAGGATGTTCCATAGCTATTGAAGCTGATTGAAAACAAGTTGTGTGAAGCCTTGTCAAATTTTTGATTCCACTCTTTAGGTTGTATGTGGCCAGGAAAAATGAAGTACAAAAGTTGTACGTGACATATGCAGGAATTGGTTTAAAAAACTAGGCTCTGGTTTCATCTAGTATAGCATTTGCAGGTAACATGCCTATAGTTCTTAGTTGTTCCATCTGCTACGACCAAGAATTGAAGTGTGCATCCCTTTCTTTCTTTTCTTGTTTTGTACAACATTGTATTTTGATTTGAAAGCCTGCATTGTCACCAATTCCTAGTGCTTAGGCTAGTCTATGGTTGACTTACATGGATGCATGTCATTGTAGAAATGAGGTACAGGGCCATGTGCTAATACTAGCACACTTAGTTCTTAAGCAAATTCAAAATAGGTGTGGAAGTCTATATATAAATGATTGATTAGATTGCATAGGTTGTTCTATATTTCTAAGCTGCTAGTCTACCTTGATTTACCTCTAGAGATTTAGTATAACTATTGATATATAGGTACAGATATAAATAAACTATGTTCAGTATTGGTTCTGAAAACATACTTCTCTGTTAAGCTTGAAGCTACATAAATATTTGTAGTATATACACATGTGCAGCCTATGTTCAAATGGGTATATTTTAATGTGCACTTAATTTCCAAGATAAATTGTAATACACCATGTTTTCATTTGAAAACATAGTCAGCTTTTTAATGCTTATGTCCCCTGTTTATTTGAATGCACCATTGTATACACATCAAAAGACTTCATTTACTGATCTATTGTTTCAACTAAAAGATATTTGAAATCTTCATGTGTCATTCACCTCCTTATATATGAAGTAATATAACATTGGCATAATATATTGAATCTTAGAAAAGTTAAAATAAAACTATAAATATGAAACAAAAGATTATACATCACTTATATCCTAATTTTCATATACACACATATGTTAATATAAATATATACAACTAGATATATATATACACAGGATTTAAAAAGATCAATTTGAATTTCTACAAGTATTAACTTTAATTAATTAATATTCAAATAAATCATTAATAAAACCAAAAATTACCAATTAACAACGTCAATAAAAAATCTAGGACATTACAATCTACCCCCTTAAAAGAATTTTGTCCCCGAAATTAAAGATTAGCGAGTAGATTCTAGTTATAAACATTTATCAATAAATAATACACATACATAAGCAATTTGTTATTATTTATATTCATTTCTATAATTAGTAATATCTATCACTGAGATTGGAAAACATTTCCATCTTCTTATTACCATTCCTCAACATTTATCGGTTCCTGACTGTAAATCAGTAATCGAATAATTCCCTAAGTATCAACCCCGAAAACCGAAATCAACATCAGATCGTTACCCAGAAAATCATTTGACTCAGTCAATCTATAGTTAGGTTCTAATTTCTTAATTCCATATTACCCCAAAAATATCCTTTTATATTTGGAAAATAAATTCCAAATTTTATTTACTTCCTTGATTCGAATCAACCCATTCAAATATATTTATCTGCTCCAAATTCCCTTTTTAAACTCAACTCCATATTCAACTCACCAGGCCAATTCACTTAACCACATTAAGTTTAATGTAACACCCTACCTCCATTAGGGTCACTCGCAAAGGGAATGCACTAGCTTTGGTGGAGCATTATCTAGGTAAACATACACAGAAATATTACAAGACAGAACATATAAAACAGCGGAAGAAGAACCAAATTTTATTGCTTTAAAAATCTAGAAAGGTCTAAAGCCTTTTTACATCAAAATGCCATTAAATCCATTACATCAAAATCTGTCTTGCAATAGTAAAGAAGCATAAAACCATAGTCATAAATCATTCCCCAATAAAGCAGCAAAGCAAGCCATAGCCTAGAGAAATCCAAGCAGTACATGAAAGAGCCTTGGAGCTTGGTAAGATCCGAACTAAGCTGTATTCCCGCCCTGCGAACCTGAGGGGGGGAACGGAAGAAAAAGAGGCGAAACAAACTGGGTCGGTCATAAAGACTGAGTAAGTCCTAGTGGCTTTCAGCATGAAAACAGGTGAAGATAATATGGCATGAATAAACTGGAAGTAAACATAAGCATGATGACAAGGTAAGCTACAGGAACGATGAATCAAGTATAACATCCCATGCTTCCTATCAAGAGTATCATCACAAGGTTCCTACCAAGTATCACATTGCAAGGTTTCTACTAAGTATAAAATCGCAAGATTTCTAAGCTTCACCATTCCACTATTTTCTTTGATTTCCTATATTCTCCCTGCACCAACTGTACTAGTATCCCAACCCGTATCATCGTTTCCATGCATATGTACAGTCCCTTGCCGTATATCGTACGGGTTTCATCACGTATTTCTGTACTAATTCAACGTAGTGCCACCATTCTTGAAATCGTTTGGACCGCCACCCTTGTTCTGGCTAGGTTTCCTTATCATGAGCTATCGCGCGTTCAACTAGGATTTATGCCACCTAGGACCACTAGGGATTATGCTACCTATTGAACGTTTTCTAGATTCGATTAGGGTTTATGCCACATAGGACCACTAGGGATTACGCTACCTAACGAATTCCACGTAACGATCTGTTAATCGATCGACTCCCTACAAGTTCTAGCTCGTTCATGTGTCTGTGTCATACGGCCCAATCACGAAATGTAGTCACCTGTGCTAGGTCCACCATAGGGTGTATCAAGCCTTATGGTGCCAACCATCGACACGAATCAAGCACGCACAGATAAACCTACTGATGCCCAATGCCTGCTTTTTCTGCTCCGGAGTGTGTGCATGCACGCACTCCGTTAGAACCTACACTGGCGCACCCACACAGCCATCGTTCTGGACGCTTACAATCAGCCCAGTAATCGTGCCCCACCCTGCCTAGTTCCAGGGTACCATGATACATCTAGTGGGTTTCTGCTGAAACGGACCGCGTAACTAGCATTTTCGTCTAGTAGGTTAAGTGTTGTCATTTAAATTCGAGACTTAACCCCATCGGTCTAGCATGTCAAGCTGGTTAAGTGTTGTCATTCAAGTTTGTGACTTAACCCATCTACGTGTCATGTCAAATTGGCTAAGTGTTGTCGTTTAAGTTCATGACTTGGCCCTACGAATCATGTGTCAAGTTGGTTAAGTATATTCAAGCGGGTCATGACTTAACCTTATCAATCATCGTGTCAAATTGGTTAAGTATATTCAAACGGTTCATGACTTAACCCTATCAAATCATCGTGTCAAATTGGTTAAGTATATTCAAGCGGTTCATGACTTAACCCTATCAAATCATGTCTCAAGTTGGTTAAGTGTTGTCTTTTATGTTCATGACTTAACCCTATCATGTGGCATTAATTCATTAATGCACCTTAACCTCTCACATTAGACCTGTTGTTGTGGTCATTGGATATGCCGGGCGGTTCCGGGGAGATTTACACCATAACTCAGTCTAACCTCGGGTTTCAAGCGCGATATGACCAACTACTCACATTGGATCCTATTGTTTGCAGCCACTAGATTTGCCGGGCGGTTCCGGGAAGATTTACACTGCAAACTCAACCCAACCTCGAGTTGGCCATTTTCATGTTCATTCTAAGTGTCACGACCATGTTCAAGTTTCATGTCAAGTTCGTGTCAAGTTTTCAAGGCAAGTTTCGTGTCAAGTCGATGTCAAGCTCGTGTCCACATCTAGGTTCAAGTTACAACAGCGTTCATGTTTCAAGTTTTGCCTTTTATTAGGTTCATAATTCATGTTCATAACCAATTCATGTTTTGCCTATTCTACCCAAATCGTATTCCCATCGCACGTAAACGTGACTCGATCCATACTACAAATAAATCCAAACCTCATAATAAAGGGAATAACATCAAAACTATGATAGGCAAAAGGGACGAGCATAAAGCGATAAAAGACTAGCATTACATAACTTGAGATAATTGGTTACAACATCACTGGCATAAAGGATTTCAAATCTAGCGAGATAAGGCGATAGTCATGGTAAACGCCGACATAAAAGAATAGGCATGCATAAAGCAAACCAAATACAAGGATAATGGATCCAGTGGTTGTGGTGTACATAATTGCGAATAAACTAAGCAAGTCACACCCTAGGTATACAATTCAACAGAATGTCAATTCGGTGCACAACATGGTTTTCAACTATGGTGTCATAGGCATGAAAAGTAGTCTTAGGAAATTAACCCCAACAGTCATAGGTAGAAATCTCATAGTTACGAATCATAAGCGACTCATCACAATAATCATGGATAATTATCAAAAATAGTTCTAGGCAAATAGTCATAGGCAATTAACAGTAGTAGTTTCAAAGTCATGGTCATAGATAATGGCCTTATGTTCATAATCATAGGTAATAATCCTCATAGTCAAGAGTCAAAGGTGATTAACCACAATTGTCCTCGTCATAGTCATAGGCATAGTCTCATGTTCACAGTCATAGGCATGGTCTTATGTTCTGGCATAGGCATAGTTATAGTCTTATGTTCATCGTCATAGTCATAGGCATAGGCATAACCTTATGTCCACAGTCATAGGCAAAGTCATAGTCTTATGTCATTAACAATAGTTTCAACGTTGTAGACAATATTCCCAATAGTCAAGATCCAAGGGTTTATATTACAATCTAGCGTTTGAATAATAAACTTGGTCCAACAACATGAATAGGCCTGATTCAATCGAATCATAGATTCAAGGAGAGACAAGAACAGATACAAATAGATGATCAAGCTTAGGTCCAATTTCGTTTCATTCCACGGCCACATTATAATTAAATGTTTAAATCTAAAAACAACCAGAACTTACAGAGTGCGGATCGAGAATTAGAGTGCAGAGATTTGGTTCTAGAAACGGTTGTTGCAGTTGTTGAACCTCTACTTATTTAGTCTTGTTCTAGTTGAAAACCTCCAATTTGCAATTCCTAGATGTTGTCTTGACGAATAAGAAGTAGCCATTCTCTCTTTAATTTAATTGTTTCAGAAACAGCATAAGGACAGAAAGAAATGGTGTGGAGAGAATGAGACTAGGGGTGAGTGTATATAGGATTAGGCAGACGAATCTGGACAGAAAATGAGTCTAAATACATCAGGATCCATCTGGTTCAAGAAGTGGGTTCGGGAGGCAGGTCGACCCCCAGGTCGACACTATGGTCGACCTGGTCCCCCTCAGGTCGACCTGGCTCCTGGGAGGTCGACACTGTGGTCGACCCCCAGGTCGACCTGGTCTATGGGCAGGAAATTTCCCACCTAGCCTGCTGCGGGGTTTGTATTCGAATTTCGAATTCAAAATTTCGGAGGGTCATATCTCCCTCATACGGACTTCGATTTTCAAAAACTCGGACTCTATTTCATGTAAAATTTTGAGACGAACGCAATGGTGTAACCCGTTTCCCCTGATTCTGATTTTAAAATTTAATTCTGCCTAGATTTCTAGTCTTAACGTGTTATAAAAATTTGGGTTGTTACAATTTCCCCTCCTTAAAGGATTTCGTCCCCGAAATATTCAAGTTAAGAAGAATGTGTCCTACCATCCAATCATCCATCTACTCAACCATCAATCACAGGCATCCATTGTCCTTAAGAGATTTCTAATGTTGTATGAACATATGCAGGAAGTGTGTATATATGATCCTTATCTAATCCAAATGATCAGGCCTGATTGATCTTCTTAATGCAGAATATGTTTAGTGCAATGAGTCCAACATGTATGCAAATAGTCCTAGTCATATAAACACTATATGTGTGCACAAACATCCATCCATATGCAACATCCACATGATGACACATTCAATTTCATCCATAAACAAGTATAAACACTCATGCATATGCAATATGAAAATGTGTCTGAGCCGATCTAGTGCCTAATGTGTGTTATGAAACCACGAGAAACCACTTGCGACCACTTGCAACCACTTGCAACCATCAATCATAACATGTCTCAAACACATGTTTCACCCAATTGGTCCTACCTAAAGATATAGCTGAATGATAGAAGCAAGTAAAAACTTTGTGCCCATTAGGCAGTGTCAAAGCTGGAAATCTGCGTCACATAAATACTGAATAGGAGAAGAACTCCCTAAGCACCAACCCATATCCTATAAAACCTAAAAAGTTTAGTCAAACCAACGGACACCCTCAAGCCCCAACATGTATTACTAACAGATAAGTCATACTCCCTATGGGGTTTGCAACAGAAATAGGATTGAGAATAGGACTGAGAGGTTATACTTAAAAGATAGCATACAAGTAAGTTCTACAGGAAAAGAGGGATCAAGGATATACTCTTAAAAAGAGATATGATGCGCGTGTCTAGTTTTCAATCTTCTAAGTCGTATTTCCTTGAGCTTAACTCCATTGTGCTTTGACCGTCTTTAACTTCACAATTTCGTAGTTCCTTAATTCTTGTTCCCAGAATATGAGTTGGAACTCATTCCACTGTCGCCTCTCGTTCCACTTTCGCTTATTCTCTTTCTAGTATACCCGATTCAAACATAACTACACACTCATGGTTTCGTGCAAGCTCTCCAAAATTCACTAGTGAATCTTGGATCTCATTCACTTATTATAAGGTATTCCACGCAGAAGAACTATCTCTTGAAAACAAACAAATGCCAACCATGTTGCCAAATGTACTTACTAAGGTGATTTTCTATGACTCATGCATAAGCGAGATGAACCATCTGCCTTAGTGGCGAACATTACTCGAGCGGACCAACAAATGTGTCAAGAGATTCTAGGTAACTAAGCATGACAGAACCCTAAGGGTTACACCAGACTTCGAGGGCATTACCAAGGCAAGTCAAGCGTCTAACTACCCTCTTTTCATACTCGAGAATGGTACCATTTCTGGATAACCATTCCATCCCTAGAATCAACCCATAGCCCAAAAACATAAGCATTGCTTAGCATAGACATTCTCAAATCCAAACAAGTCATGAATAAATGAGTTGATTCCCCAATAGGATTTGAGACTAAAATGGGATCCTCTACTACGCTAGTACTAAGGTGCAGAGACTCCAACTATCGAAGCAGAATTAAAAGGATGCGATGTACAAAAACAAAGTTCTAATGGGATGATAGAAAAGAAGAGCTAAACCTTTAACAGAAACGTTACCACCTCTCTTAGGTACGCTAGTAGTGAGAGCATACAATTGCCCTCTCGACGATCTTGTACTTTGCCCTTGTCCTTGTCCTATAATACTTATTACATGTCCCTTTTTACCATACTAAAGATATTCTCTCTTGTCATGGGTTTTTATTATTCTTTCACTTGGCCTCTTTCCTTTCACTTTTTCCTCCTTCGTGGATTAAGCCATATCAACAAGTTTCTCATCCTTAAACTTGTGTTCTTTATCCTCGTTCCTACTATCCTTGTATAGCTTGTTGCCAAGTTTCTCGAAAGCTACTTCCATCGCACGACACCCTACAAAGCTTGAGATAAGATTAGTCGCAAGTAAAACTACTGCGGCTACCGATGGAGGTTGGGCACTACTTTGCCCTCCGACATGTGTCGCATACCTACAAACTATGGTGAAAAAGAAAGGGAGAAGAGACTCAAGGAGAGAATCAAAAGATAGTGCGTATGGATTTGGGGAATGTGCCTTTCATAAAACAAAACTTTTCTTTAGAAAAATGCTTCTATGTAAATGGTTTTGAAAATAATTTCAAAAGATCTTAAAAACTTTTGCCCAGTCTGGTAACCTTCTGCTCTGATACCAAATGTAACACCCTTCCTCCACTAGGGTCACTCGCAAAGGGAATGCACTAGATTTAGTGGAGCATTATCTAGGTAAACATACACAGAAATATTACAAGACAGAACATATAAAACAGCGGAAGAAGAACCAAATTTTATTGCTTTAAAAATCTAGAAAGGTCTAAAGCCTTTTTACATCAAAATGCCATTAAATCCATTACATCAAAATCTATCTTGCAATAGTAAAGAAGCATAAAACCATAGTCATAAATCATTCCCCAATAAAGCAGCAAAGCAAGCCATAGCCAAGAGAAATCCAAGCAGTACATGAAAGAGCCTTGGAGCTTGGTAAGATCCGAACTAAGTTGTATTCCCGCCCTGCGAACCTGGGGGGGGGGGAACGGAAGAAAAAGAGGCGAAACAAATTGGGTCAGTCATAAAGACTGAATAAGTCCTAGTGGCTTTCAGCATGAAAACAGGTGAAGATAATATGGCATGAATAAACTAAAAGTAAACATAAGCATGATGACATGGTAAACTACAGGCACGATGAATCAAGTATAACATCCCATGCTTCCTATCAAGACTATCATCACAAGGTTCCTACCAAGTATCACATTGCAAGGTTTCTACTAAGTATAACATCGCAAGATTTCTAAGCTTCACCATTCCACTATTTTCTTTGATTTCCTATATTCTCCCTGCACCAACTGTACTAATATCCCAACCTGTATCATCCTTTCCATGCATATGTACCGTCCCTTGCCGTATATCGTACGGGTTTCATCACGTATTTCTATACTACTTCAACGTAGTTCCACCATTCTTGAAATCGTTTGGACCGCCACCCTTGTTCTGGCTAGGTTTCCTTATCATGAGCTATCGCGCGTTCAACTAGGATTTATGCCACCTAGGACCACTAGGGATTATGCTACCTATTGAACGTTTTCTAGATTCGATTAGGGTTTACGCCACCTAGGACCACTAGGGATTACGCTACCTAACGAATTCCACGTAACGATCTATTAATCGATCGGCTCCCTACAAGTCCTAGCTCGTTCATGTGTCTGTGTCATACGGCCCAATCACGAAATGTAGTCACCTGTGCTAGGTCCACCATAGGGTGTATCAAGCCCTATGGTGCTAACCATCGACACGAATCAAGCACGCACAGATAAACCTACTGATGCCCAATGCCTGCTTTTTCTGCTCCGGAGTGTGTGCACGCCCGCACTCCGTTAGAACCTACACTGGCGCACCCACACAGCCGTCATTCTGGTCGCTTACAATCAGCCTAGTAATCGTGCCCCACCCTGCCTAGTTCCAGGGTACCATGATACATCTAGTGGGTTACTGCTGAAACGGACCGCATAACTAGGGTTTTCGTCTAGTAGGTTAAGTGTTGTCATTTAAATTCGAGACTTAACCCCATCGGTCTAGCATGTCAAGTTGGTTAAGTGTTGTCATTCAAGTTCGTGACTTAACCCGTCTACGTGTCATGTCAAATTGGCTAAGTGTTGTGGTTTAAGTTCATGACTTAGCCCTACGAATCATGTGTCAAGTTGGTTAAGTATATGCATACGGTTCATGACTTAACCTTATCAATCATCGTGTCAAATTGGATAAGTATATTCAAACGGTTCATGACTTAACCCTATCAAATCATCGTGTCAAATTGGTTAAGTATATTCAAGCGGTTCATGACTTAACCCTATCAAATCATGTCTCAAGTTGGTTAAGTGTTGTCTTTCATGTTCATGACTTAACCCTATCATGTGGCATTAATTCATTAATGCACCTTAACCTCTCACATTAGACCTGTTGTTGTGGTCACTGGATATGCCGGGCGGTTCCGGGCAGATTTACACAACAACTCAGTCTAACCTCGGGTTTCAAGCGCGATATAACCAACAACTCATATTGGATCCTATTGTTTGCAGCCACTGGATTTGCTGGGCGGTTCCGGGCAGATTTACACTGCAAACTCAACCCAACCTCGAGTTGGCCATTTTCATGTTCATTCTAAGTGTCATGACCATGTTCAAGTTTCATGTCAAGTTCGTGTCAAGTTTTCAAGGCAAGTTTCATGTCAAGTCGATGTCAAGCTCGTGTCCACATCCAGGTTCAAGTTACAACAGCGTTCATGTTTCAAGTTTTTCCTTTTATCAGGTTCATAATTCATGTTCATAACCAATTCATTTTTTTGCCTATTCTACCCAAATTGTATTCCCATCGCACGTAAACGTGACTCGATCCATACTACAAATAAATCCAAACCTCATAATAAAGGGAATAACATCAAAACTATGATAGGCAAAAGGGACGAGCATAAAGCGATAAAAGACTAGCATTACATAACTTGAGATAATTGGTTACAACATCATTGGCATAAAGGATTTCAAATCTAGCGAGATAAGGCGATAGTCATGGTAAACGCTGACATAAAAGAATAGGCATGCAAAAGCAAACCAAATACAAGGATAATGGATCCAGTGGTTTTGGTGTACATAATTGCGAATAAACTAAGCAAGTCACACCCTAGGTATACTATTCAACAGAATGTCAATTCGGTGCACAACATGGTTTTTAACTATGGTGTCATGGGCATGAACAGTAGTCTTAGGCAATTAACCCCAACAGTCATAGGTAGAAATCTCATAGTTACGAATCATAAGCGACTCATCACAATAATCATGGATAATTATCAAAAAATAGTTCTAGGCAAATAGTCATAGGCAATTAACAGTAATAGTTTCAAAGTCATGGTCATAGATAATGGCCTTATGTTCATAATCATGGGTAATAATCCTCATAGTCAAGAGTCATAGGTGATTTACCACAATTGTCCTCGTCATAGTCATAGGCATAGTCTCATGTTCACAGTCATAGGCATGGTCTTATGTTCTGTCATAGGCATAGGTATAGTCTTATGGTCATCATCATAGTCATAGGCATAGGCATAACCTTATGTCCATAGTCATAGGCATAGTCATAGTCTTATGTCATTAACAATAGTTTCAACGTCGTAGACAATATTCCCAATAGTCAAGATCCAAGGGTTTATGTTACAATCTAGCGTTTGAATAATAAACTAGGTCCAACAACATGAATGGCATGATTCAATCGATAAGAAATAATCATAGATTCAAGGAGAGACAAGAACATATACAAATAGATGATCAAGCTTAGGTCCAATTTCGTTTCATTCCATGGCCACATTATAATTAAATGTTTAAATCTAAAAACAACCAGAACTTACAGAGTGCGGATTGAGAATTAGAGTGCAGAGATTTGATTCTAGAAACGGTTGTTGCAGTTGTTGAACCTCTACTTGTTTAGTCTTATTCTAGATGAAAACCCCCAATTTGCAATTCCTAGATGTTGTCTTGACGAAGAAGAAGTAGCCATTCTCTCTTTAATTTAATTGTTTCAGAAACAACATAAGGACAGAAAGAAATGGTGTGGAGAGAATGAGACTAGGGGTGAGTTTATATAGGATTAGGCAGACGAATCTGGATAGAAAACAAGTCTAAATACATCTGGTTCAAGAAGTGGGTTCGGGAGGCAGGTCGACACTATGGTCGACCTGGTCCACCCCAGGTCGACACTATGGTCGACCTAGCCCCTGGGAGGTCGACACTGTGGTCGACCCCCAGGTCGACCTGGTCTATGGGCGGGAAATTTCTTGCCCAGCCTGCTGCGGGGTTTGAATTCGAATTTTGAATTCAAAAATTCGAGCTGTCTTTGATTCTGAAAATTTCTGAAACTTCGGAGGCTCATATCTCCCTCATACGGACTCCGATTTTCGAAAACTCGGACTCTATTTCATGTAAAATTTCGAGACGAACGCAATGGCATAACCCGTTTCCCCTGATTCTGATATTAAAATTTAATTCTGCCTAGATTTCTAGTCTTAACATGTTATAAAAATTCGGGTTGATACATTTTATTCACAATTTTTCCTTAACTAATTTATTCTTAAATTAGTTATCTCCATCCCAGAACTTAGAAATTTGATTTTATTTCAGCAAAAATTAACTTGTTCAGTTCCATAAACTCACATCCGATTAAGTTTGGATTTAATTTAGTGGTAATATCAAATTTCAATTCAACTTTAAAATTATAACTTCATTTCTTATATTAATATAATTAGCAATTATTCTAATTTAATTCAACTTTATTTATCCTAAAGCCGGCCTTAATATTTTTTTCTCCTTTTTGAAAAAATTTCCTAAGCAAACTCGTCTTCAGAAATATTCGCAGTTTTAGCGTCCTACCAGATTGCAACATCTCCTTGTAGTTGCCATGAAGATAATAGTCATTTTGTTCATCGTTTAATTTTAACCCCTTAAAGATTCTTTCACAAGACCTTAACTATGCTTGAACTTCTATAAAAGGTTTAGTTCCCTTGAAAAATTTTCCTCCTAGAGTGGTAAAATTCTTACAGATTCGATCTTGGTTGAACTGGGATAACTTCTTCCATAGTTTTTACTTGATCATGGTTGATGGCATGTCCACTTATAGTAGTTGTTCCACTAGATCGATCTCTTCGTTCACAGCTACTCATTACTTAATTACCTGAATATAACCGGTCGATATTCAAAAACTGATTGGATAAAACTAACTTAAGTATATTACTCAAGTTGACCCTCTTATATATACTTATATAATAATATAAAGTTAAAAATACGCTCTCTTAATACTCACCCAAAGCCTAGGTAATCGGTAACCTAGGCTCTGTTACCAACTATAACGACCCGACTTTCGAACACCTTAGAAGTCGTGCCAATATTTAAGAATAAGAATTGATAAAAGATAGAACTAGAGAAAAATACTAGAATCTCATAGCAGAACTTGAACAAAATATAATATAACATAATATGATACATCAGAGTCATAATACATCATCGTGCAGTACATCGAATACATGGATATATGCCCATCATACTTGCACACTTTATAATTATACATAGGTATTGTAGATAGACTAACTTGCGGACTTTATAGATATACTATAGACCACCTTGCAGAAACCCTCACGTCCAGTTAAGTCCAAAAGTTGTCCATCACCTGATTCACTTGTCTACTCATAACAAGTGTTATGAGTACCCAAGAGTTTAGGGAAAACATAGAAAAATAAACTCCGGATCAGTCAGAAGAGTGGTATGAGTGAACGATTTTTAAAACAAGCAAAGAAACAAAACATATCTCATAAGACCATGCCGTAAGTACGGAGCAGGTTTTTACCTTATGAGAACAAAATAAATCGGATATTATCATAGTGTCTAGGGTTTTTCCACAAATAATTTAGAATCTAGAAGAATGCTTGCTTCTCACATTCCACTATATAGTATACAAACAAAACCACTTGGCGCTTATAGATAATGGATTTCCAACTATGACGAGGTATGGAACCATCTTCCAATAGTGTATCTCTAGAGAGGAATACACTGGGTTCAACAAGAACATCTTGCAACCCGACCAAACATGACCGACCACTCATTTTTCTTGAGTGTATTGAATATGTTGTTACCGACGGTTGGGCCCACATAACCGTTATCCGAAGATACAGAAGCAAAAGAAGTAACAAAGTGAATATTCTCTAGATGGTGACAATACACCCAAATGGGAGCGACCCACATAGCCATGCTGCCTGCCCGATTTTTTTCATTTTCTGGTTGTGAAGCTTGAGGTCAATTTCGTCCTTTTTGACAGATCACTTCTTTAATTACTTTGGATGCCACACCGTCATATCTGTCAGAACATACAATTTATTTTCCCAAATACATTACGGGCATAAAGCTAAGAGAAACAAATTCCTCCGCTACCAACATAATATACTTCAAAAAAGTCGATGTGTAAGATCTGATAGATATACGTTGTCAAACACCCGACCATATAAGTTGTCCTGGGACTGGACAAACCGAAGGCAGTATTCTGTAAAATAAAATAGCCCTTTCATATCTCCATCTTCAATTTTCTTTAATAAGTTCTGACACGGGGCGTATAAATCAAATCGAAGTGGAATATTAATTTCGGCCTCTTCGAAATGATTAGCGTAATGTCTTTTACGGTTAATCGATACTTAAGAAACAGATTTCAATGTTCATTTGTATCAAACATTTCTTTAAAGATATAGTTGTTAGCTTAAAATGAACTGTAATATCCCGTATTTTCTGAGAATATTAAAAGAACGATTTAAAGAATACTTAATTTTTAAAGTGATAATTAAGGGAAACGGGTTACGCCATTGCGTTCGTCTCGAAATTCTGCTTGAAATAGAGTCCAAGTTTTCATAAATCGGACTTCGTATGAGGAAGTTATGGCCCTCAGAAGTTTTAGGAATTTAAATAAAATAAAACAACTCAGATTTAAATTTAAAATTCAAACCATACACCCGGGCAGGGCGGGAAATTTCCCGCCCAGGACCCACTGGGGGTCAACCTGGGTCGACATAGGTTGACCAGGGCTCGACCTGGGGGTCGACCTCCCCCCTATTTCCAGATCCGAGGACTGGTTTGTTTTTATGCATTTGGACGCCCGTTCTGACCAAATTCGTTGATCCCTATGCTATATAAACACCCCTAAGGCTACACTTTTCTCTACACAACTCCATTACGCCTATACTCTACCCTAATTCATATCAAAATAAATTAAAACGTCCTTATGCTACTCTAGTTCTTCAAGAAATCAAGTTTAGAATTCTGGTAGAGATTCAAAGGATAATTCAACGACTTCAATAACTATTTTCTAAGAATCAAATCTAAATTAGAGAATCGATAATCTACGTCAAGAGATCGCTTTTCAGTTTCAGAAAACATATTCCAGAAATACAAGAATCATTATGTTTTCGTAAGTTCAGTTTATTTTCAGATGTGAATTCTTAATTGAAATTCTTGGCATGTAATAATATGGATCTAAGCTATACTTGATTATGAGATAATCCTTTTAGATTTATCAAATATAATCTATTAGATTTATGCCTATGATGTTATTCAAATCTAATCCATTAGATTTATGCCTGATGTAAGTAAGCCTTTCAATTGAATCCATGCTCGTATATGCCTTTGGGAATCATTATTGACTATGGAATTGGTCCAATCATATCTATCCTTGTTGTATATCGGAATTTTAATCCTGTTTAAGTTCATGATATAACTCTTGTCAAACCTATACGTCTATGATGGTTCATAATGATATTCATATCATATCTATATGCCTGCAATGTATTCTATGCCAAACTTGTCAATTTGGTATATCAAATTTATTGGACCAATAGTTCTTATCGTCATATGCCTATTCTTATGCCTCTTATGTTCCATATTGTTTCTCCGCTTATTTCATGAATCTTACATGGAATCTCAAATTACGTCATTATGAATGCGGGGCTAATTGAGTTTAACATGAAATTGACATTTATTTAGCTTAATTTGGAACATGTATTATGGCATGACTGTTAAGATGTAATTTGGGGTAATTTGACATGAATTATGGAATATGTAATTTGACATATTGAACCTAGAATTGGCAGGAACGACAAAGTCTGAAATTTGGCATGAAAAACCTAGTTTTGGGCATAAACTATAAATTGGAATATTAAATTTAGCTTGGGCTTAACTATTGATTTGGGACGCCAAACATAATGCATAGTGATTTTGGGGCATGACTATTATTGCTAATTTAGGGAAGATTGGGTATAGCCAATTTTGATTAATAACTGGAAATTAGAATTTGTTGTGAATAACTTGGGAATTGGATCATGACTAGTTTTGGTGAATTTGGTAATTAGCATGTAAAATCTAGATTTGGGTATATATGGTAAATGTGTAAAATAAAGATGAACATGCCTAACCCGAGGTTAGATTGAGTTGTGGTGCAAAACTGCCCGGAACCGCCTGGCACATCCAGTAACCACAACAATACCTATCTAATATGAGAGGTTAGTGCATCATGCCCAAGAAAAGCCCGAGGTTAGATTGAATTGTGGTGTAAAACTGCCCGAAACCGCCCAGCACATCCAGTAACCGCAACAACACATATCTAATGTGAGAGGTTGGTGCATTAATAAATCAATTACTGCTAATGAACAAGATGAATGACTAGGGTTAAGTTCATAGAAACACTTAACCAATATAACATGAATGACTAGGGTTAAGTTAATGAGAAACACTTAACCAATATAACAAGATGAATGACTACTTAACCAATATAACCAGATGAATGACTAGGGTTAAGTTAATAGGAAACACTTAACCAGTATAGCATGATAAATGGGTAGAGTTAAGTAAATAAGAAACACTTAACCAATATAACTTGATTTGTGGTAAGGTTAAGTTAAAACAAGAGGGCAACACTTAACCAATCCAACATGATAAGTGAGGAGGGTTAAGTTAATAAGAAACACTTAACCAACATGACACGATGAAGGGGAAGGGTTAAGTTAACACGAGAGGGCAACACTTAACCAATATAACTTGATTTGTGGTAGGGTTAAGTTAACATAAGAAGGAAACACTTAACCAAAGTAACATGATAAGTAGGTGGGTTAAGTTAACTTGAACTGATTTATGACACTTAACAAATATAACTTGATGAACGAATGGGGTTAAGTTAATAAGAAACACTTAACCAACATGACACGATGAATAGGTAGGTTAAGTTAACATGAATGGACAACACTTAACCAATATGACATAATGTGCAGGAGGGTTAAGTACATATCAGGTTGATGGGTAATATTAGTAAATATAGGCCCACAAAACTTAACCATTAATGTAATGTCCCGTATTTTAGTGATATAATAATTAATTTATTTAATTATTTAATTAGTGATATAGAGAATTAAATGGTTGTTTAATTAAATAATAGTGAATATTTAGTTAATATACATAATAGAATAATATATTTATTTCTGAAATAGTCGGAAATAGTGAATTGATGATATGGTGTGAACAGGACAATTCAAAATATATATAATTCAGTTTGAAATTGAATTCGAATAACGAATATATTATATAAATGACAGTTGAACGTATAATTATAATATAATTTAAATCGAGCTCGAAATGGCGTTGCAGTTCGTAATTTGGCGATTTGAACTTCAACTGAATGTACAGGGTCCGATTTAAATCGAATTTCTATGAAACAAGAAACGTTCAGAGCTGGTGAAGTGTATTTTTCTAATGGAAGAGAAAAATCGGGATTTCATTGTATAGATTTTGATTTATGTCCAAATCAAATTTTAGAAAAGTCGCTATGGAATTTCTTTATAATTTATAACGATGTATAAAAGGAATTTCAATATAAATTTGAATATCGATTCAACCGGGATTTAAATATCGAGCTATAAATCCAGATTGGAATATTTTAGAGCTATATGATATCATATGTTAATATATATATATAATATTTATTTATAAATATTAAATTTAATTATTTTTAAATATATTAATATTTAAATAGGTTATTTAGAGCTTTAAAAATAGTCAGTTTTGCAAACGATCTCAGTTTTCGACGAAACAAATTTTGTTGGATCTGCAATATTAAATTATTGTTAGATTTCAATTTCCGTGATTTTTGAAGTCAGTATGTGGCTGTACGGATTTTTAATGTAAAAACAGTCAGTATTTTGACGGTTAAAAATATGTTTTGTGAGCAAACGGAGTCGGAGTTCGACGAAACCAGTTTCGTTAGGTCTGTAATGTCAAACTGAAGGTGCATGTCCATTTTAGTGATTTTTGAATATCGTATGTGATCATAGGAATTTTTAGAAGACAAATACCAATAGCGATACCTTAGAAATTAATATAAAATTCATATCCTATCCTATAAATAACCATCTATTTCTCTTCTAAACCTAAGTATCTCATTTCCTGATCAAAACAAAGTCCATGTCTCTTCTCTTTAAAGTCGCTGCTTCATCATTTTCTTCCAGCCAAGAAAACGAAATTTGCCATCTTCAAAATCTATAACAATTCAAGGAAAAATAAATAAAATTTTCAGTTTATATATTTGAGTTGCTAAGAAGTATGTCTTCATTTTGGTATGAGTTTTGGGAGGGTATCGCAATGTTTCATTCGCTAGAAATTATACAGCAAGTCTAGGGTTGGGCTTCAAGGCCGACGTGGTGGTGGATGGATCAAAAGGAAGGTGGCGCTAAGCTCGGGGTTGAATGAGAGGTTGATGGCCAATTTTTAGTGAAGTTTGGCTCCATAAGATGTCGCACCATTTACTGGTGACGTGCGAGAGGAAATCACAGTCGCGACTGGAGGGGGGACTTCGAGCTTAGGGAGAGGGTGACCCCCAGGTGCAGTTGGAAATGAGAACTACAGTGGTGAAGTCAGATTTAAGGAATGGTACCATTTGTTTGTGAAATCGATAATTGAAGTTGGAGTTCGGTGTTACTGTACCAGGTTGTTTGCGTGGAGAGTGCGATTCCAATTGAAGCCGATGAGTTCAACGTTCTTGGTATGGGGTGAGTGAGGATTCGTAGAGGATGGTGGTAGTGAGGTTTGTTCTTGAATTTGGGAAGGAATAAGGTAGATTGAAGGAGTTGAATTTCTAGAAATGGTGCGTTAAATGTCTGAAGCGTGGTATTTCGTTGGAGAAGAAAGGGATGAGGCGTGTGTTTAAGGGATGATGACGTGGATAGGATAAGATAAGGTTAATGTATATTAATTAAGTATCCATTAATTATATACCGTTTGAATTGTTATATTTGTATAAGGCATAACTTGATCATACGTAATCAGTATTCCGCGAAACAAGATCCGTTGGGATCGTGTGGACAGTGGCTCCACAATGGAACTGACTAGGAGCGAATCTGAGCTTGTTACAATTTATAGCAAAATAAATTGTCCGTCTGAATCAAGCGATGCTTATCATTATTAACGATGATCGTCCAATGTGAGTAAAACTCACCAACTCTACCAGTTCATATTTTTATAACGTATTTTTAGAACTGATAAATGATGATAGATATTTGTGTACTGACTGTTTGGTTGAACTGATAATTAATTGGTTGGAATTATAGATCTAGTGATATATATATATATATATATATCTTTGATCAAATATGGATTATGTTGATCAGAATATTTCATAGTGAAATGAAGTTGATGTTAATTATATTGTTTAACATCTGTGATGCAGGGAAACAGGTTGGAGGGATCCAACTGGATTCCTCAACATTTATTTTACTATTTGCATATATATTATGATATATGATGTGATATACAATCTGTTGTTGATTGTGTGTGTCTGGGTGATACTGAACAGTGATATATGATATTTGAAATACATAAGAAATATTGGAATATTCAAAGGGATTTTTCAAAGTGATATTGAAATTTAATTATATTTGTAAAACAAATATAATTAAATTAGAAATATTTGGGTAACAAATATAAAAGGAGTTAATCGAATATTTATTTAAAAAATAAATGTAGAGAACTATAAAAGGAAATATTTGTAAACCATTTACAAATAGATTTGAAAAGGAGATATTTGTGAACTATATTAAATAGAAAGATAAAAGAATATTTATTTGGGAAATAAATAGAAATTATAAAAGAAATATTTATTTAGAAAATAAATAGAATTATAAAGGAAATATTTATTTAGAAAATAAATAGATTATAAAAGGAAATACTTGAAAAATGAATAGAATGATATTAAAAGAGAATTTTACACTAGGAAGGTTTAGACTCGTGCTTCGCACACGGGTATAACAGAATATGAATTCAAAGTGAACATTTAAGAGAAATCTGTTTTAACAGATAAAGTAAGAAGATTAATTTATAAATGATATTTTATAAATTTAATAAAATATTTATCATTGGATAAATGGAATATATAAGTCAGGACTTATATAGAGAAGTAAGAATCGATTTCAACATCGATATTTGAAACTGAATATGGACGAAGAGTAAATCAGTTAGAGTTAATCAGTTAGAATTATTCGAAATAGTTTATTCAAATAGAGTTAAAGAAGTTATTCGAAATAGTTTATTCGAATAGAGTTAAAGGAGTTATTCGAAATAGTTTATTCGAATAGAATTAAGGGAGTTAATCGAATATAGTTTATTCGAAAGGAGATTAATCGATTGTAAATCATTAGAAGAGAGTTAATCGAATGTAAATCATTCGAAGTGAGTTAATCGAATATTAGTTATTCGAAGTGAGATAATCGAATATAGTTTATTCGAAAAGAGTTATCGAATATTGTTTATTCGAAAAGAAATTATCGAGTAGAGATTTTTTTCGAAAGAGAATTATACGTTGAAATTCGATTATATCGAATATAGGAAAGTACTATATACTTACCGGGTTTTAAATCCAGATTTATTTATTAAATAAATTTATTAATTCAAATTAATAAATAAGAGTTATACTTAAGTTATTATATCTCGGAAGCATGGAATTATAACACATAGTTATAATCAAATGGTTTCTGTAAAAGAAGTGGATTCGTAAATAGAATCCGAGAGTTACGTAAGGAAGTCTGTTAAAGATTTAAAAGGTAACTTTGTCTATTACGAAGTTAAAACGTTGTTCAGTTAAGGTCTGAGAGGTAATTATACTCCAACTTGATTGACTCCCTTCTTAACTGTAACACCCCACCTCCGTTAAGGTCACTCTCAAAGGGAATGCCTTAACTTCGGTGGAGCGTTTTAAGGTACAAGATACTAATAAATTACAAGACAGAAAATTTATGCAGCGGAAAAAGATCAATATTATTTCATAAATACTTGTTCAACACAACAATTCAACAACTGTTTCAACCTTCCAAATTATTACAACTTTTCATCTGTCTTGAAAACCTAAAGAAGCAATACTGAAAATAAAATGACATAAATCCCCAATAAGTGCTTGATCATAGCCATAGCTCAAAAAGGAAAGTCCAAGCCTTACATCTACGGTCTTCAAGATTTTGCTAACCTGGACTAAGTAGAAGGGTTTTCTCCCTGCGGACCTAGGGGGGAACGGAAGAAAAGAAGCGAAAGGAAAATGGGTCAGACATAAATCTGGTAAGCCCAGTTATTTAATAGCATGTAAACAAGTAAAAGACTATGACATGAATAAACTGAACTTAGAATGATACCACAAGGATAGGGTAGTCCTAAAACGAGGTAAAGTAAGATTTAACTAGATTTGTCTATCGCACCCACTTTTACTTCTCTGCACCCACTAAGAGCTGTTTAACTAGCAATGTATGTTCATGATAAAGTGATCCCATTCACGTATTGATTGGCTCCTACTCGCATTCATGTATTCCCGGTTTCATGTGGCCCCACATGATTTTTAAGTACTTGTGCTGGTTCCAGTATAGGGTGTATCAAGTCCTATAATGGAAACCCTGACACGATTCAAAGATGCACAAGTGTACGCCTGGTGCCCAGTGCCTGCCTTTTCCACTCCGGAGCCCGTGCACGCCCGTACTCCGTCGGAACCTACACTGACACACCTAACCGCCCCCTTTTGACCGCTTATATTCAGCCCAGTAATCGTGCCCTACCCTGATAGTTCAGGGTACCCTGATACATCCATGTCGGTTTCTGCTGAAATGGGTCCCCATTACTAGGGTTTTTCTAGTCAACATGCTAAATTGGTTAAGTGTCCTTGGTTTGACTTAACCGCTATCAATCTTGTCTAGTTAACATGTTAAGTTGGTTTAGTGTTCCCTTAATTACTTAACCTCACATTTCTAGCTTGATTGTTCATGAGCTTTAATTAATTAATTAAAGCACCAACCACTCACATTAGACAGGTATTGTTGTGGTTAATGGATGTGCCGGTCGGTTCCGGGCAGTTTTACACCACAACTCAGTCTAACCTCGGGTCTTTCTGGGTTTGATGCACTAACCTGTCACATTAGACAGGTATTGTTGTGGTTACTGGATGTGCCGGTCGGTTTCGGGCAGGTTTACACCACAACTCAGTCTAACCTCGGGTTAGGCATATTCATCTTTTACATTTTATATATGTGAATTTTCTACAAGTGTTTCGTGTCACATATTTTAATTATGTTCAAGACTAATGGTATAAATTATACCATTCATGGCCTTAACCATTTACATGGTTTTGGGCCCACCTACATTATTAACATGTTCTGATTTAATAACTATCCCAACGTTACCCCCGTTTGTTCGTTCGCATTAATCACATAAAGTCATTGGGCCCTCATATTAATCCAATTTATAAACAAGAGGTAAAGAAAGGGAAAATGCATAATATAGATTCAACCAAACATGTAAATTTTGCATAAAATTTTATTCATATAATTTAACATGTCACATGAACTTGCATATAATTTAGACTTAGATAATCATAAGCCTAAAACATGTTAATATGTAGATCCAGGCATGTGTGAACATAACCTCAATTATAAACTAGCATATGACATAATCATGACATGTCCAATCCCAAGGCATGTATAATTTTAACATTAACATATAGGTGTGAACTAGATCTAACAAGGTGAACTTGCATAAGTCCACTTTACAAACATGCATATAAATATAGATCTAGTTTTGGATCTAACATGTAACTTGCATATGAACATATGTATAATTAGATCGTGACTTGGATCCTTCATAAAACATATAACTTGCATTAATCATATGAACGTAGATAGATCTTTACATGGATCCAACATAAAACTTGTAACCTGCATATGAACATATGAACATATATATAGGCATATGGATCTAACATTAAGCAAATGAATATATATATGTAGATCTTGACTTGGATACATACAACTTGCATTAATCATATAAACATATATATGTAGATCTTAACATGAAACATATAACTTGCATATGATATTGATAGTTTCATTCTCAATCTTTAATAGATCCAACACCAAGTCCAATAAGCCACAAACATTCCAAGACAATTCATGATAAAATCATCACAAGAAACAAACATGAATTAGCATCGTCAATATTATACAACATGGTATAATTCTATTTTTTTACTTTATCTCAAGTCACGTGTTAAATTTATTTACATCTAAAGGATAACTACACTTACAAAAGACAAACTTCAAGGCTTAATAACTTCTTCATAAGGTATCCGTTTTATGCAAACCAAATGTCTATCTTGACCAAAATTTTGAGATGAACGTAATAGCGCAACACATTACACTTAATTCTTCTTCTAAAAGTTAAGTGTTTTTGAATTTGTTAATTTTAATATTCTCAGAAAATTTGGGGTGTTACATTCTCCCCTCCTTAAAGGATTTCGTCCCCGAAATCTTCAAGTTAAGAAGAATGCATCTTAACATCCAATCATCCATTTACTCATCCATCATCCACAAGCATCCATTATCCTTAAAAGACTTCTAATGCCATATGAACGTATGCAGAGTGTGTGTATATGTCTCTTATCTAGTGCAAAATCAGGCGGTCTACTGATCCAGTCGACCTCCTTAATGCGAATCATAAGAGTGCCATGAGTCCATTATGTATGCAATTTTTCCTATTCATAATTCTACATGAGTGCACAATCATTCATACAAATGCAACGTCCATATGATAACACATCAAGTTTCAATCCACATACAATTTAATGCGTTCATATGCAAATGCAATATGAAAGTGATTGAGCCGATCTAGAACCTAATGTGTATGTGCATATGCATCCACGAGCAATCACTAGCAACCACTTGCAACCACTTTGCAACCATCAACCATAACATGTTTCAAATACATGTTTACATCCATTGATTTCTACTAAGGATCAAGAAATAGGACCGAGAAGATAACTAAGAATGAATAAACTTATGATAAAGGAGAGATCAAAGATGTACCCTCAAAAAGATAAGGGTAGGTTGCACGTATCTTGCTTTCGGTCTCCCAAGTCGTGTCTTCTTCATTGTCACTCCATTGTACTTTAACAAGCTAGACTTCATGGTTGCGTAGCTTTTTGACTTCCGTTCCCAAGATACGAGTTGGGATTCTTCTCACTGTTGCTTCTCGTTCCACTTCTACCTCTTCTAGTATCTGTGGTTCCACCACTTCCATAGACTCATGTAAGCACTTCCGTAGGTGAGAAACATGAAAGACATTGTGAACTCCAGCCAACTTTTCAGGTGGCTCTAATCTGTAGGCCATCGTCCCAATTCTTTCAATGATAGGAAATGGTCCTATGAATCTAGGTGCCAATTTCCCTTTGGATCCAAAGCGAACAACATTCCTCAAAGGAGATACCTTAAGGAACACTCTGTCTCCAACCTCAAAATCAAGGTCGGTCCTTCTTTTATCTGCATAGGACTTCTGTCTATCTTGAGCAGTCTTCATTCATCTTCTTATTAGGTCCACCTTTTTTGAGGTTTCCCTAATCATGTCAGGCTCAAGTATAAGCTTATCTGTGGATTCCCACCAGCAGGTTGTGTAACACCCCACCTCCGTTAGGGTCACTCGCAAAGGAATGCACTAGCTTTAGAGGGGTATTATTGGTAAACATGTACAGAAATATTACAAGACAGAAAATATATATATAAAACAGCGGAAGTAAAACAAATTTCATTACCTTATAAAATAAGGTCTAAAAGCCTTTTACATCAAAATACATCAAAACCTGTCTTGCAATAATAAAGAAGCATAAACCATTTCATAAATTATTCCCCAAGTAAAACAGTAAAGTAGCCATAGCCAAGAGAAGTCCAAGCCATGCGTGATGACCTTCAAACAGAAGAAGTCCAAACTAACAATAGCATTTCCTCCCTGTAACATGGGGGGGGGGGGAAACGGAAGACAAGAGGCGAAACAAAACGGGGTTAGTCATAAAGACTGGTAAACCCTATCTACTATCAGTATATAAACTAGTAAAGTTAACTGGCATGAGGAACTGAGATGAACATAAGTATGATGACAAGATAGATAAGCTAAACCAAAATAACAGGATGAACTACGGTACCAAAATAAACGAGTGTGTCATGATAAACTACGGTGTCAAGATAAATCAAGGTACCACATCGTCAGGTTTCTATCAAGTATACTATCCCAAGGTATTTATCATGTATAACATCCTAAGGTATATATCATGTATATTTGCTCTGCACCCCTCGTACTAGTATCCCAACCCGCGTCATGTGTTAACTATGAATGTCCCTTGCCCAACGCCACGTAATGGTCCATGTCAACCTAATATATAGCATATGTAGGTTTTCCCAACTCGTATGTTTCTTTCCATGTATAAGTTTAGTCCTTTGCCGTAGGCCATACGGGCTTTCCCATGTAAACGTCTTATCCTTGAAGTTATTTTGGACTGCTACCCTTGATCTAGTTATGTTTTCTTACCATAAACTATCGCGTTACCACTTAGGATTTATGCCACCTAGGACCACTAGGGATTATGCTACCTAATGAACGTTTTCGTGTCTCGGTTTGGGTTCAGCCACCTAGGGCCACTAGGGATTATGCCACCCGTCAACCGCGCCCTTTATCCCACGTATGTATCGTGAATCGTTTTCCATGTCTAGATGCACATGTTCCTCAATGTGTCATCCGAGTTCCGTGTCAGGGCAAATCAAGAAATACGGGACTCGGTCGGGAGCTTTAAGTCGTCTGCTGATGCAGATATCAAGGTCTGTTTTTGTACCCGTGGCTATGGTCCCACGTGACCCCTCCCTCAACTACTGAAAGGCAATCCAAGAAAAATCATGTATGAGAACTACACTAAGGCCCATCGATGCCCACTTCCAGATAGCCAACCTCACCCATAACTTGATAGCTAGTATATGGTCTTTTGGGAGTTCCCTGCCTTTCTGTACGTACACGATTGACTAAAGATGGTAGGTAGTCGGCGACATGCTATCCCGGGGCAAAATCAAGTATCGTCGAGTCCACGCTAATCCATCCCAGTCTTTAGGTCGCTCGCATAGCAACCAAGGCATACTCTTGGCTCTTCTACCGCAGACCTTAACCCCAGTGAGGCCGGGTTTCATGGACCACTCGCCACCTCACAGAGGGATACCAAGAGTACCCTCACGTTCCCCGAAGTTTTCACTTCGTCACCCAGTTCGCTGGAGCTTTTATCCTAGTCAGATAACTTGCTCCTCCTCGTATACTAAGCGATGACCTACCGTACCAGGTTACTCATCACTTTATGAACTAGTCCCATGTCCTTAGCTAAGAATTATTACTTAGTTACCCTTAACTAAGGTTTACCACTTAGCCCCTCTTTCCGCTATCCTTGTTAACTATGATTTCCAACCTAGTCCTCTGAGCTAGGGTTTTGTCAAATGGGTTAAGTGTTGTTATCCAAGTTCGTGACTTGACCCGCCTACAAATCATGTCAAGATTGGCTAAGTACTCAAGTTCAAGGCTTAGCCCTACAAGTTGGTTAAGTGTACCAAGAAGCTCATGACTTAACCCTATCAAGTCAAATTGGTTAAGTATTTATTTGCCTTAACCCTATCAGATTTTCATGTTAGATTGATTAAGCATGGATTATCTTAATCCCATCAGATTATCGAGTCGGATTGGTTAAGTATGGGTTAGCTTAACCCCATCCACTAATCGTATTACAATGGTTAAGCCTAATCTTAAAAGGTCTTGTGACTTAACCCTTATCAGGTCCACCTATTAGATTGGTTAAGTATAGGTTACTTAACCTCATCAAATCATCACGTATAACTGGTTAGTTATAAGTTACTTAACCCCATTAAATTATCATGTTAAATTGGTTAAGTATTGGTTACTTAAACCCATTGAATAACCAAGTTTAGATTGGTTAAGTGTTTAACTTAACCCCATCGAATTCCCGTGTTTAGATTAGTTAAGTATAGATTACTTAACCCCATCTAATTACCGTGTTTAGATTAGTTAAGTCTTAGTTACTTAACCCCATCTAATTACCGTGTTTAGATTAGTTAAGTCTTAGTTACTTAACCCCATCTAATTGCCGTGTTTAGATTAGTTAAGCGTAAATTACTTAACCCCATCCCCTAACTGTCTTGTATGGTTAAGTGTCATTAAGAAATCAAGCCCGGTCCCACTTAACCTACCCATTTGTGTCATATCGGTTAAGTGTCATTAGTCAAATTTACTTAACCTTATCATGTGGCATTAATTTAATTAATGCACTCTCAACCTGTCACATTAGACTTTGTTGTGGTTACTAGTTAAGCCGGGCGGGTCCGGGTAGATTTACACCACAACCTAGTCTAACCTCGGGTCTTAAGCGCGACATGACCAACTTCTCACATTGGATCCTATTGTTTGTAGCCACTAGTTAAGCCGGGCGGGTCCGGGTAGATTTATGCTACAAACTCAACCCAACCTCGAGTTGGCCATTTTCATGTTTGGTCTAGTGTCTTGTTACACTTACAACCCATACGTGTCAAGTTTCCAAGTCTCATGCTCATAGCCAAAGTTACATGTTGTCACGTTTATACCAACTTACCCAAATCATGTTTCATGTCATTAAAGTTTCCCCATAACCTAACCCCAACGCTTTTAAACTCGCATATACATTCACAACAACGCATAATGGATTTAAAGAAGGAACTTGGCAAAGGCATGACAAAAAGGGTATAAGGCCACAAGTTAAACATGGTGGAAATGAGGCATAAATGTGCTCACAAACTTGCATGTTACATTGTCAAGCCTCAAAAACATGCATAACATTCAAACTTGGCAAATAGGTGATACATGGTCATAGATGACATGAAATGATGACAAGTAACTCGCATATAACATCACATAAGGGTTATGACTTCATATGCAAGTTAACCTAAAGGTTATGAGGGTTCTCATGTTGCATAATGCAACATTTCAACATAAAGGTTATAGCTTTTAACCCACAAGATCAAGGTAATGACTTTATAGACTTGCATAACATGATAGCATGTATCATACTTAATGATCAAACCCAAACTTGCAACATTCATTTAACTTTATAGTTAATATCTAAGAGTAGGAGGGGGCTTACAATGTTATGAAGGCACAAATCAACATATAAAACAAAGATTGAGACGAAGCCATTCATGCTATCACCCAAAAACCCCAAAAGAACAAGCTCCAAATGAAACCCTTGAGCAAATATCAATAAAAATCCCTGCTTTGAAGAAGAAAGGTTTCAACTTTGGCTTTGAATGAAGCTTATGAGCTCTCATGCAAGATCCTTGCTTTTTGGTCAAGAAAAGGTTGCAACTTTGGCTAGAATGCAACTTATGAACTCTCATACAAACATGAAATCACTCAAATGATCATAGAATCTCTCATGAATGAAGAAAAGAGGCTCCTTTACTTTGAAACTAGCTTAGAACACTTAAGCTATCATGAAGAAGAAGATGGAGGCCATGGGTTGAAGTGGAGGCCATGATGAGGAATCATTTTGGCATAGTTTAGTTGTAGGATCAATTTATGAGGGTTTTAGGAGAGGGTTAGGGGTCTTTTTATAGAAGACTAGGATAGTTTTAGCCATAGGATAAACCCTAGAACCAATCCTAGCCTTTAAAGCATGTCTTGGGGAAGAAGTCACATGTAGGAACCATTTAGGGCCTTTAGATTAAAGCTGAACCATGAGAACCATTCAAATGCAAAATCTGCATTCGAGCGAATCGGCCCACGGGTTGACAGCCAAACACCCTGGATTAACCCCTAGTTGACCCAGCGGGCTCGGGTCGACCTCAAAAATCGGCCGGTTCGGTTATTCCCCTCTCCCAATTCGCTGTTTTGAACATTTTTGCATATTTATTTATTAAATTTTCAATTATATATATATATATATCAATATATATATATTTCTCTGCGCAACCCATTTCACTTAATTAAGTATACTTTAGTTTGTGAATTTTTATGTTCAAATTACGGGGTGTTACATTCTCCCCTCCATAAAGGATTTCGTCCCCAAAATTTCTAAGTCAAGAAGAACGTATCCTACCAACCAAACAACCATCTACTCAAACCATCAAACACTGGCATCATTGTCCTTAGACGATTTCTAATGCCATATGAACATATGCAGAACGTGTGTGTATATGCTCCTTAGCTAATGCTAATGATCAGGCCTGAATGATCTTTCTAATGCAAAATATGTTTAGTGCCATGAGTCCAACATGTATGCGAATAGTCCTAGTCATATAAGTACTATATGCGTGCACAAACATTCATTCATATGCCACATCCGCATGATAACACATTCAATTTCATCCATAAACAAGTATAAATACTTGTGCATATGCAACATGAAACGTGACCGCGTCAATCTAGTATCTAATGTGTATTCGCGCATCCACGAGCAACCACTTGCAACCATATCAATCATAACATGTTTCAAATACATGTTTACATCCATAGAGTTCTATCTAAGGTTCCCAAGATAAGATCGAGGAGATAAACAAGACAAACTCCTTACGGGGTTTGTAACAGAAATAGGACCGAGAGGACATCCACCAAGCGATAGCATGCAAGTAAGCTCTACAGGTGAACCAAGGATCAAAGATACACTCTTAAAAAGAGACATGATGCGCGCGTCTGAGCCGCATTTCCATGAACTTAATTCCATTGTGCCTTGACCGCCTTTGACTTCATGGTTTCGTAGCTCCTTGATTCCTATTTCCAAGGTATGAGTCGGAACTCTTTTCACTGTCGCCTCTCGTTCCACTTTCATTTATTCTTTCCCTAGTATACTTGGCTCAACCATATCTACGTACTCATGCAAGCTCTCCAAAATTCACTAGTGAATTCTGGATCTCGTTTACCAATGCCAATTTATGTTACCACGTGCACTTACTAGGGTGATTCCTATAACCCATGCTTAAGCGGAATGAACCATCCGTCTTATTTGCGGACATTACTCGATTGGATCAGAGATTTCCGATAAATGCATCAAGAGATTCTAGGTAACTAACCATGACAGAACCTAAAAGGTTACACGAGACTTCGAAGGTATTACCAAAGCAAGCCAAGAGTCTGACTACCCTCTTTTCAAAACCGAGAATGGTATCCCTTACTGGATAACCACTTTAACCCTAGAATCCATCCATAGCTCAACAATAGAAGTATTGCTTCTAATCTCAACACTTGGCATAGACGTTCTCAAATCCAACAAGTCATGAATAAATGGACCGACTCTCCAACCAGATTTTGGGACAAAAACTGGGATCCTCTACCATGCTAGTACTAAGGTGCAGAGACTCAACTATCCAAGCAGACTTAAATGATACGATGGTCAAGACAAAGTCTGGACGGGATGATAGAAAAGAACGACTAAACCTTTACAAGAAACGGTACCATTTCTTTTAGGTACCCTAGAAATGGGAGCGTACAATTGCCCTCTCCGATGATCTTGTCCTTGTCCTCCTTGATGGACTAAGCCATAGCAACAGTTGCTTATCCTTAAGCTCGCGTCCTTTATCCTTGTTCTTATTATCCCTTCTTATAACTTCGGTAACCGGTCTCTCGAGAACTTCCTCCATCGCACGGGAAAACACTTACGTAGCTAGACAAGGATTAGTCGCAGTTAAAACTACTGTGACTCCAGATGGAGGAAAGAAAGGGAAAAGAGATTCGATAAAGGGAACAAAGGATAGTGCTAATGGCTTTTGGGGAATAGCCTTTAAAAACTTTTCTTGAAAAATGCTTCTTTGTAAACGGTTTCTCAAATAATTTTCAGAAGGTTTTAAAAACTTTTGCCCAGTCTGGTAACCTTCTGCTCTGATACCAAATGTAACACCCCACCTCCGTTAGGGTCACTCGCAAAGGAATGCACTAGCTTTAGAGGGGTATTATTGGTAAACATGTACAGAAATATTACAAGACAGAACATATATATATAAAACAGCGGAAGTAAAACAAATTTCATTACCTTATAAAATAAGGTCTAAAAGCCTTTTACATCAAAATACATCAAAACCTGTCTTGCAATAATAAAGAAGCATAAACCATTTCATAAATTATTCCCCAAGTAAAACAGTAAAGTAGCCATAGCCAAGAGAAGTCCAAGCCATGCGTGATGACCTTCAAACAGAAGAAGTCCAAACTAACAATAGCATTTCCTCCCTGTAACCTGGGGGGGAAACGGAAGACAAGAGGCGAAACAAAATGGGGTCAGTCATAAAGACTGGTAAGCCCTATCTACTATCAGTATATAAACTAGTAAAGTTAAATGGCATGAGGAACTGAGATGAACATAAGTATGATGACAAGATAGATAAGCTAAACCAAAATAACAGGATGAACTACGGTACCAAAATAAACGAGTGTGTCATGATAAACTACGGTGTCAAGATAAATCAAGGTACCACATCGTCAGGTTTCTATCAAGTATACTATCCCAAGGTATTTATCATGTATAATATCCTAAGGTATATATCATGTATATTTGCTCTGCACCCCTCGTACTAGTATCCCAACCCGCGTCATGTGTTAACTATGAATGTCCCTTGCCCAACGCCACGTAATGGTCCATGTCAACCTAATATATAGCATATGTAGGTTTTCCCAACTCGTATGTTTCTTTCCATGTATAAGTTTAATCCTTTGCCGTAGGCCATACGGGCTTTCCCATGTAAACGTCTTATCCTTGAAGTTATTTTGGACTGCTACCCTTGATCTAGTTATGTTTTCTTACCATAAACTATCGCGTGTCCACTTAGGATTTATGCCACCTAGGACCACTAGGGATTATGCTACCTAATGAACGTTTCCGTGTCTCGGTTTGGGTTCAGCCACCTAGGGCCACTAGGGATTATGCCACCCGTCAACCGCGCCCTTTATCCCACGTATGTATCGTGAATCGTTTTCCATGTCTAGATGCACATGTTCCTCAATGTGCCATCCGAGTTCCGTGCCAGGGCAAATCAAGAAATACGGGACTCGGTCGGGAGCTTTAAGTCGTCTGCTGATGCAGATATCAAGGTCTGTTTTTGTACCCGTGGCTATGGTCCCACGTGACCATCGATGCCCACTTCCAGATAGCCAACCTCACCCATAACTTGATAGCTAGTATATGGTCTTTTGGGAGTTCCCTGCCTTTCCGTACGTACACGATTGACTAAAGATGGTAGGTAGTCGGCGACATGCTATCCCAGGGCAAAATCAAGTATCGTCGAGTCCACGCTAATCCATCCCAGTCTTTAGGTCGCTCGCATAGCAACCAAGGCATACTCTTGGCTCTTCTACCGCAGACCTTAACCCCTGTAAGGCCGGGTTTCATGGACCACTCGCCACCTCATAGAGGGATACCAAGAGTACCCTCACGTTCCCCGAAGCTTTCACTTCGTCACCCAGTTCGCTGGAGCTTTTATCCTAGTCAGATAACTTGCTCCTCCTCGTATACTAAGCGATGACCTACCGTACCAAGTTACTCATCTCTTTATGAACTAGTCCGATATCCTTAGCTAAGAATTATTACTTAGTTACCCTTAACTAAGGTTTACCACTTAGCCCCTCTTTTCGCTATCCTTGTTAACTATGATTTCCAACCTAGTCCTCTGAGCTAGGGTTTTGTCAAATGGGTTAAGTGTTGTTATCCAAGTTCGTGACTTAACCCGCCTACAAATCATGTCAAGATTGGCTAAGTACTCAAGTTCAAGGCTTAGCCCTACATGTTGGTTAAGTGTACCAAGAAGCTCATGACTTAACCCTATCAAGTCAAATTGGTTAAGTATTTATTTGCCTTAACCCTATCAGATTTTCATGTTAGATTGATTAAGCATGGATTATCTTAATCCCATCAGATTATCGAGTCGGATTGGTTAAGTATGGGTTAGCTTAACCCCATCCACTAATCGTATTACAATGGTTAAGCCTAATCTTAAAAGGTCTTATGACTTAACCCTTATCAGGTCCACCTATTAGATTGGTTAAGTATAGGTTACTTAACCTCATCAAATCATCACGTATAATTGGTTAGGTATCAGTTACTTAACCCCATTAAATTATCATGTTAAATTGGTTAAGTATTGGTTACTTAACCCCATTGAATAACCAAGTTTAGATTGGTTAAGTGTTTAACTTAACCCCATCGAATTCCCGTGTTTAGATTAGTTAAGTATAGATTACTTAACCCCATCTAATTACCGTGTTTAGATTAGTTAAGTCTTAGTTACTTAACCCCATCTAATTACCGTGTTTAGATTAGTTAAGTCTTAGTTACTTAACCCCATCTAATTGCCGTGTTTAGATTAGTTAAGCATAAATTACTTAACCCCATCCCCTAACTGTCTTGTATGGTTAAGTGTCATTAAGAAATCAAGCCCGGTCCCACTTAACCTACCCATTTGTGTCATATCGGTTAAGTGTCATTAGTCAAATTTACTTAACCTTATCATGTGGCATTAATTTAATTAATGCACTCTCAACCTCTCACATTAGACTTTGTTGTGGTTACTAGTTAAGCCGGGCGGGTCCGGGTAGATTTACACCACAACCTAGTCTAACCTCGGGTCTTAAGCGCGACATGACCAACTTCTCACATTGGATCCTATTGTTTGTAGCCACTAGTTAAGTCGGGCCGGTCCGGGTAGATTTATGCTACAAACTCAACCCAACCTCGAGTTGGCCATTTTCATGTTTGGTCTAGTGTCTTGTTACACTTACAACCCATACGTGTCAAGTTTCCAAGTCCCATGCTCATAGCCAAAGTTACATGTTGTCACGTTTATACCAACTTACCCAAATCATGTTTCATGTCATTAAAGTTTCCCCATAACCTAACCCCAACGCTTTTAAACTCGCATATACATTCACAACAACGCATAATGGATTTAAAGAAGGAACTTGGCAAAGGCATGACAAAAAGGGTATAAGGCCACAAGTTAAACATGGTGGAAATGAGGCATAAATGTGCTCACAAACTTGCATGTTACATTGTCAAGCCTCAAAAACATGCATAACATTCAAACTTGGCAAATAGGTGATACATGGTCATAGATGACATGAAATGATGACAAGTAACTCGCATATAACATCACATAAGGGTTATGACTTCATATGCAAGTTAACCTAAAGGTTATGAGGGTTCTCATGTTGCATAATGCAACATTTCAACATAAAGGTTATAGCTTTTAACCCACAAGATCAAGGTAATGACTTTATAGACTTGCATAACATGATAGCATGTATCATACTTAATGATCAAACCCAAACTTGCAACATTCATTTAACTTTATAGTTAATATCTAAGAGTAGGAGGGGGCTTACAATGCTATGAAGGCACAAATCAACATATAAAACAAAGATTGAGACGAAGCCATTCATGCTATCACCCAAAAACCCCAAAAGAACAAGCTCCAAATGAAACCCTTGAGCAAATATCAATAAAAATCCCTGCTTTGAAGAAGAAAGGTTTCAACTTTGGCTTTGAATGAAGCTTATGAGCTCTCATGCAAGATCCTTGCTTTTTGGTCAAGAAAAGGTTGCAACTTTGGCTAGAATGCAACTTATGAACTCTCATACAAACATGAAATCACTCAAATGATCATAGAATCTCTCATGAATGAAGAAAAGAGGCTCCTTTACTTTGAAACTAGATTAGAACACTTAAGCTATCATGAAGAAGAAGATGGAGGCCATGGGTTAAGTGGAGGCCATGATGAGGAATCATTTTGGCATAGTTTAGTTGTAGGATCAATTTATGAGGGTTTTAGGAGAGGGTTAGGGGTCTTTTTATAGAAGACTAGGATAGTTTTAGCCATAGGATAAACCCTAGAACCAATCCTAGCCTTTAAAGCATGTCTTGGGGAAGAAGTCACATGTAGGAACCATTTAGGGCCTTTAGATTAAAGCTGAACCATGAGAACCATTCAAATGCAAAATCTGCATTCGAGCGAATCGGCCCACGGGTTGACAGCCAAACACCCTGGATTAACCCCTAGTCGACCCAGCGTGCTCGGGTCGACCTCAAAAATCGGCCGGTTCGACATGGTCTCCCGTATAAGGCTTCGAAGGGTGCCATGCCTATTGTAGCTTGGTAGCTATTGTTGTAGGCGAACTCCACCAGAGGAAGATGATCTTCCCATTTCCCTCCAAAGTCAAGAACACACAATCTCAAGAGGTCTTCTAAGACTCTGTTCACCCTTTTCGTCTGTCCATCGGTTTGGGGGTGGTAGGCCGTGCTTAAACATAGTTGTGTGCCTACAGCATCTTACAAACTCTTCTAGAACTCGCTTGTAAAGATAGGGTCTCGATCGCTTACTATGCTGGAAGGTATCCCATGCAGTCGAACTATCTCTTTAAGATATAGAGATGCTAGAGATGAGGCGGTCCTTCTACTTTTGATATGTATAAAGTGAGCGCTTTTTGTGAGTTGGTCCACTATTACGCAAATACTGGTATTGCCCCTTCTTGACCCAGGCAACCCATCAATAAAGTCCATCGAAATTCTATCCCATTTCCACTGTGGGACCTCTAGAGGATGAAGCAAACCACCAGGCTTCTTCTTCTCTGCCTTGACCTGCTGGCATATCATGCACTTATAAACAAATTCAGCTATGTCCCTCTTCATGTCATTCCAAAAGAAAACTCTTTTGATGTCTTTATACATTTTGTCTTCACCTAGGTGTATGGTCAGCTTTGAATGGTGTGCTTCTTCTAGAACCGTTTTCACTAAATCTCTTACTTGTGGGACACATAGCCTTCCATCCCGTCTAAACCATCCCTTATCACTGATGGAGTATCTATTGAGGTGACTCGAAGTCTCAACCTTAATCATCTTATCCATCACATCTACTAGCTGAGGGTCTTCACGTTGTCCGGTTCCTATTGAGTCAAAAAGTGTAGGCCGCACTTCCATTGTTGCTAACATGCCAGGTACAAATTCAGAGGAGGGTCTAAAGTCAAAGTTGGCTATGTACTCCAAGCTTTGCCTTTCTACAAAGAGAGGGCTTAAGGTCAGCTTCTTTCTACTCAGAGCGTCTGCTACCACATTGCCCTTGCCAGGAGTATAGGAAATCTCAAAATCATATGAGGTAAGAAACTCCATCCATCTTTGTTGTCTCAAGTTGAGATCTTTCTGCGAGAAAAGGTACTTCAACAATTTATGGTCAGTAAACAATTCAAACTTCTCACCTAGGAGATAATGGCGCCAAGACTTAAGAGCGAAAACGATGGCCGCCAATTCTAGGTCGTTGGTTGGGTAGTTTTTCTCATGTACTTTCAACTGCCTTCCGCTATAAGCTACTACCTTCCCTTCTTGCATCAAGACAGCGCCTAATCCTGTACCGCATGCATCCGTGTATACGGCAAACATCTTGCTCCCATTAGGCAATGTCAGAACTGGGGCTGTTGTTAGAGCCCTTTTTAAGCATTGGAAAGCAATATCGCAATCCAAATCCCAAGCAAAAACTAGGTTCTTCTTCATCAACTTTTTAAGTGGAGTTGAGATTTTCGCAAAGTCTTTGATGAACTTCCGGTAAAATCCTACTAGCCCGAGAAAGCTTCGGACTTCAGTTGCGTTTCGTGAAATCTTCCAATCTTGCACAGCAACCACTTTTGTGGGGTCCACGGCTAACCCCTCTTTGGACACCACATGTCCAAGGAATCTAACTTCTTCTCTCCAGAAATGGAATTTGGAGAATTTGGCTTTCAACTGATGTGCACGGAGAGTATCCATGACTTCCCTTAAGTGTTGAGCATGCTCTTCCTCACTCTTCGAGAAGATCAAAATATTGTCTACAAAGACCACCACAAACTTATTGAGGAATTCCCGGAACACCCTGCTCATCAAGTCCACGAAATAGGCAGGTGCGTTTGTCATGCCGAAAGGCATGACAAGCCACTCGAAGAAACCACCCGGGGTCCTAAATGCGGTCTTTTCAATGCTATCCTCAGCTACTCTTAGCTGATGAAACCCGGTAGCCAGATCTAGTTGGGAGAAAACGGATGCACCTACGAGCTGATCAAACAGATCGTCAATTCTTGGGAGTGGGTGCCTATTCTTCTTGGTCAGCTTGTTCAACTCCCTATAATCCACACATAGGCAGAGTGAACCATCGTCTTTGGTCGCGAACACTACTGGAGCACCCCGTTCAGAAATACTCCGTCTTATGAACCACTTTTCAAGCAGCTCTTTAACATGCTTGCTGAGTTCTTTTCTCTCCCTTGGAGTCATGTGTCTAACGGGTAAAGCAGCGGGTTTTGCATTATCAACGAGGTATATGCGAAAGTCTATCTTCCGCTTCGGAGGTAAGCCCTTTACCTCTTCAAACACATCCGAGTATTCACGGACCACTATAACAGACTGCAAATTCTCAACATATGCATCAAGAGATTCTAGATAACTTAGCATAATAGAATTCATGGGATTACAAGAGATTTCGAGAGTGTTACCGAGGCGAGTCATGAGTCTAACCACTCTCTTTTCACAATTGAGGACGGCACCATTACTGGATAGCCAGTCCATGCCTAGAATCAGCCCATAGCCCGTGAAGCCCAAAACATAAGCATTACATTTAAACCCAACGCTTAAAATAGAGATTTCCAAATCCAAACAAATCATTGACAAATAAAATGAGCCCCCAATTGGATTTGAAACAACCAAGGGATCCTCTACTATATGGGTGTCTAGGTGCATAGATTCAACTAAAGCAGTAGATATAAAAGAGTGCGATGCGCTAGAATCAAAGAGAGTACGAACAGGATTATCAAACAGATAAACTAAACTCTCAACAAAAATATGTCTACCTCTTTCCTGCAGAGGTGCAACGAGAGCATGAACCTGACCTCCAGAAGATGATCCAGTCCTCTATCCTTGCCCTTGCCTTTTTGGGCAGTCCTTAGACAAGTGTCCAGTATCCCCGCACTAGAAACAAGCGCATAATTTCCTCTTTTTCTTTCAATAGTCCCTAGCCAAGTGTCTAGGTATCCCACAGAAATTGCACTTCATCTTCTTACGGGATTTATTATCCTTCCCGCCTTTCTTGGGGTCCGTCTTCTTGTTCTGAGATCCATCTCCTTTCTTGTTTTGAGTCTCTTCCTTCTTCACCTCCTTTTTGCCATCTTTGTTCTCCTCTTGCAACAGAGCCATGTCCACTCGTCTCTCGTAAGTCGCTCCCATAGGTATATGGAACATTGCCAAACCTTCCAGTGGCTCATTCAGTCCTTTGGCAAAGCGGAGATCCTTCTTGTGTAGAGTGTTTACTAACTCCAGTCCAAATCGTGCAAGCTGGTTGAATTTATTGACGTATTCTTTGACCAACAAGCTGCCCTGTTTAAGTGATAGGAATTTCTCCATTTGCAGACTCTGCTTAGCTTGTGAGAGGAACTTCATTTCAAATCTCGCCCTGAAGTCCTCCCAAGTCTCTATCGGTCTTTCAGCGTTAGTGACTTCCCACCAGAAGGAGGCCTCGTCTTTGAGCAACCACACTACCAACTGTAGTTTCTGCTTCTCATCTACTTCAAAGATAACGAATAAGTCCTCAGTCTCCTTGAGCCAGTTTCTGGCTTCCATGAATGATTCGCTCCCCTTAAAGTCTTTTCCACCAATGGATCTAAAGTCTCTACAGATCTTTGAGAAAGCATTTCCTCTCGGAGGAGAAGGAGGAGGAGCAGCAGCTGGGGGAGGAGGAATGTCTGTTGGGCCCGCGTCATTGGCCCTAGCATCTAGATATCTCCTGAACTAGCCAGGTATCGGTACACCCTCTAGAAGGTTAAGATCCCCAGACATGCTGAAACAAAAAGGAAAGATTCAAAACAAAGGATAGAAAGATAGTGCATATGGCTTTGGGGATTATGCCTTTTTAAATTAACACTTTTTCTTAAAAATGCTTCTTTGTGACTTTTTTTGAAAAATAGTTTCAAAATTTTTATACGATCTGGTAACCTTTAGCTCTGATACCAAGTGTAACACCCCACCTCCGTTAAGGTCAATCTCAAAGGGAATGCCTAAACTTCGGTGGAGCGTTTTAAGGTACAAGATACTAATAAATTACAAGATAGAAAATTTATAGAGCGTAAAAAGATCAATATTATTTCATAAATACTTGTTCAACACAACAATTCAACAACTATTTCATCCTTCCAAATTATTACAACTTTTGATCTGTCTTGAAAACATAAAGAGGCAATACTGAAAATAAAATGACATAAATCCCCAATAAGTGCTTGACCATAGCCATAGCTCAAAAAGGAAAGTCCAAGCCGGAAAGTCCAAGCCTTACATCTACGGTCTTCAAGCTTTGGCTAACCTGGACTAAGCAGAAGCGTTTCCTCCCTATGGACCTGGGGGAGGGGAGGGGAACGGAAGAAAAGAATCGAAAGAAAAATGGGTCAGACATAAGTCTGGTAAGCCCAGTTATTTAATAGCATGTAAACAAGTAAAAGACTATGACATGAATAAACTGAACTTAGAATGATACCACAAGGATAGGGTAGTCCTAAAATGAGGTAAGTAAGATTTAACTAGATTTGGCTATCGCACCCACTTTTACTTCTTTGCACCCACTAAGAGCTGTTTAACTAGCAATGTATGTTCATGATAAAGTGATCCCATTCATGTATTGATCGGCTTCTACTCGCATTCGTGTATTCCCGGTGTCATGCGGCCCCACGTGATTTTTAAGTACTTGTGCTGGTTCCAGTATAGGGTGTATCAAGTCCTATAATGGAAACCCTGACACGATTCAAAGATGCACAAGTGTACGCCCGGTGCCTAGTGCCTGCTTTTTCCACTACGGAGCCCGTGCACGCCGGTACTCCGTCGGAACCTACACTGACGCACCTAACCGCCGCTCTTTTGACTGCTTATATTCAGCCCAGTAATTGTGCCCCACCCTGCCTAGTTCAGGGTACCTTGATACATCCATGTGGGTTGCTGCTGAAACGTGTGAAGACCCGTAACTTCCCCGTAAAGGAAAGTGTCGGATAGTTCGAGAACAAGCCACAACAGAACGCATACAGAAGAACATTTCATTGTATATTACAACAATGCATCAGATTACAAGAATATACAGAGTATAAAAGAATATTACACAGAAATATCAGAGATTTAAATTACATTCAAATACATAGCAGCGGAAAATAATACACTACACAACTAGAAGTAGATATACGGATACAAGGCTTTCCGGATATCGTTCCAGCTGTAAACCAGGATCCTGTGAATATAAATCTGCAAAACCAAAACTACTAGCTGCCCGTGTCGAAAATAAGGGCACCCAGAGTTTAGGTTAAAACAATAAACTCCAGGTCAGTCATGTGACTGGTGTGAGAACTAAAACAGTTATTAATCTTTATTTCAAATCATTAGGTAAATCAAGGGACCACGCCGTATAACACGGAACGGGTTTCCTCCCAAGAATACCAGTGCATAAAACGAACAGCGCAATGCTAAATAAAGAAAAATGAAGCTGTTATAAGACCCAGGTCCCATCACACAATGCAACGCAGTCGAGGATAGGGTTTTCCCTTATAACAGCCAAAGAATGCTTGATACGTTTAAAACAAATCATTTGATACTATTATAAGTGCATAGTGTATAAAACACTTCAAATCATAAGTATCAATCATAGGCGGCATGAATGCCCCATACCACTATGTCGCCATATATAGGTTATACAATCGAAATCGCAAAGTCACGTATTTGGAAATTGGGTTTCCATCTATGAACCGAGGCTAGGGGCAAGATCCTCAACCGATTCGAGACAATCTAGCCCATGTCTCAGGCAAGCGCGCAGGCAAGCCTTGGATCGTCAGGGCCGGTCCACACGGAGTGGATTATTATGCCTGAACAATACGTCTCCCCACCCTTTGGGGCGTAAATGAGCCACTAAATGACTCCATCGGTTCGAGAACGACCGATCAATCCGAGGCGCCTCGCAACAGCAACAACCACATAAGTCAAACTCGTCAGGGCGTGTAAAACCACTGACGCCACTTCTAGCTAGAAAGAAACGCAAGTCCTCCCTGAGGTCCGTCTCCCGTTTTGGTTCATACCTGGTGTGAAACACGCGAGGTAAACGTTACACAAAGCTACGCCACAAAGGCCGTGCTTTGATCATCACCACAAGACTTTGCTTTTCAACAGAAGCCTTGATCATTTGCATCTTAGCATGCCACACAGGCAAACCATCCTATGCAACCGATATCAGTCACACAGAATGAAATCCGATGTCAGACACACAGTCCATTTACAAGTCCGTCCTGGGTCTGAACGAAACCGGAGGCACCTAGTACCCCGCATATCCATCGATCTCCAAGTACGTCTGGACGATCACTAACTGTTTCCATCTTCTTGGGTGTACAGCCCAATCAAGATCATCAGTAATTACCCAAACGACGTGAAGACCTCCGGTCTTCGACCATCGTCTTCATCTTCGACTTATCGTCGTATCAGTTACTCAGAATGGGTTAAACCCGGTCTTTCCGAATAACTCGCGTATATTTTAAATAAGTGTTACACAAACACAACATACGCCTCATTCCAATTCATTAGTCACTAACCGTAAATTAATCAAGAGAATAATTCCCCAAATATTAACCCCGAAGGCCGAAACCAACATCAGATCAATATCCAGAAAACCATTCTGCTTGGCTAACCGCCAGTTAGTTTCTAAATTTCACATTCAAATCTAATTAAAGATTTAACTATCGCCTGGAGCAAAACTGGTGATACTCCATTCTCGATCTTTTCAATCTAATTAAAGATTCATTAAAACTCCACTTAGTTTTAATCTGTGACTGGGTTAAAGAATCAGTGTCATTTAAAACACGGTTCACGATAAACCCAAAGTCACATCCCATTAATTATCGGGTTAAAGAACAAGTGTTATTTAAAACACTGTTCACGATAAACCCAAAAATCAATATCAATTCAATTCCAATTAAATATCATTTAATTGGTGCACTTCATTAAATCTAAATCAAAAGATTTAATCTTTTCTCAACTGGGTTCAAGAACAGTGTTAGTGAAGACACCATTCACGACAAACCCAAATCACATTCGATATTCAATACAAGGCTCTGAATAGAAAATATATCGGCTTATATTCAATATCGAATTCTACGACTAACAAATGTCGTATTGGAAATAACGGTATAAATATATATATCTTTCAAATTTCCATAACAACACCTGTATAATCACGAATTCCAACATCGAAATATTCCGAAGACAATTTCGATTCAAATCCACTCCAATGCAATCATTGGAAATTTTGGTTATTTTTAAAACCCTTTTTAAATTCAATTTATTTATTTAAAAATAAATAGAATTATATTTCTAGTTCAAAACTAGTTCATTTCGATAAAAATCCATTTTTATCTTTTCAAATATGGAGTTTTTCATCCCAAACTTTCACAAATCATTTCTTATGATTTTACACAAATTATTACTATTTTTAATAATTTTATCTAGGCCCGTACAGTCGATTTCCATCAATGGCCATCGAACTGCACTTACAGCGACCTTTTTTCGAATTTGATTTGGACATAATTCCAAATCCAACCGTTAGATTTCTAATTTCTAATATTCATTAGAAAGCTCTTTTCGATACGAACCCAACGGTTCCGGTTTTAGGAGAATCCGACGGTCGGATCTCCCGCAATGTCCGTTTGAAATAAATGGTCGAAATTCACGAACTGCCGCGGCGCGGCGCGTTCTATTCAGGCCATTATATTATATATATAATATATATAATATATATTTCATCGATTTCTATTTAAAACGAATTATATAAATAGTTTTAAAATCGTTTCAAAAGCTATTTCAACTTTCTTTTCAATTCAAATCAAAATTGAATTCTTCTTTATAAATTCGTTTTAAAATTCATTTCTATTCAATTCGAATTTCAATTCAATTTGAATTCATTTCAATTCAATTCATTTCGAAATCGTTTTCAATTCATTTTGAATTCGTTTTCAATTCAATTCATTTCGAAATCGTTTTCAATTCATTTTGAATTCGTTTTCAATTCAATTCATTTCGAAATCCTTTTCAAATCGATATAAATATCGTTCACGTCAAAATGGCGTCCATACACGGCTTCATAAATTTCTATTTTCAAATATTCTATTTCAAATATTTCTTTTTCAAAATAGTTGTTATTATCAAAATATTTCGTTCAACACATGACCAATCTCAATGAATGAGTACTGTCAACACATGAACTTTTATTTTATAATATTCTTTATTTTTCAAATTGGAATGAGGCCCAATCAATTACCATATAAAGTTAATTATATGGATTTTCATACAACACATGTATATAATGACATTGAAAATAATCAACCATCAACCAAAGTGCACTACACTGTATAAGCATCAAATATAGATATTCAACGCTTATAACAGCCTGTCAATCGATCGATCGACATATTTAATCAATCAGGATGAGTGAACTTCAAATTTCATCCCAACACCCGTGTGGGGTTTCAAACAATCAAACACCTATTTTATTTGTGCTGTTGGGCGATGTGTAAAATTTATCGTCCCAATCAATGTCATTCAAATAGGTGTACATAAACAAACCGTCTGGTTTGTAAATGAATATTTATTTATTCACATTCACGTTAAAAATTATATTTTTAACGATAAAACATTTTATTCCAACATACGAATTTCTATTCAATTCATTTATTCAATAAAAATGATATTTTTATTTTTCTAACATATTTTAGAAAATTTCGGCGGCATAACGGCACGATACTAGAAACGGGACAAGGCCTAGCCTTATCCCCGGTCTAGTGAAGGCCCACGCCATTCACACATCAATCAATCCATTCATTTCACCAAACAGTTCAATTCAAACAAGTCCATGGTCTGTGGACGATTGTGTCGGGTGCTACTAAGCACCGTCTGCATCCTAGTATATATATATAACTAGAAAAAGAAAGTGAAAGGTGAGAAATTCTCACATATAGCTATCCTAGCTCCACGGCTCTTCCTTTGCAGAAGTCTTCGTCGTTTCGCCTCTTTGTCACCTTCGTTGTCCGCTTTCACTACATATGTAAAAATCGAGTTTTTACTTCGCTATTCCATATATAAAAATCGAATTTTTAGTTCGCTATTCAATATATAAAAATCGAATTTTTACTATGTTATTCAATATATAAAAATCACATTTTATTTCGAAGTTCAATATACAAAAATTCCATTTTTCTATCGAAGTTCAATATATAAAAATTCTATTTTCTTTCGAAGTTCAAAACATAAAAACTATAACATAAAAACTATATTTTTCTTTCGAAGTTCAAAACATAAAAACTATATTTTTCTTTCGAACTTTCGATATATAGAAATCTGATTTTTTCCTTTTAAATTTCTAATCTCTTCCTAGTTTAGAAATCATTTTAAATTCAGTTTAAAAATCATTTTCCCTTTCAAAATAAAATCAGTTTTACTTCCTATAAAAATCAGTTTTTATTTTCTTTATAGATCAGTTTTTAAATTCTTTTGAAATCAGTTTTATACTTTATAAAATAAATCAGTTTTATTTCTTTATTTTTAAAACAGTTTCAGTTTTAAACTTTATTTAATTTATTCAGTTTTTAATTTACTTTTCAAAACAGTTTTTATATTTTATAAAAATTTCAGTTTTAAACCTTTAACAAAAATCAGTTTTAACAAAATATAAAAATCAGTTTTTGCAATTAACATAAATCAGTTTTTGCAATATAAAAAAAACAGTTTTAACAAAATATAAAAATCAGTTTTTCTAAACTGAAAAATAAAATCAGTTTTATCTTTTTATTTAAAAATCAGTTTTAAAAATAAGGTTAAAAATCAGTTTTAACAATAAAGTAAAAATCGGTTTTAAAAATAAGGCCAAAATCAGTTTTTAATAAAAATAAAATTCAGATAAATAAAATAATAAAAAATAAAAAAAAACTTACAGGAGGGGGGCTATGCTTGTTCGTCAGTGGAAGGGGGGGGAAAGCGTCGGCGGAGGGGGAAGAAAGGGGGGAAACGCCTCCGGTGGTGAGGTTCGACGAACGGCGGTGGGAGGTGGGGGGCCTGAGGGTCTTCGCGCAGGTAGGAGGAAGGAGAGAGAGAATCGAACGGAGGGGGATGGCGCGGACGTGGGGGAAGGCGGCGGTGATGGTGGCTCTGCCACCGGCGGAGGCGTGGGGGGGGGGGGGCGATTTCGATTTCGTCTTCTTTTTTTTTTTTTTTTTTTTTCTTTTCTGTTTGAAATGAATGGACGGGGGGGGGCCAGACGGTTAAAGGGGGAGGAGATAAGATTTTTTTTTATATATATATTTATTATTTTTTTATTAATTATTTAATTTGCAAAGAGTTGACTTTTACATACGACCTCGAAACGAGGCCCACCGCCTGTCGTCCATAGCGTTCTACCCCCATTCCGAACACAATGGGATATGTACCGCAAGTTGATTTGATCGTTTCAATTAGTTTCCGTTGAATCTACATTTAAATCACTATATTGAATTTTAAACGTACATTTCAAATTATCGGGGTCACATAACAACTTTATAAATTCCATAAAAATATTTTCTAGCTTCGTATTGACGATACGGTCCTAACAAAACTAGTTTCGTCGAATTCTGAGACCGTTGGAAAAATGGCCAATTTCCAGTCGATTAAAATCAACTGAAATGGTCAAAACACGTTTTCCTTTGCCACGCTCACATATTGATTCAGAAAATTATGAAATTTGAAACCTAGCAATAATTCGACATCACGGACCCAACAAAACTGGTTTCGTCGAAATCCGAGGTCATTTGCAAAATGTCCATTTTTAAGGGCCTGAATTCCATAGCGACTATTCAGAATTTTCAACTGGACATATCTCTCAATTTTTAAAGTGAAATCTCAGTTTCTTACATCCGTTAGAAAGATATCATCAATTAGATCCTAATGTTTTTGGTTTCAATAAAATCCGGATTGTTTTGCACCCGGTACATTCAATTGAAGTTTGAAATCGAATTATCGAACTACCGCGCCATTTTCTATTCCTTTTATAATTATATATAATTATTATATATTCTAACGACGACGTATATAATATATACGTTCGAATTATATTCAAAATAAATTTCACGTCGATATTATTTAAAATAATTCATTTTAAATAATCAAAATTCGCTAAAATTGCCAAAATAAAAATTTCAAACTGGCTCGTATTTTACGGGTTGTTACAATCTCCCCCACTTAAAACTTTTCGTCCCCGAAAAGGAACAAAGTCGAAAGTGGTTTGATTATTCAACTCTACGACCGATCAGGCTTCCATTCTCCAACTCTTTAGTTTCTGAGAATTTTCAAAATTTCAAAAATTTGGCTAACACCCTAAATTTTCGAAAAATTTCGCCATAACCTCCCCTGCACCGGGAGCATCGGGGAATTTCAAATAGCTTCCCCGGTCCTTCAGATCTCAAAAAGAAAAAGAAAAAGCCAAGCGGCTAGCCAATAGGCTCACAAAATCATCATCACCCAAACAAAACAGGAAATTATGTAGTAAACATGTACCTATTTGTCGGGCAAACAAATTTTATTCTCTGGCTCTAGCCTCCTTGCTATGACCTGTTCAATATAAGCATATATATATGCAAGCAAATGCGACCTATTTTCAATACAGTTCAATATTTAGTTCAATTAGGCTAAATGGTTCAAAATTATCAAACAACTAAACAAACAACACAAACATCAATCAATTATTGCATTAGAGTTTCAAATTCATAATTTTGATATATATAAAGAAAATCATGTTTTTGATGCCAAATCACAACAAGGTGTTCTAACTATATATATAAGTTTTGGTTCTCACACCAGCCTAATGGAAATATATAGAAAATCACACCTTCGAAACTCGAACACACACTACTGATGCTATATAGTCATCAGTAGAATCATCTCCGGGCGACTAGAGTGTGATGCTATATCTATCCAATATATTAAAACTTCGAATACACGTGGATCAGACGTATACCCAAAATTTTTATATACTGCATTGTCCAAACCAATATAATCCAATAATCAAATACGAATAAGTGATTTAAATTTTCAGAACAAAAATTATTTTCATTTGAAAAATATACTATTCACACTCGTTCTAGGATACTACTGATCCCATCTCTAACGAGTCATTCCCATTGGATTTTACTAACCCAATATCTGATGAATTCTTTCGTATGGTTCTAATGTGCCTTGTTCTCTAGCTTTGTAAACCAAAGCTCTGATACCAACTGTGAAGACCCGTAACTTCCCCGTAAAGGAAAGTGTCGGATAGTTCGAGAACAAGCCACAACAGAACGCATACAGAAGAACATTTCATTGTATATTACAACAATGCATCAGATTACAAGAATATACAGAGTATAAAAGAATATTACACAGAAATATCAGAGATTTAAATTACATTCAAATACATAGCAGCGGAAAATAATACACTACACAACTAGAAGTAGATATACGGATACAAGGCTTTCCGGATATCGTTCCAGCTGTAAACCAGGATCCTGTGAATATAAATCTGCAAAACCAAAACTACTAGCTGCCCGTGTCGAAAATAAGGGCACCCAGAGTTTAGGTTAAAACAATAAACTCCAGGTCAGTCATGTGACTGGTGTGAGAACTAAAACAGTTATTAATCTTTATTTCAAATCATTAGGTAAATCAAGGGACCACGCCGTATAACACGGAACGGGTTTCCTCCCAAGAATACCAGTGCATAAAACGAACAGCGCAATGCTAAATAAAGAAAAATGAAGCTGTTATAAGACCCAGGTCCCATCACACAATGCAACGCAGTCGAGGATAGGGTTTTCCCTTATAACAGCCAAAGAATGCTTGATACGTTTAAAACAAATCATTTGATACTATTATAAGTGCATAGTGTATAAAACACTTCAAATCATAAGTATCAATCATAGGCGGCATGAATGCCCCATACCACTATGTCGCCATATATAGGTTATACAATCGAAATCGCAAAGTCACGTATTTGGAAATTGGGTTTCCATCTATGAACCGAGGCTAGGGGCAAGATCCTCAACCGATTCGAGACAATCTAGCCCATGTCTCAGGCAAGCGCGCAGGCAAGCCTTGGATCGTCAGGGCCGGTCCACACGGAGTGGATTATTATGCCTGAACAATACGTCTCCCCACCCTTTGGGGCGTAAATGAGCCACTAAATGACTCCATCGGTTCGAGAACGACCGATCAATCCGAGGCGCCTCGCAACAGCAACAACCACATAAGTCAAACTCGTCAGGGCGTGTAAAACCACTGACGCCACTTCTAGCTAGAAAGAAACGCAAGTCCTCCCTGAGGTCCGTCTCCCGTTTTGGTTCATACCTGGTGTGAAACACGCGAGGTAAACGTTACACAAAGCTACGCCACAAAGGCCGTGCTTTGATCATCACCACAAGACTTTGCTTTTCAACAGAAGCCTTGATCATTTGCATCTTAGCATGCCACACAGGCAAACCATCCTATGCAACCGATATCAGTCACACAGAATGAAATCCGATGTCAGACACACAGTCCATTTACAAGTCCGTCCTGGGTCTGAACGAAACCGGAGGCACCTAGTACCCCGCATATCCATCGATCTCCAAGTACGTCTGGACGATCACTAACTGTTTCCATCTTCTTGGGTGTACAGCCCAATCAAGATCATCAGTAATTACCCAAACGACGTGAAGACCTCCGGTCTTCGACCATCGTCTTCATCTTCGACTTATCGTCGTATCAGTTACTCAGAATGGGTTAAACCCGGTCTTTCCGAATAACTCGCGTATATTTTAAATAAGTGTTACACAAACACAACATACGCCTCATTCCAATTCATTAGTCACTAACCGTAAATTAATCAAGAGAATAATTCCCCAAATATTAACCCCGAAGGCCGAAACCAACATCAGATCAATATCCAGAAAACCATTCTGCTTGGCTAACCGCCAGTTAGTTTCTAAATTTCACATTCAAATCTAATTAAAGATTTAACTATCGCCTGGAGCAAAACTGGTGATACTCCATTCTCGATCTTTTCAATCTAATTAAAGATTCATTAAAACTCCACTTAGTTTTAATCTGTGACTGGGTTAAAGAATCAGTGTCATTTAAAACACGGTTCACGATAAACCCAAAGTCACATCCCATTAATTATCGGGTTAAAGAACAAGTGTTATTTAAAACACTGTTCACGATAAACCCAAAAATCAATATCAATTCAATTCCAATTAAATATCATTTAATTGGTGCACTTCATTAAATCTAAATCAAAAGATTTAATCTTTTCTCAACTGGGTTCAAGAACAGTGTTAGTGAAGACACCATTCACGACAAACCCAAATCACATTCGATATTCAATACAAGGCTCTGAATAGAAAATATATCGGCTTATATTCAATATCGAATTCTACGACTAACAAATGTCGTATTGGAAATAACGATATAAATATATATATCTTTCAAATTTCCATAACAACACCTGTATAATCACGAATTCCAACATCGAAATATTCCGAAGACAATTTCGATTCAAATCCACTCCAATGCAATCATTGGAAATTTTGGTTATTTTTAAAACCCTTTTTAAATTCAATTTATTTATTTAAAAATAAATAGAATTATATTTCTAGTTCAAAACTAGTTCATTTCGATAAAAATCCATTTTTATCTTTTCAAATATGGAGTTTTTCATCCCAAACTTTCACAAATCATTTCTTATGATTTTACACAAATTATTACTATTTTTAATAATTTTATCTAGGCCCGTACAGTCGATTTCCATCAATGGCCATCGAACTGCACTTACAGCGACCTTTTTTCGAATTTGATTTGGACATAATTCCAAATCCAACCGTTAGATTTCTAATTTCTAATATTCATTAGAAAGCTCTTTTCGATACGAACCCAACGGTTCCGGTTTTAGGAGAATCCGACGGTCGGATCTCCCGCAATGTCCGTTTGAAATAAATGGTCGAAATTCACGAACTGCCGCGGCGCGGCGCGTTCTATTCAGGCCATTATATTATATATATAATATATATAATATATATTTCGTCGATTTCTATTTAAAACGAATTATATAAATAGTTTTAAAATCGTTTCAAAAGCTATTTCAACTTTCTTTTCAATTCAAATCAAAATTGAATTCTTCTTTATAAATTCGTTTTAAAATTCATTTCTATTCAATTCGAATTTCAATTCAATTTGAATTCATTTCAATTCAATTCATTTCGAAATCGTTTTCAATTCATTTTGAATTCGTTTTCAATTCAATTCATTTCGAAATCGTTTTCAATTCATTTTGAATTCGTTTTCAATTCAATTCATTTCGAAATCCTTTTCAAATCGATATAAATATCGTTCACGTCAAAATGGCGTCCATACACGGCTTCATAAATTTCTATTTTCAAATATTCTATTTCAAATATTTCTTTTTCAAAATAGTTGTTATTATCAAAATATTTCGTTCAACACATGACCAATCTCAATGAATGAGTACTGTCAACACATGAACTTTTATTTTATAATATTCTTTATTTTTCAAATTGGAATGAGGCCCAATCAATTACCATATAAAGTTAATTATATGGATTTTCATACAACACATGTATATAATGACATTGAAAATAATCAACCATCAACCAAAGTGCACTACACTGTATAAGCATCAAATATAGATATTCAACGCTTATAACAGCCTGTCAATCGATCGATCGACATATTTAATCAATCAGGATGAGTGAACTTCAAATTTCATCCCAACACCCGTGTGGGGTTTCAAACAATCAAACACCTATTTTATTTGTGCTGTTGGGCGATGTGTAAAATTTATCGTCCCAATCAATGTCATTCAAATAGGTGTACATAAACAAACCGTCTGGTTTGTAAATGAATATTTATTTATTCACATTCACGTTAAAAATTATATTTTTAACGATAAAACATTTTATTCCAACATACGAATTTCTATTCAATTCATTTATTCAATAAAAATGATATTTTTATTTTTCTAACATATTTTAGAAAATTTCGGCGGCATAACGGCACGATACTAGAAACGGGACAAGGCCTAGCCTTATCCCCGGTCTAGTGAAGGCCCACGCCATTCACACATCAATCAATCCATTCATTTCACCAAACAGTTCAATTCAAACAAGTCCATGGTCTGTGGACGATTGTGTCGGGTGCTACTAAGCACCGTCTGCATCCTAGTATATATATATAACTAGAAAAAGAAAGTGAAAGGTGAGAAATTCTCACATATAGCTATCCTAGCTCCACGGCTCTTCCTTTGCAGAAGTCTTCGTCGTTTCGCCTCTTTGTCACCTTCGTTGTCCGCTTTCACTACATATGTAAAAATCGAGTTTTTACTTCGCTATTCCATATATAAAAATCGAATTTTTAGTTCGCTATTCAATATATAAAAATCGAATTTTTACTATGTTATTCAATATATAAAAATCACATTTTATTTCGAAGTTCAATATACAAAAATTCCATTTTTCTATCGAAGTTCAATATATAAAAATTCTATTTTCTTTCGAAGTTCAAAACATAAAAACTATATTTTTTCTTTCGAACTTCAAAACATAAAAACTATATTTTTCTTTCGAAGTTCAAAACATAAAAACTATATTTTTCTTTCGAACTTTCGATATATAGAAATCTGATTTTTTCCTTTTAAATTTCTAATCTCTTCCTAGTTTAGAAATCATTTTAAATTCAGTTTAAAAATCATTTTCCCTTTCAAAATAAAATCAGTTTTACTTCCTATAAAAATCAGTTTTTATTTTCTTTATAGATCAGTTTTTAAATTCTTTTGAAATCAGTTTTATACTTTATAAAATAAATCAGTTTTATTTCTTTATTTTTAAAACAGTTTCAGTTTTAAACTTTATTTAATTTATTCAGTTTTTAATTTACTTTTCAAAACAGTTTTTATATTTTATAAAAATTTCAGTTTTAAACCTTTAACAAAAATCAGTTTTAACAAAATATAAAAATCAGTTTTTGCAATTAACATAAATCAGTTTTTGCAATATAAAAAAAACAGTTTTAACAAAATATAAAAATCAGTTTTTCTAAACTGAAAAATAAAATCAGTTTTATCTTTTTATTTAAAAATCAGTTTTAAAAATAAGGTTAAAAATCAGTTTTAACAATAAAGTAAAAATCGGTTTTAAAAATAAGGCCAAAATCAGTTTTTAATAAAAATAAAATTCAGATAAATAAAATAATAAAAAATAAAAAAAAACTTACAGGAGGGGGGCTATGCTTGTTCGTCAGTGGAAGGGGGGGGGAAAGCGTCGGCGGAGGGGGAAGAAAGGGGGGAAACGCCTCCGGTGGTGAGGTTCGACGAACGGCGGTGGGAGGTGGGGGGCCTGAGGGTCTTCGCGCAGGTAGGAGGAAGGAGAGAGAGAATCGAACGGAGGGGGATGGCGCGGACGTGGGGGAAGGCGGCGGTGATGGTGGCTCTGCCACCGGCGGAGGCGTGGGGGGGGGGGGGGGGGGGGGCGATTTCGATTTCGTCTTCTTTTTTTTTTTTTTTTCTTTTCTGTTTGAAATGAATGGACGGGGGGGCCAGACGGTTAAAGGGGGAGGAGATAAGATTTTTTTTTTATATATATATTTATTATTTTTTTATTAATTATTTAATTTGCAAAGAGTTGACTTTTACATACGACCTCGAAACGAGGCCCACCGCCTGTCGTCCATAGCGTTCTACCCCCATTCCGAACACAATGGGATATGTACCGCAAGTTGATTTGATCGTTTCAATTAGTTTCCGTTGAATCTACATTTAAATCACTATATTGAATTTTAAACGTACATTTCAAATTATCGGGGTCACATAACAACTTTATAAATTCCATAAAAATATTTTCTAGCTTCGTATTGACGATACGGTCCTAACAAAACTAGTTTCGTCGAATTCTGAGACCGTTGGAAAAATGGCCAATTTCCAGTCGATTAAAATCAACTGAAATGGTCAAAACACGTTTTCCTTTGCCACGCTCACATATTGATTCAGAAAATTATGAAATTTGAAACCTAGCAATAATTCGACATCACGGACCCAACAAAACTGGTTTCGTCGAAATCCGAGGTCATTTGCAAAATGTCCATTTTTAAGGGCCTGAATTCCATAGCGACTATTCAGAATTTTCAACTGGACATATCTCTCAATTTTTAAAGTGAAATCTCAGTTTCTTACATCCGTTAGAAAGATATCATCAATTAGATCCTAATGTTTTTGGTTTCAATAAAATCCGGATTGTTTTGCACCCGGTACATTCAATTGAAGTTTGAAATCGAATTATCGAACTACCGCGCCATTTTCTATTCCTTTTATAATTATATATAATTATTATATATTCTAACGACGACGTATATAATATATACGTTCGAATTATATTCAAAATAAATTTCACGTCGATATTATTTAAAATAATTCATTTTAAATAATCAAAATTCGCTAAAATTGCCAAAATAAAAATTTCAAACTGGCTCGTATTTTACGGGTTGTTACAAAACGGATCCGAGTTACTTGGGTTTTTCTAGTCAACATGCTAAATTGGTTAAGTGTCCTTGGTTTGACTTAACCCTTATCAATCTTGTCTAGTTAACATGTTAAATTGGCTAAGTGTTCCCTTAATTACTTAACCTCACCATTTCTAGCTTGATTGTTTATGAGCTTTAATTAATTAATTAAAGCACCAACCACTCACATTAGACAGGTATTGTTGTGTTTACTGGATGTGCCAGTCAGTTCCGGGCAGTTTTACACCACAACTCAGTCTAACCTCGGGTCTTTCTGGGCTTGATGCACTAACCTGTCACATTAGACAGGTATTATTATGGTTACTGGATGTGCTAGTCGGTTCCGAGCAGGTTTACACCACAACTCAGTCTAACCTCGGGTTAGGCATATTCATCTTTTACATTTTATATATGTGAATTTTCTACAAGTGTTTCATGTCACATATTTTAATTATGTTCAAGACTAATGGTATAAATTATACCATTCATGGCCTTAACCATTTACATGGTTTTGGGCCCACCTACATTATTAACATGTTTTGATTTAATAACTATCCCAATGTTACCCCCGTTTGTTCGTTCATATAAATCACATAAAGTCATTCGGCCCACATATTAGCCCAATTTATAAATAAGAGGTAAAGAAGGGAACATGCATAATATAGATTCAACCAAACTTGTAAATTTTGCATAAAACTTTATTCATATAATTTAACATGTCCCATGAACTTCAATATAATTTAGACTTAGATAATCATAAGCCTAAAACATGTTAATATGTAGATCTAGGCATGTGTGAACATAACCTCAATTATAAACTAGCATATGACATAATCATGACATGTCCAATCCCAAGGCATGTATAATTTTAACATTAACATATAGGTGTGAACTAGATCTAACAAGGTGAACTTGCATAAGTCCACTTTACAAACATGCATATAAATATAGATCTAGTTTTGGATCTAACATGTAACTTGCATATGAACATATGTATAATTAAATCGTGACTTGGATCTATCATAAAACATATAACTTGCACTAATCATATGAACCTAGAAAGATCTTGACATGGATCCAACATAAAACTTGTAACTTGCATATGAACATATGAACATATATATAGGTATATGGATCTAACATAAAGCATATGAATATATATATATATATGTAGATCTTGACTTGGATCTAACAGAATACATACAACTTGCATTAATCATATAAACATATATATGTAGATCTTAACATGAATCATATAACTTGTATATGACATTGATAGTTTCATTCTCAATCTTTAATAGATCCAGCACCAAGTCCAATAAGCCACAAACATTCCAAGAAAATTCATGATAAAATCATCACAAGAAACAAACATGAATTAGCATTTTCAATATTTACAACATGATATAATTTTATTTTTTTCACTTTATCTCAAATCACGTCTTAAGTTTATTTACATCTAAAAGATAACCACACTTACAAAAGGCAATCTTGATTTCTGGAATCTGTATCCTGAAGTTGAAATGCTCGGCTTTGATGTAGACAATCGTTGTTTTAGTTTAATTTTGATTTGATTTGGTTTATCTCTTTTAATTTGCTTCAAGTTGAATGGTGGCTACTCGAGGTTGTCCAACGGCAGCATGACAGCTCTTGGTTTGATTTTTAATATGATTTAGAGTTGAGGTATTAAGTTGCTTATATAGAAGTTTGATTTAATAGGAACCGTCAGATTAACCTAGAGCAAATCAAAGCCATTCAGACAAGATAGAATTGCCACATCAGCCCTAATGACTCAGCAAGGAGTCCATCAGAACCAATCAGATGCCACATCTGCCTTAGAGCGAATCAGCCCATGGGTTGACAGCCAAACACCCTGAATCCACCCCTAGTCGACCCAACAGAGCTTGGGTCGACCTCAAAAATGGGCCGATTCGGTTATTCCCCCTCCCGATTCACTGTTTTGAACTTTTTTGCATATTTATTTAATTTTTATATATATCTATATATATATATTTTTCTCATATGCATACAAACTTCAAGGCTTAATAACTTCTTCATAAGGTATCCGTTTTATGCAAACCAAATGTCTATCTTGACCAAAATTTTGAGATGAACGTAATAGCGCAACCCATTTCACTTAATTCTTCTTATAAAAATTAAGTGTTCTTGAATTTGTTAATTTTAATATTCTCAGAAAATTCGGGGTGTTACAATAACTAAGGAATGGTTAAGGTTTGATCGTGAAGGATGGTTAAATGAATTTCGTTAATGAGTGTAATGTTTTAAGTTGGCTTAGCGATGTTTTATTTAAACATCTGTTTAAAGCCAATGAAGGAGTTTTGGAAATGTTTTCCAAATAAGAGTTAGAAATATTTTCTAATAATAAAAAATAAGAAATGGAAATGTTTTCCAATGTTCATAACATATATTTTCTGAATATAGAAAATAAGGAAATATGAATATATATAATGATGATTGATCAATAGAAATTCCAATTGGAAATAAGATTATTGTTTGCACACTCATTTGATAGTTAAATCACCTACTATCAAAGTTTCTGACCATTTTTTCCGTTGTTATTATGGAGAGACCAGTTGGATTATTATCCGAAGAACCACTCTGTATTGGCATAAGCGTTGCAAACCAAGTATGCTGAATATATTAAAGACGGAGTAAAGTGCAAGGGCTATTGTTTAAATCATAAGTAGAGATTGCCTAAGATGGATGTACTGAATAGTGCCTTCGTTTTGTCCAGTCCCAAGACAACTTGAATGGAGGAATGTCTGACAGGGTATATCTGGTAGATCGCGTAAGTTGATCGTTACAAACATATTTACGTTGGTAGCGGAGGAATTCGTTTCTCTTAACTTATACCCATGGTATTTTTAGGAAAATCAATTTGTGATTTGACGGGTATGATGATGTGGCATTCAAAGTAAATGAAGACGTGATCTGTATAGAGATACGTTATAACCTCAAGACTCATCAACTGGGAAATGACAGAAATCGGGCAGGCAGCATGGCTAAGTGGGCCGCACCCCATTAGGGTATATTGTCACCATATAAAGAATATTCATATTTGTACTCCATTCAATTCTGTATCTACCGGGAACTGTTATGTTGGAATACTAACCGAGGGATGGCAATATATTCGATACATTCAAGAGAAATGAATGGTTGTTCATGTGTGGCCGAGTTACAAGATATTCTTATTGAACTCCAGTGTACCACTTCTACAGTACACTGAGCGGAAGGTGGATCCATACCTTGTCATAGTTGGAATCCATTCCCCAAATAAGAGCCCACGGTTTTGATTGTATATTATATATATGTAGATCGTTAGATGCAAGCGTTCCTGCTAGATTTCTATTTACTTGATCTAGACATTATTATAATATCAAACAAGTATTGTTTTATAAATATTTTGGGTTATCTTAAGGTAAAGGCCATCCGTTTTTATGTGTGGATTGGTCTTATGATTATCCTTTGTTTCAAAAGAAATTTTGAAAGTTAAATCAAATGATTTTAGTTTACTCACACCAGTCACATGACTGACCCATAGTTTATTTTGTTTTGTTTTCCCTAAACTCGTGGGTCCCTATTTTTTTACGGGCAGTCAAGTACTCGGGATTTACAGATACTTGAAGAGTTGGAGAAGGAGGCTTCAGGATTATATAGCTATAGTTATTTCTGCTGTGTTGTAAGTGTTGTACTCTGATAATGTTACTGTATACATATACTGATTTTATTTCAAAGATATGTTATATATTATACGTTGTTCGTTCCGCTGTGAGATTCGTGTTATTATGATGTTGTATGTTCTTCTTCTTCTTCTTCTTCTTCTATTCTAAGTTTCTATCTTATCTATTCTCACCCTCTAATTTCTTTCATGGACTATCTGGTATTTCCTATGCTTGAATAGTCGACATAGTGTTGTATGCCGATATCTAGGATCGCAAAATCCCTAGGTCGTTACAATGGTATCAGAGGTTAAGGTTAAGTTATTACCTTGGCTCTGTGGCGTGACTCAGTAGAGATGGGGTTAGCAATACACTAGATTGATTTTGAGTGTATATATACAAGTGAACGTATTTTTTATTTGATATAAAAATGATTTATATTGTGAAGATTGATTGATTGAGTTGTTTTTATGGGTTCTGGTCGATCAGTTTGATCCGCTGTATCGGTAGGAGTTTATAAACAGTTGAATACGATGAACCGACATGGTATATTTTGAAAAGAGGGTAATGAAATAATTTTACCCAAATATATTTTGACATAAAGAAAATATATATATTGGAAATATTATAATATTGGGTGTGTTGGTTCGGATTATAATCAAATAAGATTATAATTGAAAAGGTTATGTAATTAACCAATCAAAATTCGTATAAGTGTTACGCGAAATGAATTAAATCTGGATTTAAATCAGAATTGGAATTAAAACCCTAGAAGGTTATAAAAGTGTTTATAAATGGAATTGAATTAATTATAAGAGAATTTTAAAATCCTGGGAGATTTTAGAAATGTTTTCCAAGCATTGGGAATAGTATTTTGAAATAGATTTCAAAATGGAAGTATTTAGAAATGGTTTTAAAAGAGATATAGTATTGAACTCACTTCGATAGCTGGGAAATAACCCTGATGATGAATCGCGACATCATTAGTGTTCATTTTTCGAGTTCTAAGTGATGGATTACTACCAAAGATATTGATTTCGAATTGTTTTGGCAAAACAAGTTGTTTTAAATCCTGAAAAGGAAAGTTTGACTTTTGCGAAGAGCAAAGCTGTTTAAAACTCCCAGGAAGAGACTGTTTGAATTAAAAACAAATTTAAATAAAAAAATTTGTGCAAATAAATTGGAATTTAATTGAAAACCAATTAAGTGGACATTGAGTTGGATTAGAATGATATCGAGAAAATTGGATTTGTGACATAGGAATCCGAAATGGTATTGGATTGATAAGTTAAGAATTTGAAAATAGAGAATGGGACTTTGATTAGAAATTGAATTTTGCTTGGATAAGCGAATGGTTGTGTCGGTGAGACGACCCGATTTCCCGTTCTCACGGAAACAAGGTTATCTTTGGAATATAACACAGAAACATATAATAGCAGAACATAATTAAATAAATACACCAGAATGAACAACAAAATATACTGGATAAAAGTAATCATCAGAGTTACACAGTATACAGGATCTTACTTAGTACAAATACAGTTCAGCTATACATAAATGTCTACAGCGGAAATAAACAAAATATGTACAATAGGAGCTGAACAGCATAAAAGAAATAAATGATAGAATCCATCTTCAGCTCCAGCTATCCAGAAAGAACCAGCTAAACCTGAATACAAGGCTGCCCGTGTAGAAAAAGGGGCACCCGAGTTTGAGAGTGAAACAAACTACGAGTCAGTCATGGGACTGGTATGAGAAATCCACTCAACACATATATAATTGGCTAATCACATGACCATGCCACTTTCGTGGAACGGGTTTACTCCATTGGATTGCCAGTGCTTTAAAACAAATCTTTCTTTTAAACATCGCTATGCTTTTTATAAAAATGAAGCCATTATAAGACTCATTTCCCATCACACAATGCAACGCAAACCGGAGGATAGAGTTTTACCTTATAATGGCCAAAATATGATTGATACGAATAAAACAAAGGCAATTGATATTATTGCTAGTGTTTATATGTTTTTGAAAACAATTTCAAATCATAACTATCAATCATAGACGGCATGGGTACCATATATCATGTCGCCATATATATATACAATCAAAACCGCACGATGTCGTATTTGGAAATTGGATTTCCGTCATGAACCAAGGCAAAAGATAGTCCTTACCGAATTCGAGACGCTCTAGCCCGCCCCTCAGGAACAGCCGCAACTGCCCCTTGGATCGTCAGGGTCGGTCCACCGATGTGGATTATTATGCCTGAACAATACGTTTCCCCGCCCTTTGGGGCGTAAACGAGCCAACGAATGACTCCATCGGACCCGGATCGTCCGATCAAACCGAGGCGCCTCGCAACAGCAACAACCACATAGGTGAAAAGTATATAAATGTCAGGGCTGGTAGGTCACTGACACCACCCTAGCTAGAAAGAAACGCATGCCCTCCCTGAGGTCCTTCTCCCGTTTTAGGTTCATACCGGGGTGTGAGGCTCGCGAATTCACGTTATACACAAAGCTACGCCACACAGGCGGTGCTTTGATCATCACCACAAGACTTTGCTTTTCAACAGAAGTCCTGATGACTGCATCTTAGCATGCCACACAGGCAATTCACGCCATGCGATTGATGTCCATCGATATACAACCTCTGAGCTCGTACGTCTCAGAGAAGGGCGTTAAGCAAAAGAATAAATTCTCCGCCGCCAAACAGATGTATATTTAACAGAAATCAATCAACACAGAATAAACTCCAATGTCAGACACATAGTCCATTTACAAGTCCGTTCTGGGTCTGAACGAAACCGGAGGCACTAAATACCTCGCAAACCCATCGATCACCACGTACGTCAAGACGATCACCACTCATTATCCATATTTCGGGATGCCTCCCAATCAGGACCTCGGTTACCATCCAAACGAGGTGAAGATCTCCGGTCTTCGACCATCGTCTTCATCTTCGAATTTCAATCGTCGGTCGATTATTCGAAATGAGAATTAACTCGGCCTTTTCAAATAATTCACGTATATTTAGAATTTCAATTCAATTTATTTCAATGGTTAAATTATTCGATAACACCAATTTCGTTCTTTAATGTAATTTTCACACCAAACACATTCAACCATCAAAAGCCACATAAATCAAGCAAATTCAATTTATTTCCATTCCATATCGCTTATGATATTTTATAACTATTTATCGCTATTTTTATTTATTTTAAAATAGCTATTTTATTCAAAACGACGCTTCGGGCCATAAGGCGGCCGTGGCGCTGTTTTTCTTCAGATTTGTTTTACACATGTCTGAAAATCTAACCGTTGGATCTTCACAAAATTTACATCATTAGAAAGGCCTTTTCAAAACGAACCCAACGGTTCCAGTTTCGGGAAAATCCGACGGTCGGATCTCCCGGTACAATCGTTTGAAGTTTCGATTTCAAAATACGAACTGCAGCGTCGTTATTCGATTAAATATAATTCTATTTATATTTATATATAAATATAATCGATTCTGGCGCTGTTTTTCTTCAAATTTGAATTAAACATTCCAGACAATCCAACCGTTGGATTTTTACAAGGTTGGTGCCGTTGGAAAGATTATTCCAAGGCGAACCCGACGGTTGAGGTTTCGGGAAAATCCAATGGTCGGATTTCCCGTACTAGTAGTTTGAAAACACGGTTTCAAAACACGAACTGCACGGCTTCGTTTCGTTTTAATTTTATTTATATTTATATATTTATATAAATATAGTTCATTCAATGATTTCCATATCGTTTTCACTTCAAATATTTTTCTAACACCTTAAATTTTGGAAAAATTTCGCCATAACCTCCCCTACACCGGGAGCATCGGGAAATCGCAAATAGAGTTCCCGGTCCTTCTAATCTCAAAAAGAAAAAGAAAAAGCCAAGCGGCTAGCCAACAGGCTCAAAATCATCACCCAAACAAATCAGTAAATGTGTACCTATTTGTCGGGCACAAAATTTTATTCCTCTTCTCTAGCCCCTTTGCTATAACCTGTTCAATGAATATTGATGCACATATATATACAGTTCTTATCATTTATCAATTTCTATTCGACTTCATATTTGATTTCAATTTGGTTTAAAAACACCATTCATTCTAATGTTACATAAATAGGTGCAAATCATTTCATTAGCTAATTAATGAATATTTCATCTCATATATGTTTATTTCGAACAAGTGGCTATTTTTAACACTTCACATTTCAACGATTTATGCATACAATAAAAATGCGATTTTTATTGTAAAACGATTCATTTCAAAACACTACTTTTCTATATAGTTCATATAGTCGATAAAAGGTGATTTTTATTATCAAACGATTTATTTCAAAATATGAATACCATTCAACACATGAATTTCTAATCAACGAATGAATATCAATTCAACACATGAATGTTTTCAATAGTTTTTATATATAGATAAAAATGTGATTTTTATTATCGAACGATTTATTTCAAAATATGAATACCATTCAACACATGAATTTCTAAACAACGAATGAATATCAATTCAACACATGAATGTTTTCAATAGTTTTTATATATAGATAAAAATGTGATTTTTATTATCGAACGATTTATTTCAAAATATGAATACCATTCAACACATGAATTTCTAAACAACGAATGAATATCAATTCAACACATGAATGTTTTCAATAGTTTTTATATATAGATAAAAATGTGATTTTTATTATCGAACGATTTATTTCAAAATATGAATACCATTCAACACATGAATTTCTAAACAACGAATGAATATCAATTCAACACATGAATGTTTTCAATAGTTTTTATATATAGATAAAAATGTGATTTTTATTATCGAACGATTTATTTCAAAATATGAATACCATTCAACACATGAATTTCTAAACAACGAATGAATATCAATTCAACACATGAATGTTTTCAATAGTTTTTATATATAGATAAAAATGTGATTTTTATTATCGAACAATTTATTTCAAAATATGAATACCATTCAACACATGAATTTCTAAACAACGAATGAATATCAATTCAACACATGAATGTTTTCTATACAATGAATAAATATAGTTCAAGCATATGAAAATAATTCAAACACACAAATATTATTCAAAATTTCGGCAGCATAACGGCAGGGTAGTTACACCGGCACCGTCCCTAGTACGGCTCCTCGCTCTACCTTAAAACCTCGCGGTTTTTGACAATGGGGATCATGCATCTAGTTCGCACGCAGGCGGCATGTATATATTTATTTCATTTCCACAAACTAATCCTATGTGGTTTCAACCAAATATTTCACAACCACCAATGGGTATTTTTCAACCGCAATCAACCAATATCAATCACAAACAATCCCAAACAATCATTCAATTTTCACAACAATTTCAACCAATAAATATCGTCCATGGTTTGTGGACGAGGGGGCGTATATATATATATAGATATATATTTATAGATAGCAATTCACTTTCATTTCACACATATATAATATTTTTAAAACAGAAATCTCACCAATAGCTATCCAGTACCACGACTCTTCCTTTATAGAAATCCTCGCCTTTTGTCGCTTTCGCCCGTATTCTCTACATATGTAAAAATCGAATTTTTACTATGTTATTCAATATACAAAAATCGAATTTTGACTTCGCTATTCAATATATAAAAATCTGATTTTTCTTTCTAAAGAAATCAGTTTTTCTTTTTATAAAAAATCAGTTTTTAATCCCTTTTCAAAGTCAGTTTTTAATTGCTTTAAAAATCAGTTTTTCTTTTTATAAAAAATCAGTTTTTAATCCCTTTTCAAAATCAGTTTTTAATTGCTTTAAAAATCAGTTTTTCTTTTTATAAAAAATCAGTTTTTATTTTTAAAACAAAATCAGTTTTTAATTTTAAAAACAAAATCAGTTTTTATACTTTAAAAACAAAACAGTTTTTATTATTAAACATAATCAGTTTTACAGAATAAATAAAATAAAATAAAATAAAATAAAAAAAAGTGCTCACCGAATTAGCTGCAAAAAGGGGGGGGGGGAGAAGATGTCGTCGGCGGCTTCAGCTTCGCGAGCGAGGGGGGGAGAAGATGTCGTCGGCGATTGCGATCTGGGGGGGGGGGGGCTTCGTGTCTTCGATCGATGGAGGGGGCACAGGCGGAGGCGGGGCTTGGAGGAGGACAGGGCGGTGGCGTCGATCGATAGGTTTAGGTTTAGGTTTTTTTTTTTCTTCTTTTCGTTCGAAATAAAAATGAACGGGGGGGGGGGGGCCTGAACGAATAATAAAGGGGAGGGAATTAAAAATATTTTTTTTTATTTAATTATTTAATTTTATTGCATAAAGTTGACTTTTACCCACGACCTCGAAACGAGGCACACCGCCTGTCCCCCATAGCGTTTTACCCCCATTCCGAACACAATGGGATATGTATCGCAAGCTGATTTGATCGTTACAATCAGTTTCCGTTGAATTTACATTTAAATCACTATATCGAATTTTAAACGTACATTTCAAATTACCGGGGTCACTAACTAACTAGAAAAATTCCAGAAAAATATTTTCTAGCTTCGTATTGACGATACGGTCCTAACAAAACTAGTTTCGTCGAATTCTGAGACCGTTTGAAAAATGGCCAATTTCCAGTCGATTAAATTCAACTGAAACTGGTCAAACACGTTTTCCTTTGCCACGCTCACATATTGATTCGAAAAATTATGAAATTTGAAACCTAACAATAACTTGACCCTGCGGATCCAACAAAAGTGGTTTCGTCGAAATCCGAGGTCATCTGCAAAATGTCCATTTTTAAGGGCCTGAATTCCATAGCGACTATTCAGAATTTTCAACTGGACATATGTTTTGATTCCCGCTATCAAATTTCGATGGGTCGGATTCGCTAGAAAGATATTATCAATTAGATTCCATTATTTTTGGTTTCACTAAAATCCGGATTGTTTTGCATCCGGTATATTCAATTGAAGTTTGAAATCGAATTATCGAACTACCGCGCCATTTTCAATTCTATATATAATTATAATTAATTATATTGGTTTTCAAATGTCGATTTCAACTCAGTTTTCATCGCCATTATTTAAAATATTTATTTTAAATATTTAAAATCCATTATTTTAGCCAATTTAAAAATTTTAAATTGGTTCAGATTTTCTGGGTCGTTACAATCTCCCCCACTTAAAACTTTTCGTCCCCGAAAAGGAATAAAGTCGAAAGTGGTTTGATAAATCTACAATCACACAACACAACAACCAATTTGTTTCTAACCTTTTTAACTTTTCAAATATATATCTTTTATATATTCAAAAATTATATTTCTAAAACCAGACTATATATATATATATACTCACAAATACGTTATTTAAAAACATATTACTCTCGACTCGTTCTGAGGCACTTCTGACCCCATCTCTAACGAGTTGTTCTGATTCTGCTACTCATACTAGGATATTGCTGATCCTATCTGTATTGAGTTACCCGTCCTAGAACACTACTGGTACTATTTCTGACGAGTTCTTTCAAATGTTATATTCCAGAACTAAGCTTAACCAAAGCTCTGATACCACGATGAGACGACCCGATTTCCCGTTCTCACGGAAACAAGGTTATCTTTGGAATATAACACAGAAACATATAATAGCAGAACAGAATTAAATAAATACACCAGAATGAACAACAAAATATACTGGATAAAAGTAATCATCAGAGTTACACAGTATACAGGATCTTACTTAGTACAAATACAGTTCAGCTATACATAAATGTCTACAGCGGAAATAAACAAAATATGTACAATAGGAGCTGAACAGCATAAAAGAAATAAATGATAGAATCCATCTTCAGCTCCAGCTATCCAGAAAGAACCAGCTAAACCTGAATACAAGGCTGCCCGTGTAGAAAAAGGGGCACCCGAGTTTGAGAGTGAAACAAACTACGAGTCAGTCATGGGACTGGTATGAGAAATCCACTCAACACATATATAATTGGCTAATCACAGGACCACGCCACTTTCGTGGAACGGGTTTACTCCATTGGATTGCCAGTGCTTTAAAACAAATCTTTCTTTTAAACATCGCTATGCTTTTTATAAAAATGAAGCCATTATAAGACTCAGTTCCCATCACACAATGCAACGCAAACCGGAGGATAGAGTTTTACCTTATAATGGCCAAAATATGATTGATACGAATAAAACAAAGGTAATTGATATTATTGCTAGTGTTTATATGTTTTTGAAAACAATTTCAAATCATAACTATCAATCATAGACGGCATGGGTACCATATATCATGTCGCCATATATATATACAATCAAAACCGCACGATGTCGTATTTGGAAATTGGATTTCCGTCATGAACCAAGGCAAAAGATAGTCCTTACCGAATTCGAGACGCTCTAGCCCGCCCCTCAGGAACAGCCGCAACTGCCCCTTGGATCGTCAGGGCCGGTCCACCGATGTGGATTATTATGCCTGAACAATACGTTTCCCCGCCCTTTGGGGCGTAAACGAGCCAACGAATGACTCCATCGGACCCGGATCGTCCGATCAAACCGAGGCGCCTCGCAACAGCAACAACCACATAGGTGAAAAGTATATAAATGTCAGGGCTGGTAGGTCACTGACACCACCCTAGCTAGAAAGAAACGCATGCCCTCCCTGAGGTCCTTCTCCCGTTTTAGGTTCATACCGGGGTGTGAGGCTCGCGAATTCACGTTATACACAAAGCTACGCCACACAGGCGGTGCTTTGATCATCACCACAAGACTTTGCTTTTCAATAGAAGTCCTGATCACTGCATCTTAGCATGCCACACAGGCAATTCACGCCATGCGATTGATGTCCATCGATATACAACCTCTGAGCTCGTACGTCTCAGAGAAGGGCGTTAAGCAAAAGAATAAATTCTCCGCTGCCAAACAGATGTATATTTAACAGAAATCAATCAACACAGAATAAACTCCAATGTCAGACACACAGTCCATTTACAAGTCCGTTCTGGGTCTGAACGAAACCGGAGGCACTAAATACCTCGCAAACCCATCGATCACCACGTACGTCTGGACGATCACCACTCATTATCCATATTTCGGGATGCCTCCCAATCAGGACCTCGGTTACCATCCAAACGAGGTGAAGATCTCCGGTCTTCGACCATCGTCTTCATCTTCGAATTTCAATCGTCGGTCGATTATTCGAAATGAGAATTAACTCGGCCTTTTCAAATAATTCACGTATATTTAGAATTTCAATTCAATTTATTTCAATGGTTAAATTATTCGACAACACCAATTTCGTTCTTTAATGTAATTTTCACACCAAACACATTCAACCATCAAAAGCCACATAAATCAAGCAAATTCAATTTATTTCCATTCCATATCGCTTATGATATTTTATAACTATTTATCGCTATTTTTATTTATTTTAAAATAGCCATTTTATTCAAAACGACACTTCGGGCCATAAGGCGGCCGTGGCGCTGTTTTTCTTCAGATTTGTTTTACACATATCTGAAAATCTAACCGTTGGATCTTCACAAAATTTACATCATTAGAAAGGCCTTTTCAAAACGAACCCAAAGGTTCCAGTTTCGGGAAAATCCGACGGTCGGATCTCCCGGTACAATCGTTTGAAGTTTCGATTTCAAAATACGAACTGCAGCGTCGTTATTCGATTAAATATAATTCTATTTATATTTATATATAAATATAATCGATTCTGGCGCTGTTTTTCTTCAAATTTGAATTAAACATTCCAGACAATCCAACCGTTGGATTTTTACAAGGTTGGTGCCGTTGGAAAGATTATTCCAAGGCGAACCCGAAGGTTGAGGTTTCGGGAAAATCCAATGGTCGGATTTCCCGTACTAGTCGTTTGAAAACACGGTTTCAAAACACGAACTGCACGGCTTCGTTTCGTTTTAATTTTATTTATATTTATATATTTATATAAATATAGTTCATTCAATGATTTCCATATCGTTTTCACTTCAAATATTTTTCTAACACCTTAAATTTTGGAAAAATTTCGCCATAACCTCCCCTGCACCGGGAGCATCGGGAAATCGCAAATAGCGTTCCCGGTCCTTCTAATCTCAAAAAGAAAAAGAAAAAGCCAAGCGGCTAGCCAACAGGCTCAAAATCATCACCCAAACAAATCAGTAAATGTGTACCTATTTGTCGGGCACAAAATTTTATTCCTCTTCTCTAGCCCCTTTGCTATAACCTGTTCAATGAATATTGCATGCACATATATATACAGTTCTTATCATTTATCAATTTCTATTCGACTTCATATTTGATTTCAATTTGGTTTAAAAACACCATTCATTCTAATGTTACATAAATAAGTGCAAATCATTTCATTAGCTAATTAATGAATATTTCATCTCATATATGTTTATTTCGAACAAGTGGCTATTTTTAACACTTCACATTTCAACGATTTATGCATACAATAAAAATGCGATTTTTATTGTAAAACGATTCATTTCAAAACACTACTTTTCTATATAGTTCATATAGTCGATAAAAGGTGATTTTTATTATCAAACGATTTATTTCAAAATATGAATACCATTCAACACATGAATTTCTAATCAACGAATGAATATCAATTCAACACATGAATGTTTTCAATAGTTTTTATATATAGATAAAAATGTGATTTTTATTATCGAACGATTTATTTCAAAATATGAATACCATTCAACACATGAATTTCTAATCAACGAATGAATATCAATTCAACACATGAATGTTTTCAATAGTTTTTATATATAGATAAAAATGTGATTTTTATTATCGAACGATTTATTTCAAAATATGAATACCATTCAACACATGAATTTCTAAACAACGAATGAATATCAATTCAACACATGAATGTTTTCAATAGTTTTTATATATAGATAAAAATTTGATTTTTATTATCGAACGATTTATTTCAAAATATGAATACCATTCAACACATGAATTTCTAAACAACGAATGAATATCAATTCAACACATGAATGTTTTCAATAGTTTTTATATATAGATAAAAATGTGATTTTTATTATCGAACGATTTATTTCAAAATATGAATACCATTCAACACATGAATTTCTAAACAACGAATGAATATCAATTCAACACATGAATGTTTTCAATAGTTTTTATATATAGATAAAAATGTGATTTTTATTATCGAACGATTTATTTCAAAATATGAATACCATTCAACACATGAATTTCTAAACAACGAATGAATATCAATTCAACACATGAATGTTTTCAATAGTTTTTATATATAGATAAAAATGTGATTTTTATTATCGAACAATTTATTTCAAAATATGAATACCATTCAACACATGAATTTCTAAACAACAAATGAATATCAATTCAACACATGAATGTTTTCTATACAATGAATAAATATAGTTCAAGCATATGAAAATAATTCAAACACACAAATATTATTCAAAATTTCGGCAGCATAACGGCACGGTAGTTACACCGGCACCGTCCCTAGTACGGCTCCTCGCTCTACCTTAAAACCTCGCGGTTTTTGACAATGGGGATCATGCATCTAGTTCGCACGCAGGCGGCATGTATATATTTATTTCATTTCCACAAACTAATCCTATGTGGTTTCAACCAAATATTTCACAACCACCAATGGGTATTTTTCAACCGCAATCAACCAATATCAATCACAAACAATCCCAAACAATCATTCAATTTTCACAACAATTTCAACCAATAAATATCGTCCATGTTTTGTGGACGAGGGGGCGTATATATATATATAGATATATATTTATAGATAGCAATTCACTTTCATTTCACACATATATAATATTTTTAAAACAGAAATCTCACCAATAGCTATCCAGTACCACGACTCTTCCTTTATAGAAATCATCGCCTTTTGTCGCTTTCGCCCGTATTCTCTACATATGTAAAAATCGAATTTTTACTATGTTATTCAATATACAAAAATCGAATTTTGACTTCGCTATTCAATATATAAAAATCTGATTTTTCTTTCTAAAGAAATCAGTTTTTCTTTTTATAAAAAATCAGTTTTTAATCCCTTTTCAAAATCAGTTTTTAATTGCTTTAAAAATCAGTTTTTCTTTTTATAAAAAATCAGTTTTTAATCCCTTTTCAAAATCAGTTTTTAATTGCTTTAAAAATCAGTTTTTCTTTTTATAAAAAATCAGTTTTTATTTTTAAAACAAAATCAGTTTTTAATTTTAAAAACAAAATCAGTTTTTATACTTTAAAAACAAAACAGTTTTTATTATTAAACATAATCAGTTTTACAGAATAAATAAAATAAAATAAAATAAAAAAAAGTGCTCACCGAATTAGCTGCAAAAAGGGGGGGGGGAAGATGTCGTCGGCGGCTTCAGCTTCGCGAGCGAGGGGGGGGAGAAGATGTCGTCGGCGATTGCGATCTGGGGGGGGGGGGCTTCGGGTCTTCGATCGATGGAGGGGGCACAGGCGGAGGCGGGGCTTGGAGGAGGACAGGGCGGTGGCGTCGATCGATAGGTTTAGGTTTAGGTTTTTTTTTTCTTCTTTTCGTTCGAAATAAAAATGAACGGGGGGGGGGGGGGGGGGGGGCCTGAACGAATAATAAAGGGGAGGGAATTAAAAATATATATATATATTTTTTTTATTTAATTTTATTGCATAAAGTTGACTTTTACCCACGACCTCGAAACGAGGCCCACCGCCTGTCGCCCATAGCGTTTTACCCCCATTCCGAACACAATGGGATATGTATTGCAAGCTGATTTGATCGTTACAATCAGTTTCCGTTGAATTTACATTTAAATCACTATATCGAATTTTAAACGTACATTTCAAATTACCGGGGTCACTAACTAACTAGAAAAATTCCAGAAAAATATTTTCTAGCTTCGTATTGACGATACGGTCCTAACAAAACTAGTTTCGTCGAATTCTGAGACCGTTTGAAAAATGGCCAATTTCCAGTCGATTAAATTCAACTGAAACTGGTCAAACACGTTTTCCTTTGCCACGCTCACATATTGATTCGAAAAATTATGAAATTTGAAACCTAACAATAACTTGACCCTGCGGATCCAACAAAAGTGGTTTCGTCGAAATCCGAGGTCATCTGCAAAATGTCCATTTTTAAGGGCCTGAATTCCATAGCGACTATTCAGAATTTTCAACTGGACATATCTTTTGATTCCCGCTATCAAATTTCGATGGGTCGGATTCGCTAGAAAGATATTATCAATTAGATTCCATTATTTTTGGTTTCACTAAAATCCGGATTGTTTTGCATCCGGTATATTCAATTGAAGTTTGAAATCGAATTATCGAACTACCGCGCCATTTTCAATTCTATATATAATTATAATTAATTATATTGGTTTTCAAATGTCGATTTCAACTCAGTTTTCATCGCCATTATTTAAAATATTTGTTTTAAATATTTAAAATCCATTATTTTAGCCAATTTAAAAATTTTAAATTGGTTCAGATTTTCTGGGTCGTTACAGTCGGAGATAAAAGTGATTGGAGTTTGATTGGTATGACATTGGTATATACTGAATTAACAGCAGATGATAATGATAAAATGATATGCCCGACAAAAAGGTACACGCTAATATTCTGATTGGGTTTGAGATTTTGATGAGCCTGTTTGGCAAGCCGCTTGGTTGTTTGATTTTTTTTTTTTGGGTTGAAGAAGGCCTAGAGAGGCGAGTTGGAGTTTGAGCTATTGACCAGTACAAAGGAGGTGTTGGCGAAATTTTTCGAAAAGTTAAGGTGTTAGAAAATTTTCAGAATTTTTGAAAATTTTCGTTAATAGAAATTAATTAATATTTAATTAAAATTAAATTGGTTCAGTCAAAACTGAAGATAACAGTAAACCAATAATTTTAACCTAGTAATAGGATTTATTTTCTGCCTTAGCAATTTCGAGGACGAAATTATTTTAAGGGGGGAAGAATGTAATGTCCTGTATTTTAGCAATATAATAATTAATTTATTTAATTATCTAAATAGTGATATAGAGAATTAAATGGTTGTTTAATTAAATAATAGTGAATATTTAATTAATAGAAATAATAGAATAATATATTTATTTCTGAAATAGTCGGAAATAGTGAATTGACGATATTGTGTGAACTGGACAATTCAAAATATATATAATTCAGTTTGGAATTGAATTCGAATAACGAATATATTATATGAATGGCAGTTGAACGTATAATTATAATATAATTAAAATCGAGCTCGAAATGGCGCTGCAGTTCGTAATTTGGCGATTTGAACTTCAATTGAATGTACAGGGTCCGTTTTAAATCGGATTTCTGTGAAACAAGAAATGTTCAGAGCTGGTGAAGTATATTTTTCTAATGGAAGATAAAAATCAGGATTTCATTGTGTAGATTTTGATTTATGTCCAAACAAAATTTTAGAAAAGTCGCTATGGAATTCCTTTATAATTTATAATAATATATAAAAGGAATTTCAATATAAATTTGAATATCGATTCAACTGGGATTTGAATATCGAGCTATAAATCCAGATAGGAATATTTTAGAGCTGTATGATATCGTATGTGAATATATATATGATAATATTTATTTATAAATATTAAATTTAATTATTTTTAATATATTAATATTTAAATGGGTTATTTAGAGCTTTAAAAATAGTCAGTTTTGCAAACGACCTCAGTTTTCAATGAAATTAATTTTGTTGGATCCGTAATATTAAATTATTGTTAGATTTCAATTTCCACGATTTTTGAAGTCAGTATGTGGCCGTACGGATTTTTAATGTAAAAACAGTCAGTATTTTGAAGGTTAAAAATACGCTGCGTGAGCAAACAGAGTCGAAATTCGACGGAACCAGTTTTGTTGCGTCTATAATGTTAAACTGAAGATGCATGTCCATTTTTGTGATTTTTGAATATCATATATGATCACAGGAATTTTTAGAAGACAAATACCAATAGCGATACCTTAGAAATTAATATAAAATTCATATCCTATCCTATAAATAACCATTTATTTCTCTTCTAAATCTAAGTATCCCATTTCCTGATCAAAAAAAAGTCCGCGCCTCTTCTTTTTGAAGCCGCCGCTTCAACATCTTCTTCCAGCCAAGAAAACAAAATTTGCCATTTTCAAAAATCTATAACAATTCAAGGAAAAATAAATAAAATTTTCAGTTTATATATTTGAGTTGTTGATAAGTATATCTTCATTTTGGTGTGAGTTTTGGGAGGGTATCGCGATGTTTCATTCGCTGGAAATTATACTGCAAGTCTAGGGTTGGGCTTCAAGGCCGACGTAGTGGTGGATGGATCAAAAGGAAGGTGGCGTTGAGCTCGGGGTTGAATGAGAGGTTGATGGCCAATTTTTGGTGAAGTTTGGCTCCATAAGATGTCTCACCATTTACTGGTGACGTACGAGAGGACATCACATTCGCGACTGGAGGGGGGCTTCGAGCTCAGGGAGATGGTGACCCCCAGGTGCGGTTGGAGATGAGAAGTACAGTGGTGAAGTCAGATTTAAGGAATAGTACCATTTGTTTGTGAAATCGATAATTGAAGAGGGAGTTTGGTGTTACTGTACCAGGTTGTTTGCATGGAGAGCGCGATTCCAATTGAAGCCGACGAGTTCAACGTTCTTGGTATGGGGTGAGTGAGGATTCGTAGAGGATGGTGGTGGTGAGGTTTGTTCCTGAATTTGGGAAGGAACGAGGTAGATTGAAGGAGTTGAATTTCTGGAAATGGTGCGTTAAATGTCTGAAGCGTGGTATTTCATTGGAGAAGAAAGGGATGAGGCATGTGTTTAAGGGACGATGACGTGGATAGGATAAGATAAGGTTAATTTATATTAATTAATTATCCATTAATTATATACCATTTGAATTGTTATATTTGTATAAGGCATCACTTGATCATACGTAATCAGAATTCCGCGAAACAAGATCCGTTGGGATCGTATGGACGGTGGCTCCACAATGGAACTGACTGGAGCGAATCTGAGCTTGTTACAATTTATAGCAAAATAAATTGTCCATCTGAATCAAGCGATGGTTATCATTATTAACGATGATCGTCCATTGTGAGTAAAACTCACCAACTCTATCAGTTCATATTTTTATAACGTATTTTTAGAACTGATAAATGATGATAGATATTTGTGCTGACTGTTTGGTTGAACTGATAATTGATTGGTTGGAATTATAGATCTAGTGATATATATATATATCGTTAATCAAATATGGATTCTGTTGATCAGAATATTGCATAGTGAAATGAAGTTGATGTTAATTATATTGTTTAACATCTGTGATGCAGGGAAACAGGTTGGAGGTATCCAACTGGATTCCTCAACATTTATTTTACTTTTTTCATATATATTATGATATATGATGTGATATACAATCTGTTGTTGATTGTGTGTGTCTGGGTGATACTGAACAGTGATATATGATATTTGAAATACATAAGAAATACTGGAATATTCAAAGGAAATTTTCAAAGTGTATATTGAAATTTAATTATATTTGTAAAACAAACATAATTAATTTAGAAATATTTGTGAAACAAATATAAAAGGAGTTAATCGAATATTTATTTAGAAAATAAATGTAGGGAATTATAAAAGGAAATATTTGTAAACCATTTACAAATAGATTTGAAAAGGAGATATTTGTGAACCATATTAAATAGAAAGATAAAAGAATATTTATTTTGGAAATAAATAGAAATTATAAAAGAAATATTTATTTAGAAAATAAATAAAATTATAAAGGAAATATTTATTTAGAAAATAAATAGATTATAAAAGGAAATACTTGAAAAATGAATAGAATGATATAAAAAGAGAATTTTACACTATGAAGGTTTAGACCTGTGCTTCGCACACGGGTATAACAGAATATGAATTCAAAGTGAACATTTAAGAGAAATCTGTTTTAATAGATAAAGTAAGAAGATTAATTTATAAATGATATTTTATAAATTTAATAAAATATTTATCATTGGATAAATGGAATATATAAGTCAGGACTTATATAGAGAAGTAAGAATCGATTTCAACATCGATATTTGAAACTGAATATGGACGAAGAGTAAATTAGTTAGAGTTAATCAGTTAGATTTAAATCGGACTAGAGTTATTTGAAATAGTTTATTCGAATAGAGTTAAATAAGTTATTTGAAATAGTTTATTCGAATAGAGTTAAAGAAGTTATTCGAAATAGTTTATTCGAATAGAGTTAAAGGAGTTATTCAAAATATTTTATTCGAATAGAGTTAAAGAGGTTATTCGAAATAGTTTATTTGAATAGAGTTAAAGGAGTTATTCAAAATAGTTTATTCGAATAGAATTAAGGGTATCGAATATAGTTTATTCGAAAGGAGATTAATCGAATGTAAATCATTGGAAGAGAGTTAATCGAACGTAAATCATTCGAAGTGAGTTAATTGAATATTAGTTATTCGAAGTGAGATAATCGAATATAGTTTATTTGAAAAGAGTTATCGAATATAGTTTATTCGAAAAGAAATTATCGAGTAGAGATTTTTTTCGAAAGAGAATTATACGTTGAAATTCGATTATATCGAATATAGGAAAGTACTCTGTACTTTCCGGGTTTTAAATCAAGATTTATTTATTAAATAAATTTATTAATTCAAATTAATAAATAAGAGTTATACTTAAGTTATTATATTTCGGAAGCATGGAATTATAACACCATAGTTATAATCAAATGGTTTATGTAAAAGAAATGGATTCGTAAATAGAATCCGAGATTTACGTAAGGAAGTTTGTTAAAGATTTAAAAGATTAACTTTGTCTATTCCGAAGTTAAAACGTTGTTCAGTTAAGGTCTGAGAGGTAATTATACCACAACTTGATTGACTCCCTTCTTAACTAAGGAGTGGTTAAGGTTTGATCGTGAAAGATGGTTAAGTGAATTTAGTTAATGAGTGTAATGGTTTGAGTTGGCTTAGCGATGATTTATTTAAACATATGTTTAAAGCCATTGAAGGAGTTTTGGAAATGTTTTCCAAATAAGAATCAGAAATATTTTCTAATAATAGAAAATAAGAAATGGAAACGTTTTCCAATGTTCATAACATATATTTTCTGAATATAGAAAATAAGGAATTATGAATATATATATAATGATGATTGATTAATAGAAATTCCAATTGGAAATAAGATTGTTGTTTGCACTTGTGTTTTCATTTGATAGTTAAATCACCGACTATCAAAGTTTCTGACCATTTTTACGTTGTTAATATGGAGAGACCGGTTGGATTATTATCCGAAGAACCACTCCGTATTGGCATAAGCGTTTCAAACCAAGTATGTTGAATATATTGAAGACGGAGTAAAGTGCAAGGGCTATTGTATAAATCTTAGGTAGAGATTGCCTAAGATGGATGTACTGAATAGTGCCTTCGGTTTGTCCAGTCCCAAGACAACTTGAATGGACGAATGTCTGACAGAGTATATATGGTAGATCACGTAAGTTGATCGTTTCGAACGTATTTACGTTGGTGGTAGAGGAATTCGTTTCTCTTAGCTTATACCCATGGTATTTTTGGGGAAATCAATTTGTGATTTGACGGGTATGATGATGTGGAATTCAAAGTAAATGAAGACGTGATCTGTATATAGATACATTATAACCTCAAGCCTCATCAACTTGAAAATGACAGAAATCGGGCAAGCAGCATGGCTAAGTGGGACGCACCCAATTAGGGTATATTGTCACAATCTAGAGAATATTCATATTTGTACTTCTTTCAATTCTGTATCTCCCGGGAACGGTTATGTTGGAATATTAACCGAGGGGTGGCAATATATTCGATACATTCAAGAGAAATGAATGGTCGGTCATATATGGCCGAGTTACAAGATGTTCTTGTTGAACTCTAGTGTATCTCTTCTTGAGTACACTGAGCAGAAGGTGGATCCATACCTTGTCATAATTGGAATCCATTCCCCAAATAAGAGCCCGCGATTTTGATTGTATATTATATATATGTAGAACGTTAGATGCAAGCATTTCTGCTAGATTTCTATTCACTTGATCTAGATATTATTATAATATCAAACAAGTATCGTTTTAGAAATATTTTGGGTTGTCATAAGGTAAAAGCCATCCGTTTTTATGTGTGGATTGGTCTTATGATTATCGTTTGTTTCAAAAGAAATTTTGAAAGTTAAATCAAATGATTTGAGTTTACTCACACCAGTCACATGACTGACCCATAGTTTGTTTTGTTTTGTTTTCCCTAAACTCTTGGGTGCCCAATTTTTTACGGGCAGTCAAGTACTCGGGATTTACAGATACTTGAAGAGATGGAGCAGGAGGCTTCAGGATTATATAGCTATAGTTATTTCTGTTGTGTTGTAAGTGTTGTACTCTGATAATGTTACTGTATACATATACTGATTTTATTTCAAAGATATGTTATCTATTATATGTTGTTCGTTCCATTGTGAGATTTGTTTTACTCTGATGTTGTATGTTCTTCTTCTTCTTCTATTCTAAGTTTCTATCTTATCTATTCTCACCCTCTAATTTCTTTCATGGACTATCTTGTATTTCCGATGCTTGAATAGTCGACATAGTGTTGTATGCCGATATCCAGGATCGCAAAATCACCGGGTCGTTACAATTAAATAAACATGCTTGAATCAGTAGGAGGGTTAAGTACATATGAGGTTGGTGGGTAATATTAGTAAATATAGGCCCACAAAACTTAACCATTAAATAAACATGCTTGGATCAGTAGGAGGGTTAAGTACATATCGGGTTGGTGGGTAATATTAGTTAATATAGGCCCACAAAACTTAACCATAAAATAAACATGATTGAATCAGTGGAAGGGTTAAGTACATATCAGGTTGGTGGGTAATATTAGTTAATATAGGCCCACAAACTTAACCAGTAGGAAACCCTGGTAACGGGGACCCATTTCAGCAGTAACCCACATAGATGTATCATGGTACCCTGAACTAGGCAGGGTGGGGCACGATAACTAGGCTGATTATAAGTGGTCAAAACAGCGGCAGAGGGTACGTCAGTGTAGGTTCCGACGGTTTACAAGCATGCACATACTACGGAGTGGGAAAAAGCAGGCACTGGGTACTAGTAGTTATACACTGTGCATCTTGAATCGTGTCGGTTGCTATCCTAAGGATTGATACACCTTATGGTGGGATCAGCACAGGGTATCTACATGCAAGAGAGGGCCAATTGACACAGATACAAGAGAAATTAACACAAGTAGGGAGCTGATCGATATGGTAGTAAGGGTACATCTAAGACATTCATGGCAATTAGGCAGATTGAGGTGGAATCCTCATAATAGATGTACACCTGAAGGCTACCACAATTGCGGGGATTGGGATCACGTTATCATATTATCATTTTATACAGATTACTAGTTGGGACACTAGTCAGGTGGTGCAGAGATATAGAAATCAGAATAACAGGGTAGTAGCGAAGCACAGAAAGAGTAGAGCACTTTCAGTTTATCTTGCCTTATCATACCTTATGCTTATCTTATGTTATCATGTTATCCCTGTTATCACGGTAAGGTCTTATATTCAGTTTATTCATGTCATGTTGCTTTTACCTGTTTACATGCGGAAAGTCACTAAGCATACCAGACTTATGTCTGATCTAGTTTGTTTTCGCCTTTTTTCTTTCGTTCCCCCCTCTCCCTAGGTTCGCAGGGAGGGAATATTACCACTTAGCTCAGTTTTCTTTCCAAGCTCGAAGATAGTCGATGTATTGCTTTGGACTCTCTCTACCACTGCTATGGCTGGTTCACGCTTTACTGGGGAATATCATTGTTATTTTTATGCTTCTTTTACACTTAGAAGTTTTTAAATCAAGACAGAAGTTCTGTGTATTACTATTAAGTATGATTGAGACAACTGTTGTAAAAGCTTGATTGAACCACATTGTTTATAAAATAACTTTATTTTCCACTGCTTTATTTGTCTATTTTGTAATTCATCTACATCTATTACCTATAATGCTCCACCGAAGTTAAGGCATTCCCTTGTTGAGTGACCTTAACGGAGGTGGGGTGTTTCACTTGGTATCACAGCTGAAGGTTACCGGATCAGATAAAAGATTTGAAAAATTATTTTCAAAATGGTTTTAAAAGAAGCATTTTCAAAAGAAAAGTTTTGTTTTAAAGGCATATTCCCCAAAGCCATACACACAATCTTTAGATCCTCTGTTTAAATCCTTGTTTCCTTCTTTCCTGAGTCTCCGGGGATCCTGGCTTTCTAGAAGGTAACCTCATCGCGGCATGGTTCCATAGGCTTGATGAGATTACGACACTTGTCAAAGGGCAAATAAGCACCCGACTTCCATCTATAGCCGCAGTAGTTTCACCTACGGCTAATTTTCTTTCGAGTTTTGTAGGATTTTCCATGCGATGGAGGTAGCTTTCGAGAGACTTGTCAACGTGTTACACAAGGATAGTAAAGATAAGAATGAGGGAGTTTGGTTAAGGAGCACAACCCAAGGATGAGAAACTCATGGATATGGACTTGGTTCACAAAGGAGGCAAAAAGGAAGAGGTGTAAGTGGAAGAATCACAGGACAAGAAGGGAGGAAAGAATAGTGAAACTTAAGACAAGAGGAAGTGTCTTTACTATGGTATAACGGGTCATATAATTAAGGACAAGGGCAAGAACAAAGAACAGGATTTTCAGGAGGGCAAGTGCATGCTCTCACTGCCAGCATACCTGAGAGATTGGTAATAAAGTTTCTGTTGAAAAAAAAGGGTTTAGCTTTTCTTTTTGATCCTCCTATTAGTACTCTTTTTTTTTGATTTTAGCGCTTCACATTCGATTGTATCTACTTCCATAGTTGAGACTCTGCACCATAGTACTTGTATAGTAGAAGATCCCATTATTGTCTCAAATCCAATCAGTGGTTCAACTCATTTATCTTTGGTTTGTAAGGATTTGAGAATATCTATATTAAGGATTGAGTTTAAGTATAATGCTTATGTTTTTGGTTCCATGGGCTATGGGTTGATTCTAGGCGTAGGTTGTGTAACACCCCACATCCGTTAAGGTCACTCACAAAGGGAATGCCTTAACTTCAATGGAGCATTATGGGTACTGGAACAGAAATATTACAAGACAGACGTATATAAAATAGCGGAAAGTAACGTAGAAGTACTTCAAATCATTTATTAAATATAATTGTTTACAATAAAACCCCATCAACTTCCAATACCCAATTACATGGCCAAAATATCTATCTTGCACAAAAACAAAGAAGCATAAAAATAAATTGTAGTATTCCCTAATAAAGCAAAGCAAGCCATAGCCAAGAGAAATCCAATCAGTACATGAAAGAGCCTTGGAGCTTGGTAAGATCCGAACTAAGCTGTATTCCCACCCTGCGAACCTGTGGGGGGGGGGGGAAATGAAAGAAAAAGAGGCGAAACAAACTGGGTCAGTCATAAAGACTGAGTAAGTCCTAGTGACTTTCAGCATAAAAACAGGTAAAGATAATATGGCATGAATAAACTGAAAGTAAACATAAGCATGATGACGAGGTAAGATACAGGCACGATGAATCAAGTATAACATCCCATACTTCCTATCAAGAGTGGCATCACAAGGTTCCTACCAAGTATCACATCGCAAGGTTTCTATAACATCGCAAGATTTCTAAGCTTCACCATTATCCTATTTTCCTTCATTTTTAGTTTACTTGGTTATAATTACAAGATAAGTGATCCCCCATAACCTGCATGACAGTTTCATAGGTATATATCGCGCGATGAGGGTCCCACCTCATATTGACAGTTTCATGTCCCCACCGCACCTATCTTAATTGATCGGCTCTTACTTACAATGTTTCATATGTGTTATATACTAAAGTTATCCCAACCCCGTAGTTGTGGTAGCCTTCAGGACTACATCTAATATGAGGATTTTCACCTCAACCAGCCCAATTGCCATAAATGTGTTAGATGTATCCTTACTACCCTAATCGATCGGCTCCTACTCGACCTAGTTCTTGCGGCCCCCAACTCGTAGATACCTGTGATGGTCCCACCCTAGGGTGTATCAATCCCTAGGATGGCAACCTCGACACCCTTTTTTATGCACAACTTTATATCTACTGATGCCCAATGGCTAAATTTTCCACTCTGGAATACGTGCACGCCCGTAATTCGTCGGAACCTGCACCGCTGCATCCCCTGCCACCGTTTTGACCGCTTAAAATCAGCCCAGTAATCGTGCTCCACCCTGCCTAGCTCAGGGTGCCGTTGATACCTAATGTGGGTTACTGCTGAAACGGGTCCCGCTACTAGGGTTTTCCTAGGGTCTATTCGTATACCCCACAGGTTGGTTAAGTGTTATCTATTTAACTTAACCCCACCCCCCATCATGATACCGTGGTTAAGTGTTCTCTCTTGTGTTACTTAACCCTACTGCATGTCTTGTTATATCGGTTAAGCGTTCTCCCCTATGTTAACTTAACCCTTACCAAACCTCACGTTAGATTGGTTAAGTGTATGTTAACTCAACCTCATCCACTAGCCATTTTATAATGGTTAAGTGTTACCCTCGTGTATTTACTTAACCCTACCACACATCAGGTTATATCAGTTGGGTGTTATCAACCCATTCAAGTTAAACCAACCCATTTAACTTAACCCTCCCATTCGTTAGATTGCATTGGTTAAGTATTTCAAATAATTCATGGCTTAACCCGCCCACGTATCATGTCAAGTTGGTTAAGTGTTGTCTAATGATTCATAACTTAACCCCGCTATCTTAGCATATTAAATTGGTTAAGTGTTTTCAAGTAGTTCATGACTTTACCCGCCCATGTATCATGCTAAGTTGGTTAAGTATTATCTATATGTTCAAGTTGACTTAACCCTGCCACGTGTCATGTTATATTAGTTAAGTATCATTAGTCTAGTCATATTACTTAACCCCCCATTGGTCTGATTAACAGTTATGTTGGTTAAGCCCACATTTATAAGTTTTACATGTTCTTAACTCATATCGGTTAGGTCCACATTTACATGTCAAATTTCCATGTCATTCCACCTAACCCTCTAACCATACCCACGTCTTATTATGGTTAGTATTCCTTAATTCATTCATTATGACGAACGAATCATGACCACTCACATTAGACCGTGCATTTTGTGGCCACTGGATTTGTCGGGCGGTTCCAGGCAGATTTACACCACAAACTGAGTCTAACCTCGTGTCATAAACCGTTACGCCTATAATTTGGCCTTCGACCTCTCACATTAGACTGACAATTTGTGGCTACTGGATTTGCCGGGCGGTTCCGGGCAGATTTACACCACAAACTGAGTCTAACCTCGTGTCAAAGGTTCGTTAATGGTCGTATTCCACCCAAAACCCCAATATCAGTTCATGTGTTTAACATATAGAAATGTTCATGTTCCAACCACGTTCATATTTCCAGTTATATGCCAATTATCAAGTTCATAATTCACGTTTTTTCCCCAAAACATATTTCCAAATTATTATCATAATTCACTATAAGGTTATGCCAAGATATAACCTTTTATTTACAATACATACCAACTACTTAAAACCCAACTTAGGCGCGTTCATATTAAACCTCTACCAAGTCATAAATTATCATATATGTTTCAACTCCAAATTTTACATAATTAACATATGCCCAAGTTCTAGATTACATGTCAGTTTTACATATGTCAAAATTCATGATTTGCTTGTTTACACAGCTATGCTTAATTTACATAGATCAAGTTTTATACCCAAAATTACATGTATACCACGTTTACACCAACTTACCCATAACAATTTCTAGCCAAATTACATATATCAAGATCCATATCAAATTACCTATGCCAATCCCCATTCTTACAATTATCATTTTAATGACAATACCCAAATATCAAATTTCATGTTAATGGTAGTAATACCCAAATATCCAATTTTTATGTTATGCCATCAATTCCACCAAACACATATATTCCACTAGGCAATATTCCAATATTTCCCCCGTATACCATCGCACGCATATCGTAGTTTAGGCCTAGGTCCGAAATTGACCTAGGTTCATCAAAAGAAAATAAATAGGGGAAGGTAGAAGTTGCAATAAAAACAAAATCAGAGAGAAAACGGCATAACAACATCACCTCAGGCATAAAGAATAGATCTTGATAATAATATCAACATGAACCAAGAAAAAATGATTTACAATAGGCTGAATAGACCATAAACTTGTCATGCGAATAAAGATAGAAAAGTTCTCAAGATCGAGATCCAAGAAGAAACAAGAATAGACTTGAATCAAAAGTCCAATTTCACTTCATCACATGTCCATATTAAATTTAATTATTTTAATCTGAAAATAACTAGAACTTACAGATCGTGGGAAAGGAATTAAGAACTGAATTTGTTGTAAAAATGTTGCGGCTTTGTTGATTTATTGTCTTGAATCATTGTTGAAGCTTTGTTCTTTGAATTGATTTGAGTTTGAATGCTTGTACTTTGATTTGGAGATGGCGTCCATGGTTCAAGGGGTATTTTTGCAGCATAATGGTGTAAGAATGATTTGATATGAACTAGGTTAGGTCGTAGGATGTATTTATAGGGGTAGCAACTAGTTTAGGCCCTTAGATTAACCCTAGAATCAATCCGGACCATCAAAACACATCTCAGGCTTCAAAAATGGGTTCTGGGGCAAAACAGGCCGACCAGGTCGACCTCTAAGGGGGGAGGTCGACCTGGGGGGGGGGGTTAGGTCGACCATGTGGTCGACCTGGCCCCCAGGTCGACCTGCCTAAAATTTGATGAATCTTCTACAGGCCAAAGCTTCTTCATCTGGACTCCGATTTTCGAAAACTTGGACTCTATTTCATGCAGAATTCTAAGACGAATGCAATGGCTCAACCCATTTCCCATGATTCTCATTTTAAAATTTAATTATACCCTGATTTCTAGTTTCAACATGTTATTAAAATTCAGGTTGTTACATTCTCCCCTCCTTAAAGGATTTCGTTTCCGAAATCTTCAAGTTAAGAAGCATGTGTCTTACCATCCAATCATCCATCTACTCAATCATCAATCACAGGAATCCATTGTCCTTAAGAGATTTCTAATGCTGTATGAACATATGCAGAAAGTGTGTGTATATGTTCCTTATCTAATGCAAATGATCAGGCCTGATTGATCTTCTTAATGCAAAATATGTTTAGTGCCATGAGTCCAACATGTATGCAAATAGTCCTAGTCACACTAACACTATATGTGTGCACAAACATCCATCCATATGCAACATCCACATGATAACATATTCAATTTCATCCATAAACAATTATAAACACTCATGCATATGCAATATGAAAATGTGTCTGAGCCGATCTAGTGCCTAAGGTGCATGTATATGCATCCACGAGCAATCACTAGCAACCACTTACAACCACTTGCAACCATCAATCATAACATGTCTCAAACACATGTTTACACCCAATTGTTCCTACCTAAAGATATAGTCGAACGATAGAAGCAAGTAAAAACTTTGTGCCCATTAGGCAATGTCAAAACTGGAAATCTATGTCACATATATACTGATTAGGAGAAGAACTCCCTAAGCACCAGCCCGAAGACCGAAATCAACATCAGGCTGACACCCAAAGAATTACCCAACCCAACGGACACCCTCAAGCCCTAACATGTATTACTAACAGATGATCCCTATGGGGTTTTGCAACTGAAATAGGATTAAGAATAGGACCGAGAGGTTATACTTAAAAGATAGCATGCAAGTAAGCTCAACAGGAAAAGAGGGATCAAGGATATAGTCTTAAAAAGAGATATGATGCGCGTATCTAGTCTTCAATCTTCTGAGTTGCATTTTCTTGAGCTTAACTCCATTGTGCTTTCACCGTCTTTAACTTCACAATTTCGTAGCTTCTTAATTTTTGTTTCCAAAATATGAGTTGAAACTCATTTCACTGTCGCCTCTCATTCCACTTTCACTTATTCTCTTTCTAGTATACCCGATTCAAACATAACTGCGTGCTCATGGTTTCATGCAAGCTCTCCAAAATTCACTAGTGAATCCTGGATCTCGTTTACTTACTAGAAGGTATTCCACATAAATGAATTATCTCTTGAAAATAAACAAATGCCAACCATGTTGCCAAGTGTACTTACTAAGGTGATTTTCTATAACTCATGCATAAGCGAGATGAACCATCCGCCTTAGTGGCGAACATTACTCGAGCGGACCAATAAATGTGTCAAGAGATTCTAGGTGACTAAACATGGCAGAACCCTAAGGTTACACTAGACTTCGAGGGCATTACCGGGGCAAGTCAAGAGTCTAACTACCCTCTTTTCATACTCGAGAATGGTATCATTTCTGGACAACCACTCCATCCCTAGAATCAACCCATTGCCCAAAAACATAAGCATTACTTCTAAACTAAACACTTAGCATAGACATTCTCAAATCCAAACAAGTCATGAATAAATGATCCGATTCCCCAACAGGATTTGAGACAAAAATGGGAACCTCTACTATGCTAGTACTAAGGTGCAGAGACTCAACTATCGAAGAAGAATTAAAAAGGATGCGATATACAAAAACAAAGTTCCCATGATATGATAGGAAAAAAGCTAAACTTTTAACAGAAATGTTACCACCTCTTCTTAGGTACGCTAGTAGTGAGAGCATACAATTGCCCTCTCAACGATCTTGTCCTTTGCCCTTGTCCTTGTCCTCTAATACTTAACTACATGTTCCTTTTTACCATACTAAAGATACTCTCTCTTGTCGTGGGTTTCATTATTCTTTCACTTTGGCCTTTTTCCTTTCATCTTTTCCTCCTTCGTGGATTAATCCATATCAACAAGTTTCTCATCCTTAGGCTTGTGTCTTTATCCTCGTTCTTGCTATCCTTGTATAGCTTGTTGACAAGTTTCTCGAAAGCTACCTCCATCGCATGGCAACTCTACAAAGCTTGAAATAAGATTAGACGCAGACGGAATTACTGCGGCTACAGATGGAAGTTGGGCACTTCTTTGCCTTCCTACATGTGTCGTACACCTACAAAACTATGGTGAAAAAGAAAGAGAGAATAAACTCAAGGAGAGAATCAAAAGATAGTGCATATGGCTTTGGGGAATATGCCTTTCGTAAACAAAACTTTTCTTAGAAAAATGCTTCTTTGTAAACGTTTTGAAAATAATTTCAAAAGGTTTTTAAAAGCTTTTGTCCAGTCTGGTAACCTTCTGCTCTGATACCAAATGTAACGCCCCACATCCGTTAAGGTCATTCACAAAGGGAATGCCTTAACTTCAATGGAGCATTATGGGTACTGGAACAGAAATATTATAAGACAAACGTATATAAAACAGCGGAAAGTAAAGTAGAAGTACTTCAAATCATTTATTAAATATAATTGTTTACAATAAAAGCCCATCAACTTCCAATACCCAATTACATAGCCAAAATATCTGTCTTGCTCAAAAACAAAGAAGCATAAAAATAAATTGTAGTATTCCCCAATAAAGCAAAGCAAGCCATAGCCAAGAAAAATCCAAGCAGTACATGAAAGAGCCTTGGAGCTTGATAAGATCCGAACTAAGTTGTATTCCCACCCTGTGAACCTGTGGGGGGGGGGGGAACGAAAGAAAAAGAGGTGAAACAAACGGGGTCAGTCATAAAGACTGAGTAAGTCCTAGTGACTTTCAGCATAAAAATAGGTAAAGATAATATGGCATGAATAAACTGAAAGTAAACATAAGCATGATGACGAGGTAAGATACATGCACGATGAATCAATTATAACATCCCATACTTCCTATCAAGGGTAGCACCACAAGGTTCCTACCAAGTATCACATCGCAAGGTTTCTATAACATCGCAAGATTTCTAAGCTTCACCATTATCCTATTTTCCTTGATTTTCTATATTCTCTGCACCACCTAACTAGCGTTCCAATTAGTTTACTTGGTTATAATTACAAGATAAGTGATCCCCCATAACCCGCATGATAGTTTCATAGGTATATATCGCACGATGAGGGTCCCACTTCATATTGACAGTTTCATGTCCCCACCGCACCTATCTTAATTGATCGGCTCTTACTTACAATGTTTCATATGTGTTATATACTAAGGTTATCCCAACCCCGTAGTTGTGGTAGCCTTCAGGACTACATCTAATATGAGGATTTTCACCTCAACCAGCCCAATTGCCATAAATGTGTTATATGTTTCCTTACTACCCTAATCGATCGGCTCCTACTCGACCTAGTTCTTGCGGCCCCCTACTGGTAGATACCTGTGTTGGTCCTACCCTAGGGTGTATCAATCCCTAGGATGGCAACCCTGACACTCTTTTTGATGCATAGCTTAATATCTACTGATGCCCTGTGGCTAAATTTTCCACTCTGGAATACGTGCACGCCCGTAATCCGTTGGAACCTGCACCGCTGCATCCCATGCCGCCATTTTGACCGCTTACAATCAGCCCAGTAATCGTGCCCCATCCTGCCTAGCTCAGGGTACCATTTATACCTAATGTGGGTTACTGCTGAAATGGGTCCCGCTACTAGGGTTTTCCTAGCGTCTATTCGTGTACCCCACAGGTTGTTTAAGTGTTATCTATTTAACTTAACCCTACCCCCCATCATGATACCATGGTTAAGTGTTCTCTCTTGTGTTACTTAACCCTACCGCATGTCTTGTTATATCGGTTAAGCGTTCTCCCCTGTGTTAACTTAACCCTTACCACACCTCACGTTAAATTAGTTAAGTGTATGTTAACTCAACCTCATCCACTAGCCATTTTATAATGGTTAAGTGTTACCCTCGTGTATTTACTTAAACCTACCACACTTCAGGTTATATCGGTTGGGTGTTATCAACCCATTCAAGTTAAACCAACCCATTTAACTTAACCCTCTCATTTGTCAGATTGCATTGGTTAAGTATTTCAAATAATTCATGGCTTAACCCGCCTACGTATCATGTCAAGTTGGTTAAGTGCTGTCTAATGATTCATAACTTAACCCCGCTATCTTAGCATATTAAATTGGTTAAGTGTTTTCAAGTAGTTCATGACTTTACCCGCCCATGTATCATGCTAAGTTGGTTAAGTATTATCTATATGTTCAAGTTGACTTAACCCTGCCACGTATCATGTTATATTGGTTAAGTGTCATTAGTCTAGTCATATTACTTAACCCACCCATTGGTCTGATTAACAGTTATGTTGGTTAAGCCCACATTTATAAGTTTTACATGTTCTTAACTCATACCGGTTAGGTCCACATTTACATGTCAAATTTCCATGTCATCCCACCTAACCCTCTAACCATACCCACGTCTTATTATGGTTAGTATTCCTTAATTCATTCATTATGACGAACGAATCATGACCTCTCACATTAGACCGTGCATTTTGTGGCCACTGGATTTATCGGGCGGTTCCGGGCAGATTTACACCACAAACTGAGTCTAACCTCGTGTCATAAACCGTTACGCCTATAATTTGGCCTTCGACCTCTCACATTAGACTGACACTTTATGGCTACTGGATTTGCCGGGGCGTTCCGGGAAGATTTACACCACAAACTGAGTCTAACCTCGTGTCAAAGGTTCATTAATGGTCGTATTCCACCCAAAACCCCAATATTAGTTCATGTGTTTAACATATAGAAATGTTCATGTTCCAACCACGTTCATATTTCCAGTTATATGCCAATTATCAAGTTCATAATTCACGTTTTTGCCCCAAAACGTATTCCCAAATTATTATCATAATTCACTATAAGGTAATGCCAAGTTATAGCCTTTTATTTACAATACATACCAGCTACCCAAAACCCAACTTAGGCGCGTTCATATTAAACCTCTACCAAGTCATAAATTATCATATATGTTTCAACTCCAAATTTTACATAATTAACATATGCCCAAGTTCTAGATTACATGTCAGTTTTACATATGTCAAAATTCATGATTTGCATGTTTACATAGCTATGCTTAATTTACATAGATCATGTTTTATACCCAAAATTACATGTATACCACGTTTACACCAACTTACCCATAACAAGTTCTAGCCAAATTACATATATCAAGATCCATATCAAATTACATATGCCAATCCCCATTCTTGCAATTATCATTTTAATGACAATACCCAAATATCCAATTTCATGTTAATGGTAGTAATACCCAAATATCCAATTTTTATGTTATGCCATGAATTCCACCAAACACGTATATTCCACTAGGCAATATTCCAATATTTACCCCGTATACCATTGCATGCATATCATAGTTTAGGCCTAGGTCCGAAATTGACTTAGGTTCATCAAAAGAAAATAAAAGGGGAAGGTAGAAGTTGCAATAAAAACAAGATCAGAGAGAAAACGACATAAAAGCATCACCTCAGGCATAAAGAATAGATCTTGATAATAATATCAGCAAGGACCAAGAAAAATTGATTTACAATAGGCTGAATAGACCATAAACTTGTCATGCGAATAAAGATAGAAAAGTTCTCAAGATCGAGATCCAAGAAGAAACAAGAATAGACTTGAATCAAAAGTCCAATTTCACTTCATCACATGTCCATATTAAATTTAATTATTTTAATCTAAAAATAACTAGAACTTACATATCGTGGGCAAGGAATTAAGAACTGAATTTGTTGTAAAAATGTTGCGGTGTTTTTGATTTATTGTCTTGAATCATTGTTGAAGCTTTGTTCTTTGAATTGATTTGAGTTTGAATGCTTGTACTTTGATTTGGAGACGGCGGCCATGGTTCAAGAGGTATTTTAGCAGCATAATGGTGTAAGAATGATTTAATATGAATTAGGTAAGGTCTTAGGATGTATTTATAGGGGTAGCAACTAGTTTAGGCCCTTAGATTAACCCTAGAATCAATCTGGACCATCAAAACACGTCTCAGGCTTCAAAAATGGATTCTGGGTCAAAACAGGTCGACCAGGTCGACCTGTAAGGGGGGAGGTCGACCATATGGTCGACCTGGGGGGGGTAGGTCGACCCTAGGGTCAACCACGTGGTCGACCTGGCCCCCAGGTCGACCTGCCTGGTTCTGTGCTGCCTAAAATTTGCTGAATCTTCTACAGGCCATAACTTCTTCATCCGGACTCCGATTTTTGAAAACTCAGACTCTATTTCATGTATAATTCTGAGATGAACGCAATGGCACAACTCGTTTCCTATGATTCTCATTTTAAAATTACCATTATTTCTAGTTTCAACATGTTATTAAAATTTGGGTTGTTACAGGTTGGTTAGCTAGTAATTGCGAAACGAGGGTAGTTAGATTTTTTTACTTGCCGCGGGAATACCCTCGAGATTTCGTGCGATCCTGAGGGGATCAATTTGGCTTAGCTACCTAGAATCACTTGATGCATCTATCGACGATTTACGATCCATTAGAATAGTCCATGAGTAGGCAGATGTTTTTGATTTGGTTAGGGGTTTTCCCCCTAAAACTCGAGATAGACTTCCGCATATATATAGTTGACAATGCGAAGCCAGTTATGCGATCAATGATAGTTTTGGAGCAAGATTGGCGAGGATAGCCAGAGTCGGTTAAATGCTCAATTATTTGGGTGTTTTGCTAGTATCATCTCACATAGATCGTCCAAATTCGAAGGAGGTATTCCTTGGGTGCTTGTCTGATATTGGTTTAGGCCTTTGGGGCTTGTACTTGAGGGATGTCGAGTTCGACTAGGATGGTTTGCGTGAGAAATAAATGGTTATAAAAGGCACCCTAAGTAAGACTGACCTTAAGAGTGGTAAAAAGTACATAACAACCTTTAGCTTTAGACCCTCAGATTTGTGACATGATGGATAAGTTAAGTAGAGGAGAGACCTCTTATCATCTTAGTATATACACTTGGTATCATGGTTAGCACCTGTTTATCTTGGAAAGATAGTTCGACTACATTAGATACCCTCTAGCATAGTAAGTGATCGAGGTCCTATCTTTACTAGTGGGTTTTGGAAATGGAGGTCAAGAAGCTTTGCAATTGTGAAGTTAAATTAGTTAAGGTACAGTGGAGTGAAGCTCAAGAAGATGCGACTTAGAAGACTGAAGACTAGATACGCGCAGCCTACCCTTTTCTTTTTAAGGGTACATCCTTGATCTCTCTTTCCTTATGTTTATGCATGCTTGTATCTACCTTTTAAGTATATCTCCTCGATCCTATTCCTTATCCTTAGGTAGAAACCAACGGATGTAAACATGTGTTTGAATCATGTTATGATTGGTGGTTGCAAGTGGTTGCTAGTGGTTGCTTATGGATGCATATACACACATTAGGCACTAGATCAGCTCAGTCACTTTCATATTGCATATGCATGAGTGAATTTTTATATATATTAACGGAAACTTGATGTGTATCATATGGATGTTGCATTTGTACGAATGATTGTGTACTCATGTAGAAGTTATAAAGTACAAGTAGGAACAATTGCATACAAGATGGACTCATGGCACTGACATAATTCGCATTGAGGAGGTCAACTGAATCAGTAGACCGCCTGATTTTGCATTAGATAAGGACATGTACAAACACTATGAATATGATCATGAAAGCATTAGAAATCTTTCAAGGCCAATGGATGCCTGTGATTGAATGGTTGAGTAGATGGATGTTGGATGTTAGGATATGCATTCTTCTTAACTTAGAGATTTCAGGGACGAAATCCTTTAAGGAGGGGAGAATGTAACACCCCGTATTTTCTGAGAATATTAAAAGAACAAATTAAAGAATACTTAAATTTTAAAGTGAGAACTAAGGGAAATAGGTTACGCCATTGCGTTCGTCTCAAAATTCTGCTTGGAACAGAGTTCAGTTTTTCGTAAATCGGACTTCGTATGAGGAAGTTATGGCCCTCGGAAGTTTCAGGAATCTAAATAAAACAAAACAAATCAGATTTAAATTTAAAATTCAAATCACACACCCGGTCTGGGCGGGAAATTTCCCGCCCAGGACCCAGGTCGACCAGGGGGTCGACCTGGGTCGACATAGGTCGACCAGGGGGTCGACCTCCCCCCTATTTCCAGATCCGAGGACTGGTTCATTTTTCTGCATTTGGACGCCCGTTTTGACCAGATTCGTTGATCCCTATTCTATATAAACACCCCTATGGCTACACTTTTCTCTACACTACTCCATTACGCCTATACTCTACCCTAATTCATATCAAAATAAATTAAAGATGTCCTTATGCTGCTCTAGTTCTTCAAGAAATCAAGTTTAGAATTCTAGTAGAGATTCAAGGGCTAATTCAACGACTTCAACAACTATTTTCTATGAATCAAATCTAAATTAGAGAATCGATAATCTACGTCAAGGGATCACTTTTCAGTTTCAGAAAACAGATTCCAGAAATACAAGAATCATTCTCTTTTTGTAAGTTCAAGTTATTTTCAGATGTGAATTCTTAATTGAAATTCTTGGCATGTAATAATCTGGGTTTAAGCTATACTTGATTATGAGATAATCCTTTTAGATTTATCAAATCTAATCTATTAGGTTTATTCCTATGATGTTATTCAAATCTAATCCATTAGATTTATGCCTGATGTAAGTAATCCTTTCATTTGAATATGTGCTTGTATATGCCTTTGGGAATCATTATTGACAATTGAATCGGTCCAATCATATCTATCCTTGTTGTATATCGAAATTGTAATCCTGTTTAAGGTCATGATATAACCCTTGTCAAACCTATACGTCTGTGATGGTTCATAATGATATTCATATCATATCTATAAGCCTGCAATGTATTCTATGCAAAACTTGTCAATTTGGTATATCAAATTTATTGGACCAATAGTTCTTATCGTCGTATGCCTATTCTTATGCCTCTCATGTTCCATATTGTTTCTCCTCTTATTTAATAATACTTGCATTGAATCTCGAAATACGTACATTAAGAATGCGAGGGTAATTGGGTATAACATGAAATTGACATTTATTTAGCATAATTTGGAACATGTATTATGGCATGACTGTTAAGATGCAATTTGCGGGTAATTTGACATGAATTATGGAATATGTAATTTGACATATTGAACCTAGAATTGGCATGAACGACAAAGTATGAAATTTGGCATGAAAAACCTAGTTTTGGTCATAAACTGTAAATTGGAATATTAAATTTAGCTTGGGCTTAACTACTGATTTGGGACGCCAAACATAATGCATAGTGACTTTGGGTATGACTGCTATTGCAAATTTAGGGAAGATTGGGTATAGCCAATTTTGATTAATAAATAGAAATTGGAATTTGTTGGGCATAACTTGGGAATTGGATTATGAATAGTTTTGGTGAATTTGGTAATTAGCATGTAAAATCTAGATTTGGGTATATATGGTAAATGTGTAAAATAAAGATGAACATGCCTAACCCGAGGTTAGATTGAGTTGTGGTGTAAAACTGTCCGGAACCGCCCGGCACATCCAGTAACCACAACAATACCTATCTAATGTGAGAGGTTAGTGCATCATGCCCAAGAAAAACCTAAGGATAGATTGAGTTGTGGTGTAAAACTTCCCGGAACCGACCGGCACATCCAGTAACTGCAACAACACATATCAAATGTGAGAGATTGGTGCATTAATAAATCAATTAATGCTAATGAACAAGATAAATGACTAGGGTTAAGTTCAAAGGAACACTTAACCAATATAACATGAATGACTAGGGTTAAGTTAATGAGAAACACTTAACCAATATAACAAGACGAATGACTAGGGTTAAGTTCATAGGAACACTTAACTAATATAACAAGATGAATGACTAGGGTTAAGTTAATAGGAAACACTTAACCAGTATAGCATGATAAATGGGTTGGGTTAAGTTAATAAGAAACACTTAACCAATATAACTTGATTTGTGGTAAGGTTAAGTTAAAACAAGAGGGTAACACTTAACCAATCCAACATGATAAGTGAGGAGGGTTAAGTTAATAAGAAACACTTAACCAATATGACATGATGAATGGGAAGGGTTAAGTTAACACGAGAGGGCAACACTTAACCAATATAACTTGATTTGTGGTAGGGTTAAGTTAACACAAGAAGGCAACACTTAACCAAAGTAACATGACAAGTGGGTGGGTTAAGTTAACTTGAATTGATTTATGACACTTAACCAATATAACTTGATGAACGAATGGGGTTAAGTTAATAAGAAACACTTAACCAACATGACATGATGAATGGATAGGTTAAGTTAACATGAATGGACAACACTTAACCCATATGACGTAATGTGCAGGTGGGTTAAGTACATATCGGGTTGGTGGGTGATATTAGTAAATATAGGCCCACAAAACTTAACCATTAAATAAACATGCTTGAATTAGTAGGAGGGTTAAGTACATATCGGGTTGGTGGGTAATATTAGTAAATATAGTCCCACAAAACTTTACCATTAAATAAACATGCTTGAATTAGTAGGAGGGTTAAGTACATATCGGGTTGGTGGGTAATATTAGTAAATATGGGCCCACAAAACATAACCATTAAATAAACATGCTTGAATCAGTGGGAGGGTTAAGTACATATCGGGTTGGTGGGTAATATAAGTAAATATAAGCCCACAAACTTAACCAGTAGGAAACCCTAGTAACGGGGACACATTTCAGTAGTAACCCACATAGATGTATCATGGTACCCTGAACTAGGCAGGGTAGGGCACGATTACTTGGCTGATTATAAGCGGTCAAAACAGCGGCAAGGGGTACGTCAGTGTAGGTTCCGACGGTTTACGGGCGTGCACGTACTCCGAAGTGGGAAAAAGCAGGCATTGGGTACCAGTAGTTATACACTGTGCATCTTGAATCGTGTCGGGTTGCTATCATAAGGATTGGTACACCTTATGGTGGGACCAGCACAGGGTATCTACACGCAAGAGAGGGCCGATTGACACAGACACAAGAGAAATTAACACAAGTAGGGAGCCGATCGATAGGGTAGTAAGGGTACATCTAACACATTCATGGCAATTAGGCAGATTGAGGCAGAATCCTCATAATAGATGTACACCTGAAGGCTACCACAATTGCGGGGATTGGGATCACGTTATCATATTATCATTTTATACAAATTACTAGTTGGGACACTAATCAGGTGGTGCAGAGATATAGAAATCAGAATAACAGGGTAGTAGCGAAGCAGAGAAAGAGTAGAAGCGCATTTAATTTATCTTGCCTTATCATACCTTATGCTTATCTTATGTTATCATGTTATCCCTGTTATCACGGTATGGTCTTATATTCAGTTTATGTTGCTTTTACCTGTTTACATGCTGAAAGTAACTGAGCTTACCAGACTTATGTCTGACCAAGTTTGTTCTCGCCTCTTTTCTTCTGTTCCCCCCTCCCCCCGGTTCGTAGGGAGGGAATATTACCACTTAGCTCAGTTTTCTTTCCAAGCTCGAAGATAGTCGATGTATTGCTTTAGACTCTCTCTTCCACTGCTATGGCTGGTTCACGCTTTATTGGGGAATATCATTGTTATTTTTTTGCTTCTTTTACACTTAGAAGTTTTTAAATCAAGACAGAAGTTCTATGTATTACTTGTAAGTATGATTGAGACAACTGTTGTAAAAGCTTGACTGAACCACATTGTTTATAAAATGACTTTATTTTCCTCTGCTTTATTTGTCTGTCTTGTAATTCATCTGCATCTTTTAACTATAATGCTCCACCGAAGTTAAGGCATTCCCTTGCTGAGTGACCTTAACGGAGGTCGGGTGTTTCATGAAATGGATTAAGTATAATTCATTTTATATCCTCTCTAATTTATAAGCCTCGACAAAATAGAATAGCATATCTCCGTATTGGTAAAAATCTAGATATTTGACGTTCTATTATAAATGAACAACTAAAGCGTGTGCTTCACATACGATACCTCTTTCAAAAATGTTAGCTTGTTTGTACGACAATTTTATGCATTTTATGCCCTAGTCACACTTTGTAAATTATCTTTTTATTTCTAAATAATTGTTAATATCTTAATTTATACCGCTTTCTATTTTATATTATATTATTTCCTTTTTCGTTTGATTTCTAAACTTGTTGAAACCCCTTTAAACCCATCTACCTACGATTACTATTCCTCTTAAGGTTTCCTTTCTACCGGACCAAGATGTTGACTTCTTTCTTCCTATTAATTTTTAAAACCTCTTTTTATTTATTTTAATTTTTCTTCTTTTATTTTATATTTCCTTTTTGCTTATTTTTTTCCGAGGTCAATATTGTTGTATTACTTCCCACAAATATTTATTTAATTATATTATAAATAATACAATTAAATTAAAATTTTGAAATTTAATAAAGCATTTGTTTTATTATAATGGCATTTGTTTTGTTTCTCTCTTTTTGTTACCTTATTGATTTTCTTTATATATATATATATATATATATATATATATATATATTTGTTGTTTTCTATTTTCTTATTTAAGCCTGCATTTTATCCTTGGCCCAAGCCGCATCTTATTTTACTTTATATTCTATTAACTTTTGTTTTTATAGTTTAGTTTAATTCAAATTCTCTGGTTGGAAAACTTAATGTAAATGATCATACAGCATCATCATAGTAATAAACAAAACTGCACCCTTCCTCCAATTTCGCAAGAAAAAGTTGCACTATTTCCTCGCTTACACATTCAATAAATTGCTATTCGATACATTGTTATTTTCCTTTATTTGCTTAAAAAAAATGCTACTAACCAACCTCAAAGTTTGTTACATTAGATCTCATTTAGTTGTCCTTGATATGGGGAATGCAAGTTCCCCTAGAGTCCCAGTTTTGATGAATGAGATTTTTGGAACCCAAATCCAAAGAATATTGTATGACACAGTTCGGTATTACTTGCGTTTATGGCTTTAAATTTTTTTTTACTACTCATCGTTTCTTAAATTTGCTACACTTCTTTTCTCTTCTGTCTTAACGCTTCTATTTTCTTCTTCACTGGACATTGGTTTGTATGCATGTGCCATGCACTATTCCCCTTCCTACTTTCTTTCTTTTACTTTTTTATATGCCAAAACTTAACCCAATTTCTCACGCAACCATCCCCCTGCTGTTTCGTGCATCTTGCATTCCAGGCTCCCAATCCCTTTGTGATCACACCAATTCGAAATGATTATATATAAAAAGTATGGTTGTCCACTATATAATGGTATGTGTTGTAAACTCTTTGCATGCGACTCGTCCAGGCCTATTAATGGCCAAAACCGTACCATGAGCTTGCTGGAAACACAAGAAGGAAGATGGAACTGAAAAAATGCGAACACTAATGTTCGTAGCTCAGCACTCTTCTTTCTTCTTCTCTCTTTAGTCAATTGTCTCCCTACTGCTTTCGTGTTGCTGTTACATGACACTTCTTTTCCTTCTTTGCTTTGTTTAGTTTTCTTCCCACTTCTCTGTTTGATTCCCTGCTGTTACCCCTTATTATCTTCTTTTGGCCTTCCTTTCCTTTCTTCAATTCTCTATTGCATGGCTATATTAGTCCACACGATCGATTCCATCAAAACATCATGCCTCAACCCTTTACTAGTTACCACTACTGCCCTCGTTTCTTTCATACGCTCACCGGAACACTTCAATGCACACACACACAGAGTAGTGTGCACATGCACGAGTGGTCAAGCCATTGCGCATTGGTCAGAAGCTACTCCGCAAAAGCAATGCCATCATCGGGGTCACCCTATACTCTCAATTCATACCCCGATCTCCTTCATCAAATTTTCCCCCTTCAACCCATACAAGGAAAACAGCACCTCCAAACCTCCATCACAAAAACCCTTACTGTCGTTAGTACGGACCACCGTTCAACTTCAGATTTTTCCCATGTGAGGCCGACACCTAGGTCGACTTCCTCCCCCAATATCTTCACACTCGATTGACTATTGGTGCCCCAGTTTGTTATCATACTTCATAGTAAAAATGCAACTCAAAAACCTAAATCGTGCTGAAACTCCAAATTTATCCGTTCGAAAAATTAGTTGGCATTTTTCCCTATTAGACTAGGTCATCATGTCCCTCCCGACCAAATTTCATGATTTATCATCGCCTTCATCATCAAAGCCGATCCCGTTTCCCCGTTTCGACCAACCCAAGAAATCTCTCTCATCTCAATGTTAAAAACTATGATTCTTCTTTCGAAATTCATATTTTGATAATACGGAAACATTTATATGCCTGAAACCCAAAATTAATATGGTTGACATATTTGGTTTTCCACCCACTTTTTACCATATACATCATGTACCATACGTATATGGCTCTTTAGTACACCACTGATTTATTTTTTTAAATGAACTAGAGATCCAATTGAACATTAATCATAAAGGAATTAGAACCTAACATCATTTAGAAATTAGGATAATGATTTTTGAAGTGTTGACAGGGTTTGTGTTTATCAGTATACACAATGGTTAAATATCAAACAAGAAGCTACAGGGTTTTACTTCAATACCATTAAAGTTGGATTCTGGAATGAGTTCAACGTATTCATATAAGTGCAGACATGTATATATATGAGAAACATTATCTAGTTATTATCATGTCAAAATAAAAATCAGTGAATGTTTACTCACCTGTCAAGGGACTCTGTTCTTTGTATTTCCAGCGTTTCTTTCTTCCATTTCTTTGTTGAGTTTGATTCGAGTGATCTGTGTATGAGTTGTAAGTGAAAGCGTTTGTTTGTGTTCATATTTATAGGTGGATTTAAGATTAAAATACATTGGCACATCAAGTTCTTATAGGGTAGGATATAAACAGTAAGTAGTTGCTGTTTTCCTCATTGATTGAGAAGGGTTAGTCTAGGATGTTCCATAGCTGTTGCAGCTGATTGAAAACGAGTTGTGTGAAGCCTTATCAAATTTCTGATTCCACTCTTTAGGTTGTATGTGGCTAGGCAAAATGAAGTACAAAAGTTGTACACGACATATGCATGAATTGGTTTAAAAAACCAGGCTCTGGTTTCATCTAGTATAGCATTTGCAGGTAACATGCCTATAGTTCTTAGCTATTCCATCTGCTACGACCAAGAATTGAAGTGTGCATCCCTTTCTTTCTTTTCTTATTTTGTACAACAATGTATTTTGATTTGAAAGCCTGCATTGTCATCAATTCCTAGAGCTTAGGCTAGTTTGGGGTTGATTTACATGGATGCACATCATTGTAGAAATGAGGTACAAGGCCATGTGCTAATACTAGCACACTTAGTTCTTAAGTAAATTCAAAATAGGTGTGACAGTCTATATATAAATGATTGATTAGATTGCATAGGTTGTTCTATCTTTCGAAGCTGCTAGTCTACCTTGATTTACTTCCAGAGATTTAGTATAGCTATTGATATATAGGTACAAATATAAATAAACTATGTTCAGTATTGGTTCTGAAAACATAATTCTCTGTTAAGCTTGAAGCTGCATAAATATTTGTAGTATAAACACATATGCAGCCTATGTTCAAATGGGTATATTTTAATGTGCTCTTAATTTCCGAGATAAATTGTAGTACACCATGTTTTCATTTGAAAACATAGTCAGCTTTTTAATGCTTATGTCCCCTGTTTATTTGAATGCACCATTGTATACACATCAAAAGATTTCATTTACTGATCTATGGTTTCAAGTAAAAGATATTTGAAATCTTCATGTGTCATTCACCTCCTTATATATGAAGTAATGTAACATTGGCATAATATATTGAATCTTAGATAAGTTAAAACAAAACTATAAATATGAAACAAAAGATTATACATCACTTATATACTAATTTTCATATATACACATATGTTAATATAAATATATACAACTAGATATATATACATAGGATTTAAAAAGATCAATTTGAATTTCTATAAGTATTGACTATAATTAATTAATATTCAGATAAATCATTAATAAAACCAAAAATTATCAATTAACAATGTCAATAAAAAATTTGGGACATTACAAAAAAGTCTAAAAAACAAAGTATTTTAAAATAAAAAGTCTGTTTTTGGAAAGCATATTTCCCAAAGCTATAAATAGCTTTTCGATACTCCGCTTGATTCCTTTTCCATTGTGTTAGGGGAACCGTTTCTTCTCAAAAGGGTATCCCTACTTCGACATGGTTCCGTAGGCATGTCAAAACTACGGTACATGTCAAAGGGAAAATAAGTGCCCAACCTCCATCTTTAGCCGCAGTGGTTTCACCTGCGTCTTATTTTCTCTCAAGCCTCATTAGGATTTCCGTGCAATGGAGGCAGCTTTCAAGGGACTTGTTAGCATGTTGCAAAAAGGAGAATAAGCGAGTTGGGGCTAAGGAGCTCAACCCAAAGAAGAAAGAAAATGATGGCTTAAGAAGGAAATATATATATATGAAAGAAGAAACGAGTAAATACCATAACTTCGGAACGGTGAGTCATCTGGAAAAGGATTGCACAAAGAGGAAAGACGTTGTTACCACTTTGGTAAGGCGGGACACCTTATTAAGGAATGCCCAAAGAGGCAAGGACAAGGCCAGAGGGAGGAACTTCTAGAGGGCAAGCTAATGTTCTTATGGTTGGTAGACAGGATAGGGGTAGGAAAGTTTCCATCGAAGGATTGATTTCTATTTTTGATCATGTTGTTAGGATTCTTTTCCTAGCGCTTCGCATTCTTTTATATATGATCCTTTAGTTGAGTCTCTGCACCTAGATACTAGTATGGTTTTGGATCCCGTTATTTCCTCAAACCCCAGTGGAGGTACGACTCATTTATTGATGATTCGTCGGGGTTTGAGAATCTCTGTGTTAGGTGTCGAGTTTGATTCATATGTTCTTGATTTCATAAGATACAGTTTGATTCTAGGATGGATGGGTTAACCATATATGGAGCCATTCTAGATTATGAGAGGAGGGTCATTAGACTTGTGACTTTCCATAGAAAGACCCTCGAGATTTCTTATGTCCCCTAAGGGGTCTGTCATGCTTAGTTCCTAGAACCTCTTGATATATCTATCAATGATTTGCGACATGTGACTCCTAAAAGAAAAGAGGGAACTTGATAAGCAAGTAGGAGAGACACTCGAGAAGAGGTTTGATAGGTGAGTCATATCGGGATGGGATACCAACTGAAGACAGTCCTTGAGGAAGCCCATCATTCTAAGATGACTATTCATCCAAGCGACAATAAAATGTATAGAGTTCGAGGTAGTGGAGCGAAACTTGCGAGAGGAAATGAAAGTAGAGAAGGAAGCAATGATAGGACGAGTTCCGACTTGCATACTTGGTTCGAAGGTTAAGAAATTATGCAACAAAGAAGTGAAGCTAGTAAGAATGCAATGGGGAAAGGGCCGCGAGAACGCTACTTAGGAGGCTGAAGACAAGATTCGCACTTCATATCCTTTCCTTTTCGAGAATATTTCCTCAACTTCTTTTTCCAAGTTTCGAATTAATACTTGTATCCATCGTTTGAATATCTCCTATTGATCGAGTTTTTAGGTAGGAAGCCAATGATTGTAAACATGTGTTTGAGACATGTTATGTTTGATGGATGCAAGTGTTTGCTCATTGATGCATAATGCACACACAATCGGCACTAGGTCGGCTCAATCACTTACATATTGAATATTGATGTGCGTACATTTTATTTTTTTATGAATGAAAATGGGTGTATTGTTACATTGATGTTGCATTTGGATGGATTATTGTGCAAACGTATAAAACTTACATGGAATAGGATGAGTTGCATACATTTTGGTTGCATGGCACAAACATACAATGCATTAAGGAGGTCGACTGAATCAGTAGCCCGCCTGATCTTCTGCATTATCTTATGGACATATACACACACTATTGCATATGTTCATAAAAGCATTAGAAATTCCTTAAGGAAAATGGATGCTTGTGATTGCTAGATGGATGTATGATTGTTGGATGTTAGGATATATGTTCTTCTTAACTTAGAGATTTCGGGGACGAAATCCTTTGAGTAAGGGAGAATGTAATACCCCGGAATTTTAACGACACTAATGATGATGAATTAAAGAATAATTAGTGTGAAATACATTATTAACAATGAATTAAGGAAAACTCAATTTAATATTCAGAAATAAGTAAAATGAACTACGCCATTGCGTCCGTCTCGAAATTCAGGTCAAAATAGACACCTGGTTTGCGTAAATCGGACACCGAAAGAAGAAGTTATTAAGGTTTGAAGTTTGTATGCGCACAGGAAGAATATATGCATATATATAATAGGTTCAGAAATTCAAAAATGGGTCTAAAAATTCGAAATTTTTTTCAAAATTCGAAATTTGGGAAGACGACAGATTTCCTGCCTAGGTAGGTCTATCCACTCAAAGGGGGTCGACCCATAGGTCGACCTACCCAAAGGGGGTCGATCCATAGATCTACCCACTCAAAAGGGGATCGACTCACCCTTGACAGATCTGGGCAAAATACTTTGTAACGACCCGGGTTTTCGCAATCCTGGTTATCGACATAAACTCAATGTCGACTATCCAAGCATCGGAAATACCGGATAGTTAATGAAAGAAGTTAGAGGGTGAGGATAGATAAGATAGAAAATTAGAATAGAAGAAGAAGAAGAACATACAATATTAGAGTAAATACAAATCTCACAGCGGAATGAATAAAATATAGTATACAACATAACATGGAAATAAGACAAGTATATGTATACAATAACATTTATCAGAGTACAACACTTGCAACACAGCGGAAATAACAATTGCTATAAAATCCTGAAGCCTTCTGCTCAAAGCTCTCAGTATATCTGTAAATCCCGACTACTTGACTGCCCGTACAAAATTGGGCACCCAAGAGTTTAGGAAAAACAAAACAAAACAAACTCCGGGTCAGTCATGGGACTGGTATGCGTAAAACCATTTAAAATAGTTTAAGAAAGTAAACAGTTTCTCACAAGACCATGCCGTATAACGGAACGGGTTTTTCCCTTATGAGAATCCAAAACACTTGGTCCAACATTCAAAAAACCTTTTGAAAGGAATGATAATCTTTATATCAAACTCATTTGATATTATAATAATGTCTATCAACCACAGTATAATAATCTTCTAGTAGAATGCTTTCATCTCACATTCCACATACATTATATATAATCAAAAACCGCGGGTGCTTATTGGTTAATGAATTCCAACTAGCAAGGTATGGGACCACCTTCTGACAGTGTATCTCTAGAGAGGAATATACTGGGTTCAATAAGAACATCTTGTAACCCAGGCTAAATATGACCGGTCACTCATTTCGCTTGAGTGTACCGAATGTATTATCACCTACCCGATTTTATACCATTTCCTAGTTGTGAGGCTAGATGCCAAAACGTACAGATCACACCCTTATTTACCTTGAATGCCACATCATCATACCCGCCAAATCACAATTTGATTTCCCCAAAAATACCACGGGTATACAGCTATGAGAAACGAATTCCTCTGCAACCAAACATAAATACGTTTGAAGAGATCAACTTACGCGATCTATTTAATATACTCCGTTAGACATTCTTCCATACAGGTCGTCCTGGGATTGGACAGACCGAAGGTACTATTCTGTAATCAGGACAGCCCTTGCATAAGTCCGTCTTCAATTATCTTCATCATATTTGATCGCAACGCTAATGCCATACAGAGTGGTTTTCAGATAATAAATCTGATCCCAGTCTCTCCGTATTGACGACGGAAAAATGGTCAAGAACTTTGATAGTCGGTGATTTAACTATCAAAGAAAAATATGTATGCAAACAACGATATTATTTCCAGATAGAAATTCCATCGATCAATCATCAGTCAACATTTATTCATTTCCCCATTTCTTGTTTCCATATATTCATCAAATCCTTATTTTTAATTTTAGAAAATATACGTTATTAACTTTGGAAAACATTTCCATTTCTGATTCACGCATCACTATCTTCTCACATATATCAGTCTCTAACAATAAACTAGTAAGAGAACAACTTCCCAAGCATAAACCCTGAAGACAGAAACCAACATCAGATCGATACCCAGAAATCTATTCAACTCAACTAATTTCCATTCAGTTTCTAATTTCAGTAATTCCATTTAAATTCCTAATACAAACCCCAAATTCCTTTATAATATTTTATTTTCAAAATATTTACTTTGATATAATTTTTCACATAGTACGTGGATAATATTTCTTTATATAATCAAAACAGTTTGATTTCGTATTTAAAACCAAATATCTAAATTCTATTTATATTTTTATTTGTAGATTTATTCATACAAATCTCCTTTTTTATTTCTAACACTTAAATCTCATTTATAATTCCCTTTATATAATTCTATTTATTCTATACAAATCCTTTTATATAATTCTATTCATTTTATATAAATCCTTTTATATAATTCTATTCATTTAAAATAAATCCTATTATATAATTCTATTCGTTTTATATAAATCCTTTTATATAATTCTACTCATTTTATATAAATCCTTTTATATAATTCTATTCATTTTATATAAATCCTTTTATATAATTCTATTCATTTTATATATAAATATTTCATTTTCAATATTCACTATGGAAATTTCCTTTTTACATTTCAGTATTTCATATGGTAATTAAAATACCAAATAACATAACCAGTGTCATCACAATCAATCACAGATCAAATATCACAATATATGAAAACAAACAGTATTATAATATTAAGGAATCCAGTTGGATCCCTCTAACCTATCTCCCTTCATTCAAAGATGTTAAACAACATAAATAACATCTATTTCATTTTAATATGGAATATTCTGATAAACAGAATCAATATTTGATCAATGATTTATATATATAATTATATTTATATTTTCAACCAATAAATCAACAATTCAGCCAAGCAATCAAAACACAATAATCTATCATCATTTATCAACACTAGATTATATTTATAAAAATATAAACTGGCAGAGTTAGTGAGTTTTACTCACATTGGATGATCATTTAAATAACAATAATTGTCGGTTGATTATGATAGACAATTTTTTTGCTATAAATTGTAACGAGCTCCAATTCGCTCCCAGTCTGTTCCATTGTGTAGTATCCGTCCATACGATCCCAACGGACCCTGTTTTGTCCAATTCTGATAATGTATGAGATAGTTGTGATTTTTACAAGTTATATGAATTTGATTTAAAACTAAACCTATATCGTTTATATATTTGGGCCTTACATTTATAAACAAGCCCAGAACCCTGCTTTACCACGCCCGCACCGTCTTCTACAGTGTCTTCTTCCCTATCGAGGACTAAAGAATCCGCTATCCCCCACAGTCGTGATTTTTCATCAACAAATCCTCCCTCCGCACCTCACAATTGATCAAACTAAAATTGTCATTGCTCTCCTCATCACACACTCGATCGCCCCTACCCACTCTCGTTCCACTCGAGCTCGAGTTTTTCCCAGACATCTCAAGCAAACAAACCACAAAAACCAGCACCTTCCCTTTCTCCTTCAACGAAAACTCCAACAAAAAATACCATACATCTTCTCTCTTTACAACCTCTTTCTTCCTAACTCGCAGGGTTGAACTTGAACCACTCCAGGAGATTCCGACTCACAGCCATCCTCCTAGTACGCATAGTAAACGTGCAACTTTTCTATGCATCGGACCCTACCAAATCTTACCTGAAGGTTCGAAATCCCTTCCTTAATCATATATCAGATCGAAACGAACTCATACTTACTAAACTTCCAGCATTTCCAAACCCTTGACCGCGGTTTAGAGAACAAATGCCCCAAAACGGACATCGAACACAGAAAAGTTTATACGATTGTGAAGAGCAAGTCAATAGGAATCTAAAAATACTAATTTGCTGATTTATAGATTTTTATAGATTTTAGTTTGCTTTTTCAATCATATGATTTATCTGAGAGGAAGAAAAGAAGAACGACGTATTAGTTTGACAAGGAAGAAATCCAAATTAGGTTTTAGAGAGGAGTATTTATAGAATAGGTTTGCTTAAGGGTTAAGCTTTGTATTTTATTTTAATAATTTATATTCAATTTTTAGTTCATCTCGTCATTTAAAAATTCCTACGATCACATACAATATCCAAAAATCATGAAAATGGATATACAACTAGAGTTCGACATTACGGACCCTACGAAACTGGTTTCGTCGAATTCCGACTCCATTTGCTCACACAGCGTATTTTTAACCGTAAAAATATCGACTGTTTTTCACATTAAAAATCGGTACGGCCACATACTGATTCCAAAAATCACGAAAATTAAACTCTAACAATAATTTAATATTCAGGGTCCAACAAAATTAGTTTCGTCGAAAACGGACCTCGTTTGCAAAACTGACTATTTTTAAAGCTCTAAATAAGCCCATTAAATATAAATATATTAAAAATAATTAAATTAAATTAAATTTATAAATAAATATTATTTTATATATTCACATAGAATATCATACAGCTCCATATCGAGATTTATAAATCGATATTTCAAATCCAGATTAAATCGGTATTCAATTTATATATAAAATCCATTTATAATATAAATAAATCGTTATAAATTATAAAGGAATTCCATAGCGAATTTTCGAAAATTTGATATGGAAATAAATCAAAATCTACTCGAAAAATCCCGATTTTTCTCTTCCATTAGAAAATATACTTCACCAGCTCCGAACGTTTCTTTTTTCACAGAAATCTGGCTTAAAAGGGATTCTGTATATTCGTTTAAAGTTCGAATCACCAAATTACGAACTCCGCGCCATTTCGAGCACGATTATAATTGTAATATAATTTATACGTTCAACCATTGTTTATATAATATATTCGTTAATATAATTCAACTCTAACTGAATATATATATATATATTTTTTGAATTGTCCAATTCACACAATATTGTGAATTCTGTTATTTCCGGTTATTTCAGAAATAATTATATCATTCCAATATTTAATTTAATTAAATATTCAACATTATTTAATTCTGGTCATTTTAAATTACCAAATCATTATTTAAATAATTAGATAAATTATTATTTATTATCTGTAAAAATAAGGGTTATTATATTCTTCCCCCCTTAAAATAATTTCGTCCTCGAAATTGCTAAGGTAGAAAACAAATGGGTAAAAATTATTTGTTTACTTCTTTAACTTCAGTTTCAACTAAACCAATTTAATTTCAATTAAATATTTATTCATTCCTACTACCGAAAATTTTCAAAAATCCTGAAAATTTTCTAACACCTTAACTTTTCGAAAAATTTCGCCAGCACCTCCTTTGTACTGGTCAATAGCTTAAATTCCAACTCGCCTCTCTAGTCCTTCTTCAACCCAAAAGAAAATCAAACAGGCAAGCGGCTTGCCTAATCGGCTCATAAATCACCAAACCTATATATAAATAAACTTATACCTTTTTGTCGGGCTTATCATTATCTCATTTCTGTCTACTACCAATTTTAGCAGATACCAATGTCACCCCAATAAAACTCCAATCAATTCATTCTCAAAACAATTATTCTCTTATACAATAGTTAAATTTCATTTCAAACTCGAGTTCCATTCTTGATTCCAAACTCCTAACTCACCAATTCAATACCATATTAGAATCCTATCTCCCAATTCAAAATCTGATTCAACTTGATATATTATATTCCAATTCAATTTCCAGTTAATTGGTTCCAATTCATATTTGCTTCCACAAATTTCTATTTAATTTGGTTTTAATTCAAACAATCTTTTTCTAGGAGTTTTTAAACGACTTATCTTTCCAAAAATCAAATATTCCTTTTTCGGACTTCAATACAACTTGTTTCTTCAAAACAATATCTTTGGTAGTAATCCATCACTTATAACTCGAAAATGAACACTGATAACGTTGCCAGCATCATCAGAGTTATTTCCCAGCGATCGAAGTGAGTTCAATATATATCACTTTCAAAACCATATCTAAACACTTCCATTTTGAAATTCATTTCAAAATACCATTTATAATGCTTTAAAACAATTTAAAATCTCACAGGATTTTAAAATTCTCATATATTTAATCCAGATTCATTTACAACCACTTATTCAGATTTTCGGAATTTTAATTCCAATTCTGATTTTATTTCATATTTAATTCATCTGATTTCACGTATTTCACCTATAGGAATTCTGATTGGCTATTTACACAACCGTTTCACATTTTATAATCTTATTCGATTATAATCACAACCAACACATCCAATATACTATAATACTTCAAATATCTATACTTTGTTTACATCAAAATATAATTTAGGTAAAATTATTTCATTTACCCTCTTTTCAAAACATACTGTGTCGGTTCATCATATTCAAGTGTTTATAAACTCCTACCAATACAGTGGATCAAACTGATCGATCAGAACACGTAAACAACTCGACCAATAAATCTCTATAATATAAAACAATTTTATATTTAATAACAAATACGCGCTCATATATATACACTCAACTCAATCTAGGGTATTACTAACCCTATCCCTACTGGGTTACGCCATAGAGCCAAGGTAATCACTTAACCTTCATCTCTGATACCACTGTAACGACCCGGGTTTTCCCGATCCTGGTTATCGACATAAACTCAATGTCAACTATACAAGCATCGAAAATACCGAATAGTTAATGAAAGAAGTTAGAGGGTGAGGATAAATAAGATAGAAAATTAGAATAGAAGAAGAAGAAGAAGAACATACAATATCAGAGTAAATACGAATCTCATAGCGGAATGAATAAAATATAGTATACAACATAACTTGGAAATAAAACCAGTATATGTATACAATAACATTTATCAGAGTACAACACTTACAACACAGTGTAAATAACAATTGCTATAAAATCCTGAAGCCTCCTACTCCAAGCTCTCAGTATATCTGTAAATCCCAACTACTTGACTGCCCGTACAAAATTGGGCACCCAAGAGTTTAGGGAAAACAAAACAAAATAAACTCCGGGTCAGTCATGGGACTGGTATGAGTAAAACCATTTAAAACAGTTTAAGCAATTAAACGATATCTCATAAGACCACACCGTATAACGGAACGGGTTTTTCCCTTATGAGAATCCAAAACACTTGGTCCAACATTCAAAAAACCTTTTGAAAGGAACGATAATCTTTATATCAAACTCATTTGATATTATAATAACGTCTATCAACCACAATATAATAATCATCTAGCAGAACGATTTCATCTCACGTCCCACATACATAATATATAATCAAAAACCGCGGGCGCTTATTAGTTAATGAATTCCAACTGGCATGATATGGGACCACCTACCGACAGTGTAGAGGAATACACTGGGTTCAACAAGAACATCTTGTAACCCAGGCTAAACATTACCGGTCACTCATTTCGCTTGAGTGTGCCGAATGTATTATCACCAACGGTTGGGATCAGCAATCGTTTTCCCGCAAGGGACAACATCAAAATAGATTATAGAAGTAAATGGAATTTCTCTAGATCAGGTGACAATACACCGTAATTGGCAGCTAACCACTTAGCCATGCGACCTACCCGATTTTATACCATTTCCTATTGTGAGGCTAGAGGACAAAATGTACAGATCACACCATTATTTAGTTTGAATGCCACATCATCATACCCGCAAAATCACAAATTGATTTCCCCAAAAATACCATGGGTATACAGCTAAGAGAAACGAATTCCTCCAACACCAAACGTAAATACGTTTGAAGAGATCAACTTACGCGATCTAATAAATATACTTCGTCAGACATTCTTCCATACAGGTCGTCCTAGGATTGGACAGAGCGAAGGTACTTTTCTGTAAATAGGACAACCCATGCATAACTCCATCTTCAATTATCTTCATCATATTTGATCGTAATGCTAATGCCATACGGAGTGGTTTTCAGATAATATATCTGATCCCGGTCTCTCCGTATTAACGACGGAAAAATGATCAAGAACTTTGATAGTCGGTGATTTAACTATCAAAGAAAAATATGTGTGTAAACAACGATATTATTTCCAGATGGAAATTCTATCGGTCAATCATCAGTCAACATTTATTCATTTCCCTATTTCTCATTTCCATATATTCATCAAATCCTTATTTTCTAATTTTAGAAAATATACATTATTAACTTTGGAAAACGTTTCCATTTCTGATTCACGCATCACTATTTTCTCACATATATCAGTATCTAACTGTAAACTAGTAAGAGAACAACTTCCCAAGCATAAACCCCGAAGGCCGAAACCAACATCAGATCGATACCCAGAAAGCCGTTCAACTCAACTAATTTCCAGTCAGTTTCTAATTTCAGTAATTCCATTTAAATTCCTAATTCAAACCCTAAATTCCTTTATAATATTTTATTTTCAAAATATTTACTATGATCTAATTTTTCACATAGAATGTGAATAATATTTCTTCATATAATCAAAACAATTTGATTTCGTATTTAAAACCAAATATCCAAATTTCTATTTATATTTTTATTTGCAAAATTATTCATACAAATCCCCTTTTCATTTCTATCACTTAAATCTCATTTATAATTCCCTTTATATAATTTTATTTATTCCATACAAATCCTTTTATATAATTCTATTCATTTTGTATAAATCCTTTTATATAATTCTATTTATTTTATATAAATCCTTTTATATAATTCTATTCATTTTAAATAAATCCTTTTATATAATTCTATTCATTTTATATGAATCCTTTTATATATTTCTACTCATTTTATGTAAATCCTTCTATATAATTCTATTCATTTTACATAAATCGTTTTTTATAATTCTATTCATTTTATATATAAATATTTCATTTTCAATATTTACTTTGGAATTTCGTTTTTACATTCCAGTATTTCATATGCTATTTAAAATACCAAATAACATAACCAGTATCATCATAATCAATCACAGATTATATATCACATCATATATCACAATATATGAAAACAATCAGTATTATAATATTGAGGAATCCAGTTGGATCCCTCCAACCTGTCTCCCTGCATTCACAGATGTTAAATAACATTAATAACATCTATTTCATTTCAATATGGAATATTCTGATAAACAGAATCAATATTTGATCAATGATTTATATATATAATTATATTTATATTTTCAACCAATAAATCAACAATTCAACCAAATAATCAACACACAGCAATCAATCATCATTTATCAAAACTAGATTATTTTATAAAAATATAAACTGGCAGAGTTAGTGAGTTTTACTCACCTTGGACGATCATCGTTAAATAACGATAATTGTCAGTTGATTCTGACATATAATTTATTTCTCTATAAATTGTAACGAGCTCCAATTTACCCCCAATCTATTCCATTGTGTAGTATCCGTCCATACGATCCCAACGGACCCTGTTTTGTCCAATTCTGATAATGTATGAGATAGTTGTGATTTTTACAAGTTATATGAATTTGATTTAAAACTAAACCTATATCGTATATATATTTGGGCCTTACATTTATAAACAAGCCCAAAACCCTGCTTTACTGCGCCCGCACCCTCACCCTCTTATACAGTGTCTTCTTCCCTATCAAGGACTACAGAACCCACTATCCCCCACAGTCGTGATTTTTCATTAACAAATCCTCCCTCCACACCTCACAACAGATCAGACTAAAATTGTTGTGGCTCTCCTCATCACACGCTCGATCACCCCTACCAACTCTCGTTCCACTCGAGCTCGAGTTTTTTCCGGACATCTCAAGCAAACAAACTGCAAAAACCAGTACCTTCCCTCCCTCCTTCAACGAAAACTCCAACAACAAATACCATACATCTTCTCTCCTTACATCCTCTTTCTTCCCAACTCACAGGGTTGAACTCGAAACACTCCAGGAGATTCTGACTCACAGCCATCCTCCTAGTATGCACAGTAAACATGCGACCTTTCTATGCATCGAACCCTACCAAATCTTGCCTGAAGGTTCGAAATCCCTTCCTCAATCCATATCTCAGATCGAAACAAACTCAGACTTTCTAAACTTCCAGCATTTCCAAACCATAGACCGCGGTTTAGAAAAAAAATGCCCCAAAATAGACATTGAACATAGAAAAGTTTATACGACTGTGAAGAGCAAGTCAATAGGAATCTAAAAACACTAGATTGCTGATTTATAGATTTCTATAGGATTTTAGTTTGCTTTTTCAATCATATGATTTATCTGAGAGGAAGAAAAGAAGAGCGGCACATTAGTTTGACCAGGAAGAAATCCAAATTAGGTTTTAGAGAGGGGTATTTATAGAATAGGTTTGCTTAAGGGTTAAGCTTTATATTTTATTTCAATAATTCATATTCAATTTTTAGTTCAGTTCATCATTTAAAAATTCCTACGATCACATACAATATCCAAAAATCATGAAAACGGACAAACAACTAGAGTTCGACATTACGGACCGAACGAAACTGGTTTCGTTGAATTCCGACTCCGTTTGCTCACACGACGTATTTTTAACCATCAAAATATCGATTTTTTTTCACATTAAAAATCGGTACGGCCACATACTAACTCCAAAAATCACAAAAATTGAAATCTAACAATAATTTAATATTCCGAATCCAACAAAATTAGATTCACCGAAAAAGGACCTTGTTTACAAAACTAGCTATTTTTAAAGCTCTAGATAAACCCATTTAAATATAAATATATTTAAAAATAAATAAATATTATCGTATATATTCACATAGAATATCATACAACTCTGTATCGGGATTTATAACTCGATATTTCAAATCCAGATTAAACCAGCATTCAATTTATATACAAAATCCATTTATAATATAAATAAATCGTTATAAATTATAGAGGAATTCCATAGCCACTTTTCGAAAATTTGATTTGGACATAAATCAAAATCTACCCAATTAAATCCCCATTTTTCTCTTCCATTAGAAAAATATACTTCACCAGCTCCGAACGTTTCTTTTTTCACAGAAATCCGGCTTAAAACGGATTCTGTATATTCGTTTAAAGTTCGAATCACCAAATTATAAATTGTTGCGCCATTTCGAGCACAATTATAATTGTAATATAATTTATACGTTCAACCATCGTTTATATAATATATTCGTTAATATAATTCAACTCTAAACTATATATATATATTTTTTGAATTGTCCAATTCACACAATGTTGTGAATTCTGTTATTTCCGATTATTTCAGAAATAATTATATCATTCCAATGTTTAATTTTATTAAATATTCAATATTATTTAATTATGGCCATTTTAAATTACAAATCATTATTTAAATAATTAAATAAATTATTTATTATCCGTAAAAATATGGGTCATTACATACTTCGTTTTGTATCTAGACAACTTTCTGAGTAAGATTCATTGAACCCTAGGCTATATAAAGGACCCTAGACCTTGGTTTTGTTCATCTAAAAATAATGCTGATGGCGAAGCTCTACTGCAATAAAAATTAAAACGGGCTATCTTCTTCTAAATCAATTCAAAGAAGATTATACATATTTGAAGATTGCTACAACAAATTTAGCGATGGCTAGAACAACTTATTCAACATGTTCTTTGCAGTAATTTGGATTCATTTCCTTAGATCTATTCATTGTGAGTCCAAGTTATCTTTAGATCTAAATATTTAAATAGTAATCTTGATATGTATGTAAAAATTGGATCTTGAATCGGTGCCTAATCAGTTCTATTATGGCATAACTATCAGATCTTCTTTTATATGTTCATACAGCCGCCATGTTAAATCTTGTCATAATATGCCGATTCAGTTTATGCCTATTTCTATCAGTTTATTATTGATTCGTTATTATGCTTGTTCTTGATTCTCTTCTCTCCCTCTTTTCCCTTTTTTAATTTTATATAGCCAGGCTACCTTCGAGCCTAGGCCAAACGCTGAAAAATGCGAACGTGCGAAATTGGGAATAATGGGGAAAGACATAATTTGGGGCATAATTGATATTGGAAAATATGGATCTAAATTTGGGCATAAATTTGGAAATATACGAATATGGTTTTGGGGGCATATGTCTTGTTGGATAATATGAATTTTGGCACACATTGGAAAAACAATTTGAGCATAAATTGGGACATATGTAAGTACAGATTTGGAATATAAATTGGGACGTATGTGAATATGAATTTTAGGCATACATTGGAAAATATGCGAATATGGATTCGTGTATAACTGTTATTGAAATGGGTGAATATGGACTTGGGACATAAATTGAAAAATATGTAGATTTAGGTTTGTGCATAACATATATATGTGTATATGCCTTGACTTATAACTTGGGAAAAAAGAGCATATGGTGCATAATTAAAAGGTGAATTGAAAAAGGGTGTAAAAGTCTATGATTTGAATAGTGAATTGGGCATATAATTAAATAGGGGGAAAAAGAGAAATAATCACCTATAACGACATAGGTAGATTTGGATAAAAATGGAATGTCTAATAATTACATTTAGGAATTGTAATTGCACTTATGGCACGAGTTTAGGTTGCATTAGTGGTGGAAGTCTGCCCGGACCCGACCAGCATATCCAGCAGCCACTAATGTTAAACCTAATGTGAGAGGCCTAAGTGTGCAACTACGAATCAGGCTAAGACACGAGGTTAGACCCAACTATGGAATAAGACTGCCCGGACCCGACCGGCATATCCAGCATCCACACATTGTAGGCCTAATGTGTGTGGTCTAGCCCATTATAACCATAATTAGACATTGTAATGAATTGGACTAAACCTAATTTAATCCATGAGGATTGTATGGTTATGAACTTAAGTTAGGGTTAAGTAAAATTGGATGGGTAGTGGGTGGGTTAAGTAAAATAGAGGGGGTTGGTAATATTTACATATAGGCCCACGAACTTAACCCAATAAGGTTATGTAATTAAAGACACCTAGTGGTATACATAACCAATGTAAAATATAATAAAGTTATGTAATTAAAGACACCTTGTAGGGTAAGCATAACTTGTAGAAATGATAAAATTAGACATGCATAATAATCTGCTAAGTAAACAACGATAAGTTGTAGTGACGGTGTAAATTGAATTTACTATTAAATGAGAAAGATTGAGGAAAACTTGTAAAATAAATAAGTTATATTTAAATGGTAAGTGATTAGGATGCATGTGAATTGAGATATACTTAATAATGTATTAAGGAGAACATGTTATTGTAATGATGTAACCAAGCAAGTATATAAAATAGATTATGGATTACAGACCTTAGGCCACAATCTAGAGAATAACATGTTATGGGCTTATTAATAAACTTAAATGGATATAGTTATAACTGAAATTAATAAGCAAGAGAAACTTGGTAAATTGAAACAAGAATTCAATATGAACGGAAATAACCAAGTTAAATGGTAACCGAGTGAGGTAAGGCAAGCACATAAAAGAATGTTTAGACGTAGGGTCTAACAACATATTAAAGAAAGGTGCTTGGACCAGTCCGTACGTTTGAGGGTGAATAACCTAACGGGGAAGATCATCGAGGTGTTATAAGACACGAGGGGAGCGCACATTCATCTGATTGTTATGACGGCTCCAAAGGACTGGAAGGGGAAGCACGCGGCTTCCTGAAGTTCGTAAGGTGCTCCTAGTAGTCCTCCGTGCGGTGACATATGTCTTAGGATGTACTCGCAGAGGTTAGGTCTGCGTGTAACTACTAGGTGGGTAGGCCTTGATTGCAGATGCAGCCATGCAGTCAGAATGTTATGACGAGGTGACACTAGAGTGATTCTACGGTTTCCTCACGAGGAGGTAGAGAGGGTCACTACCAACAACGATAGTAGACCGTCGGATATCCGTCATCGACAGCCAGCGGGATGCGAAAAGACTAGAGCTAAACCCAAGATATCATTTCACCTTTCACTATTGAGGTACGGGGTTGAGTGTAGACGCCACATGGATGTTCTAGTCTTTACTAGTTGAGGGAGGGGCCAAGGTGGGGCAATATCCACCATGGAAAACAGACTCGAGGAATATCTGTATTTGGAGGCACTTAAAGGCGGCCTATACAGGTATGGAAAGGCTCCCGGTCGAGTTCCGTGTTTCTAGTTACCCCTTCCACAGAACTCGGTGCACGTTAGAGGACGTGCGATTGAGGCATCGGGCTATAATTATAGTACATATGTAGGACAGTCTAAATACATGCATATCTTCTCTGGGTGGTGTATCGTAGGCTAGAGGGAATTATTCTGATAAGGAATCTGATTCGATCGATGGTGGCAGTCCATACGCTTATGTAGCATAGTAATGACAGATATATGTGGAACGTAACATTGTTATATAGAGATTCGTACGTCACTCTGGCGTAGGATGAGGGGCTGCGTTCACTAAGGTGGAGACCATGCGATTGGGTTACCATGGGGTGTATCTCAATATTGAGAGATAGCTACATATATTGTATTAGGTGGATCGATGGGAAAGTAAATGGGTACGATGCGCATATAAGTCTTGAGTGTTATTAACCCAAGTAACATAATAATCAAGAAAATGTAATGGAATGGTATTGGTAGAGATCATTCCACTTCTGATATACTAGTATCTGTGTGGTGCAGAGAAATGTATTTATGAAGCGCAATATATCATGTTCATCTTATCTTACTCAGTTCACACTTTTTATTGTACTGTTATCTTGTTCTTCCAGTTTTACATATACCTGCCATGATACTTTTATTTATTTATATTTAAAAGTAACTGGACTCGCCAGACATTATGTCTGACCCTTTTTGTTTCCTCTTCTCTCTCTTCCATTTCCCCCCAGGTTCTCAGGGTGGAAGTGCTTAGAGTTGATCTGGATTCTTTTAGCTTAGCTTGGATTTTGGATGTAGATGTATTGCTTTGACTTCTGGTCAGCCCTCTTATGGCTTCATAGGGAAATATGGTTTTATGCTTTTGTACTCTGATATCTTTGGCAAGGCAGGTTATTAATGTAATTAGTTACTTATGATGTAAACTCAGTATTTAGGACTATGATGTTTTGATTTAAGTAAAAAAAAAATTAAGTTTTTAATTCCACTGCTATTTTACATGTCTATCTTGTGCTATTATGTTCTTATTTACCTATAACGCTTCACGGAACTTAATGCAATCCCTTAGTGAGTGGCATTAACGGACGTGGGGTGTCACATTAAGTATCTATTCTTATAAGTAATATGAGAGGTAGTAACTCACTGCTTAGTACCGGTTTAGGGTAGACCCGTATATAGTCATTTAAGACCCCTCCGACGGACGCCTAATGTTACTACATAACTAATGTTATGGTAGAACATCTATGTCGCTTAAGACTTCCCTTAGACGGTTGGTGAATTAAATAGCAGGTTAAGTCCAACGTATACAACCTCTGCCCCTAGGTTGGCTATCTCAAAGATAGTAGAGGAAGTGAACATTCCGATAAAATACGATACTCTGTCATTGCCACGTCTCAACCACTTTTAGAGAAGGACCCATAGACCTACTTCGAATCTAATAAGGGAGGTTCCCACGACTTTGGTCCACATCCAAGGAATAAAAATTTGGAATGGCCCTGGTCCTAACCACTAAATACCCAAACTCGATAAGAAGAGAGTTGGCCACTTAAGAACTTCTCAAGGAGTAGTAAACCTACTTATCTATACACATAATAGGTATATATATATACATTAGACCTCTCAAATTAAACCATCCACGTATAGATGTTGGATATGTCGGGTAGTTCCGGGCAGACTTCTACAACAAGTGGCCTAATCTCGGGTCATATTGTACTAATCCAAATGGCCCATGACGCCTAGACCTCTCACATTAGCCAAATTCACTTTGCGGTTGTTGGACTTTTCGGTTGGTTCCAAGTAGACTTCTTCCATAAATGATGACAAACCTTGTAACACCCCGAAATTTTAACAACACTAAAGAGGATAAATTAAAGAATAATTAATTTAATATTATGAATTAAGGAAATAGACTACGTCACTGTGTCCGTCTCGAAATTTTGGTCAAGATAGACACCTGGTTTGCGTAAAATGGATAATGTATGAAGAAGTTGTGGATGGTAGAAGTTTGGCGAAAAGAGTAGGAATTCCCGGCGCAGTTGACAAGCACCAATGTATTTTTGCACTGGCACACCTGTAAATTGTGCCCATGTATGTTTTTGGGCACCTGGACCCAAGTAGGTATCGACCCGTAGCCTAATTCACCCTAGGGCTGAGGTGGGATTCAAATTATGGAGTCTTGCAGCTATAAATATATCTTTATTTCTCTTATTTCCTCATATGAAAAACAATGGAGGCTAGATGTCGTCAATGCTTGAATTGAGTCTAACATTTTCTACTTCTAAAAATCAAGCGCCTCAAGTATAGATCAGAGATTCAAATTTCATTTCTCCTTCTATTCTCACAGATCTGATCCTTATAGTATAGTTACTTTTAGGTTTAAATGATTAAAAGTAAACATGTTATGACAATGATTTGGATGTACACCTGTGATTAAATCATCTTGGATTTATCATATTTCATGAATCTAAAATATTCTACGGCTTGGATCTCAATATTTATCATATTAGATCTATTGTAACTTTTGAATCTATGACATCCTTGGATCTTACATGTAATATGCTAGACCTACTTCTATAGATCTAATTCATTTGTGATGTCATATTTGGGATATTAACTTGTACTATGCTAGATCTACTTCTATAGATCTAATTCATTTGTGATGTCATATTTGGGATCTTAACTTGTACTATGCTAGATCTACTTCTATAGATCTAATTCACTTGTGATGACATGTTTGGGATCTTAACTTGTACTATGTTAGATCTATTTTCTATAGATCTAATCCTTTTGTGGTTAATTCATCATGTCACATATGCGGATCTTACCTTTTCTCTATGTTTGTAGTTAATTTGGGATTATCAGTATATGGACAATTGAACCTTTGTTTAGATCTAATTTTATCATTACCCTTTTTATTAGATCTTTTTTTTATGTCCACCTTAATTATCATATTGTGATTAATTAAGATCTGTTATTATTGGAAATATGAATTCTTATTTGGATCTGTTCATCCTAAGTATTGGATCTAGTTTATCATTACCCTTTTTACTAGATCTGTTTTTATGTCTACCCTATTATGCCTATTACTTGTCTATGCCAATATATATGTTCATGTCACTTTTAGAATGATCACTATTATCATCTTTCCTATCACCTTTCCCTTTTATTGTTCATGACTAGGCTATTTTCAAGCCTAGATGCCGCCAAATATATGTGAATACATTAATTATGGAACTAGGGAAAAATGTTAGGATTGGCATAATTTAAATAATGTTTATATGAATTGGACATATAATTCAAAAGGGGGAAGTGGGGACATAATTACCTATAAAGACATAGGTAACGATTGGATAAAAATGGAATGTTTAATAATTACAATTAGAAATTGTAATTGCACTTATGACATGAGGTTAGGTTGCATTAGTGGTGGAAGTCTGTCCGGACCCGACCAGCATATCCAGCAGCCACTAATGCTGAACCTAATGTGGGAGGTCTAAGTGCGCAAATACGAGACGGGCGATGACACGAGGTTAGGCCTAACTGTGGAATAAGACTACCCGGACCCGACTGGCATATCCAACATTCACAAGTTGCAGGCCTAATGTGGGAGGTCTAGCCCATTATAAACCATAAATGGACATGGTAATAAATTGGACTACTTAACCTAATCTAATCCATAAGGGATTGTATGAATATGAACTAAAGTTAGGGTTTATTAAAATTGATTGGACAGTGGATGGGTTAAACAAAACTTCGGTAGGTGGGTAATATTAGTATATATAAGCCCACAAACTTAATCGTTAAATAAACATGCTTGGATCAGTGGGATGGTTAAGTAAATCTTGGGTAGGTAGGTAATATTAGTATATATAGGCCCAAAAACTTAATCGTTAAATAAACATGCTTAAATCAGTGGAAGGGCTAAGTAAATTTTGGGTAAGTGGGTAATATTTACATATAGGCTTACAAACTTAACCCGATAAGGTTATGTAATTAAAGACACCTGGCGGTGTACGTAACCGAAGGGAATATTAAAGTTATGTAGTTAAAGACACCTTTTAGGGTAAGCATAACTGGTAGAAATTAATAGGGCTATGTAATTAAAGATACCCAGTGGTATATATAGTAAGTGAAAACCAAGTGGGGGATACAAGGAAATGGGGAAAGCTTGTATCATATTGTGTAGGACCCATTTCAATCAATAATCCAGATTAGGTATCAAACAAAGTACTCCGTACTAGGCGGAGAAGGGGCATGCTTACTGACTTATTGTAAGAGATCCAAATGTGGAGGCGGTGTTGGCAGCGCGTTCCAACGGGGTCATGTGCGTGCATGATTTTGCCTGCTCGAAAAGATAAGACGCTGTGACATCAGTAGATATAGTTGTGCACATCTGGGAAATGGAGGGTTGTCACTTTAGGGAATGATACACCCGACTGTGGGGCCAGCACAGGGTATCTACGTAGTAAGGAGCCAATCGACTAGGGTAGTAAATAGGGTACATCTAGTCCTATCTGTTTCTGTTGGGGCTAACACCCGTTATTCCTGTTTAGGTACCGGCTAATTTTGTTTGGATTAAAACCCGTTACTATAGTACACCTAAAACTGCCATTATATTTCTATTGGGATCATCCTATTTTTGTTAAGCAATTAGGGAGTATGTAATCCTATTATGTACTTGGTTATACTAGTATTGTGAAGAGGAATCTTTAAAGAAGCGTATCACTCTATCGTGTTTACCTTGTCATACCTGTCTCTTATAGTGTTATCTTCCTTATCCATCTTATATGCTTGTCATGCTACTTTTGTTTATTTACTTGCTAAAAGTTACTAGACTCGCCAGACTTTATGTCTGACCCTTATTGTTTCCTCTTCTTTCTTCTGTTTCCCCTCAGGTTCTTAGAGAGGGAATTCTCAGGCTTAGTCAAGATTCTGCTATCATCTTTCTTGGAGCTGCTAGATGTACTGCTCAAGCTTTTATCTTTGCTACTATGGCTATGTTTTCACTTGGGGATTATGCTTCTTCTATTTTGTACTCTGATGTTTAAGAATAAGACAGATTTTTTAACGATGAAATGGTTTTCATGTATTTCAGACAAGGGATGTTTTGACTATGCTACTTTATGATAAATAAAGTTTTTATTTCCGCTGCTATTTTTATGTCTATCTTGTAATATTTTTGTTCTGTTTACCTATAACGCTTCACGCAACTTAATGCATTCCCTTTGTGAGTGACATTAACAGGCATAGGGTGTCACACTTGGTATCAAAGCTGAAGGTTACCAGATTGGATAAAGTTTTTGAAAACTATCTTCAAAAAGGTTTTAGAAGAAAGCATTTCCAAAAAGAAAAGCCTGTTTTAAAAAACATATTCCCTAAAGCCATATGTAATATCTCTCGATTCTCTGCTTGATTCCTTTTTCCTTTTTGTTTGGTGAACTGATCCTTTCTAAAATGTGTCCTCATTCCGTCATGATGCCGTAGTCATGTTTAAACTAAAGCACATGTCAAAGGGCAATGAAGTGCCTAACCACCATATGTAATTGTAGTAGTATCAACTACGACTAATTTTCTCGTGCTTCGTAAGGATTTCTGTGCGATGGAGGCAACTTTCGAGAGACTTGTTAGCTTGTTACACAATGATGGTAAAAAGGAGAACAAGGGAGTTAGGGCTAAGAAGCACAGCCCAAGGATGAGAAAAAAGATGGCCCGGGAAGGGAACATAGATAAAGTTCAAATAAATCTGAGAAGGAAGAAGTTAAAGTTGAGAAAACACAAAATAAAAAGTTATGGCCCAAGAAAGGAAAACAACAACAACAACAACAGAAGAAGGGAGGAAACAATGACAAGGCTAAGGGTAAGAGGAAGCGCCAAAGTTGCGGGCGAGAGGGTAACTTAGCCCAGGACTGCAGGAAAAGGAAGAATTCTTGCTTCGTTTGTGAAGAGGTTGGACACTATTCTAGTGAGTGCCCAAGGAAGCAAGGTCAAAGGACAGGAACCTCTGGAGGGCAAGCGAATGCTCTCGTGGCTAGTGCACCAGATAGAGTTAAGAAAGTTTTTGTGGAAGGTTTGATTTCTCTTTCCAATCTTCCTGTAAGAACTCTTTTTGATTCTAGCGCTTCGCATTCGTTTATATCTAGTTCTGTAGTTGAATCTCTGCACTTAAATATAGTATGGTAGTAGGTTCCATTGTTGTCTCAAACCCCATTGGTGGTTCAGCTCATTTATCTATGATTTGTCAGGGTTTGAGAATATCTATGTTAAGCGTCGAGTTCGAGTGCGATGCACATCTTGTTTCATGGGCTATGGTTTGACTCTAGGGATGGATTAGCTTACCATATATGGTGTCGTTCTGGATTGCGAGAGGAGGGTAGTTAGGCTTCTGGCTTGTCATGGGAGGACCCTCGAGATTTCTTGTGACCCTCAAGGGTCTGTTATGCTTAGCTTCCTAGAGTCTCTTGATGCATCTATAGATGATTTGCAATCTGTTTTGGTAGTTCAAGATTATTCTGATGTTTTTGAGGAGGTTCGGGGCTTACCTCCGAGGCGCAAGATCGACTTTCGTATATATCTGGTGGACAATGCAAAGCCAATTGCATTGCCAATGTGCCATATGGCTCCAAGGGAAAGGAGGGAGTTGAGTAAGAAAGCAGGGGAGCAATTTGAGAAAGGGTTTTCTTTTGGGATGGGATGAAGAAAGGTGTAGAAGAGTTTGTTTCTCAATGTCTGATTTTCCAGCAAGTCAAAGCTGAGCATAGGAAGCCCGATGATTTACTTCATCCTTTAGATGCCCTGCAGTGGAAGTGGGAGAGTGTCTCCATGGATTTCATAGTTGGTTTTCCTAGATCAAAGAAAGGCAATACCAGTATTTGGGTAGTAGTGGACAGATTGACTAAGAGCGCTCATTTTATACCAGTTAAGAGTAAGAGGACGACAGCATGGTTGGCAGCAGTTTATGTTAGTAAGATAGTCCGTCTTCATGGAGTACCTTCCAATATCGTAAGAAACTGTGATCCCATTTATTGGATCTAGATTAACACTAGAAGGGGGTGAATAAGGTTAATTACAATTTTTACTGAGTTCAAATATTACGGGATAATAAACAGATCATAGACAATAGCAGAAATAGAAATCCAGAGAGTAAATGACATAAGAGATACCCAGCTTCGGCAAAACCCTGCCTACTGCTGCATTCCTAAGGTTTCCACTAGGTGATAGAACATATACCGCATATAAGACCATGTACACTCGCAATCCCTGCTCTTATTCTAACCCTACACTCAAAACCCTAGACTGACCAATATCCCCTCAATCAGATTTACCCTAGTTACGACCCCGTAACTAGTAACCCAGATTTTACAGACTCTGTCTACTGTCAGTCAACACCATGACTGATTCCCCCTAGAATTTTACAAACACTAGAAACTGTTTATTTGTTTACAAAAAAGACAGAATTAAAAATAATACAAAATAAAATAACACAAGCTAAAAACACAATGAAACTAAATAGAAACCCTAGGAGATTAAATAATAAAGGGTTATCCCCTTTTTAATCTTGGCCGACCCTCCTTTGTAAATTGATTGCACCCATTTTCTTTGGTCCCATTCTCTTTGCTGTGAAAAAGAATGGCGACGGATATTTCTAGGGTTTCTGAGTCTTCCCCAAATCATGTTGCTTGACCGATCGAATCTGTTTCTCTGATGCTCGAGACTTTTGTGGCTTTCTATTGCTTCGATTTGGTATTTGTTTTGATCGAAAACGCTGAAAAAAATTGTGAGTTCTCTGTTTAATCTTTTCGAATTTCTATTGAACTGTTTGTGGTTTCGATTCGATAATTAGCCTGTGATGATGTGGTGATTAAGTAGGATTATAAAATCCTTTAATCTCTCTGATTTCGAATTAATGTGACTCGATCTGATTGCGTGTATTTCCCTTTTTTTGAACTGTCCTCGATTTGAACTGCAAGATTGTTGTTAGTTCCCCTTTTTGGTTTGTGGCTTTGATTGAATAACCTTTTATGCCGATCTGATTTTAGCAAGAAAACATATCCCTTTTAATCCTGAATGAATGGATATTCCCTTTTTGATTCTGTCTGCATATAGTGATTTTCCTAATTGAAAAATATTGCCTTGATTGCCTTGATGAATTCGGATTTGAAAACAAATACTTCTTATCGAAAATGAAAAATGATTTCGGGGAAAAAATTTGTCATTGCCGAAAATTTTTTGATTAAATTTTGGGTTAAAAAATGGTTTTAAGAGAATGATTGTCTCCAAAAAAAATTGAATTGCAGAAAAAGACTTTCCCAAAAAACATGGAATTTCTGAAATGAATTGGTCAGAAACAGGAAAGAAATATTCTTGCCGAAGTTAATGATATTATTGAAAGCTGTTTGGATTTCTTTTGCCAAGTATTGCTTTGCTGATCTGTATCTTTAAGTTAGCACTTTCACCTAGATCTGCTGGAAATACTGAAATCCTAATATGTATGTTGGTGCATATAACTTGTTGTGCTTGAAACTGGACTTCAAAATGACTTGCATGTACCATGCAACTTCTGAACTGTTTCTTGTATGTTTTGTTGACATGAAACACCCTGTATCATATTTCTTTGTATATGCTGCACACTGTCATTTTACCTTGACTTGTTTTGCATATGTATACATGCTCGACCATGCTTCACTTTAGAGATGTATATTTGCTGTGTGCACCACCTATGCTTGAATCTTCTCCATGAATACATGTTGTTGTGATGCACTTAAGATGCTGGTAAAAGCATTTCTGGCAACAAAACAACTTTCTTGCTAAAAACATGTAGTTTAAACAATTTGTATTCATCACCATGTATTATTCACACTGTGCTTGAGTCATTCATTTGTGTACACTCATATGCACTGTGTTGCATGCTGCTCGCCATTGAAGTGTTGCCCAGACTGACTGTTTGGAAAGAATTTCCCATTTAAAAAAAATGATTTCTTGCCTGAACTGAGATGCACCTCGACACTTCCACCAGTATATATCATGCACCATTTTGACTTGTTTCACCACTGTTATATGCCACTTGTGCTCCATCCAGTTTGCCTTGTACATGTATGTTGTATGTATTTGAAAACTTGTGTTGCTCCATGTTTGAGTGGCTCAACCACTTTTGGCTGATTTGATTTGCATGCCATTTCTTGATTTTATTTGACCAACTCCATAGTTATGATTTGTTTGCCCCATGTCCATGTTGCACTGTCCCCTGTTTATTGTGCGCTGAGTCGAGATGGTCCACGTGGCTACTCCTCAGTTGCACACTGATTGGCGAGGCAGTCCACACGTGTACATATATGCACGTGTGTATATGCAACCATTCAGTATTATTTTCTGTCCATGTTACTATACATATACAGACTGACTAGACACGGATCAGATCAAGTCATGAAAAATGATGAGAAACACACCAGAAATCTGAGGCAAATAAATTTTTTAAAAAATCATATCTGCTAGAATTTAAAATATATTTCTATGTCAGATACTGTGCTTGTGTTTCTTTTGTATGACAGGTGTAGATGACTGGACTTATAGTGAAGATGCTATGAAGACAGAGGACAGAAGACAGAAAACAAAAGAATAAAAGACGGTGTCAGTGAATGTAAATGTATCAGTGAATGTATATGGAAGTGAAAATGTATGTATATATGGTTTGTATAGACAGAGTGACTGTATGAGTGTTGTAGAGAGAATTGTACTGATATTTGTAATAAACAAATTTTGTTTGAAATAAAATATTATGTTTAAACAAAATACTGTGTAAATATCTGGTTGTCTATACAGTTGTATTTTATTTGAATATAAATATTATATTCATGTCTGTGATGATATATGAAACAGTACAATAGCTAACACATTTATAATAATATATATATTTGGTTGTTATCATCAAACAAAAATCATATAACTGTGTATACAACTATGTTATATACAACAATCTCCCCCTTTTGATGATGACAAACAAATATGAAGATTTTGAATATAATAAATGTGTTTGACAGTGAATATTGAACTCGCCCTATTTGAATGCTCCCCCTACAACAGAGACTCCCTCTATAACTGTGCATGAGTGAAAGATAATGAAAATTGAATAGAGTTTCAAAATTAAAAACATTTATAAAATATTCAATCATAAATCAAAATCTCAACCCATTCTCCCCCTTTTGTTATCATCAAAAGGATACAGAATTTAAATTTTAGATAAAAAATGACTAACAATATAATTTCAGCATAAGAGGAAGAACTGTCATCATAAATATCAATCAGTCAAACAAAAATCATAATATTCTGAGAATAGGTGACATATTTCACATTGTAGAGAATGACAGATTTATGATGAATTTTATATAAAATGGAGAGAGTTACAAAAGTATGATTTCCAATTATTTTCAAAAGAATATTGTAATAATGAGCACAAAACAGTGATGGATTTTGACTATAATTATAATTTCAACTTAAGTGACAAAATCAGATAATCTCAAATCCCAATAGCTATCAATCAACAAATCATAATAGTTCATAAGATTTCAACACATTTTACAGCTTAGAAAGATGGATTGATAAGATGATTTTTATACCCTAAGGAGAATTTCAGACTAATTTCAATTTATATTACAGTATTTCCTTTTTTTATTTTATTTAAGAGCACACCGACCACGCATAACCAGAGCTTGGATTTTTAAATGAGGTCGGTCGCAACTTAAATTATAAGTTGTCTCATAGCCATGACAAGAGCTTAGATTTTTAAATGAGGTTAGAGACACACTTATGTATTAATTATATATTTTATCATTTTCTGCTTTGAATAGAAAACCTCCTTGGTATATACAACCAATATGAATGATAGAAATGTGGTAGGTATAGAAATGGACTATGAAATAAATTTCTAAGTTAATTATATTATGAAATATGCTCGACTGTACCGGGATCATTGAAAATTTTCAATTATCACTAATTATGAATAATAACATAGTCCAATTTCTATCACAAATACTTCCACAGTTTATTTAAACAGATTTTTAAAGAATATTAACTCTCCATATTTATATAAAAATAATGGATGACAGAATAGTGGAAGATAAAGATAGTCGTGAAATAATTGCCAATTCAAGGATATTATAATATATGTTCAGCCATCATGAAAATCTAAATAAAATCTCCTTTTGTTGTGAAATATACTGCAGTCATAATTCATCACAATTTCAAAATATATTAATAATTTTGATGAATTATAAATACAGTTCAATTTGGATATAGATTTCAATTTCTGAATGAATAATCAAAAAATAATTTTTAAAATTGAAAATCAACTACAAGAAGAAATTGAAAAAAATCTACACAACACAAGAGGGATTAAAAAAATATATACAAAAAAAATTCAGCACTGCTGATACCAAATGGTGTCTCTATTAATGAGGATTGTAAGACGACACTGGAGACAAAACAGGATATCACTGACAATAGAATTTTTTTTTTAATCACAAGACCCAAGTAGACAAGATTAACCAATCAAGCAATCATTAAAAATATTTACAAATCAATTTCTTTTAATCAGAGCAGCAGATGATTCCAAAAACAACCATTTTTCAAAACAGTATCAGAGCAGCACAAAAGTAGTTTTAAAGCAGACTTGTCAAGAAGATGTTTCAAAGATATTTTAAACAGTCAAGGAATGATTCATGATCCAATGATTAAATATAAGGTTTTTTTAAATCATTTGAAGGGATATGAAACTCTCAAGATTCAATGAATCAATCACACCAGAATATTAGTTTCGCATTCAAGATATGTGTGTGATTCAGTAAATCAATAATTTCAAATGATTTCAACCAAACATATATTCAAATCAAATAATCATGAAATAACAGTGAGTTTCAAGACCGGATTTTCAGAGAGTTTTCCAAATTATTTCTGACAAGCCCAAAGAAAATTCAGATCATTTACATCAAGTTTGAGAGGTATTCATGATACAAAAAAAAATAACTTATTTGAAATCACTTGAATCAAATTCAATTTTGAGATATAATGAATCAGCCACACAAAATTGATAAGTTTAAATTTAAGAGGTATGTAAGATTCATAACATCAAGGATTTCATATGATTTCAAACAAACAGATTTCAAAATAAAATGATCATGAATAAATATAAATTTCACGATGTATCACTGATTCAAGATAAAAAATCAACATATCCAAGCTAATCTGAAAAAATAATGAAATTATCACAACTGATAAATATTGATGTGCTGTAATGAGTATAATATTTCAAGCTTTTCTAAAATGAATTAGAAGAAACCCAAAACAGCAGAGGTGTGTGGAATTTCATTAAATATTCAGATCTTCAAAAGAAAATTTAGAATTCAAAATTAACAGTGTTCAAGATATGACACGAATAAATCAGCACTGTTCGGAATTCGTAAATCAGAAATAAACTTCAAATCAATTGCAGTTATTTACAAGTTTGGATTCAAGATTTGAAAATGATTAAAACATCAGAGTTTTATTCCAACGAAGCAAATTTCCAGAAAAATATGAATTATGCAATTTGAAGTTAATGAAGTCCAAGAGGAAAAAAAAATGTGACTGTGTCAAATCAAAAAGAAAAACAAAGATAGAAGGGATAGAAGGAGGAATAAACAAAAAAAATTAAAATAGTGAATATTTACAAAGGTGAGCTCAGAGATCATACCAGAATCCAATGTAAAACAGACTCTCTAACTCAACAGTCTTGGCCAAGGAACTGTAAAGAATACAAAATTATAGTACAGCTTGAAATCAATCTCTTTTCAGCATAGCAGTTCCTCAACCTTCACTGGTACCTAATAGTTGAGAGAATCAAGTGGTCTAACAAAATTTGTTAAACCACTCTGAAATATGTTGACCACTTTTGCTACCCAATCCTGTTTGTATAACAAACCATCAGAATTAACCTTTGTACCCTTAGGAACCCAAAACTGTTTAAACTTAACAAAGCCCGTTTCATTTCCTTTTAGGATCCAAGAATGTTTAAATGGTTTATTACAAAACAAATTCACATTTTGCTTTTGATTCAAAAATTCTTTGGAATTATCAAAGTTCAAATTATCAAAACAATTATTTCCAAAGCAGTTTGAGGGACTATTCAAATCATTTGAATTTCGTTTTTCAAAAACATTATTTTTTTCAAAGCGGAGCCCACTTTTACTTCCAGATGAAAATTGATTTTTCAACAACATATTCAGAGATTTTTCACTATTAGAAAATTTAGCAAAAGTTGTTTCAAGTTGTTAAATTTTAGTTTTAAGATCACTATTTTCTTTCATTAAATCTGAACAATGATTTTTACTGACCGTACATCTTTCAAAATCAGATTTTAAAACAAAGTTTTCATCTTTAAGAGTTTTAATTCTGGCTTGGGATTCCATGAATTCATATTCAAATCGTTTTTGCTTTTCAAACTCAAATTTCTTGGATTTTTCAATCTCATTTTCAAGTTCTTCTAAAATCAAATTTGATTTCAACAAGTTCTCCTTTTCAGCAATTTCAAATTTGGAATTTATATCTATTTTAAAATTTTCAAATTCCTTTTGCAGAAGGTAATTCAAATTTGATAACTCAATCTTGTTCTCATTTAGGATCAAAATTTCATCTTTAAACTTTTGAATATTTTTATTGAGATGAACAAGATTGGTTTTCAATTTCAAACAATTTTTGCAAACTGAATTTGAAGAATTTTTAACATATTCAAGTTGTGATTACAAATCATCAATTTTGCTGGTCAACTCAAATTTCTTAGATTTCAGAGACTTATTTTTCAGTTGGAGTTTATCAACATATTTCGTTAAATCAAGACACATGTAAACCAGATCTTCATATGAGAAATTCTCTGTTTCAGCATTTGTTGATTCTCCATCATCTGATCCATCTGAAGTTTCATCTACATGACTTGTTAAGCATAGATCTGAATCTGAGTTGTCATCCTGGGGTTTTGAACAGTTGTCAAATTTTCCATACAGCTTTTTGAGAGTTTTCCAGATTTCCTATGCAGTCAAACAATGGGAGATCAGACTGTATTGATCATCATCAATATAAGAATAAAGAATATGTGTAGCATGACAATTGAAAACTTTATCTACCATATCTTACCCATTGATAACAACATCCCAACATTTAATATTAATAGATTTTAAATAAAATTCCATTTTGGATTTCCAGTTTAAAAAATCTATTCCAGTGAAAATAGTTGGAGATGAACTGGACTGACTCTCGCTAAACTGACAACAAGGGTTACCCATGACTCTAGAGTTAAAAACACACGCTCTGATACCAATTGTTGGATCTAGATTAACACTAGAGGGAGGTGAATAGGGTTAATTACAATTTTTACTGAGTTCAAATATTATGGGATAATAAACAGATCACAGTTAATAGCAGAAATAAAAATGCATAAAGTAAATGACACAAGAGATACCCAGCTTCGGCAAAACCCTGCCTACTGCTGCATTCCTAAGGTTTCTACTAGGTAATAGAACAGATCCCGCATACAAGACCATGTACACTCGCAATCCCTGCTCCTATTCTAACCCTACGCTCAAAACCCTAGACTGACCGATATCCCCTCGATCAACTTTCCCCTAGTTACGACCCCGTAACTAGTAACCCAGATTTTACAGATTATGTCAACTGTAAGTCAACACCCTGACTGATTCCCCCTAGAATTTTACAGACACTAGAAACTGTTTGTTTGTTTACAAAGAAGACAGAATTAAAAACAACAAAAAATAAAATAACACAAGCTAAAAACACAATGAAACTAAATTGAAACCCTAGGAGATTAAATAATAAAGGGTTATCCCCTTTTTAATCTTGGCTGACCCTCCTTTGTAAATTGATTGCATCCATTTTCTCTGGTCCCGTTCTGTTTGCTGTGAAAAAGAATGGCGGCGGCTATTTCTAGGGTTTTCGAATCTTCCCCAAATTGTGTTGCTTGATTGATCGAATTTGTTTCTCTGATGCTCGAGACTTTTGTGGCTTTCTATTGCTTCGATTTGGGATTTGTTTTGATCGAAAATGCTGAAAAAAATTGTGAGTTCTCTGTTTAATCTTTTCGAATTTCTATTGAACTGTTTGTGGTTTTGATTCGATAATTAGCCTGTGATGATTAAGTAGGATTATATAATCCTTTAATCTCTCTGATTTCGAATTAATGTGACTCGATCTGATTGCGTGTATTTCTATTTTTTTGAACTGTCCTCGATTTGAATTGCAAGATTGTTGTATATTCCCCTTTTTGTTTTGTGGCTTTGATTGAATAACCATTTATGTCGATCTGATTTTGGCAAGAAAAAAATGTACCTTTTAATCCTGAATGAATGGAAATTCCCCTTTTGATTCTGTCTGCATATAATGATTTTACTGATTGAAAAATATTGCCTTGATGAATTCTGATTTGAAAACAAATATTTCTTGCCGAAAATGAAAAATGATTTCTGGGAAAAAAATTGTCATTGCCGAAAATTTCTTGATCAAATTTTGGGTTAAAAAATGATTTTAAGAGAATGATTGTCTCCAAAAAAAAAACTTGAATTGCAGAAAAGACTTTCCCAAAAAACATGGAATTTCTGAAATGAATTGGTGAAAAACAGGAAAAAAATATTCTTGCCGAAGTTAATGATATTATTGAAAACTATTTGGATTTCTTTTGCCAAGTATTGCTTTGCTAATCTGTATCTTTGAGTTGGCACTTTCACTGGATCTGCTGGAAATACTGAAATCCTAATATGGATATTGGCGCGTATAACTTTTTGTGCTTGAACCTGGACTTCAAAATGACTTGCATGTACCATGCCACTTCTGAACTGTTTCTTGTATGTTTTGTTGACATGAAACACCTTGTATCATATTTCTTTGTATATGCTGCACACTTTCATTTTACCTTGACTTGTTTTGCATATGTATACATGCTCGACCATGCTTCACTTTAGAGATGTATATTTGCTGTGTGCGCCACCTATGCTTGAATCTTCTCCATGAATACATGCTGCTGTGATGCACTTAAACTGCTGGTAAAAGCATTTGTGGCAACAAAACAACTTTCTTGCTAAAAACATGTAGTTTGAACCATTTGTATTCATCACCATGTATTATTTACATTGTGCTTGAGTCATTCATTTGTGTACACTCATATGCACTGTGTTGCATGCTGCTGCCCATTAAAATGTTGTCCAGACTGATTGTTTGGAAAGAATTTCCCATTTAAAAAAATGATTTCTTGCCTGAACTGAGATGCACCTCGACACTTCCACCAGTATATCTCATGCACCATTTTGACTTGTTTCACCACTGTTATATGTCACTTGTGCTCCATCCAGTTTGCCTTGTAAATGTGTGCTATATGTATTTGAAAACTTGTGTTGCTCCATGTTTGAGTGGCTCGACCACTTTTGGCTGATTTGAATTGCATGCCATTTCTTGATTTTATTTGACCAACTCCACAGTTTTGATTTGTTTGCTCCATGTCCATGTTTCATTGTCCCTTCTTTGTTGTGCGCTGAGTCGAGATGGTCCAAGTGGCTACTCCTCAGTTGCACACTGATTGGCGAGACAATGCACACGTGTATATATATGCACGTGTGTATATGCAGCCATTAAGTTTTATTTTCTGTCCCTGTTACAATACATATACAGACTGACTAGACACAGATCATATCAAGTCATGAAAAATGATGAGAAACACACCAAAAATATGAGGCAAATAAATTTAAAAAAAAAATTATATCTGCTAGAATTTAAAATATTATTTCTGTGTCAGATACTCTGTGTGTGTGTGTGTTTCTTTTGTATGACAGGTGTATATGACTGGACTGACAATGAAGATGCTGCGAAGGCAGAGGACAGAAGACAGAAAACAAAAGAATAAAAGACAGTTTCAATGAATGTAAATGTATCAGTGAATGTATATGGAAGTGAAAATGTATGTATATATGGTTTGTATAGACAGAGTGATTGTATAACTGCTGTAGAGAGAATTGTACGGATATTTGTAATAAACAAATTTTGTTTGAAATAAAATATTATACTTAAACAAAATACTGCGCAAAAATCTGATTGTCTATACAGTTGTATTTTATTTGAATATAAATATTATATTCCTGTCTGTGATGATATATGAAATAGTACAATAGCAAACACATTTATAATAATATATATATTTAATTGTTATCATCAAACAAAAAAATCATATAACTGTGTATACAACTGTGTTATATACAACACCATTTTCACAAGTGAACTTTGGAGGAGCTTGCAAGAAGCATTAAGTACACAGTTATGTTTGAGCATCGCTTATCATCCTCAGACCGATGGACAGACAGAGAGGGTGAATTGAGTTCTGGAGGATCTTTTGAGGCTGTGTATCCTAGACTTCGGAGGGACTTGGGAAGAGAACCTTCTTTGAGTAGAGCTTTCCCACAACAACAGTCATCAAGCAGGCATTCGCATGGAACCCTTCGAAGCATTATATGGACGACCCTGTAGATCACCGACTAGTTGGTGGGGAGCTACAGAATGACTTTTACTTGGATCGGAGGTTAAGTAGCTATGCAAATGAGAAGTCAAGTTGGTGAAGGTTCATTGGCGAGACAACCAAGAAGATGCAACTTGGGAGACCGAAGACAAGATTTTTGCGCTTCGTACCCTTTTCTTTTCAAGGGAATATTCTTAACTTCTCTGCCAAAAGCTTTTATTCGTGCTTGCTTCTATCATCTGAGTATATCCTATCGATCGAATCTTCAACCTTTAGGTAGGAAATCTCATGATTGTAAACATGTGTTTGAGACATGTAATGTTTGATGGATGCAAGTAGAAGCAAGTGTTTGTTGGTGGCTGCCTGTGGATGCATATACACACACATTAGGCACTAGATTGGCTCTGTCACTCTCAAAGTACATATGGATGTGCGTGCACTTTATTTTATTTTATGAATGAAAATGAATGTATTAGCATATGGGTGTTGCATTTGGACGAACGAGTGTGCACACATATAGAACTCACATGTTATAATAGGATTATTTGCATACATATTGGATACATGGCACTAACATAGATTACATTAAGGAGGTCAGCTGAATCAGTAGACCGCCTGATCTTTCGCATTAGTGTTGGGACATATACACACACCTTTGCATATGTTCATATAAGAATTAGAAAATTTTAAGGACAATGGATTACTGTGATTGGTGGATGAGTAGATGGATGATGGATGGTCGGATACATTCTTCTTAACTTGAAGATTTCAGGGATGAAATCCTTTGAGTAGGGGAGAATGTAACACCCCGAAATTTTAACAACAATAAAGTGGATAAATTAAAGAATAATTAATTTAATATTAATAATTTAGGAAAATGGACTACGTCATTGCGTCCGTCTCGAAATTCTGGTCAAGATTAGACACCTGGTTTGCGTAAAACGGATAACGTATGAAGAAGTTATGGACGGTAGAAGTTTGGCGAAAAGAGTAGGAATTCCCGGCGCACTTGACAAAAGAGCCAATGTATTTTTGAACTCGCGCACCTGTAAAGTGTGCCCATGTATGTTTTTGGGCACCCGGACTCAAGTAGGTGTCGACCCGTGGCCTGATTCACCTTAAGGCTAAGGTGGGATTCGAATTCTGGATGTTGGCAGCTACAAATATATCTTTATTTCTCTTGTTTTCTCATAAGAAAAACAATGGAGGTCAGATTTCATCAGTGCTTGAACTAAATCTAACATTTTCTTCTTCTACAAATCAAGCGCCTCAAGAATAGATCTGAGATTCAAATTTCAGTTTTCTCCTTCTATTCTCATAGATCTGATCCTTATGTGTATAGTTACTTTTAGTTTAAATGATTAAAAGTAAACATGTTATGACTATGATTTGGATATACACCTATGATTAAATCATCTTGGATTCATCATATTTTGTGAATCTAAAATATTCTATGGCTTGGTCTCAATATTTATAATATTAGATTTATTATAAATTTTGAATCTATGACATCCTTAAATCTTAACTTGTACTATGCTAGATCTACTTCTATAGATCTAATTCATTTGTGATGTCATATTTGGGATCTTAACTTGTACTATGCTAGATCTACTTCTATAGATAATTCATTTGTGATGTCATATTTGGGATCTTAACTTGTACTATGCTAGATCTACTTCTATAGATCTAATTCACTTGTGATGACATGTTCGGGATCTTAACTTGTACTATGCTAGATCTATTTTCTTTAGATCTAATCCTTTTGTGGTTAATTCATCATGTCACATATGCATATCTTACCTTTTCTCTAAATTTGTGGTTAATTTGGGATTATTAGTATATGGATAATTGAACCTTTGTTTAGATCTAGTTTTATCATTACCCTTTTTACTAGATCTTTTTTTATGTCCACCTTATTATGCTATTTGGGATTATTAGTATATGGTTAATTTGGGATTATTACCATTGTCATTTTTCCCACCACCTTTCCCTTTTATTGTTCATGACTAGGCTATTTTCTAGCCTAGATGCCACCAAATATATGCGAATACGTTAGTTAGTGAACCGGAGAAAAATGTTAGGATTGGCATAATTTGAATAATGTTTATATGAATTGGACATATAATGCAAAAGGTGGAAGTGGGGACAAAATTACGTACAAAGACATGGTAAGAATCAGATTATAATGGATGTTTAACAATTACAATTAGAAATTGTAATTGCACTTATGACATGGGGTTAGGTTGTATTAGTGGTGGAAGTCTGCCCGGACCCGATTGGCATATCCAACAGCCACTAATGTTGAACCTAATGTAGGAGGTCAAAGTGCACAAATACGAGACTGACTATGACACGAGGTTAGGCCCAACTGTGGAATAAGAATGCCCAGATCCGACCGACATATCCAGCATCCACAAAGTTGCAGGCCTAATGTGGGAGGTCTAGCCCATTATAAACCATAAATGAACATGGAAATAAATTGGACTACTTAACCTAATCTAATCCATATGGAATTGTTTGAATATGAATTAAAGTTAGAGTTAAGTAAAATTGATTGGATAGTGGATGGGTTAAGCAAATCTTGGGTAGGTGGGTAATATTAGTATATATAGGCCCACAGACTTAAGCGTTAAATAAACATGCTTGGATCAGTGGGAGGGTTAAGTAAATCTTGGGTAGGTGGGTAATATTAGTATATATAGGCCCACAAACTTAACCATTAAATAAATATGCTTGGATCAGTGGGAGGGTTAAGTAAATCTTGGGTAGGTGGGTAATATTTACATATAGGCCCACAAACTTAACCCGATAAGGTTATGTAATTAAAGACACCTAGTGGTGTACGTAACCGGAGGGAAAAATAAAGTTATGTAATTAAAGACACCTTTTAGGGTGAGCATAACTGATAGAAATGAATAGGGCTATGTAATTAAAGTTACCTAGTGGTATACACAGTCAATGAAAACCTAGTGGGGGATACAAGACAAAGGGAAGAGCTTGTATCATATTGTGTGGAACCCATTTCAGTCAGTAACCTGGAGTAGGTATCAAACGAAGTACTCCATACTAGGTGGAGAAGGGGCACGCTTACTAACTGATTGTAAGAGATCCAAACGTAGAGGCGGTATTGGCAGCGCATTCCAACGGGCTCATGTGTGTGCATGACTCCGCCTGCTCGGGAAGATAAGACACTGTGACATCAGTAGATATGGTTGTGCACATCCGGGAATTGAAGGGTTGCCACTTTAGGGAATGATACACTCCACTGTGGGGCCAGCACAGGGTATCTACGGAGTAGGGAGCCAATCGACTAGGGTAGTAAATAGGGTAAATCTAGTCCTGTCTGTTTCTGTGGGGTACTAGTGTTTCTGTTAGGGCTAACACCCATTATTCATGTTTAGGTACCGGCTAATTCTGTTTGGGTTAAAACCCTTTACTAGAGTACACCTAAAACTACCATTATATTTCTGTTGGGATCATCCTGTTTCTGTTAAGCAATTAGGGAGTATGTAATCATGTTACTTACATGGTTATACTAGTATTGTGAAGAAGAATCTTTAAAGAAGCGTATCACTCTATCGTGTTTACCTTGTCATACCTGTCTCTTATAGTGTTATCTTCCTTATCCATCTTATATGCCTGTCATGCTACTTTTGTTTATTTACTTGCTAAAAGTTACTAGACTCGCCAGGCTTTATGTCTAACCCTTTTTGTTTCCTATTATTTCTTCTGTTCCCCTCCCCCCTCACCCCCCCCCCCCTCCGCCACCCCTCCCCCAAGGTTTTCAGGGAGGGAATTCTCAGGCTTAGTCAAGATTCTGCTATCATCTTTCTTGGAGCTGCTAGATGTACTACTCAAGTTGCTATCTTTGCTACTATGGCTATGTTTTCACTTGGGGATTATGCTTCTTCTATTTTGTACTTTGATGTTTAAGAATAAGTCGGATGTTTTAACCATGAAATGGTTTTCATGTATTTCAGACAAGGGATGTTTTGACTAAGCTACTTTATGATAAATAAAGTTTTTATTTCCGCTGATATTTTTATGTCTATCTTGTAATATTTTCGTTCTGTTTACCTATAACGCTTCACGAAACTTAATGCATTCCCTTTGTGAGTGACATTAACGGATGTGGCGTGTCACAAACCTCGTGTCTATGCGTCATTATTTAATATGTAGATAAACCATTTTATATGCACACAAACAATAATTTATACGGTACATTTCAAATTCTATCCTTATTCTAATCGCATTCACTACGTCACTATTACGTTAATTACGCTGTACAAGTAGAATATTTAATATGTATAATAAACGCTAATTTTCATATGAATGAAGGAACGTTTTAATGGTGTAAAATATCAATTTGGTCTACATTAAAGGCATACAAGTTAATTCCCAGATCAGACCGCTAAACACATGACATAATAACATAATTAATGATAGCAAAATGGGAAAAATCAACATAACAACCAAAACTTGCGTCCTCGGCTTGTTAGAACAATTTAAGTAATGAATCAAGAACAAGGTGTAAATTTCCTACATCATATATATGTGTGTGTGTGTGTGTGTATATATATATATACATAGACCTTTATTTAACTAATTTACTATTTCTTATGTTGTACATAAAAACATTGCTATTTGATTTGTTTCAAATCTGGATACGTTCAAATTATCCATTTAGAATGGAAATCCAAGCTTATTCAAATAATAAAACTAAATCAAATCTGAACCTTTTTACATCACAAACATTTTTTAAATAAAAAGCATAAATCAAATCAAACAAAAGTAAATCAATCCACAACTCAAACAATTTCACAAACTCAACATTTATTGATAATTCTTGCGAAACATATATAAAGTTAGGAGATTTTGGGGGTTTACAATATGATATTATTGTTAATCCAAATCTCCCTAGGCATACTAATCCATATATGAATGTACAAAAATATAAAATATGCCTAAACAATTATTATTTCCACTAACATTGATTTTATTGTATGGAAATGACAGAGATTTGACGATGTTTTCCTATTAGATCAGAAAATCTTCAAGAACGAACACGAATGCGAACTCCAATCCATTAAACATATATATATACACACACATATATAAGAATTAAACAGTTAGAATTCTTATATATATATAAATGTTATGATTCCAGATTCAAATCCTATTCAAATGCATAAGGAAAGAGGTTAGAAAAGAAAATATGTTTAAGAGAGGAAGAAGAAAACCTACAATATATTTCTCAGGAATCAATGATAGAGTAGAGGTAAAGAAGGAGAAAGAGGCTAGGTTTAGGTCTTGGGTCTAGGATGTTATTTATAGGTGTGTGTGTGTGTGTGAATAATGGTTGTAGGATTATTCATATTAAATCCCAACTATTTATCTATAAATAAACCCCAAAGAAACCAACCCAAACCAGCTCAAATTGGGCACTTGAAGTGCTAGGCGATCGACGCCCCTTATGAAGCGCAGTCGTCGACACCCCTTATGAAGGGCGGTCGTCGACACCCCTTATGGGAAAATTCCCAATGAGACTAGTGGTGCATATTGTTAATTAATTTATTTGTTGCTTGCCTTTTATTACCAATTCTTTTCCTTATGTGACATATTCTATGTCCCCTTCTCTTTATCTATTTATTTGAAATTCAAATCCACCTAAGGGAATGTTATTATTGTCCAAATTATGTCATTTATCCCTTAGATATATGTATTATTAATCCAAACACATATGTATACATTTTTACCGTATGATTTCATTAATTTGTAATTTCTTCATACGAACACCGTTTTCAACATATCATATATGAAAACGTATTAGAATTTCGTCCGAACATATATAAAATATTTTTGTGGACAAATTCTTAATGCTACAAAATTCCATTTTTAATCCCATTAATATATTATTATTTTATCATAAATTTTCATTTTTTATTATTATTAATTTGTTTAGGTATATTCATGCGGGGTGTTATAGACTCAGGCCTGAATTCCGACCTGGTATGAAATCACCTCAAAGTCCAACTTTGAGGCCTGCTTTGAATCGCCAAACGATCTCAAATTGACCTAAAAAAATTTACGTACAGAGAAAAAGTTTCAAGCTCTAAAAGAAAAAAGAATCGTCCAAAACAGATCAATATCGAAGGAGATACAGCGCCCCAAAGTTGGACCTGGGCGTAGTTGTCACCAGAAGCAAGCTCCAAGCACACATGACCCAAAATGAGGTTATCTACGCAATTTCCTTAAAGTGAGTCGGCCCAATACCATGGTGGCTCGACCCCTGGGTCGACCCAGGTGGATAGTGGGTCGACCCATTTATGGGATTTGCTGCAGATCAAAAATCCAGCGAAACCCCAACTTCCAGGTCACTTTCCGGCACCCTTACGATGTCGAATTGAGCTGAAATTTGACATGTAACTACAAAAAACATTCTTCTACAGCATACAAAAAAATCACTCAAAAACATCATGATATGAGAGAGTTATGGTAGCACAAAGTAGAGCTTTGGCTGTGATTTATCCGCCCAGAAAATGAGATGAACATCTACAGATTTTACTTCGTATTTCATAATCAAACAACACAAATTCATTGAAACTAGAATAACAATTAGTGATAACTTACCTAGCTTTGAATTGCAATAAGAATAAAAGAAAGTTGGAGCTTTATAGGGCTTAATCGTCAAGAAGGATCCTTCTTTACACTTGATAAATCAATTACAGTAGCATGCAAAAAGGAAACTTATTATAACTTAGCAATTCTCGATAGAAAGTAAATGAAACTTGGATTAGATTAGTGTTTTGGATTAATTACGTTCTGCTATGTGATTTAAACAACAAAAAATTTTGTTTGCTTGTGGTTTTGAGGCACTAGAGTTTGAAAGCAAAATGTGTTTTCTCACTTTTTCTTCTTTTGTTCACTGGAAATGAATGGCTGAGGAGAAAATGAATGCACTTTTCATTCTTTCCAGATCTTTCTTTAGCTTAGGTTAGTAATCAGGCCTCTTAGTGACCCATTTAAGCCCAAAGAACTATAATTAATCACTAATTAGGCTATTAGGCTATGTCATTTAGCTTACAAGACCATGATTTACACCATAACCACACCCAACAATCATGGTTTACCACAAATATTATCAAATAGTTTGTTAACATTATTTAAAAAATGTTTTAAATCTTATTATCTTTAAAATTCTCATTTCACAATAAAAATTTATAATTTATAACATATTTACACAATTTTAACAAATATAAATGTTTTGTCTACATTTGTGTAGATTTTACAATGTCATCAAATTAAATATTCAAATGACTTATTCTTAATACAATAAATTGTTAAAACTTTATATAGCACATGTTTACACATATTACACAAATATAAGTATTTTACATATGCTCGTGCAACATTTACACTATGTGTAGCTTAAATTCTTAGTCTTTAACAAAATAAGTTGTTAAAGTATGGAAAAAACACAATTTCCTCATTTATTGTTAATTACAACAAGCTTTTACATACTTGTATATACTTATTTCTTTATTCTTATTACAATTTCAATATTACCCCAAATATTTCACAGTTGAGCTTTTAATCTCAAAAGCCATATATTTTGACATAAAATAAATCTTCTATGGGTTTATCACTTCTAATTTCCTATAAGAAATATTTTTTTAACCCTTTTTATTTTCGTGCTACAACATATATTAATATTGCTAATATTTTTAGTTGCCAAATTACTTAATTTTATCCAAAACAAAAATTTCATAATTTATCACTAATTTACTATTTTATCAGCTTAAGCCTCAAATTTAATCACTTGAGTGTGATTAAACCCCACAACCAAATTACGGAGCTCCAAATTATTATTAACACGAATAATTAAATCAAATAACCAAATTAATGATATATTCATCTTAATTATTATGCAACTATTTATGTTTAAATGGTTAGTTATCGTAGTAGGTAATTACTGAAAACTCGGCATGTTACATAATGAAACAAACTGATACCCTTAAATAGTAGCAGTTATTAAGACCATGAAAATATGCAAAAGATCACTACAACAAAATATGATAATGCTCTTTAATAACATGTTATTCTGAAGGGTTATTATTTACACTTAACTAGAAGATTTTGTTTTGATCATATCATCTGTAATAATCTCTTCATAGAAATTATTCAGCGTTCTCCCCAACTTATGTACATGTAACACTCCTTCACAAAATTTTCACCATCTCCCTCCAACTTCACAAATTATTATCCCTCTCCTTCAAAAACCATTTCCCCTCCCTTTAAAACCATTACGCCTCACAAAAAAGTAGGTTGTTTCGCTTTAATCTCCTCACCTGGTCGAAGAAAGCAAACTCCTTCCATCTCCAATATCCTCAACTGATCTGTCGAAGCTAGGGTGAGTTCGTGCGTTTTGGGTCTAATCTTGGATTTGGATTATGGTAAGCGAATCCATATTAATTTAACAAATAATAAATGTAAATTCCTAATTTTTATGTTTTGGGTATGTATCTTATACCATTTTTATCTATTTGAATATCTATTTTAGCTAATTTTATAAATTTGTCTATATATTATTCATCTATTTTTGGAAAACGCATTTTGATGTGTAATTGAGACAAGCTAGGCCTTAATTTGTTTTTAGTTCTCTTGTAACCAAAGAAAATAAGGTGAGTAAACTCACTTCAGGCACTAACGTTAATAGCTATGTGAATTTAGTAGTTAGGTGATTATTGATGAAGTGGTGTTAATGTTGTTTACGCTTGTTCAGAAGCTTACTATAGTTAAATTTGATGCCTTAACCTTGTGCATTTTCTATTATTTGCATTCTCTATTGCAATATCATTTGAAAATCATTCACACACTACACTTCAATTTTCAAGTTATTTTCACACGTTCATGTCTGTTATTTTAGTGTGTAGTTGCTCTTTCTTATAAACTTCCATGCAATTAATTATTCATGTCTGGAGTTATTGTAATATTACTAGGTTTATGACCCTTGTGGCTTTCTAGACATGGTGGAAAAGATATTATGTTATGAACATTGTATAATTTGTAAATATAACCTATTACAGTATATCTTTGTGTGTTGTGGATCAGATTGGGATTTATTGTATAGGACTGTTATTACCATTATATCGATGTCACATTGTATTAATAGGCTTATTCTGCATTGAGACCATTTTCTGCCCATAATTATTTTATATTATTTAGTTAAATCTTAAATCTAAACCCTCAAAATTTCCCCAATAAAATGTCAATTACTCAGTTAGTTAAAATCTTAATTATTTAATATTATCAGAGGGTCCTAAAAGATAAGATTTTGGAAATGGTGTATATAGTACAAATTCTTACTTGTTTTTCTCCCCGTCTTATTTGTAATTTAATTCCAAATGAAACCATTTTTAGTTTCAGATATACATGTGTAAAAGTTAAATTAAATTATTTAAATTGAAAGTTTGTTTCCATAAAATAGATGTTGTTACTGAAAAATAAGTTTACATTTTTGGGCAAAAGATGGGGAAAGTTAAAACTCCTAGTTGTGCGAAATGTTTCAGCCAAATGCAGGAGTTATACATGGAAAGAAAAATTGGCTATAAATGTCTTCAATTATACACATATATCTCTATCTATGCATGAGAATATGCACACAAGAAAAAATCTTATGGCTGAGTGTTTTGTTAGTTCTATTCCACTATTTCTAAGCATTGATCGTTCGAAAAAAAATCAAATGAAACCAACCAGAAGATTGAGTTACATGATGAAGTAAGAATGTTCATGGTGGTAACATTCCAAATGAAACCAACTAGATCAAAATTCATTTTATTGTCAAATTTCCTCCTATAAGACCATTTTATTAGGGAAATTTTGAGGCTTATTCTGACTTTTAATTATGTTGTCTTAATAGGTTTATATTGTAATGTCCATTTTATAAAACAACAAATAGCGCTTTTTCTGCCCGTAAGACCATCTTTTTCAGCACATAGTCTATTACATCAATAAATTTCCATCCAGTATCAGATTTAAAGACTATTTTGCTATCGGTTTTGAGATGGTTTTCATATAAGTTCAAATGGTTTCGTGACCGGGTAAAGTTTACAATCCTAAATGATGGTGAATAAGTTCATAAAGTTACGTTTACAGTTTAAGAACATAGTAATGTTTGGATCATATTCTGAGTTACCATAATGATTGTTTCAAAACTTTATTGCACTTAAACACTAGCGGAATAAAAAGAATAATTTTATTTAGAATCTTAATCACTATTCTAGTCTGTATGTATGTACGTGTGTGTGTATATATATATATTTCAATTCTTAAAGTAAGTTTCTGAAGGAGGAATCACAAGCTACTTTATAGAAATCACAAACTATCTGTAACAACCCAGAATTTTGGAATCAACTTAAAATTTATTTTTAATTGGTTTTAATGGAAATTAAATATTTTTAATAATTTATTTTGATAATTAACGACTTAGAATTTATTTAAAACGAAGTTTGAGCGTATAAATTTATAATATAATTAAAACGAGCTCTTAATGACGCGGTAGTTTGGAAATTTAGTTTTTACTTTAAATGAACATACATAATTTTTTTGGCATAGCATGAACATACATAATTTATTATAAGTTAGAATCTAACAAAACAAGAAACGTTAGAATCTTTTTAACCACATCTTTCAAACGAACGTAAGAAACTAAGATTCCAGATTTTAAATTGTAAGTTATGTCTAAATTAAAAATTAAAATAGTCGTTACGAAATCGTTTATAAATTATAATGATTTATTTATTTAAATACAAAAATTTTCATGTAAATGGAGCATTGTTTGACTAGAAAATAGTTATATCGAGTTATAAACTCAAGTATGTTTATTTTACAATTATATGAGATATCGTTTGGATATATATGATAATATTAATTTAACATTAACATGTATTTAAACTATTTTTGAATTTATTAATATTTTAATATTACATAGCCCTTAAAAATGGATATTTTGCAAACGACCTCCGTTTTCGATGAAACAAACTTGGTTGGATCTAGAATATTAAATCATTACTAGATTTCTAATTTCACGCCAATTGGACTTAGTATGTGGCCGGGCGCGATAAAACTGTTTGATGCAATAATTTGTGTAGCTTTAGAAAGAAACATTATCGAGGCGACCTCAGAATTCGATGAAACTTTTTTTATTGAATATATAGCATCGACTAATGGGAGGATTCCAAATTTCATGATTTTTAGAATCAGTATGTGACCCTACATGATTTTACTGTGAAAAAGTCAAATATTTTGACTTTAAAAATTCGTTATTTGTGCAAACAGATTCAGAATTCGACGAAACAGTTTCATCGGGTCCGTAATGTCAGAGAGTAGTTGCATGTCAATTTTCATCGAAAACAATATCCATAGGTGATCATACGGATTTTTAAATGATGAAAATGAGCGATATTTGAGTATAATAAAATATATAATTAATAAAAAATAAATTACCTCCACTGTAAATTGTCTTAACACCTCCTAAACTAGCCCTAATTCTCTAAAATCATGCAACCCTCTTCGTTTACCTAAAGCACGAAAATCCATCTTTATAAATTTATATAAATCCGTAGAAAAATCTATAAATCCCAAAATAAATATATATGAGATCCTTGAGAGTTCCTCTTTAATTCAGGGTAACTTTTGTGGTGTTCGAACAATGTTTGTTCGCTGCACTAAATATACAGCCCCCTTTTTATTTATAGGGTTCGAATTCATGCGTTTTGTGGTGATTGTTGTGTGAATTAAGTTGGATTTTATGGCTTGAGAAGCAAAAATTTCATGACCTGCTCATGGACGTGCGATAGGAGCTGAACAACAGGTTTCAAGTGGAGCTTGAACTGCACAATCTTGATATGGGTTGAAAGAGGATGTAAGGATATGAATATTGACGATTTTTATTTGAATTTAAAGGAAGAGAAGAGAGAGTTTGTGTTGTTTAAAGATAGCGGCTATGGCATGGAAATGGGTTCGTGAGTTACTGGAGATATTGGTGAAGAAACGTAATGAGGGAGAGGATTTAGGAGCTAGTTAGGGGTAATTAATTATTTAATTACATTATATTGTACACAAACTTGAAAAATGCATAACATTTCCATACAAACTTGAAATTCAGCGATTCAAGTTACGTTGGAACCTTATCGACGAGAGCTTGGCAATGAAACCGATTTGGAGAGATTTGGAGCTCTTCTCAATTTTTGGTAAAAAAACGTCTGATTCAGTCAGTCGATTATTTATAGTTATTTAGCAACAAACAACCATTATGAGAACTCTCTCACTCAAATATTTTGTACAGTCATTTATTTTATAACTGAATATATATTGACTGCCTGTACTGGTTTTAGATTTGATTTAATTATCATAAATTTGTATATGGTGTCTGGTTGCTCACACCACAGTTGTTTGCAAACTCATGGATGATTATTTATGTTATGATTTGAATGTGAATTTGAAATAGTAAAGATGTTAAAAACTATGTTAAATTAATTGTGGTAGTTGAAATTGGATTAAATATCCATTTACAAGTCAACCGACTTGTTTATGTTCAACCATTTTAAATGATATCAATTGGAATGTATAAATAATTTATAAATTAATTAATTATTGGTTGAAAACCCACACGAGTATTGGGATAATATTTGATTTACACAAATCCCAACCATTTAAATTAGGTGTCAACTGGTTGATTGATGGACAGTTATAAGCATTATTTAATTATTTAAAGCTTATACGGTTGCAAGTGCACTTTCGATGTGAATTGGATGTGTAATAATTGTTTATAACTATTATTGAACACATGTGATGTATGAAATCCATATAACTGAAATTATATGGAAATTGATTGAATCTCATTTCAATCCAGAATAAAACGAATATTTTAATATAATATTCAGTAAACAGTTGAAGTTTGGCTTTGATATCCGATTTTAGATGAACACAAAAATATTAAAATTGACTAAACTTTGAGATGTGCAATTTTAAAGATAAGCGATTGAAATGAGCTTTCAAAGATGATTATATATATTTGATATAATTCACAAAAATGGTTTTGAAGCGTTTCGATGTATAATTAAAATTTATAAGTTGAATTCGGGCTTGAATAGAACACGACGCACAGCGACAGTTCGCGAATGTCAACCCGCATACCAGGAGATTCGACCGTCGGATTCTCCTAAAACTGGAACTGTTGGAACCATAATGAAATGAGATTTCCATTAAGATGAGAATTTTTGAAATCCAATGGTTAGATTTTAATTTAAGTCCAAATCAGTTTTGAAAAAGGTCGCTATGTATGCAGTTCGGTGACCGACATTGAAATCCGACTATAAGTGCCTTAGCAAAATTATTAAAATATGAATAAGGTATGTAAAATCATAATAAATAATTTGGAAAGATTCTAGATAAAATATTCATTATTTGAAAAGGTAAAGATATTTTCAACTGAATGAACTAGTTAACAACTAGAATAGTAATTCAATGATTTTAAATTAATAAATCGGATGGTAAATGGTTTTAACATAAGAAGATGTTTCAAACATATAAATTGGAATGGACTTGAATGAAAATTATCTTCAGATATTTTCGATATTGGATTCCGTGATTATACAGATATCGTTGAGGAATTTGGAAGATACTGATATTGTTATTCTGAAACGATATCTGTTGGTTTCAGGATTTGATATTGAATGAATGTCGATATGATTTCCATTTAAGGCCTTATATTTAATATCAAATTAGATTTGGGTTTGTTGTGAATGGTGGCTCAAATACCACTGTTCTTAAACCCTACTGAAATGTAAGTTTTGGAAGAAATCTTTTAATCAAGATTTAATAAAGTTTTCCAGTTTATTCAATTAAATTGGGATTGAATGGAATTTGATTCATAATAATCGAAATGAGATTCTATAGAGGAAGGCCTTTACTATTTATGGAGTTTAAAAAGGCTTTGTCGTTATTTCATTTATAGTACTAGTCTGATATGGAAACTGATATCGATTATAAATTGTTCAGATTTCTGTAAAATTCCATATTAATGGAAATGATTTTGGGTTTATTGTGAACGGTGTTTTTACATGACATTTGTTCTTTAACCCAAGTAAAGAAAAGATTAATTTCCAAAGGTTGAATAATCATTAAGTAATGATTTTTGGATTAAAACTAAGTCGGAGTTTTAATGAATCTTTAATTAGATTGAAATGTAAAAAAGAAGTAGTTAAATCTACCAAATTCGAGAATTGTTCGAAATGGAGTACCACCAATTTTACTCCATGCGATAGTTAAATCTATAATTAGATTTGAACGTTAAATGGTAATTAAATTTACCGATAACACGATGGGTGTTAGATATGGAGTGCTACTAGTTTTACTCCATGGGATGAATAGATTAGAATTGGGATAATAAAATAAATGATTACTTCGGTAAGGGTCGATAACCCGACTAGTTATATAAACCTCAATTTTGTTTAAGTTGTGAAAAGATAAAATAAATCTTTTGAAATGATATCCAAAGGAAGATTTAAACAAAGGTTTAAATAATGTATATCTTTGATAAAATTAATGGGAACCTTTCCCAGAATTATGAATATTTGAATAAAAGAATATTCTGGATTAGAATTAGGTGTATGATGTGTTTGTATATCACTTGATTATAGGATGCACAAGTTATTCAGAAAGACTGGTTTAACCCATTCTGAATAACTGTTAAGAAGATTAAAAGTCGAAGATATTGAAGACAGTGCAAGACCGACAATCTTCACATCGAATGGATCACTACTAATGCCCTTGACTGGAGTTGCTGCCTTGAAGAGGTCATAATGGTTGTTTTCCAGACGTACTTGGTTGTTGTCCGAATATGCGAGGGCCTCTCTCCTGTATTGGACATATGGGATGAGGAATAAGGTGCCTTCGGTTTCGTTCAGACCCAAAACGAACTTGTAAATAGATTGTATGTCTGACATTGTATTTTGTGCTATATTTGTTGATCTCTGCTAAATACATATTTGTTTGGTGGTGAAGAATTTATTCTATTGCTTAACACCCTTCTTTGAAACGTACGAGCTTAGAGGATATATATTGGTAGACATCAATGTTATGATATGGATTGACAAAGTGGCATACTAAGATGCAATGATCAAAGCTTTTGTTAAAAAGCAGAGCTTTGTTGTTGATGATGAAAGCATGACTTTAATATAACGTAGCTTTGTCTATAGCGTTAATTCACGAGCCTCACATCCCGGTATGAGTCAAAAACATGATTAGTGACTGTAGGGAGTGCATGCGTTTCTTTCTAGCTACGGATGATGTCATGGTATGGAGCCAAGACATTTTACTTATATGGATGATGGATAGCGAGGCACCTCGGATATGATTGGTCGACATACAAACTAGATGATAGGTCTGTTAGGACCAGAAACGTATTGTTTAGGAATAACTAATCTACAAAAGTAAGTGTGGACCGGCCCTGAAGATCCAAGGGTTACTAAGGGTGTGATCTTGAGACATGGTATAGAGTGTCTTGAAACTGGTGAGGAACATCCTTTGCCTCGACTCATATATGGAAATCCAATTTCCAATATGCGACTTTTCAGTTTTAGTAGTAAACTTATATGGCTACATAATATATGGTACTTATCCCATCTATGATTGATACATTTCTATTAGAAGTTGTTTTATACACTATGTGTAACACCCCGTAATCTTATAACTCATTAAGATGGTAAACTAAAGAATACTTAATTAAATATTGGGAATTAAGTGAAACGGACTGCGCCATTGTGTTGTCTCGGAATTCTTCTTAAGATAGACACCAAGTTTGCGTAAAACGAACATCATATGAAGAAGGTATTAAGGTTTGAAGTTTGTACATGCATAAGACATTTATATATCAATAAAACCATTCTAGAAATTCAAATCACGTGGAGGATGTAGGTGGTAAATTTCCCGCTCTGGGTGTCGACCTAGGGGTCGAGACCATCATAGGGGTGTCGACACCCATGTCGACACCTACACAGGGGTATCGAACCCCATGTTGACACCCTCCAGATCCGGGGTAGATTCCTATTTCTGAATGTGGACTTATTTCTGGTCTAGATTCATTGACTGATGACTATAAATAAGATCCCATTCTCATTATTTTATTCACATAAAAACAATGGAGAACTAGATGTTGTCTCTACCCAAATTAAATCAAGCCTTTTCTTCTTCAACAATCAAGGCATTCAAGTTTAGAGATCCGTGATTCAACATCTGCAATCCCACTTCTATTTCTTAAATCCAATCATAGTGAGTCTACGTTATTTTTAGAGCTGAATGCTTAAAATTTATTCTTGACATGACTATAAATTGGATCTAAGCCTATGACTATTTGAATCACATCAGATCTGTCATAACCTGTGTGTCTAAGTTATTTTGACCTAACTATGGATTAGATCTAAGCCTATGTCTATATATCATGTCAGATCTGCCACTATTTCTATATATAATTCACTAATTAGATCTCATCATGCCTATTTATGATCGTGACACTATGCCGAATCAGTTTTATTATCACAAGTTCATCAGATTTGTTCTTATATGTCTATTTTTTCATTATGCCCAATTCTGTCACTGTATGCTTATTAGTTTCTATGCCTATTTTTGTCGTCATGTGTCAATCTTGTTATTATGATCATTTATGTTCTCTCCCCTTCTTCTTTCCCGTTTATTTTATAGACAGGCTACTTTCGAGCCTAGGCATACCATAGAAATATGCGAACGCATGAAATTGGGAACGAGGGGAAAACGTTAAAATTGAGGCATAACTCGTATTGAGAAATTTGGGCATAAATTGAATAAAATACATGAATCTGGATTTGGGTAATAAATCAAATTGTGATTTATATCTTAATTTGGGGCATAAGGTACATGATAAATTTGACTTGGAAAAGGGGAAGAAAACCTATAATGTCATAGGAATAATTGGTTAATAATGGAAATGCCTAGAATTACAGTAATTAGAAACTGTAACCGCGCTTAGAAACGAGGTTAGATTACACTTGTCATGGAAGTCTTCCCAGAACCAACCGGCATATCCAGCGACCACAAGTGGTTAATCTAATGTGAGGGGTCTAAGTGCATAAACAAGTAACGGACTAAGACACGAGGTTAAGTCTGACTTGTGGAAGAAGTTTGTCTGGAACCGTCTGGTATATCAAGCATCCACAAGTTGTGGGCTTAATATGGGAGGTCTAGCACATTATAACCATAAATGAATATGGTAGTGAACTTGAATACTTAACCTAGTTGAGTCCATAAAGGACTGTATGAACATGTTAACTTGAGCAGGGGTTAAGTAAACTTGCCTAAAATAGTGGGGGAGGGTTAAGTATATCTTGGGGTGGTGGGTAATATTTATATATATATGCCCACAAACTTAACCTTCGGGGTTATGCAATCTTCTACTCTTGTATGGTATGCAATCATTTTACTCTGGTATGGCATGCAATCTTTTTACTCTAGCATGGCATAACCTATGGAAAACCTAGTAGTGGGGATACAAGCCTAGGGGGAGCCTGTATCTTCTTTTGTTCGGGACCCGTTTCAGTCAGTTACCCATAGATAGGTATCAAATGAGGACTCCAAAATAGGTCGGAGTCGGGGAATGCTTACTGGGCTAGTTGTAAGAGATCCAAATGTGGGGGACAGTGTGGGCGGCGCATACCGACAGAGTCATATGCAGGCATGGGTCCGGCAAAGGAGGCTAAGACGCCGTGACACCTGTAGATATGGTTGTGCACATCCTAAAAACGTAGGGTTGCCACTTTAGGAAGTGATACATCCTACTGTGGGGCCAACACAAGGTATCTACGGAGTAGGGAGCCGATCGATTTGGGGTAGTAATTAGGGTACATTTGGACTCTGGTATGTTTAGGAGCCCGTTAATACCCTTAGCGGTAACTCCGGTATGTTTAATCGGGTTGCCTGTTGATTGTATGGGGTTAAACCTCTCACTAGAAGTACGCCTAAGTCTACCATCTTAAATTTGTTGGGATCATCTCATTTTTGTTATTCTAGTATTGGTGCCGAGAAAGAAAAGTGATAGGGAAGCGATACTTATTCTATCCTGTTTATCTTGTTACCTTGTCATACCTGCCTTATATGCTGTTATCTCTTATCTACTTTATATGCATGTCATGATGCTTTTACTTATTTATATGCTAAAAGTAACTGGACTCACCAGACTTTATGTCTGACTCATTTTGTTTCCTCTTCTTTCTCTTTCGTTCCCCCCAGGTTCTCAGGGTGGGAATACTCAAGCTTGATCAGGATTATTTTTCCTTCTGCTTGGAGCTGCTTAGATGTATTGCTTGATTTCATTTCTCTCTACTATGGCTATGTTTTGGGGATTATGCTTCTTTTATTATTGTACTCTGATGATTTAAGTACAAGACAGAAGTTTTAAATTGATTTACTGGGTTTTATGCATTTCAGACTTGTGATGTAACTATATTTTGAACCACGATGTTTTCTACTTAATAAAATTTTAAATTCCACTGCTATTTTATATTTGTCTTGTAATGTTTCTATTTCTTTTTACCTATAATGCTTCATGAAACTTAATGCCTTCTCTTAACGAGTGACATTAACGGACGTGGGGTGTCACACTAAGTATCAGAGCTGAAGGTTACCGGATCGGGTAAAAGATTTTGAAAATATTTTCCAAAAAGGTTTTAATAGAAAGCATTTTCAAAAGAAAAGTCTGTTTTGAAAAACATATTCCCCAAAGCCATATGTAATATCTTTCGATTCTCTGTTTGAATCCTTTTACTTTTCTATTCAGCATGTCTGGGGAACCTAATATTCCTGTGGGCGTTACGTTACCAGGCTGGTTCCGTCGGTATCTAGAGGACACGACACCTGCCGGTGGTCAAGCAGACGTTCCTCCCCCAACTGTACCCGTTGTTCCTCCTCCTCCTCTGCGTGCAGATAGTTTCTCTAAGATATGCAAAGATTTCTATGCTATGGGAGGAAAGCCATTCCGTGGAACCAAGACTTTCATAGAGGCAAGGAATTGGCTAAAAGGGACGAAGGATTTGTTTGGAATTTTTGAAGTTGACGATCGTAGGAAGATTCAGTTAGCCGCTTGGCTGCTGAAAGATGATGCTTTATTCTGGTGGGAAGTGATGCAAGCGGGACATCCAGTGGAGACTTGGGATGATTTATGGCAGAGGTTTGAAATGAAGTTTGTTTCTCAAGTTGAGAAAAGTACGCAAATGGAAAAATTCTTGGCGCTTAAGCAAGGAGGTATGACTGTCAAAAAGTATGTTAACAAGTTCAACCAATTGGCAAGGTTTGGGTTGGAGCTAGTAGATACCCTGCATAAGAAAGCTTTGCGGTTTGCTAGAGAATTGAATGAACCCCTTCATGGGTTGGCTATGTCTCATATTCATGGGGGAAACATTTGGAAGGCTTGTTGATATGGCGTTGATGCATGAGGAAGATAAAGGTGAAAGGAAAGAAGCTAAGGTTGAGGAAACACAAAACAAGAAAGTATGGCCCAAGTAAAGACAACAACAACAAAAGAAGAGCGGAAAGGACGACAAGGCTAGGGATAAGAGGAAGTGTCATAATTGTGGATGCAAGGGTCACTTGATCAAGGACTGCAAAAGGAAGAAGAATTCTTGTTTCAGTTGTGGAGAGGTCGGACACTTTTCTAAAGAGTGCCCGAAGTAACAAGGATAAGGTCAAAGAGAAGGATCTTCGTGAGGGCAGGTGCATGTTCTCGTGGCTAGTGTTCCAGATAGAGGTAGGAAAGTTTTCATTGAAGGTTTAATTTCTCTTCCCAATCATCCTGTTAGAACTCTTTTTTGATTCGGGAGCTTTAAATTCTTTTATATCTGATTCTATGGTTGAGTCTCTACACCTTAGTACTAGTTTGGTTTTGGATCCTGTTGTTGTCTCAAACCCCATTGGGAGTACAGCTTATCTATCTATGATTTGTCGGGGTTTGAGAATATCTTTGTTAGGCATCGAATTTGAATGCAACACATATGTGCTTGGTTTCATGGGCTATGGTTTGATTCTAGAAATGGATTGGCTAGCAATGTATGGTGCCATTTTAGATTGTGATAGGAGGGTCGTTGGAACTTTGACTTGTCATGGGAGGACCCTTGAGATTTCTTGTGACCCTAAGGGGTCTGTCATGCTTAGTTTCCTAGATTCAGTTGATGCATCTATTGATGATATGCAATCGGTGCTAGTAGTCTGTGAGTATCCTGATGTTTTTGATGAGGTTCGGGGCTTACCCCCAAGGCACGAGATTGAATTCCGTATATACTTGGTGGACAATGCAAACCCAGTTGCATTGCCTTGCTCCATATGGCTCCAAGAGAAAGAAGGGAGCTCAGCAAGCAAGTATGGGAGCTGCTTGAGAAAGGGTTTATTAGGCGAAGCATCTCTAAATGGGGTGCTCCGGTGGTATTCGCGACTAAGGCAGATGGTTCGTTTCTCTTATGTGTGGATTATAGAGAGTTGAATAAACTCACTAAAAAGAACAGGCACCCACTTCCGAGGATACATGATCTGTTTGACCAGCCTGTTGGTGCATCTGTTTTCTCTCAGTTAGACTTGGCCACGGGGTTTCATCAGTTGAGGGTGGCCGAGGACGGTATAGACAAGACTGCTTTTATAACTCCAGATGGTTTCTTCGAGTGGCTCGTTATGCCTTTTGGTTTGACGAATGCACCCGCCTATTTTGTTGATCAGACGAGTAGGGTGTTTCAAGAGTTTCTAAATAAGTTCATTGTTGTCTTTGTTGATGACATCATAATTTTCTCAAGGACCGAGGAAGAGCATGCCTTACATATAAGGAAGGTTTTGAAAACTCTCTGTATGCACTAGCTTAAGGCAAAGTTCTCCAAATGTCATTTTTGGGGAAAAGAGGTGACATTCCTAGGGCATGTGGCTTCTAAAAATTGGATAGAAGTAGAGCTCGCGAAGGCAGTTGCAGTTCAAGATTGGCAGATCCCAAAGAATGCAATGGAGGTGAGACGTTTTCTTGGATTGGCAGGCCATTATAGGAAGTTCATTAAAGACTTCGCAAAGATATCAGCCCCACTCACCAGTCTAACAAAGAAGAATCTGATGTTTTCATGGGATATAGACTGCGATGTTGCTTTCCAGCGATTGAAAAGGCCTCTGACAACAGCCCCAGTCTTGATCTTTCCCAATGGAAACAAAGTTTTTACAGTATAAACTGATGCATGTGGTACAGGGCTTGGTGCGGTTCTGATGCAAGAGCGAAGGGTAATATGTTATGGAGGTAAACAACTAAGGGTTCATGATAAGAACTACCCTACCCATGACTTAGAGATAGCTGCCATAGTATTCGCACTTAAGACAAGGCGCCATTATCTACTTGGAGAGAAGTTTGAGTTGTACACCAATCATAAATCTCTCAAGTACTTGTTCTCGCAGAAGGATCTTAATTTGAGGCAACAATTGTGGATGGAGTTCCTAGCATCTTATGACTTTCAGATTTCTTATACCCTTAGCAAGGGTAATGTGGTGGCAGACGCATTGAGTAGGCAGAGGGTGGCCTAAAGTCCTTTGTTTGTGGAAAGGAAAAGCTTGGAGTTTATATCGACTTTTGACTTTAGACCCTCCACCGAGATTTTTCCTGGTTTATTGGCATCACTAGAGGTGCGACTTGCTCTTATGGATCAGATAGGAGCTTCACAGCAAGAGGATCCATAGATTTCATACATCTAGGATAGGCTCAGTAAAGGGCAGACTTCTAGTCACCTCAGTGGATATTCCACAGATGATAGAGGATGGTTGCGACGAGATGGAAGGCTTTGTGTTCCCCGAGCTAGGAATTTGTTGAAGATAGTCCTAGAGGAATCCCATCATTCTAAGATGACTATTCATTCAGGCAGTGATAAGATATATAAAGATATGAAGAGGGTTTTCTTTTGCGCTGGGATGAAGAAAGATGTGGTGGAGTTTGTTTCTCAATGTTTGATTTTCCAGCAAGTCAAGGCTGAGCAAAAGAAGCCTGGTGGTTTACTTCATCCTTTGGAGGCCCAACAGTGGAAGTGGTAGAGCATCTCAATGGATTTTATTGATGGTTTGCCTAGATCAGGGAAAGGCAACACCAGTATTTTGGTTGTAGTAGACAGACTTAACAAGAGCGCTCATTTTATTCCAATTAAGAGTAAGAGGATGGTAGCATGTTTGGCAACAATTTACGTTCACGAGATAGTCTGTCTTCATGGAGTACCTTCCAGTATCGTAAGTGATCGTGACCCCATTTTCACCGGTGAATTTTGGAGGACCTTGCAAGAAGCCTTAGTTACACAGTTGTGTTTGAGCACCGCTTATCACCCTCGGATCGATGGATAAACGGAAAGGGCGAATAGAGTTCTTGAGGACCATTTAAGGTTGTGTATCCTAGACTTCGGAGGGACTTGGGAAGAGCATCTTCCTTAAGTCGAGTTGGCCTACAACAACCATTATCAAGCTAGCATTGGCATGGCACCCTTCGAAGCATTGTACGGACGACCCTATAGATCATTGACTTGTTAGTGGGAATCTACAGAAAGACTTCTACTTGGACCGAGTATGGTTAGAGAAACTTCCGAAAAGATTGAACTTATTAGATGACGAATGAAGACTGCTCAGGATAGGTAGAAATACTACATAGATAGGAGAAGGACTGACGTTGAGTTTGAGGTGGGAGACATGGTTTTCATTAAGGTATCACCATTAAGGAATGTGGTTCACTTTGGATCTGTAGGGAAATTGGCACCAAGATTTGGAGGGCCATTTCCCATAACAGAAAGGATTGGCCAAATGGCCTATAGAGTAAAGCTACCAGAGAGACTGTCCGGCGTTCATGATGTTTTCCATGTTTCTCATTTACGAAAGTGCTTACATGACACTGCAGAAGTAGTTGAGCTGAGTATGCTTGAGTAAGTAGAGGTGGAACGGGAGGCGATGGTTAGACGAGTTCCTACCCGTATTCTTGGATTAGAAGTTAAGAAGCTACACAATCAAGAGGTCAATTTGATCAAAGTTCAGAGGGGAGATAACCAAGAAGATGCAACTTGGGATACCGAAGACAAGATTCGCGCTTCATACCCTTTTCTTTTTAAAGGTAAGTTCTTAACTTCTTTTTCCAAGGCTTTTATTCATGCTTGTTTCTTTCATTTAAGTATATTCTATCGATCGAATCTTCCACCTTTAGGTAGGGATCCCATGGATGTAAACATGTGTTTGAGACATGTTATGTTTGATGGATGCAAGTGGATGCAAGTGTTTGCTAGTGATTGCTCATGGATGCATATACACACACATTAGGCACTAGATCGGCTCAATCACTCTCATATTGCATATGGACGTGTGTGCATTTTTCTTCTTTTAATGGACGAAAGTGAGTGAATCATCATGTGGATGTTGCATTCAGATGAATGATTGTGCACACATATAGAGCGTACTTAATATAATAGGATTATTTGCATACATGTTGGATTCATGGCACTATCATACATTGCATTAAGAAGGTCGACTGAATCAGTAGACCGCCTGATCTTTCACATTAGTATAGGGACATATACGCACACCTTTGCATATGTTCATATAAGCATTAGAAATCTTTTAAGGACAATGGATACCTGTGATTGGTGGATGAGTAGATGGGTAATGGATGTTAGGGTATACATTCTTCTTAACTCAGAGATTTCAGGGACGAAATCCTTTGAGTAGGGGAGAATGTAACACCCCGTAATCTTATAACACATTGAGATGATAAACCAAAGAATACTTAAGTAATATTGGGAATTAAGTGAAATGTACTGCGCCATTGTGTTCATCTTAGAATTCTGCTTAAGATAAACACCAAGTTTGCGTAAAACGGACACCGTATGAAGAAGGTATCAAGGTTTGAAATTTGTATATGCATAAGACATTTGTATATAAATAAAACCATTCCAGAATTTCAAAATAATTCAAAATCATGTGAAGGACATAGGCGGGAAATTTCCCTCTCTGGGTGTCGACCTAGGGGTCGACACCGTCATAGGCGTGTCGACACCCATGTCGACACCTACACAGGGGTGTCGACCCCCATGTCGACAACCCCCAAATCCGGGCTAGAATCCTGTTCTTGAACATGGACTGATTTATGGTCAATATTCGTTGACTAATGACTATAAATAAGACCCTGTTCTCGTTGTTTTATTCACACAAAAACAACAGAGAACTAGATGTTGTCTCTGCTCAGATTAAATCATGCCTTTTCTTCTTCAACAAGCAAGTCATTCAAGTTTAGAGATATGTGATTCAAATCTACAATCCCTCTTCTATTTCTTAGATCCAATCATAGTCAGTCTACATGTAACAACCCGGAAAATACGAGCCAATTTAAATTTTTTAAATTGGTTATTTCAAAGGATTTGAGCAATTGAAATAGAATATTTCAATAAAATAGTATGTTAGGAATAGTGTGTCAGTTTGAAAATTTGAACTCAAACTTTGACTGACAGCACCGGGTGCAAAATATAACAGATTTTGGTGAAACCAAAAATATTTAAATCAGTTAGTGAATATCTTTCTAGAGAGTCTGAAAAATCGAAGTTTCATAGCGGGAATCAAAAGTCATGGCCAAATGAATTTTCAGAAAGGTCGCTATATAGAATATTTAGCCCTTGAAAATAGATATTTTGCAAACGACCTCGGAATTCGACGAAACCACTTTTGTTGGGTCCGGGATGACAAACTATTGCTAGGTTTCAAAATTCATAATTTTTGAAGCTAGTATGTGAGCGTGGCAAAAGAAGATGTGTTTGGTCAATTTCTGTTAAATTGGATCGACCAGAAAATGGCCATTTTTCAAACGATCTCAGAATTCGACAAAACTAGTTTTGTTGGGATCGTAGCATCAAAACATAGCTAGATTTATTTTTCTGGAATTTTTCGAATCAGTTTGTGGCTTTGGAAAATTGAAATGTACGTTCAAATTGAATATAAAATGTTTTATACTTTAATTTGAAAAATAACTGACTGTAACAGTCGAATTGGCCTACGAAACATATCCCATTATGTCCAGGATGGGGGTATTTAGCTAGGGGTGACAGTCGTTGGGTTTGAATTAGTGTCCATGTGGAGAAATAGTATTTTAAAATATAATAAAACCATGGGCCAATAAGGAAATTTCATTCTTTATTTAAAAATAAAAAAATTCTCCCAAAAACCCTCGTTCTCCCCCAATAGACGGCGATGCGACTTCCTCCCTTCCCAGCCCAATCGCCGCCGCCTCAGCCACCTTCAAGCGCCGCCACCACCTGCAATCGACGCCGCCGCCTCCCCTCTTCAAATCCGACCCACCCTCGTCTTCTCTCTCCTCCCCATCGACGAGAACGAGGCCCAGGAAGTTCCGACCTTCCCAGCGCCGCCTCCGCCGCTACAGGCGTTCGATCCGGCCAAGACCACCACCGACTGACTACCCTCTCTTCCCTCTTCCACGCTGTACCCTCCGATCGTCGTATCGTGCCTCGGTTTTCGCGAAAACTGAAAACCTAGTTTTGAACAATCATGAAAGGTGAGTCCTTTATTGTATTTGAACTTTGAAAAATCATATCTTTACGATGTGTTAACGAAATTCGATGAAACATGAAACATTGTGACTGCAAGGAGGCTCTCTACCACATAGAAGAGACCGCGGATTTTTCTGAGCCATCTACGATTTTTAGCACTCCGAAAACCAATGTGAGAAATCTAAATTAAATGAATTGTGAATGGAAAATGTCATGTATAAATTATATAAGCGAAATATAAATTATACACGTGTTGTATACCTCATGTACATGCATTGTGTAAGCTTTATGAGCGAAGTATGAATTATACATGCAATGTATAATAATATGTGTGTTGAAATGCAAGTGAAATATAGTAATAATATATATATATATATACTCCCCTCGTCCACAAACCATGGACGATATTTATTGTTGTGAATTGGTGTGAAAAAATGGGTGAAAAATACGAATGGTTGAAAAATTGTTTGTGGTTGATATTGATTGGTTGTGGTTGAAAAATACCTATTGGTGATTGAAACAAATTGGAAATAATTGTGGAAATGAAAATAAAACATGCCACCTGCGTGCGAACTAGATGCATGAAATCCCCATTGTCAAAAACCGCGAGGTTTTAAGGTAGAGCGAGGATCCGTACTCGGGACGGTGCCGGTTTTAACTACCCTGCCGTTATGCTGCCGAAATTTTGAATAATATTCATGTGTTAGAATTATTTTAATGTGTTAAAACTAAAGTCATGTGTTGAAACTATATCCATGTGTGGAAATGCTCATGTGTTGAGAAGTGATGTGTGAAAATTAAATTCATATGTGAATGAATAAAGTGTTTTAAACAATAAAAATCACATTTTTATAATATATATGAAGTATGTAAAATATCCGCCTTATATATAAATAGTTTCAACAAAAAAATTCATCTTTGTTATATGAACAAACTATATAAAATATCCATGTGTGGAAATGCTCATGTGTTGAGAAGTGTGTGTGTTGGAAAGGTTCATGTGTTAAATAAAAGATTGAACAATAAAAATTACATTTTTATTAAAATTACGAAGTGTTAAAAACATTCATGTGTTGAATAAATATTTTAGATGATAAAAATACCATTTTTATCATATGTGTGATTTGCTAAAAATATGCTAGCGTTGAAATAGATATTTGTGAAAGGAATATTATTTTTAACATGCATAGGAACTAAATAAAATAGTCATGTGTTGAAATATATTTTAGTTCACCAAAATTATCATTTTTGAAATGAAGGTTAAAAATAACCACTTGTTCAAATAAATATGCATGAGTTGAAATATTCATTAATTAGCTAATGATATGATTTTTGCCTATGTATGCAACATTATAATGAATGGCGACTTTAAACCAAAATTGAATCAAATATGAAGTTGAATGGAAAATGACAAGTTATAAGAATTGCATATATGTACATGCATATTTATTGAACAGGTTATAGCAAAGAGGCTAAAGAAGAGGAATAAAATTTTGTGCCCGACAAATAGGAACACGTTTACTGTTTTGCTTGGGTGATGATTTTATGAGCCTATTGGCTAGCCGCTTGGCTTTTTCTTTTTCTTTTTGAGATGAGACGCCCATGTGGCTATTTGGGAATTTTCCCAGCCCCTCCCGTACAAAGGAGGTTATGGCGAAATTTTCCAAAATTTAAAGGCGTTAGTGAAATATTTGAAGTGAAAACGATATAGAAAACTTCGAATGAACTATATTTATAAATATACAAATATAAATAAAATAAAAACGAATCGTGGTCATGCAGTTCGTGTTTTGAAACCGTGATTTCAAACGATTAGTGCGGGAAATCCAACCATCGGATTTTTCCCGAAACTGCAACCGTTGGGTTCGCCTTGGAAATATCTTTCCAACGGCACCAACTTTGTAAAGATCCGACGGTTGGATTGTCTGGAATGTTTAATTCAAATCTGAAGAAAAACAACGCCAGAATCGATTATATTTATATATAAATATAAATATAATTAAATTAAATCGAATAACAACGCTGCAGTTCGTAATTTGAAATTGTAACTTCAAACGACTAGTGTGGGAAATCCGACCATCGGATTTTCCCAAAACTGAAACCATTGGGTTCGTCTTGAAATGATCTTTCTAATGATATAAAATTTGTAAAGATCCAATGGTTAGATTTTCAGATATGTGCAAAACAAATTTAGTGAAAAGCAGCGCCAGTGCCTCGGCACGACCTGAAACGTCGTTTAATTAAATTTTGCCATTTTAAATAAATAAAAATTGCGATATATCGTTATAAAATATTATAGACGATATAGAGTGTAAATAAACCAATTTTGTTGTGTTTGCTTGATATGTGATGGTTGGATGTATTTAACATGAAAATTATACTAAGGAATTGAAATGTGAATGTTGAGTAATTTAACCATGTGAATAATTGATTTGAAAATCTAAATATACGTGGATTATTTGAAAAGGCCGAGTTAATTCTCATTTCAAATAATCAATCGACGGTGAGAAGTCGAAGAGTTGAAGACGGTTGAAGACCGACGATCTTCACATTGGAAGGATGGGCGCTACTGATGCTCATGATTGGAGTAGCTACCTTGAAGGAGCTGAAGTAGTAGCCGTCCGGACGTATTGTTGATTGTGCGGATAAGCAAGGAATTTGGTGCCTCCGGTTTCGTTCAAACCCAGAACGAACTTGTAAATGGACTGTGTGTCTGAAATTTGATTTTGTTCTGTGCTGATTGATCTCTATTAAATATATATCTGTTTGGCGGCGGAGAATTTATTCTTTTTCTTAACGCCCTTCTCTGAGACGTACGAGCTCAGAGGTTATATATTATAGAAATCAGTCGCATGGAGTGGATTGCCTGTGTGTCATGCCTAAGTGGCATATGATCAAGGCTTCTGTTGCAAAGCAAAGTCTTATGGTTGATGATCAAAGCATGGTCTGGGTGACGTAGCTTTGTGTATAACGTGAATTCGCGAGCCTCACACCCCGGTATGAGTCAAAAACGGGAGACGGACTGCAGGGAGAGCACGATGTTTCTTTCTAGCTATGGTGGTGTCAGTGACCTACCAGCCCTGACATTTATATCTACTTTTCACCTGTGTGGTTGTTGGAATGCGAGGCGCCTCGATTATAGGCCTGTAAGGACCAGGAAACGTATGTTCAGGAATAACTTATCCTCAAAAGTAAGAGAGGACCGGTCCTGAAGATCCAGGGATTGTTGTGTGCGGTCCTGAGGCATTTGCTAAAGTGTCTCGAATGGAGAGGAGCTTGCCCCTTGCCTCGACTGATGATGGAATCCAATTTCCGATACGAAATGGCAGATGTGATTGTATTACTAGTATGGCGACATAGTAGATGATAGCTATGCCGCCTAGGATTGATATTTATGATTGAATTTGCTTTTGAAAACATATATGCACTAGTAATAATATCAAACACTTTTGTTTTATACGTATGAAGCATTTTTGGCCATTATAAGGTAAAACTCTATCCTCCGGCTTGCGTTGCATTGTGTGATGGGACCTGAGTCTTATAATGGCTTCATTTTTATAAAAAGCATTGCGATGATTTAATCATTTACTTTATTTCATGCACTGGCACTCATTGGAGTAAACCCGTTCCGCGAAAGTGGCGTGGTCCTTTGATTTGCCTTATTATTGTTGTTTAATAAGTTAAGTAGATTTCTCATACCAGTCCCATGACTGACTCGTAGTTTGTTTCACCTTGCAAACTCGGGTGCCCTCATTTTCACATGGGCAACCTAGTTACAGGTATCCGGTATATTTTGGTGTGGCACCGCAGTAGAGGTGCACTTTTGGCTCATGGCGAGGCTTGACTACACCATGATGGCTATGACTTTTTCCGCCATTATTGTATATGTATTATGATTCCGCAACTGGCGATGTATACTGAAGTTTAGTTTATGTACTCTCTATGTATGATTCCGTCTCTGGCGATGTTGACTGATTATGTACTATTATGCACTAAGTTATATCCTGCACTGTGCTCCCTGATGTGGTGATATATATGATTCCGCTGTCATATTTGTGTAAATTATTCTATTTCCTTGTTTATGCTATTATCTGTGATCTGCTAGTGATGATTAATGTGTTATATTCCAATGATTATCCTTAACACCGTGTCACGGGGTTTTGGGATCGTCACAGCTGGTATCAAAGCTTTTGTTAACCTTAGTTCTGGAATTTAGCACATTAAACACTTTGTCAGGATAGAATCAGTAGTATTCTAAGGCGAGTAACTCATTAGAGATAAGACTAGTAATGTCCTAGAATGAGCTAAGAAGAATAGCAAAAACAATTTGATCAGTCCATCGTTATCTTTCCTTAGGTTTTTCTGCTTAACCATACAATAAAATTATTTTCTGTAGGCTGACTCTTTTCTATCTTATACAGAACTTGAACAATGGCTACCCGAGCAGCCGCTGCTAGAGGAGGCCGAGCTGGCCGTGGCAGAGGATGAGTACAAGTCCCAGTTGAAGAAGGACCCTTGATACAACCCCCGGCCGCTCAACAATTCGAGCTGGACCGCATGGCTAAGAGGTACAAGAACCTAGGAGGCAAAACCTTCTTTGGAACTGGCACTATAATAGAGGCCCTTGCATGGCTGAAAACATGCGAGAAGATACTAAAAGGCCTGAGGCTGGGTGATCAAGATAAAGCTTTCATGGACGCTTGGCTCCGACAAGAAGAAGCCGAACTATGGTGGGAAGCTCTCACCGCTGGGAACAGAAATGCTGGTAGGACCTGGGACGAATTCAAAGAATTATTCGAAGAGAAGTATGTCCCAGAGCAAGCCCTTGACCGCATGCACGACGAATTCGCAAACCTCCAGCAGGGGGATTTCACGGTGCAAGATTATCTGAACAAGTTTACACAATTATCCCGCTATGCTCCAGAGCTCGTCACCACCGCAAAGTCCAAGAATAAGAGGTTCATCCTCAGGCTGAAGCGACAGTACCAAGACAGGGCAATGGCCCACATTAAGATGGGGTTTAATGAATTAGTGGAAATGGCATGCAACTACGAAGACCTGGATCAAAGGCACCTGGACCAGGATCGTGCTAAAAGCCAAGCCGGGAATAAACGCAAGCCCGCTGCGAATCAAGCGGAGTCAAGCCAAGCGGTATCCTCGAAACCACAGACTAGCAGGCCGCCAAAAGGAAGTTGCTACAATTGTGGCAAGGTGGGGCACTACTCAAATGTTTGCATAGCCCCGAAATGGCAGAAGACAAATTCTCAAGGTTCAAGCCAGGGCTCTTAGAACCCTCGCTCATGCTTTAACTGCCGCAAGGCAGATCATCTTGTCAAGGACTGTCCTTTGCTTAAGAAGGCTGCAGTAGCTCACGTGTATGACGAGACGAACCCGCCGGCTGCTTCCGATGGAGCAGGTAAACCCGATGTTTTGGGAGGTACCCTTACAATTAAAAATATTCCTGTTTCTGTATTATTTGACACGGGTGCATCACGTAGTTTTATTGCTAGTAACACAGTTCACAAATTAAAGTTAAAACAAAGAAAGCTGAAAGAATTGGTTGAAGTACATAATCCGATAGGAGGATCTCTTATTCTCAGTTCATATTGTAGAGTGCAAGTCTCTTATTCTTCCTACAAATTTTCTTTTAATCTAATCATCATGGATTTTTCCGAATTCGATATCATTCTCGGGCTTGATTGGTTAACGAAATACGAAGCTGAAGTAAAGTGTGCGGAAAGGATAGTAAAAATTCGAACGAAGCTTGGATATATTACTGTACCATGCCATGGTTCGAATCCAGATAGAAGGGAATTTTGGTCTGCGTTAGAAGTTATCCTCACTTCCTTAGAAGAGATACCTGTTGTTAGAAACTATGCGGATGTGTTTGAAGAAGTCAAAAACTTACCTCCGCAAAGAGAAATAGAATTCAGAATTGATCTAATTCCCAATGCCAGACCAGTAGTACATCCAATTCGCAGAATGACTCCAAAGGAAAAGGAAGAATTAGGCGATCAAACTCATCAACTACTATGGAAGGGTCTGATCAGACCTAGCTTTTCTACTTGGGGTGCAGCTGTAGTGTTTGTCCCAAAATCAGACGGTACTCTTTGATTGTGTGTTGATTACCGAGACCTCAACAAACAGACGCTCAAAAACAAATACCCATTACCCCGCATCGATGATCTGCTAGACCAATTAAATGGGGCGAGAGTATTTTCCCGAATGGACCTAGCTACGGGTTTTCATCAATTGAGAATTGCAGAGGAGTGTGTTCCTTTGACAGCTTTCAGAGGTCCAGACATATTTTATGAATGGTTAGTAATGCCGTTCGGCCTATGCAATGCTCCAGCATACTTTGTCGATCTAATGAATAGAGTGTTCAGGGGAGTTCTGAATAAATTTGTCCTTGTATTCATCGATGATATTTTAATCTACTCCAAATCAAAACCCGAGCATGAAAAACACTTAGAACAAGTATTGGAGATTCTGAGAAAGAACGTCTTCAAAGCCAAATTCTCTAAATGTGTCTTCTGGAAAGAAGAAGTGAAGTTCCTTGGCCATGTCGTGTCAAAGGAAGGAATTTCTGTCGATCCGAGCAAAATAACAGCAATTCAAGACTGGAAACAGCCTACTACACCCACAAAGGTCAGAAGTTTTATGGGGTTAGCTAGTTATTATCGAAAGTTCGTTAAGGATTTTTCGAAGATATCCGGTCCGTTAACAAAGCTTACGAAGAACCATGAGAAATTTAAGTGGACTTCCGACTGTGAGGAAGCTTTCCAGGAATTGAAATCGAAATTGACAACTGCTCCAGTGTTAACCATTATCGAGGGCAATCAGGATTTGACGGTTTGGACAGATGCTTCTATTAGAGGTCTTGGTGCAGTGTTAATGCAAAGGGGCCAAGTAGTCGCTTATGCAAGCCGCCAATTGAAACCACATGAGAAGAATTATGTAACTCATGATCTTGAGTTGCTAGCCATCGTTTTTTCTTTGAAAATATGGAGGCATTACTTATTGGGTGAGAAATTTGAACTGTACACAGATCATCAATCATTGAAGTATTTATACACCCAGATCTGAATTTGAGACAGCAGCATTGGCTAGAATTTCTTGCAGCGTATGATCTAGATATCCTGTATACGCCGGGAAAGGCTAACGTTGTAGAGGATGCACTTAGTAGAAAAACCGCAATCATTGCCAATCTTATAATTACGCCTAGATTGATTGATAAGATTTCAGTCCTTCAAAAAGATGATGAATTTATTTAGAGAATCAGTCAGAGGGTCAAGGAAGGTGAAACCACAAGTTTCCGTATTGACGATAAGGGGGTTCTTAGGTTAAATGACAGGATTTGCATCCCAAATATTCCAGGCCTTCGAAGAGAGGTGTTCGATGAATGCCATAAATCCAAACTTTTCATTCATCCTGGAGTAAGTAAAATGTACAACGATATCAAACGCACTATTTGGTGGAAGGAAATGAAAAGGGGTATTTCTTTATATGTTAGCATATGCCCTACTTGTCAATTAGTCAAGAGCGACCAACAGAAGCTAGCTGGATTGTTGCAACCGTTGGAAGTCCCAGGTTGGAAATGGGAACAGATTTCCATGGATTTTATAGATGGTTTGCCTCGAACCAAGAAAGGTAATGACAGTATTTGGGTAATCGTAGATCGCTTCACGAAGTCTGCCCATTTCATACCTGTCAGATCCAATAGAACCGCTCAAAGTCTAGCACAGATATATTTCAGAGAAATTGTTAGGCTGCATGGAATTCCCATCGGCATAGTCAATGATAGAGACCCCATATTCGCTAGCAAATTCTGGGAGGCATTCCAGACAGAATTGGGAATGTAACTGAATATGAGCACCGCTTATCACCCTCAAACAGATGGCCAAACTGAGCGGGTGAATAGAATTCTAGAAGATTTACTGCGGGCTTGTATTATTGATTTTGGTGGATCATGGGAAGATCACTTACATTTGGCAGAATTCTCATATAATAATAGCTATCAAGCAAGTTTAGGAATGTCTCCATTTGAAGCATTATAAGGCAGACCGTGCAGATCTCCAGCATGTTGGGTAGAACCTGGCAACAGACTTGTGTTAGGACCCGATATGATTAGAGAAGTGTCTGATAAAGTCGACTTCATCAAAAAACGATTGAGAACCGCACAAAGCCGACATAAAAGTTATGCAAATTCTAGAAGAAGAGATTTGATGTTTGTTGTTGGTGACCATGTTTATTTGAAGGTTTCTCCGATGAGAGGAGTGATCAGATTTGGTAAAACTGGGAAGTTAGCACCCAGGTTTATTGGTCCCTTTCCTATACTTGAACGAATTGGAACTCTTGCTTATAGGGTTCAATTACCTGACTGGTTGCCTGGAGTGCATGATGTGTTTCACGTATCTCAACTTAGAAGACATGTGCATGATCCGGGTCTTGTTGTAGAAGAAGCAGTGCAACAGGACCTGGAAATTACTCCAGAATTAGCAATCAGAAGAGAGCCATTAAAGATTGTTGGCAAAGAAACTAGAGAGCTAAGAAGCAAAAAGATTCATTTAGTTAAAGTGCAGTGGAGTAGTGATCCTAGAGACTGTACTTGGGAGACTGAGGAGAGCATTAAGCAAGCTTACCCCAAATGCAGAGTGGACATCTCTGACTAACTGCGGTGCAAGGTACCTTTACAATACTTTGCATTTACATTTTGTTTCCTACTTTACTGTTGTTTCCCTTTTCGGGGACGAAAAGTTTTAAGTGGGGGAGATTGCAACAACCCGTAAAATACGAGCCAATTTAAAAATTTTAAATTGGTTATTTCAAAGGAATTTGAGTAATTGAAATAGAATATTTCAATAAAATAGTGAGTTAGGAATAGTATGTTAGTTTGAAAATTTGAACTCAAACTTTGACTGACTGCACCGGGTGCAAAATATAACGGATTATGGTAAAACCAAAAATATTTAAATCTGTTAGTGAATATCTTTCTAACGAATCTGAAAAATCGAAGTTTCATAGCGGGAATCAAAAGTTATGGCCAAATGAATTTTCAGAAAGGTCGCTATATAGAATGTATAGCCCTTGAAAATAGATATTTTGCAAACGACCTCGGAATTCGACGAAACCACTTTTGTTGGGTCCGGGATGTCAAACTATTGCTAGGTTTTAAATTTCATAATTTTTGAAGCTAGTATGTGAGCGTGGCAAAAGAAGATGTGTTAGGTCAATTTCTGTTAAATTGGATCGACCAGAAAATGGTCATTTTTCAAACGATCTCAGAATTCGACGAAACTAGTTTTGTTGGGACCGTAGAGTCAAAACATAGCTAGATTTATATTTCTAGAATTTTTCGAATCAGTTTGTGGCCCAGGCAAATTGAAATGTACGTTCAAATTGAATATAAAATGTTTTATACTTTAATTTGAAAAATAACTGACTGTAACTATCGAACTGGCCTACGAAACATATCCCACTGTGTCCGGGATGGGGGTATTTAGCTGGGGGCGATAGTCGTTGGGTTTGAATTGGTGTCCGTATGGAGAAACAGTATTTTAAAATATAATAAAACCATGGGCCAACAAGGAAATTTCAATCATTATTTAAAAATAAAAAAATTCACCCAAAAACCCTTGTTCTCCCCCAATAGACGGCGACGCGACTTCCTTCCTTCCCAGCCCAATCGCCGCCACCTCAGCCACCTTCAAGCGCCGCCACCACCTGCAATCGACGCCGCCGCCTCCCCTCTTCAAATCCGACCCACCCTCGTCTTCTCTCTCCTCCCCATCGACGAGAACGAGGCGCAGGAAGTTCCGACCTTCCCAGCGCTGCCTCCGCCGCTACAGGCGTTCGATCCGGCCAAGACCACCACCGACCGACTCCCTTCTCTTCCCTCTTCCACGCTGTACCCTCTGATCGTCGTATCGTGCCTCGGTTTTTGCGAAAACTGAAAACCTAGTTTTGAACAATCATGAAAGGTGAGTCCTTTATTATATTTGAACTTTGAAAAATCATATCTTTACGATGTGTTAACGAAATTCGATGAAACAGGAAATATTGTGACCGCAAGGAGGCTCTCTACCACATAGAAGAGACCGCGGATTTTTCTGAGCCATCTACGATTTTTAGCACTCCGAAAACCAATGTGAGAAATCTAAATTAAATGAATTGTGAATGGAAAATTTCATGTATAAATTATATAAGCGAAATATAAATATACACGTGTTGTATACCTCATGTACATGCGTTGTGTAAGCTATATGAGCGAAGTATGAATTATACATGCAATGTATAATAATATGTGTGTTGAAATGCAGGTGAAATATTGTAATAATATATATATATACTCCCCTCGTCCACAAACCATGGACGATATTTATTGTTGTGAATTGGTGTGAAAAATTGGGTGAAAAATACGAATGGTTGAAAAATTGTTTGTGGTTGATATTGATTGGTTGTGGTTGAAAAATACCTATTGGTGATTGAAACAAATTGGAAATAATTGTGGAAATGAAAATAAAACATGCCGCCTGCATGCGAACTAGATGCATGAAATCCCCATTGTCAAAAACCGCGAGGTTTTAAGGTAGAGCGAGGAGCCGTACTCGGGACGGTGTCGGTTTTAACTACCCTGCAGTTATGCTGCCGAAATTTTGAATAATATTCATGTGTTAGAATTATTTTCATATGTTGAAATCATTTTCATGCGTTAAAACTAAAGTCATGTGTTGAAACTATATCCATGTAGGGAAATGCTCATGTGTTGAGAAGTGATGTGTGAAAATTAAATTCATGTGTGAATGAATAACGTGTTTTAAACAATAAAAATCACATTTTTATAATATATGTGAAGTATATAAAATATTCGCCTTATATATAAATAGTTTCAACAATAAAAATTACATATTTCTTATATGAACAAACTATATAAAATATCCATGTGTGGAAATGCTCATGTGTTGAGAAGTGTGTGTGTTGGAAAGGTTCATGTGTTGAATAAAAGATTGAACAATAAAAATTACATTTTTATTGAAACTATGAAGTGTTAAAAACATTCATGTGTTGAATAAATATTTTAGATGATAAAAATACCATTTTTATCATATGTGTGATTTGCTAAAAATATGCTAGCGCTGAAATAGATATTTGTGAAAGGAATATTTTTTGTAACATGCATAAGAACTAAATAAAATAGTCATGTGTTGAAATATATTTTAGTTCACCAAAATTATCATTTTTGAAATGAAGGTTAAAAATAACCACTTGTTCAAATAAATATGCATGAGTTGAAATATTCATTAATTAGCTAATGATATGATTTTTGCCTATGTATGCAACATTAGAATGAATGGCGACTTTAAACCAAAATTGAATCAAATATGAAGTTGAATGGAAAATGATAAGTGATAAGAATTGCACATATGTACATGCATATTTATTGAACAAGTTATAGCAAAGAGGCTAGAGAAGAGGAATAAAATTTTGTGCCCGACAAATAGGTACACGTTTACTGTTTTGCTTGGGTGATGATTTTATGAGCCTATTGGCTAGCCGCTTGGCTTTTTCTTTTTCTTTTTGAGATGAGACGCCCGTGTGGCTATTTGGGAATTTTCCCAGCCCCTCCCGTACAAAGGAGATTATGGCGAAATTTTCCAAAATTTAAAGGCGTTAGTGAAATATTTGAAGTGAAAACGATATAGAAAACTTTGAATGAACTATATTTATAAATATATAAATGTAAATAAAATTAAAACGAATCGTGGCCGTGCAGTTCGTGTTTTGAAACCGTGATTTCAAATGATTAGTGTGGGAAATCCGACCATCGGATTTTCCTGAAACCGCAACCGTTGGGTTCGCCTTGGAAATATCTTTACAACGGCACCAACTTTGTAAAGATCCGACGGTTGGATTGTCTGGAATGTTTAATTCAAATCTAAAGAAAAACAGCGCTAGAATCGATTATATTTATATATAAATATAAATATAATTAAATTAAATCGAATAACGACGCTGCAGTTCGTAATTTGAAATCGTAACTTCAAACGACTAGGGTGGGAAATCCGACCGTCGGATTTTCCCAAAACTGAAACTGTTGGGTTCGTCTTGAAATGATCTTTCTAATGATATAAAATTTGTAAAGATCCAATGGTTATATTTTCAGATATGTGTAAAACAAATTTAGTGAAAAACAGCGCCAATGCCTCGGCACGACCTGAAACGTCGTTTAATTAAATTTGGGCATTTTAAATAAATAAAAATGGCGATATATCATTATAAAATATTATAGACGATATAGAGTGTAAATAAACCAATTTTGTTGTGTTTGCTTGATATGTGATGGTTGAATGTATTTAACATGAAAATTAAACTAAGGAACTGAAATGTGAATGTTGAGTAATTTAACCATGTGAATAATTGATTTGAAAATCTAAATATACGTGGATTATTTGAAAAGGCCGAGTTAATTCTCATTTCAAATAATCAATCGACGGTGAGAAGTCGAAGAGTTGAAGACGGTTGAAGACCGACGATCTTCACATTGGAAGGATGGGCGCTACTGATGCTCATGATTGGAGTAGCTACCTTGAAGGAGCTGAAGTAGTAGCCGTGCGGATGTATTGTTGATTGTGCGGATAAGCGAGGAATTTGGTGCCTCCGGTTTCGTTCAAACCCTGAGCGAACTTGTAAATGGACTGTGTGTCTGACATTGATTTTGTTCTGTGCTGATTGATCTCTGTTAAATATATATATCTATTTGGCGGAGGAGAATTTATTCTCTTTCTTAACGCCCTTCTCTGAGACGTACGAGCTCAGAGGTTATATATTGATAGAAATCAGTCGCATGAAGTGGATTGCCTGTGTGGCACGCCTAAGTGGCATATGATCAAGGCTTCTGTTGCAAAGCAAAGTCTTGTGGTTGATGATCAAAGCATGGTCAGTGTGACGTAGCTTTGTGTATAATGTGAATTCGCGAGCCTCACACCCCGGTATGAGTCAAAAACGGGAGACAGACTGCATAGAGAGCACAACGTTTCTTTCTAGCTATGGTGGTGTCGGTGACCTACCAGCCCTGACATTTATATCTACTTTTCACCTATGTGGTTGTTGGAATGCGAGGCGCCTCGATTATAGGTCTGTAAGGACCGGGAAACGTGTGTTCAGGAATAACTAAACCTCAAAAGTAAGAGAGGAACGGCCCTGAAGATCCAGGGATTGTTGTGTGCGGTCTTGAGGCATTTTCTAGAGTGTCTCGAACGGAGAGGAGCTTGCCCGTTGCCTCGACTCATGATGGAATCCAATTTCCGATATGAAATGGCGGATGTGATTGTATTACTAGTATGGCGACATAGTAGATGGTAGCTATGCCGCCTAGGATTGATATTTATGATTGAATTTGCTTTTGAAAACATATATGCACTAGTAATAATATCAAACACTTTTGTTTTATACGTATGAAGCATTTTTGGCCATTATAAGGTAAAACTCTATCCTCCGGCTTGCGTTGCATTGTGTGATGGGACCTGAGTCTTATAATGGCTTCATTTTTATAAAAAGCATTGCGATGATTTAATCATTTACTTTATTTCATGCACTAGCACTCATTGGAGTAAACCTGTTCCGCGAAAGTGGCGTGGTCTTTTGATTTTCCTTATTATTGTTGTTTAATAAGTTAAGTAGATTTCTCATACCAGTCCCATGACTGACTCGTAGTTTGTTTCACCTTGCAAACTCGAGTGCCCTCATTTTCACACCGGCAGCCTAGTTACATGTATCTGGTATATTTTGGCATGGCACCGCAGTAGAGGTGCACTTTTGGCTCATGGCGAGGCTTGACTACACCGTGATGACTATGACTTTTTCCGCCATTATTGTATATGTATTATGATTCCGCCACTGGCGATGTAGACTGATGTTTAGTTTATGTACTCTCTATGTATGATTCCGTCTCTGGCGATGTTGACTGATTATGTACTATTATGCACTAATTTGTATCCTGCACTGTGCTCTCTGATGTGGTGATATATATGATTCCGCTGTCATATTTGTGTAAATTATTTTATTTCCTTGTTTATGCTATTATCTGTGATCTGCTAATGATGATTAATGTGTTATATTCCAATGATTACCCTTAACACCATGTCACAGGTTTTGGGATCGTCACACTACATTATTTTTAGATCTAAATGCTTAAAAGTTATTCTTGACATGACAATAAATTTGATCTAAGCCTATGACTATTTGAATCACATTAGATCTTCCATAACCTGTGTATCTAAGTTATTTGACATAATTATGGATTAGATCTAAGCCTATGTCTATATATCGTGTCAGATCTACCATTGTTTGTATATCTAATTCACCAATTAGATCACATTATGCATGTTTATGATCATGACACTATGCCTAATCAGTTCTATTATCACATGTTCATCAGATCTGTTTTTATATGCTTATCTCGTCATTATGCCCAATTCTGTCGTTGTATGCTTATTAGTTGCAATGCCCATTTTTGCCGCCATATGTCAATCTTGTTATTATGATCATTTCTGTTCTCTTCCCTTCTTCTTTTCCCTTGTATTTTATAGCCAGGATACTTTCGAGCCTAGGCATGCCACTGAAATATACAAACACGTGAAATTAGGAAAGAGGGGAAAACATTAAAATTGGGGCATAACTTGTATTGGGAAATTTGGGAATAAATTGAATAAAATACATGAATATGGATTTGGGGCATAAATCAAATTGTGATTTATATCTTAATTTGGGACATACGGTACATGATAAATATGACTTGGAAAAGGGGCATGAAAACCTATAATGACATAAGAATAATTGGTTAATAATGGAAATGCCTAGAATTTCAGTAATTGGAAATTGTAACCGCGCTTAGACACGAGGTTAGATTACATTGTGGTGGAAGTCTGCCCGGAACCAACCGGCATTTCCAACTACCACAAGTGGTTAATCTAATGTGAGGGGTCCAAGTGCATAAACACGTAATGGGCTAAGACACGAGGTTAAGTCAGACTTGTGGAAGAAGTTTGCCTGGAACCGCCCGGCATATCCAACATCCACATGTTGTGGGCTTAATGCGGGAGGTCTAGCACAATATAACCATAAATGAATATGGTAATGAACATGAATACTTAACCTAGTTGAATCCATAAAGGATTGTATGAACATATTAACTTGAGTAGGGGTTAAGTAAACTTGCCTGAAATAGAGGGGGAGGGTTAAGTATATCTTGGGGTGGTGGGTAATATTTATATATATAGGCCCACAAACTTAACCTATGGGGTTATGCAATCTTTTACTCTGGTATAGCATGCAATTTTTTTACTCTGGTATGACATGCAATCTTTTTACTCAGGTATGGCATAACATGTGGAAAACCTAGTAGTGGGGATACAAGCCTAGGGGGAGCTTGTATCATCTTGTGTGTGGGACCCGTTTCAGTTGGTAACCGATATATAGGTATCAAACGAGTACTCTGAACTAGGTCGAAGTCGGGGCACGCTTACTGGGCTGATTGTAAGAGATCCAAACGTGGGGGACGGTGTGGGCGGCGCATACTGATGGAGTCATGTGCAAACATGGGTCCATCAGAGGAGGCTAAGACATCGTGACACCTGTAAATATAGTTGTGCACATCCTAAAAACAAAGGGCTGCCACTTTAGGAAGTGATAAATCCTACTGTGGGCCAAGAACAGTGTATTTACAGAGTAGGGAGCTGATCGATTTGGGGTAGTAATTAGGGTACATTTAGACTCTGGTATGTTTAGGAGCCCGTTAATACCCTTAGTGGTAACTCTGGTATGTTTAGTTGGGTTGCCTATTGATTGTATGGGGTTAAACCTCTCACTAGAAGTACGCCTAAGTCTACCATCTTGAAGTTGTTGGGATCATCTCATTCTGGTTATACTAGTATTGGCGCGGAGAAAGAAAAGTGTTAGGGAAGCGCTACTTATTCTATCATGTTTATCCTAGTACCTTGTCCTACCTGCTTTATATGGTGTTATCTCTTATCCACTTTTTATGCCTGTCATGATGCTTTTACTTATTTATAAGCTAAAAGTAACTGGAATCTCCAGACTTTATGTTTGACCCATTTTGTTTCCTCTTCTTTCTCTTTTATTCCTCCCCTCCCCTTAAGGTTCTCAGGGTGGGAATACTCAAGCTAGATCAGGATTATTCTTTCCTTTTGCTTGGAGCTATTTAGATGTACTGTTTGATTTCATATCTCTCTACTATGGCTATTTTTTGGGGATTATGCTTCTTTTATTATTGTACTCTGATGATTTAAGTATAAGACAGAAGCTTTAAATTGATGTACTGAGTTTTATGCATTTCAGACTTGTGATGCAACTATATTTTGAACCACGATGTTTTCTGCTTAATAAAAGTTTTAAATTCTACTGCTATTTTATATCTGTCCTGTAATGTTTCTGTTTCTTTTTACCTATGATGCTTCACGAAACTTAATGCATTCTCTTAATGAGTGACATTAATGGATGTGGGGTGTCACACTATGCACTTATAGTAATATCAAAAATATTTGTTTTAAAGCGTACCAAGCATCCTTGGCTAATATAAGGTAAAACTCTATCTTCCGGCTTGCATTGCATTGTGTGATGGGACCTGAGTCTTATAATAGCTTCATTTTTCAAAAAGCATTGCATTGTTTTATTTCTAAATTGATATTCATGTGGAGTAAACCCATTCCATGTCATACGGCATGGTCCCATGATTTGTCTCAACTTTTGAAGTAAGTTTTAATAACTATTTTAAGTTCTCAGACCAGTCCCATGACTGACCTAGAGTATATTGTTTTCGCCTAAACTCTAGGTGCCCATATTTTCGACATGAGAAACTAGTAGTTTTGGTTTTGCAGATATTTATTTAATAGGATCCTGGTTGTTAATGCGAAAAATGGCACTAACACCTCAATGTGTAATTCAACACTTCACAAACAATTAAGGTCTAGAAAATTGGTAGCCACAAACACAAAAAGTAAGTAAAAAGATAGGAATTTATAGTGGTTCGACCTAGATCTGGCCTACGTCCACATTAAAGAGTGCTTTCATTATCACTTTCAAGGTTAAAAGGTACATGATTTCTATACCTTTGCTCAGTTTCTTCTTTTGCAATGATTCTCTCTATATTCATCTCTATAATGTCTTGATTCTCTCGATTTCGCCATGGAAATGGCTAGATCTCTATAATTGCGATGATTGTTGGAATAGATCTTCAATAATTTGAGCACTTAGACAATCTTTGGTGAATCCATGGTGATTGAGATATTGAATCGAAGCTTGAAAGAGGTTTAATGGAGGTTTGAATGATTTGGAGTTGTTGAGAAATGAGTTGGGCAGCACTTCGTGGTTAGAGAAATCGGTCCTCTTCATGGTGTAAATGTGGGGGTATTTATAGGTGTGGAAGTGGAGAGATGAGATCCAAAAATAGATGTGCAGGAAGTTGGGTCATTGGCTGACCCGACTCCTTAGGTCGCTGACTGACCTGGTGCACCAGACGACCTGACTGAATGATCACGATTAGAATGTACTGGAACGACTTTCTCTCTCACTAACTGGCCATGACCTGATTGTGCACAACGACTTGATCCCACCACGTGAAGATCCAACGACCTACCATATTTGCTTGCGCCTCTTTATTTGATGGCTACAGCTGGCTTTAAACAAAAGATCCATGGTCACAAATATTACTTCATGTCACCCTGCTGTTTATTGTGAACGATCCATGTTATGTTGTATACATGATTAATGTGTTTACATAGTACATGTTTGCTTCTTTATTACCGATGATCCATGCAACATGTTATTGACCATGTGTACTCGACTTTCCCCTTGACGACCTGATATGCTTGTGAGAGCAATGACCTGGTCTTATACTGGGAACGATTTGATAGCTTGTATGCCTTTAACGACCTGCTCAGTGTCATGATGATCCATTCAATAGCTAGCCAACCTATATTTGAATAAGTCTGCAAGTCCACGTGCCATCTACGTGTCACATTCCTTATACATGCGAACCATGTATATTATGAACTGATCCACGTGGCCCTATGATATCATCGTCCCACATTACTTTCCAGAAACATATTTTGCTGATCCAACATTATATATTATACAAACGACCCAATTTTTCCTGTGCATGAAACTGACTTGTGCTTTTACTTGTGCATGAGCCAATATTGAAGATGTTGTTTATACCATGCACGTAAATGATGGACGACCCGTCGTTTTCTCATTGTTTTGATGTACACATTCACATTATGCACGATCCATATATTTCATTTCATATCATAACCGACCCAAAGCGTGTATACGTGGCTTCATCTGGAACGACCTGAATATGTATATTGTGAACGACCTATGCAACATATACATTGCCATCCACTATGTATAAACAATCTCTCCATTGTTTACATGCACTCCACGCAGACGACCTGAGGCTACACGAACGACCTGGCATATGCTGAGATGTGGGAGACCCGATTATGACTTGTATATGGTGACCGATCCATCATTTCAGCTACGAACACTTAGTGTTTAGAAAACTTGACAGATTGTTCTGAACCCACATTTTAATGTGGTTAGCGTTTGCCCCTCGAAGCTAATATTTTTTACATAAAAATATAAGCTTCGAAATGAACCGTTCAAAATGCAATTTACTTCAGCATGTATTATTAGGTCATCATTAACAGCTTTGGATGGATTGGAAATGTGCCTTTGTCATGGTTCACACGGACCTTTTTTGATGAATCGAGTAAGCCTCTTGTATGCTTTCTAGATGTATACTTCTTTTATTTTGTTTTGCTACTTGGAAATCACTTTTAATGGCAGAAATCATTTTCTGATAAAATCGTCATTATAGAACTCATCGCTATCGACCGGATTTTTGCCATTTTCAACAATACTGGTTACTAAAAATTTGTGACGTCGGTTAACTTCGATCGCCACTTCAGTTGTATTCGATCCGTCTGAAACTGACGATGCCCACTGTTTCCAGAACTACGATTGATTTCCAATCAATTTTAAAGATGGATGCATCACATCTGAATCACCTCATGGGTGCTTAGTTCAATTTCATCTGAAATCGATCATTTGTCTCGATTGCAAGTGGTACCTCTTTGAGTTTTTTTGCTGTTAAATTGAATTTATTGCTTTGAGAATCTGGGAGTTTAAGGTTTGTAAATGTGATAAGATTTTTGGGGATTTCAGCTGCATCTTTGGATTAGTTTCGGTGACCAACTGTTCATGTCAATTCGATGATGTTCATCCAAAAACTAATCCGATCAACCTGTACTTTGTACTCAGATTTAAACCTTAGCCCTTTTGAATTTTGGCATGGGTTTGATATGCTTCTACGGGCCGAATGCTTGAATCCCACAATCCATTTTGGATCCGATAATTTGGTGTATGACTTCATTGGATCCGAGGTTGCAATTTTGTCTTTTCCTTTTACAAGTTTGTATAACAGCTTACTTCTTGAATCGAGAATGCTTTGATGTTGTCAAGTATTGGGAATTTATACTCCTACATCGCATGTTTTGAACTTGAATAGAAAATTCTTTTTGAGTCAACTTCTATGCAAGATGCGCATGAATAATCTTATGCTCTCAGTCATTGCTCTCAGTCATTTGCACTTTAATTTTGATCTGCCAATTTGCTTGAAGTAGCGCAATTCATCTATGTATTATTGGAATTTTGTATTTCAAAATTTGTGCTCTGAATTAAACTTGCGAATAATTGTTTGATGTTGAACATTTGTAAGAATTGTCTCAGGCCTTTGGATTTTGATTGGGATTCAAGCTTTTTCACTTTGATGACCAATGCTCTAAACTTGATGTGCTGAACCGGTTTTCCACTTTAAAGATTGCAATAACTCACGACTTTGCTTGTTGCTTGTTTTTGCCATCGTTGATGATAGGCCACTCTTTGTAGCTCAAAAATTAATCCATAGAATGACCCATCCTCTTCGGGATAGCAGATGTCATCAAGCTTCCGGCCGTTGAGCGACTGGGTCTCCAGGTTGTCGAACGACCTAAGGCTCTGGGTCGTTGAACGACCTGAGGCTCTAGATCGTTGAACGACCTAAGTTTTTGGATCATTGAGCGACCTGGGTCTTGGGCATTCAAATCCACCCTTTTGGTTCCGTCATTCAAGTAATCTCAACATGGCTTTGACTCATGCTTTTTGACTTATAACTGAAGTGTGGTTTTTGTCCTATCATCTATCTCACAACAACAATAAACACTTGCACAATTTTGGACTTATACTTTGCTATCGATCGTCCACATTGATAACAGATTAGTTAATCATTAAAAATGAACTATAACGAATTTTATGATCAGGACCGAACGACGTGTCTATACATAACCATTTTGTTCAACTGTTTATAACTTGTCAAACATTGTCTGCATAGATACAATATTCTAATCCGGATTCACCATAATGCTTAAGATTCGCTGAACGTATATAAATATATATATACCGACAGCAGATTTCAAGCCTTGCTTTTTAATGACTTTTGTAATTTTTTGCACAACGGATCATTTTTTATGAAATGCATACTTGAAATTTGTTGAAAAATGAAGTTCCATGTGCAGAGTGAATAACAAACAGAAGACTAGTCATCGTTCTGGAAAGGAGACCATTTCTGTTTAAATTGGAGCTTCCATTTGAATTTCTGAAGCTATGGCGCGGCGACTGCAGATCTTCTAAATTGTAAACAAATCGATCCTTGGTTATTCCCCGTCCTCTCAACAATCCCCCAAAGATTTGTCATCCTGCGTTAACTCAATACATTTATAACCAAGCGTGCATTCAGTCTAAAATTCCTGAGTTTGACACAAAATTGCCGGAGAAAGAGAAATTTGCTGATCATCCACCTTGCAACTTTGCTGCAGTAGCTTTGTGGTACTGTTATTTCTTCCAACAGTGTTTGACACCATGGATCATCCCTGGCAGTATGAAACTTTGAATCTCAACTTCACAGTGGCTTGCCCCAGTGCACGACTATCAGTCAATCTTCTTTTTATAACTCATGTTGATACCATTGATGGATATTAGCTTCAATTCCTTGAGAAGCGTTATTTCTATGTTGGATTCGAACTATGTCATGTTCGCATAGTCGCCTTCTAAGCATCGCCTATCTTTAGGTTTGAAGCAAAATACCATCAGGTTCTTCGAGTTATTTATGGTTGGAGCTGTGCAAATGAGGAAGATTTGGCATTGAGAGATTCTGATCGGGTTTCCAAAGTTAATCCTCATCCGTGTAGTGAGTCCGATCGACATGTCGAGCGTATCAATTTTATCAAAATTTTAAAATGCCCCATTTTTTGAAGGTGAAGACATTCTTTACTAAGCTTTTCCAAGGCGAAATCTCATGTTTGTTGCACTCCAACTCGCTTATTTCCAAGTGTATTAGCTTCTTTGACGAGTGCTAATCAGTTTTTGGCTTTTTTGCGATGTCGTGATGAACCCATGGTATGTTTTCCGAGCATTATCCAATCCTTATGTGGTTGTGTTGGCCCTATACCATGGGTCATCATGCGCTATAAAAACTATATGTGATCGGCTTGTCAAGTTTCCTTAATTATTGTTGATGTGTTAAAAGCTTCAACTTTGTCATGAAGAATTTTTTAAGCTTGCTAACATGCACAAAGCCTCTGAGCTCGTCAATACAATAGGAATCCTGACTTTATTAGCTGGTCCTGTGCTTCTACTTGGAGAAGTTTATTTATCTTTGTACCTCCGCTCGAGGAGGACTTTGGATTCTTGCCCAGTATTCGTCTACTATCCAGCGTAGTTAATTCAAGCGTCAAAGACTTTCGTCTACTACTAACCGATTAACTTAAGTATCGGTGAGTTAGATTGGGTGCCCCGCCTGGGGAGGACTTATAATCTCGTCTCTACTATAGGAGGATGAGGCTTTTAATTTCACCTTTGCTATGAGATAATGAAACTTTTAATTTTCCTCTGCTATGAGGGGACCTATAATCTTGCCTTTGCTATGGGAGGATGAAACCTTTAATTTGCCATTGCTATGGGGGTACTTATAATCTCGCCACTGCTATGCGAGGACGGGACATAATTTAGCCTTTGCTATGGGAGGATGAAACTTTTAATATTCCCCTACTATAGAGGGACTTATAATCTCGCCTCTTCTATGGGAGGACGGGATTCTAAAGCCAAACATTCATTGCATCCGAGATGAACTTACGCTACGTGAATTAATTGGATGCCTCTGAAGAAGTCATTAAAACCTAACATTCTTCACATCTGAGACGATCAGACGCTACGCAAATTAATTGGAAGCCCAACATTCTTCACATCTGAGATGATCAGATGCTACCCAAATTAATAGGATGATCAGATGCAATGCAAATTAATTGGAAGCCCAACATTCTTCCCTTCTAAGATGATCAGATGCTATGTAAACTAATTGGAAGCCCAACATTCTTCACATCTAAGAAGATCAGATGCTACGCAAATTAATTGGAAGCCCAACATTCTTCACATCTGAGATGATTAGGTGCTACGCAAATTAATTGGAAGCCCAACATTCTTCACATCTGAGATGATCAGGTGCTACGCAAATTAATTGGACGCCTACGAATTGGTCATTAAATTTACCCCAATGTTTGTCGTAATCGAGTCAAGTACTTCCTGACGCTGACGATCTAATTGGGTGCTCCTCTTTGGCTGAGATTTTTGTAGGCTTCACTATGAGAGGCTTTCTGTTGTTGTATCGTTCCACAGAGACAATGCCAATTCCTTCACTATGAGCTGGGTTCCCTAAGAAGTTTACTCATCCTACTCTGCCTGCGTCACTTCTATATAGATATGAATGGTATATGAATGTAGCCAAATGATTGACATAGAAATGTGTTTATTTTATGCTCTTATTTCATATCTTTTGTATATAAATAAATATTACTTGGGTATTGTTTTGTTACTTTTACAGATATTCCAACCCAGCCCGCATGCAACCAGAAATGTAGAGAAATAGAGTTCAATTTGCTGTGTATTTGCATTTTGAAGAATTGTAGATGAAGATCTCACATCTAGTTGCTGTTGGACAAGAAAAGGATTGATAAAAAGGCTTTGCACATCACAAATCAATGAAGAAGTGTCAAGGAAGCAAGAGAAAAGGAGAAAAGGCCCAAATTTGCTTTATTTATCTAAGGCCCATTTATGTTTCTCATTGTAAACTAATTAGAGATGTAATGACCAGGCCCATTTATCATTAGGGTTAGGGTTTGGCTATCTACCCTATATATACCCTTGTAATATCATTGTAGCCACCATCCTATATCTCATTCTATTCTCTTCTTCATTAATAAAACTCATTTTTCTTTTTATGCAATTTTCTATTTCTTAGCAATTAGTGTTGTATACATGATTAGATTCGGTAGAACACTATTTGTATTTTGCACTTCTTTTCATTAGTGATTGACCGTCTGATTAGATTCAGCGGTAATCCTAATTTTATTTCCTGTTATTACTTATATTCTGCACTTTTATTTTCTGTATTTTAATCGCGTTCATAGGTTAAATTGGATTTGATTAGATTTGAATCTGATTCATAGTCTCATTGCTTTTCCATTGAAATTGTGATTTGATCGTCGGTTCAGTTAGATCTGTTCTGAATCAAATTACAGTTTTAATTTTGTTTTGTTTTATTTTCAAAATCAACCTCCAAAGTTTTGTCTAACTCGCCCAAGAGATTAGATAAATAATTTGATTTTAATTTACCTCCATGTGTTCGACCTGTATGCTACACACCTGTACGCTTGCAGAATTTATTTTGAATTTCGCGCTTTTCTAGTTCATAGGAAAGCGTCGAACAAGTTTTTGGCGCCGTTGCCGGGGAGGTAACGATTAAATTTTATTATTTATTTAATTTCTGATTCGTGTTAGTTTTTATTTTATTTTGTTTCCTTTTGTTTTCTTGTATATATATACAAAACAAAAAAAAACAAAAAAATCTCATTAGTCGATCTGATATTAATCGTTGATGTTATAATCATCTAAAAAAATAAAAAAATCTTTCCTTTTGTCTTTTATATCTTTCTTGTTTTCAACTTCATTCTCATTTCTTTTTCCTCTTTTAGAAATTCATTCCTTCGTTCAAAAATTCTGAAAAAAAAAATATAACTTGCCATTTATTTATTTCCTTCCATTCTCAAATTCCCTTCATTTTTTTTACAAGTCTCACCAAAAACAAAAAACAAAAAAAATTCTTTCCAACTTTTCTCTCTTACAGCCGCAAAAGCTTCCATAATCTTCACTGCTCAACATACCCATCGCAATTCAACACCATCACCGTCCCCCTTAACCTCAGCCCCAATAACATACACCACAAACCATCCGCAACCCATTCGAAATCCTCTAATTTCCTCACCACGCAACACAACTCTGGCCACCGATCCTCTCAAAAACTCACTAGCCCCCACCACCAGTCAACAAAGCTTCAATATTCACACGCAACCGTTGAACTTCATCACAAATCACCACCCATCTGCCTCTCAAAACAAACCCACATCCGAACATTCCAAAAACCACTCTGTAATTCATCCGATCCTTCACAACCAGACTGTCCTATCTACGTCAAAGTCTCAACTCCCCATCACCAACTTTCACCGCAGCACAACCAGACCCCGACTACCTTCATCCCTTTCAACCCCAATTCTGTTCACACCAAAGAACTGGCGAAACCTAATTCGCAACCCTACTTCGTCCATACCCCAAACGCAAATCGCCCATCCAAATTCTCAAGGATCCGCAACTCTCTCTCTCCTTCACCCCTCCAGCAACCGACCTCGCTTCCCTCACCTTCATCATCTACCAAATCGAAACCCAAAATTTCCGCACTCCCAAAACCTGATAGCAACGTGACCATCAACACGATCCAAAACCCATATTTGCAAATCCGGATCCGATTTCGAAATCCGAACAAAAAAAAAACACAAAGGAGCAAAAATTCGATTTGGGAAGCAAAAGATTTATTTTTTGATTGTGAACTCGGTTTAGGGTTGATTGCATTTTAACTGTGTTGAGTGCGTTGCACCCTTTGGTTCATGCATCAATTTTATTGGGGGTAGGGGGCGGCGAGACTTTGTTTTGGGGTTTCACTGTTTTAGTTTTCTGAGACTGTTTCGTTTGGGGTATTTACATCGTGTTGAGACTCTTTGCGTTGGTTAAGGGGCGTCAGTGTATTTATTACCTTGACTTATTTGTATGAGTCAGTTTGTTTTTGTTTTTTTTATTGAGTCATTAAGAAGTTTATTGTTTAATTTGCTATTTTGAGTCCTTGTTCGTTAGGAGTAGTGTTTGAATTGTCATTTTTCTTACTTAGTTTGTCAGCCTTTAAATGAGTTTAGTTTAGTTATATATTTCGTCAAGTTTTGTTTTTCTAGGGTTTTTATTTGTTCTTAGTCATTTTGCAGTTTTCATTTCTCTTTGTTTATTTGATTTGTTTTTATTTTTAAAACAAAAAAAAACAAAAAAAAAGAAGGTATCAAATCAAATCAAGGCCTCAAAAAAAAAATCGAGAAGTAAAGGAAAGTGCTTAAGCAACAACAAGGGATTCGAAATCAAGCGAAGCAAGGGATAGTGTTCAAGCAGTCGAACAAGAACTCAAACGTCAATCGATTCGAATTATCAGTGCTACTCAACTGCTCTGGATGGACCGCCATACCCCACGGTAATATCTTTCTAAACTCTACAGGTGCTGAAGTCGCTTTGAAAAATATAGAAATTGTTGTAAAAAAAATTCTGCAGGGGCAGCGGCTTGAATGTAAAAAATTTAATTCTGCAATTTATATTTCTATGACTGTTCTGTGACTAAAATTTCTGAACTAATTTGGTGCGGACTGACATTTCCATAACTGAAATCTTCATTCTCGTTGTTTTCAACAATAAAAATAGACGTTGCAAAATAATATAATTGAAAAGTGGTGTTTTGTGAAGTTGACTGTCTCGTATAATTGGATCGCGGATATATAGTAGTTCAATTTATTGAACTATTAGCAAAAGAGGTTGCATACTACCCGTAAAACATTGGTCGTATCCCTTAGTATTTATACTATACGTGAACGGCCATAAGACCCTCTTCCCCCTTCCAATTGAGGCAGTTAATTAATAGAGCGCAGCCTAGTATTTTATACTATTTTGAAGTGAGAATAATTTGTCTTCCTTTGGTTACATTCAAATGTCTAATTCAAAAAAATCTTTGAGAGAATTGTGGGATAATAGTCGAAGTAGACGTCCGCTTGAAGAGTATGATTTTGAAATACAACTCATGAGGCAGAATTTTCCAAAATTTCGTGAGCCCGATGCCAATTTTCAAAATTTTCCAATTGACCAACATTTTCAAAACCATGGATGTAATCAAAATTGCGATTTCAATTCAAATTTCAATAATTTCGATTATGGGCCACATCCACATGAAAATAACTTTGAATCTCAATATAGCTTTGATCCACATCATTATGGGGTTGAAAACCAAAATTTTCAAAATTATAGCCCATATCAACATCTTGAAAATAACCAAAATTACAATTCTCTCTCAAATTTTAACAGTTTTGGTTATGAACAAAATTTCTATGATCAAAATGATTTCCAATATCATTGTCAGTTTTCTGAAAATTCAAACAACTACCACATTGGAAATAATATTGATTGTGAAATTGATGTGGATTATAATTTTGAAAATCAAGAAATCCAAAACGAGAGCTCTTAAATCAACGATCGTCTTAACATTCTTAGAGAGAGGGAAGAAAGACTAAATGAAAAGGCTGATGAACTTCTTTGTTTATTGACATCTTTGAAAGAACAACGAGAGCAACAGAATCAAATTCAAACAAGTGATGAATCAGAAAATAATCCAATTTCTACTGACATTGAAAATTTTCAAATAACGGCTTTGGAAATTGAGAATAATCATCTTGATTAAGTTTTTCAAAATTCAACAAATGATTTGGACTTCAACTCTCTTCAGAAAAAAGATTTAAGCTTGGATTTTGATCTTCCTCTTTCAGGCTGCGAAAAACTTGAAATTTTTGAAATTGAACAAAATCGAAATGTTGAATTTTTCAAAAACTCAGAAGTGGAAATGGATTTTAATGAACATGAATTTTTTGGATTGTACGAAGATGAAAGCCATAATTTGGTCAATCCGGTCATCGCCATTAGATATGAAACAACATTTGAAAATAATTTCAGCACTCACGATAATTCTTCGATCCCACCCTTAAATCAAAATCTTGACGCTCTTCCAATGGCAACCAAGGCCAATTCGTCTGAACCTTCCAAATCCCCGCCTTCTTTTCATGTTGGCAATCCCAAAATCTCTTTTTCTGATGTCGGAAACCCCGACACTATCTCTTCTTTGACTGTTGGCAATCCCAACAAACCATCTTCTATACCTTTACTTCTTCCACTTCCTGTGTCGACACCTTCTCCTTCGAATGACCAAGACTCCAAAACAGAACAAGTAGACAGGATAGAAACCGTTGTTGATGACACGACAAATATACCATCTCAAAGATCCTCTCATACTTCAATTGACGTGTCCACATTGGCTTTCGAAGAACTTTTCAAAGATGAACTAAAACTTTTAAATGACGAGGATGAAATAGAATCAAGCCACCAATCCAAGTTTGAAAATTTTGATTTTGAGTATTCAAATGAACTTGAAATTGTCAGTGTCGATGATACGTTGTCCAGTAATGAAATTGAGAAATGTGATCACATAGTCTTGAACAACACTCAGAATTCAAATTTCACCGAATTTATATACGATCACAAATTTTTGGATAATTACACTGATAAATTTGTTTAGCACATGAATTATTTTTGGAAAGTTAGCTTGATTGACAAATTTCATGTTAAGACGACCCTGAACATTCACTCACTGGACTATAAATCGAGGTATAAAGATGAGATAGTTTTCAAAAACTTTTGCTTGTTAGAAAATATGCCTAGACATAGTGGGAATGGGACTCATAGGGCAAGAGCCAAGTGTGGGGGAAAAAGATGGTGGAATTCTTTGCATCGCATGCATCGTAAACACATATATCATTGTACATATGATCCATTCTTACATATAGTTAGGCTGCATTTCATTCTGCGGATCATTTTGCATCTAATCCATCGATGGGTTTTATTTTTCAAATTTAGGAAACGTTTACAGCGTGGACACTGTTTAGTGCTAGTGTGGGGGGGAGTCTGCATTGCATTCTTTTGATTTTTCTTTAATTTTTCTTTCTTTCTTTTCATGTAGGACCATCATGCATTTTAGACTGTAGTAACATGCCATTTTTTTTAAACATGACTAATTTTAGTTTGATACAACAAAATAAGTTAAGGATTATTAATCAGTTGATAGTATTTTTTTCTCTCAACTGAGTTCAAATTTGAAATATAATGAAAAGTTTAATTTTGAGGGATAATAGTGTAACCGGTACATAGGGAGATTCTTAGGTGATGGCCATGAAATCTATTCTATATTGTAGACTTTGTTTAAATAAGTGGAGGACTTAAAATACTTATATTGGCTCTTCGAATCTTTAAAACTAAGTTGTGTTAAGTTGAATTCGCGTAACTCTCTTTTGTGCTTATAATTTCAATAATAATAATAGTAATCCAAGGGTATCCAACATTGCTTGTATATCGAGCGTTGGTGTGCAAACCCGCCAAGATCTATCCGACACCTTGTTTACAAAGTCAGCGTTGGAATATCTTGGTCTCATTTTATGAGATTGGACACCTAAGGATTACCGACACGTTGTTGACAAAGCCAAAGTCGGCTTGCACAATCCGCCAAGCTCTTTACCTACTCTCCGTTAGTCCGCGAGGCAGTGCATGGGTGGTAAACCTTGGTCTTCTGAGTTAGGTGTATGTAATTAATCATAAATTTCAACTTTTATAGAGATAGAGAATAAGCGATGATGCCCAAACACTTCTTGACCTTATTGATTTGACTAGCCATACATGAGGAAATTAGAATACCACTTTGCAAACTGTGCCAAGAAAATTAAGAATTTATTTCATGGCTGCACTATGTTATCGACCGAACTAACTGGCCAAACTGAAATTTAACATTTGAAAACTTGATTTATATTGAAAATTTGTGACAAGTTGAGGTATCTAAAATAAAATCAACTGACTAGAAATTGTTAATTTAATTTGTTGTACCACTTCAGAAACAAGTCTTGTTTTCATTTTTGCTTTTCTTCTACATATGTCCATTGCATTCATGTGGTTTCATTAGAATCATAGCATACTGCATTTGGATTTTGTGGGTAGTATCCGCTGAAAACCCTCACGAGACACCACTCGTCCTACTAGGGACACCTAGAGGTTTAACGGCTTGTTGCATACGCTCAATGCAATCGTGTTTCCTACGAAAGTGTGACCCATCTAGTCTAGTTTTTTCATTTCTTGTTTTACTCGAGGACGAGTAAAAGATAAGTGTGGGGGTATTTGATTGACATAGAAATGTGTTTATTTTATGCTCTTATTTCTTATCTTTTGTATATAAATAAATATTACTTGGGTATTGTTTTGTTACTTTTACAGATATTCCAACCTAGCCCGCATGCAACCAGAAATGTAGAGAAATAGAGTTCAATTTGCTGTGTATTTGCATTTTGAAGAATTGTAGATGAAGATCTCACATCTAGTTGCTGTTGGACAAGAAAAGGATTGATAAAAAGGCTTTGCACATCTCAAATCAATGAAGAAGTGTCAAGGAAGCAAGAGGAAAAGAGAAAAGGCCCAAATTTGCTTTATTTATCTAAGGCCCATTTATGTTTCTCATTGTAACTAATTAGAGATGTAATGACCAGGCCCATTTATCATTAGGGTTAGGGTTAGGGTTTGGCTATCTACCCTATATATACCCTTGTAATATCATTGTAGCCACCATCCTATATCTCATTCTATTCTCTTCTTCATTAATAAAACTCATTTTTCTTTTTATGCAATTTTCTATTTCTTAGCAATTAGTGTTGTATACACGATTAGATTCGGTAGAACACTATTTGTATTTTGCACTTCTTTTCATTAGTGATTGACTGTCTGATTAGATTCAGCGGTAATCCTAATTTTATTTCCTGTTGTTACTTATATTCTGCACTTTTATTTTCTGTAATTTAATCGCGTTCATAGGTTAAATTGGATTTGATTAGATTTGAATCTGATTCATAGTCTCATTACTTTTCCATTGAAATTGTGATTTGATCGTCGGTTCAGTTAGATCTGTTCTGAATCAAATTACAGTTTTAATTTTGTTTTGTTTTATTTTCAAAATCAACCTCCAAAGTTTTGTCTAACTCGCCCAAGAGATTAGATAAATAATTTGATTTTAATTTACCTCCTTGTGTTCGACCTGTATGCTACACACCTGTACGCTTGCAGAATTTATTTTGAATTTCGCGCTTTTCTAGTTCATAGGAAAGCGTCGAACACCAAAGCAAAAGACGAGATGAAATGCCCGTGCTTCCCTCTCTATCTAGAAGGTGTCGCATCGTTATGGTTAACAAGGCTGCCACCCAAATCTGTCAACCAATTTGATGATTTGATTCTAAAATTCAGAAAGCAGTTCAGGCTACAAACTCTGAAGGCCAAGGACATTATTTCTCTTACATCAATGAAGCAGAATCCAGGAGAATCTATCAAAGCTTCCCTCAAAAAATTCAACACTTTTGTATCTGAAGTAGGGAATCCCGAGCCCCTCATGATCTTAATGTCACTAATCGGCGCCATAGATGAGAAGAGAAAATTTGGTAAATGGATTGAAATTAAAGAGCCAAGCATGCTTAGGAAATTCTATAAAAAGGCCAAGGAATACATGAGAATGGACAATAATCCTGTGCCTCTTCGGATTATTGATGCTTACCAACCTCTTGAAGCTTCCAAAAACGTTGCTATGCAATACAATCAGAAAAAATCCAGAGGTCAGAGAAGAGGATGCAACGAGAAAGACAATCGAGACGGCAAGAAGCCATGCTTTTCCAACCCATCAGAGCTAACGCCTTTAAATGACACTCTAGAAAACATCTTCACTGCGACTAAAGACACCAAAGATTATCCAATACCAAAACCTCAAAAAGTAAGTGATAGTCAAGCGAACTCTGGAAAGTTCTGTCAGTTCCATAATCAGCCAGCCCACAATGCCAACGGATGTAGGCATCTAAAATCACTACTCGAAGAGCTGATCAGGAAAATCATCTGCAACAATATGTGAAAAATCCACAATCCTCAAAAACTGTTCTGATTCCCCAGGGGCAGGGGACAACAACCAATGAAGCTCCTGCTCAAATCAATCCAAGGCTGATCATCAACTGATAATCGTTGATTGTGTTCCAATTTCAATGGCTCAGAATAAGCAATCAACATCGCCATCGCTTTACTTCATGCTCTATTTCTTGCTTTAGTTCATGCTTTTCTTCATGTTTTACTTTTTGTTATATTCGAAACTTATTATAAACAATATGTAATAATTTGCAAGTGATGCACTGAACATTAGCTCTACGACTAAGAGCATATTTGTATGAATGAATTTCTAGCTTACAGAGTTATATGTCAAATCAAAACTTGCTTGAAAAATGATTTCATATTGCAGGCCATCTGTTGAGCGCTTGTTCCTATAACATAGCGACCCCAACAACAGTAATTCAAGTGCTAAAGGCTATAAATATCAATATGAACAAATGTAAAAATAGAAAAGCAATGCCTTGGAAAGTGAATGGGAAGAGTCATAAAGATCCAAGCAACAAGCGAGCGCCACAAAAAACGCGCTGGAAGGATCGGCATCATGTCGGAAGGACCAACAGACCTGGTGATTGGAAGTACCAACATCAGACAGGAAGGACCGGCAAACATGCTAGAAGGACCAGCACCGCGTCAGAAGGACCGACAAACATGTTGATCGGAAGTACCGACATCTGGCTGGAAGGACCGGCAAACGCGCTAGAAAGACCTGCACTGTGTCGAAAGGACCAAAAAACCTGGTGATCGGAAGTACCGACATTAGGCCGGAAGGACCGGGAAACGAGTTGGAAGGACCAGCACAAACCAAAGTTCTCTCCGGGGGCACCCAATTGATCGTCAGTATCAGGAAGTACCTGATTCGATTATGACAAACATTGGGATTAAAACCAATGACCTCTCCGGGGAACCCAATTGATCGTCAATATCATGAAGTACATGATTCGATCACGACAAACATTGGGTTTTAACCAAAGTCCTTACTGGGGAATTCCTTCTGAATCTATCGACACTTGGATTAATTAGTATAATTTAGTGACGAAAGTCTCCAATGCCTGAATTTACCAAGATGGACTATAGATGAGGTTCATATTTTAACCGATTAACTTGCGTAGTGTCTGAAAATCTCAGATACGACAAATGTTAGGTTTTAGCCCGAAACGAGGCATGAAATCCAAAGTACTTCCCATAGAGGACTAATAATGACCTCCTAAACAAATGGCACTAATAATTAAAGACTTCTCCAAATGGAAGCAAAAAATAAATCTTAAATGCGCATTTCCGAAATGGGAAATGTTGTATAGTATGAGTCGTTAAAATAATAATGTTTCAAATCCACGGTCGGCTTTAGCCGATTAGTCGATTTTAAATGTTGTCGCAAATTCGAGTTAGAACATCGTGTTTGTGCAACTAATATTCGAAGGGTCATAAACTGTTGAATAAGACAATCTTTTGCAAACACTTTATTCAGTTCAAAATGAAATTCTCTATAATTCATTTTTCTAATGATTTAACTAATCCACTATCGATATGGACGGTCAATGGTGAAGTGTAAGTCCGAAATCATGCAAGTGCTTGCTTTAATTACAGAATATGTGGCATGGAGAATATAAGTTCAAAGCGTGATTTTCCATAGCAAACAAAAAAGCTACGACTAATCTCAGCGCAAATAGAGCTCATTTTGAAGCCCGCATTTCTCGCAAGCAAAAAATACAAGCTTCGATGGAAAATGTTAACCCGGTTATTAAAATGCAGTTCAGAAGAAATACGTTGACGATATACACCGGCCGGTTTCACAAAATATTATTCTGACGCCATGGTCTCAGAGTCGTTAGCACGACATGAAGTTCATTTACACGATACAGTCTTAAGGAGTTCGGCGCGCCATGGCATTAAGCCATTCGCCACAACATGAAGACAAGCCGCGTGTTGTTCATTCCATTCATGTCATGAACACTGTACCATGAAATTCATGTCATTCAAACCAAGTTTCAAATCGTCCGCATACAATCAATATCGGTTGAGACGTCATTAGTTCATGTCGCAAGCCATGTAGGCGGATCGAGGTTATGTCGTCATTTATATTCAAATCATATCGTCTAGACAATCATGCCGTTAACAACACACGCCACACACACAATATGATGAAAGTCATTCCCACGTATTAAAGCTTATGCTGCATGTTATATAGAGTCTCATGCCGCGTGTCAGCTCATGCTGTTGTGTTCAGAACGTGAAATACCCATGTCGTTGCCACTTCATTAAGAAGCTCAAATGTTTGCGTATCAAGATCGCTTGCATGGTCCATGTTAAATTGCTGGGTATGTTAATATGAATTGATTCTGGTAACAGCAAATTTAATGTGGACTGTGTATAAGTGGTAACACGTGACGTTAGCAAGCCGCATCAGGTCAATTACACCATAACAGCACAATTCATACTACATGCACCATGCCATATTTCGGTAAAATAAGCCATGACACAAATGATTTATTTTATAATCATGTCGTGAGTTATCTTAAGTGTTATTACGTATGTGAAGCCATCCATGAATGACATGTGAATGCATGGAACAAGAGCAGGCCGTGGTTTCCAAAGCGGGACTATAACATATATATTAGAAGGCAGGTTATCACTCTAGGGCTTTGAGTCACGTCCATCATATGATTTGGAGTGGGAAACCATGTCGTAACCGTTCATACCACATATATTGACCATATCGCATGCAGTATATAAAGTCAAGCCATTGAGCATCAAATGGGAAATGTGACTTATGACGTTCCACACTCCATGCTGCAAAGCATTCAATACAAATATCAAGTCGTTCAATCTATGTTGTGCACGTGCATGTCGTTATCCATGCAGTCATGTCGCGTTTCATATTTTAAAGGCAAGACGTTGTACAAACTATGGGCGGGCTGTCAATGTGCAATTCACGTTGTTCGAACATGATCAAGCCGCAATCCAGCTGGTGCCGCATATCATAGTTAGACCGGTCCAAAAGCAAGGCGTGATACCCCCATTTGCAACCAAGTCGTTACTAGCCTTTAAATGCATATAGCATGGCATGAGACCACTCAGTTCAAGGTCTGGCCAGCTGTGTGACAGCTATAAAGTGTCATTTCCAGCTACACCGCACCATAAATTACAAATGTGCCACTCCAAACACTTTTATAAATACCCTCATACCATACACTTGAAAGGGGATGAATTCTTCTACCCTGAAGGGCTGCCAAATCATTTCTATAACACTCCAAGCTCCATTTCAAAATTCATTATTGGCTTCCAATGATCAATCAACCTTCATGAAACATCAAATGGATCAAATCTCCTTCAAACTACATTAGAAATCTCTCCAACGCAATACAAGTGATCTCTAATCTCTGCTAAACCTCTCTAATGCCTAGATCTATCATTAAATCGTTATGGAATCCATGAAGATCATTAACTGAGTGAAGATTCATGCATCCACCATCAGGAAGCAAGAGATCTCTCCAATTCCTTTGCCAATTCAAGTGTAATTTAGATCCTAGAAAGAGAGAAAAGCGAGAGATGAACAATATGAGAGAATTCTTGTATGTTGTAAACAAAATACCATAATGAGAAATGATTTAAAAGTGGATGTAGATCTATTCTAGATCGAACCACTATAAAAATTACTTGTTCTTCATTTTACGCTCTTTATTTTGTGATTACGTGGCCCCATATTCTAATATAACCATTTGGTGAAGTATTTCCATAACACCTTTGGTATTGAAATCAAATTTTGGTTTTAACATATATCAAGTTTAAACAAATAGATAGTAAGTCTACATCAGAATCAAATATAAACATGCATAAGATAGTGCTTAAGAGTTCAAAAGAAATGACAAGAAGGTAGGTCTTCATCTTCAGCTAAAAGAGCACCCAATGCTATGGTGCATATCCAAAATAAAACCAATCACCTGTTCACTTGGCTTCCCATGTAAAAATATAGGTACCCGAGTTTGCAAGGGAAAAACATACTACGAGTTAGTCATGGGACTGGTATGAGAAATTCAAGATTTACTTAACTTATTTAAAGTATAAGGCAAATCACAGGACCATGCCGTATGTCACGAAAAAGGTTTATTCCATTAGATTGTTGGTGCATAAGATAAAGTAAATCAAGTCAACAACGCAATGTTTTTTAGAAAAATGAAGTCGTTATAAGACTCAGGTCCCATCATACAATGCAAACACAAACCATAGGATAGAGTTTTACCTTATAATGGCCAAACATGCTTGGTACGCAAAAAATAAAAATCATTTGATATTATTATTAGTGTCTGGATGTTTCAAGGCAAGGCAAGAGATTAAACCTAATAATAATAACATGCCAAACATGAATTTTCATCATGAGTCAAGCTAAGGGATGGTCTCCCTACCGATTCAGATCACCTCTAGCAAGATGATCCAGGACTCGGACGGTGGCGAGCCCTTGGATCCTATAAGGTCGGTCCTCCCTTACTTTTGAGGATTAGTTATTCCTGAACAATACGTTTTTCGGTCCTATCAGACCTATCACACGAGCCTTTTAGTCAGCTTTATATCTGAGGCGCCTCGCAATCCATCATCCACATAAGTAAAAATGTCTAGGCTCCATACCATGACACAACTTATAGCTAGAAAGAAATGTATGCACTCATTGCGTCTCTTATCCCGTTTCTGAATCATACCAGGGTGTGAGGCTCGCGAATTAACACTACACACAAATCTATGCTACTTAATGCTGTGCTTTGATAATCATCCACAAGATTTTTCTTTTCAACAAAAGCCATGATCAATTGCATCTTAGCATGTCACACTGTCAATCCATACCATGTCATTGATTTCCACCAATATATAACCTCTAAGCTTGTACGTCTTAGAGAAGGGCGTTAAGCAAGAGAATAAATTCTCTACCACCTAACCGATATATATATTTAGCAAAGATCAAATACATAGCACGCACTACAATTTCAAACATATAATCCATTCACATGTCCATTCTGCGTCTGAACGAAACCGGAGGCACCTTATCCCTCGTTCCATATGTCCCATACAGAAAAGAGGTCCTCGCGTATCCGGACTATCAACAAGTACATCCGGACAACTACCACTATAAATCCTTCAAGGGAGCTACCCATATCTGAGGCATCTGTAGTAATCCATTCGATGTGAAGATTGACGGTCATGCACCATCTTCATTATCTTCGACTTCTAGTCATCGCTTAATTATTTGAATTGAGATTTAACTCGATCTTTCAAATAATCGTTGCATAAAATTTCAAATTAATTTCTTTCCCTTGGTTAAATTATTGGCCATCCCCATTCATTACCTTATATAAAATGGTTTAATCAAGAATATAATTCAGTTATCGAATTAAATACTCAAGTCATATCATATCCAATAATTCATTTTTTATACATTGTCATACCATACAACTTAACCATTTTTACTTTATAAACCAAGCAAGATTCGCTTGAATACATTCTAAATAGTTTGAAATAATTTGAAACGATTTATAAAACAATTTCGAATAAAATCGATTGTTGATATCTGCGAATTAGAGAAACTGACAAATCACAAACGAAGTCGAAATGGGCCGAAACTCGGTTGGGAAAGAGCCTGGATGGACCTAAACTGTTGACCATGTTCTCCAACTATCAACAGCCCAAAAACAGAATTTAGATTTCTGAATTTGCATTTTCCTGAAACAGCAACGATTTAGTTCATTTTGGTACCATTTCAGACGTCTGAATTTTTTTGACCAGACGTCTGAATTAAAATTAAGACATATAAATTAAAAATTTCTAACATTTGAATTGCTCTTCTTGATTCCATAATTATTTTGAGCAGGTCAGACGTCTGACCTAAATAATTCAGATATCTGAATCCTGTTCCAAAGCACAATTAGCCTAGAAAACATGTTCAAAATGATATCGACAAATGCCCGAAGGCCTATGATTTTATACACATGTATACGAGGCTTCTAAGACCTGCCAAAACAACTTACAACACCAAAATGCACATGCACAAACATTCATATAAGAGATTTGCAATGGTTTCAGTTATAAATTCAAATGTGAACTAAATACCTAACCAAAGCATGCAAAAGCAATTCGAGCGACTTGTGAAGACTTGAGACTTTGCCGGGGCGACAATGGAGCTTCACAAGATCACCAAATCCACTCGTAGCATATGAATTAGATAATATGGACAATCCTTATTGTAATTTTCAACTTAATGAACATAAATACATGAAATCATCTAAGTTACACTAGCATATCCATTCCAATAGCATATGCAAACCCAAATGGACATTAAGTTACTCTTTCACAAGCCAATAGCTTGTGGCATAGATGTGAGTTCATGAATAATTCACCTATATCAAATAAAAAATGATTTTTATTGCAATATTTAACATTTATCCTCATGTTAAACTCATATGATCAATCGATTAGCCATTTCATCAACCCAAACTTAATCAACTACTACATATTTAACTAGTACTAGCCCTTTTTGTTTCCCACAACAAATATTATGATAGAAAATATCACCTTTGCTTGTTTACAAACAAGGAATACCTCTAATAGCAAGCAAAATCAACCTCTCTTCCTATATTGCATGAAAATCTCCAATCTAAGCACATATAAATAGATTTCCTAAGAAGTAGGTCATAAGGATCATGAAAAATCAAAGAGGAGATAAGCTAGAGAAGATGGAGAAGATGAAGAGGAGGCTTACCAAGGTTTCCTCTTTGATTTCCCCTTTGATTTAAGCAACTAATTGAAATCCCTAGCTTAGAAATTTTAATTTCTCATTCCCTTGCACATTTTCTAGTTTTTCTTAAGTGTTTTAAGTGAATGAAGGCGAGAGGCTCATTTGGGGTTCTTAAGTGAGTGGCTAGGTTTAGCCAACCAAGACCCAACCCATGTTCAAATTTGCACCAACTCGAAATACATCGAAGCTTATAGTTTTCGAACATGTAAACGATGTTTTGAACTCAATGGAAGTGGTTTCGAGTCCAAATTCATTCACGTGTAAAAAGTGATATTTTGGTCATACACCCAAATGAAAAAGACCAAATCTCACTAATTCAAAAGGTATTGATGTTTATAGTTTCTGAACAAGCAAACGACATTTTGAACTTAATGGAAGTGGTTTCGATTCCAAATTCATTCGTTTGCAAAATGGCTACTTTTAAGGGCTATATATAATATTAAAATATATATGAATTCCATAGAGACTATTCTAAATTTTAATTTATACATAACTTACAATTTATAAAGTGAAATCTCAATTTCTTACATTCGTTAGAAAACTACAATTCAAAATATTCCAATGTTCTATCAAATTCTGATTTATATTGAATTCTATACATTCATTCAAAGTATAAAATCAAAATTGCAAACTATTGCGCCATTCCAAGCTCTTTTTAATTAAACTTTAAATTTATACGTTCTAACTTAGATTTAAATAAATTTTAAATCGTTTATTCTCAAAATAATTCATCTAAAATATTTATCTTCTATGAAAATAAATTTCAAATTGGTTCCAAAAATACGGGTTGTTACAATCTCCCCCACTTGAAACCTTTTCGTCCCCGAAAAAGAAATGATAGCAAAGTAGGAACTAACTAGCAACGTACCATAACATAAATGTACCTCTAAATAGAGCTAATCAGAGATATCCACTCTGCACTTGGGATAAGCCTATTTAATGTTATCTTCTGTTTCCCATGTATAGCCTCTAGAATCTCTGCTCCATTACACTTTGACTAAATGCACCTTCTTGTTCCTTAGAACTCAGGTTTCTCTGCCAATAATCTTCATCGGCTCTTTATGCACAGTCAAACTCGGAGTAATATCCAAATCTTGTTGCGATGCTTCTTCCACGATCAAGTCTGGATCATGTACATGCTTCCGAAGTTGTGAAATGTGAAATATATCATGCACTCTGAGCAACCAATCTTGCAACTGAACCTTGTAGGCAAGAGTTCCAATCCTCTCCAGTATAGGAAACGGGCCAATATATCTTGGTGCTAACTTCCCCGTTTCCCAAATCAGATTACTCCTCTCATAGGAGAAATTCTCAAATACACGTAATCACCAACATAAAATGCTAAATATCTTCTTTTAGAATCCGTATAACTCTTTTATCAGCTCTGTGCTGCTTGTAGTCGCTTCTTAATGAAATCCACTTTATCTAAAGCTTCTTGGATCATGTCTAGACCCAATACTAACAGATTACCAGGCTCTATCCAACATGCAGGAGATCTACATGGTCTACCATACAATGCTTCAAATGATGACATTTTTAAACTTGCCTGGAAGCTATTATTATATGAAAAACTCAACCAAATTTATATGATCTTCCCATGATCCCCCAAAGACAAGAATACAAACCCGCAATAAATATTCTAATATATGATTCACCCTCTCAGTTTGGCCGTCTGTCTGAGGATGATATGCGGTGCTAAGATTGATCTTGGTTCCCAATTCAGATTAGAATGCTTCCCAGAACTTACTAGCAAAGATCGGATCGCATCACTAATAATGCTGCTAAGAATTCCATGCAGTCTAAAAATCTCTCTAAAAACTGAAACATTATGGAGCTACAAAGATAGTTATTAAATCGTTAGCACCACCTAAAAACATTCCTCCTAGAGTAGCTATTAATACGAATAACAGGAACTCTATTATAGCCATTTATGTGCATTCAATGTACTCTACGGATAGAGGAATACATAGAGTTGAACATAGTAAAATAAGAAATTGAAATAAATCTGAGAAAGACTTTGAGCTATTCTGGTTTATTTCACTAGAATGAAATGGGTGCTCTTTGTGAAACGATCATCTATAACCTAAACACTATCATTGCCCTTCTTGGTTCTAGGCAACCCATCAATGAAATCCATGGTTATCTAGTCCTACTTCCATTCTGGAATCTCTAAAGGTAGAAACAATCCAGCTAGCTTCTGTTGATCACTTTTGACTTGTTGGCAAGTAGAACACCTGATAACATATATAGAAATGTCTCCTTTCATACACTTCCACCAGAATGTGCGCTTAAGGTCGTAATATATTTTACTCACCATGGATGAATACTAAGCTTGGATTTTTGACATTCATCCATCACTTTTCTTTTGAGCTCAGGAATATTTAGGATGCATATACGGCCTAACAATATTAGAATTCTCTTGCTATTAACTTGGAAAATCGAGACTTTGCCTTGCTGAACTCTCTTAATGATGTTCTAAATAAAATCATCATCTTTTTGAAGAACAGAAATTTTCTTAATCAACGAAGGCATAATAATAAGATTAGCGATGATTGCATTCTTCCTGCTAAGTGCATCAGCTACAACATTGGCTTTCCTTGGAGTATACAAAATATCCAGATATTATGCTGCAAGAAATTCTAGCCAATGTTGTTGTCTCAAATTCAAGTCTTTTTGGTTGAACAAATAATTCAATGATTTATGATCTGTATATAATTCGAACTTCTCAACCAAAATATAATGCCTTCATATCTTTAAAGCAAATACTACGGCCAGTAGCTCTAAATCATGAGTAACATACCTCTTCTCATGCGGCTTCAATTGGTGCCTAGCATAAGCAACAACTTGGTCTCTTTGCATTAATACCACGCCTACTCCTTCATGAGAAGCATATGTATAGACAATCAAGTCCTGATTGCCATCTATAATAGTCAACACTGGAGCAGTAGTCAACCTTACTTTCAGCTCTTAGAAAGCTACCTCACATTCTGTCGTCCAATTAAATCTCGCATGCTTCTTTGTAAGCTTCGTCAATGGACTAGATAGCTTCAAAAAATCACGAATTTCCGATATTAGCCTGCCAATCCCAGAAAACTTCTGACTTTCGTGGGAGTGCCAGGTTGATTCCAATCTCTAGTGGCTGTAATCTTGCATGGATCCACGGAAATTCCTTCCTTCGATACTACATGACCAAGGAACTTCAGTTCTTCTTGCCAGAATATGCATTTAGAAAATTTGGCTTTCAATACATTCTTTCTCAGAATTTCCAGAACCTTTTCCAAATGTTTCGCATGCTCGCTAGTTGACTCGGAGAAGATTAAAATATAATCAATGAAAACTAGAATAAATTTATTCAAAATTCCACAAAATACTCGATTCATCAAATCAATAAAATAAGCAGGAGCGTTACATAAGCTGAACGACATTACTAACCATTCATAAAATAAATCTGGACCTTTGAAAGTTGTCATAGGAACACATTCTTCGATAATCCGCAACTAATGGAAACCTGTAGCTAGGTCCATCTTTGAAAACACTCGAGCTCCATTCAAGCAATATAATAAATCAACAATGCACGACAATGGATACTTATTCTTCAATGTTTGCTTATTTAAGTCTCGACAATCTACGCATAATCTGAGAGTACCGTCTGACTTAGGAACAGATACCACGACTGCTTCCCAACTTGAGAAACTAGGCCTGATTAGACCTTTCCATAGCAATTGTCGAGTTTGATCACCTAACTCTTCTTTCTCTTTCAGTGTCATTCTCCGAATTGCATGCACGATGAGCCTTGCATTCGGAACTAAATTGATTTTGAATTAAATTTCTCTTCGCGGAGGTAAGCTATCAACTTCTTCGATCACATCTGCATAATCTCTAACAATGGGAATATTTTCAATAGAAGTAGGAGAAACAATAAAAGTAGACCAAAATTCTTTTCTATCTGAACTTGAACTTGAGCACGGTATAATAATACTCCCAAGTTTTGTTTTAACTTTAACAATTCCCTTGGCGCACTTAACTTTGGCCGCATACTTCATCAACCAATCCAACCCAAGTATAATATTGAACTCGAAAAGATTCATGAAGATCAAATTAAAAGGAAATGGTAAAAAGAATAGGAGACAGGCACCCTATAATATAAACGGAGAATAAGCGAACCCCCTATCGAATTATGGACACTAATTGATTCTTCAAGATTTCTCAATTTTAAATTTAACTTTTTAACCTTATTACTTGAAATTAAACTTTGTGATGCTCCCATATCAAATAATACTTTAACAGGAATATTTTTAATTGTAAGCATACCTTCCAACACATCGGGTTTATCTTCATCCGAAGAAGAAGCCGGCGCATTTGCCACATTATATACATGAGCCACTTCGGCCTTTTTTAGCAATGGGCAATCCTTGACAACATGCCCTGTCTTATGGCAGTTGAAGCATTCCTTAATATCTCGAGGTTTTTGACTAGGGCCGAATTCATTTCGTTTTGGCCATTTGGGAGCATTGCATTCCCTAGACATATGGCCATATCGGTCACAGTTGTAGCATTTAATCCTCGCTCTCTTATCCTCTTGAGGCTTAGCTGCTTCAGCCTTGCTTGCCTCACGCTTCTTGTCGTGGGACAAACCTTTCCTCAAAGACTTCTTTAACCTCGCCCAAGTCATGCCAACTTCGAGCTCACCTACACTCACTACTTCCCACCAGATTAGGGCCTCATCTTTAAGTAGCCAAGATGCTAAAAATCTTTTGTTGTGATCTACCAATTCTTGGCCCGCGAAGATCCGTTCGCAAGACCTCAACTAAGCTTGAGCTTCCATTATGGTTCCAATGGCTGTGAAGGGCACACTGCCTAAGTTCTTATACTTCTTAGCAACCATATCAAGATCAAATGGTTGTTGTTGCAATAGGGATCATTATTAGCCACTAATCTACCCTTATTGAGATCAGGTTGATTATTAATAGCGGGAATATTGCCCCTTCCTTGGCCTCCGCCTCTTCTGCCTCTGCCTCATCCACTCATTTCCTTTCAGTTCATTGAATAGAAAGGAAAGAGTTAGGCCAACAGAAAGATAGCTTAAGGAATGAAAAAAGAATTTAGACATATGCATAGATAATGATGTAATGATCATGTTATATGCTATCCTGATGTACTCATTCTAGGATATTACTAATCCTATCTCTAATGAGTTACTCATCCGAGAATACTGCTGATTCTGTCTCTAACGAGTTGTTTAATATGTTATCTTCTAGAACTAAAGTTAACCAAAGCTCTATACCACGCTTGACACGAACCAAACCTCCGCTCCAATGTGGCAAGGTTGGTTTTGGAAAATAACACAATAATCACATCAGCAGAATATAGAATATAGCATAATACATAAAGTTGGAGAAAATTTACATCATATCATAACAGCAGAATCATAATTATCATCAGAGTTACACAGATACAGGATCCTACTTTGTACGTATCATGTTTCACCAATTAGATAGTAAGTCTACATCAGCATCAAATATAAACATGCATAAGATAGTGCTTAAGAGTTCAAAAGAAATGACAAAAAGGTAGGTCTTCATCTTTAGCCAAAAGAGCACCCAATGCTACAGTGCATATCCAAAATAAAGCCAATCACCTGTTCACTTGGATGCCCGTGTAAAAATATGGGCACCGGAGATTGCAAGGGAAAAAACTACGAGTCAGTTGTGAGACTGGTATGAGAAATTCTACAATTACTTAACTTATATGAAGTATAAGGAAAATCGCAGGACCACATCATATGTCACAGAACGGGTTTAACTCCATTAGATTGCCAGTGCATAAGATAAAGTAAATCAAGTCAACAACGCAATGCTTTTTAGAAAATGAAGTCGTTATAAGACTCAGGTCCCATCACACAATGCAAATACAAACCAAAGTATAGAGTTTTACCTTATAATGGCCAAACACACTTGGTACGCAGAAAAAAAATCATTTGATATTATTATTAGAGTCTAGATGTTTCAAAAACAATTTCAATATAATTGTACCAATCATAAACGACATAGTACTCCATCCTACTATGTCGCCATATAGGTTTACAATTAAAACCGCATAATGTCGCATTGAAAATTGAATTTCCATCATGAGTCAAGGAAGGGGATGGTCTCCCTACCGATTTGGATCACCTCTAGCAAGATGACCCAAGACTCGGACACTAGTGAGCCCTTGGATCCTGCAAGCCCCCTCACTTTTGAGGATTAATTATTCCTGAACAATACATTTTCAGGTCCTATTAGACCTATCACACGAGCCTTTTAGTCGGCTATATATCTGAGGTGCCCCGCAATCCATCATCCACATAAGTAAAAATGTCTGGGCTCCATACCATGGCACAACTTCTAGCTAGAAAGAAAGGTATGCACTCCTTGCGTCCCTTATCCCGTTTCTGACTCATACCGGGGTGTGAGGCACACGAATTAACGCTATACACAAAGCTATGCTACTTAAAGTTGTGCTTTGAGCATCATCCACAAGACTTTGCCCATCAACAAAAGAGTTGATCAATTACGTCCTAGCATGCCACACTATCAATCCATACCATGTCGTTGATTTCCACTAATATGTAAACTCTAAGCTCGTACGTCTCAGAGAAGGGTGTTAAGCAAGAGAATAGATTCTCCGCCACCAAACAGATATATATATATATAGAAAAGATCTAATACATAGCACACATTGCAATGTCAAACATATAATCCATTCATATGTTCGTTCTGGGTCTGAGCGAAACCGGAGACACCTTATTCCTCGTTCCATATGTCCCATACAGAAGAGATGTCCTCGCATATCCGGACTATCAACAAGTACATGCGAACAACTACCACTATAACCCCTACACGGGAGCTACCCATATCCGAGACATCAGTAGTAATCCATTCGATGTGAAGATTGTCGGTCTTGCACCGACTTCATTATCTTCGACTTTTAGTCGTCGTTTAATTATTTAAAATGATATTTAACTAAGTCTTTCAAATAATCGTTGCATAAAATTTCGAATCAAATTCTTTCCCTTGGTCAAATATTGGTCTTCCCAATCCACTACCTTATATAAAAAGGTTTAGTCGAGAATTTAATTCGATTATCAAATTAAATACTCAAGTCATATCATATCCAATAATTCATTTTTTATACATTTTCTTGCCATACAACTTAACCATTTTTATTATATAAACAATGCAAGATTGGCTTTAATACATTCTAAATCGCTTGAAATAATTTGAAATGATTTATAAAACAATTTCGAATAAAATCGATTGCTGAAACCTGCGAATTAGAGAAACTGACAAGTAACAAACGAAGTCGAAATGGGCCGAAACTCGGTCGGGAAAGAGCCTGGATGGACCTAAACTATTGATCGTGTTCTCCACTGGTCAACAGCCCAAAAACAGAATTTAGACGTCTGAATTAAAAATTCAGACATCTGAATTTGCATTTTCCTGAAACAGCGAGGATTTAGTTCATTTTGGTACCATTTCAGACGTTTGAATTTTTTAACCAGACATCTGAATTAAAATTAGTACATATGAATTAAAAAAATTAGACGTTTGAACTGCTATACTTGATTCCATAATTATTTGGAGCAGGTCAGACGTCTGACCTAAATAATTCAGACGTCTGAATCTTGTTCCAAAGCACTATTATCCTAGAAAACATGTTCAAAATGATGTCGACAAATGCCCGAAGGCCTGTGGTGTTATATATATGTATATGAGGCTTCTAAGACTTGCCGAAACAACTTACAACACCCAAATGCACATGCACAAACATTCATATAAGAGATTTGCAATGATTTTGGCTATAAATTCAAAAGTGAACTAAATTCCTAACCAAAACATGCAAAAGCGATTCGAGCGACTTGTGAAGACTTGAGACTTCGCCGGGGTAACAACGGAGCTTCACAAGATCACCAAATCCACTCATAGCATATGTATTAGATCATATGGACAATGCTTATCATAATTTTCAACTCAATGAAACATAAATACATGAAATCGTCTAAGTTACACTAGCATATCCATTCCACTAGCATATGCAAACCCAAATGAACATTAAGTTACTCTTTCACAAGCCAATAGCTTGTGGCATAGATGTGAGTTCATCAATAACTCACCGATATCAAATAAAAACGATTTTTATTGCAATACTTAACATTTATCCACATGTTAAACTCATATGACCAATCAATAGTCAATTCATCCACCTAAAGTTAATCAACTACCACATATTTAACTAGTACTAGCCCTTTTTGTTTCCCACAACAAATAACATGATAGAAAATCTCACCTTTGCTTGTTTACAAACAAGGAATACGTCCAATAGAAAGCAAAATTAACCTCTCTTCCTATATAGCATGAAAATCTCCAATCTAAGCACATATAAATAGATTTCCTAAGAGTTAGGTCATAGGAATCATGAAAAATCAAAGAGGAGATAAGCTAGAGAAGATGGAGAAGATGAAGCTTACCAAGGTTTCCTCTTTGATTTCCCCTTTGATTTGAGCAACTAATCGAAATCCCTAGCTTAGGAATTTTAATTTCTTATTCCCTTCCCCATTTTCTAATTTTTCTTAAGTGTTTTAAGTGAATGAAGAGGAGAGGCTCATTTGGGGCTCTTAAGTGAGTGGCTAGGTCTAGCCAACCAAGGCCCAATCCCCCAATTTTTACCAACTTGAAACACATCAAAGCCTATAGTTTTTGAACATGTAAACGACGTTTTGAACTCAATGGAAGTGGTTTCGAGTCCAAATTCATTCACGTATAAAAAGTGTTTGTCATACACCCAAATGAAAAAGACCAAATCTCACAAACTCAAAAGTTATCGATGTTGTAATTTCTGAACATGCAAACAACATTTCGAACTCAATGGAAGTGGTTTCGAGTCCAAATTCATTGTTTTCAAAATGGCTACTTTTAAGGGCTATATATAATATTAAAATATATATATACATGAATTCCATAACGACTATTCTAAATTTTAATTTAGACATAATTTACAGTTTATAAAGTGAAATATCAATTTCTTACATTGGTTAGAAAACTACAATTCAAAACATTCTAACGTTTCTTGTTTTATCAAATTCTGATTTATATTGAATTCTATACATTCATTCAAAGTTTAAAATCAAATTTTCATACTACCGCACCATTTCAAGCTTGTTTTAATTAAAACTTTAAATTTATACGTTCTAACTTTGATTTAAATAAATTTTAAATCGTTTATTATCAAATAATTCATCTAAAATGTTTTTTTCTATAAAAATAAATTAAAAATAAATTTTAGATTGGTTCCAAAAATACTGGTTGTTACACCTATATTACGTGAAGTATTCAGTGGCTAGGGGATTATCTTATAAAGCCAGCTAGATAGTAACACAGTGGTACACCAGGAGAAGGCATAAATGATGAGATGTCATCTAGATGTCATCTACCTATCATATAGGTAATAAGAGACTTCTTACTATCTCTTGCTTTATGCAAGGAATGAATATACGAGTGAATGAAGAAAGCCTTAAATTAGTAGGACTTAGTAGCTAATGTCCACTAATTTATATTAGTGTAGTGTGAACGACTGAGTAAGGTATTAAGTGATCGATAGGACTGTCTTGGGTCGTAAGTGAATGAAATCCACCCTTATCTATTATTGGTAGTGAGGTCTTAAGTGGCTATATAGAAACGATTAACCTCCTTATAGAATAGTGGGTATTTGAGAGCCCACCTTTTAGTTTTTGGTAATTAGTTAAATGGTGGTGTAAAGGCTTCATATTTATGCGTAAATGTTGTATATTGATATCGTTATTGTTATCATTTGGGAATACAACCATGGGTATGGTAGTTTTTCGTTATGCGTAAATCTTTACAAGGTTAGGCTAGAATTACTAGCCTTATCAGACATATGTTTTGGTTCTGACCAATTGTGATAAATTTGTGCATTATAGACAGTGTTATACATTTTCTACTCATTTGGACTTATTGTTTTGAGCCCCCTCCTCATAACAACTCTCAGGTTTATCTCGAGGAAGGCAGATCATAGAAACAGTTTAGTTTGGTTATTGGTTCTCCTTCTATCATGCTCCATATCGATGTGACGATGTGTGGTAAGGGAGTCATCTTAGTCGGTATTAACTATCTTATTTGGTTCGCGCTGTGAGATAGTTTTTTTTTACTCTGATTATGCTCATGCTCATTAATTGCAGGGACCAAATTTATACTCTCCATACTTGAATGGATTTGCATTTTGATTTTTGTCCAAATTCAGGCTCAAAAGAGTGTGGGGTGTTACAACTATGTACATGTATATGCGCGAATGAGTCTGTAGTAAAGAATCAATGTACACTAGTGAAATATAGTGAGTAAATGTGTGTATAAGTGATTGTAAGAGGAAATAGTATATGTACTATTTGAAAGTGTAATGAATATTTATTTGAATAAGATATTTATTTAAAATAAATTATGAAATAAATATTTTTGTTGGCAAGGCCAACCGGTTTTTAAAGTGATCTGCGACATTTTTCCCATTAAAGCAAATAATGAGTATAAAATAGTATAGGAGATAGTCAGATTGATTATCCAGTACAAAAATTCCTAATTGATAAAAGCAACAGCACACATGGTGAGAAATTAGCTAGAAAAGCAGTACGAAAACACTAACGACACTAGTTATCGCGCCAGTTACCTATACGTTAGTGAGTACAATTACGGAACAACAAATTTACATCCATTAGATGAAAAACAATCCCAAAGAAGCAAACACTAACACAGACTAGTAGCTAAAGTTATCACAACAAAGACAGGAAGCATCACCAAATACAAAATAGCACCACCAAGGAGCCAGTAACCAAGCTCAAGACAACAGCTACACTCTCCCGTAAGCACAACCAATAACCTAGAAAAACTCACTTGGCTTGTCAAGCAAACAAACTGACAGCCAGCTACACTTGCTTTCAAAGCTCACCTCCACTAATCTCCTCAAAGAGTATCAATCTAAGAAACATATACCAAGAGCACAATTAACTTGGATCCATTACCTGACTTCGTCACGCTGAGAACATAGCACCAACGTTACAGAAGAGCTTCTCCTGAAAAACTCCCTACGAAACTCACCAACACCCTAACAATCGAAATATAAGACCAGCCAAAAAACACCACAACCGATACAATCACCAATACATCCAACTGCAAACCACAACAAATGCCAAAAAGTTTATCGAAAGATGAACACCTGATCCATATAAGTAAAACACACCCAATTCGCAGATCACAAGAAAACATAAACACCCAACAAAACATAAAACACCAACATACTATATAAAGAATACACTGATCTAGAAATATACCATAAACAGTACGTCGAGTTCTCGATCTACAACTTTAAAAAGACTGCCTTTCGTTTGTGATACCGTTCCAAAAGTCTAGCAAAGCCATGCAAGGTGAAGTGGGTTGAAGAAGTCGCGATATGGATGAGCTGTTGTGGTGCTTGTGAGGATGTAGAATAGGCAAGAGGACTCTACTGGAAAATAAGCAAGGAAGCGATTAACAAAGGAAGAGGCAAAAAAATCATGGGGGAAGAAAGTGGATCAGGCAATGGAAAATTAGAGGGAGTGAGGTCTCCCATTATTCGATGCTAGAGAAAGCTAGGCAGAAGCCATAGATTTTAATGTGGAAGGAGTTGAAGGAAGAGGAAAAAAGGGAAGGCAACGGAGAAAAGCTAAAACCTAATCCCCATTGTTGAAATAAATACTCAATTCTCATAAATATTTATTCGTTTTCCTATGCAATAGAACAGTACTTATATAAACACATTCATAAAAAGATATATAGTTTTTTTATCATCAAATAAAGATCATATTATTACATTCAACAATCTCCCTCTTTGATGCTGACAAACATATATTAAGATTTTGCAGTGTATGTGAATATGTTTATCGTGATATGTGCATGCCCTCATATTTGAGTAATCCCCTAACATGTAAACTCCCGTTATATAGATGCATATGAGAAAAATTCAATTCAACGGAATTTCAGATACTAAAATATTCTTGATTTATTCACACATCTATCAAAATCTTAACCTTTCTCCCCCTTTGTTATCATCAAAAGAATAACAGAAATTAAAATAATGATGAATATAAATTAAAATTATAAATTCATATCATCATAAATCTCATTTAATCAAACAAAAATATAATATTTCATAATTAGAAACAAAATTCACTTTTCAGAATAATGGATTTACGATAAGTTTTATATAATGAAGAGTTTTTTCTTATTTCAAATTTAAGAATGTGAATTCAAAATATTCAAATAATTTCAAATTTGAGCATGTTTCTAAATAGTTTGTGCATTTACTAACCATGCATAAACGTTAGGACTTTTAAATGTGGTTAATAGTAACTTAAAAATAATTATGCATATTCTAATCATGCATGACCGTAAGGACTTATAAACGAGATTAGAAACATACTTAGCTTTTATTCATTGTTGTATATGTGCAAATTTTATCCGTTTATTATATTAAGTGATCGATAGGTCCATCTTGGGTTTTAAGTGATGGAAAGGATCCACCGTTATTTTATATTTATGGAATAGTGAGTAGTTAGGATCCCACCTCTTAATCTTTGTTAATTAGGTGGTTTAATGGTGGTTAAAGGCTTCATACTTATATGGAAAAGTTCAATCTCCGTATTGCGATATCGTTATGTTTGGGAGTACTACCCTGGGCACGGTAGTTGGTCATCTTGTGTAAATCTTTACAAGGTTAGGTTAGAATTACAAGCCTTATTAGTCATATGTTTTAGTTCTGACCAAACAGGATACATTTGTGTATTGTAGATAGTGTTATACATTTTCTACGCATCAGGACTTGTTGTTCTGACCTCCCTCCTCTTAACCACTCTTAAGTTTATCTCGGGGAAGGCAGGTATTAGTACGTGTTCAATTTGGTTTTCGGCTCTAGTTCTCTCATGATGGCTATCGATGTGGCGATTTACTTTAAGGTAGTCGCCTTAGTCGGTATTAGTTATCTAACTTTGTTTTTGCTGTGAGTTACTTTTATTTTTCTCTGATTATGTTCATGCTCATTATTTGTAGGTACCAAATTTATACTTTCCATTTTTGGATGGGTTACAATTTCGATTTTTGTCAAAATTCGAGCTCAGAAAAATGTGGAATGTTACATTTGGTATCAAGACGATGTTTAAATGATTGGAGGAATTAACAAATTAGGATTAGTGAGAGAATATATTCGAATTTATTTTCTATTTTCTTTCATCTTTCTTACTTGACTCTAAATTATTTTGACAATGAGATAGTCGTGGGCCTGTTTAATTAAGATAGGTTTTAAACGACTAGGAGTAGGAAGTATTTTGAGTACGAGTATTCAGTTAACCCTAGTTTACCCCACGGTGCATTTGGATATTTTGTTTGAAGAGCATGAGGATGACATATGGTGAATCCCGTGGATTTGAGCTTGGTGATTGGACAAAAAGCAATCTACAGCTAAGATCGTCGTGGTTTCCTTTTTTAGTTTCGTTTAGGAGATCCACTCAATGACCTTTTCTTGGTCTTGAATGGGAAGTTCATATTAGTGTGCCATTATAGTTCAGATACTTTTTTGATAGAATTACATTTGAATCCTTGGTTTTATATTCAGAGAGATTTCAGTTTTTAAAACTTTTTTTGAAGTTAAAAAGGAGATTCAAAAATTTTAAACTATGGTTTTTGAGAATTTTTTTATAAATAAAGATTTGAGTAAATAAAATAAATCTTAGAAATTTAAATCTAACCATGTTTCAGAGCGTTGGGTTTTATGTGATTTTAATAGATAATCCAATTTTGGTAAAAAGAAGAATTTGAAAATGACAAGGAATAAGCGTCAAAATTCGGAAACTATGATTGCCTATCCCTCGTTATTTTAATATTATATTTTTTGAATATTTTGGATGATTTATAGAAATTATCACAAATAACCTTTTTGAGATTTGAATTTCTCGACAATTAGGAACACGGAGAAGTTATTCCAGTCAGCAATATAAATTGGAATATAAAATTTTAAATATATATTTATATTATGAGACCCTCGGTTTATAAATAAAATTTAATATCGAAAGGTTTCAAAAATCTTTCAGAAAAGACTAAGGAAAATTCTATTCATTTTGGGGTATTTGATTTCGTAAATTATTCGAGTCGTTTGTCAACTAGGTAGGGGAAAATATGTTTATATTTTATTATGGATTTCTAGCTGAATTTATTTTTAGAATTCGTTGTTGTGTGGTCGCAGCCTTTAGTAGGGACTACTTTGAATCTTTAAGTTGTTTCAGAGTTTGATAGCGTTCTATGATACCGACGTGATGAGGACAAGTATTTTTCGGAATCGCATCAAATCTTAAGAGATGACATGGGATGATTAATATTTAAATCCGACCCTATAGGGTTAAGGTTCATCCTTTATCTAAAGCCCATTTAATAGTTGACCGTTTAACGTTATACCTAGAGTCGTCAATTTGTTTATGAGTTTTGGCACAACTTGAACCTTAGACTCAGCCATAAAAGCTACATCCAAATTTCCCTCCATAAACTTCTTTCTTTCGTCTTTCATTTATTATCTAGACGAACCATATTCTTCTTCTAATTCGTTATTGTCACCTTGTTTCGTCCTTTTCCATGCTAGTTTGTGCATTATATCTCGCCCTACTATGACTCCGAGATCTAACCCCTATTTCTTCTTTTCGACCATTTCTTAGCCCATAATACCTACATGCACCATTCGGTTCTTCTCGTGCTATTTATGTATCGTCCTTAGGGAGAGAGACCACTAGGTTGAGTTAGAGTGAGCATAATTTTTTATCGCTTTAGGGATAAGAGAATTAGTTGTAGTAGTTGGACTTGCACTGGCCCTCTGCTTCGAGGTTTTTGAATAGGATTATAGTATGTACTTCATTCGCCTTTACGGTATCTTATTGGAATAGATTTCGATGAAGGCAATCGTCTCTTCAAAGGTGAATATTGGGTTGTCTTTGGATGGTTTTTCCGAGGATAATCTCAATGAGATGTTAGAGGCATCCATGTTGTACATGGGTTTGAATGAACTTTGGTTTGGCCGACTTCAAAGATTTTGCATCTGATCTCATTTTCCTAAATGTTTTTTGAACTTGCATTTTCCTAAATGTTAGTTTTTGAGTTTGGAAATCTAAGTTTCCGCAAAATGTATTGTTGAAACTTTTTAAAAATGTTGTTTCGAAAAAAACCTTTTTAAAATATGTACTTTTAATTAATTTAAATTCTTTTAGTCTAATTTACTTAAAAGCATGGATTTAAGTACGATAGTTTACGTATGTTTAAACATATGTTTTGTAAAAAAATAGGTTGTTTAAATATAGTAAATCGCACGTTACCAAAACTTTGTTTTTATGCAAATCTGATAAGGAAAGTAAAACAATATCAAAAAGAAATTTCAAATTTTACATATGAATTTTAAAATAGAAAATTTCTTTTATGGAAAATTTTGATTTTATAGTCACATGTAAAGTGTAAGAGATATTTTTAATGATTTGTTTTCGTGTTTTAGTGGTCCATTAGGGACGACGATGCGAAAAGACATTAACGATAACAAAAGGAAAGCTGTTTTAGCCGTGGCAACGTCGTTTTCATACTTTGTCGACGACGCGTGCGAGTTGTTAATTAACTCATTTTATGTTTCAAAGCTGGTCTTAACCTCCTTTATAGTTTACAGATGGAAATTTTCGTAGTATATCGAGGATATTGAGGTAAAATTCCACTGTAGAACGGGAATTAGAACATTTATAAGCAGAAAAAATGTGGAATTTTCCGCTTTGATCTTCTTTTTCAGACTTAGGAGAAAGTAATTGAACAGTTTAGATGCAATGACGTGTTGGATGGTAGGGTTTGGATGCAAAATTAGTTGTTTCACACTTCTATTTGTAGTCGTGTAAGGGTAATGCACGTAAAATGTTTTCAAAATTTGCATTCATATATAACTGCTAGTATATTTTAGAATGTTTGCATTATGTTTTCGAAAGTGTTTTTTAAAAAATGAAATGCATACATGTAGAAGGATCCGATTTAGAATCATTATGCATGCATATTGTGTGGTTGCAACTCATTATGTACATATATGTATGCGTTGGTTGCAAAAATTGGATGTATACTAATTTATCGTGTAGTTTTGGATAATTAGGCATCAGCGCCATAACTTTGTTATGGTAAGATTTCAGGTTGAATTTTTTTAAGGAGGGGAGAATGTAACAATCCATAATGTTGGTGATAATTAATTTAGTTAATTAATTAGATTTCTAAAAAATGGAATTTTAACAACGATGGAATTTGAACATGAAACTTTCACCTTTGCTTTTATGACAGAAATCTGGTCAACTTTCATGCTTGGAACTTCACGAACGGTGTGTGATCGTCTATAACCCCTGCACTAAAAAAGGGGAATAATGCGCTGAAAGGTGTGTCAAGCAGCTATGGACGATCATCAAGGTATGAAACACAAGCGGAACCTGTCGTAGAACTCACAACGCAAGGATAAAGTATAGTAGAACATATACAACATGTATTAATAGTGAAGCAGAAAACACTAAACTTTCATAAGGACTAGAAAGTAATATCCATACATTTTGATTACAACAAGAGTGTTTATACAATTTTGCCTCACTACAGTACTCAGAGAAGAATAACAAACAGCAGAAATCCAAATACTATATAGTAGAAAAGACAGTACGCCAGCTTCCTGCTCGCCTCTGAATTACAGCATCATCCCCACTAAGTTATCACCTGTCACCTTCCAACTAGTCTTCTCATCCAATAATCGGATGAACAACCCAAGGTAATAAGAGGGAAACATAAAACCTTGAGTCAGAAAGAGTCTTAGTGAGCGATAAAATAGCTAAAGAACATCATCAATAAAGTATATAAGAATGGGTAAATAAATGAACTAATCTACCCACAACACTAGAGAAGAACTCAACTCCCGTCTTCCCCACATCGGACAATGATAGCCTTTACATCAAACATTTTAACCGTTCAGCTATAGAAACTAGAATAACCATTCAATCATGGCAATCAGAAGCAACCAACAATAGCACTCATAGCACCCAAATTATATATCTCAAATAAACCACCCTAATCGAATCCAACATCCCTCAAGCACAAGCTCAGAGGCCTAAACCATTATCAGACAAGCGCCCAAGAAACATCTCCTTCGACGTTGGGTAATCTAAGTGAGACGGTACAAATAGAACATTCAACATGCATGACAAAATCTGGCTATCACCGCCAATCCTGCTTCGAAACCATCGTCAATCGTATGACTGGCTAAACACTTTGTCGTCAATTGTCAAGGGCCAATGGTAAACCCCGGTTCTAGCTAAAACCCCACACATTACGACGAAATATGTCTAGGCCATACATGACTTCTAGCGTACTCGACCGTACGATGAAATCACGTAACCCCCGCTTTGAGCTCGCTAGAACCTACGATAACGATAATTCTTCGGCCTTTGGTATCTCTAGTCGTCATCGATGGTGACCATCCAACCATTTTCGACAAGCTCAGGACACTTTTGAGTTGTCATCATACCCGTTGCATTACGACTAGCAACGAGCACTTCACATCACTTTGGCATTCCCCATTGAATACACTTTGAAGTCACAACATCACTCTTGAACCAAAATATCAACACAAGATTCAACATCAATCCACAGGGTTTAGGATGCACTACATTGCGGCATGGGTTCTGGTCCTTTTGTTTAAACCTGGGTCGTACCCATTTTTTTTTCAAAAATGACCCTGTGTGACTGACCCCCTGGTGCGAGCGACAAGAAACGACCGACCCCATCCTTTCTGCATGACCGACCGACCCAAGGTACTCGATCCCAGCCTGCTCGACCGGACTGGTCTATTTTCCCTTTTGTCTCGACCGACCAGTTCTGCACGACCGAGCCATGACTGACCCAATTGCTTCAGATGATCGACCTGTATGTTGTTTGATCGACCAACCCTAGCATGGTACGATCAACCGACCCCAACATGCACGACTCGACCACATCCTGCTCGACCCAATCACTTGTGCATGACCGACCATCCACGTTCGACCCCTCCTTGAACAACCTACTCGAGCATCTGTACTACGCCTTGTACTACACATTGTACTACACGCTCGACCCGTGGCCTGTACAGCTCCAATCCAAGTCCAATTTCGACCAAAACTTCCCCGATCGACAAGATCGACAAAATATAATCATCTAATTCATCCAACACAACCATAAGCATGTTGTGAAATCACTAACAACATGAATATGGCGATTTTCATCAAAATTATGCAAACTTCACCAAAAATCATGATAAATGAACATATGAACTTAATTATGGATCTAACTTGCATAAACATATAAAAATATATGAAAATTATTGGTTTTAAGTTATTAAATTAGATCCTATGATGATTCATATGAAAATAAACTTACCATGATGTAGGTCTAGGGAAAACGACATGAAAACGAAGAAATTAAGATCATAGAACTCATATGTTTGATCGAATCCGTGTGAGAGATACATCTCACTCACTAATTCTCCAAAATAACCAAAAAACATTTAGATCTAGATCCGAACAACAAAGAATTTGATCCAAACTCTTTGATTTGATGAACTCTCCCTTGAAATGGCATAGATTTAGCTTCAAATGATGTAGATCTTCAATTCACTAAGCTTTAATGATGGAAAGGTGAAGTGAATGGAGGAACTCTATCTCTTCCAAATGAAGGAATGGAGAAAGTAAACTATTCTCTATGCCTCCCACCCCCTAGTTATAATCTTCCACTATCACACTAATGGGCCTCCCCAAATCAGCCTATTATGGCTTTATAAACCTGAAAAACCAACTGTAAAACCTTAAAACAACGATTCCTCCTAAATCACTTATCCAAATCTTTAATGTGACCACTCTATGGAAAGTGAAACATCATTTCCTTTCCATTGGTGTAGGTCTCAACATCTGATTTAATCCGAGTCAAAAGTTATTCCATGTACAAGATTAACATGGGCAAAATGGTCACAAACAAAATTAGTAAAAATTATGGACATGTCCCACATCCCCATAAACAACATATTAAAATATGAGAATGATCCAACCCTCAGGGAATAAAATAAAAATATTTTATGATCCTCTGATATGTAAAATGCGGGTTGTTACAAACAGAGTCCATATGAAAAAATTACAGACGAAATATGAAAACGGAAAGAAAACAAATATATAAGAATCTTTAATTATATAATACCATTTATAACCTGCCTTTATTGGGAATTTTCAACTCAAAGTGGTCGATCTAGGGTCGATCCCTTTGGTCGAAAATCGTCAGTGACGGCTAGGTTTTGAGGGGTATTTTTATTATAAAGCTTTATATAAGTGGACGGATCTTTATAAAATTAAATCTAATGGTTTACGGTTATTTCTACGTTTATAAAAAAGGGTTATACCATGCACTCTCTTATTCATATTTTCTGGAGGCAGTAGTGAAGCTTTGTTATTTCCAATCCTCCAATTTCTTCTAAAGCACGAATTATAAACATATACAAATCAGATTAACAAGAATTCACTACTACAAAAGTGGGCATATTCGACACTATTTTACTGTGGCTGTAGATCAAAAAAGCATTGTCGTGGACTATTTTTTCAAATAGGCAACACCAGGGGGAGTGGCATCCGCGGCCGTTGCATTAGCCATCTAAGGCAACGCTTTTTCCCATCTACGGCAACAAAAGAAAGTGTCGCATTATAACCCTATTACAAAAGTATATGCATGTAATGTAACATAATACAGCGTTGCCTTAAGCAGAAGCCAGAGCCTGGCTTCCAGGTCATGGTAGTGGGGTCCACATGGACATTCCACATCAGCTGCCAACGTGTCACATGCAACATCATCTCTCCACGTCAGCTGCACATGTGTCACATGCCACGTCAGCTGCCCACATGTCACATGCCACGTCAACTGTGGGACCCACTTGCCATGTGGAATTAATAAAATTATATTTAATGCAACACCACTATATTATGTAATGCAACATTATTATCTTGAAGTGCAACATCAAAAAAAAAAAGCAAAGGCAACAGTAAAAGAAGACAAATGCTACATTGAAAGAAAGCAAACACACACAAATTAGTGTCGAATATGCCCACTTTTGTAGTAGTGGTTGGAGAGATTAGATTCAAATCTATGAAAAAGAGGTGGTTGTTCGCTTAGGTAATACTTTTATCCAAATTTCCTTCTTCTTTTAGATCTACAAATCTAAATCTGTGTTTATAAATCTCCTTTGGAAGTAAATTGTAGATCTGTAAGATTTGAGAATTTTAAGCCTAAAAGTTGTGCTAGATTCAGATTTTGATAGCTTTCAGGTAAGTGGAAAAAATATAACTTTCAGGTGAGTGGAAAAATTAAATAATTTTTATAATAAACTTATATAATATATTTGTGTTAAACCTGAATTATATGCTTAAAAGTTGTCAGATTTGTTTATTTTGTAAAATCTGAAATATTATGAATATTGGTTAAGTATGAATTATAGGCCTTTTAATAATAAATCATCATCTTGACTACATATATTCTTAGATCGTTTGTGGTTATTGTGAACACCTTGGATCTATAAATCAGTTCCGAAACCATTATTAGATTTGTAGTTTTATTCCAAATTCATAGGGTTTTGATGTTGATTTGTAATTGTGCAGTCTTCGTTAAACAATGATAATGTTGTTTTGTCTGCTATTGTTTGGGGTTTTACTTAGTTATTATAAATTTGTCCTTTTTCCATAAAAAGGCATTATTTGAAATCTAAAAGGAACATAAATAATTTAAATAAGAAGAGATGTTCAAATTCATGTATTTTTGTACGTAGTTTGTAACATCTATTCTAATAAAATATTAACTTATTTCCTTAGGATCTAAAATGTGTCACTTGTCCTCTTTTAAATAGTTTGGGCAAAATTTACAATAATTATAGAAAATAACCTTTTACAAGATTTTGAATTTTAAAGCAAGATTAAACATGAAAAGAGTTGTTTTGGTTGTTAGTTCATCAGAACATAAATAAGAAATGTTAATAAAATAAAATTAGCAACTACTTTAATTCTACTCTTAAAATATAAATAAATATATATACATTAACCTTATCCATCCAAATCAACATAAATAATGCTATTATATTAAGTAATTATTTGGTTGTTATTGTGAGTTTGAATTTGAAGTGTTTCCATGTCAAGGAACAAACGTATGGTAATAACTCCCATAATAAATGAAAAATAAATATTTGTAACCATTGTAGCAATAAACATGGAATTTAGTGCTAAATAAAAAGGTCATAAGTAAGGTAATAAATATTGTAACTATGTCTATTTGGGGGAATGAATTGATAGGATAATTAATATTTAAATTGTATAATTAAATTTGTGATTAGGAATATGGATTATAACTCCAACTAGGGAAATAAATAATAAATCATGTGTGTGTGTATTCAAATGAGAATCAAATGGAATTAAATTAGTATAGAAATGTTTGGGAGCTACGAACAATAGATTTAAACTCAAATGGGACTAATATAAATAGCATTAAATAAGTTAATTGATCCCTTAGGAAATATGTCTGTTAGGGTCATTAATTGTAGGTAACCTAATTAATAATAATAACAAAAGAATATTAAAGGGGATTGATTGGCATAGTAAATGCTAATAATTAAACATCATAGGATAAGAAGTTATAGGTTTTCTTTATTTTATTCTAGTTATCTAAAATTGATATAATTATAAATAAGGTTTGGTCTTAGTTAGTTAATGATGCAAGGCCAGTTGTCTTATTCAACAAAAGTTTGCACCTAGGCAGTTAAAGCCCCGCTAAAGTCCCGCAATATCTCCACCATAGCCCGTAGCACTCTACAACCACTACGCTATTTCAGTTTAGCGTTGATAAACAGTGGATCCGCTTTAAGCCCCGTTATTTTCCATTACACCCATTAAATCAAGGCAATTTAGCATCCGCTTTAGCAATATAATTGCACAAAGGCTAATTTTTTAAGTTCTCTTTTGAAACAAATAGAAAAGGTTACGTTAAAGAGCTAATTTAAAGACATGTGTGCCTAATTTAAGGGAAAAAAATCTATTATAGCCATCAAATCTAATACAGAAAATCATGATATTCTTTAATTTTGTTATATAAGATTATTAAATATTAGTTTCTTCTACTTAAATAATGTGAGAATGATATTAATTAACTTCAAATATTTTGTTTTACATTAAATGAAGTTTTTAGAGCATCTGCTATATCCGCGCTATTTTACCGCTTTATCCTCGCTACAATTTTTTGCACCTCCACCGCTATAGAACCACTAAGCGCTTTGACATCACCGGCCTGCACTTTCCAGTAGTCAGATGTATGTACAACTGATGTGAGATATCATTAACTATAGGAACCCGTGATGATAGTTAATTACATAGCGAGAATTAATTATTGAAATATCTTCCCCAAAAGAAGAAAACCATCAAAGGAATAATTCTTAAGCATGGCCTACTTTAGGATTAGAGGTATTAAGTAGTTAGATCCACCCTTAAATGGGTATTAAGTGAACGTATATATAACGACCTACATTCTACGCATCGGAGGATCGTAGAATATTTATTTCATTTTCATACGAAGCCATATGGTCATGTAACTTTGTGAAGCGCCTATTGGGGTCATTTCCCATGTTCTCGATTTTTGCCAAATTTTAAATGATTGTTTTGCCCCTGGCAAATCTTGTTTTGCCTATAACTTTTGATTGGTAAGGAGTTTTGACCTGGAACCAGTTCCATTGGATTCAGATGATGGTTTACCTTTCTATAGAGTGTCACATTAATCAAACAAACTTACCGTTTGGGAGATATAGCTGAAATAAGGTTTGAAGATGGAAAAACAGCTTAACAGAGCTTAATTAGGTGATTAGTGGTTAGGCCCATAACTCATTTCGAGATTACGGTTATGGGAGAGCTGAAAAGAGTTAGAGGATGATTCATTTTCAGCTTTCTAGTCACCACTTACCTTCCTCCAACCCTAACAATTGTCTCCATCTTCTAAATTCATCCCTAATCACAAATTAAGCAAAACTGCATCAAATCAAGCGAAATTAGCATCAAATCAGAGATAGAGCTGCTGGAACACATAGGAATTCGACCCAAATTAGTGGAGTTTGCAAATCTATAATTTATTTGTGGCTAAGGTGAGTGATTTGCACTTTTATTCACTAAATACGGCTAATTAGGGATGATTAGTGATAATTAGCGAAATTATGCATCATAAAAATATAGAAAAATATGCATAAATTCTGAAATATTATTTTGTGTTACAAATAATTTTTTTGGTAAATTTGGATTAAGTTTGTTAATCCTATTGTTAGATATAGTTAAACATGGTTAAGGGGAAAATCATGGTTTTGGGCATGTTTGATCTAAAATAACCTATATGCTTGATGTTTTGACCTTTTTGGTTGAACCTATATATTGTTACTTTTTGAAATGTTTTATGATTGTTTAGTAAAGTTAGAATGGTTGAAAACGCCGTCGTATAGCGAGAACGGATGATACAAGCTTGCTGGAAGGCTGCACGGTTTCAAATTGGATCGGAGGGAGAAGGACCGAACCAAACCGGGCAAGGTAGACCGAACTGAAGCTTGGCATATGAGGAAGCAAGGTAGAAAGGAAGGCTAATGAATCGAGTTTGAGGAGGGGATATGATTGAAGGTGGAGGATGGGATCGGTTCGAGACAACCGAACCGAACAAAAATAGCCGGACCGAACCGAACAGATGGAGACACAGTCGAACCGAACTGAAGGCATACGAACCGAATTGAAATGGGAACTTAAACACCACGTACTCGAACTGAACTGGAGGACCCAACCGAACTGAATTTGAGCTTCTACGCGACGACTCTTCTGAAGATCAACTCCAATTCGACCAAAACCTGAGATGCAAAGGAAGTCCAAATGAGAAGTTAGAACTCAGGATCCAGATGGGAACCAACGAGTCAAATTCATGATTGGGCTTTGCTGCGGGTCATGTGCAAAGAGGTTATCGATATCTATAGCTTTGGTTCATCGTTGAAGAGAGAGGGCATGTAGACGAACCAGAGCCAGGGAAGTGTGGACTGGTTGGCCCTTAACCTAGAACCATGGATGTGTGAACTGGGTAGGGTTACTGAATATAGACCAGGGAAGTATGGTCATAGCAATAGTTGTACGAAGTTGCCGTCATGGCCCCAATAGATTTGGTGATCAAAGCGGTGGATAATGTATGCTATACGCACTGAGTGAGAGATGTGAGGATGATTTCTATGTTTGATGTTTGCTATCACGATGACACGCACACTCCCGTTTTTACTCTATATGTTAGTGTTACCTTAGAGTACTGTACATCTTGTTGTGCTAACTCTTTGGTTGCAGGCCCAGGTTCAGGTATGATTATTTATACCTGTTATTGTTTTATTTTGCTGCTATCGCTCATACCAGAATTTTGTTTGACCTAGAGTTTTATGTCTCTTCTTATTACTCTAGGTGCTCCTAAACGAGTAGACTAGAGACGGGTTAGGTGGTTATGCGTGAGTTGCGGTACGGAGACGAGCAGGAGGCTTCCACGTACTATATACATATATTCTCCCTGTGTTGTCGCTGGTCACTGCTTTAGGCATTAGTAGTGTACTTTTTCTACTTTGCTTTAGAGATAGTACTTTAAAGTTGTAGTAATGATGGTTTGGATCATAAGCTATATTTTGGATTCTGCTGCTATGATGATTTAGTTTTCAAATTATGCACTGTTTCGCCTGTTTTATGTCAAGTAATGTTATTATTATATTTTATTCCATGCGCTGTGAGATATACTATAGGTTCTTTGGTGATTCATAGTTTCAAACCATTTTCCTTTGACGGTCGTCCTGTGCTAGTCGGGCATTAGAACAACGCATTTCGGGGAAATGTCGGCTGGTCCGGGGTGGACCGTCACACTTGGTATCAGAGCCTAGGTTGCGTAGTTAACCCAGGGGAAGACATCAGGGAGATATAGTATACTATATGAGAGCGCATATTTGTGATATTTTGGTTTTCAAAAACTATATATATACACACACTATTAGTATATCTATGGATGAAGTCGCACTGCACTGGCACCACTAAGGAGATGGTTAATCATTTTCTCTTTACAGATCAAACGATGAGCCAAAATACGAGGAGTACGGATTCAGGAGACAACAACGGGAATTTCACTGATATGAGGACGATGTTTACTACCTTCATGAGGGAGATGCTTAGAAATGTTCAGGGAGAAGTTCCTAATGCTGCTAATGGTGGTGGTGCAGCAGTGCAGGCGCCTAGGCCCGATTTCGCCAAGCTCAGCAAGGATTATACTAATCTTGGTGGAAAGACGTTCCATGGAACGGAATCAGCTACAGAGGTTCAAGATTGGCTTGATAGTTGTGAATGCATCTTCGAGAATTTGGGGATCGAGGATGCAATGAAGAGAAAGTTAGCATCGCGTCAACTTCAAGTACAGGCTATGAATTGGTGGAATGTTATTAAAGTAGCTACTCCTGAGGATCAAGTTACTTGGGATCAGTTTAAGACTCGCTTCAGTGACAAGTTTATTCCAGTTGCTCAGAAATCAGAATTGTTTAGGAAATTTTTGGAGCATAAGCAGAATGGTAGGGCAGTCTCGAAATATATTGTTGAGTTCGATACCTTATCAAAATATGGATTATTCCTTATCGATACTGTCGAGAAGAAGAACGAGAAGTGTAACGACCCGCATTCTACGCATCAGAGGATCGTAGAATATTTATTTTATTTTCATATGAGGTCGTATGGTCGTACAACTTGGGGAACGACTATTGGGGTCATTTCCCATGTTCACGATTTTTGCCGATTTTTAAATGACCATTTTGCCCCTGGCGAATCTTGTTTCGCCTATAACTTTTGATTAGTAAGGATTTTTGACCTGAAACCACTCTCATTAGATCCGAGTGATGGTTTTCCTTTCCTTAGAGTGGTCAAGCTTGTCAAACGGACTTGCCGCTTGGGTGATATGGCTGAATTAAGGTTTAGAAGGTGAAAAACTTCTTAATTTGGCTTAACCGGGTGATTAGCAGTTAGGCCCGTTGGGGGATTTCGGGATTAGAGCTATATGAGGGCTGATTAGGTTTAGAGAAACCTTTTCCTTGTATTTTCCAGCTGCCACTTACCTCTCTTTAACCCTAACAATGGCCTCCAACACCCAAATCACCTACTAATCACCGTTTGATCAAGTATTAGCCTAATCTACATCAAATCAAGGCAAATTAGCATAGGATTTGGGATAGAGCTGCTGGAACAAATAGAGATTCAACTCAAATCAGAGATACTTTCATATCTATAAATTATTTGTGGCTAAGGTGAGTGATTTGCATTGTTTTTCACTAATTATGGTTAATTAGGGGTGATTAGTGTTAATTAGCGAAATTATAACTAAGAAAAATTTGGAAAAATGTTTAGAAATTCTTAAATATTATTATAAGTCTCTGTTAGAAATTTGGATTAATCTGGATATGTTTTGCTAATCCTATCATTAGTTGTGGTTAAGCATGATTAAGGGGGAAATATGGGTTTTGGGTATGTTTGATCCATTTTGACATGGTTATTTATCATTTTGGTGTTTATGGTTGATGTTATATGTTGCTATGACTGTTTGGTATGATTTATGATTGCTTAGAACAGTTAGATTGGTCGAAAACGCCGTCGTGTGGCGTAAAACAGACGCTGGAAAGGTTGCAGAAAATGATGCAGGAACCGGATCGGATCACCCTACTCGTTCGTGACCAGGTTATCACGACCCGAACCGGAGCACCACCTTTCTCTGAACCGAACTATGTCATGAGCTACATGCTCCACGAGCTGGACCCTGATGCTCCTCACGATCTGCTCCAACATGCGAGCCCGAACCGAATGTCCCGAAGAATCATGATCTGATGCCATGAAGGCACGAGCCAGAGCTTGGAGCCACGACCTGGAGTCACGAACCGAACCGCTGGGGGAAGCCGACCCGACTACATCTTGTTGTGCTAACTCTTTGGTTGCAGGTCTAGGTTTAGGTATGGTTAGTTATACCTGTTATTATTCTGTTTTGCTGCTTATCGCTCATACCAGACTTTTTTCTGACCCAGATTTTTATGTCTCCTCTTATTACTCTGGGTGCTCCTAAATGAGCAGACTAGAGACGGGTTAGCTGGTTATGTACGAGTAGCTGATCCGAAGACGAGCAGGAGGCTCCCACGTATTATCTACATATGTTCTCCCTGTGTCGCTACTGGTCACTACTATGGGCATTAGTAGTGTACCTTTGTCATTTTGCTTTAGAGATAGTATTTTAAAGTTGTAATAATGATGTTGGATCATAACCGGTATTTTGGATTTTGCTACTATGATGGTTTAGTTTTCAGCTTATGCACTATCTCGCCTGTTTTTATGTAAAAATTATGTTATTATTATATTTTATCCCATGCGCTGTGAGACATTCTACAGGTTCCTTGTTGGTTCAAATTCCTTTCTTTTCATTTCTTTGACGACCGTCCCGTGCTGGTTGGACATCGGCACATCGAACTTTCATTGGAAATGTCGGCTGGTGCCGGGCTGGCCATCACACTTGGTATCAGAGCTCTAGGTTGCATAGTTAACCTATGGAAAGACAACAAGGAGAGATAGTATATGTATACGAGAGCGCGTATTTGTGATATATTGGTTTTCAAAAGCTATATATATACTATTAGTATATCTAAGGATGAAGTCGCACTGCACTGGCACCACTGAAGGGTTGGTTAATCGTTTTCTCCTTTCAGATTGAACGATGAGCTGACATACGAGGGGTATTGGTAGAGGATCTAATAATGGGAATGCTCCTAATATGAGGACGGTGTTCACTAACTTCATGAGAGAGATGCTTAGGGATGTTCAGAGGGCGGCTCCTAATGCTGTAAATGGTGGTGGTGCAGCGGTGCAGGCGCCTAGGGCAGATTTCGCCAAGCTCTGTAAGGACTACACTAGTCTTGGTGGGAAGTCGTTCCATGGAACGGAATTGGCTACAGAAGTTCAGGGTTGGCTTGATAGTTGTGAGTGCATCTTCGAGGACTTAGCGATTGATGATGCAATGAAGAGAAAGCTAGCATCCCGTCAGCTGCAAGGACGGGCTATGAATAGGTGGAATGCTATTAAGGCAGCTACCCCTGAGGATCAAGTTACTTGGGATCAATTTATGGCCCGATTAATTGATAAGTTTATCCCAACTGCTCCGAAATCAGAATTGTTTAGGAAATTTCTGGAGCTTAAGCAGGATGGAAGGGCAGTCTCGGAGTACATTGCAGAGTTCGATACTTTATCGAAGTATGGATTATCCCTTATTGGCACTCCCGAGAAGAAGAATGAGAAGTTCATAACTGGTTTAGATCAGTACTTGGGAGAAAGGCTTATAAACCATATTGATGAGACTTTTGAATCGATTGTTGGGAAAGCATTGAGGTCAGAGAGCCTTTATCATAAACCCAAGACTGAATTCGATGTTGCATCTGCAGAGGGGCCAAAGCCGCAGACAAGTGGTGGAGGCAAGAATAATTCTCAGAATAAAAGGAAGCAGAGTCAGACCAAGGATGGTCAGAAAATGAAAGATAAGAAAGAGGTAGAGTGCTTTAGCTGTGGCAAGAAGGGCCATTATGCTAAAGAATGACGAGCAAAACCAGTGGCCAGGAAGTGCTTCAACTGCAGCCAAGTGGGACATCACAAGGATAAGTGTCTGTAACCCCCTAAAGAAAAGCAGATTGTGAAAGCATATGCTATCAATGTTGTTCCTTCTTCGTCGAATGCCCCAACTGCAGCGGAGAAAGAAAAAATGTCATCATTCAAGGTTTGCTTTCTGTTTATGATGTTCGTGTTCGAGTACTGTTTGATACCGGGGCTTCCCGTTCCTTCATATCTAGTGACCTAGTAGATAGGTTGGGATTGGAACCCGAGATAGACGATAGACCTTTAGCAGTGACGAACCCGATTGGCGGTTCGACTAGTCTTAGTATGATTTGTCGTAATGTGGTCTTATCGAGTCATGGATGTATGTTTGCTTGTGATTGCTTTGTTTTGGGCTTTACTGGGTTTGGCATTATTTTGGAAGTCGATTGGCTCCAAAGATATGGGGTGGTGGTAGACTATGAGGGATTTTCGGTGACTATTAGGGCGGAAGATGAGGGGAGGGTGGTGTTTGGTTGCCTACCTAGTGTTGAGGTGATGGCTAGTTTTCTAAATTCCCTCGACATCCCGTAGGACGAGTTAGCAGGAATTCCCATTGTTGGCCAATATCCGGATATCTTCGAGGAAGTGACCGGACTTCCACCACACCGAGAGATTGAGTTTCAGATTGATTTAGTGAAAGATGCCAAACCTATAGTAATGCCACTTCGTCGTATGGCACCAAGGGAGCAGCAAGATCTCGGCGTGCATGTAAGTGATCTTTTGAAGAAGGGATTTATCAGAAGAAGTGTCTCCGAGTGGGGAGCACCAGTTGTATTTGCTACCAAGGCAGATGGTTCCCTTCGTTTATGTGTGGACTATCGCGAGTTGAATAAAGTAACTAGGAAGAACAAGTATCCTCTTCCACGGATAGAGATGATTTATTTGATCAACTGGAAGGAGCAAGAGTGATCTCCCAGTTGGACCTCGCGACAGGATTTCATCAGCTCTGAGTAGCAGCCGAGAGTATTCCTAAAACGGCCTTTCGGATGTCGTCTGGATTATATGAGTGGCTGGTCATGCCATTCGGGCTGACCAATGCACCAGCATATTTTGTGGATCTTATAAATAGGGTATCCAGGGATCAATTGAATAAGTTTGTTTGGTTCGTGGACGATATCTTGGTTTATTTGAGGATAGAGGAATAACACAAGGAACATTTGAGGATAGTGATGGAGGTGTTGAGAAAACACCAACTGAAAGCAAAGTTTTCTAAGTGTTACTTCTGAAGGAGGGAAGTGAGATTCTTAGGCCATGTTGTTTCAGAAAATGGTATTGTCATGGACCCTGCGAAGGTGGCTACGGCACAAGATTGGTTTACGCCCTAAAATGCAACATACGTAAGAAGTTTATTGGGATTAGCTAGATATTATCGTAAGTTTATCCAAGACTTCTCCAAGATAGCGGCACCATTAACTCAGTTGACCAAGAAGAATCAAGCTTTCGTTTGGGACGAGAGGTGTGAAAATGCATTCAAGAGTCTAAAGGAAAAGTTGACAAGTGCGCCAGTGTTAGTCATTCCTAAAGGAAATGAAGAGATGACAATATACACGAATGCATGTGGTACCAAACTAGGTGTTATGTTGATGCAAGGAGGTAGGGTTGTAGCTTATGCAAGTCGGCAACTGAAAATGCATGAGAAAAGATACCCTACCATCGATTTGGAATTAGCAGCGATTGTGTTCGCATTGAAGATGTGGAGACCTTATCTCTTGAGAGAAAGATTCGAGTTGTTTACCGATCATAAATCGTTAAAGTACCTTTTCTCCTAGAAGGATCTAAATCTCCGACAGCAGAGATAGTTAGAATTCTTGGCTTCCTATGATTTCGATATCGCATATACACCTGGAAAGGGCAATGCAGTAGCTGATGCATTGATTAGAAGACATATCAGTTTAGGGGCTATGTTTCTGGAATGGAAGCAACTGGAGTACATCGCTGGGTATGATTTCAGACCAAAGTGCGGATTGGATCCAGAAGTATTAGCAAGTTTGACGATCAAACCCACTTTGATTGAGCAGATTGGTTCCAGTCAGAGGGACGATCCTAACCTATTGTAAATTGTCTCCAAGTTAGGGATCGATATCGACGAGGGGATGAACAAGTATGGGCTTGATCGAGATGGATGGCTTAGAAAGAATGGGAGACTGGTTGTACCCAATGTCAATGGATTGAGAGATGAAGTGCTTAGAGAATGTCATCACTCAAAACTGACTATACACCCCGGCGGTAACAAAATGTATGGAGACATGAAGCAGACCTACTACTGGGAAGGGATGAAAAGAGAAGTTGGGAAGTTTATATCCAAATGCATGAACTGCTAGTTAGTTAAAGCTGAGAAAAAGAAGCCTAGTCGTTTGTTGCAACCATTAGAAATTCCAAAATGGAAATGGGAACAAGTCTCAATGGATTTCATTGATGGGTTACCAAGGACTAGATCGGGCCATGATAGCATTTGGGTGATTGTGGACCGATTGACCAAGAGTGCAAGGTTTATACCCGTCAAGTCGAATAAAACAACAGCTAAGTTAGCAGAACTGTATATGAAGTGGATAGTGAGATTTCATGGAGTACCCAAGGGCATTGTGAGTGACTGAGATCCGTTGTTTACTAGTGGATTTTGGAAGAGCTTACAAAAGGCTTTAGGAACAGAATTACATCTCAGTACCGGGTACCATCCTCAATCCAACGGTCAGACAGAGAGGGTGAATCGAGTATTAGAAGATCTCTAGAAAACTTCCATATTAGATTTTGGTGGATCATGGGATGACCATTTTCATTTAGTGGAGTTTATATATAATAATAATTATCAGTCCAGTATTGGTACGGCTCCATATGAAGCTTTGTATGGAAGACCGTGCAACTCACCGTCATGTTGGTTAGAAACCGGTGAGAAATTTCTGCTTGGGCCAGATGTGATAAGAGAAACCTCAGATAAGATTAAGGTTATCCGACAACAAATGAAGGCTGCCCAAGATAGGCAGAAGAGTTATGTTGATAAGAGGAGAAGAGATTTAAAATTCTCCATTGGCGACTTGGTATTTGTCAAGATTTCTTCGTTAAAGACCGTGATACGATTTGGTAGGAGATGCAAGTTAACACCAAGATTTTTTGCTCCATTCCTAGTTCTCGAACAAGTTGAGAATTTAGCATATAAAGTTAAGTTGTCGGACAAGATGGTGGGAGTTCATAACGTATTTCATGTTTCCCAGTTAAGGAAATTCGTGCACGACCCCAATGTGGCTATTTCACGAGCACAATACAAAGAAACTTCAAAGGAAAGCGGAGAATCATGTCAAGGTTTAGTGGGGCGGGTGTAACACCCCACTCCCGCTAAGGTCACTCATAAGAGGGGAATGCCTTAGTTTTGGTGAAGTATTTTAAGTGAATATAGAACAGTAAAATTACAACAAGACAGATATAAGTAATACTTGAAAATTCAAATCCTCATTTCAATTGCAGCGGAAAGTAAAACATGTTTGGTTACATCACAAAACCATACAAGAGTCAAGTACAAAATATCCATCTTGATAAAAATAAGTACATAATCCCACTATGTAAACAATAGCCATAAAAGGAAAGATGAACTGAGCTTTACTTCAACGGTCCAAGCTCCAAAGGATAGATACAGCAATCTGATCAAAGCCCACTAGCACTAAGCCCACTCTGATAACCTGGGTTTGGGGAAAAAAGATAAAAACAACGGGGTCAGACATAAGTCTGAGTGAGTCCTATAACCCTAACAATACTATCATTAAAGTAATTAGGGTATGATATAAACAAGGTACGGTACCTCTGGGGATAATGACTACACTAAGTAGCCAACTAAACACAGGATATACTAAGATAACCGAAAAGACGCATTTATCCATCCAAGGATAATTACTAGATTACACCACCCCAGATCTACCCACCCAAGGGTAATTCCTACACTGCACCACACCAGTTCTACCTACCAAGAGTAATTCCTACTTAAAGGTTGATCCCACTAAATGTACTTAGTAATTTTTACCCAGTAGTTTCGTGTACCCCTAGCTAACTACCTAGGTGTACCCACTACTCCCAAGCGATCGGCTCCCTAACGTAGATATCCGTGCTGGTCCCACAATGGGGTGTATCATTTCCCCAAAGTGGCAACCTGATAATATTAACGGTGCACGGCTTTATACCTACACGATGCAACAACGACTTACTAACCAGCCCGGGTCCACACACGCATATGAAACCCGTTGGTCCTACGTTGCCACCGCTAACCCGTTTTGGCCTCTTATAGTCAAGCCCAATATGCGTGTCCCGTCACTCGACTTGAGTCGAGTCCACTAAGATACGTTTGGGATATTGGTTGAGATGGGCCCCCACAAGCTACCACCTAAGCTTGTTATTCCCTCTAGTGTATTCCACTTAACCCTTTTTAATAATCATGTCTACCTTCATGTTATAAATCCTGGTTAAGTCATTTAATCATATTTTAATTACTACTCAAGGCACCCACTAGATTTCCACATGCCACCCAAGGCACTTACTTAACCCTTTAATCATGTTTAATTACATGTTCTACTTTGGTTAAGTATTCTAATCGTATTTTCTATTGCTACCCAAGGCAACCCACTAGTTTCCTCATGCCACCCAAGGCACCCCACTAGTTACTACAAGTCACCCAAGGCACCCACTTAACCCTCATGCCCCACTACATGCTTATATGGTTAAGTGTTTCTTAATTAATTAAGACTGTGATCCTCATAAAGACCTCTCACATTAGACTATCTTTTATGACCGCTGGTTAAGCCGGTTGGGTCCTGGCAGCCTTATGTCATAACCGAGTCTAACCTCGTGTCTTTACGTTAATCACGTATTTAGTTTGTGCCTAAGACCTCTCACATTGGGCTAACATTTGTAGCAACTGGTTAAGCCGGTTGGGTCCGGGCAGTTTTACGCTACAACTGAGTCCAACCTCGTGTCTTAGTCGATTAATTACACCTAATTAATCACCCTCACAATTTATATTAATTATCCCTAATTAATATCAAGTTTTTCATAATATGGGTAGACCTAACTCAATAGGTAAATTCCCATGGGGTAGACCTAACTCAATAGGTAAATTCCCACTTATGTTAATTTATTTTTATAGTATGCTTAATCATACTCAATCATACTTTTATTAACATATTTATTAACCCCATTGTTCCCCACGCAAATCGTTCTCATTTCACGATATAATAAAAGGGAAGGTCCATCACAAACATCATGGGTTTAACCAAATCTTAGCATATAACTTTGTCATGGGTTAAGAGGATGTCAACTTGCATATATGAGCATATATTAACCCAACTACATTTAACCCAAACTTGCATATTATCACACATGACTTGCATAACATATTGCATATGAACTTGCATATTATCATACACATATTTTGCATAACATGTTGAACTTGCATATAAGCATTCACATAACTTGCATAACATGTTAAATTTGCATATAAGCATTCACATAACTTGCATAAGCATACATAACTTGCATAACATGTTGAACTTGCATATAAGCATTCTCACAACTTGCATAATATGTTAAACATGCATTTAAGCATACACCTAACTTGCATAAGCATTCACATACTTGCATATTAACTCATAAACTTGCATAATGTGTCATCATGATCTTGCATATTAACAAACATGTAACTTGCATAGCATATCTTGCATATTCACATACATGTAACTTGCATAGCATATCTTGCATATTAACATACATGTAACTTACATAACATCATACACATAACTTGCATATGAACTTGTTAAACATGCATAAACCCACTTGTTAAACATGCTTAAACCAACTTATTAAACATGCATAAACCCACTTGTTAAACATGCTTAAACCAACTTATTAAACATGCATAAACCCACTTGTTAAACATGCTTAAACCAACTTATTAAACATGCATAATATCACATACTTAGCATGCATAGAATCACATACTTAACTTGCATATTAGCATTCTCACAACTTGCATAATAGATCAATGTTCAACTTAGTGTTTTGCATCATAATCATCATGAAACATAGCACCAAACTTGCATATGGATGTCATGACTACATAACATTAAACTTGCATGACATATGGTATATAACTTGCAAAACACATAACATACACTACACAAAGCTTGCATAAACACATTGATCCTCAAACATATCCATACATCATCATATCCTATCTTAATCAATTTAACAATTGATTATTAAGGAGATAGAATCTCACCAAAACAAAACTAGCAAACTAATGAAGAAGATAAAGAGGCTAGAAGTTGATTTGGAATGCTATCCCTTCTCTAATTTTGATGGAGGCTCCTTCAAGTTTCATTTTGCCATAGTTTAGTTACTAGATTTAATTATGAATGAATTAGGGTAGGGTTAGGGTCTTATTTATAGGATTAGGTTGCATTTTAGACCCTTAGATTAACCCTAGATTGGTTTAGATCCGTCAGATCCAAGAAGCTTCCAGAACCAGCCCTCCAAGCCAGCCTAAAACCCAACCATGTGCAACCTGGTGCACCCAGGTTCACTGGACGCCACCCCCCCTGTCGACAGGCAAGTCGACAGGCAAGTCGACACCCCTGTCGACAGGCCTGTCGACAGCCCTGTCGACATGGGTAGGGCGGGAATCTTCCCGCCTGGCCCCGCTTGCTCTATTTTAAAATCTGGTTTTAAATTATTAAATCTGTTTTTATCTTTGAATTTTCTGCAAACTTCATTGGGCCATAACTGGGCCATACGGACTCCGATTCTCGAAAACTCGGACTCTATTTTGCGTATTTTTTCCGAGACGAACCCAATGACGCAGCCCGTTTCCCCCAATTCTCACATCTGAGATTATTTATTCTGAAATTAGTGAATTTTAGTATTAACCGAAATTCGGGGTGTTACATTCTCCCCTCCTTAAAGGATTTCGTCCCCGAAATCTCTAAGCTAAGGAGAATGCATATCCTACCATCCAAACAACCATCTACTCAATCCATCAAACACGGGCATCCATTGTCCTTAAAACAATTTCTAATGATGTATGAGCATATGCAAAAAGTGTGTGTATATGTTCCCTATCTAATGTACGAACATATGCAAACCATGACAGTGCCATGCATCCAATATGTATGCGAGATAACCCTATCGACACATACAGTATCTATATGAGTGCACAATCATTCACCAAAATGCATCATCAATATGATAACACAATCATTATACATCCATAAATATAGCTACCTACACACAATTATATGCAATATGCAATATGAAGTGACTGAGCCGATCTAGTGCCTAGAGTGTGTGTATATGCATCCACGAGCAACCACTAGCAACCACTTGCATCCACTTGCATCCATCAACCATAACATGTCTCAAACACATGTTTCAACCATAGGTTTACCCTATCTAAAGGTCAAAAGTACTTACGAGAGGACATACTAAAGATAAGATAAGTACTAGACAAACGATAGAGGAGAAACTAAAAGACATATCCTCAAAAAGAAATGGGTACAATGAACGCATCTTCGCTTCCGTCTCTAAGTTGCGTTGCTCTCATCTTCTCCTCATTGCACTTTGACTAGTTAAACCTCTCGATTCCTCAGCTTCCTAGTCTCTGACCCAAGGATGCGAGTAAGAGCTCGTCGAATCGTCTCATCACGCTCTATCTCAACTTCTTTAAGCAAGCTCGACTCTACCACCTCAGCGGTCTCATGTAGGAACTTCCTCAAATGTGACACATGGAATATATCATGTACACCATTAAGCCTGTCGGCAACTCCACTCTATATGCCATCCGTCCAATCCTTTCCTTAATAGGAAACGGTCCAACAAACCTTGGTGCTAACTTCCCAACAGATCCAAAGCGAACCACATTCCGCAACGGAGATATCTTGATAAAACCATATCCCCCAACATCGAACTTAAGCTCTGCTTTCCTCTTGTCCGCATAAGATTTCTGTTTGTTTATCTTGCACCGCTTTCATCCTTCTTTGAATCAAATCAATTTTTTCCCGAAGTCTTTCTAACCTTATCGGCCCAAGCAAGATCTCATCCGTAGATTCCCACCAACATGTAAGTGATTGACAAGGCTTTCCATAAAGAGCTTCGAAAGGTGCCATGCCAATACTAGACTGAAAGCTGTTATTATACGCGAACTCCACCAATGGAAGATACTCTTTCCCTGTACCTCCAAAATCCAAGATACATAGCCTCTAAATACGATTCACCCTCTCGGTCTGGCCGTCCGTCTGAGGATAATATGTGGTACTCAAACACAATTGAGTCCCTACCGCCTCTTGCAAACTCTTCCAAAACTCTCTAGTGAAGATAGGATCTCGATCGCTCACAATGCTGGATGGTACGCCATGCAATCTAACAATCTCTCTAACTTAGACTGAAGCAAACCATGGAGCGGTCCTCTTACTCTTCACGGGTATAAAATGGGCACTCTTGGTAAGTCTGTCTACCTCAACCCAAATTCCCGTATTGCCCTTCCTCGATCTTGGTAATCCATCGAGACACTATCCCACTTCCATATCGGATCTTCCAAATGGGTGAAGCAACCCATCGGGTTTCTTCTGCCCTGCTTTCATTTGCTAGCACACCAAGCATCTAGCGACATACTCGGCCACCTCTTTCTCCATACCGGCCCAAAAAGAAAACCCGCTTCATGTCTTGGTACATCTTGTCCCTACCAGGATGAATGGTCATCTTTGACCGATGTGCATCATCAAGTATAGCCTTCCTCAGACCCTCGTCTTGCGGTACACAAAGTCTACCGTCTTTACGCAACCGCCCCTTACCATCTAGGGTGTACCTACTCAAATGGCTGGACGACTCCCCCCTTATGAGCTTCTCTACTAACTCAACCAACTGTGGGTCGTCTCGCTGTGCCTCGCCAATCCGCCCCCAAAAGAGTAGGCCTAACCTCCAAGGAGGCTAGCAAACCGGGTACAAAGTCAACGGAAGGTCTAAAGTCTAACATAGAATTAAACTCCAAGCTTCGTCATTTCACGAACAATGGACTCAAAGACAGCCTTTTTTCCGCTTAAGGTGTCTACCACCTCGTTACCCTTGCCAGGGGTATACGCTATCTCAAACCCATAGGATGCTAAGAATTCCATCCACCTTTGTTGTCTTAAGTCAATGTGCTCAAAGAGTCTCCAACACTTCCCTAAGATGTAGGGCATGCTTTTCTCCACTTCTAGGGAAAATCAGGATATTCTCCCATGCAAAATCGTCACAACTATCCATCTCTCACGCAGACCACCCTAGTCGAATTCGACATCCCCCAAATGCAAGCCCCAAAGGCCTAAACCAATATCAGACAAACACCCAAGGGATATCTCCTTCGAGTTCAGATGACCTACGTGAGATGATACTAGTAAAAATGGCTAAATAATTAAGCCTTTGTCCAACTCTGGATGTCCTTGCCAGTCTCGCTCAAAAACCACTGTTTATCCCATAACTGGCTTTGCTCAACCTATTGAGCACATACGGAAACTTATTTCGCTCCTAGGAGAGACCAAGATGTCATTTACAAAGACCATCACAAACTTATTTAGGTACTCCCTGAACATCCTTTTCATCAAATCAACAAAGTATGTGGAGGCATTCGTCTAACCAAATAGCATCACCAGTCACTTATAAAACCATCCGAAGTCCTAAAGGCAATCTTCTCTACACTATCCTCAGCCACTCTCAACTGACGAAACCCCGTGGCTAAGTCCAACCACGAAATTACTGAGGCGCCAACTAACTGACCAAAGAGATCATTAATCCTCGGCCATGGGTGTCTATTCTTCTTTGTGAGTTTATTTAGTTCTCTTTAGCTTACACAAAGTCTGAGGGGCCCATCCGCCTTCGTAGCAAAAACTACTGGAGCACCCCACTCCGATATACTTTGTCTTATGGACCCCTTCTCAAGCAACTTCCCTACTTGCTTATGGAGTTCCCTCCTCTCGCGAGGAGCCATGTGGCGCATTGGTAAAGATACTGGTTTGGCCTTGTCTACCAGATATATTCAGAAGTCAGTCTCCCGCTCCGGAGGTAAGCCCTTCACCTCCTCACACACATCCGAGTATTCCCGGACCGCACTAACTGATCGCAAACTCTAGACCGTCGTGTCAAGTGATTCTAAATACTTAGCATAACAGATTCCACGGGATTACAAGAGATCTCGAGAGTGTTACCCAAGCGGGTCATAAGCCTAACAACTCTCCCTTCAAAATCAAGAACGACACCCCTACTGGATAACCAGTCCATGCCCAAACTAACCCATAGCTCGTGAAGCCCAACAAGCATCACATCTAAACTCAACGCTAAGTATAGAAACTTTCAAACCCAAACAAATCATGGAGCCCCTATTGGGTTTGAAACAACTAAGGGATCATCTACCAACTGGTGTCTAAGTGCAGTGACTTAACTAACAATGATGAGATAAACGAACTCGATGCGTCAGAATCAAATAAAGTTCGAGCCGTATAATAAAGAAATCCAAATTCCAACCTAGACGGTCCTATCCCCATCTGGTACACTAGCCGTGAGGGAATACAACTACCCTCCAGGAGATTCCATACTTTGCCCTTGCTTCTTTGGACAATCCTAATAAGGTGTCCTATTCCTCCCAAAAGGATAACTACTAGCCTTCTTCTTCCCCATTCTCCACTCGTAACCTCCCACCAATGAGGTTTCATCCTTCATTATCCAAACAACTATTTGAGCCTTCCTCACATCGTCTATCCAATAGATACCTACCAGTCCTCCTTCTTCTTGAACCAACTTCTAATCCGACTAATGTCTAAGTCCCTTGAGGTGGTTTTCCATTCTTATCTATCTTAGAAAGGTCATCTATACGCGGAGGGGAAACTCAAAATGAGAGAGAGGAAGAGATTCAAAACGGAGAATTCGAAAGATATAGATATGGCTATTGGGGATTATGCTTTTCTTTCAAAAACTTTTCTCTTAAAAGACATGTTTTTGAAAATACTCCTTTCAAAAAAAATATTCTTAGAAAATAATTTTTCTAAAAATTTTATCTGTTCTGGTAACCTTAAGCTCTGATACCACGTGTAACACCCCACTCCCGCTAAGGTCACTCATAAGAGGGGAATGCCTTAGTTTTGGTGAAGTATTTTAAGTGAATATAGAACAGTAAAATTACAACAAGACAGATATAAGTAATACTTGAAAATTCAAATCCTCATTTCAATTGCAGCGGAAAGTAAAACATGTTTGGTTACATCACAAAACCATACAAGAGTCAAGTACAAAATATCCATCTTGATAAAAATAAGTACATAATCCCACTATGTAAACAATAGCCATAAAAGGAAAGATGAACTGAGCTTTACTTCAACGGTCCAAGCTCCAAAGGATAGATACAGCAATCTGATCAAAGCCCACTAGCACTAAGCCCACTCTGATAACCTGGGTTTGGGGAAAAAAGATAAAAACAACGGGGTCAGACATAAGTCTGAGTGAGTCCTATAACCCTAACAATACTATCATTAAAGTAATTAGGGTATGATATAAACAAGGTACGGTACCTCTGGGGATAATGACTACACTAAGTAGCCAACTAAACACAGGATATACTAAGATAACCGAAAAGACGCATTTATCCATCCAAGGATAATTACTAGATTACACCACCCCAGATCTACCCACCCAAGGGTAATTCCTACACTGCACCACACCAGTTCTACCTACCAAGAGTAATTCCTACTTAAAGGTTGATCCCACTAAATGTACTTAGTAATTTTTACCCAGTAGTTTCGTGTACCCCTAGCTAACTACCTAGGTGTACCCACTACTCCCAAGCGATCGGCTCCCTAACGTAGATATCCGTGCTGGTCCCACAATGGGGTGTATCATTTCCCCAAAGTGGCAACCTGATAATATTAACGGTGCACGGCTTTATACCTACACGATGCAACAACGACTTACTAACCAGCCCGGGTCCACACACGCATATGAAACCCGTTGGTCCTACGTTGCCACCGCTAACCCGTTTTGGCCTCCTATAGTCAAGCCCAATATGCGTGTCCCGTCACTCGACTTGAGTCGAGTCCACTAAGATACGTTTGGGATATTGGTTGAGATGGGCCCCCACAAGCTACCACCTAAGCTTGTTATTCCCTCTAGTGTATTCCACTTAACCCTTTTTAATAATCATGTCTACCTTCATGTTATAAATCCTGGTTAAGTCATTTAATCATATTTTAATTACTACTCAAGGCACCCACTAGATTTCCACATGCCACCCAAGGCACTTACTTAACCCTTTAATCATGTTTAATTACATGTTCTACTTTGGTTAAGTATTCTAATCGTATTTTCTATTGCTACCCAAGGCAACCCACTAGTTTCCTCATGCCACCCAAGGCACCCCACTAGTTACTACAAGTCACCCAAGGCACCCACTTAACCCTCATGCCCCACTACATGCTTATATGGTTAAGTGTTTCTTAATTAATTAAGACCGTGATCCTCATAAAGACCTCTCACATTAGACTATCTTTTATGACCGCTGGTTAAGCCGGTTGGGTCCGGGCAGCCTTATGTCATAACCGAGTCTAACCTCGTGTCTTTACGTTAATCACGTATTTAGTTTGTGCCTAAGACCTCTCACATTGGGCTAACATTGGTAGCAACTGGTTAAGTCGGTTGGGTCCGGGCAGTTTTACGCTACAACTGAGTCCAACCTCGTGTCTTAGTCGATTAATTACACCTAATTAATCACCCTCACAATTTATATTAATTATTCCTAATTAATATCAAGTTTTTCATAATATGGGTAGACCTAACTCAATAGGTAAATTCCCATGGGGTAGACCTAACTCAATAGGTAAATTCCCACTTATGTTAATTTATTTTTATAGTATGCTTAATCATACTCAATCATACTTTTATTAACATATTTATTAACCCCATTGTTCCCCACGCAAATCGTTCTCATTTCACGATATAATAAAAGGGAAGGTCCATCACAAACATCATGGGTTTAACCAAATCTTAGCATATAACTTTGTCATGGGTTAAGAGGATGTCAACTTGCATATATGAGCATATATTAACCCAACTACATTTAACCCAAACTTGCATATTATCACACATGACTTGCATAACATATTGCATATGAACTTGCATATTATCATACACATATTTTGCATAACATGTTGAACTTGCATATAAGCATTCACATAACTTGCATAACATGTTAAATTTGCATATAAGCATTCACATAACTTGCATAAGCATACATAACTTGCATAACATGTTGAACTTGCATATAAGCATTCTCACAACTTGCATAATATGTTAAACATGCATTTAAGCATACACCTAACTTGCATAAGCATTCACATACTTGCATATTAACTCATAAACTTGCATAATGTGTCATCATGATCTTGCATATTAACAAACATGTAACTTGCATAGCATATCTTGCATATTCACATACATGTAACTTGCATAGCATATCTTGCATATTAACATACATGTAACTTACATAACATCATACACATAACTTGCATATGAACTTGTTAAACATGCATAAACCCACTTGTTAAACATGCTTAAACCAACTTATTAAACATGCATAAACCCACTTGTTAAACATGCTTAAACCAACTTATTAAACATGCATAAACCCACTTGTTAAACACGCTTAAACCAACTTATTAAACATGCATAATATCACATACTTAGCATGCATAGAATCACATACTTAACTTGCATATTAGCATTCTCACAACTTGCATAATAGATCAATGTTCAACTTAGTGTTTTGCATCATAATCATCATGAAACATAGCACCAAACTTGCATATGGATGTCATGACTACATAACATTAAACTTGCATGACATATGGTATATAACTTGCAAAACACATAACATACACTACACAAAGCTTGCATAAACACATTGATCCTCAAACATATCCATACATCATCATATCCTATCTTAATCAATTTAACAATTGATTATTAAGGAGATAGAATCTCACCAAAACAAAACTAGCAAACTAATGAAGAAGATAAAGAGGCTAGAAGTTGATTTGGAATGCTATCCCTTCTCTAATTTTGATGGAGGCTCTTTCAAGTTTCATTTTGCCATAGTTTAGTTACTAGATTTAATTATGAATGAATTAGGGTAGGGTTAGGGTCTTATTTATAGGATTAGGTTGCATTTTAGACCCTTAGATTAACCCTAGATTGGTTTAGATCCGTCAGATCCAAGAAGCTTCCAGAACCAGCCCTCCAAGCCAGCCTAAAACCCAACCTGGTGCAACCTGGTGCACCCAGGTTCACTGGACGCCACCCCCCCTGTCGACAGGCAAGTCGACAGGCAAGTCGACACCCCTGTCGACAGGCCTGTCGACAGCCCTGTCGACATGGGTAGGGCGGGAATCTTCCCGCCTGGCCCCGCTTGCTCTATTTTAAAATCTGGTTTTAAATTATTAAATCTGTTTTTATCTTTGAATTTTCTGCAAACTTCATTGGGCCATAACTGGGCCATACGGACTCCGATTCTCGAAAACTCGGACTCTATTTTGCGTATTTTTTCCGAGACGAACCCAATGACGCAGCCCGTTTCCCCCAATTCTCACATCTGAGATTATTTATTCTGAAATTAGTGAATTTTAGTATTAACCGAAATTCGGGGTGTTACAGCGGGGATGAGAATGACTGTACTTGGGAGACAGAGGAGAGCATTAAGGAGATGTATCCAGAACTCTTTACATGGTAAGGTTTTCATTTCGATTTAGTCTTTCCGCATGCTAGGATAGATTTGTTTTGTATGTTTGACTGTTTGATATGGCTGGTAGGAATGCAGGACCCATTGGTTGTTTCTTAGTTGAGAAATTTCGGGGGCGAAATTTCTTAAGGGGGGAGAGTGTAACGACCAACATTCTACGCATCGGAGGATTGTAGAATATTTATTTTATTTTCATATGAGGCCGTATGGTTGTGTAACTTTGGGGAACGACTATTGGGGTCCTTTCTCATGCTCACAATTTTTCCTGATTTTTATATGACCATTTTGCTCCTGGCGAATGTTGTTTCGCCTATAACTTTTGATTGGTAAGGAGTTTTGACCTGAAACCACTTCCATTAGATCCGGATGATGGTTTACCTTTCTGTAGAGTGGTCAACCTTGTCAAAAGGACTCACCGTTTGGGAGATATGGCTGAATTAAGGTTTAGAAGGTGAAAAACAACTTAATTGGGCTTAACCGGGTGATTAGCAGCTAGGCCTATTGGGAGATTTCGGGATTAGAGCTATATGAGGGTTGGTTAGGGTTAGAGAAACCTTTTCCTTGTCATTTTCCAGCTGCCACTAACCTCTCTTCAACCCTAACAATAGCCTCCAACACCCAAATCACCTTCTAATCACTGTTTAATCAAGTATTATCCTAACCTACATCAAATTAAGGCAAATTAACATAGGATTTTGGATAGAGCTGCTGGAACGCATAGAGATTCAACCCAAATCAGAGATACTTTCAGATCTATAAATTATTTGTGGCTAAGGTGAGTGATTTGCATTGTTTTTCACTAATTATGGTTAATTATGGGTGATTAGTGTTAATTAGCAAAATTATAACGCGGAAAAATTTGGAAAAATGTTTAGAAATTCTTAAATATTATTTTAAGCCTCTGTTAGAAATTTGGGTTAATTTGGATATGTTTTGCTAAATCTATCATTAGTTGTGTTAAGCATGATTAAGTGGAAAATATGGATTTTGGGTATGTTTGATCCATTTTGACATGGTTATTTATCATTTTGGTGTTTATGGTTGATGTTATATGTTGCTATGACTGTTTAGTATGATTTATGATTACTTAGAACAGTTAGATTGGTTAAAAACGATGTCGTGTGGCATAAAACAGTCGCTGGAAAGATTACAGAAAATGATGTAGGAACCTGATCGGATCGCCCTACCCGTTCGTGACCAGGGTGTCACGACCTGAACTGGAGCACCACCCATCTCCGAACCGAACTGCGTCACGAGCTACATGCTCCACGAGCTAGACCCTGATGCTCCTCACGATCCGCTCCAACATGCGAGCCCGAACTGGATGTCATGAACCGTAGCATCACGATCTGATGCCATGAAGCCACGAGCCAGAGCTTGGAGCCACTACCTGGAGTCACGACCCGAACCGGTAGGGGAAGCCGACCCGACCCGATGCAATGACCACGAACCAAGTGAGGCACCACGACCCGAACCGATCTTGAGAGGGTGCTAACTGAACCGCTTGATGGTCACGAATCAGAGCTGCTCACGAACCAATGGTGGACCCGAGCCTAGATGATGATCACGAACCGAATGGGGACCGTTCCAGAGAAGACCAAAACCCGAGATGCAAAGGTAGTCCAAATATGAGGTAGAACTCAGGATCGAATTGGGAACCAACGAGTTAACTTCATAAGTTGGGCTTAGTTGCGGGACGTGTGCTAAGGGGTTATCGACGTACATAACTTTGATTCACCACTAAGACAGATGTTAGGCTACGGATCAGTGCAGTGGGGTAGTTATTACTCCATGAGGCAGAGTGATCATAGCATGGCTATGAGCCAGTGCAGTGAAGTCGTAATGACTTCATGGGGGCAGAGTGGACATAGCAAGGACTAGTGGCTATGGATCAATGCAGTGGAGTCGCCATGGCTCCATGGGGTAGAGTGATCATAGCAAGGATTTGGGTGATCAAAGCGGTGGATATCTTATGGTTTATGCACTGAGTGAGAGACGCGAGGATGGTTACTATGCTTGATTGTTTTCCATCACTATGACATGCACACCCCTCCCCCGTATCTTTACACCATATGTTAGTATCACCTTAGAGTATTGTACATCTTGTTGTGCTAACTCTTTGGTTGCAGGTCCAGGTTCAGGTATGGTTAGTTATACTTGTTATTGTTCTGTTTTGCTGCTTATCACTCATACCATACTTTTGTCTGACCCAGAGTTATATGTCTATTCTTATTACTCTGGGTGCTCCTAAATAAGCAAACTAGAGACAGGTTAGCTAGTTATGCACGAGTAGCTGATCCAGAGATGAGCAGGAGGCTCCCGCATGTTATCTACATATATTCTCCCTGTGTCGTTGTTGATCACTATTTTGGGCTTTAGTAGTGTACCTTTCTCATTTTGCTTTAGAGACAGTATTTTAAAGTTGTAATAATGATGTTGGATCATATGCTGTATTTTGGATTCCGCTGCTATGATGGTTTAGTTTTTAGCTTATGCACTGTCTCGCCTGTTTTAATGTTAAAATTATGTTATTATTATATTTTATCCCTTGCACTGTGAGACATTCTACAGGTTCCTTGTTAGTTCAAATTCCTTTCTTTGATGACCGTCCCGTGCTGGTTGGACATCAGCATAACGCACTTTCATTGGAAATGTCGGCTGGTGCTAGGCGGGCCGTCACAAGAAGTTCATAACTGGCCTAGATGAGTACTTAGGGGAAAGACTCATAAACCATATCGATGAGACATTCAAATATATTATGGGAACGGCATTGAGATCTGAGAGCCTTTACCCTAAGTCAAAAACCGAGGTTGCTGTTACATTTGCAGAGGAGCCAAAGCCGCAGGCAAGCGGTGGAGGCAAGAATAATTCCCAGAATAAGAGGAAGTAGAACTAGACCAAAGATGGTCAGAAAAAGAGGAATAAGAAAGATATTGAGTGCTTTAGCTGTGGGAAGAAGGGCCACTATGCCAGTAATTATCGAGCAAAACCGGGGGAAAAGAAGTGCTTCAACTGTGACCAAGTGGGACATTTCAAGAATGAATGTCCGCAACCCCCTAAAGAGAAGCAAATGGTGAAATAATATTCTATTAACGTTGTTCCTTCTTCGTTGAATGCCCCAACTGCGGCATAGAAGGGAAAGGGTGTCGTTATTCAAGGTATGCTTTCTATTTATGATGTTCCTGTTTGAGTATTGTTTAATACTGGGGCTTCCCATTCCTTCGTATCTAATGACCTGGTAGATAGGTTGGAATTGGAACCCGAGATAGTCGATAAACCTTTAGTTATGACTAACCCGATCGGTGGTTCGACTAGCCATTGTATGATTTGTCGTAATTTGGTCTTATCGAGTTATGGATGTATGTTTGCTTGTGATTGCTTTGTTTTGGGCTTTACTGGGTTTGGCATTATTTTGGGAGTCGGTTGGCTCCAAAAACATAGGGTGGTGGTGGATTGTGAGGGGTCTTCGTTGACCATTAGAGTGGATGATAGGCGGAGGGTGGTATTGGGTTGCCTACCTAGTGATGAGGTGATGGCTAGTTTTCTACATTCCCTCGACATCCCGCAAGATGAGTTATCAGATTTGCCTATTGCTGGTGAGTATCCAGACATCTTCGAGGAAGTGACCAGGCTTCCACCATACCGAGAGATCGAGTTTCAGATTGATTTAGTTAAAGATGCCAGACCTATAGTGATGCCACTTCGTTATATGGCGCCAAGGGAGCAGGGAGAGCTCGAGGTGCAAGTGGGCGATCTTTTGAAGAAGGAATTTAACCAAAGGAGTGTTTCCGAATGGGGAGCACTAGTTGTATTTGCTACCAAAGCCAATGGTTCCCTTCACTTATGTGTAGACTACCATGAGCTAGACAAGGTGACTAGGAAGAATGAGTATCCTCTTCCATGGATAGATGAATTGTTCGATCAACTGAATGGAGCAAGAGTGTTTTTCCAATTGGATATCGCGACAGGATTTCATCAGCTCTGATTAGCAGCTGAGAGTGTATCTAAAATGGCATTTTGGACGCCGTCTAAATTCTATGAGAGAACACAAGGAACTTTTGAAGACAGTGATGGAAGTGTTGAGGAAACACCAATTGAAGGCAAAATTTTCTAAGCGTCACTTCTGGAGGAGGGAAGTGAGATTCTTAGGCCATGTTGTCTCAGAGAATGGTATTGCCGTGGACCCTCCGAATGTTGCTACGGTACAGGATTGGTCTACGCCCAAGATTGCAACGGACGTGATAAGTTTCTTGGGGTTAGCTGGATACTATCGTAAGTTCATCTAAGACTTCTACAAGATAGCAGCGCCGTTAACTCAGTTGACCAAAAAGAATCAAGCCTTCGTCTAGAACGAAAGGTGTGAAAATGCATTTAAGAGTCTAAAGAAAAAGCTAACGTGTGCACCAATGTTAGTTATTCCTAAGGGGAATGAAGAGATGATGGTATACACGGATGCTTATGGTACCGGACTAGGTGTTGTACTAATGCAAGGAGGTAAGGTTGTAGCTTATGCTAGTCCCCGACTGAAACCGCATGGGAAAAGATATCCTATCCATGATCTAGAATTGGTAGCGATCATGTTCGCGTTAAAGATATGGAGACATTATCTATTGGGAGAAATATTTGAGTTATTTACCGATCATAACATTAAAGTATCTTTTCTCTCAAAAGGATTTAAATCTTCGTCAGCAAAGATGTTAGAGTTCTTGGCTTTATATGATTTCAATATCGCATACACACCCGGGAAAGGCAATGCGGCAGCTAATGCATTGAGTAGGAGACATGCCAGTTTGAGGGCTATGTTTCTGAAATGGAAGAAACTAAAGTATATCGCATGATATGATTTCAGACCTAAGCACAAATTGGATCCAGAGATGTTATCAAGTTTGACGATCAGATCGACTTTGATTGAGCGGATTGGTTCCAGTCAAAGGGTCGATCCTAATCTATTGGAAATCATCTCCAAGGTGGAGATGGGTATCGACGGCGAGAAAAAGAACCAGTATGATTTTGTTCAAGAGGGATGGCTTCGAAAGAATGGGAGGTTAGTTGCACCCAACGTTAATGGATTGAGAGATGAAGTGCTTAGAGAGTGTCATCACTCAAAACTGACTATACATCTCGGTGGTAACAAAATGTATCGAGACATGAAGTAGACCTACTACTGGGAAAGGATGAAGAGAGACGTTGGGAAGTTTATATCCAAGTGCATGAATTGCTAGTTAGTTAAAGCCGAGCAAAAGAAGCCAAGTTGTTTGTTACAACCGTTGGAAATTCCCGAATGGAAATGGGAACAAGTCTCAATGGATTTCATTGATGGTTTACCAAGGACTAGATCGGGTCATGATAGCATTTGGGTGATTGTGGATCGACTGATCAAAAGTGCAAGGTTTATACTGGTCAAGTCGGTCAGAACGACAGCTAAGTTAGCAAAACTGTATATGAAATGGGTAGTGAGATTTCATGGAGTACCTAAAGGTATTGTGAGTGACCGATATCCATTATTTACTAGTGGGTTTTGGAAGAGCTTAAAAGAGGCTTTAGGGTTAGAATTACATCTCGGTACCATGTACCATCCTCAAATCGATAGTCAAACATAAAGGGCGAATCGTGTATTAGAGGATCTCTTAAGGGCTTGTATATTGGACTTTGGAGGATCAAGGGATGACCATTTACATCTGGTTGAATTTGCATATAATAATAGTTATCAATCCAGTATTGGCATGTCTCCGTTTGAAGCTTTGTACGGAAGACCGTGCAACTCACCATCATGTTGGCTGGAGACCGGAGAGCAGTTTATGCTTGGGCTGGATGTAATAAGAGAAACGTCAGATAAGATAATGGATATTCAACAACGAATGAAGGCTACCCAAGATAGGCAGAAGAGTTATGCTGATAAAAGACGAAGAGATTTTAAATTCTCTGTTGGAGACTTGGTATTTGTCAAGATTTCTCCGTTGAAGATTGTATTTGGTAGGAGAGGTAAGTTAGCACTAAGGTTTGTTGGTCCATTTCCAGTTCTCGAGCAAGTGGGGAATTTAGTGTATAAAGTTGGATTACCTGATAGGATGGCGGGAGTGCACAACGTATTTCATGTTTACCAGTTAAGGAAGTTCGTGCACGGTTCTGATATGACTATTTCACCAGATCAATTGGATGATATTGAGGTAGAATCCAAGGCAGTTGGGAGCCGTAGGACAATTCGTATTATCAGACATGATACGAAGCAACTTCGAAGAAGACGATGAAACTGGTTAAGGTCCAGTGAGGTGATAATGAGAATGATTGTAGTTGGGAAACCGAGGAGACCATAAGGAGGTCATATCCAAAGCTCTTTGCCTAGTAGGATTTTAATCGTGATATAGTTATTCCCTTATTAGTAAACCATATGCTAGGATAGGCTTTTGATGTTATTATGTATGTTTGATTGTTTGTAAATGGTTGATAGGCATGCAGGCCACCTTTGTATGTTTTCGTAGTTAAGGAATTTCGGGGGCGAAATTTCTTAAGGGGGAAGGGGAGATTGTAACGACCTGCATTCTACGTATCGGAGTATTGTAGAATATTTATTTTATACGAAGCCATATGGTCGTGTAACTTTGGAAAGCGACTATTGGGGTCATTTCCCATGTTCACGATTTTTGCCGATTTTTAAATGGTCATTTGGCCCCTGGCGAATCTTGTTTTTCCTATAACTTTTGATTGGTAAGGTGTATTGACCTGAAACCACTTCCATTGGATTCAGATGATCGTTTACCTTCCCGTAGAGTGGTCACATTAATCAAACGGACATACCGCTTGATTGATATGGCTGAAATAAGGTTTGAAGATGGAAAAACAGCTTAACCGGCCTTAATTAGGTGATTAGTGGTTAGGCCCATAACCCATTTCGGGATTAGGGTTATGGGAGGGCTGAAAAGAGTTAGAGGATGATTCATTTTCAGTTTTCTAGCCGCCACTTACCTTCCTTTAACCCTGACAATGGCCTTCATCTTCTAAATTCATCCCTAATCACTTTCTAATCACAACTTAAGTAAAACTACATCAAATCAAGCCAAATTAGCATCAAATCAAAGATAGAGCTACTGGAACACATAGGAATTCGACCCAAATCAGTGGAGTTTTCAAATCTATAATTTATTTGTGGCTAAGGTGAGTGATTGGCACTTTCATTCACTAATTACGGCTAATTAGGGGTGATTATTGATAATTAGCGAAATTATGCATCATAAAAATCAAATATGCATAATTTCTAAAATCTTATTTTGTGTTACTAATAAAAATTTGGGTTAATTTGGATTAAGTTTGCAAATCCTATTGTTAGATATAGTTAAACATGGTTAAGGGGAAAATCATGGTTTTGGGCATGTTTGATCTAAAATAACCTATATTGTTGATGTTTTGACATTTTTGATTGAACCTATATATTTTTACTATTTGGAATGTTTTATGATTGTTTAGTAAAGTTAGAATGGTCGAAAACGCCGTTGTATGGCGATAAAGGATGATACAAGCTTGTTGGAAGGCTATAGGTTTCAAATCGGATAAAAGGGAGAAGGACTGAACCGAGCCGGGCAAGGCAGACCAAACTGAAGCTTGGCATATGAGGAAGCAAGGCAAAAAGGAAGGCCACCGAATCGAGTTGGAGCAGGGGATCGGATCGGAGGTGGAGGATGGGATCGGTTCGAGACAACCGAACCGAAATAGCCGGACCGAACCGAACAGATGGAGACACAGCCGAACCGAACCGAAGGCATACGAACCGAATTGAAATGGGAACTTAAACACCACGTATCCGAACCGAAATGAAGGACCCAACCGAACCGAATTTGAGCTTCTACGCGACGACTCTTCTGAAGATCAACTCCAATTCGACCAAAACCCGAGATGCAAAGGAAGTCCAAATGAGAAGTTAGAACTCAGGATCCGGATGGGAACCAATGAGTCAACTTCATGATTGGGCTTTGCTGCGGGACATGTGCAAAGGGTTTATCGATATCTATAGCTTTGGTTCATCATTGAAGAGAGGGGGGCATGTAGACGAACCAGAGCCAGGGAAGTATGGATTGGTTGGCCCTTAATCTAGAGCCAGGGATGTGTGGACTGGGTAGGGTTATTGACTATAGACCAGGGAAGTATGGTCATAGAAATAGTTGTATGGAGTTGCTGTCATGGCCCCAATCGATTTGGTGATCAAAGCAGTGGATATCGTATGCTTTAAGCACTGAATGAGAGATGTGTGGATAATTGCTATGCTTGATGTTTGTTATCACCATGACATGCACACTCCCGTTTTTACTCTATATGTTAGTGTTACCTTAGAGTACTGTACATCTTGTTGTGCTAACTTTTTGGTTGCAGGCCCAGGTTCAGGTATGATTATTTATACCTGTTATTGTTTTATTTTGTTGTTATCAATCATACTAGACTTTTGTCTGACCCAGAGTTTTATGTCTCTTCTTATTACTATGGGTGCTCCTAAACGAGCAAACTAGAGACATGTTAAGTGGTTATGTGCGAGTAGCTGTCCGGAGACGAGGATGAGGCTTCCATGTACTATAAACATATATTCTCCCTGTGTTGTTGCTGGTCACTTCTTTGGGCATTAGTAGTGTAACTTTTCTATTTTACTTTAGAGACAGTATTTTGAAGTTGTAATAATGATGGTTTGGATCATAAGCTGTATTTTGGATTTCGCTGCTATGATGGTTTAGTTTTTAGCTTATGCATTGTCTCGCCTATTTGTTGTCAAGTTATGTTATTATTATATTTTATTTCATGCGCTGTGAGATATACTATAGGTTCTTTGGTGATTCATAGTTTCAAATCCTTTTCCTTTGACAATCGTCCCGTGCTAGTCGGGCATTAGCACAACGCATTTCGGGGAAATATCGGCTGGTCTGGAGCGGGCCATCACAGTATAGCTCGCCTCTCCACAAATAAGAAGTATTAAATGGCTATTGGGTACGAGTTTGTTAATCCCTGCATAGGTCCGCTTCCTCTATGTAGTAAGTGACCGGAGTTAAAGTCTGCCTTGGGATTAGGTATTAAATGACAGTTAAGAAGGTACCATGGGTTTTCCCATCCTGTGGAAAGTATTAAGTCTCTATGGGATTAACTAATAAGGTCAGCTAGATAGTAACATGGGATCCACCAATAAGGTCTTAAATGGTGTCGCGCTTTTACTTAAACCTGGTATTAAGTGGCTAGTTATTATCTCTCACCTTATGCGGGGTTTTGAGTATATGTGTGAATGACAGAAGCCTTTAATTAATAGGACTTTGTAACTAGTGTCCTCTAATTTATATTAGTATAGAGTAAAGCACCGAGTAAGATATTAAGTGATCGATAGGTTTGCCTTGGGTCTTAAGTGATCGACAGGATCTTCCCTTATCTTATATTGATAGTGAGGTCTTAAGTGGCTCTATAGAAATAATTAACCTTCTTATGGAATAGTGAGTAGTTGGGAGCCCACCACTTAGTCTTCGGTAAGTTTGATGGTGGTTTACAGGCTTAATACTTATTTGTAAACGTTCTATCTTAGTATTGCGATATAGTTATGTTTGACAGTACTACCCTAGGAATGGTAATTGGTCGTCGCATGTAAATCTTTACAAGGTTAGGTTAGAATTACTAACCTTGTTAGACATATGTTTTGGTTCTGACCAAACAAGACACATTTGTGTAATGTAAACAACGTTATACATTTCCTACTCACCAAGACTTATTGTTCTGACCCCCTCCTCATAACAACTCTTAGTTTTATCTCGGGGAAGATAGGTCATAGCAGGTGTTCAATTATGTTTTCGGTTCTCATTCTCGATATCAATGTGGAGATATGCTTTAAGGTAGTCGCCTTAGTCAGTACTAGTTGTCTTATCATGTTTTTGCTATGAGTTAATTTTATTTTACATTGATTATGCTCATGCTCATTATTTGCAGGTACCAGACTTATGCTCTCCATTCTTGGATGAGTTTGAGTTTCGATTTTTGTTGAAATTTAGGATCAAAAAAGTGTGGGGTGTTACAATTAAACTCGGTACGGACTCTCCTTTGCCTCCTACACCGTAAAATACATACTTTCAACAATATTTTAATATTAACGCGGAAGATTGGATCAAACCATATGTCAAAAGAGTGAATAAGTACTTGGATTTGAATGTAGACCATGAAGAGGAGACTAGTATCGTTAACGTGGAATTGGCAAATTGTTTGAATGAAATGTAGTTACTTTGAGACATATACTTAAAATGTTAGTATACTTGAATTTGAATTTTGAGACATAATTTATAAGTTGAGTTAGGATTTGAAATATGTTATTTTTGGTGTACTTGAATTGTTCACCTTTATCAATCGTTATTGATTACTTCTATATTTGGTGCTACTTCATTAATTTTGGGTTATTATTGGACTTGTATGAGGTATCGATTGAGTGCAACAATGAGTCTTTGGATGGACTTTGAATCATACAATGTTAGTACAAGTTTTTGAACTTTCTTTTTTTTTCCACACTTACTGAATTTTGAATCATACAATTTTAGTAGTAAGCTCTCGATAATTATAGTTATTTTCGAAAGTTCATGCCAAAACTTAATTTTATCATTCAGAAAGGATCTACCGAAAGTGTTAATACTACTATTTTCTGCCATTTTTGATGAAAATTGGTCGTCTGGGGAGTTTAGATACGAAACGACAAGTTGTTCCCGAAAGTTATGACCATTTCTGATAGTAAATTGATGAATGTAATTTTATTATTCGATACAGTTCTACCAAAACTGCTATGACTACTATGTTAAGTTTGGTTTGTAAATTTTTCGATGGAAGATGGTCATCTGGGGAATTTAAACATGACAATGACATGTAGTTCCTGAAGTTATGGTCATTTTCGATAGAACTTTGTTCAACTTAAATTTATTTTTCACCATTGATCTTCGGAAACTACTATGACAACTATGTTGAGTTTAATTTGTGTCATTTTCGATGGAAGATGGTCGTCTGGAAGTTTAAATATGACAACGACATTTTATTCCTGAAAGTTATGGATATTTCCGATAGTTCTTTGTTGAGCTAAAATTTATTTTTTGGTAAGGATTTGCCAAAACTGCTTGGAACACTATGTTAAGTTTGGAACTAAATACAATACTACACTGCTTTTTTTTGATTATGTTCTTTCGAACTATTTTTTTCGATGCTGACCTACCGGAACTGCTCTAAATCATAATACAACTGCAAAACCAATATACACATGCATAGTCTTACCAAAATCGTGGTGATTATATGCTACAAACCACAACAAAACCAATATGTATATAAAATCACAACAAAATCCCAAACCACATTATATCAAACACAAATAAAATAGCTATCATTCCCAACCTTCAACAACATCACTACAACAATATCCGCAGGAACACTGGTATACGAAAAAGAAAATCAACATTAATAAGCCTAATGTGCAATAATCAAATTATATAAACAGCTTCATATTAATGTAAATACATGCATACAATTCAGCAAAATAACAATAATTTTTGCATATTTATATGCAAGTATTCTAGAAATATGCACACAAATATGAATATATTTTTAAAATATCTGTTTTTCTGCATGTATGATAAAAAGTTGCACACAGGTATGCATATATTAAGAATAGATGCATATTTATAGGCAACTTTTTAACAGAAATGCTAAAAACGGATATTTAAAATATATGCATATTTGTATGCATATATCTAGAATATATGCACACTTATACTCAACTTTTCTGAGTACATGCAAATCCAAGTGTTCTAACAATAGTTTCATACGTTTACGCTCATATTGACAGTATACGCATATTTTAATATACCTATTCAGAATAAGTGAAAAAATACAATGAAAAATTAAATTATACGGCTATAAAGTTAACAATAACCATATAACTTTATAAAAAAATTACATTATGCATCAATAAAATTATACAATTAAAGAATTTCAGAATAATAAATCAGTAAAAAACGACTTCAAAATGAAATCCGTATACAAAAAAAATTTATTAACAAGTATAAGTCACCTGGAAGAAGAAACATCTTCTGTTTAAACGAAGGCTCGATTAGACTAACTCTCTGAAGAATTTGCCGCTATCAAACAGGAAGAAAAAAGTAAATCAGTAAACGAAAAATGAGAACGAAAGAATCCAAAGACAAAAAATTATATCCAAGAAGCCGCCGAGGCCATGGATACAAAAATTATGTTTCTGGAAAAAATAAAACCCTTATGCGTAACCTATAAACATTAACTACATCGTAAATTTGAATGAGGGCATTTCCGTAAAAATAAAAGCTGCATTTTAAAAATAGGGATGAGATTTATACGTTTCAAAAGGGGAGGATGTGAACCTAATTAACTTTAGTTTTAAGGATGTGAGCCTAATCAATCACAACAAAACCAATATGTATATAAAATCACAACAAAATCCCAAACCACATTATATCAAACACAACAATCGCCAAACAAATACCATCAACCATATACCATATAATTGCCATTGCAAGATTAAAACCATCTACGATTGTCATTTACAAAACCATTCACCATAGTCAAATGTTAACCATTACAGCACAACATAAAATGGACCATACCTAAAAAAAATCCCAACAAACTTCCCATGCAAATAATGTAACACCCTGGATATTTCTATAAATATTTGATTGTGCATATATGTAAATATATGCATGGTCATTGATAATTTAAAAAAAATGTTATAAAGGTAATGCATGAATATATGTTAAAAAAAAAGATTCATGCATTTTAAAAAGGTTAATGCATTAAATGTGCAAGTAAAAGGAAGAAATCAATGAGTAAATGCATTAATATAAAAACAGAGAAAAGCAAGGATAAATTAATGAGGCAATTTCACGCAACAATAAAAATAAGGAAAGATGTAAAGTTTTAATGCATGAAAAAAAAGAGGAAGTTAACAATGTAAGCAATAAAGGTATGCAATAAATAAAAAGGAAAGATAAAGAATCAATGTAATAAAATACATGCATATCATACATTAACGAGAAGATTAGTGCAAAGGAATGCATGTAATGCATGCAATAAAGTGCATGTAATAATATAAAAAGAAAAAAAAGAAACATTAATGAATTGATGGCATGCATAAAAATGGTTAATAAAGAGGGTATCATAATCAGTGCATATATATATATATATATATATATATATATTAAAATGCAAACGGAAGAAAGAGGTGAATTAATAACATGCAATTAATTATGTGCATGTGAATATATGCATAAGCTAATATATTGAAAGTTATATTGTTAATGCATAGAATAATAAAAAGAATTAAGCGCATAAAAGTAGAGTGCATTAATTACAATGAATCAATAAATAAATAAATGCATTAAAGGTAGATTGATTGATTGTAAAATAAGCATGTGCAATCAAAATAAAAAGAAAGTTAAATGCATTGAGGTAAATTAATTGATTGGAGAAAGAATGATATATGCAATGCAGTGTGAAAGTGGTTAAAAAGATGGTTTAATTAAAAAGATGGTGTGAAAAGGGGTTATGTAGAGAGGAGGTTAAAAAGAGGGAAAAAATATAAATATATATAATAATAATAGCACATGCCTCTGCGCATGGTCTGTGGGTGCAACGCACCCTGGCTGTGTTGGCTGGGTTCTGGAATGTTCTTTTCTAGAGTGAGGTGGACAGTTTAGATGATTTTTTTATATATTTAATCCTAAGGGCCCAGTTCTTCTAACCCACCTATAAATAAAACCTTAAACCCACTGATTTATTCATCTAATTCTATGATGACGCCATGGCCTCCTCCTTCTTCTTATTCCCCAAGAAATTCTTAAATCTAATCTCTTTTCTTCTCTCCAAATCTCTTAATAAAATAAAAGATTAGATTTAGAATTTCTTCTATTTCAAAATAAAAATAAAAGGGATTTTGATCTACAATCTATGCCTCAAGAAAGGGAAGAACTTTGGATGTTAATCTTAATCTGACCTAGGAAAGAAAAAATCACTGTGAGTGGATTTAAATTACCCTTTTTGAATAATAGTAGATGTATCGTTTATCAATTCCCCAAGTTAATTTGTTTAATTCAATTGAAATAATTCAGATTTTATTTTATGCGTGTTCTCTTCTTCTTCTTCCCCATTTCCTTTTTATTTTTAAGATTAGGCTAACTTCGAGCCTAATCCAAATCTCGTTGAAAAGCATGCGTACGAACAAAGATTGGAATAGTGAAAATGATGTTTAGGAATTTGGGAATAATTTGTAATTGGGGAATTGTGGAATGACATATAACATAACCTGAGATTGGAAAATTAGGGGAAATTGGCACATATGTTAACCTAGAATATAAAATAAAATATGTGCGATCAAAATTGAGAATGATTAGATATGCTTAGGTATGTTGAATCAAGAATTTATGCATGAACTATATGTACATATGAAAAGTTAGAATTGAAGATTTAGACATATGGGATTATAAGTTGAATTGGGATTTATGCAATAAGAATGAGGGTTGACATGAATTAATTGTTCTAAACAATAAGAATGAGGGTTGACATGAATTATTGATAACTTTAAAGAACAATTAATTTGGGTATAATTAGGTATAACTTATATACATGAAAAGTTAGGCATAACATATAATAAGGATTATTGGCATAATAATGTACGAGATTATGTAATCATGGTAGAATTTATGTATCCAAATCAAATTGGAACCATAAACATGAAATTAGGTTTAGAAGCGTGAACATGAATTATTGGATTGGGATAAATAGGCATATGAAACCTAGATTGAAATTGTCAGTTAAAAGATGAACATGCCTAACCCGAGGTTAGATTGAGTTGAGGTGTAAGTCTGCCCGGAACCGCCCGGCACATCCAGGAACCTCAACAACAGGTCTAATGTGAGAGGTTAGCGCATTAAGCCCAAAACCCGAGGTTAGAATGAGTTTGCGGTAGAAGTCTGCCCGGAACCGCCCGGCATATCAAGCAACTGCAAGCAACATGTCTAAGGTGAGAGGTTGAGTGCATTAATAAAAAGATTAATGCTATGAAACAAACATGTTAAGTGTGCTAAGATTAAGTAAACGGAGGCGTGTAGACAAACTTAACCAACGTAACAATGGGGAATGGTAAAAAATCTTAGTTAAGAAAACTTAGTAAATAACGATGGATTATGGCAACAACAGATACGAGTATAACTGAATGGGAAGATAATAGGTAAGCTTGTTACAAGACAAGTAAGAATTATAACGTAGGTTATAATGATCGATACAAAGATGAAATAACTTATGAAATAATGCAAGGCGTACTTAATTGAAGATTAAGTAATCCGTGGGAACGGGAAAACATAAGTTATATGAGTAAGGGGAAGACTTATTAGTAAAACTTAGTTAAGATGATAAAGTTAATGAGTAAACGATAAAGAGAATTTGTTAGTAAACCTTAGTTAATAGAACTAACTAAGCAATCATGGAAAGTCAAGTTGGTAAACCTTAGTTAAGAGGACTAAGTAAACAGTTACAGAAAGTCGTGTTTGAGCTTGTTAGTAAACCTTAGTTAAGAGAACTAAGTAAATAATTAAAAGATCACGGCTACATAAGAAATAGGGAAAGACTTATGAAAAAGAAACTTGGTAATTTAAAAACTAATATGGATGAGATAACCAAGTTAAAAAGAAAACCTAATGAGAATGAGCAAGCGCAAAATTAGAAGATTAGACTTAAGGTCTAATAACACGAAAGGGTAAGGCGCTTGGACTAGTCCATACGATAGGAGATGAATAACTAAACACGGTAGATCATCACGATGCGGTAGGGTGCAAGGGTTAGCGAATGTCCATCTGATCATGCGGAAGGCTCCAAGGGACTGGGTTACGAAGCACGCGACTTCTCGGGACGTGAGGGTACTCTTGGTATCCCTCTGTGAGTGGCAGATGATACGCCTATGCTCACAGAGGTTAGGTCTACATGGGAAGAACCAATGAGTATGCCTTGATTACAAAATAAGAGGGCAATCAAAAGACTAAGATGTACTAGCGTTATTCGGCGAGACCAGTTAGTGCCCTGTGACTGTAACTAGTCGTCTACCTACCATCTTCAGTCAGAACGTGAAGCGGAAAGGCGGAGAACTCCAAAAGACCATATACTTTGCCATATAGTTATGGGTGAGGTTGGCCAATAGGATTGAAGGGCATAGGGGGCCGGGGTTACAGTTCTCATTCTTGATATTCTTGGGTGTCTTTCATTAGTTAAGGGAGGGGTCTAGTGGGACCATAGCCACTATAAAAGCAGACCTTAGCATCTGCATCGGCAGATATCTGAAAGCTCCTGATCGAGTTCTGTGTTTCTTGATTAGCCCTGCCACAGGACTTGGGTGCACATATAGAGAACATGTGCAAATAGACATCGAGTATGATTGACGACACGTACGTGGGAAAAGTCTAGGTGCACTCATGTCGCTCTAGGTGGTGTACCATAGACTACAGGGCATTATTCGATGACAGAATCTAGTAGGATCTAGAATGACAGTCCAAACGCTTACATAACATAGTGATGATAGTTTTATGCAAACGTAGAGTTGATATACATATGACATGCGGCATTGGATAAGGGACTGCGTACATATGGTGGAGACCATGCCAGTAGAGTATACCTTAATTGGGGGTAGCTACATATACACTATATTAGGTTAATCTACTAGAGAGTAGATGGGTGCGACGTGTGTGTAAGCCTTGAGTGCTAATAACACAAATAACCTAATAAATAAGAAAATATAATTGAACGGTATGTACAGGATTATCCAAGAAGTGTAGTTTAAATTCATTCACACAGAACTTATGTTCTGACCCCCTCCTCATAACATTCGCAGGTTAGGTTCATGACAGACATTGTATAGCTTTGGATACTGGTTTAGTAGTATTATTATTAAGGTAAAGCTATGTTTCAACTACATTATATTTATTCGTTCCGCTGTGAGATATTTTTCGAACTTTGACATGTTTTATGTCTCTGTCTTTCCTGCAGGATACTAGAGCAAACCAACTCGGGTTTCGATGGATTGGGTTTATGAAAAAAATTCGGTCCGTCGGAATCTGGGTTATTGCATCTGGTATCAGAGCTTCGGTTTAGTGTTCTTAGGTAAATAATGAGTGAGTGTATTTGTATTTTCAAAAATATAATTATAATATATATATAAAAAAAACCTAAGTCCATAAAAGAGCCCACTAGGTAGGATGAGTAAAATATGGAATGAGTTGGGATATTGGTTTGTACACTAAAGGAATGATTATAGAAATTTTAAGACCCTTAGGTGGTTTGGTTGGAAAGTGTACAATATGATTTGGTATTAGAGAAAGAAAATATCCCATAGGATGGAAACTGAAATGTTAGTATTTCAGAATAGTGGGTTTAGAAGTGAAACCTTATAAATTGAAAAAAAAGTTAGAATGTGGAAAATGGATTAGGAATATATATATAGTTGAAGTGTCTAGGAAAGCCTAGTTGAGTTAAAGACCCACTTTGAGTCTAACCCAAAGATTAACTTTTAAGAACTTGAATTTGTAAAAGTTTTTGCAAAAGAGTTTGTGGTGTTTTAGAGTTTTAATCTTAAAAGTATTTTTGATGTTTGAGGAAAATTTGTAAAGAACATATTAAGTGCATGTTGGGTTTTAAATTAAAGTAGGGTATATATTTTGTAAAACAATGATTACTTGTTTTAAAAAGAATCCTCTCATGAAAAAGTTGCATTTTGAAAAGGAAGTTTTAAAATCTCTATTCTATTAACAATAAATTTAGATTATTGATCTATAAAGAAATTTTATTGGGAGGACAAAATAAGTTGTAGAGAGTAAGAACAGAGTATATTTTGGCACCTTGTAGAAAACATCCAAAATTAATATAGGTAGAAACAATGTGAACCCGATTAAGAAGTAGTTGACCTTGTCTACTCCAGTTTTGTGATTTGAAAAAAAATGTGTTTTGCAATTTTATTTTGTGATATGTTTTTATGGTTTGGCAAAAACAAGTTTTGGAGAAGAAAATAGAGTTTTAACACTTCTAATTTTTGGAAGAAAAATGTAATGAAAAGAAAGGAAACCAAACCATATTTTTCTTTAAAAAAAGGAGTAGATAAGGATTAGTGCCTAGAAAGAACGAGAGAAATAAAAAAGATCATCTTGGAATGGTATAAAATTCCCGTAGAATGCATAAGCAATAAGAAACTTAGGTTTGTTGCTTTAGAAAAAGAAAAGTATAGGCTAGTATTACACAGCATGGACTAGTAGTAATACTAGGTAGTGAAGGGCAAGTAAGTGTGTAGATCCCGTTGTTTGGACTTATGACCTAGTCCTAAGATTCTTGGCCTGTAATAGTAGCTGTGTAGAAAAATGGGAAGGCTTATTTGAAAAATATTTAACTTAAGTAATTGTCTAAGTCAAATAAGCTAAGGAAGAGAATAGCCTAACTAAAAAAAAACAAATTTAGAAAAGCAACAAACGTGATGGGAAAAGAAAATGAAAATCTTAAGAAAAAGATGAATAAAAATGAAATTTTTCCAAGATAAGTTGAAAAAGAAAAGAAATTTTTTCTTATGTGGTTGTACTTGGATAGGAAAATAGGAAATCTTTATAGAATAGTTATGTAAAACTCCAAGTACAATTAAAAAAGGTACATAAAAGAAAAACGGAAGATGTGAATTTTTCCGTTTTATACCTTTTGTTAACATTAGAAATCAAATTTAGAAAATTAGATTTTTTTTAAACTTCAAAATTTAATGATGGCTGGTAGGGTTTTGGATGCAACAATTGGATGAATTATGCTCTTACTCTGCAAGAGTGTGGGGAAATTTGGGTGAAAAATGTTTTGATTTTTCAAAAATATTGCATACATTTAGAACTACAAGTATATTTAGGATGTGAGCATCATGTTTTAAAAATATTTAAAAGTTTGCATACATATAGGTGGTACCAATTAGGATACATTCTTTATGATGATATATTTCACTTTGCACATGCGCACAATGGTTGCAAAAATTGTATGCACACATGATGGTTGAATATTATGCGAGGGATTATCTATTTTACCCCTATCGAATTTCAGGGATGAAATTCTTTAAGGGTGGGAGAATGTAATACCCCGGATATTTTTATAAATATTTGATTGTGCATATATGTAAATATATGCGTGGTCATTGAAAATTTAAAAAAAAAATTATAAAGGTAATACATGAATATATGTTGAAAGAAAAAGATTCATGCATTTTAAAAAGGTTAATGCATTAAATGTGCAAGTAAAAGGAAGAAATCAATGTGTAAATGCATTAATATAAAAACAGAGATAAGCAAGGATAAATTATTGAGACAATTTCATGCAACAATAAAAATAAGAAAATATGTAAAGTTTTAATGCATGAAAAAAAAGATGAAGTTAACAATGTAAGCAATAAAGGTATGCAATAAATAGAAAGGAAAGATAAAGAATCAACGTAATAAAATACATGCATATCATACATTAACGAGAAGATTAGTGGAAGGGAATACATGTAATGCATGCAATAAACTGCATGTAATAATATAAAAAAAACATTAATGAATTGATGGCATGCATAAAAATGGTTAATAAAGAGGGTATCATAATCAATGCATATATATATACACACACACATTAATATTAAAATGCAAACGGAAGAAAGAGGTGAATTAATAACATGCAATTAATTATGTGCGTGTGAATATATACATAAGTTAATATATTGAAAGTTATATTGTTAATGCATAGAATAATAAAAAGAATTGAGCGCATAAAAGTAGAGTGCATTAATTACAATGAATAAATAAATAAATGCATTAAAGGTAAATTGATTGATTGTAAAATAAGGATGTACAATCAAAATAAAAAGAAAGTTAAATGCATGAAGGTAAAATTAATTGATTGGAGAAAGAATGATATATGCAATGCAATGTGAAAGCGGTTAAAAAGATGGTTTAATCAAAAAGATGGTGTGAAAAGGGGTTATGTAGAGAGGAGGTTAAAAAGAGGAAAAACATATATAAATATATATAATAATAATAGCACATGGCCCTGCGCGTGGTCTATGGGTGCAACACACCCTGGCTGTATTGGCTGGGTTCTGGAACGTTCTTTTCTAGGGTGAGGTGGACGGTTTAGATGAGTTTTTTTATTTAATCCTAAGGGCCCAGCTCTTCTAACCCACCTATAAATAAAACCTTAAACCCACTGATTTATTCATCTAATTCTATGGCGACGCCATGGCCTCCTCCTTCTTCTTCTTCCCCAAGAAATTCTTAAATCTAATCTCTTTTCTTCTCTCCAAATCTCTTAATAAAATAAAAGATTAGATTTAGAATTTCTTCTATTTCAAAATAAAGAGAAAAGAGATTTTGATCTACAATCTACGCCACAAGAAAGGGAAGAACTTTGGATGCTAATCTAAATCAGACCTAGGAAAGCAAAAATCATTGTGAGTGGATTTAAATTACCCTTGTTGAATAATAGTAGATGTATTGTTTAGCAATTCCCCAAGTTAATTTGTTTAATTCAATTGAAATAATTCAGATTTTATTTTATGTGTATTCTGTTCTTCTTCTTCCCCCTTTTCTTTTTATTTTTAATATTAGGCTAACTTCGAGCCTAATCCAAATCTCGCTGAAAAGCATGCATACAAACAAAGATTGGAATAGTGAAAATGATGTTTGGGAATTTGGGAATAATTTGTAATTGGGGAATTGGGGAATAACATATAACATAACATGAGATTGGAAAATTAGGGGAAATTGGCACATATATTAACCTAGAACATAACAGAAAATATGTGCGATTAAAATTGAGAATGAATAGATATGCTTGGGTATGTTAAATCAAGGATTTATACATGAACTATATGTACATAAGAAAAGTTAGAATTGAAGATTTAGACATATGGGATTATAAGTTGAATTGGGGTTTATGCAATAAGAATGAGGGTTGACATGAATTAATTGTTCTAAGCAATAAGAATGAGGGTTGACATGAATTATTGATAACTTTAAAGAACAATTAATTTGGGTATAATTAGGTATAACTTATATACATGAAAAGTTGGGCATAACATATAATAAGGATTATTGGCATAACTATGTACGAAATTATGTAATCATGGTAGAATTTATGTATCCAAATCAAATTGGAACCATAAACATGAAATTGGGTTTAGAAGTGTGAACATGAATTATTAGATTGGGATAAATAGGCATATAAAACCTAGATTGAAATTGTCAGTTAAAAGATGAACATGCCTAACCCGAGGTTAGATTGAGTTGCGGTGTAAGTCTGCCTGGAACCGCCCGGCACATCCAACAACCACAACAACAGGTCTAATGTGAGAGGTTAGCGCATTAAGCCCAAAACCCGAGATTAGAATGAGTTTGCAGTAGAAGTCTGCCCGGAACCACTCGACATATCCAGCAACCGCAAGCAACATGTCTAATGTGAGAGGTTGAGTGCACCAATAAAAAGATTAATGCTATAAAACAATCATGTTAAATGTGCTAAGGTTAAGTAAACGGAGGCGTATAGACAAACTTAACCAACATAATAATGGGGAATGGTAGCAAACCATATTTAAGAAAACTAAGTAAATAACGATGGATTATGGCAACATCAACAGATACGAGTATAACTGAATGGGAAGATAATAGGTAAGCTTGTTACAAGACAAGTAAGAATTATAACGTGGGTTATAATGATCGATACAAAGATGATCTAACTTATGAAAGTATGCGAGCCGTACTTAATTGAAGATTAAGTAATCCGTGGGAACGGGAAAACATAAGTTATATGAGTAATTAGGGGAAAACTTATTAGTAAGACTTAGTTAAGATGACTAAGTTAATGAGTAAACGATAAAGAGAATTTGTTAGTAAACCTTAGTTAAGAGAACTAAGTAAACAATCATGGAAAGCCATGTTGGTAAACCTTAGTTAAGAGGACTAAGTAAACAGTTACAGAAAGTCGTGTTTGAGCTTGTTAGTAAACCTTAGTCAGGAGAACTAAGTAAATAATTAAAAGATCGCGGTGACATAAGAAACAGGGAAAGACTTATGAAAAAGAAACTTGGTAATTTAGAGCAAGCGCAAAATTAGAAGATTAGACTTAAGGTCTAATAACACGAAATGGTAAGGCGCTTGGACCAGTCCATACGATAGGGGATGAATAACCAAACACGGTTGATCATCACGCTGTCGTAGGGCGCAAGGGGGAGCGAACGTCCATCTGATCATGCAGAAGGCTCCAAGGGACTGGGTTACGAAGCACGCGGCTTCTGGGGACGTGAGGGTACTCTTGGTATCCCTCTGTGGGTAGCAGATGATACGCTTGTGCTCATAGAGGTTAGGTCTGCATGGGAAGAACCAATGAATATGCCTTGATTGCAAAACAAGAGGCTATCAAAAGACTAAGATGGACCAACGTGATTCGGCGAGACCATTTAGTGCCCTGTGATAGCAACTCATTGTCTACCTACCATCTTTAGTCAGTACGTGAAGCGGAAAGGCAGAGAACTCCAAAAGACCATATACTTTGCCATATAGTTATGGGTGAGGTTGGCCAATAGGATTGAAGGGCATAGGGGGCCGGGGTTACAGTTCTCATTCTTGATATTCTTGGGTGTCTTTCATTAGTTAAGGGAGGGGTCTAGTGGGACCATAGCCACTATAAAAGCAGACCTTAGCATCTGCATCGGCAGATATCTGAAATCTCCTGATCGAGTTCCGTGTTTCTTGATTAGCCCTGCCACAGGACTTGGGTGCACATATAGAGAACATGTGCAAATAGACATCGAGTATGATTGACGACACGTACGTGGGAAAAGTCTAGGTGCACTCATGTCGCTCTAGGTGGTGTACCATAGACTACAGGGCATTATTCGATGACAGAATCTAGTAGGATCTAGAATGACAGTCCAAACGCTTACATAACATAGTGATGATAGTTTTATGCAAACGTAGAGTTGATATACATATGACATGCGGCATTGGATAAGGGACTGCATACATATGGTGGAGACCATGCCAGTAGAGTATACCTTAATTGGGGGTAGCTACATATACACTATATTAGGTTAATCTACTAGAGAGTAGATGGGTGCGACGTGTGTGTAAGCCTTGAGTGCTAATAACACAAATAACCTAATAAATAAGAAAATATAATTGAACGGTATGTACAGGATTATCCAAGAAGTGTAGTTTAAATTCATTCACATAGAACTTATGTTCTGACCTCATCCTCATAACATTCGCAGGTTAGGTACATGACAGAGACTGTATAGCTTTGGATACTGGTTTTGCAGTATTATTATTAAGGTAAAGCTATGTTTCAACTACATTATATTTATTCATTCCGTTGTGAGGTATTTTCTGAACTCTGATATGTTTTATGTCTCTGTCTTTCCTGCAGGGTACCAGAGCAAACCAACTCGGGTTTCGATGGATTGGGTTTATGAAAAAAATTGTTCCGTCGGGATCCGGGTTGTTACAAATAACTTAAGTTTTTTCTCCTGATTGTCCTCATTTGCTTTCTTCCTCCTTGATCGTCTTTTTTCTTGCTAATCTTCGTTGCATTTGATCCTTCAACCCTTTCAGCTTCTTGTCATACATGCCCGTGTTCATCAAATATATCAAGTGGATCATCTTCTTCGATTCTCTCTATATTTTCAAGTACTTGTGACAATGACTCGCTTGGTGCACAAGATTTGATGAACTCTGCAATGTGCCCAAGTCTCTGTTTCTACAAATTGTAAAGTAAAATAGTACATTATAAAGAAAATTTAAGAACATAGGGAGCATAATAAAAAGTACTTACAATTCGGACAATAGTTGAATTATTTTCGCCTCCATATAATGGTTCTATAAATCGATTTTACGGATTGACGATAAAATGATGTGATACAGACATATACCACTACATGTAAATTGGATTGCAATTCCGGGGTTGCGTGACATGGGTCGACGTTAGACTTTGATTAAAAAGATGTTTCTCCACTCACTCCACGTAAAATCTCATATATTTTCATATGTTTCCTTGTAAGGTTTTTTTGACGACTTCATCTTTTTAGTCACTACAACAAAAGTGGTTACGTATATTAGTTGCACATAACCAAATCGATGCGGGATTCTTTGTGGAAGATACAACTCAATTACTTCAAAACATGCAATTGGCCCATTGTATAAGGCACATTATTGAGACCGGTATGCATTTCTTATATCCTTCAAACACTCCCAAACAACATTGCTAACTTGAAGGTCATCTAATCTCTCCTAAAGAATCACCAAATCATAGACATGGTTGTATTTGTTTCCATAGAAAAGTAAAAACCTTACTTAGGATCTCCAAGTGGTGCATGTGCTTTGTGATTGTGTCGTTAAAATCGGGAAGTATTCATATATCCAGACTTAGGCAAGAAATATCAATTATAAACACATATATTGTAAGTAACTATATTTTTATTATGATACCTACTTGAAGCAAAGTCATACAACCAATGATTTGGTGTAAACTTTTTCCTGTGCCCTGCGCCAAATTATAAAATAGCAAGTCAAGAATGTTGTGCCCCAAGAATGCATGTTAACCTGCCTTAATACTCGTAGGCATCATAAAAAATGAACTGACACCTTGTTTTCAGATTTATCATCATAGACTAACACTCCAATCGTATAGAGTAAACATGTTATTCGCATTGTGGTTTACATACCATTGTATTGCAATCTTTTGAACCAGAAAATGTTGTTCTAAACCATTCCATTTGTACTTTTGTTTACTCCCCAACAACTCATCAACTGCATTTTCTTTAATGCTAAGACATTGATCTAACAACTCATACACATCATTATCACTAATTCCCCTTGATCCACCAAGTGGCCCTGTAACAACTTTTCCTTCGGCGGGAAGACATGTGACGTGAAACATTTTGTCGATATTGATTATCATCTCGCTAAACGGAAGATGGAATGTATTGGTTTCTAAATAGATCTGCTCAATAAACACATTGATCAGGCTTTTGTCAACTTTTCATGTGCATATTTTATTATATTCAAGAAACCCGACACGACTACCATAACCTTAACCAAATAAGACTCATTATTTAAATCCCATCATTTAAGAGTCCATATACGACTATGCCGCTTAACAATTCTTGCTTCATCCCATGGTTCCTAAATTACCAAAATAATATTCAAAAAATATACTTATCTATAATTTAATATGATGTACATGTACATACTAAAGAATCACATACCGTCGAAGCAATTTGACCTTTAAATGTAAACAATAATGATGTTTGTACTTCACTTTGTGTCGATTGACTTGATTGTGCCATCAACTATTTTCCTTTTTTTCTTCCTCAATGGTTGTGTCTCTTCATCAGTCTCCTCTTCGGTGTCATAAGGCGGATCAACCTCCTTTGAAATTGTTGACGTGGGGAATCGTCGCTACTCACACACGCCAACTCCCGAGCATATGTTTTGCAGAAAAACGATAATCCAAATGTAAAGTAATAAAATGTAGGGGAACACAACTTTTTATAGTGGTTCAACACTAACACCTACGTCCACCTTATAGTAATCATTCATCATATAATTGAAGGTTACAATGTTTGTGCTAGTTTGGACAATTTCAGTGTACAAAGTAGTACAATAGAACAACAAACGGTTTGCTAATTCGAAACTTTTTCCGAAATGTCCTTCGCCTTCCTCGTTGATTGAAAAGTGTGTTGACTTGGTAAACAATGTCCGGGAAATGGCTTTGACATCAAAAAGCATGAAATTATTTCCAAAATTATGCAAAATGTCCAATTGAATGTCCAAGAGTTGTAGGGAAACGTTTAGAAATCCAAGATATGCCCAATAGTCACGGAGAAGAAGATAATAACCATTAATGATGCTTTTGGAGTTCTAAAGTGTCAAAAATCCAACTCCTTTGAAGAGAAAAATTGGGGGTATTTATAGAAAGTGGATTAGGTGGGAGTAGTTAAGATTTGAGGACCACACCTCAAATATTTGTATCCATAGAAGGCATTCTGCAGAATTTTGCATCCCTCTAGAATGCATGGGAGAATCCCGTACCCCTTAGGGGATACAACAGTTTCGTATCCCAGGGGATACGTTGAAGAGGATAGGAGGGATGTGAAGGTTTAAGGGAGATATGAAGACAGTGGGATGAAAACTCATAGTGAGTCTAAGAAGTGGAATATGAAGCCGAGGGAGGCGAACTCATAGTGAGTCTAAGAAGTGGAATGTAAAGCCGAGGAAGGCGAAACTTCGGGAGAGTCGGAGTGAGGCAATGTGGAGGGAGTGATGTAGAGTAATCGCATCCCCCTAGGGATGCGAAATGCATGTTTTGCATCTCATGAGGGACACGAAATGCGCATTTTTACATCCTTACGGATGCGAAAATCTTTGATTTCGCTTGCCAAATTGAACCGTCCGAGACCAAGTTATGTGAGTAGTTTTAGGCAATGGGTGCGGTGCACACAAGCTTTTTGGAATGATCGACACACATTTGTCACACGTGCTTCAAACGATGCTAGTTCCAGGAATGAATTATGCTTTAACTCAGTTCGGAGCGTGTTGTTGAGCATGAACTTGATGTGTGACGGCTTTGACCAAAAAGCATGTCAACATTTTACACCCCAAAACATGTCTTTCTTGATTGAAGGAAAATGTGTTTTGTAAATAGCCTGGAAATTCGATGGCTATTGAGAACGTATTAGAATAGACGTTTGACAATCACTAAGATCGTATTTGAACAAAGAGCCAACGACCGCCGGGATCGTAATAGAATTGAAATCTGATGATCGCTGAGATCGTAATGGAATTAAAATCCGTTGATCGCTAGGATCATAATAGAATTGAAGTCAAATGATCGTGGAGACCGTACTCGGATGGAAAGCTAACGAGCACTAAGGTCGTAATAAACTAGGAATCCAACGATCGATGAGATCGTATCTAGAATGGATCTTCGACGATTGTCGAGATCGTGTTAGAATGGATCGTTGAGCCTAAGATGCCTAATATCCAGAAAATAAGAAGCTATGGGCTTGCTTAGTCATACCAAAGCAAGTATGTACCTACAAAAGAGGACTTTGTACTTGGTGGACCAAGTTATGTAATATTATGTATTTGATGGGATAGATTGCTAAGATTTCCACGCTAAGAGGGTTATGATAAGGAACTTTCGTGTTTAGCGGACCGAGTTGGGTAGCTCTTATGCTTGGTAGACCCTTCCGGGAAATCTTAACACATGATAGACCCAATCTCTGGGAAAGTCATGGATCAGAGTCCAAAGTTAAGAACCGGAGTTCAAAGTTTATGCCCAACTAATCAGGGAGGGGGAGACCTGAGTCTTATGTTTATACTGGACGGATCCAGTGTAGGGGAGACCAGAGTGTGAAGTTTATACTGGACTGATCCAGGGCGGGGGATATCGAAGCCCGAATTTTATACTGGACTGATCCAGTGTGGAGCCTGAGCTAAAATTTATACTGGACTTATCCAGTGTGGAGCCGGAGCCTGAATTTTACACTGGACTGATCCAATGTGTAGCTAGAGCCCGAATTTTATACTGGACTGATCCAGTGTGAGGGCCCGAGCCCTATGTTTATACTGGACGGATCTAGTGAGGTGCCGAAGTCCAAAGATAATCTTTATTGATTCACGGGAGTACAACAGTCGATGGTCCAACCTAAAGTACGACTAAAGACCACAAGTCAGTTCCGTGCGTGTATGGGCTGACTTTATCACTTTGATTGCATACAAGGAAAGCTAAAAAGAGGAGAGAAGTCTCCAACAATAAAAACCAATATAAGTGTCTGGCCGGGGTCCAGAAAAGCCAAGTGAAATTCATAGTGCCAGATCAGTTGATTATAATGCCCTGGGGACAACCAGTTCTTCCCCTATCCTGGGTGTTGTAGGAGGCAGAGCAGGTAGTGCAGTCATTGATGTTGGATTCATGACGTATTGTTATAGTTCGCTACATTTGTTGCGTGGTTCGACTAGATCGTGAAACTATCTATAGTGGTCGGTGTCATGACCTGGCAGTTCATGGAATAAGAAGTACCTGTCAGAGCTTAATTGCCTTGGAGTCGGGTTCCTCTTATGAGGCTTTTGGAAAGCCGCAATTTCATGGATGTCGAGATAAATTCTTTCTAATCCTTGGTTGAGTTCAGCGTAAGCTGGTAACCTTAGCTTGAAGCGAGGCTGTGTGTTTGTGGTTTCCCGAGATTTTCCCCTTACTTTGTCGAGCGTGGATGGCCTTGAACCTGCTGTAGATTTGGTTTGGTGCACGGGTTTTTCATCTTGGAAGTCCTCCTCCCTAAGAAATCTTTCAGCCTTGAAGTAGAATTTAGCGAGGTCCCTGGGAGGGTGTCGTCGCATTGAGACTTTGAAGTCTGTCTTGTCAAGAACGCCGGAGATGACGACCATTAGGACCACGGACGTAACCGACCTATCGACAGAGGCCATCATCGCATTGAATCGCTCAATAAATTTGCGTAGAGTTTCACCTGTTCTTTGCCCGACTGATGTCAAAGTCACGACGTTCCTTGATTGGGCAATGTGAACTCTAAACTGCTCGTTGAATTTTCCAACCAAAACGTTCCAACTGTTAATAGATTTTGGTTCCTACTTTCCGAACCATAAAGCAACAATGTCTATAAGGTAAAGAGGGAAGCACTTGGCTATGACGCCATCCAACGCTGAATGTACTTCAATATGGCGCATGTAGCGCATGAGATAGACACTAGGATCTTTCCTACCCTCGAATGATTCTAGCACCGATAGTTCGAAGTCTGGTGGGTTTAGAGAGTTCCTGATGTCTTACGTGGAGGGGCTGCGAGTAACACAGTCCAAGTTGGCATGAGGTTCCCCTCCACAGGTGTAGCGTCGAATGATGTCAGCAACTTGACTTTCACTGCCTATGTCGAGAAATTGATTCAAATTATGCAAACTGACGTCGATGCCCACAAAGTCAAGTACAATGTTAGCAGAAGGTCGAGTGCCAAGCAAAATATCTGGCTCGATCCTAACTTGAGGTGCCTCAATAGGAGCAAATCCAACATTCGGAACCACAAGAGTTCTTGTATCCAAAGCAGCACGCACTGGTGCTTGAGTGGCATTTCCACTGCCTGATCCTGAGATCCGGTCGATGACAGCCTGAGCTGAACCTTGAATGGGATTGAGGGTGTTTTTCCTCTGAGCCTAGCTGATCCGACAAGTGTTTGTGGATTGGTGTCGACACGGGGTTTCTCTTTGGGAATTTCCCCCAAGTCCCAAGCTAATCCTTGCGGAACACTAGCACTTGTTTCAACAATGTTTCTTTGGACCAATTGTTTCGTAAATCCTCCAAGTCGGAAGAGAAGAGTGGCCATGGTGGCCTCTTGGCGACGGAAATGTTCTTCCTGTTGTTCTAAGAGAGAAGTAAGATCTTTAGTTAAGTCCTTGACGACTTCATCAATGTCATCTCGAATGACAAAGTTTAATGGGTGTCCGGTCGAGGAGAGTTCTTGCTCTTCCCCCACACATGCTCCCTCCGAGTGAATTAATTGCTTCCATTTAACCATGGCGAGAAGCGAGTGAGATTTATTTCCAAAAGAAAGTTAAAGTAGATTTCCAAAATTCGAAGACCAAGTTGAGAGCTAAGGTCGAGAACTAAAGCTGAAAACTGAAGTCAAGAACTGAGACTGAAGCTTGAAGTTATGTGCCCCTACCTGGCACACCAAAGTGCTGACGTGGGGAATCATCGCTATTTGCACACGCCAACTCCCGAGTGTATGTTTTACAGAAAAATGATAATCCAAATGTAAAGTAATGAAATGCGAGGAGAACACAACTTTTGATAGTGGTTCGGCCCTAACACCTACGTTCACTTAATTGTAATCATTCATTATATAATTGACAATTACAATATTTGCACAATTTCAGTTTACAAAGTTGTACAATAGAACAACAAATGGTTTTCTAATTCGAAACTTTGTCCATAATGTCCTTCTTCTTCTCAGTTGAGTGAAAAGTGTGTTGACTTGGTCAACAATGTCCAGAAATGGCTTCGATGTCCAAAAGTGTGAAATTATGTCCAAAAGCATGCCAAATGTCCAATTGAATGTCCAAGAGTTGTAGGGAAACGTTTATGCAATGTTTAGAGGTCTAAACTATGTCCAACAGTCATGGAGAAGAAGATGACAATCAATAATGATGCTTTTGGAGCTCTAGAGTGTCAAAAATCCAACCCCTTTGAAGAATGAGGTAGAGGATATTTATAGGAAGTGGATTAGGGGGGAGTAGGAAAGATTTGGAGACTACACAGTAGAAAATCGTAACCCTGAAAGGAAGCCTCCGAAATTCCGCATCCCTCTAGAATGCATATGAGAATTTTGTATCCTTAGGGATACAAAATTCATATCCAGGGGGATACGATAGTTTCGTATCCCATAAAGATATGAATTTTCGTGTACCATTAGGGATATGAATTTGTATCGAGGGGGATACATTGAGGAGGATAAGAGGAATGCGAAGCTTCAGGTGTGATGCGAAGACAGTTGGATGCGAACTCTTAGTGAGTCGAAGAAGTGCAGTGCTTAGCCGAGGGAGGCGAAGCTTCGAGAGAGTCAAAGTGAGGCGATGTGGAGGGAGTGATGCGTAGTGATGGAGATCATATCCCTGGGGATGAGAAATGCATGTTTCGTATCCCATGAGGGATACGAAATGTATATTTTCACATCTTTAGGGATGCAAAAATCTTTGATTTCGCTTGCCAAACTGAACCATGTTGAGGCCGAGTGTGTGAGTGGTTTTAGGTGATTGGCGCGGTGATCACAAGCTTTTTGGAGTGATAGACATGCGTTTGCCATGTGTGCTTGAAACGATGTTGGTTCCAGGATTGAATAATGTTTTGACTCTGTTCGGAGTGCGTTGTTGAGCATGAACTTGATGTGTAACTGCTTTGACCAAAAAGCACGGTAATAGAAACGTCTTCTACTTGATCCTAACTATATACGTTTACTTCAACATTTTTGCCTTCCTACCTCCTCATTCGAACTTCTACTTTCATTATTATCACCTTCAAGTCTTCAACATCCATAATGGTCTTCTCTATATGCTTTTTCATTCGCGTTAATGCTAATCTCTTCCGATTTAAAGCGGTTTGAGAGATATGGGTAGTCAAAGACGAAGTAGAAGCTTTTTTGATATAATAACATAGTGATTCATCAAAATTGCATACTAAACAAGATAAAAATAGTTTATTAATGTACTAGGAAAATAACATTACTTTTTCATCTAATCACGGAATGAGGTCCATCAATCACAAAATGTGGTTCATTAAAAATTTAAAATTGGACAACATAAAACATCAAACATAAATGTCGACAAATAGTAAACGAGTTTCGTTTATTAACTCGGAAGTTAGGCACCAAACAAAAATAATAATTTCGACTGCCCTTCACTGAAATGAATTTTACAAAGGTTTAATTTAATTAGACAAGCCATCACCAAAATTGTTCACAAACTCGATAATCAATCATCGAATGACATAATACGGCGATATTAAACTGAATTTAAATACAAAATTTCCACTTTCTCCCGCTGAATTCAATTATCATCCCTAAACCTTAACGCAACATACAACACTAGGATCCAAATCATAATTACAAACAAGAATCGAAACTATTGTAAAATCATAAATCTTATCTTGTCAAGATCTTCTCTACCGTATTAGGGTCTGGTTACTCCAATCGAGCGATCAAGCATGGCTATTGATATTGATAGAGAGATAAAGAGAGGAGGCGACGAGAGGAAAAACGAGGATTTTGGTTAAAAAAATCACCTTATATTTGTTACGTATGACTAAAGGGTAAAATAGACTTTGCTTGATTAGTTTATCAATTTGTTAGGTTGCCGCTTAGTAATTTAGTTTTCTATTCCAACCCAAAAATTAGCTTAGTAGCCCCTTCAAGTTAAAAAGCCGATAAACTCCCAAATCTACTAAGTAGCCCCCCTCTGAATTAAAAAAAATCCAAAAATACCATCCTATGTAGGGCGACTGCGTGGTATTTTAGAGAACCTCGTAGTTGCCCTATGTGGTTCCTTAACATACCACGTAGTAGCCTTACATGTTACTCTAAGAAATAACATAGGGCAATTACGTGGCATGCTAAGAAACCCCGTAGGGTGACTACATGGTATCCAGAAAAATGTAAAAAAAAAAACCCAGAAAAAGAGTATTTTCGTCCTTACTTTTTTTGATGAAATAGGGGGGTTATTCAGCATTTTGCTGGGTTGAAATATAATTAGCCAATTTAGTTCTGGATGGTGTGAAAATAAAATTTGATCGGCTTAATCAAATTTGGAGTGCCAAGAAGAATACCCTATCTATTAAATAGTAGTAAAGTAGAACCTTGTAAAGCTCTCTCCTTAATTCTCTATGTTATCTTTATTCAACTTAAAAATCTCAAGATATTTTGTATTGGATTTAAATTTTAACGCCTATTTTATGAGAAAGCTTAGTCTTTATCTTTATTTACATTTTTTCCTATTAACGTGAACTATCAAAACTATTAACTATATCTCCATAAATATTAACAAATTTCAACATATCTTAAAATCATAATATAATGATTATACTTGTTTACAATTTCAAAGAATTACTTCAAATATGATCCAACAGTTAAATCTCTTTCCACATTCAAAATATATCTCAATTTTTAAAAATAAAACTTTACAAATAAACATCATTTACATATTCATTGTCAATTAATAATTGTATAAATAAAAATTCAGAACAAAAAGTTAAATTTTACAACATAAAAATAAAAATAAAAATTAAGTATACTTTCAACATAAAAACACGGTTAAGTACTCATGGAAATTATTCTCTTACATGTGTCAATCATATATAATTTATAAAAAAACAATTCACACGTGAAGCATGCGTCATCATCACGCACAAAGCGCGTGCCATAACGTTCATAATATTAAGTAACTTTTTACCCAACCGCTAATTTAATATTCAAAAGCAGAAGAAATTTTCGTTCTCTTATTTATTCTAGAAATTCTTTATTCTCTCCTTGATTGTCACTAAATTTTTTGCTTAAAATATTCAATATTTATTCGTTATTTTAATTACAATAATATTTATTTTGCTTTACCCTTTTATTATTTTACGTTGAAATACCAACATTTAATAAATATTATTGTAATTACAATAATGAAAAATAATAAAAGGGTAAAGAAAAATAAATATTGTTGTAATTACAATTATGAATAAATATCAAAGATAAAATATGATCCAACGGTTTAATTTTTTTTAATTTAAAATATATCTCAATTTTTAAAAATAACCATATAAATAAACATCATTTACAAATTCATTGTCAAATAATTAATTGTATAAATAAAAATTCAAACTAACAAAAAGTTTGCAACTTAAAATTAAAATTAAAAATAAAGTATACATGATTTCAACATAAAAACATGGTTAAGTAATCGTGGAAATTATTCTCTTATATGTGTCAATCATATATAATTTATTGGTTGGCTTCTCCTAAATTTTCTTACATTGTTTAACATTCATGTTCGTACATGAATTTATCAAGTGGTCTTAAATTTAAACATTTTAATAAATCTAATTAGCAAATATTTATTTTTGGACTAAGAAATCATAAAAATGACAATTTACTCTGTGTACACCACATTCATATGGACAAAGACGGACAAATCATTTTTATATTCAAGTCTGTGTAATTAAAATATATAAGAAGTATTTTTTAAATATATTATATCTTTCTACGTTCAAGTTTATAAATTTTCTTTCTTTAATTCAGGATTGACGAAGATTTTTTTTTCATTTTAAAGTTCGAGTTTCATTGCATACAAATATATATGCAATATTTGTTTTCTCAAATTATATATCAACAAGGATACATACAATGTTTTTTCATTCTAAAATTGACACTTAAAGCGGATTCTATCATTAAAAAAGTTTATTCTAAATAAATAGTAAGAGTTTGTATTTAATAATTGTTAACCGGCCATTTGGTTCGGTTCCCAAAAGTACACAAGACACGCTCGACTCAACATATCGCGTGATATTAAGGCCCACAGGAGTTGCTAGTATCAGAAGACTCGAGTCTGGTCACTAGCAGAATATCACATCCCTTGAACGCAACTTCCATCAGTATCAGTCCGCAGCTGAGCCGAAGGCGAGTGTGACAACCCCAATTTCGACAGACCGAATTTTATTTTTTTCAGAATTCCAATCTATCGAAACTCAGATTGGTTTGCTCTTGTATCCTGCAGAAAAGACGGAGACATAAAACATGTTAGAGCTCAGAAATTATCTCACAGCGGAATGGATAAAATATAATGTAATCAAAATATAACCTTACCGTATTAATAATACTGCCTAACCAGTATCCAAGGCTATCATGTCCCTGCCACAAATCTAACCTGCTAGTATGTTATGAGGAAGGGGTCAGAACACAAGTTCTAGTGACTGGATTTAAACTATACACTTTGGATAATCCTATATATACTGTTCACTCATATTTTCTTATTTATTAGGTTACCTGGGTTAACAACACTCAAGGCTTACACACTCATCATACCCATTTACTTCCCAGTGTAACCTAATACAATATATATGTAGCTACCCCAATATCGAGGTACGCCCCATGGTACCCCACTTGCATGGTCTCTACCGTAACACCATCGAAATATACGCAGTCCCTCATCCTACACCATAGTGACATACGGATAACAATATTACGTTTCACATATATCTATCATTACTATGCTAGTAAACGTACTGACTGCCACCTTTGTTCGTATCAAACTCCATACCGGAGTAATGCCCTCAAGTCTACGTTACACCACCCAGAACCGACATGCATGTATCTAGACTGTCCACCATACGTATCTTCAATTGTAGCTCGATGCCTTAATCGTACGTCCTCTAATGTGCACCGAGTCACGTGGAAGGGTGATACAAGAAGCACATAACTCGGTAAGGAGCTTTTCCATATATGTACAGGTCCGTCCTTAAAGAGCCTCTATATACAGATATACCTAGGGTCTGTTTTCGTGGTGGCTATGGCCCCACCTCGGCCCCTCCCTCAACAAGTAAAGACTACCAGAGCTAAGAGACTGCCCTTACGCAAACAATCTAAACATCCATGTGGCGTCTCCCCTCAACTCCTTACCCCGATAGTGAAGGGTGAAATGGTATCTTCGGTTTAGCTCGAGTCTTCCCGCATCCCACTGGCTGCCGATGATGGGTGTCCGACGGTCTACTATCCTTGTTGATCCTAACCCTCTGCTTCCTCGTGAGGAAACCGCCGAACCAACCTGGTGTCACCTCATTATAGCATTCTGACTGAATAGATACATCTGCAGTCAAGGCCCACCCACCTAGTAGTTACGTGCAGACCCAACCTCTGCAGCACAGCCTAAGACATCTGCCGCCGCACAAAGTACTACTAGGAGCACCTTACGTACCTCAGGAAGCCACGTGCTTCCCCTTCCAGTCCTTTGGATCTGTCAGAACAATCTGATGAATGTGTGCTCCCCTTGTGCCTTATAACACCTCGATGATCTACCCTGTTGGGTTATTCACCCTCAACCGTACGGACTGGTCTAAGTGCCATACTTTAGCATATTGTTAGACCCTATGTCTAAACATTCTTTTACGCGCTTATCTCACCTCATCAGGTTTCCAGTTAACTTGGTTATTCCATTTTGTATTGAATTCTTATTCAAATTACCAAGTTCTCTTGCTTATTAATTTCAGTCATACAACTTAATCCATTTAAGTTTATTAATAAGCCAACAACATGTTATTCTCTAGATTGTGGCCCAAGGTATGTAATCCACAACCCCCTTTTATCTTTTTGTTGATTTCATCATTATAATAACATGTTTTATTTAATATGTAATTAAGTATATTCAATTCACATGTTTTCTAATTAACATGTCACTTACCATTTACGGTTAAATATAACTTATTTCATTTCATAAGTTTTCTGTATTCTTTCCCATTTAATCAAAATTCCATTTTCCTTTGTCAATACAACTTATTGTTGTTTACCTATTAACTTAGTTCTATTAACTAAGGCCCATTAATAAGTTTCTCTACCCGTTTATTATAACCTATGTCCCGAGGACAAGCCTAAACATTCTTATCAATGGGTTTCAGACTCCCAAGCTTATAGATTACTTAATTTTATAATTAAGTACAATATATTTTCCTCCTTTTCTTAACTGGTTTCCGGCTTTCCCCATTTACTACTTACTTAATTTACAATTAAGTGTCCCTTAACTCATTTCACCAGTTATCCAGTTTCCCTATTATTTTATTATAACTGAAGTTATAATCCCACTTGTCCCTAGGAGAAGCCTACCTATTATACAACGTTTTCATTAATGTTAGTTATTTATAATAGGTTATTATCATTTCTACAAGTTATGTTTACCCTAAAGGTGTCTTTAATTATATAATTTTATTATTTCTACCGGTTATGAATACCACTAGGTGTCTTTAATTACATAACCTTATCGGGCTAAGTTTGCGGGCCTATATGTAAATATTACCCACCCCCTTAGATATGTGTAGCCCACCCACTGTCCAACCAATTTTTACTTAACCCTAACTTTAGTTCATATTCATACAATCCCTATGGATTAGATTAGGTTAAGTAGTCCAATTCCTTACCATGTCCATTTATGGTTTATAATGGGCTAAACCTCCCACATTAGGCCTACAACTTGTGGATACTGGATATGCCGGTCGGGTTCGGGCTGACTTCTTCCACAATTTGGGCTTAACCTCATGTTATAGCCCGTCTCGTATTTGCGCACTTAGCCCTCTCACATTAGGTTCAACATTAGTGGCTATTGGATATGCCGGTCGGGTCACGGGCAGACTTCTACCACTAATGCAACCTAACCTCATGTCATAATTGCAATTTCAATTTCTAATTGTAATCCTAGGCATTCATTGTTAATCAATTATTTAAACCTAGCCTTTATAGGTGTTAATGTCCATTTACCCAATTATATTCATGATGGGTTATATGTCTAAATTCATATTATTCGAATTATGTCAATTCATATTTTACATATGATCCCATTTGCGCCCAAATCATTTTTCTATACTTATGATCCAATTTAAGATCTTTAAACATAATTTGGTCGATGCCCCAAACCCATATTTATTCGATTCCATGTTAACATGAATAGTCATATACTTACTCCAATTATTTCCTATATATAATTGGGACAAATTTACATGTAAATTTTTTAGCACTTGAACAAATCCAATGTATGAATTTTTCCCACATGTTCAAATTAATATTATAACATGTAAAAATTCCAATATTCCAACCGATTCAATATATGAATTATTCGTACTAACAATTTGATGTTATGTCATGCTAATTATTCCCCCAATTTAATAGATTCAACATATGGATTTCCTGATCTATTCATATTAACATCTCAACTTGTTATAACAACAATTTATAATTAAATTGGCAGTTTCACGATTTATTAAAAGGGGAATGCTAAACGATATTCATAACATTATCTAAAGACTATAGTTTAAACCCACTCACATTTCATGCTTTTCCCAAATTTTGGATCTGATCCGTTCCATCTTTCATGGTTTTCCTTTCCCCTTTAATTTGATTTGAAACTTAATAACATGGATCGACTAATTTCATTAAAAGAGAAAGGAAAGAAATAGGAAGAATTGAATAGATTGGATCAAGAAGTTTACCTTGCTTTTTCACGTAATTCTGAACGCCTTTCAATAAAAACACCAATCTCTTCCCTCCAGGTCTTAATTTAAGATTTTCTAATTTACAAATATAATGTTATGAATATGTTTGAGGGGGGGAGAGAGAGGGAGCAATGGCGGTGCTCCAGCGTAGCCGCCGAATTATGAGATTTAGGATTAGGCCTAGGGTCTTATTTATAGGAGTAGCGGAGGAATCAGGACCCTCAGATCAAAATCTAAAACACCAGAATCGTCCACGTCAGAAAAGCAGGTTCCAGATTCGTGGGTGGGTCGACCCCTAGGTCGACCCCCAACTGTCCATTTTCCTTCCGAACTTTCCCGTCTGCGATTTTGTTTTTTGAACTGATTTTTGAATTTTCTGGATATGTTTATTTAATATATATATATATATAAGCTCCTTATATGTATACAAACTTCTAATGCTCAAAACTTCTTCATATGGTGTCTGATTTAAGCAAACCAGGTGTCGATTTTGACCAGAATTTCGAGACGGACGCAATGGCACAGTCCGTTTTACTAAATTCTGAATATTTAATTAAGTTATTCTTATTTTATTATCTTACACTAAGAATAACGGGTGTTACATTCTCCCACCCTTAGGAAATTTCGTCCCCGAAATTTGATAAGGGTAAAATAAATTAACCCCTCACATAAAATAAATCCATCATGTGTGCATCCAATTTTTGCAAACATTGTGCACTTGTGCAAAGTGAAGTATAACATAATAATGCATGCATGCCTAATCGGTACCTCCTATGTGTATGCAAGCTTTTCAAAAATCATTTTAAAATATGATGCTCACATCCTAAATATACTGGCAATTCTATATGAATGCAATATTTTGAAAATCAAAAAGCTTTTTCATCCAAATTTTCCCATGCTCTTACTGAGTAAGAGCATAGTTCATCCAATTGTTGCATCCATAATCCTGCCAACCAACTTTATTTTTCGAATTTCAGAAAAATTTAATTTTCTAAATTTGATTTCTTATGTTAGAAAAAGGTGGAAAACGGAAAACTCCGCATCTCCCGCTTTTCTTTTCCAACCTTTTTCTAGCCGTACTTGGATTTTTATGCAATTATTTACAAAGATTCCCTATTCTCCTATCCAAGCATAGCCCACATAAGAAACTTTTCTTTGTTACTGATTTTATTTTTCATCTTATCTTGGAAATTTTTATTCTTATCCATCTTTTCTCATAATTTTCCAATTTTGTTGCTTTACAGAATTTTCTGTTTCCTTTTTAGTTGTACTATTTTTCTTTTCTTAGCTTATTTAATCATCTGATCTTAGTTTAATTTTAAATAAGCCTCTAGTCTTTCAACTAAAACAGGAGAACATACACCCTACAAATCTACTACTAAGGGCCAAGAATCTTGGGACTATGTCCCCCTCTATCAGAAAAGCCCAAACCATGGGATCCATGAAAAGTTCAGGTGTTACCCTAACTACCCAACAAAATAACGGAACGATCCCCATAGAAATGTAGTAACGGTTATACCCATAACATGGAAATTAGCAACATGATCTAAACACTTACTTGCCCCTTACTATCTAGTAGTCACTACTAGTCCTAGTTGTGTACCAATAATTATTTCAGGCAACACCCTAGGATATTCAATGCTTATGCATTTACGGGAACTCACCATTATTCCAAGATAATTTTCGCTATTTACTTTATAGCCTTAAAACTTTTTTCGTCTTTCCTAGGCACTAATCCTTACCTACTCCATACTTTTTAAAACATGGTTTGGCCTGTCCTTTTCATTTAAATTTTCTTCCAAAAATTCAAAAGTGTCAAAATTTCATTTTCCTCATGAAAACTTACTTTTGCCAAACCACAAAAACATGCCATCTTAAAAATGTAAATCATCATTTTTTTTCAAATCACAAAACTGGAATAGATATGGACAACTATTTCCTCCATCGGGTTTATGACTTGTTCTTACCTATAAGGTGCAGACATCCACTCTATTGTTAATTTCTGCACTTATTTTGTCCACCCAACGAAATAATTTATCAAAAAGGGTTGTCATAAGAATAGAGATTTAAAATCTTTCTTTATTAAAGATTATTGTATGAAATATAACAAGAAAACTAGAAAGCTATACATGCTCTATATTATGCACCTTTCATTGAGAGAATTTTACTTTAGACAACATTTTCGCAAGAAATCACTGTTTGTAAAATATACCCCATTTTCCTTCAAAAACCCAATATGTATACTTTACATATTTAAAACTTGTAACTTTTAAGATTAAAACTTGAAAACACCATAAACCATTTTCCCAAAACTTTTATAATTTCAAGTTCTTAAAAGTTAATAATGGGGTTAGACTCAAAGCGGGTTTCCAATTTTCTAGGCTTTCCTAGACACTCCCCAAGGTCAATTCTCTCAATTATATATTCCTAATCCATTTTTCTCTTCTTAACCTTTTCCAACTTATAAGGTTTTTAAACCCATTAACCCAAAATAATAATCATATGGGATTCACTTTCCTTCCATACAAAATACATTGTACACTTTCCACCCAATTACCTAAAGGTCTCAAATTTCCTTATTCATTCCTTTAGTGTACAAAACAAACATATCATTTATACCCTTTTTATTTAGTGGGTTCCTCTATGGATCTTGGTATATATAATATATTTATATATTTCTTAAAAATACAAATACGTTTGCTCACTATTTATATAGGAATCCTGAACCTAAGCTCTGGTAACAGATGTGACAAACCCAATTTCGACAGACCGATTTTTTTTCCAAAATTCCAATCTATCGAAACTCGGATTGGTTTGCTCTGGTATCCTGCAGAAAATACAAAGACATAAAACATGTCAAAGCTTAGAAATTATCTCACAGCGGAATGGATAAAATATAAAGTAATCAAAATATAACCATACCGTATTAATAATACTGCCTAACCAGTATCCAAGGCTATCATGTCCCCGCCACAAATCTGACCTGTGAGTATGTTATGAGGAGAGGGTCAGAACACAAGTTCTGGTGACTAGATTTAAACTATACACTTTGGATAATCCTACATATATTGTTTAATCATATTTTCTTATTTATTAGGTTACTTGGTTTAACAGCACTCAAGGCTTACACACTCGTCATACCTATTTACTTCCTAGTGGATTAACCTAATACAGTATATATGTAGCTACCCCCAATATCGAGGTACACCCCATGGTACCCCACTCGCACGGTCTCCACCGTAACACCATCGAAATATACGCAGTTCCTTATCCTATGCCATAGTGACGTACGGATAACAATATTACGTTCCGCATATATCTATCATTACTATGCTACGTAAACGTACCGACTGCCACCTATGATCGAATCAGACTCATACCGGGGTAATGCCCTCAAGTCTACGATACACCACCGAGGGTCGACATGCATGTATTTAGACTGTCTACAATACTTATCTTCAATTGTAGCTCGATGCCTCAATCACACGTCTTCTAATGTGTACCGAGTACCATGGCAGGGCGATACAAGAAGCATGGAACTCGGTCGGGAGCTCTTCCATATCTGTACAGGCCTGTCTTTAAAGAGCCTTTATATGCAGATATATCTAGGGTCCCTTTTCGTGATGGCTATGGCCCCACCTCAGCCCCTCCCTTAACTAGTAAAGACTACTATAGCTAAGCGACTGTCCTATGCAAACAATCTAAACATCCATGTGGCGTCTCCCCTTAACCCCTTACCCCGATAGTGAAGGGTGAAATGGTATCTTGGGTTTAGCTCGAGTCTTCCCTCATCCCACTGGCTGTCGATGACGGGTGTCCGATGGTCTACTATCCTTGTTGATCCTGACCCTTTGCCTCCTCGTGAGGCAACCACCGAACCACCTTGGTGTCACCTCGTCACAGCATTCTGACTGCGTAGCTACATCTGCAGTCAAGGCCAAACCACCTAGTAGTTACGTGCAGACCCAACCTCTGCGGACACAGCCTAAACATATGTCGCCGCACAGAGGACTACTTGGAGTACTTACGTACCTCGGGAAGCTGCGTGCTTCCTCTTCCAGTCCTTTGGAGCCGTCATAACAATCAGATGAATGTGCGCTCCCCTCGTGCTTATAACACCTCAATGATCTACCCCGTTGGGTTATTCACCCTCAACCGTACGGACTGGTATAAGCGCCTTACTTTAGCATATTGTTAGACCCTATGTCTAAACATTCTTTTACGCGCTTGTCTCACCTCATCAGGTTTCCAGTTAACTTGGTTATTCCAGTTTATATTGAATTATTGTTCAAATTACCAAGTTCTCTTGCTTATTAATTTCAGTCATATGACTTAATCCATTTAAGTTTATTAATAAGCCCACAACATGTTATTCTCTAGATTATGGCCCAAGGTCTCTAATCCACAACCCTTTTTTATCTTCTTGATGATTTCATCATTACAATAACATGTCTTACTTAATATGTAATTAAGTATACCCAATTCACATGTTTTCTAATTAATATGTCACTTACCATTTATGATTAAATATAACTTATTTCATTTCATAAGTTTTCCGTATTCTTTCCCATTTAATCATAATTCCATTTTTCATTGTCAATACAACTTATCGTTGTTTACTTATTAACTTAGTTCTATTAACTAAGGCCCATTAATAAGTTTCTCTACCTGTTTATTATAACCTATGTTGTAATTCCTCTCGTCCCTAGGAGAAGCCTAAACATTCTTATCAACAGGTTTCAGACTCCCAAGCTTACAGATTACTTAATTTATAATTAAGTACAATATATTTTCCCCCTTTTCTTAACTGGTTTCCAGCTTTCCCCATTTACTACTTACTTAATTTACAATTAAGTGTCCCTTAACTCATTTCGCCAGTTATCCAATTTCTCTATTAGTTTATTATAACTGAAGTTATAATCCCACTTGTCCCTAGGACAAGCCTATCTATTATACAACGTTTTCATTAATGTTAGTTATTTATAATATGTTATTATCATTTCTACAAGTTATGCTTACCATAAAAGGTGTCTTTAATTACATAACTTTATTATTTCTACTGGTTATGTGTACCACTAGGTGTCTTTAATTACATAACCTTATCGGGCTAAGTTTACGGGCCTATATGTAAATATTACGCATCCCCTTAGATTTGCCTGGCCCACCCATCATTCAACCAATTTTTACTTAGCCCTAACTTTAGTTCATATTCATACAATCCCTATGGATTAGATTAGGTTAAGTAGTCCAATTCATTACCATGTCCATTTATGATTTATAATGGGATATACCTTCCACATTAGGCCTACAACTTGTGGATGCTGGATATGCCGGTCCGGCGGGCAGACTTCTTCCACAAGTTGGGTTTAACCTCGTGTCATAGCCCGTCTCGTATTTGCGCACTTAGACCTCTCACATTAGGTTCAACATTAGTGGTTGTTGGATATGCCGGTCGGGTCCGGGCAGACTTCCACCACTAATGCAACCTAACCTCGTGTCATAAGTGCAATTTCAATTTCTAATTGTAATCCTAGGCATTCATTATTGATAAATTATTTAAACCTACGCCTTTATAGGTGTTAATTGTCATTTACCCAATTATATTCATGATGGGTTATATGTCTAAATTCATATTATTCGAATTTTGCCAATTCATATTTTACATATGATCCCATTTGCGCCCAAATCATTTTTCTATACTTATGATCCAATTTAAGATCTTTAAACATAATTTGGTCGATGTTCCAAACCCATATTTATTCGATTCCATGTTAACATGAATCCATATAGTCATATACTTACTCCAGTTATTCCCTGTATGTAGTTAGGACAAATTTACATGTGAACCTTTTAGCACTCCAACAAATCCAATATATGAATTTTTTCCCACATGTTCAAATTAATATTATAACATATAAACATTCCAATATTTCAACTAATTCAATATATGAATTATTCATATTTACAATTTGACATTATATCATGCTAATCATTCCCCCAATTTAATAGATTTAACATATGGATTTCCTGATCTATTCATATTAACATCTCAACTTCTTATAACAATAATTTATAATTAAACTGGCAATTTCACAATTTATTAAAAGGGGAATGCTAAACGATAGTCATAACATTATCTAAAGACTATAGTTTAAAACCACTCACCTTTCATGCTTTTCCCAAATTTTGGATCTGATCCGTTCTATCCTCCATGGTTTTCCTTTCCCCTTTAGTTTGATTTGAAACTTAATAACATGGATCGACTAATTTCATTAAAAGAGAAAGGAAAGAAATAGGAAGAATTGAATAGATTGGATCAAGAAGTTTACCTTGCTTTTTCACGTAATTCTGAACGCCTTTTAATAAAAACACCAATCTCTTTCTTCCAGATCTTGATGTAAGATTTTCTAATTTAAAAATATAAATTTCTGAATTTGTTTGAGGGGGAGAGAGAGGGAGGGAGAAACAGCGGAGCTCCAGCCTAGCTACCGAATTATGAGATTTAAGGTTAGGCCTAGGGTCTTATTTATAGGAGTAGCGGAGGAACAAGGACCCTCAGATCAAAATCTAAAACACCAGAATCATCCGCGTTAGAAAAGGAGGTTCCAGATTCGTGGGTGGGTCAACCCCCCCAAGGGTACTAGTTTCGTACCCGATAAGGTGTGAAATTTGTATCCTATGGGATACGAATTTCACATCCCCATGGGGTACGAATTTCACACCCCGCGATGTGCGAAATTCGCACCTCAAGGCTGGGTGCGAAATTCTGGCATGCACATGGATCAGATGCGAATTTTTGGGTGTGGTCCCCTATTTCTACCTACTCCTACCTAACCACTTCCCTATAAATACCCATTGGCCTCACACTTTGAAGGGGTTGTAATTTGTGAACTTGAGACCTCTTGAAAACTCCTTTAGTGGCATCTCCACTTTGAGGAAGAAGAAGGGCAACAGTGCCTTTTTCCTAATATATGCAATATATGATAATTATGACATCAAATATCTTAGAGACAAATGTAATGAGATGTCATGAGATGGTCTGGACCTTGTAACCTTGTATTATCAATAATATTCCAACAACTCTTCATAGTGGACGTAGGCCTCTCCCGAGGCCGAATCACTATAAATCTCTTGTTTTATTTACTTCTTTCTACTCTTGTCTATATGCCGAAATTAATAATTCCTAATAATTGGAATCTTGGGTGTTTACGACATTTTTTTCCATCAACATTTGGTGCTTTCACTGGGAACTCAGGTTTTCATCCTTGTCGCACATTATCGTCTCGAGTTCGACGAGCACAAGCCCGAGTCTCGAACCCCCCGACACGCGCTAGCACGACCTTCGTACCCCTCGGAGGACGAATTTCGTACCCCCAGGGGTACGAAATTGGAATCCCTAAGGGGTTCGAAATTTGTACCCCTCGGGGTACGAAATTTGAAACCCGAGGGGTTTGAGATTTGTACTCACGTGGTATGAAGTTCGAACCCCTAAGGGGTATGAAATTCAAACCCCCGGGGGTAAGAATTTCGAACCCCGAGAGGTTCGAAATTCGCACCCTAACGAGGGGTTCGAAATAACGACCACGCGCCAGAGGAGGGACTCGCCGAGTCCGCTTATGATGGTAAAGCGACCAAATAACACAATGATCGGCTCTTCAGCCACAGCCGAAGCCGGAGCATCCCAACAAGCTTAGCCAGCGGGTATCCCGGCCACTAAGTAGACCATTCCTCCCATGGACCCCGAAGCTCTCGACACGCAAGCGCGGATCCATGCGCTTAGCAAAAAAAACTAGTTGTGGAACTCGATCAAGCGTTAAGAAATGACATCGACCTTGTGCGTCGACTTCGAGAAAGTCAGCGTGTCGTCGCTCGACTTCAGCTCGCTCAAAATAACGCCTTACCTCGATGCACTATCCCGGCAACCTCCTCCTCCGAGTCAAGAGGCCCATGCTATAGAAGGAGGATTAGTCTCATCAACAAAGCCACCGTCCGCTCCCACATCCCGATCAACGGCGATGGCAATGGCTACACTAATGGCGATGGAAATAGAAAACGACGACCGAACTACTGTCACTTATAGCGAGAGGGCACAATATCGAGACTACTTCCGATTGGTTATCAATAACGAACCAGGTCCAAGCAACTGACCCCCTCCTCAGCAGAACCCGACTGCGTGCACCTATGGTCGACTTTCTATCACTTCCTTCGAGGAATCGAAACCTCGCCTTTCCTTCTACTTAACCGCCAAAGCTTTGGATGCTGCTCAGGTTTTCCCAGACTTACCGACCAAGGCGATCGGTAATGGTGAACAAAGGAAAGGACCCCATGGTCGGATCTTCCACTATCGATTCTGATTCAGAATTTCCCCTTCAGCCTCGACTCCTTAAATCTCCGACTAACCTTAATGCGCCCAACCTCAACGCATCCGTCGATCAAGCCCAGTTGGACGAAACATTAAGGAAGTCGAGCGAGACTCGACGATGCCTTGTCGACAAATCCACCATAGCATCAAATTAACACAACGGCTTCTACCATACGATCAACGAGGTATTCTCCGCCTTCAGACAGACTTGGGCGCTTAGCCTCCTTCAAACAATTCCTTTGCTCAAACTTGACAAAGCCAATTTTTCCCACGAATCCTCGACCACAAGTTTGTTTCTGCTACTCGGATTCCATCTTTTAACCTAGCAGATTTCTCGGCCGTCGCGAGAAAGAGGAAAATCCATCCTTTGAAGACCTTCCAAAAATAAATCAGGCATCGCCCATTTCATGCCAAGTAGAAGCACATCATGAAGAGAACTCGGATTTGTTTCTTTGTCGCAAATTCCCATCTCAACTTCGATTCGCTTTAGGTTCCTCCTATAACATGTGGTCGAATCCGCTCATGATGGCTAAGTAACAAAGAATCAAATGATAGAAGGCTATGGATAAGTTCCTCCGATCCGCCTTCAGATTGCGTCTTTAGTTCTCAACCATAACTCAATTACTCGCTTCTCATCACGGTGTATTAAGCATACAAAGCTCGACACTATAATTAAACCTCAGGGTATAAAAGGAGGAGGAAGTCAACGACTCTCCCCAACCGGACCTCCATCGAGCTACGTCACTCCATAAGGCATCGATGGAATAATTGGGAATCTTGCCACAGCTTTGTACGCTCGACTTGAGTAGCAGGAAGAAGCTTTCAATACTTCCTTCGCCCAAATTGAAGATAGAATAAGAAGTACTTCAAGGCCGACTGGCCAGACAAAAATTACTGGGATGAGAACCAATCTTCCTCCACCCGCGACTCGGGACTTGGCGGCATCCCCACAAACTAACCAGCTATCCGATGTCGCTCCTCGGGATGATGTCGGTCCCGCTACACTGGGGGGTCACGCCTAATCCAAATGTCACCCCAAACCGTGACACTTTAGTTGACCAAGTTGCGGACCCCGCAGTCGGAAATGTTGCTCAAGCGCCAACGCGCGCAACTTTGGTCGATAATGCCCCCAAGGTTGCGAGGTTCAGGATAGCGCCAATGTGGATCCTCAAGTTGGAATCCAACCAGACTTTCTTTTCAATCAACGGAGTCCCAACTTGGACGTAAGCACTGGGGGCACCAGTTCCGCTTCGGACAATCTAAATAAACCACTGGTTTTTGTTAACAAACATAGTCGCAATGTGGCATAGGCGGCTGAAGCCCGACTTCGTTACTTCTCGAAATGCATTGAACACCCGATTAGTGGAACAGTTTAGAGTCAACATAGCTCGTCCAAAAAGCATCATGACTCTCACTGGCATTAAAAAGAATTCCGGCAAAACCTAACGCTCCCCTCATTGGCCGTAATTGACGCTGGTATCTCTCAGTAGCCCCGAGCGGCAGAGGGCCCGCTGGAAACGGATCTCATTCCACTCGTGGACTCCGAAGCTCCTGCGACTCAAGCACAGATTCATACGCTTAATAAGAAATATGAGAATGCAGCTCTCGCGCTAGGCATTGAAGATTAACATCAACCTTATGCACCAATTTCAAGAAAGTCAACGCATTGTTATTCTACTTCAGCTTGCTCAAAACTATGCCCGCTCGCGGCACACCGCTTCGGAAATTTCTTCTTTCGAAGCTAGGGTCCCACGTCGAGGAAGAAGGTTCAGCCTCATTAAAAACATCGCCGTCCGCTCCAACACTCATACGGCGACAACAACGACAACAGAAATGAGATGATAATTGAACCATCATCGTTTACAGCCAAGGAATACAGTAACTAACCAGGTTTGAGTAACCAAACTTCTACTCGGAAGAGACCGACTGTTCCCACTCGGAACCGGAGTCCCACTCTTCCAGTAGCATGTTAGGCCAGAGTACTTCCGGACCAGGGTGCACACCAGCTCGCCCAACCTCGGCAGCCATACCAAAACCATACCATCCATGACATGACAGAGAGAGAGCCAGATGTGTACAATAGAAGACGTCGACGGAATGGAACTCCCGAAATTCGTCAAAACTAATGGGTTCCATTAGAAAATCCCCCTTCGACATATCTCCCCGACGTGATCCGAACAATCATAAAAGAAATGCGAAGGAACGCCGACAACTCAAGAGAAACCCACTTGATCCGTAATCCCTTCCCTAGGATCATACACAAAGCTGAGATGGCCCCAATGCTTCAACACACCACATGTGGCATTCTATGAAGGCACGATTGACCTATAATCTCGACAATGTTAGAATCACCATCAGATGGAACACGACATCCCGGCTGTCCCCGGCGTTGATGCTCAAGCCTCCGTTAGGCAGACTCAAACTACTATGAGTCCGAACTTATCGCCTATGCTTCTAGGATCCAACTAGGCCTGAGTTCACTTCAACTGACTTCCATAGAATCATTCAATCGAAGTTGGAGGCTCACAGATTGCCAAAGAACTTTCGTCAAGAAGGCGCGCTAGGCTTCAAAGTCCTGAACTGCATCCCGACCTCTATAATGAGGCAGGAACCCAACCTCCGATTATCGCCGACACGATCCGTGGAATCATGAGGGAACCACGGGGGCACGCCCACGACATCCATGAAACCAATACGAGGCGTATCCATTCACTACGGCTATCCTTAACACCGAATGGCACTAGCACATCGACATGCCAACACTTACTCCATACTTAAAGAAGCCATGATTCTCGAAGCTTCATTAGCCGCCACAAATGGCATATGGGTTCATTACACGTCGCCAATGCCATAAAGTGCAAGTACTTCCCCGTCCTTATGCAAGACGCCTCTATCCAGGTTCTCTTGACTTCCACCCTGAACTATCTCAACTCTCGACTAACTCGCCAGGAGATTGGTCACGTAGTCCAGGATGCACGTCGTAATTCCTAAAGATATCGCACGTCGTAATTCCTAAAGATATCCTCTTAGTCTCGAACATTTAACAAGCCACCCATGAAACTCTCAAAGGCTATCTCGCGTGATCCCACACCCCCTTGGCCGAAGTCGAGAAACTTACTCCTCGAATTGCACTCGTCTAGCATACGAAGGGCATACCGCCTGATTCTGAACTTAGAGCGTGGACCGATAAAAAACAATCAAAGATTCAGGAGATCTTCTGCACGAATGCCGACTACTTCCTATGCCGAAAGTTAGCATAAAGGAATCAAGCTTTTCACCTCAACATCCTGCCTCGTGGCGACGTTTAGGGCCCCAACGACTCTAATTCCACCACTCTGTGCGATCTTGCTCACGCCACCAAAGGTAGTCACAACAATAAAAGGAAGTGCCTTCGTCTTCCTTCTTTCCGCAGCTATACTACTTTCAGGGACACCCCCGGGAAAATATACCTCACAACATGCAATTCCCAACCTTGCAAAAGCCCAAGACCTGAAAGTCTGACGGGTGCACCAGGGGACTCTACAAGATATTGTCGATTCTACAGTATCCGCGGACACAACACAAACATGTTTCGCTAATTGCAGAACAACATCGAGGAACTCATCCTTCGGGGAACTCCAAGCCACTCAACGCTCATCAAAGACTCCCACTGGATCTCCGAGCAACTCGACGCTTATCGAGGGTTCCCACTACGTGGGACCTTCGAGCCACTCGATGCTCATCAAAGATCCGCACTGCATGGAATCTCCAAGCCACCCGACGCTCATCAAAGATTCCCACTAAACATGACCTCGACCGACAACTAATCCCTTAAGATCGTACCCCCATCTCGTCAAGGCTACAACTTCCATGGCGTAGTTAACGTTAAGTTGTCATCGAAGATACCAGTTTGCAACTCCTCCCTGCCTATGCCTCCCTCATTGGAAGAAGAACAGAAACTAAAGGCGAACTTTCTCTTATAAAAGATACTTCCTTTTTGTTGTACCGTGTCCTTTTTGGTCCTCCATATAGCACTCCCGACACCCACCAATCGGCAGGGGGCACGCTGGGAAACATTACCAGAGAAACGTTCGCAAGTAAGCCCGAGAGTTCTAGTCCTCTGTCAGCCCCACAATCGTCCTCTATGATACAACAATCCCCGAGGTTATCATTGGAGATATCGGCCATCGACCCGTTAACACGATCAGCTCGCCCATACAAAAATAGAGGCGCTAAGAGAGATGATCTAATATCACAAAAAAGGCATACACATTAATGTTTAAAGGTAAAAAAATAGGACCTCGAGCGCAATTGCCGATGGAAATGTCTATTGGTAAAGGGTCGCAACCTTTGAAATAGTTGTTACGGTTGCAATTCAAATAGAATCATCCATTCATGGGTAGATGCCTCATTCTGTCCTATGTATATATAGGCCTGCAAAAAAATGAAATGAAAATGAAAATGAAAAGCAAGGCCCCTTCTCCCAGACACACCTCCTCTTTGTTGTATCATAGCCATCCTCCTCCAACTATTACTTCGGCCACTTGGGGGCACGACTGGAAGCTTAACCGAAGGCCCGCTCGAACGTACATCGGCGACCTCGTCTTCAAACGAGTCTTTCCTCCAACTGTAGGCCTTGCTCCTCGTTAGGAAGGCCCATACTCATACAATGAAACCTCAGCGATGGAACTTTCAAACTCTCAACATTGACGAAGCCGAACTCCCAAGGGAATGGGACAACGAACATCTTCACCTTTACTTTACGTAACTTAGTGTATAATTGATTCACGCCTTCCAACGATGTTTTGCTTTCCTGCAATGCTACTCGAGTCACCGGCCCGTGGCACCACCGAGTATAAATAACCACTAACTCGAACCTCGGCTCCATGCCGAGACCGACAATAAATCGTTCCGCACCCAAGTCCCAAGCGATTTGGGGCCACCCAACAGCCAACTAAGAGTAATGTGAATTTCTCCCCTGGCTACGAATGCCAGTCGAATCTTGGCGCAACACCGAGACCAACCTTAAATCGTTTCTTCCCCGAAGCTCTTAAGGCTAAGGGGTAGCCCATGGCCACGACCGGACCCTACGGGCTAGTGATCCAGGCTTATCTTCTCAAGCGAATAAACAACGTCTACGGCTCGCCCCAACCCGATGAACGACGGGAGAGCCACACACCGAACGAACTGCAAATCACGATGTCATACGCCTTCGCTATACTTGGGATTAACCCCGGGCAACCCAAAACAGCAGGCGCTCAGCCCGACTTCGCAAACTACAGGTTTCCTGAGTTGAGGGAAACTTACTGGAAGCCTGTGCTCAACCATACCCCTATGGAATCATCGACCCAGAGCGCGGTATTCGATTGCATTTTTGTTAAGTGTAACGACAAGTACACTCATGCAAGTACAGGACGCTAGAAAACATGAGAAGAACATCCGAACACTTGACATAAATCACTTTCTTTACTAATTCGTATTTCATTTTCACACATACACACACATTAAACAGGCTACATGTCTAACATCTCTTCTCTCTGATGACAGGGTGTACATGAATACTACACGTTGTCTTTAAGAACCAATAGCGGGGACCGCACTCGCATATACTATCGGTCTACCTAACCTAAAGTATCTATAATTCCTATAATAATTACTGATGTTACTCCTCCTTCTCTTTTCTTTTCCTTTTTATATACTGATTCAGCACTTGGCAGGTCACCACCAATGATGGGCCCCTTTCGTCTAGAACCGTTTCCTCCTCCTATACTCTTCACAGGATTAACGGATTCATGAGACATCGATGTGCGCCTCCCGCCATCATCCTCGCTGCTTGTAATCATTGTAACCTCCCCGAGGGCAATACATGACAATGACTTAGGGAAGATATAATAAGCATGGACCAATGTAGCATGGGTTTCTCCCCAAGCCTTCTTGGCTCTACTCCACTTTCTTCTCGGCATCTTCAGCGGCCTTCTGATTAGCTAGCTCCCTGTCCTGGAGTCACATAACTGCATTCGCTTCAAGTTTGCTAAGGGTCCCCTCGCCCTCTTTTGGTGGGAGTCATCGACGACTTTCCTTTTTCCTAGCCTACTCGGGGGCCCTCTCCTTCTCCGCCTCAATATCGTCCTGCTTCTCCGCCTGCATAGCAGCATATTTCTTCTCAGCATCCTGCCTAGCCTTTGCCCATGCATCTTGTATGGCAGCCTCATCCTGTCCCTCTTCGCCTTCAATTCCTTAAACTTTAACACCAGCCGGACTTCCTGATCCCCATTATAGCTTTCATTGTTTGCACACCTACATCAGCTACGCCGATTGCATGAATGCTTCGGCCAACCACAACTTTGTCTTCTTCAAAAAGAGTCATATAAATGTGGGGTCCCAAAGCCATGGGTTCTCCTACCTCTCCAGATTGCTCCCACTGTAACTCCAACCGGGACTCGAACGCTTGAGGAGGCACGAGGGAAAAATCTGGTGTCACCTCCGCTCTAGGGGCGGCCCATCAAAAGAAACAACTATTTGACTTATGAGGATTCATCGCTCGCAACCTCTTCAGTTGGCAAGTACTCGAGCTTGGGGGAAGTCCTCTACCTATCCTTGCACTAGCTTGACCATCGCCGCAAGCTTCAAAGCAACCATTTCTGAAGAGGAACGCCCACATCGAGTCGAGGATAACTCAAACCCAAAAGCTCGGGTCTCGTAAGCTTCTGACCTTCCACCAATAATAGGCAGGTCGGGCATAGAGGGCCGAATCGGAAGATAGAGGGAGCAACATAATAACTAGTCCCCCGAGGAATAGGGGAATTTAGACAAGTTCTTAGTATGCGAAGTAAAAAATTCATATCTGGATGCAAGTTTTCGAGTTCCCATGGCCGGTTCATTGGGTTCCCAAAGTCTCAATGCCCCTACAAGCATATTGGAACACAGTGACGGCACTTAGTTTTAATAACTATGTAAGTGATTACCGGTAACCGTCAAAACAATTTTCGGATCAGAAAATGGTTACGACATGATTGGGTTGGAGATAATGACTTAGCCGTATGTCCACATCTTATGCGCATATCCAAGAATTCAGTCCGAATACGTTCATTTCCAGAAAGAATCGCCTATCAGTTGTGCTATGATCAACTTCAATTACAGTCCAGACATGCAACATTAAGCAACGACCCGAACTTGCTAACTTGCCCGTGACGTCGAGCAGAATCTAGCAGGTACCCGGGCTTGGGGGTAGCCCTCTACCGATTATCGCATTAGGATGACAATCACGGGACCCGATCAGATCCCCTTCAGTCCCTGCACGGGCATCATCCTCATTGCATCCCTTATAGCCACCGTCTAGAGGGTGCCTTCGCCTCGCAACGAAGGCAATCCTTAGCTAGAATCCGAGCCCTAGAGGCTTTTCGGTTCTCCAATCAGTGCCCGGACTCCACAAAGGCAGACATTCCGAAGCATGACGACAACCTTCAGCCTCAACCACTAATGCCGTAGCCATCACCGGCCACCAGCGCGATGCTTGAGTCGAGGCAACTACATCATGGTTGGGTTATTGATCGGATCCCGAGACTAACAACTCAGCTATATGTCCATATCCTGCATATGCATTCGAGTCGCCAATCCAAGTAAGTCCATTCCTTGAGAACCGCGTTACCAGACCACGACTGACTAATCATTGTCCGCTCATCTGATGCCATGCAAAGGTTCAAGCTCACTAGCTCAAGCTCGAAACCAAGATTCAGTGAAGTCATCGGGTGCGAAATTATGCGTAATGATCCTACACATTTACTAAGTTATCATGTCACTCAAACCGACTTCGACCTCTTGAAAAACCAGGAGGGTTTATTAATTGTCCGGGATACGAAGCCCAATCCCCTATTCACACATACTTAGCAAATTTTATCCGAACTCCTGCTTTTGTTTCCCAAAAATCCATCGCTCCACATCCTTGAGCTCCAATCCCGAAAGCCCTCTCACTCTCCATATCACTCTTCCCTTCTCCTGAAAACCATGAGACACCCCGAACAACCAAGATATGAAAGAATTATTTTGGTATCCTCCATGCTTTAAGCTAATTTTCTGTCCGGAGAAGAGAAGAAATGAAGCAACAATAATAAGGGGATCGGCATGCTCCAAACGAGCGTTTCGGGATCGATTTTGGGATTGTACACCAGGCTATGGCCACATCCGCTTATCTTCGAAGCCCCAAATCAATCACGGCTCAGCGACCACTCGTGTACTCGCCAAAAGCCCAATCATTAAAGTGCACGTACTTAGCATTTGGGTCCGACCTTACCTCAAAGGAAAATCTACACGAATACATGCCACGACATATGCCAAGTATCGTCCTAGTAATGCCATTCACATATACGAGTTGCCAAAACTCTGATGGTTGAGACTAGCATGGATCGTTAAATGACTTTGGGCTCACAAATCCAAGTGATTCAGCGGATACTCCAAACAATCAAGCTCCACTCCAACGACGTTTCAGCAATTACTTAGGGCGAATGCACGCGTAAGCCACGGCAATGACCATGCATACACGCTTTCGAAATCTCAACCAAACAGACCGACTTGATTCGTTAACCAAATGTATGCTCACAAGCCTTAATGGATCAAGTATAAACACCAAATGGTTGGCTCCCGATCCTAAAACATTTCGAAAGCTAAAATTACACAATCGCAAGTCTAGGGCATACAATTCACTTTTTGTTACCTATTCCAGCTCAGATCGCATCGCACAAAACCACGTTAAAGCTTGTGATTGCATACGCAATTATGACCCGATAATGAACCGTTTGCACTTTGATGCAATTGGGACTCGGCAACTAACATTTATTGTCTTTAATCTACATGAGATAAATGCCTTGGACAAGTTCCAAACCAAGCCATAAGACTCAAGCAAGTCAAAACTCTTAGCAATGTTGGAATCCTAAACCCGTATCAACATATTTCGACAAGGCGTCTCAACGGCTCCAAAGCAGTGCGCTCTCGACATACAAATCAAGAGGAGGGTCATAAACAATCGCTAAGCACTGCATGAAGATGTTTGCACCCATATTAGACTCATTACACTTCAAAGCACGTCCCGTTAACCCAAGACATACTTTGAGGGGGCAAATGTTAACCGATGTTTTGGCCCGGTTCCCAAAAATACACAAGACACGCTCGATTCAACATATCACGGGATATTACGGCCCAGAGGCGTAGCCAGTACCAGAAGACTCGAGTCTAGACACTAACAGAATGTCACATCCCTCAAACGCGACCTCCATCAGTATCCGTCCACAGCCGAGCCTAAGGCGAGCCATCAAGCGGCTCCGGGTGCAGAGCCGGTGGGGGTCTAGGGCCCGACTCATCCAATTTCCACCAATAAGTGTGTTGACTAGATTTACCAGATCGATTAAAAGTCAGGATTCAGCCAACAACTTTAGCGAAACTCGCCGCTTCTCCAAACATATGTCCAACCCAAGGCTTCGAAGCCCTCGGAGTCACGAACCCGAATCTCAGGCCCCCAGAACACCCATCCCCATGGTCTTCGCCTCTCATAATGTGAACTTTGTGCCCCTCGAGGTGCGAAATGCGCACCCAGTAGGGCGTGAATTTCGCACTCAGCAGGGTGCGAAATTATTACCCGAGGGTGCAAATTTCGCACCCCAGGAGGTACGAAATGCGTACCCCCAAGGGTACGAGTTTCGCGCCCGATAGTATGCAAAATTCGTATCCCGTAGTATCCTACGGGATACGAATTTCGCAACCCTATGGGGTACGAATTTCATACCCCGCGAGGTGCGAAATTCGCACCCTAAGGCTGGGTGCGAAATTCTTGCATTCACATGGATCGGGTGCGAATTTCTGGGTGCGGTCCCTTATTTCTACCTACTCCGACCTACTCCTACCTAACCACTTCCCTATAAATACTCTTTGGCCTCACACTTCAAAGGGGTTGGAATTTGTGAACTTGAGACCTCTTGAGAGCTCCTTTAATGGCATCCCCACTTTGAGGAAGAAGAAGGGCGAAAGTGTCTTTTTCCTAATATATGCAATATATGATAATTATGACATTATATAGCTTAGAGACAAATGCAATGAGATGTCATGAGATGGTCTTGACCTTGTAATCTTATGTTATCAATAATATTCCAACAACTCTTCAAAGTGGACGTAGGCCTCTCCCGAGGCCGAACCACTATAAATCTCTTGTGTTATTTACTGCTTTCCAGTCTTGTCTATACGACCAAATTAATAATTCCTAGTAATTGGAATCTTGGGTGTTTACGACATTTTTTGCCATCAACAATATTATTGAAAAATTAATAAATGAATTTAGTTATTATGTTTTTGTAAAAAAGTTAAATTTCATTTATTTATATTCATAATTTCTGTTAGCCAATGGGGAAAAATTATACTATACTTTAATTAAAAATATTCTTCTTTTGTATTTCTATGTCTTTTTGAGGGAAATGTTAAATATATTTAGAAGGTTCTATTACAAATTAAAATTACTTAGTTATGAAGAAATAAATTAAAAAATATTTTTAAATAATTAAAATGATAACATGATCCATATTCATTCATATCTTATTTTCATTAAATACTTTTAGGTATTAAGCATATATTTTATTTATCACTTTGATAATATCATATAATCATTTTTGAAATATGTGCTGTAAAAGATTTTAATGCATAAAAATATAGCGATTCATTAATACTACAGTGCAATAATTAGGCATTTTTGTTGTTATCTCAAGTAACATTTTAAATCCAATCTATACATATTTTTCTTTTAGTAAATTATCCAAAGGCTAAATGTTAGCTTCAAAATGAATTAACAATAGTATTATCCATTATTTTTAAAGATATTGAATTTTATAAAATAATAAATCAATGTATGTCATCTTTTATCAAAAATCCTGAAAAATAATAAATCAATATGAAACTCATTTTTATCAAAGAAACAATAATATAGTTTTTATTCAAATGTAGAAATACATTACATAAAAATGATAATTTATTTTTTATCCAAACATAAAATTACTTAGAATAGTGTAGATTCAGTTTATCTCATTTATCCTAATGAGTTCACCATAAGTTATGTAATAAATTATATTTTAAATATATTTAAAACGTTATTTTAAAACGAAAAAAAGGAAGGGTACAATAGAGATCTGGGTTCAATTCCAATGCAGCAACAAGTTTTCACTACTTTCCTATCTCAGTTCTATTAATCTAAACATCAGATATTTATAAAATAGCAACGGTAGGGAGTTAGGTCGTAACGAAGTGATTGATACGCTCTCTCTGTTTCCGAATATGGAGATCTAGTACTTTAATTTGATTTTTCAATATAAAGGAGAGATTGTTCCTAAGAGCATCTCCAATGGTGCTTGATTCATGTTCTGAATCAGTAATTTGGGCATATTTTGTTCCCTAATAGATGTTGGGGAACGTAACATTAAGGGAAATATTACGGGACCAATTCTGAATTCTGAATTGGCCCTGTGCGTCGATTATATCGACGCACTGTAAAGCGCGCCAATTTTTTTGGCACGCGTCAAATTAATCACGCACTTCACAGTGCGCCGATGTAATTGGCACTTTCCCTGTCTACTAAATTACACTAACCATATTTCTTTCTTACGATCCTAATGACTATACAATGATGAAATTTTACTCCAACGAATGTAAACCTTTCATGTTTTCGTACAAATATAAAACTGTCAAAATATAGTTACGATGGCTATGTTTACTTTGACCGGAATGGATGTTTTTATAAATTTTAGACGTTTCCAAAAATATGATAGCTTCGGATGTTAATAATAACTGGTTAATAACACGTAAAAATACGATATAACGATTATGTTTAAATAAAGAACTAAATCATAATTATTGCATAATTTCGTACAATCATAAAATAAAACACAAGTTCAGACAAGCATACATAATAATGAAGTCAACAAAATAGCTAATTATCTCCATCTTGATTCCATAAATGATTCATAAGGTCTTTCTTCAGCCTATTATGGAGTTGTGCATCTCTAAACGTAAGCTGACGGTCCAAATGAATGTTGAATTCCTTTTCTGTTATTTGTGTGTATTATCGGAAAACATCGGGTGGTTGCTAAGCACCTTCATATTCATAGTGGCGTTGCCCGTCATCCATATCTCTTTCATCTTCTATGATTATGTTGTGTAGAACAATGTATGCAAACATGATTATAAATATCTTTTTTAGACCACAATGGACATGGATTACTTATCATTGCAAATCTAGCTTGTAACACACTGCATGCTCATTCCACATCTTTTCTTTGTCCCTCCTGCATCACCGCAAATTTGGCTTGTTTAGTAGTCAATGGATTTGGACATGTTTTAACAATTGTGCTCCATTTTGGGTAAATGCATCACCTAGGTAATAGCCGTGGTTATAAGTATTTTGGCCAATGGTAAATGATAAAGGAGCCACCTGGCCTTGAGAAAGATCATTAAACAAATGGGATCTTTCTATAACATTTAAGTCATTAATCGAACCAGGTATTCCAAAGAAAGCATTTCATATCTATAAATTGTATGATGCTACGGCTTCCAAAATGATGGTTGATCGCCTTTCCTTGCCGTTGTATGAACCTTGTAGTCCCTTAGGGAAATTCTTCCATTCCCAATGTATACAGTCCAGACTTCTAACATGCCCGGCCATCCTCTGCTTTCGTGCATCTCTCTGATGCACACTATATCGACTTCATTCGGGGATCTTAAGTACTCCTCTCCATAGACGTCCACCACAGCCTGACAAAATTTTTCAAGTGTCGTACTCTCCGCAATTTGGTATGCATCGTCCAATGCATCTACTGGGGTGCCATAAGCTAAGATTCTCATAGCGGCCGTCATTTTCTGTTCACTGGTAAGCCCCTATGTCTTTGATGCATTTTGTTTGTACTTAAAGTAATCATTGTTACCTTGTATACCCTCCAATATTCGAAGAAATAGATCTCTCCGCATCCTGTATCTTATACGAAACATATTAGGCTGTAAGTGAAGTTGTCATTGAAGTAATCTTGCATCACAAATTTATGGTATGCAGCTTGGTTTCGGTGTATAAACTTCCTTCCAGGAACCGATCCTCGTCGGGTTGTAGATGATGAACCATAGGCTTCATGGTATATGTCCCGTATTTCTTCTGCTTCCTCTTGAAGGATTTCTTCTTTGTCCGAATCGCTCTCAAAAGCTACCATGCATTACACAAAATAGGAATCCATTTTTTTTGTAACGTTGTTTGGAGGTGAGATATGGTTTGCAATGTTGTTGTTGTTGTTGTTGTATATAAGGTATGAGATTTTGGTTACTGTGTAACTTTATTGTTCTATGTGTTCCTTTATTAATTTGTGTACAGATTTATTGGTTGGAGTGTACCTTTGTCGATAACCGTGTTGATGCTCAGCTTTATTGGTTTGATTATCCATTTGCCGATAATTGTGTACGTGCAGTGCTCATCTTTATTGATTAGAGTGTACCATTGTCGATAACTGTGTAATAATAGTGTTTCATTTGCAGCTTTATCGGCATAAGTGTCCCTTTGTTGATAATTGTGTTAGTGGAGTGCTCAGCTTTATTGCTTAGAGTGTACCCTAATGTAGGTAAGGAGTTAAACATGTAGGGTCGTCCCTTAAGATAGCTAAGGAGATAAATGTGTAGGGTCTTCCCTTAGTATAGTTAAGGAGTTAAACGTGTAGGGTCGTTCCCTAATATAGCTATGGAGTTAAACGATTAGGGTCATCCCCTAATATAGCTATAGAAAATTTGAATTGAATTTATTAATTAATCAACGTTTGAACGTAAAATTCATAAACCATATAAAACAAGCTCGTAATGTCGCGGTAGTTCGTACTTATACGTTTTGAACTTTAATCAACTCTACAGAGTCTAATATACGTCCGAATTATTTAAAAATACAATCATCTGGATCTATTTGATTATTGAATTCCAATGAGAAAGAAATATCGGGATTTCGTATTGTAGATTTCGAGTTATGTCAAAGTCAAATTTTCAAAAGTTCGTTGTATAATCGTTTCAGAAATTTATCGATTTATTTAAATAATCGAACGGAAAGTTTGAAAGGTTATATGCCTCACTTGGCTATTATTCGAAAGGAAAATTTTCAAAAGGTCGTTGTATAATCGTTTATGAAATTTGTCATATTACATACGAATCTTTGAAAGGTTGTTGCATTATATCCAAAGTGGCTGAAGTATACTGTGTTAAGTAAATCATATATAGGACAGAGTGGCTGCAGTATCCAATGTCGGGTCTAAATCGTAGACTCTTTCCATGTTGCACAAATGTCAAAGCACTTGGTAGGTTTGACTCATTTTCCTAATAGTTTTACCAGTGCATGTTGTTAACAATAATTGTCATACCCACTAGGCTATAATGCATGTGACCTCTCAGCACGATATCCAATGTGGCTACAGTATACAATATGCAGTATACAGTAAACGATATTCATTGCCAGTACCATCATCGTTTGCCTATGGTAACTCATTTTCTTCCTTTTTCTTTGTAGCCTTCAGTCATAAATACCAAAGACAGACCGAGTACGAAAATTACATCAACTAAAAAAATGCTAATATCTTATCCCTCCTCTTACAATTACACTGATATTCTGGTTGGACCATCAAATCCTAATCCGTCTTCACCAAGAGAATCGGCTGAGTGGTATATCGAAATGGAAGAGCGACTCCATGACGATTTACGACAAACAGAACTGGAACAAGGGATGCAACAAATGGAAACATGCCATCAGCAACAACAGGCTCAACAACGTGCCCGAAGGTTACGCTTTGTAACTCTTCCTGTTAGAGCTACGGTTGAAGACGACGAGATACAATCTGCAAATATTGTATGCTTTTGTAGTTATGAGGCTCCACAACTAGTCGTCCGACATGGAAACGATGTTGGACGTCGATATTATTGTTGTTCCGTACGTACGAACAGATGTGACTTCAGACAGTGGGTAGACAGACGTTTCCTTCTAGAGCGATTACGTATGCTTTAAAACTTGAAGAAGAGATAAGAAAGTTACGAAATCAAGTCAACGACCTTAGCTATGCCAATTACCGACTGCGACATGGTTTAAATTAGAGGTTTAATATTTTATATTATGCCGGTTAGAAATGTTTATGACATGTTGTATCTTGATGCTTATTATTATTTATATTGTAATGCTTAATATCAGTTGTATTGTTCCACTTAATATTAGTTGTATCGTTATGTTTCTTACCAGTTGTATTTGTATGCTTTATTATCAATTGTATGGTGAGTTTTACATATACATTTAGGCGTTTTATATCAACCTAAACCGATAAATAAACCTAAAACAAAAAAATGTTTTTTTTTATGAGCGCCAATATTATCAACGCGTTAGATAAAATCGGCGTATATCTGTTGGGAAATTTAAACAAATCTGCCTTCAGTATTACGATTCGTAAGACGTAAAAGTGTTGGAGATGCTTTTAGGTCGATCAATTTGGATTGATTGTGATGTCATTGAGTTGCACAATGTACAAGTTTGATTGAAACCACAAATAAATCAATCTCCTTACGCTCCATCTTGCCGCCTGCGGTTCACGCCACGGCGCTGCCTGCCGTTCCATTTCTTCAGTCGCTCAATTTAACTCTCTTCCACTCTTTTTCTGTTGAAATTCTCTATTCCCAAACCGTATCTTTGATTGCGAGGTTCAAATTTCATCATGGAAGACGAAGAACTTGAGAAAACAGTAGTTGCGTACTTAAGGCGAAAGGGTTTCAAACAAGCCGAGCTCGCTCTCGAAGAAGAGCAAAGTCGAATTGCTGCGTCCTCATTACCCGATCCTACTAGATTGAGGAATGGTGCAACAAAATATTTAGAAGGGTACAGCAAACTGAGAACTTGGGCTTATGGATCGCTGGATTTGTACAAGCATGAGATGCTTCGTGTGCTATATCCAGTTTTTATACACTGTTTTATGGATCTCGTAATGGAAGGGTATATGCAAGAATCTCGAAGATTTTTTAGTAACTTCCGAGAAGACCATGAACTGATGCATTCGAGAGATCTTCAAAAGCTGGAGGGCATTCTATCTCCTTTACATTTGGAGGAGATGGAACTAGCCCGCACTATAAGACAGAAGAAAACAAGCGTTAGGCTATGTGAGTATTCTTATGAGCTCCTTTTGCAGTATCTTCACAATACAAAGGCATCTACTATGCTTGGACTTATCAATGAGCACATCAATTTTGAAGTTTACGCTGGACAACCCATGTCGATAACTGATGACGCTGATGTTGGTGCCTTAGTTGGAAGTAGCCAAGATATTGCTAAGCAGATAAATCAGAAGGAAGTGCGATGGGGGTTACTTGAGGATTCTGTTGAAGAACGCATGGAAAGGGCATTTTCTGATTCTGAGAAGACCGAGGGAGAAAACAAGGATGTTGATCCAGAAGATAATAAGAAGAGGTCAGCAGATGCAGCAAAACAAAGCGCTCCTACAAAGAAATCCAAGAAGGACAAGGTTGTTGGTGCTTTGGGTAAAACTGTCATATCTGAAACAACAACAGTTTCTGGGGCACCACGAGTGAAGGCGGAACTTACTTTGCCTGTAATGCCTGTTGAAGTAGAGCTTTCCTTTTTTGAAGATATAAGGAATCGTGTGCAATTGAGCAGTTTGGCCTTGCCATCTGTCCACTTCTATACGTTCATTAACACACACAATAGTTTGAATTGCTCATCGATATCTCAGGACGGCTCCCTCATTGCTGGTGGATTTTCTGACTCGTCTATAAAAGTTTGGGACATGTCTAAAATGGGTCAACCTGCAACAACATCTAATTCATGTGGAGAAAATGAAACGTCTCGAAGAAATCAGTTACTTGGATCAAATGAAGGAAAAGAGTCTTACATGTTGCTTCGTGGTCATGCTGGGCCAATTTATTCAGCTAATTTTAGTCCTTTTGGGGACTACCTTTTATCATCATCTTCAGATTCAACAATTAGGCTGTGGAGCACCAAGCTGAATGCAAATCTTGTCTGCTACAAAGGTCACAATTATCCTGTCTGGGATGTTCAATTTAGTCCCATGGGTCACTATTTTGCTAGTGCATCGCATGATCGAACTGTCCGACTGTGGTCAGTGGAAAGAGTCCAGCCACTACGTATAATGGCGGGACATCTATCTGACGTTGATTGCGTGCAGTGGCATTCAAATTGCAATTACTTAGCAACCGGATCGAGTGATAAAACAGTGAGATTGTGGGATGTACTAAGTGGTGAATGTGTTCGCATGTTTATTGGTCATAGAAGTATGGTATTATCATTGGCTATGTCTCCTGATGGAAAATTTATGGCTTCTGGGGATGAAGATGGCAATATTATGATGTGGGATTTATCGAGCGGACGCTGTGTCTCTCCTTTATCTGGGCATAGCTCTTGTGTCTGGTCGCTTGCTTTCAGCAACGAGGGGACTTTGCTTGCTTCTGGTTCAGCGGATTGCACTCTTAAGCTTTGGGATGTTACCTCAAGCACAAAATTACCCAAAGTAGAAGAGAACATCAATGGAAACGGTGCTAGCAGACTTAGATTGCTGAAAGTTCTTCCAACAAAATCAACTCCAGTGTACAGTCTGCAGTTTTCTCGCAGGAATCTTTTATTTGCAGCTGGTGCACTTTCAAAAAACTAGGTTGTTTGTTATGGTATTATTATAATTATGTGTCTTATTTTATTGTAGACTGCTTACATTTATTTAATTGCAGTATTTATAATACGTAGTCTTAAAGGAAATACATCTAGCTGGTTCTTTTTTTCTAACTCATTTATGCCTGCAGAAGCTTGCAATGTAAATGTCACATGATCGTGTACACTAATAGCTGTATGCGCTTTTCTTCTTGCGCCCTCGCTAACCTAGAAGGCAACATTCATGTACATTATGTATGTTTATTCATTCTTTTTTTTTTTTTTTTTTCTAAAGTTTGATTGAAATTTAATTATATTTGCTGCATGACAGGTAAAATATCAAACATAGAAACCAGTATTTGAATACCGTAGAACTAGTATCTAATTAAATGATTATATATTCGAACTTGTTTGGTCTTGTCGCGAAATCATTCGCGCAGGTTTTGGTCTAGTTTAGGGTAATAACGCGTAGACAACCAAAGTGGAAAAATGTACGTTTGAAAATATAATTCTAGATTTTTGTCTAGTTTTAGCATTTCTTTTGGAAATATTAATCTTTTATTGATGATATTTATGGATAGCATTTGGAATATGCAGTTTAGGAATTCAAAATGCTGAGTTTAGGCTCTCCTGCTAGAAGGTTGGTATACTTCAAATTATTGTTTTACATTCAAGGTGACTTCATAATTTCATTACTGATGATAAAATTCTAGCTATATTTCTTTTACTTCCATGTTATTTCTGGTGTTTGCAGTGCTTGTAGTTGTATGTTGTTGCATTGCCAGATTGCTTCCTCTTTTATATTTTTGTATTCTACATGCTTTACATATTTGACTTCAGTCTGAAGTGTAAGAAAATTAGCGACAGTTCAAAAAAGTCAGCTATCGCGTGTACTATGATGAAAGGGTGTACTATGATAGAGCTTGCCTCCTAAACGATAAAATGGATGGATACAATAGAGTTTGGATTCTATTCCAACGCCGCTGCAAGGTTTCACTACTTTCCTCTCTCAGTTTATCTTAATATGAACATCTGATATTTATAAAATATCAACAGTAGGAAGCTGGGTCGTAACAGAGCGATAGATACGGCCTGTTTCCGAAAATGGAGAACTAGTACTTTATTTTGATTTTTCAACCTATAAGGGAGAGATTGTTCTTAAGTCGATTAATTCGGATTGATTGTGATGTCAATGAGTTCCACAATGTATAAGTTTGTTTGAAATTAAGTTATGTTTGCTGCATGACAGATAAAATATCAAACATAGAAATCAGTATTTGAATACGGTAGAGCTGGCATATGAATATGATTAAATGGTTATATATTCAAACTTGGTTGGTCCTTTGTCTCGAAATCGTTCGCGCAGTTTTTGGTCTAGTTCAGGGTAATAACGCGTAGACAACCAAAGGTGGAAAAATGTATTATAGAAATTATAATTCTAGTTTTTTGTCTAGTTTTAGCATTCCTTTTGAAAATATTAATGTTTTGTTGATGATATTTACAGATAGCATTTGGAATATGCAGTTTAGGAATTCAAAATGCTGAGTTTAGGCTCTCCTGCTAGAAGGTTGGTAACTTAGTATACTTCAGATCCTTGTTTTACATTCAAGGTAACTTCATAATTTCATTACTGATGATAAAATTCTAGCTATGTTTCTTTTACTTCCATGTTATTTCTGGTGTTTGCAGTGCTTGTAGTTGTATGTTGTTGGGTTGCCAGATTGCTTCCTCTTTTATATTTTTGTATTCTACATGCTTTACATATTTGACTTCAGTCCGAAGTGTATGAAAATTAGCGACAGTTCAAAAAACTCAGATGTCGCGTGTACTATGATGAAAGGGTGTACTTGAAGTTGAAATACACATCTTGTCTGTATGAACCATCTTTTATCAGTAACTCCATACTAATGTCACAGAGAAAAAGAAAAAAAAGAGACACTTGTGGATCTCTCTTGATAATACATAGCAATTATTCAGCAATAATAAGCAAAAGAAAGCACCAATTAATCAATCTTTACGTGAGAAGTAGCCTACCACCATTTTGTGTTCAACTAACAGATATATTCCACACTGCTCCATCTCCTTCCCCACATGTGTTGTGTATATCCTTCATTCTATCAACCGATTTGCATATACCACTACATGTCCAGTCAAATGATGCTACACAAACATTTCCAGCCCGTGCCTTCCACTCGCAGTCTAACATGAATTGAAACACAAACATAAGTGAGACTGAGGATTACACAGTCTATAACCTGATTTAAAGCCAACCGATGCTAATGTATGTTGTGTATGTTATATCACATTTCATCTTTTTCTATGGGCTAGTAGATGTATGTTAAGCTAGTTCTTCATCATGTTTTTCTGCATTGTTATTTTTGTTCTGTTCTACTCATTTTCAAAGTATAGCCATAGTTGCAAGCATCAAAGGAAGTGCACCTTACATATAATTTTGTTGAAAGCAAATTTGTGGCTGCTACCACTAACCTATTAGCTTTTGCGCGTTAAATTGCTTTAATAATCCAGATCTGTTTTCAGTGCTATCTTGTCATTTTAATTGACCTCATTTTTCAATAATTCTGTTCAGTCAAAAATATTAGAGGGTTCAATTGTTCTGTTGCGATGAAGTCTTCTTATCATCATTCATGATTAGTAAATAAAATTCACATATGTTTATGATTATGAACCTTTCATGTTTTAATCTATCATTCATATCTAGTACTAAGTAGCTTAATATTGCTTCATTTACCCGGAGGTGTTCCACAGCAGAAGGTCCGATCATCAATATGCTCGACATTCAAGCCAAGTAACCATGAACCTAAAGATACATCTTCATTTGCATATCTGTGCAATATCGGCCTGCCAAAAGATAACATATTATCTTGATTAATTTTATTAACTACCAATCTGCCAATTTTTATCTTGATATATCAATTAATTGTCCCAAAATTATGACAGTTTGAAAAAGAGATATACCAAGAAAATCATGACCTACACTGGCACGCACGCGCGCACACACAAAAAGGCAAGAAGTGAAATTTATGCTTACGCGTTGATTGAAATGTATGCTGCAAGATCCTTAGAGATTGCATATATCTGACCAGTTGCATGTCGGAAATATTTATTTCCGTCTTCTCCGAATTTCCAGTATTCTGGTTCATGATATTTTACTCCCCTGTGGAAGCACAGAGATGCCCCGTTATGCACATCAATTTTTAACTACATTAAGTCAATCATGTTACATACCAGAATAACGTAACTCAATTTTGTAAGCGCACATACTTCAGCGTTCCGCTACACCTCCTATATTGCACGTGAACTCGCCCCCTGAATCTCGGCCATTCATTCTCTCCTCTTAATGGAAATAGAGAGAGAATGAATGGGGGAACGAATGACCGAGATTCAGGGAGAGAGTTCATGTGCAATATAAGAGGTGTAGCGGAATATATATATATATATATATATATATATATATATATATATGTGTGTGTGTGTGTGTATATATATATATGTATATGTATGTATGTATGTATTTATGTACGTACGTATGTATGCAAGCAAACTATACATAAATTAACCATGTAACATAGAATCGAAGAGAGAAGTTGAGCATACTTATGAGATAGGACCGGGCCAGACTTCATGCACCCAATGTATATTCGTGGTTTATTTTTATACCGGGCAAGGGTTACAGCAAGCATACCTTCAAAATGTAAATATAAATTTAATTGTTAATGTATAACCATGTGTAAGCTAATATATTTATGTGCATATGCATATGGATAATTGTAGCACAGGCAACAGGTGCTTAGTTCCTGCTTTACATTAATATCAGCCTGTGTTAGTAATTTATAATGTAAACACAAATGACTAGAATTTAATGATGTGAACATATTTATGAATTCTTATATGGATATTTGTTTGGATAAGTATTGAAAGTGCTACATAAACTTAGTATTTCTTAACTTTATTTTGTATTATATTACTTATTCATATATCTGTACATTGTTTCTAATTTTTTTATAAATAACCAATGATATATGTCCTTAAAACAAAAATAAAATAAAATTATTGATCTGAAGAGACAAAACATGTTTGTTTCCCCTTGTTTGATTTTGTCATGGTAAATGAGTAAGAATAATCCCATACCAACTGGCATCTCCTTTTCTTTCAGTTGACTACCTCTGACATGAATCTGTGTTTTCCCTCATTGTTATAACATTAAAAAAATGGAACTCACCAATGTTGACATGTACATCATCATCAACTTTTACGTAAAAATCTGCATCCCATGTGGCTACAGCAGTTGTGAAATAGACCCTTGTTTTTGTTGAGAGTTCATGATATCCTTCAATATGATTCAACCTAAAGAAATCTTTGTGTTCTGCTTCTTCTGCGTCAATGTTACGATCCAGAACTCCACCTGGTGTGGCGCTATGCCCAATTACAAACCTAATGACAATGCCTTTCTCCTCTAATTTTTTAAGATTTGATCCTGCGAGGAAAAGATAATTGGCTTTATTCCCTTACTATCTAGTGGACCAGTGACATTAGGTTTTTATGACATTAATGTCATAGAGCAGTTGATTAATACTCTTATGATAGTTCATTTCAAAATTATTTTAAGAAACATCGTGGCATTTTTTTTGCTGTTAAAATTCAAATCAATTAAGAACTATTTAAGTCCTCTATCATCTACTCCAACTACCTCGCTGAGTGAATACTTAATGGGAACTCAAGATAAATTTCAATGCAAATGAATTAGGTAAGTTTCCTGCTTGTTTTATGTTTAATAGCTTAAAGAAGACCAGTATATGTATGTATATATATATGTGTGTGTGTGTGTGTGTGTGTCCCTTTATAGTGATATATATTTGAACTAAAAAAAGAATAGTGAATGGTAACGGAAAAATCAAACTGAAATGCAAGGAGTTCAGTTTTGTAGTCTTATTTCTATAGTCAGTTTATATGTTTTCAAATTGACTTGGATAGTGTACCTTATGTATATATATTCTTTATTATGTTGTCAAAGAAGGAAAGCACTAAAAGTGTAGTACTTGCTGACTGGGTTTAGCTTATGCATTCTGATTGTACTTCATAAAGTAGAATTTTCTAGTTCAGTTGATAAAATATGGAAAATTTAGATGAGTTAATATTTTTTTATATTCTTTTCCTAAAAGCGCTGTGGCCAGATTCAGACTTATATTGATCAAGTTTAATGTGACCTTTTGGCATCCAAGTTTCCCGAAGTGAATCTCGTCTTCTCTTGCTGCTGAATGCTGTGTTGATCCCAATAACTGCAAAAACCTTTGGCAATCTTTTACCTCTCGACCCGCGTGCAGAACCCATATATCCATTTGTTCTGGCAACTGCAAGCTCCATTTCTAATGAGGATATTGTCTTGTCTAACGACCTGCGAATTGTATGATCACATTGAAAAAGCCAACAATGCTCATCTTTGGTCATTATTATTTTCATGAACAGTGCTAGAAGGCCTGAACAAAATATGTCTGGGTTTGTGCGGAAATGAAAAGAGAGGTTGGATTGAGGTAAGCAATTCGCCGGATGCTTTCCATGTTGCTGCCGCACAAAATTTTGGCTTTATTTTCGGGCCTTCAAGCATTTCTGTATTTTCATAGTTAGCTCTACTCAATTTGTAGGCTATAGCTTATAATCTTAAACTTACTGTATAACATGATGTGTTTTAGTGACTGCACCCATTATATCATTTGGTCTGTCTTCCCCGAGCTTCTGCAAACAACAAAATGTTAAATCAGAAGGTCAGAAATGAAAATATCAAAATACATAGCATTAGCCTGCATACTGTATAAAAGTATATATCTATGTAACAAAAGATCTCACTCTCTTGTGTTCACAATCTTTTCCAGGGAGCACAGAAATCTTAGATTCTACATTGGCAATGGGAGATGTTCGAACCAGTAATTTTCCACTAAATAGCAAGCCAATAAAAAAGCTTGATGTGCACAGTGCAAATATTGCCTTACCAGACAACGGTTTAGCACGAACTTTCTTCTCTGGCAATTGCAGATTCCTCTCGTTCATTGCCTTCATCAATGGACCACGGGAGAAAATCATTTATTCAGCCAAAAACAAACAGAAAGAAAGTTGGAAATATAGCATGAAATGGTAATATATTCTGTTTTTGAAGTAATATATATTTGTAAACTTAGTTATGAATTAGATATGTGTCAGTGTTACTGTACCATTTTTGTAGGTTCCAAGTTGGAGGGGTGCAGGAGGATTTGAATATACACCTTTTTCCTAAATTAGGTGTGTGCTAATTTAGACATGTAGTAGACATTAATTTAGCATAGAGTAGAGAAAGATGATTGTGCACCTATGCTGTGCGCAGCAACAATAGAATGAAGTCACTTTGGGAAATGCCTATATGATGGTGATTAGTGATTCAGTTGGGAAGACACTTTGTGTGAGTTTAGATTCATGCATATAGTGTGAGAATGCAGCTCCATTTTTATAGGGGCTTAACTCTATTTACGGGTGGTGCAATTTTGCTTGACTGTTACTGATAAAGAGATGAATTGGGCAATCCTCCATAGCTTCTGTAGACCTTATGAATACATAAATTTTATTTTAAGGAAGTATTTCACCCTCCTATGATATTCACACTCTTTACATATATTATATCCAATTTATCCACATCTACCTTTTATACCGGACCAATGTCAGAGAGTCTACCTTATTATTGCTTCTGAGTTCTGTGGCATTGGTTTTGTTGTTAGCTGAGAGTTTGTTTTCATAACAAATTATTAGCATAATGTGGTACTAAGATCGCACTTGGTAAGAACTAAGAACGCTCCATTGGGAAGGCATTGTAAGAACTAAGAACACTCCAGTGGGTTGCGTTAGACTTGTAACTGTTCATCCTTTACCCACGTTCAGGCAGAATATATGACTCATGCTCCTTTGGGCATGGGATGAAATCACCTAGACCAATTTGTGGTATTCCGGTAGGAGTGGACGCGGTTCGGTCTGATGCGGTTTGGAGCCCAAACTATTCCGCACCGCATAAAACGGTTGATCAAAAATACAAACCATTATACTAACTGTTCAGTTTGGGTTCGGTTTTGGTGTAATACGCTCTTCTTTTGGTTCAGTTCGGTTTGAACCTGTATTAAATTTGGAATAAGAGAATTACTTCAATCAACAACCAATTTACGATCATATGATGTTGTGTCACCTGAAAGTTAAAACACATAGTGTTATCCTGAATTGAAAGATTGGTTTCCAACAATATGAATACTTCAATTTTACAATTAATGGAAAGTGAAATTGTTTTAATACACCAAACATCAACGTTAATTAATGTATAAACATTAAGTAGGATAACTCACATAAGATTATAATTAGTATTATCCCAAAAAATGATATGAAAGCTAATATACTCAAGCAATAATTTTTTTCTTTTGTGATAACGATCGTTATTAATATAACTACAACATACGCTGACAATAAAATATATATCGTTAAAATAAAAAGTTAGATAGGAATTTATTATATTTTTATCATAATATTACCAGCGTAGGTATGTGGTTCGGTCCGGTTTAATACAGTTTGGTTGACAGTTCAAACCGCAACCGAACCGTATCACTGCGAATCAGTTCGGTTTGGACTATTTGCTTTAGAGAGAGAATTCGGTCCGGTTTTTCGCACCGTTTTTACGGTTCGGTTTGGGCGGTTTCCGCATTGCGGTGCGGTTTATGTCCACTCCTATATTCCGGTGTGCCGAGCAAATCAGCACATGACACATTCGTACTTATTTTGCAAACATATCCCTATGTAAAAGTTTGGAATTATTTGCAAAATTTAAAATGTTATGATTGGTTAAGCATATCCGGACACTAAACTTTGGATATAGGCAATCTTCTCCCGTATCCAGTAGTGTTTTAAACTAGTAAAAACTATTCAATTTGTAGAGCATTTTCAGTATTGCTGTGTAGTTATAGAACAGTGTAAAAATGTAAATAAATGAAAGAATTATATCTCAGTTCTATTGCCTAAATAAATTGTGACATCAACTTGGTAAACTAATGGTAAATGTGGCACAGAAAAATGTCATTTTAAATAAGGATAAAATTTCATTTTAGGCTAATTTTCAAAACTTTTTTCACTGCTTGGTAGTTTTGAAACCTTTTGTTGTTATAGACTAATTTTCATCACGTCGGAGCTGATGTGTACTGTTTTTTCATATATATATATATATATATATATATATATATATATATATATATATATATATATATATATATAAAACTTATGGACACAATTGTGAGTTGTGCTCATAGTTTTTTACATGGGCTGCCAGTTGCACCAATATGGTTCTGTATGAGTGCAACTGGAAATTATGCTAGTGTAAAAAATTATGAGAACCATCACTTCAACTTTGCCGTGCTAGAAATCAACATATGATTGCGAATAGTTTCAAACTAGCATACAAGTGCCATAAATTTTGAAGATTTTCCTAAAATAAGATGTCCTCCAAATAATTATCTTCAACTAATATGTCCTGTAATTGTAACACCACCATGCTGAATTGATACAAGATATTGTCAAATATATGGAACAGGAGGCCTCAAATAAAAGGCTTCAACTTTTTTTTTTCACTTTCCTCTTTTTTTTTTTTTTTTTTTAAATACGCATTTCATTTTCTTTTCCTTTCTATATGCGGTCAAGTTGCAGCATTTTAATAATTCCAATTAATGTCAACAGATTGATATCTTCCTGTACTGGTTAGCATTAGTTAAATTTTTAGAGATGCCAAAGGTTGATACTAGAATTGGGAACTATTACACCATTTAGGGTGAAGTGTATGAAGCTTACATACAAGACGCCTTTCTCATTTCCAGTTGCACATTGCTATATATATATATATATATATATATATATATATATATATATATATATATATATATATATATATATATATATATATATATCTTGCAGAATTGCAGCCACTAACGAAATTTGAAAGCTTAAGCAAGACCACAGGTCCACAACATTAAAAAAAAGAGGGAAATGCAAGGACAGCACTTTGAAACCGTCACAATAGCCTTCTAATTTCTGAGGGACAAGGTATGGAAGCAATGCTTTATATGTGTATATTTTTGCTACTGATATATGATCAGTTTATTTTAGCATCAGGCTATATTTGTATAAAGGACAAGTTAGACTTAGCATACAGTTGTCAATATAGTGTAGTTTAGGGAATTTAGACTAAGGCAGCAGGAGCAGTAATGTGCTGATTGTGATGGAGATATTAACTTTTGACTTTCTCGACCATGTTACTTCATTAGCCAACTAACATAAAATCTTGAGTTCTGTAAAAATCATCTATATGTTAAGAATAACAGTATCCTTTTGTGTGCTTAATCTTCAAACATAAATAGTTTATGTAGGAACTAAATTTATTGAGTAGAAGGCCTATTAATTTCTAGTTAATATGAAACTTGTCTTAATCTTCCATCCAAACAATAACACAGTGACTAATAACATGGTATTATTATATGCTTTACAATACCCCAACTGAAGAAGTTGATTTTTACTTAATAAGCAGGTATAGGACTAGTACTGAATTGGTTTTAACCAGCTGATGTTGTTTTTAATTTTCAATCGTTGCCTTCAGTTTTTAAAAGCAACAATGTTCGCATTAAATATTTCAGTAGTTCTATATTCAATTCCTTGAATAAGAGGAATGAAATATACTATTAGTCCTACATCGGCAGTCAATATTTGGGCAAACACATCATACTCAATAAAAAAAATCATAGTTATGATGATGAATCCAACTCCATAAGTCAATAAGTCTCATTATTCGATTCCAAAGTTGATTTGTTACTACTTAGTCTTGAAATTGTTTACGTTTCCAGATATTAACATACAATTAAATGCAATAAACTTACATATACAAATAAATCACAAAATCATGTATAATTCAAATATCATGCTTTTAAGGCTCATAATAGTTTGTACAAAAAGCACACAAGTTAAATCAATATTTTCATCATATAAATTTTTTGTCAAAAATCATACAAATATAAATATGATAGTTTATTATACAGTGCTCTTTTTAATTAATCCCATCACATACTTATAACTCATATTAATGCAAGTAAACCATTACACAATGTACTTAAATCTTCAATTTTACTAATAAGTAACACACACCCAAATATATTTTGACACCCAAACATATAGACAAAATATCTTTTTTTTTTTAAATAAAATAAAAAATTATACGTTTGAAATGAAAATTGTTATTATTTTCCCTCTCCCCCCTCCCTCCCTCTCTCTCTCTCTCTCTCTCTCTATATATATATATATATATATATATATATATATATATATATATATATATATATATATATATATATATATATATAGGGAGAGTTCCGCTACACCTCTTATATTGCACGTGAACTCTCCCCCTGAATCTCATCCATTCAACCCCCCACTCATTCTCTCTCTTACCACTAAGAGAGAGAATGAGTGGGGGATTGAATGGATGAGATTCAGAGGGAGAGTTCACGTGCAATATAAGAGGTGTAGCGGAACGCTGCCATATATATATATATATATATATATGTTGGATCTAGAATAACCCTAGAGGGGGGGGGGGGGGGGTGAATAGGGTTTTTCACAGTTTTTAAACTGAATTGAAAAACTGACAGGATATTAAAATAATAAACAGATCACAGAATATAGCAGAAACAGAAATGCAGAAAATAAATCACACACAGATATACCCAGCTTCGGCAAAACCCTGCCTACTGCTGCATTTCTAAGGTTTCTACTAGGTGATAGAACAGATCCCGCATACAAGACCATGTACACTCGCAAACCCTGCTCCTATTCTAACCCTACGCTCAAAACCGTAGACTGATTCAAACCCCTGAATCAGATTTTCCCCAGATTACAAACCCGTAACCTGAATTCCTAGATTTTACAGATTCTAGTACTGTCAGTTACCTCCTAACTGAAACTCCCCTAGAGTTTTACAGACTCTATAAACTGTTCAGAATTGTTTACAAAAAAAATTGAAGAACAAAACAAAACAAAATAAAAATCAAAACAAGAAAAACCCTTTTAGAGTTAAATTAAAAGGGGTCATCCCCTTTTAATATTAAAACATGGCTAGGCCAAAAGTAAATGGCCGGCCCATTTGTATTTCACTTTTGTCCGATCCTTTGCTTTAGCTCTGGGAAACAGAAATGGCGGCGGCGATTCTAGGGTTTTTCTTCTGACCCAAATCACGACTTCATGAGCTCTGGAAAATCGTACTCTGGTGCTCGAATTCGTTAGCCTCTATGCTTGGTGATTGGGTATACTTCCGATCGAAAAGCTTTGTGAGTTTTCTGAATTGATTTGCTATGTTTTCTCTTTGAATTGTTGAATTGATTTTGTGGGTTTCGATCTTCTATATTTGCCGATGATGAAATGGTGTGATAAAATAGGATTTGAAATCCTCAATCAACTCTGATTTCGCTGTATGACTTGGATCTGAGATTGCGGTTTTTCTTTTTGAATTACGAGATTGAATTTGAATATTTCTGCTTCAATGCCTTTCCTGATTTGTTGTATTTTCAATTCCCTTGATATGCCCGAAATTGAATATGAATTCTTGGCATTTAAACTTGCATGATTTCTGTTGCCATGGTTTCCTTTTTTGGCTTAATCACCTCGGCTTGATTTCCTTAAATCAAATACTGATTTTGCATGTTATTCCTCTTTTGCCTCTTGACTGAATTGCTTGATGAATTTAGGCATGTCCACGGCTTTGATAACATTTGATGATTTTTTAATTTCCTGTACATTCTTGGAAAGGATTAAAAACGTGAATCCCCTTTTGTTCACTGCGTGATTTCTCCATTGATTTCTTGCCTTGAATAACACTGATTTCTGGACAAATATATTTGTTTCTCTCGAACCATTTTTGCCACACATGATTCTTGCCAAAAAAAACTTATTGATTTATTTAAATATGGAAAGTAAGCATGCCACGGATAGATTCTTTGATTTCAGGAAATGAACAATTGCACATTTGAATTTTTGTCAAACAATTGCTTCGAAATAAAACCTGACTTGAAATGCACTTGAAAAAACTTGCCAACTATAAATGAACCTGATCAGTCGATTTCAGGAATGATTTTAAAACTCTGCCCAATCTCTGGAAACACATTTGCATTCTAAAAACTGAGTTGTCAAAGCCATATTTGTACCATGAATTTGCAGTTCTGCTACTTTGATCATGAATCTGGCCATTCATTGTTTGTGCTTTGAATATATGATGTATCAACATGCTTGTTGTTGCTGTCATGTCGAAACTTCACCTGGGCTGATCATTTCATGTTGGCTATACTTTACACTTGTATGCTTCTTGACTGTCATGTTGCTCATACCTTTATGAACTGAACTGCTTGACCATTTTGCTGAAACTTGATCTGTCTTCACCTTGTAAATATGACACCATTTTACTTTGTTGACATGGCTTATCCCATGTCTTTGAGCCATACAGTCTTCATGCATTGAACATGTAATATGCAACACTTGCTTGTATCCATCTTCCATGCTTTCTTGTCATTTTTGCTGTTAGTTTAGTTACCATGAAAGCTTGGTTCATGTCTGATCTGCCACGCTAGAAACATTATACATGCTTCCATCAATATTTGTGATAAACTGAATCTGAACCAAACATGGTACATGCACACTTGAGTCATCCCACATTTAGCTGCTGAAGTTATTAATTTCCATATACTTGTCCATGCTACATGCACATATGTTGACATGCATGTATTCACTGAAATCTGAACTTAAAAACTGCCATAAATTGTTGCTGTCTTGTCTTGTATATGAGCATCCATGCTTGACATGATTGTTCCACCATTGTTTACATGTACCTGAAACATTGCAAACAGATTTGCATTGACACATTAACTTGTGGATTTTGTTTTGAGTCTAAATTGAGTTGCTTTGGCCTTGCTCGACTTATATTGCTGCACGTTCATGCTGTATGCATTCTAGATCAGAACTGTGCATGCTTGCATTGATCACTTGAAGTACACATTGAAAATGTATACTGCCTTGAACCACTCTAGTTTGACCAAGATCATCTTCCTGCTTCGAAATTGTTGTAGCTCAACTATGTACTTCCATGTATATGAGTTGATTTCCTTTTGATCTTTGACATGTGACTTTGACTTTGGGCTGAAATGTTTGTCCACTATCTTGCTGTATGCTTTACCACTTTGGTTTTGTATATTTGTTTTCAATTTCACTGAGTCGAGACAGTCCTAGTGGCTACTCCTCAGCTGCATACTGATTGGCGTGGCAGTGCACACGTGTACACGTGTGTACATGCAGCCATCAGATGAGTTGTCCCTGTCCCTGCTCTGTATATACATATATATGTTGTCTGCCTTGTGGTATTTACAGTGTATCACTGTGAATATCACAAGCTGTCTAGACACAGATTGATGGTTTTATAATTCAGATCAAGTCAAGAAAAATGATGAGAAACACACCAGAAATCTGAGGCAAATAAAATTCTAAAAACAAAATTTATATTTGCATATATTCAGTATTATTTCTATTGCAGTATACTGTGTGTTTCTGTTTCATGTGTGACAGGTAAGCTGGAATGACTGGACTGACTGTGATGACTGGACTGACAATGACTGGACTGAAAGCTGAAGATAAGAAGACAGTGTGTGGTGTCAATGAATGTATGAGTCTGTATATACAGGTGAAAATGGATATATATGAAATGTAACTGTGTATATGTTGTGTGTATGTATGACTGAGTGACAATGAATGAACTGTACTGAGGAGCTGTGAGAGAATTGTACAAATATATGTAATAAACAAATTTGATTGAAATAAAATATCATTTTATTGTTGTCAAACGAACTTGTCTATTATATTCTGTTTATATACAAGTACAATATACAGTGAATGTTTAAATAGTGGAGTTATACAGAGTTGTACTGTTTGAATGTTAGAGATATAATATTCAATTCAAATATTATATTCCTATCTGTGTTGTATATATAAAACATTACAATAACAAACACATTTATAATAATATATATTTGTTTGTTATCATCAAACAAAAATCATATAATTGTGTATACAACTGCGTTATATACAACAATCTCCCCCTTTTGATGATGACAAACAAATAAAAGATTTTGATTACAATAAATGTGTTTGACCGCGAATTCTGAACTCCCCTTATTTATTAGCCCCCCCTACAACAGAAACTCCCCCTATAACTGTGCATGAGTGAATTGAATTAAATGATAATGAATATTTCAAAAGTAAAACTATTTATAAAATATTCACTCATAAATCAAAATCCAGTCCATTCTCCCCCTTTTGTTATCATCAAAAGGATACAGATTTTAAAACACCGATGAAAATTGACTAAAAATATAATTTCAGCTGAAAAGGAAGAATGGTCATCATAAATTTCAATCAGTCAAACAAAAATCATAATATTCTAAGAACAGGTGGCATATTTCACATTGTAGAAAATGACGGATATACGATGAATTTTATAAAAATGAGGAGAGTTATAAAAAATATGAATATTTCCCAATTATTTTCAAAAGAATTTTATAAAATTAAAGCACCAAAAACGGTGATGGATTTGGATTATAATTAAAAATTCAATTCAAGTGAGAAAATCGAATAATCTCAAATCTCAATATCTATCAATCAACAAATCATAATACGTCATAATATTTTCAACACATTTCACAGATTAGAGAGATGGATTGATAGGTTGATTTTTACACACCAAGGAGAATTTCAATTTTATTTCAGTTTTTAGCACATTTTTTTATTTATTTATTTAAGAGCACACTGACCACGCATAACCAGAGCTTGGATTTTTAAATGAGGTCAGTCGCAGCTTAAATTATAAGTTGTCTCTTAACCATGCATGACCAGGGCTTGGATTTTTAAATGAGGTTAGAGACACACTTATGTATTAATCATATATTTTAACATTTTCAGCTTTTAACTAGAAGAACTCCTCGGTATATACAACCAATATGAATGACAGAAATGTGGTAAGTACAGAGATGGACTATGAAATAAATTTCTAAATTAATTATATTATGAAATATGATCAACTGTACCGAGATAATTGAAAATTCTCAATTTCACTAATTCTGAATGTAACATAACCACAATTCCATCACAAATATTTTCATTATTTATACAAAAAGATTTTAAAAATATTAAACTCTCCACATTAATATAAACTCATAATGGATGACAGAATGATGAGAGGCATAGAAGATGTTCGTGAAATCATTCCCAGTTCAAAGATATTATAATAAATATTCAACCGTCATGAAAATCTAAATAAAATCTCCTCTTGTTGTGAAATATATTGTAGTCATAATTCATCACAATTTCAAATTCTGATATATTTTGATGAATTATAAATACAGTTCAATTGGATATTGATTTCAATTTCTAAATGAATAATCAACAAATAATTTTAAAGTTGAAAATCAATTACAAGAGGAAATGCGAAAAGCTATACAGGACAAGAGAAAAAAAATCAGCACTTCTGATACCCATTGTTCTCTCTTCTCGAGGATTTAAAATTGACACTTGAGACGAACAAGGATATCAAAGAGTTTTCAAACACAGAGCCCACGCAGACAAAATTTACAAATTTGGCAAGCAACAGACAAGTCAAAACAGGCAGTTATTTGAAAACAGTATCAGAGCAGCACAAAAATAGTTTCAAAAAAACAAACTTGTCAGAATGATGATCACATAAGATGGTTCATGATCCAAGATTAAAAATACCATTTATTTTAAATCATTTGATGAATATGAAATACTCTAGATTCAATGAATCGATCACACCGAATTATTAATGTCATATTTAAGATATGTGTGTGATTCAATAAATCAATAATTTCAAATGATTTTAAACAAATAAATATTTAAATCAATTAATCATGAAATATCAATGATTTTCAAAGACCATTTTCAAAAAGAACTTTTCAAGAATTTCTCAAAAACTATTTCTTACAAGCCCAATAGAAATATCAGATCATTTACATCAAATTTGAGAGGTATTCATGATACCAGAAATTTAAAAATAATTTATTTGAAATCACTTGAATCAATGTTAAGTTTGAGATATAATGAATCAGTCACACAAGGTTGATTATTTCAAATTTTAAGAGGTGTGTGATATTCAAAATATCAAGAATTTCAGATGATTTCAAACAAACTAATTTCAACCATAATAATCATGAATAAAGATGAATTCTAAGATGTATCACTGAGATTCTAGACAATTTAAATTTTCAAAGCCAATCTGAAAAATAATGAAAATATCACTACTAATAAATAATAGAGTGCTGTAATGAGTGTAATATTTCAAGCGTTTCCAAAATGAATTGGAAGGGACTCAAAACAGTATAAGTGTGTGAAATTTCATTAATTATTCAGATCTTCAAAAATTTAGAATTCTAGTTAACAGTGTTCAAGATATGATATGAATGCATCAACATTGTTATGAATTCAAAAATCAGAAAATAAACTTCAAAACAATTGCAGATATATACAAGTTCAAATTCAGGATATGGAAATAATTAACACATGATGATTTTATACAAGTAAGGCAAATTTAAAAAAAATCATTAATTCTGCAACTGGAAGTTTAAGAAGTATAGACAAAAAAATATGGCAGTGTCAAAACAAAAAAAGAAGGGGAAAGAGGAAGGAATAAACACAGAAAATAGAAAAAAACAAAGAGAATATACAAAGACAAGTTTAGAGTCATACCAGAATCCAATGTAAAGCAGAATCTCTAACTCATCAGATGTGGCTAAGGAACTGTGAATGATTCTGTGATATGTAGCAGTTTTGAATCCAGTTTTTCTTTAGCTATGCAGTTCCTCAGCCTCCTTTGGTACCTAACTGTTAAGAGAATTGAGCGGTCTAACAAAATTTGTGAAACCACCCACAGTTTTGTTCAAATCTTTTGGTACCCAAACCTGTTTATATAGCAAACCATTCGAATCAACCTTTGTACCTTTCGGGACCCAAATCTGTTTGAATTTAGTTGAAGTCGTTTTATTTTTATTTGGGATCCAAGATTGTTTAATTGGTTTGTTATAAAACAAATTCACATCATGTTTTTGATTCAAAAATCCTTTGGGAATGTTGGAGTTCAAATTTTCAAAACAAACATTTCCAAAATGATTTGAAGGATTTTTAAAAACAATTGAATTCCGTTTCTCAAATTCATTTGTTTTTCCAAGAACATCATTTTTTCCGAAGCCAAGACCCGATTTATTTCCAATAGAAACTTGGTTTTGTAACAACATATTCAATGATTTTTCCCCATTAGAAAATTTATCCAGAGTGGATTCTAATCGTTGAATTTTGGATTTTAGATCGCCATTTTCTTTTAATAAATTTGAGCAATTATTTATAGCGATCATCTGTTCAGCATTGGTCTGTTGTAAAACCAGATTCTCATTTTCAAGCAATCTAATTTTGGCTTGAGATTCTGAGATTTCAAATTCAAATCGTTTTTGTTTTTCAGACTCAAAAATCTTGGATTTTTCAATCTCATTTTCAAGTTCTTTCAAAATCAAATCACTTCTCACCAAATTTTCATTTTCAGCAATCTCAAATTTGGAACTTATATCAGTCTTAAAAACTTCAAATTCCTTTTGTAGAAGATTGTTCAAATTTGATAACTCAATCTTGTTTTCTTTTAAGATCAAAATTTCCTTTTCAAACTTTTGAATATTTTTATTGAGATGAACAAGATTGGTTTTCAATTTTAAACAATTTTTGCAATTAGAATTTGAAGAATTCTTAACGTTTTTGAGTTTTGATTCCAAAACATTATTTTTGCAGATCAACTCAAGCTTCTCAGATTTCAGAAGTTTATTTTTAGATTTTAACTTCTCAACAGATTCAGTTAAACCATTTAAACGGTGAATCAAAGAAATATTTCCTGTTGAGTCTCCATCTGGATTTCCATCTGTACAACCTGTCAAGCACAAATCTGAAGCCGAGTTATCTTTCTGGGATTTTGAGCATTTGTCAATTTTTCCATATAGCGCGTTGAGAGTCTGCCAGATTTCCTGCGCAGTCAAACAATGGGAAATAAGGCTATATTGAATATCATTAATATAAGAATATAAAATATGAGTAGCATGTAAATTAAATTCAATATCAGCCCTACTTACAATATCATACCCATTTTTAATACTCTTCCAACATTTAATATCAACAGATTTTAAATAAGATTTCATTTCTGATTTCCAATTTAAAAAATCTGTACCATCGAAAATAGATGGAATATGACTGGACTGACTCTCTATGGACTGACAACTAGGATTCACCATTTCTCTAGAGTTAAACAAAAATACCTGGCTCTGATACCACTGTTGGATCTAGAATAACCCTAGAGGGGGGGGGGGTGAATAGGGTTTTTCACAGTTTTTAAACTGAATTGAAAAACTGACAGGATATTAAAATAATAAACAGATCACAGAATATAGCAGAAACAGAAATGCAGAAAATAAATCACACACAGATATACCCAGCTTCGGCAAAACCCTGCCTACTACTGCATTTCTAAGGTTTCTACTAGGTGATAGAACAGATCCCGCATACAAGACCATGTACACTCGCAAACCCTGCTCCTATTCTAACCCTACGCTCAAAACCGTAGACTGATTCAAACCCCTGAATCAGATTTTCCCCAGATTACAAACCCGTAACCTGAATTCCTAGATTTTACAGATTCTAGTACTGTCAGTTACCTCCTAACTGAAACTCCCCTAGAGTTTTACAGACTCTATAAACTGTTCAGAATTGTTTACAAAAAAAATTGAAGAACAAAACAAAACAAAATAAAAATCAAAACAAGAAAAACCCTTTTAGAGTTAAATTAAAAGGGGTCATCCCCTTTTAATATTAAAACATGGCTAGGCCAAAAGTAAATGGCCGGCCCATTTGTATTTCACTTTTGTCCGATCCTTTGCTTTAGCTCTGGGAAACAGAAATGGCGGCGGCGATTCTAGGGTTTTTCTTCTGACCCAAATCACGACTTCATGAGCTCTGGAAAATCGTACTCTGGTGCTCGAATTCGTTAGCCTCTATGCTTGGTGATTGGGTATACTTCCGATCGAAAAGCTTTGTGAGTTTTCTGAATTGATTTGCTATGTTTTCTCTTTGAATTGTTGAATTGATTTTGTGGGTTTCGATCTTCTATATTTGCCGATGATGAAATGGTGTGATAAAATAGGATTTGAAATCCTCAATCAACTCTGATTTCGCTGTATGACTTGGATATGAGATTGCGGTTTTTCTTTTTGAATTACGAGATTGAATTTGAATATTTCTGCTTCAATGCCTTTCCTGATTTGTTGTATTTTCAATTCCCTTGATATGCCCGAAATTGAATATGAATTCTTGGCATTTAAACTTGCATGATTTCTGTTGCCATGGTTTCCTTTTTTGGCTTAATCACCTCGGCTTGATTTCCTTAAATCAAATACTGATTTTGCATGTTATTCCTCTTTTGCCTCTTGACTGAATTGCTTGATGAATTTAGGCATGTCCACGGCTTTGATAACATTTGATGATTTTTTAATTTCCTGTACATTCTTGGAAAGGATTAAAAACGTGAATCCCCTTTTGTTCACTGCGTGATTTCTCCATTGATTTCTTGCCTTGAATAACACTGATTTCTGGACAAATATATTTGTTTCTCTCGAACCATTTTTGCCACACATGATTCTTGCCAAAAAAAACTTATTGATTTATTTAAATATGGAAAGTAAGCATGCCACGGATAGATTCTTTGATTTCAGGAAATGAACAATTGCACATTTGAATTTTTGTCAAACAATTGCTTCGAAATAAAACCTGACTTGAAATGCACTTGAAAAAACTTGCCAACTATAAATGAACCTGATCAGTCGATTTCAGGAATGATTTTAAAACTCTTCCCAATCTCTGGAAACACATTTGCATTCTAAAAACTGAGTTGTCAAAGCCATATTTGTACCATGAATTTGCAGTTCTGCTACTTTGATCATGAATCTGGCCATTCATTGTTTGTGCTTTGAATATATGATGTATCAACATGCTTGTTGTTGCTGTCATGTCGAAACTTCACCTGGGCTGATCATTTCATGTTGGCTATACTTTACACTTGTATGCTTCTTGACTGTCATGTTGCTCATACCTTTATGAACTGAACTGCTTGACCATTTTGCTGAAACTTGATCTGTCTTCACCTTGTAAATATGACACCATTTTACTTTGTTGACATGGCTTATCCCATGTCTTTGAGCCATACAGTCTTCATGCATTGAACATGTAATATGCAACACTTGCTTGTATCCATCTTCCATGCTTTCTTGTCATTTTTGCTGTTAGTTTAGTTACCATGAAAGCTTGGTTCATGTCTGATCTGCCACGCTAGAAACATTATACATGCTTCCATCAATATTTGTGATAAACTGAATCTGAACCAAACATGGTACATGCACACTTGAGTCATCCCACATTTAGCTGCTGAAGTTATTAATTTCCATATACTTGTCCATGCTACATGCACATATGTTGACATGCATGTATTCACTGAAATCTGAACTTAAAAACTGCCATAAATTGTTGCTGTCTTGTCTTGTATATGAGCATCCATGCTTGACATGATTGTTCCACCATTGTTTACATGTACCTGAAACATTGCAAACAGATTTGCATTGACACATTAACTTGTGGATTTTGTTTTGAGTCTAAATTGAGTTGCTTTGGCCTTGCTCGACTTATATTGCTGCACGTTCATGCTGTATGCATTCTAGATCAGAACTGTGCATGCTTGCATTGATCACTTGAAGTACACATTGAAAATGTATACTGCCTTGAACCACTCTAGTTTGACCAAGATCATCTTCCTGCTTCGAAATTGTTGTAGCTCAACTATGTACTTCCATGTATATGAGTTGATTTCCTTTTGATCTTTGACATGTGACTTTGACTTTGGGCTGAAATGTTTGTCCACTATCTTGCTGTATGCTTTACCACTTTGGTTTTGTATATTTGTTTTCAATTTCACTGAGTCGAGACAGTCCTAGTGGCTACTCCTCAGCTGCATACTGATTGGCGTGGCAGTGCACACGTGTACACGTGTGTACATGCAGCCATCAGATGAGTTGTCCCTGTCCCTGCTCTGTATATACATATATATGTTGTCTGCCTTGTGGTATTTACAGTGTATCACTGTGAATATCACAAGCTGTCTAGACACAGATTGATGGTTTTATAATTCAGATCAAGTCAAGAAAAATGATGAGAAACACACCAGAAATCTGAGGCAAATAAAATTCTAAAAACAAAATTTATATTTGCATATATTCAGTATTATTTCTATTGCAGTATACTGTGTGTTTCTGTTTCATGTGTGACAGGTAAGCTGGAATGACTGGACTGACTGTGATGACTGGACTGACAATGACTGGACTGAAAGCTGAAGATAAGAAGACAGTGTGTGGTGTCAATGAATGTATGAGTCTGTATATACAGGTGAAAATGGATATATATGAAATGTAACTGTGTATATGTTGTGTGTATGTATGACTGAGTGACAATGAATGAACTGTACTGAGGAGCTGTGAGAGAATTGTACAAATATATGTAATAAACAAATTTGATTGAAATAAAATATCATTTTATTGTTGTCAAACGAACTTGTCTATTATATTCTGTTTATATACAAGTACAATATACAGTGAATGTTTAAATAGTGGAGTTATACAGAGTTGTACTGTTTGAATGTTAGAGATATAATATTCAATTCAAATATTATATTCCTATCTGTGTTGTATATATAAAACATTACAATAACAAACACATTTATAATAATATATATTTGTTTGTTATCATCAAACAAAAATCATATAATTGTGTATACAACTGCGTTATATACAACAATATATATATATATAGTGAACGTTTAATGGCACCCGAAATAGTGCAGCACCCCTAAATGCCCTCTGATTTCCACCATATATCTCGTTTCTCTCTCTTCACTCATTCTCTCATCTTCCACTCACTTATTCTAATATAAATGCTTGGTTTATATAGGGGTGCAAAATGGGGTGCCATTGAACGCTCCTCTCTCTCTGTATATATATATATATATATATATAAGGGTTTCGCTACACCTCTTATATTCCACGTGAACTCTCCCCCTTAATCTCCACCACTCATTCTCTCTCTTTCCACTAAGAAATAATATTTAAATAGAAGAGAGAGAATGAGTGGGGAAATGTGTGGTGGAGAAAGTTCACGTGCAATATAAAAGGTGTAGCGAAATCCTATATATATATATATATATATAGGGACTGTTGGAACGTAAAATTAGACACAAATTTAGAGATACGAGTTGTGGACCACAAAATTTGTTTGTCTTTATGTGGAAGATGGAATTCGGGGAGAGATTTAGTGGTTAAGATTCTTAAATCTTTAATTTTACTAATAAGTAACACACACCCAAATATTGTTGGATGTTTTACTTTGCTTTGTTGAACTAAATATTGTTTGAGTATGCTTTGTATTTTAGAACATTACCTAGGAATGCTAGAATGGGTACAAAGGCGGTGAATGACGGATTAGGAAATAGGAAGTCATTTGGTAGAGGTACCAGGATCCAGTTTAGCATAACCCGAATCATAGTGATATTTCATGGGGACGGCAAGGAAGGTCCCAAGAGGCATTAGGAAAAGTTTCATGTCATTTGGAGTTTTAGAGACCAAGTTGTGACATCAAAAGTTCCAGTTCGGTATAGAGAGAAGGTTTTGGTTCGACATAGGGAGCAGGTTTCAGTTCGGCAAGGGGAGGACTTGGATAGAGCAAGGAAGTGGAGGAGGGGAGTCTTCAATTTGGTAGGTCAAATCGAATATAGATTGGCATACGAACCAATCCCCTGCTTGGGTTACACACCAACCCGAGGTCGGTTCGGCCATACCGTTTTGAGTCGGATGGCTATGCCGATCCAAGCCTGGGTGATGTCGTGGTTGGGTTGGATGATTTATAGGGGAAGGAGTTTTTCATGGCATGGTGTTTCTTCATGGCGTTGACTATACTCTTCGACGAATAAACTCTAGTATGACTAACTTGAGTCTGAGATGCGAAAGAAGTCAAAGGGAATAGTTACAAAGAAGGTTCCAAGTTGGGGACTGTGAGGGTGACTTCCAAGATGGACTTCGCTGCGGACACATATGCAAATGAGTCATTGTTACCCACTACTTTAGTACATCTTAGAGAAAGGGGCACGAGGACGAATCAGGGCCGGTGCATTTAAGACTTATTGGCTCGGACCCTAAAGACAGTGCAATTCGAACTAGGTAGGGTTATCTGCTATAAACCAGAGCAGTTGGACATAGCGACAGACTGGCGGACACCAGTGCAATTGGACCTGCCAGTGCCCCGATGGATTTGGCAAACAAAGTCATGGATACCATATACTCAACGCATTGAGTGAGTGATTGTGAGAATGAATGCTATGTTGGATGTTTACTATCACCTTATTACGCACACTTTCATTTAACATTAATAATGTAGTAACCTTAAAGTAGAGTACATTATTGTATGCACTAACTTTTTGAATGTAAGGACAGGTCAAGTATGACTTTTCATACCTATAGTGTCACTTTATTAGTAGATGTGATTACTATTGCTCACACCAGGCCTTATTTGACTTGGAGTATTATGATTTGCTTCTTACTACTCTGAGTTCTCTTGAATGAGCACACTAAAGACAAGTAGGGTGTGCTCGAGTAGTTGACTGGGGGTGGGGGGGAGCATGAGGCTTTCCATGTACCGTTATATATATATTCATTTTTTTTGGAAAATGATATATATATATATATATATATATATATTCTTATGTCCTGCTTTATTGCTATTGTTCACTACTTTGGGCAGAGTAGTGTTTCGTGTTGAGATAATATTTTAGAGAGATGTATCTATATATTACTTATTTGATATTCTGCTGTGATGTGGATCTTTTACTCTGATATTTATGATTCATTTCAGCTTATATTGTCTTCACTGCATCTTAACAGCAAATTTGACGCCCTCCTCCCCCCCCCTCTGCCAATTTTGATACATGGTATAGCCGTATCAAATTTATCAAATTTGATTTGTTTTTTAGTCGTATCTAAATATTTAGATAAGGCTATGAACCTAATTTAAATTTGATACAGATATAGACCATTTCAAAATCGTGCCTCTTTTAGTGTAAAACTTTTCTCCGAAAACGCACACCTTTCCCTCCTTAATTTTAATTCCCTCACGCTCTCGCCCCCCTTTCTTTTATTTCTTTCAGCGAATATTGTATCTCGTGCCCTATTTCTATTTCTGAAATCGCTCCCAAAATAGTATACAAATCCAAAAGTTGTCTGCTCATATTGGCTTCTTCGTCATCGTCTGCAAATCGTTCGTTTTAATTTCTAGTAAAATTTTAATTTGATTCGATTTCTTTTAATCATTACTGTTTTCGCGATTGTTTCAACATGCTCAACATGCTCTAGGCCGGGAGCTATTTACTAGTTTTTACCCAAGGGTGGTTACAAAGCAAGGTTTTCACAGTTGGTTACATTTCACAATGTTAGTGTATATGTTATTTGATCTATTTCCTTGTATTAGTCATACATGATATGTAGAATATGAACGTGAATTTTGTTTGTTAAACTGTCATACCTATTCCAGTAAATAAAACTAGTTTTAGGTTAACTAGTTAATTCATGTGCTGAACCATACATAAGAATTAGCTAGTTTTATTTCTTTTCATGTGTCGAACCTAAACAAATGTACTGAAACTAATTTTATTATTGATTTCAATAAATAATTCGTGTACTGAAATAATACTAGTGACAGTTTATAAACTATAAATGCTTGGAGGAAATGAACTCGCTAAGGCCTGAAAATTCCTTTGATGTTTTAATGGAAAAAGATACGGGAATGTGTGAAAGGGGAGTGGGCCCATTTGTTTGATGTGATTATATAAATATTAATTTTATTACATATATAGTAGCAAATTTTGAATAGGAGGGCAACATGCCATTTGTGATCCAGTCATGTGTGAAGGGGAGTAGGCCCATTTGAGATCCAGTGGTAGATGGAGAAACAAAAACTAACTTGCCAATAAGAACATATTGTTAAAGAAAGATACGGGCATGTGTGAAAAAGGGGGAGGGGGGGGGTGCTTTTTGTTTGATGCGATTACATAGATATTATTTTTATTATATAGATAGTAGCAATGTTTGAATTGTATCAGCATTTTATAAATTATGGCAATTTTTGAATAGTAGGGCAACATGCAATTCAGTATAGACAAAATGTGGATTAATGAATCTGATCAAAGTTCTATATACTATATAGACGGGGTGAAGAAGTTTATTTGTTTTGTTGAAGAAAATGGTGGTAAGAAAGGAGTGTATATATGCCTTTGCACTCGGTGCCAAAATATGAAGACGTTCATATTAAATGAAATTCATTTTCATTTGCTTAGATGGAGTTTTATCCAATCATATAGCGTGTGGTATTTTCATGGGGAAAAGAGTGGAGATGGAAAAACAACCAATTAGTGATGCCACAAGTACTGACGAGGCTAAATATATTAGGATGGAAGATCTAGTAAATGATGCAGATAGATTTCATGATTTTCAACCTGAAAATCCGTTGTCTGATCATGCTAATGTTGGAGAGCAGTCTACGGATGATGACAATTGACAAACCAATGAAAGTAAGAAGTATAAACCACTTTTTGATAGCGCGAAAGAGCCACTGTATCCTTCATGTTCAAAAGGGATAACAAAGTTGTATGTCATTGTAAAGCCGAATAGCTTGAAGACCCAATACGACTTTTCAAATAATGGTGTGACTGCACTTCTCGAACTAATAAAAGAGTTACTCCTCGAAGGTAACACGCTGCCGTTAAAACACCACGACGTGAAGAAGTTCATTAAGCAAGTTGGGATGAATTACAAAACTTATGATGCATGTATCAATGATTGCATGTTGTATTGGAAAGATGATGCGAATAGAGTTTCTTGTACAAACTGCAATGAACCAAGATATATGAGATCATTCAATGAAGAGAGAAAAGGCACCAAAGTACCTCGAAAGAGATTTAGACATTTTCCTTTAATCTCTAAATTGAAGAGACTGTATATTGTACCATGGATAGCAGATGCAATGACCTGACATGGTCATGTCAAGTCTGATCCAAACGTAATGCATCATCCATGTGACACTTCTCGAAGGAAAACCGTGGATTCTTTTGAAAAAACATTCGTTGTCGAGCCACGAAATGTCACACTTGGAATAGCAATAGATGGTTTCTGTCCAAATGCTTCTCTAACTAACCCTTACAGTTGTTGGCCAGTAATTGTAGTACCATATAATTTTCCTCTGACTATGTGCATGAAACGAGAGTTTTCAATGTTAACACTGTTGATTTCTGGGCCAAAACAACCAGGAAAGGATATTGATGTTTATTTACAGCCATTGACAGACGGGTTAAAGCAGTTACGGGAAAGAGTCGTTACGTATGATTCATTAAATAAAGCAGAGTTTACAATGAGAGGTAGGGTGCTGTGGGCAATCCGTGATCACCCTGCTCTTAGGACTTTATAGGGATGTACAACTCACAGTTACTTTGCATGTCCCGTTTGTGGGAAAAACACTTGTTCTTATCATCTTCCTGAAAGTAAGATTTGTCTTATTGGACATCGAATGTATCTTCCTAATGGACACAGGTTTCGATACGACAAGACAAATTTCAACAACAAATAAAAACTTTGTTGTCCTAAAAGGCCATTGAGTGGTTTCGAAATTGAAAAGAAAGTAACGAATATCAAAATGAAAGTCGGTAAACACAAGGAAGAAATTGGTCGAAAACGAAAAAATTCAGCCATTGAAGAAGTTGACAATGTTTCTGCATGGTATAGGAGGTCTATCTTTTTTGATTTACCATATTGGAAAGCAAATATGATTCGACATAATGTTGATATAATTTTGGAGTAAAGTGATTTTGGAATTCAAATGTAAGTATAAAAATATTTTTGAAATATGGTTTTAAAACTAAAGTTATGAAAACTTAAGTTTATTTTGGAAAGAATTTAGACGGTTTATATTAAATCGTATATAACTCGAATTGAACGCGTTGCGTAGCGACAGTTCGTTAATATCGATTTTTATTTTCAAACGACTATAACTTGAGCGTTTAAAATTGAATGGACGCGAAACGAGAAACGTCGGAATTCTATTAATAATAGCTTTTGAATAGATTTTTTTTTCAAATTCTAACATATGGTTTTCGAGATATGCCTAAAACAAAATTTGAAAAGATCGTTATACGTGCAGTTCGGCGACCGTAAAGGAAAATCGAATAAAAGTAGGTTTATTTATATTAAAAATTTGGGAAAAAATATGTTAAATCATATTTCATTATACAAAAGTGATGTGAGTTGAAATATTTGAATATTTTTGAAGCTATTTGATCGAAATAACCATTTTCGGCGCTTTTGGTAACGCTTTTAGCGTTATTATAACTTTCTTCTTTCCAGATGATTTGGTTTAAAGGATTCTAACCATGAATTATTATTTAAATTTACGGAAAGAATTGTTAATTATTTTAAAGATTTGGAAGAGCTTAAAATTAGTTCGTATGAAATTTATTTGAATATTACTGATTTTAAGTAAGATATTGAAAGTTTGAAAACGTAAGAGAAAATGAGTTGGGTTAAGGTTAGTCGAACTTTCAATATGAGAGGAAAATACAATTTTTTATGGAAATCTAATAGTTGCTTGGTTTGTGAATGGATATCGAATAATTAGTCGTTTTAACTCTATTAGAAATATAAACTGTTTGGATTATCGTGAATAGAATTTAAAACCAAGTTAAGATTCAGAAATTTTGAAATTTATGAAAAGGTTAACAGCATATAAAAGAATCATGATTTGAAATATAAAATTTGAAATGAATATTAAATTTCAAGGAAGGGTTAAGACGATAATAGGGTCTTATGAAATTCGAGTGAATCCATCTTGGTTTGTAAATAAAATTGACAATGATTTGGAAGGAGATTTGAATCGGAACTTGTATAATTCATAGCTTGTTTTAAGAATGCGCTTATTACTTGGAAATACCGGGATCAAATGTATGTTCGAAAACCATTCCTAATAATAATATGACGTTATAAAGAAATCGAAAATATGGAAATCGATAAGTGAAGACCAAGAATTTTCGAATTATTCGGATTGACGGCTGAAGTCTCGTTTGGGCCGATCACCCGATACGAGGTTAAAAGTGGCATGAGATCTGAATATATTTGAATATTTTCGGATTGTGTTCCGTTCAGACCCAGAACAGACTTGTATGGATTTTGTGTCTGACATTGAAATTGACTGTGTAGCACTGATTCCTATGAATATATATCGGATTTGTGGCAATAAATTTTCCTCGTCTCTAAGTCATTTGAACTTAGAGGGTATGCATTGATAGAAATCAGTGTACGTCGTGAATTGTCAATGTGGCATACTCGAGTTATGAAATTAGTTGGTGATGATCAAAGCCTGGCTTATTGAAGCGTAGCTTTGTGTATATCGTGACCTCGACAAACCTCACACCCCGGATTGACGGTAAACTGGCGGTTAGGTTGTATAATATACATAATCTCTGTTGAAATCGAAAGCTTTGGCGGTAGTGCTACTTCGAAACCTGAGAGAATAAAGTATATACGGTGTCCGATGTCTGGTTATTATCCGAGATATATACTTTCGCGCTATGTATTCGGTGTCCGTTGTCTGGATGTTAACCGGGAATACTTAGCTTCGTGTCCTCCAATGATCTTTCGTGCCAGGAACCATCACGTTGGAAACCCAATAACCAATATGAGCCGTTCGATTTGTTTGTAAACTATATATGTGAGCATAGTCACTATGCTTGCTAAGATTAATATATTTATTTGTGAAATGATTTTCGACACCATGCACTAGTAATAGTATTAAAAGTAGATTTTCATGTATGAAAGCATTTTTGGGTTATCATAAGACAAAACTCGCCAATTTGGTGTGCGCTTGCATTGTATGATATGAGATGAGCTTATGATAACTTCATTTTCCAAAATCATTTGCGATTTTCTGTGCATAGGAATTCACATGGAGTAAACCCGTTCCGCGTTAGCGGCGTGGTCCGGTGAATTTTCCCAACTTTAAAATAAACCCGAAATAATAATTGTTTTGAGTTCTCACACCAGTCCAACGATTGACCTGGAGTTTATTGTTCTCTTATCTAAACTCCGGGTGTCCATATTTTTGCACGGGCAGCTAGTAGTTTAGATTGCAGGTCTAGTTCAGAGCTGGATTTAGTTTGGAGCTTGAGTCTTGTCTTGGGTTTTCTTTTTCCGTTGAGAGCATATTCGTTTTCGCTGAGCTTGTATTGTACTCTGATTATATGTAACTCTTAAGTAAACATTTTGTAATGAAATAAAAGTTCTGTTTTTTGTGTCAAATATGTCTGTACCCATAACCATCCGTCTTTGTGAATGATTTAAGTTGGTTTCATTACCGGTGAGAATCGGGCAAAAAGACGGGTCTTTACATGTGGTATCAGAGTTTTGGTTTATACAAAGCTATGATGTTTAACATATTTGAACAAGGATTGGACTCATCAGAGTTACAATCTCATTAGAGAAAGGGTTAGAAATACCCTACAGTGAGATTCCGGAGTACTATGTTTGAGAGAGCGTATTTTGAAATCCATATAAATTATTTTGAAACTAAGTAAATCGTTTGAAAAGTGTGATTATTTTAAAATATATTTTATGATAAGGGTTTTGGGTTTATTATTGACGTCGAGATTGGACTGTCAAGTATGTATGGATTTTGAATATACGTCTAGCTAACGTATATACGAAGTCCAAAATATACTAGATAAATATAGAATCACACTCTAGTCGCTTGAAGATGATTCTGTTGATGACTGCAGCATCATCAGTATTTATTTTCGAGTTTCGAAAGTGGGAAGACAACGTGATTCCGATGGAAACGTCAAGAAATACTTAAACCCGTTTAAATAAACGTTTGAAAATGTTTTGATAAATTCAAGTAAAACGTTTTGATAAATTAATATGAATTGGAATAGATAAGCAAAAGTTAAATAAGTAATGTATTCCTTGTTTGTAGAGTATAAATTGAATTCGTAAATAAATTATGGTGTTATAAAGAATAATGAAATATTAAAAAGTAAATTCTACCTCTTCGGTCGATGGTGTGTTTGTTGCCCTTGACCCACCGTTATCTCTTGCTTATCATTTCTTCGGTCCCTCCGTGCTTGAAATCGTGAAACAGTGAATTTCTTGAACCATCCTTGCCTTGTTTTGACAAATCTAAGGACCAGTCGTATTTAATAACATAGTTTCAGATTTGGAAATAGGTATTCTGAATTATAATTAACATTGAATTTTTGCAAACGGTTGACAAACGAATTTTGAAGTATTAGATTTATACAATATACTATGTTTTGGAAGACGAGATTTACAAAGTAAAAGGTCTCAAGTTATTTTTCGACTATTCGAATAATTTAAATTTTCAAGAAGGATTTAAATATTTGAAATCAGAATGGAAAAAAAATTGTATACTTGTTGCAAAAGATTTGGAAAGTAATTTTCATGAAAGTTTAGTTTGATTTATAAATTGAAATGGCTTATAAAACCTATGATTTGGAAATTTAAAGTTTAAATTTGTATAACATTGGATTCAAGCTAAATTGTGTTGTAAAGTGAAATTTCTGATTTCCAATTATCGAATGAAGTATATTTTTCCAAGTTATTTGGATATAAAGTTCGACAACTTGAAATCCTAAGATTTTGAAATATTTAAGAAAACAACAATAATATGATTTGAAAAATATTTGTAAAATATTGTTGCGAAACGATTTATAACTTCGGGATATGAAATAAAATGATTTAGTACTAAGGTTCGAGTAACCCATGACTAAAGAAAGGTATGACGTCCAGAGAGATATTATTTATTTATATCGATACGCGCGTTGGCCGTGCCTAGTGGCCTTGTCATTGGGAGAAACCTCTCGACTTAGGACATAAATGTTTTATGTCGTTTATCGGAAAATATTTAAAATTTCGAAATGATTTTTGGTTTTGAAATCCCGAAGCAAGTATGATTCAATATGAAAAGAAAATGATAGGATTTCAAGTGATTTGAAAATTAAACCAGGATTTCGAGTCAAAGAAATTATTTCATACCTTGATTTCAAATTTATTATTTGCATTTAGATTTTGATACAAATAATTTTGATAAGATTTCGATAGAAATTGACGAGTTTAATTTATAAGAAATTTTCAAGTTTTAAAATTCTATTGTGTGTTATGTTTAAAACTAAATTTGGTATTCGCAATCTCTCCTTTTCGAGGATGAAAAGTTTTAAGGGGGGGGGGATGTAACGATATGAAATTTCCGACGCTTTAATATCTAATTTATTTGAATTTTCTAAATATAAATTGGATTTAATAAAGTTTAAAAATAAATTTTGAATCTTGAATGTATGTCTTGTTATTTTATGGACATGATTTGGTAATAAAAAAACTTATTTTACGCTATGATTGATTTACTATATTTTATACATAATATTATTTTGTAAAATATGATTTATTTGGATGCTATTATGTAAAATGTAAGATTTTGTAAGTATACTTGGAATATTAAAGTTTATAAAAATTCTGTTACAGCGATATGAATTTTGTAAAGGTTTTCAAGTATTTAATTTTAAAATTGCTTTCTTAAATGTACATTTTAAGACAATAATATTTTGATTGAAATTAATTTGGTTAAAACAATATCCGTTTGGCGAAACAGTTCATTATTAGTCGAATGATCAAAACGGTTTGCAAATATAGTTGCTAAAATGTTCAGCGTTCGAATATGAATTAAAATTAAATAACCTGTTTGAATAATCGTTTAGTTTCTGAATGCGCGGTCCTAAAATATTTTATAGAATTTTACGGTAACTTTTAATTTGAAAAATAAGCACATATTTTTCTAACGTATTTTAGGTCAACCGTGGTTCTTTTGACATTTTGTAGAATTAATTAACTGGTCTGTTTAAGTATTGTTTTGTGATCTATATACATTATTGTATACAATTTTAGTTTTATTTGGTGCCAGTAAAAGAATAAGTGTAAATGGATATTGTGCATATATTGGTTAACGAACGAGACTAAATAAACATATAAATGAAAGTTGCCTCTCTTTCTCACGTATAGAAATAAAGCATTGAAGGACACTTGTCCATTTGCTTAACACGTGCAAGCCGATCCTTTTATTTTTCCTCCATCTGTTCTTCTCTCTTATCTTCGCATCCCACTGTTTCTTCTCCAAACCCAGTTCTTCACCGTCAGCTTGCTCCACCCAATTCGTTTACACCATTTGACTTCCCCACCATTTTCTTTTCCTCTCCTTCTTGACCTCATCATCCTCTTTTTCTCCACTCCGCAACCCAAGTTCTTCGCACCGCTTTCCATCCTCATAACCGCGTTTAGGCACCACCTGCTTTCACCACTCCACCGCCATGCACCACCACCACCACCATCCACTCCTTCGCCGAACCTGCAGCGACGCCCAAATCAGCCACCGCCTCGGCCAAAGTAGACACCACACTCCCTTCTCCAACATAAAGAAACTCAATTCCCCTTAAACAGTCGGACCTCTCCTCTTCCCTAAGCCTCACCGTTCACTTCATCCGCACCCTGTCACATGCAACCGTCACCCCAAAATTAAACTCACTCCCTCTTCACGCAAGCACCCTCCTCAGCAAAGCCACCTTTACTTCCCCCCTCTTCTAAAACACGTTTCTCCCTTTTTAGCCCTATCGCTGCATGCGTGCTCCAGTCCGCCAGTCATCGTCCTCCTTTGAAGCAGGCTCTGCCACCATGGTCACTAGCTCTCCACCCCACACGACATCTATCTACACCGCCACTTCATCCCGCACCTCAGACCGCTGCTTGCATCAATCCCTACCCCTTTTGCATGTGCAGCTTTCAAATTTATATAAAAAAAATGAGAAAACGAAGTGAAGTTGGGTAATGGCATCGGCTTGGACGTTGGAATTGGTGTTGATGGTGCAGGCGCACGTGCACTTCGTGTATGGGTTCAAGGAGGTAAAGGAAAAAGAGGAGCGAGAAGAGAGGGAAGTGGGTGGGTAGAAGAACATGGTGCAATATAGATGGGCTGGGCTTAAATTAATTTAGGTTGACTAGACGGTGGTAGCATTAGAGTCGTATGAGAAAATAGAACAGGTTGGTATATAATACTGACCATTTTGGTTAAGTACATAATTGTAATAAATAAAAGTCTATATATCATATGTCGTTATAAATTATCGTTTAATATTAATTAACAGAAAATCACCGACTGCTAATCGAAATGGGATTGAAAAGAAGAGTAGTAATACACGTAGCGGTATCGTCGTCCGTTAGCTTCTTGCGATTGATACGGGATCTGACAGTGAAAAGTTTCGGAAGCAATAGCGGTGAGAACATTTAATTTAATTTAAATTTATTTTCACTAGTTAATTATAATTTGCGGATTAGTTAGTATTAATAATGGCTTGTGTATGTTAATTGTTACATGAAATGTTTGGAATTGATGAAATGCAATCGAAACACATTGAACACAGAGCGTTATTGAACGTAACGCTTGCGCACAACGAAGATTGGATGTTTTAATTGGGTGTGCGTACGATGGATGGGTTATGTGCATTTGTTTGTTTATGTTTGCCTCACACACAATGTAGTTGTGTGATTGTATGGATAATCGACTTGAATCTCCTTGACAGGCAAATAATGATTTTATTATTAAAATTAATAATTTGAAATTTAGCTTTGAATTATATTTAAATTTGGTTGAAATCTAAAATAATCAATAATGTTTGTAAGAGAAAATATGATTTTGAACTTTGTGCACAAATAATAGATTTCATATAAATAGTTGATTCCATAACAAAATTGAACGAGTTTAAGGAAATATTATTTTATTTAAGCAAAGTCGAATATTCAAAAATTCAAAAATGATGTTTGAAATCAAGTTGTTTTAAAAGGGAATATGAAATATTATTTTGAAAAGATTTGGAATGGTTTGAAGGTCTACAGAAAAATGATGATATAATGACTTACGTAAAAAGGATGAAGCAATTTCCAAGTATTTTGATAATTTATATTAAATTGTTGAATAATATGCAAATAAATATAAAATTTGAACTTTTGATTTCAATTATTTGGAAGTATAAAATGACCAACTGAGGTTCGTAAAATGATTTTTGAAATCGAATTAGTTTGAAATGTAGATCGGATAATGATTTGGGAAAGATATTCAAAAATTGTTGCGCAAACGATTTTAACGATTATTTGAGTAGTAAAATGAGAATTGAAAATATTATTTCAAGATTTTGATCTTAATTCAAAGTGAATATTTGAAAATTTGGAATGATGATTTTGGAGCAAAGTGATTTTGGAATTCAAATGTAAGTATAAAAATATTTTTGAAATATGGTTTTAAAACTAAAGTTATGAATATTTAAGTTTATTTTGGAAAGAATTTAGACGGTTTATATTAAATCGTATATTACTCGAATTGAACGCGTCGCGTAGCAGTGGTTCGTTAATATCGATTTTTATTTTCAAACGATTATAACTTAAGCGTTTAAAATCAAATGGACGCGAAACGAGAAACATCGGAATTCGATTAATAATAACTTTTGAAAAGAAAAGAATTTTTCAAATTCTAACATATGGTTTTCGAGATATGTCCAAAACAAAATTTGAAAAGATCGTTATACGTGCAGTTTGGCGACCGTAAAGGAAAATTGAATAAAAATAGGTTTATTTAGATATAAAAAATTCGGGAAAAAATATGTTAAATTATATTTCATTATATAAAAGTGATGTGAGTTGAAATATTCAATATTTTTGAAGCAATTTGATCGAAATAGCCATTTTCGGCGCTTTTGGCAACGCTTTTAGCGTTATTATAACTTTCTTCTTTCCAGATGATTTGGTTTAAAGGATTATAACCATGAATTATTATTTAATTTTACAGAAAGAATTGTTAAATATTTTAAAGATTTGAAAGAGCTTAAAATTAGTTCATATGAAATTTATTTGAATATTACTGATTTTAAGTAAGATACTGAAAGTTTGAAAACGTAAAAGAAAATGAGTTGGGTTAAGGTTAGTCGAACTTCCAATATGAGAGGAAAATACAAATTTTTATGAAAATCTAATAGTTGCTTGGTTTGTGGATGGATATCGAATAATTAGCCATTTTAACTCTATTCGAAATATAAACTATTTGGATTATCGTGAATAGAATTTAAAACCAAGTTAAGATTTGGAAATTTTGAAATTTATGAAAAGGTTAACAACGAATAAAAGAATCATGATTTGAAGTATAAAATTTGAAATGAATATTAAATTTCAAGGAAGGGTTAAGACGATAGCAGGGTCTTATGAAATTCGAGTGAATCCAACTTGGTTTGTAAATAAAATTGACAATGATTTGGAAGGAGATTTGAATCGGAACTTGTATAATCCATAGCTTGTTTTAAGAATGTGCTTATTACTTGGAAAGACCGGGATCAAATGTATGTTCGAAAACCATTCCAAGTAATAATACGACGTTATAAAGAAATCGAAGACATGGAAATCGATAAGTGAAGACCATGAATTTTCTATTATTCGAATTGACGGCTGATGTCTCGTCTGGGCCGATCACCCGATACGAGGTTATAAGTGATATGAGATCTGAATATATTTGAATATTTTCGAATTTTGTTCCATTCAGACCCAGAACGGACTTGTATGGATTGTGTGTTTGACATTGAAATTGACTGCGTAGCAGTGATTCCTAGGAATATATATCAGATTTGTGGCAATAAATTTTCCTCGTCTCTAAGTCATTTGAACTTATAGGGTATACATTGATAGAAATCAGTGATATGTCGTGAATTGTCAATGTGGCGTACTCGAGTTATGAAATGAGCTGGTGATGCTTAAAGCATGGCTTATTGAAGCGTAGCTTTGTGTATATCATGACCTCGACGAACCTCACATCCCGGATTGATGGTAAACTGGTGGTTAGGTTGTATAATATACATAATCTCTGTTGAAATCGAAAGCTTCGGCGGTGCTACTACTTCAAAACCTGAGGAAATAAAGTATATACGGTATCCGATGTCTGGATGTTATCCGGGATATATACTTTCATGCTATGTATTCGTTGTCCGTTGTCTGTTGTTAACCGGAATACTTTGCTTTGTGTCCTCCAATGTTCTTTCGTGCTAGGAACCATCACGTTGGAAACCTAATAACCAATACGAGCCATTCGATTTGTTTGTAAACTATATATGTGAGCACAGTCAATATGCTTATTAAGATTAATATATTTATTTGTGAAATGGTTTTCGACACTATGCGCTAATAATAGTATTAAAAATTGATTTTCACATATGAAAGCATTTTTGGGTTATCATAAGACAAAACTCGCTCATTTGGTGTGCGCTTGCATTGTGTGATATGGGACGAGCTTATGATAGCTTCATTTTTCAAAATCAATTATGATTTTCTATGCATGGGAATTCACATGGAGTAAACCCGTTCCGCGTTAGCGACGTGGTCCGGTGAATTTTACCAACTTTAAAATAAACCCGAAATAATAATTGTTTTGAGTTTCACGCCAGTCCCACGGCTGACTTGGAGTTTATTGTTCACTTGTCTAAACTCTGGGTGTCTATATTTTTGCACGGGAAGCTAGTAGTTTAGATTGCAGGTTTAGTTTAGAGATGGATTTAGTTTGGAGCTAGAGTCATGTCTTGGGTTTTCTTCTTCCGTTGAGAGCATATTCGTTTCCGCTGAGCTTGTATTGTACTCTGATTATATGTAACTCTGATGTAAACATTTTGTAATGAAATAAAAGTCATGTTCTTTGTGTTCAAATATTTCTGTACCCATAACCATCTGTCTTTGTGAACTATTTAAGTTGGTTTCATTACCAGCGAGAATCAGGCAAAAAGGCGGGTCATTACACTTAAATCCACTCACCTAAATTGCTTTCCAATTCCTGAACCTGGTCCAGATCTAGCATTCCATGGTTTTTCCCTAACTGGATTTAGAACCTAACAACCATGGATCCGTAATTATTACTAAAACAAAAAAGGAAGAAAGAGGAAGAAAATTGAATGGACCAGATCTAAGAATTTTCCTTACTTCGCATAAGATTCTGAACACCTTCTTATTAATTTTCGTTCTTTTCCTCCAAGTCTTGATTCATAATTTTTCTAAACTAACTATCTTATTTTTCTGAAGAGATTTGAGGAGGAGGAAGAGTGGCAGAGCTTAGACGTTGTCTCAGAAAATGTTAGATTTAAACTAGGCTCTGCTAGCCTATTTATAGGTGTTCAAGATCTTATCGTACATGCAGCACTAAGTCAACATTGAACGTCATTAAGAAAACAATCCAAATTCATCGATGAATCTGGCTGGATCTGGGGGGTGTCGACCCCCCTACAGGGACATGTGCGCTTATACATATTTTCTCTCATGAACAAGTGTTATTTTGGTCGTTTTCTTAAAACAACAATATGACGGTGGCAGAGATCGAACTCTGTACCTTTTATATGCAAGTCATATGCTCTAACCAATTGGACTACCAGGGCTATTATTAACAAAGCTTAGAACAATGGTAGTTATTGTCCTCTTTTTATTCCTCTTTTTCATGTTTGTTATAATATTTCATTACATGTATCTTTTTCTTTTATTTCTCCTTTATTATTAATGCATAATTAGTGCATGCAACATATTTACAGTGCATGCAACCAATCATTTCTTTCTTTTAATGTAAGCATTACATTTTTATTTACAATATCTTTGTTTTATTCTTCATATATACATTTATGTCTATGCATATATATATACATACATATGCATTATTTAATTATTAAATTGTCATAAAATGCGGGGTGTTACAATTTGGCTAAGCAGAGGATCAGTGTATTCAAAATTGGGATCGGAAAGATTCCAAAGTAGGACTGGATTGGAAATTTGGCTAAGTACGCAATTAATATGTATTTGAAATAGGGATCTGTACATATCTCAGACTTAGAACTTCCGAACTCAACAGCTGATTAGAACTTCATCCATAACTTGAACATCAGGAATCAGAAAGATGAAACGTTTATTCAAGGTGAAAACTAACAGATAGAAGGGCCCACCATATGGATCACACCCTTATAGTTGCAAATTCAAGGGGTAAGTACAAACCCCTCAAGAGGGATTGGGTCTGACCCTTAATTTAGGGTATGATCTTGGCCCCACATTGTGGACAAGGTCGTACTCCCTTGGTAAGCCCCTTTTTTGTTTTCTTGCATATTCGACCACTCCTCACCTCTTTAAATACACCTCGATTGGCTTCAAAAAAGTGATCTTCTTTGATCTTCTCTTCTCAATGCCAAGGCTCTACATCAACTTGCAAAAAACATTTCATCTTTTATTCTATACAATCATACAATAACTAACAATACTTATAATCGACAATACAAACAAAGATTACTTGAAGTTGACGTATGCCAATGTTTTTCGAACCACTAAAAAAAACTTGTGTTCAATTTACTTTCTTTATTATATGTGATTGTGATAAGTGACTACATTCTATGATATATATTTTATGACTATTATCTGAGTTGCACACGAATTGGTTATTGCAGTCAATGAACTAAAATCAAGTGTCAACATATAATAAATGCAAAATTACGTATTATTATATACCCATGCAAAATATTTACACTTCAAATATATGATCGAAGACCATATTCTCATAATACAATTTCATTGCAACTTTTTGCATTATAGATATTTTATCCCTAAAGTCTGATGTGCCTGATTATATCCCAACCCTAGCTTTACATCTCATCTCAAGTGGTGTAAGTGTAACCACCCAAAATTTTGGAAATAACTAAATTAGTAACTTAGTCATATTCCAAAAATGAAATTTTCGCAAATAACAGAATTTGACCATGAATCTTGCATCGTTGCATTCATGATGGAATTCTGGTCAACTTTCATGTTTGGAACTTCACGAATAGAGTTCGTATAAAAAAAGTTACGGATGAAAGACGAAAACGAACAAAAAATAAATAAAATAAAATAGTATGTATGGCAATAAATCCTACCATTATTTCCCCTATCTCACCACTGCCAAGCCAACCTAGGAATTGGACTGGATAGTCGACTGTTGGATCGTTCTCCTGGTCGATTCAAGCAGTGCGGCTGGGGATTTATAATATAAAATTTTATATCGATGGACAAATTTTTATGAAATTCAATCTGATGGTTCAAGGTCATTTCTATGCCTATAATTAAAGGATAAACCACCACTTTGTTTTTATATTTTCTAGAGGTAGCATCGAAGCTCTACCATTCACAATCCTTTTATCTCTTCTAAAATTCAAAGTTTAAACATATACAAATCTAATTAACAAGAATTAAAGAGACTGGATTCAAATTTATGAAAAACGGTTGGTTTTTCAAATAGGTAATTGTTTTTGTTTGAATTCTTCTTTCTTTAAGATCTACAAATCTAAATAAGTATATGTATATCCCCTTTGTATAAAAATTACAGATATGTGAGATTTGGTAACTGTAAGCCTAAAAGTTGTGTTCAGATTATTTTTTTATAGCTTTCAGGTGAGTGGAAAATATATTCATTGTTTATAATATCGTATATAATTCGTTCCTGCTAATTCTGGATTGTATCCCTAAATTTTATCATATTTGTTTTGTTATTGTCAAATCTGAAATAATACGTATGAAACTAGGATATGGATTTGTAGGCCTTTTAGTTTAATATTATCATATTACCTATAATTTATCTTGGATTTTTATGGTTATTATAAACACCATGAATCTGGAAATCAGTCCTAAAATATTGTTAGATGTGTAATGTTGTTATTCCAAATTCATTGGAATTGGGTGTAAATATAAGATTTGTGCAGTATTGGTTTTTGAATATAAACCCGTTTGCATTTGATATTGTTTGGGGTTTTTACTTGATTGTTGTAAATTTCCTCTTTTTGCTCTTTTTATATAAAAAGGCATTATTTGATATCTACAAGGAATATAAACAAACCAAATAGGAAGACATGTGCAAATTTATGTATTTTTGTACGTAGTTTGCAACATCTATTCTAAATAAAATATTAACCTATTTCATTATGATATGAAACATGCCAATTTTCCTCTTTTAAATATTTTTGGAAAAGTTTACAATGATTACAATAAATAACCTTTCCATGAGATTTTGAATCTTAAACAAGATCAAACACACAAGGTGATTATTGTAGTTGTTAGCTTAGACTGGAATATAAAATAATATTAATAGTGTGATGCTAAGAGCACCCCAATATCCTCTTCCTAATACCGCAATTAAAAAAATAAAATTCATTAAATTTTGTATGCTTCCTAATACCACATTGCCTCTTCATTCTAATCTCTCACTCAACCACTGTTTGCCGAACTAATCACGTAGTCAGCCCTAGTCTGAAAACCCCAATCAACAATAATCATTGTCTACTTCATTTTTTCCCGCGGGAAAATTCAATTTTTTTACGATTTGAAGCTCTAAACTTACTTGATTAAGTTGAATGGGGTTGAAACAACGACGTATTTGCAGCTTTCTTCTTTTTCGACATTGCTGCGGCGTCAAACAATTTATCGTTGATCGATCGATTGAAGAACTAGGATTTCAGAATAAAATGAAAGAGGAACGCATAAGAGATGAGAGGGAAATAAGGTAACGATGGCGTGGTACCCCTGGTTTTTTACTTGAGGTATTAAAAAGAGTGTAACGATACTTTTTGTGGTATTTTTTTACAAGCGGTAATAGGAAGAGTAATTTGGGGTGCCATTAGCACCACTCTATTAATAATAATAATAACAATAATAAAATATAATTAGTAACTATGTAAACATCACTCTTAAAATATAAATATATAATTATTATAATCTTATCCATCTAAATCTATGTAAATAACACTATTATATTATTGCTAAATAAATGGTTATTGTGTGTTTGAATTTGAAAGGTTTACATTTTTATGGGAATAAATATATGGTAATATTTCCCATAATGAATGGAAATGAATATTTGTGCTCGTTATGTTGATAGCAATAAATATGGAATTGATTGCTATAATTAAAACGGTCACAAATAAGGGAATTATTATTGTAACTATGACTATTTTGGGGAACTGTATTGAATATAAATAAATGCGAAAATGGTTACAATTAAAATTGTTATTTGAAATAGAGGTTATAACTCCAACTAGGGAAATAAATAAATATTAATATATATTCATATGTATTCAAATAAGAATTAAATGGAACTAAATTAATATAATAATATTTGGGAGTTACAAAAATTAGAGCTAGTATAATTAAATGGGGTTGATATAAATGGCATTTAAAAGGTTGTTTGTGCTTTAGGAAACATAACCATTGGGGTCACTAATGGAACAAGACAATTAGGGAATTAAATTGATTTAATGTCCATTTCCTTAGGAAATATGACTGTTATGGTCATTAATGACATGTGGCTGTTAGAATAATAAGTGGAATTAAAGGGGATTTGACGGGAATTAATTACAGTAGTAAATACTAAGTCCAATGAGGAAATAAATAACTAAATGTCCTAGGATAGGAAGCAACAGAGAATTATAATTAGCTTATTCTAGTTTAAAACTAGAAGTAATACCTTTAATTAGAATTAAGGATTGGACTTAGCAGGTTAATGATGCGAGGTCAGTATCCTTATTCTATATAGTCTACACTTTCCAACAGTTGGATATATGTACAACTGATGTGAGACGTCGCTAACCATAGGAACTCGTGATGGCATCTTCAAATGTTGAGGTATTAAGTGGAGATAGGGCACACTTCCCTTCCAAAAGAAGAAACCAAAAAAGGAAATAATTTATAGCATAGCCTACTTAGAGAATTATTAGAAAGGCTAACTGAGTGCAGGGTTGCTAATCCCTGCGACGGTTTGCTTCGTCGAGGTCTTATGTAACTGGGGCTGGAGTCTGCCTTGCGATAAGGTATTGAAGGACCACTACGAAGGTACCATAGGTCTGCCTATCCTATGGAAAGTATTAAGTGACTAGAGGATTATCTAACAAGTCCAACAAGATGGTAACACAGGGGTTCGTTATGGAAATGTCATAAATAACATAGTCGTCTACCTATCCTGTAGGTCATAAGTGACTACTTACTATCCTCACCTTATGCAGGGTTTAAGAATCTGCATGAATGATGAAAGCCTTAAATTGGTAGGACTAAGTAACTAGTGTCCTCTAATTTATATTAACGTATAATAAACCACCTAGGAAGGTACTAAGTGATCAATGGATCTGCCTTGGGCCTTAACTGATCGTAGGGATCCGCCCTTATATAATATTACGAGTGAGTCCATAAGTGGATATTTAGAATAACCCACCTCCTTTATAAGTTATTGAGTAGTTGGAGATTCCGCCTATTAGTTTTGGTAGTTATTTGAGTGATGGTTTTTGAGGCTTCATGCTCATGCGTAAAAGTTCTATCTCAGTATTGCAATAATGTTATCTTTAGGAAGTGCTACCTTGGGTATGGTAGTTAATCGTCGCACGTAAATATTTACATGGTTAGGTTAGAATTATTACCCTTGATAAACATATATTTTGGGTAAAACCAAACTGGATGCATTTTTGTATTGTGGAAAGTGTTATACATTTTCAATTCACAAGGATTTATCGTTCTGACCCCCCTTCTCGTAACTACCCTAAGGTTTATCTCGGGGGATGACAAGTCTTTTCAAATGTTCAAGTTTTTTTCTGTCCTTGTTCTCTCATGCTCGGTATCGATGTGCCGATTCACTTTCGAGATAGTTGTCTTAGTCGATACTAATTATTTTACCTTGTTTCCATTGTGAGTTAGTTTTACTGTACTCTGATTATGCTAACGTTTATTATTTGTAGGTACCAGATTTATACTCTATGTGCTTGAATGAGTTCGAATTTCGATTTTGGTCGAAATTTAGGCTTAGAAAAGTGTGGGTTGTTACATTTGGTTTAAGAGATTAGGTCTAGACGATTAGAGGAATTAATAAATTTGGATTAGTGAGAGAACGTATTGGAATTTCTTTTCTATTTTCTAATGTCTTTCCTGCTTGGCTCTAAATTATTTCGACAATGGGACAGTCGTAAACTTATTTATTTAATATGGGTTTGAAATGACTAGGAGTTAGAAGTATTTTGAGTTTGATTTTCTGGCCAACCCCGACTTGCCTGACAATGCGTATGGCGATTTGTGTTGAAAAGCATGAGGAAGGTATAGGGTTAATCCTATGTATTTGAACTTGATGAATGGACGAAAAGCTAACTACAACTGAGATAATTGTGATTTCATGTTTTTGGTTTCATTGGAGTTCTAGTCCATGGACTTTTCTTGTTTTTAAAATTTAGCAGGAAATTTATGTTAATATGTCGTATCAGTCTGGAATTAGGATTACGAGGCGTATCCATTCGATACTTCGTTTTGGAATCTGAACGTTCTTTTGTTAGAATTATTTCTATATTCTTGGTCTCATTTGGGAGAAACCTTATTTTTAAACTGTTTTGAAAAGAAAAAGAGTTTCGAAAGTTTTAAATTATGGTTTTTGAGAAATTTTTTAATAGACAAAATGCTTGAGAAAGTAAATAAATTTTAAGATTTCAAAATCTGTCCATGTTTTAGATTGTTTTGGTTTTATGTAATTTAAATAAATAATTCTTTTTGGTAAAAAGAAGGAATTTAAAAATAACAAGGAATATGACAAGAATAAAAAATATTATTAACACCCATTCCTTGTGATTTTTTATATTCCTTATTTTGATATTTTGGATGATTTATAGAAATTTTGAGAGTATTTAAGGAAATTAAGGTAAAATTCCACTATGGGATGGGAATTGGAAAATTTGTAAATGGTAAGAATGTTAAATTCTCCACTTTGATTTCCTTTTTTTGACATCGGAGTAGTTAATAAGAAGCGATTTAGATATCTTGACAAGCTGGATGTTAGGGTTTGGATACAAAATTGGTTGCTTTACATTTCTATTCTTAGTCGTGTGAGGGTTTTGGATGAAAAATATTTTCAAAAGGCTGCATTCATATAAAACTACCAGTATATTTTAGGATGTCATCATCATGTTTTCAAAAGGAAATTCATACATATAGGAGGATATGATTTAGATTCATCATGCATGCATAGCTTGTGGTTGCAACTCATTATTTATACAGTGCACAAGCGCATGTTTAATTGAAAATTTGGATGTACACTAATTGGTTGTGTAGTATAGGATAATTAGATGCTAGCACATGACTTAGTCATTGGTAAAACTTAGGAACAAAAATTTCTTTTAAGGAGGGAAGAATGTAACAACCTAGAAGTTTGAGAATAATTTAATTAGTAATTTAGTCATATTACAAAAATGGTATTTTTGCAAATAATCGAATTTGATGAAACTTACACCGATGTGTTCATGATGGAATTCTGGTCAACTTTCACATAAGAAACTTCGCGGACTGAGTCCGTTTGAAAAAGTTATGAACGATATACGAAAACGGATAGAAAATAAATAAAACAAAACTATATATATATAGTAATAAGTCCTACCATTATCTTCCCTGTCACACCCTTACCAGGTCGACCCAGACGGTCGGTCGATCGTTTAATTAGTCTCCTGGTCGATTCAACCAGTAGCGACTAAGGTTTTATAACACAAAATTTTACATCGATAGATGATTTTTCTAAAATTCAACCTAATGATTCACGGTCATTTCTACATCTATAAATAAAGGGCTAGACCCCCACTCTTTTCTCATATTTTCTAGAGGCAGCTGCGAAGCTCTATCATTCTCGATCCGTCTATCTCTTCACAATTTCAAAATATAAATGTAATAACCCGGAAATCTGAGCCAATTTAAAATTTTTATTTTGGCAATTTTAGCGAATTTTGAGTATTTAAAATGAATTATTTTAAATAAGAACGACGAGAAATTTATTTTGAATAGAATTAGAACGTATATATTTATATAGATCGACGTTAGAATATAAATATTTTATTTTAATTTTAAAAGGAATTGAAAATGGTGCGGTGGTTTAAAAATTCGATTTCAAAATTCAAATGAATGTACAGGATTCAAAACAAACCGGATTTTAGCGAAACAAAAAATATTTGAATCTATTTGAAAATATCTTTCCAACGAATCCGAAAAATCAAAATTTCATAGCGGGAATCAAAAGATACGTCCAGTTGAAAATTCAGAATAGTCGCTATGGAATTCTGGACCTTAAAAATGGAAATTTTGCAAACGACCTCGGTTTTCGACGAAACCACTTTTGTTGGATCTGTGATGTCAAGTTATTGGTAGATTCCAAAATTCATTATTTTCAGAGTCAATATGTGAGCGTGACAAAAGAAAACATGTTTTAACAGTTTCAGTCAATTTCAATCGACTATAAAATGGCCGTTTTTCTAACGGTCTCAGAATTTGACGAAATTAGTTTTTTTAAAACCGTATCGTCAATACGAAGCTAGAAAATATTTTTCGGGAATTTTTAGAGCCCGTATGTGGCCCCGGTAAATTGAAATGTGCGTTCAAATTCAATATATAGATTTATATTTTGATTTTAATGAAAACTGATTAGAACTATAGAATTGACTTACGATACATATCCCATTGTGTTCAGAATAGGGGTATTACACTAGGGACGACAGTCGGTGGGCTCGATTTAGAGTTCAAACGAAAAAGTAACTTTATGGATTAGAAAATAATTAAAACTCTCCTTACCCCCACTCCTCACTCCTCATTTCAGGAAAAAAAAACCATCGTTCTACCGAGAGCTTCCACCCCCATCGCACCCTACCCACGAGCGCCGCTGCCCCCATCCCTCCACCTCGCCTTCTCCTCGTCCTCCCCCGTTCAGGCCCCAAACCGCGAGCCCCAATCGAAACACCCCCTTTCCAGCGACGCAATCACCACCCTCTGGCCATGTGAGACCCATCCGACCGGCGCACTCCCCCCTGATGCCACCAGGACACATGTGCCTCCTCCTCAAGGCTGACAGCTCCACCGAAGACCAAAACCCCCTTCCTCCAATGTAAAAATGTGAGTTTTATCCTTTTTATTTTATTTTATTGATTTCTTCGATAAAATTGATTTTCTTATGATAATAAAACTGAATTTTTATCATAGTAAATATATAATTTTTATAATAAAAAGATTGTTTTTTTAAATGATAAAGAAATGATTTCTATTTATATATATGACACATAAAAATTCGATTTTTATATAAGTATTAAGTTAAAAATATAATTTTTGTATAAGTATGAAGATAAAAATATGATTTTTATATTATAGAGATAAAAATATGATTTTTATATTATAGGGATAATAAAAATATGATTTTTTATATTATGGTGATAATAAAAATATGATTTTGAGATATGTATGATAATAAAAATTCAATTTTTATATACATAGATTAGAAGTAAGAATATGATTTTTACATAAATGAAGGCAAAAATAAGGATTTGATCGTTATAAATGAGACCACCATATAAAAATGTGATTTTTATATATGTAGCGAATTAAAAATATGATTTTTATATACTAGAGAATATAAAAAGGTGATTTTTATATATGTAGCAAACACGGACGACGAAAGTGACATAAGGCGAGCACGGCGAAGATTTCCTACATACGAAGAGTCACGGAGTTGGGTTTAGCTCTTGGTGAGAACTCCTCACTTTTATTTTAATTTCTAGTTTGAAATATATACTAGGATGCAGATGGTGCTTAGCAGCACCTGACACCCGTCGTCCACAGACCATGGATGACTTATTTGTTTGATTTATGTGTTGTGAAATTTTATTGTGTGATGTGGAATGAATAAATATTTTATAGTTAAAAATATAATTTTTAATGTGTATATAAAATAAATATTTATAAACAAATCGGATGATTTGTTTATGTACACCCATTTTACTGATATTTATTGGGACGATAAATTTTACACATCGCCCAACTGCACAAATAAAAATCGGTGTTTGTTGATTGGAAACTCCACACGGGTGTTGGGATGATATTTGGCGTACACTAATCCCAATTATTTAGCTGTATGTCGATCGATTGGTTGACAGACTATATAAGCATTAATTATTTATATTTAATGCTTATGCAGTTGTGTGGTGCACTCTGGATGATAGTTGATGATTTATCGTTGCTATTATATACATGTGTTGTAGGGAATCCATATAATTAACATTATATGGTAATTGATTGGGCCTCATTCCAATTTGGAAAATAAAGAATAAAAGAAAATTCATGTGTTGAATAAAATATATATTCATGTGTTGAATAAAAGAAAATTCATGTGTTGAATAAAATATATATTCATGTGTTGAATAAAAGAAAATTCATGTGTTGAATAGAATATATATTCATGTGTTGAATAAAAGAAAATTCATGTGTTGAATAAAATATATATATTCATGTGTTGAATAAAAGGGAATTCATGTGTTGAACGAAATATTTATACAATTGTAACGACCACGGGATTTTCGACTCCGAAAATCGACACAAAATCCAGCGTCGACTGTTCAGTCATCGAAAACACCAGATCATTTAGAGAAAGATGTTAGAGGGTGAGATAGATGAGATAGAACTAATAGAATAGAAGAAGAAGAAGAAGAACACAGCTGAACATAATCTCACAGCGGAACGAATAAAATATATTATATAACATGACTTTTGAAATACAAATCAGTAACTTTATATACATACCATCATCAGAGCACAACAGCCATTCCTGGAACAGTTATAAACACATGTTTCCAGATACAACCATAGTACACAGCGGAATATATGATAGTCTATATCTAACTGGTGAAGCCTCCTGCTTCCAGCTCTTCCAAGTGAATCTGTGAAATCCCGACTACTTGACTGCCCGTACAAATTTGGGCACCCAAGAGTTTAGGGAAAACAAACAAAATAAACTCTGGGTCAGTCATGGGACTGGTGTGAGTAAACTCCAACCATTTGTTTAACTTTAAAAATCCTTTCAAAAGAAAAGATAATAGTAAGACCAGCCCACACATAAACACGGACGGTTTTTACCTTACTATAACCCAAAACACTTTGATACGAAAATCCAGTGATATTATAATAATGTCTACATCAAGTAAATAACCAAATAGCAGAACGCTTGCATCTCACGCTCCACATATATAGTATAAAATCAAAAAAAACGCATGGCGCTTATTGGAGATTGGATTTCCAACATGACAAGGTATGGAACCACCTTCCGCTAGTGTATCTCTAGAGAGGAATACACTGAGTTCAACAAGAACATCTTGCAACCCGGCCCACACATGACCGACCACTCATTTCGCTTGAGTGTATCGAATGTATATCACCAACGGTTGGGATCAGCAACCGTCTCCCGACTGGGATAGCATCGAATAGAATAAGAAATTAAATGAACCTCTAGATAGGTGATTATACATCCTAATGGGTGCGACCCACATAGCCATGCTGCCTGCCCGATTTTTGTCCTTTCCCGGTTGTTGAGGCCTGAGGCTACGAATACTTACCATTCATTGATAGCACAATCACTTTGAATGCCACATTGTCAGATCCGTTAATCACTAGTTGAGTTTGCACAAATATTCTGGATGTTATGCTAAGGGAATAGATCCGTTGCAACCATATATATTTATACAGACCAACCCATTTGATCATTGAAAATACTCTGTCAGACATTCGTCCATATACGTTCGTTCTGGGATTGAACGAAACCGAAGGCACAATTTCTATTAATAGAAAGAGTCCTTGCCCTTTACTCCGTCTTCAATATATTCAGCATACTTGGTTCGCAACGCTTATGCCGATACGGAGTGGTTCTTCGGATAATAATCCAACCGGTCTCTCCATATTGACAACGATGGTCAAAACTTCGATAGTCTGTGATTTAACCATCGAATAAAAACAAGTGTTCATCCAACATATCAAACAAATCACTGGGCTCTTTAATTAATATTCATTAATTAAACCACTTCTCTATTTTCTCTATCAATATTTGTTAACCAAATATTTTCAATAATCATCTTGCCTCTTATGCCATTTGGAAAACGTTTCCAAATATTAACTTCTTTTATTTTCTATATATTAGAAAATGTCTCTATTTGCAATTGAAAACAATTTCAATCACTTATCTCTATTCCGACTATTTAATTATACTCAGGAAATATTTACTGTTATATTTCCAAAATCCCATCATTTGGGTTTAAAACGAATGTTGTGTAAAACATCGTTACAACAACCCAAAATATTTTATTCAACTAACTCTTTTTCAAACACTTCTCTTCGAGACTGGATCTTGCTATTTATCCATTAAAAATGAAATCAACCAAGTTGGGGTAAAATTACCTCTCAGACCTTAACTGAAAACATCCTCAACTTCAAAACGGCAAAACCACTTACCTCGAATAAACATACTATACAATCCAATTGTTCATTTTTAAAACATGTATAAAGTTCGCTTTCTATTTCTAATTTATAGATTTCCCTTTTTGTTTAAAATATTCGATTTTTATATTCATTTACCTATCGAATTTTATACGTCGATACCATGATTTCTAACTATCAAAATATCTTAAAAATATTCTAACTCCTTAAATTTCCGGAAAATTTCGCCATAACCTCCCCTGTATCGGGAGCATCGGGAAATTTCAAATAGCTTCCCGGTAACTTCTCATCTCAAAAAGAAAAGAAAAAGCCAAGCGGCTTGCCGATACGGCGCATAAAATCTCATATATGAATTAAACATGTACCTTTTTGTCGAGCACATAAATTTAAATCTTCATATACTTCATATCAAACCTGCTTACACATGTTCACCTGTTTTCAATTCAATTCAATACCATCTAATCGTTTGAATTCAGTTTCGCCCATTTATTCTTTAATTATTCATTTTGCCTATTTCACTTCTTTGTTGAACATAACATGTTCAAACAAAATGTTTAACTCGTACATAACCAAATTGAATTTCAATTTCAATTCTAATTCTCTTTTCTATTTCGAATATAAATTTTCAAATCGAATTCACTTATTTAAGGCCCAATATCAATTCAACATCTCATTTACTAATTACTATTCGAATTAGTTAATTCTATTCAATAATCAAAAATCTGATTTCTGTTTCAAAAATCAATTCATTACTCCACCTGAGTTCACATATATTTTATAACTCAAATCTGAAATTTTCTAAATAGAAATTCGGATTTTATTTGCTTAAAATCCTTTTATAAAATGAAATAAACCGTTATGGTTTTTAAATAGTTCTGGCGCTGTTTTTCTGAAAATTTGATTTTGACATAACTCAAAATCTATACGACGAAATTCATATTTTTCTCTTTCATTAGAAAACTATTATCAACCCGGTCCTGACGTTTCTTGTTTCAAAGAGATCCGACTCCAATTGAGTCCTGTATACTCGATTGAAGTTCGAATCGCTATTTTACGAACTGCAGCGCTGCGGCGAGTTCGTTTTAATTATATTTATATATATAAACCTTTAAACTTCTTTAAAATGAATTCAACTCCATTTTAACTCTATTTGAATTTCTTGATTCAAATTCCAATCTCACTTTTATTTGAATTCTATATTCAAATTCCAATTCCTTTTCTATTTGATATTCAAATTCAATACTTGAATTTCTATTTGAATTCCCTATATTCAAATTCTATGTTTGAATTCATTTGAATTCTCTTATTCAAACTCTATATTTAAATTCCATTTGAACTTCTATATTCCAATTTCTATATTTGAATTCTATTGAAATTCAAATATTCAAACTCCTTTTTAAATTCTATATTCAAAATTCCATAGTTTAAAACCCATTTGAATTTCATATTCAAATCCCATAGATTAAATCCTATTTGAATCTCTTATATTCAAATTTCATTTTCCATTTCCATTTGAATTCTAATATTCAAATTCATTTCCAACACCATTTGAATTCTAATATTCAAACTCATTTTTAACACCATTTGAATTCTAATATTCTCTTGAATTCACATACCATATTTTATTTCCTTGATTTCAAATACCACATTTTAATCTCCTTGAATTCAAATACCAGATTAATTTTCTATAATCAACTCCCTTTTGAATTGTTATATTTGAAATTCATACTTGAATTTAAATAATCAAACTCCATTTTGAATTTCTATTTTAAATTCAAATATCCAAAACTCCATTCTAATACTATTTGAATTCTTATATTTGAATCCTCTTTATTTAAAACCCATTATTTAAATCCCATTTGAATTTCTTCACTCAAATCCATTTGAATTCCCTTGAATTCAAATTCCATTTCGAAACCATTTGGATTTCCTATTTTGAAATCCTATTTTGAAATTCTATTTCCAATTCTACTTTGAAAATCCTATTTTCAAAGTTTACTTCAAATTCTATTTTGAAATTCTACATTCAAATCTCTATTTGAATTTCTTTATTCAAATTTTATATCAAAGTCTCTATTTGAATTTTCTTCATTTGAATTCCTTTGAATTCAAATTTTATTTTAATTCCTTTGAATTCAAATATTCAAATTTCATTCTAATTTCTCATATTCAAATTCTATTTGTATTATTTAATTTATAAACAACGTTTATAACTTCCCTTAAATTTTCACATTTTTAAACTTATAAATAAAGTTTATAAATCCAATTCAAACCCCGTATTTTAATTTATAAACCAAGTTTATAAATTCACTTGTTTTATATATTTAAAACAGTTAATATTTTCTATACTTCATTAAAAAATTCAAATTCTATTTATAAAAATAGTATTCCATTTTCAAATCTCTATTATCCTTTTCCGATATTTTTATAAATCAATATTCGAGCCCCAGTGATATTTTAAACAATCAAATCAACCAATTTTCATTCATTTGATTTTTAACACATCATACATGAATATATATGAAATCAAACAAACAGCAAACAAATAATATATTTTTGAGGAATCCTGTTGGATTCCTCCAACCTGTTTCCCTGCATCCACAGACGTTAGCACATAAATAATACCCATTCTGCTTCGTGGCAGAATATCGCGGTATAGAAGGTCATCCACTAATCATAGCGTGGGGCGTATAGGGTAATCATCCGCTATGGTACCGCGGGCATCCGCTAATGAGACTGCGGGAATCCAACCAATCAATCAACCCAATATATATATATATAGCCTAAATAACTAAGATATATAACAACCAAAAAGCATTCACACAAGCAACAAACAATTATTTTTAATGAAATAAAAATAATTCTAAAGGTGAGTGAGATTTACTCACCGCGATTTCCTTTTTGCCGAATATTCAAAGTCTAGATTTTCATGAATTCACAGTTGGCTCTGACAAATTCCAAACAACTTCTAGAATCCCAGCTACGAACCCAACTCGAATAATCTCATAAATAAACCTTGTATAACAAGATGATAAATTTTAATTACCTGATTATACCTTAGTTAACTAATTAAATCGCTAATTTCTATTTATTTTAAACAGCTTACTAAATAAATTTAGAAATCAAATTTCAGTTTTATTTCACTTCATTATTTAAATAAATAAATAAAATAACCAACAGGACATGATAAAGGAATTTTGGCTACTCACAATCTTTCTAACTTACCATTTATTTTATGTATGGTTATACATAGTTTTTATAACTTATTTAACTAGAAAAAAATCCTAATTACATTATTAACTAATTAAACTTAGAATTAATTACCTTATTAGTCAAATTCTTTGATGAAAAACCCCACTGCTTCCTTGCGAGAACCGATCAACAGCAGACAATTTGAACTAAGGAAAAACCATCGCACTGCAAAATCCAATTCAAAGATCTGTCCTTATGCGACTGCTCGTTGAACGATGGCCCCAGAGCCATATGCTTCGCTCCCCATTCTAACGAAGTCGACCCCAGTTTAAAATCGCTGTGCCTTCTTTTTCCTACTGTCGAGCCCTAAACCACCCATCGCCAATTTCCAGTCCACACATCGGACTTCAATACCGGCGTCGTATCCCCAAAACCACACCGCAACTCCATCCCGTTCGCACCCTCTTCCTAGCTTAGCAGAACCCACGGAAAAAACCCGATTACTCCTTGATTCGCGAAGGTTGTCGTCGCGATGTCGATCTTCATAGACTCGCGATCTCCATTTGCGATTCAATTTTTTTTTTTATTATTTAAAGTGGAATCAGTTTTCCGATTATCTGGAAAAAATGGAAAACAGAAGACTCGAATTGGTTTTTAGGATTGGGCCAAAATTATGAAGGAAAAGGCTAATTATATAGGCGCGAGAGCAGACAGGCATTAAAATGTTGTCTCTTAGATTTTGAAGGAGGGAGACCAATTTTACACCTCGAGGAAGAACAGCTACGAATTTATCAGGGTTAGGATGGCTTTGGGTATGACATATAGGTCGACTCTATTTTATATTTTTATATTTTGATTTTTTTTTATTTTGTTTTAAATTTAAACAACTGAAATATCTCGCGGTCCCCGAACCGCTATATTAAACCTAACGACTGACATTACCAGATTATAGCGTTGTTCTGGACTCAATGGAGCCGATCCTAAATTTTAATTCGACTGTATAGAGGAAATAACAATTTAAAATTTACCATTTTAATTCAATTTAAAATATTATCGATTTCCAACAATTAAATTTATTGATAATAAATAATTATTATCGTTCTAATTCAATACATAATTTTTTTTTATTAGTCGACTAAATTGTTTCAGTTCAGTTTCAAATCCTGAATTCACTTGTTACCACTCATATTAAATATATTTGATATTAAATCGTATATTGATTATTAAATCGACAACTAAATATAAAATCCATTTATCTTATCAACTCAATATTTAAAAACCATACTAAATATTTAAAATAAATTGATCAAAATCTGGGTCGTTACATTCTTCCCCCCTTAAAATAATTTCGTCCTCGAAATTGCTAAGGTAGGAAAAATGGTACAAACTCATTACTTTTCAACAATTCACTTATGCTGAAACCCAACTCCTCATATTTGACAATTTTAGTCCCAACCAACTTTTAGTTTTCATATATATACTCACATTCATTTTTTTCTGAATGATTTACAATCAATTCACATTCCATTCAAATTGATTCTGATCAATTTATTTACTTCGATTGATTTACTTAAGTTAAATTTTAAATTCCAGAATTCAAATCCCCGGGTTTTCATTTCAAATCCTTTGAAATACATAAATGTATACTTATATTTATTTTCATCTCAATTCAAAACATTTGAATTTTCAATCTACTTGTTTTCTTTCAAAACAAATTTCCATCAAAAACTTTCTAAGGTAGCAATCCATCACTTAGAACTTGAAACTGAACACTGATGATGTCGCGACCATCATCAGAATTATTTTCCAGCCACAGAAGTGAGTTCAGTGCTTTATCAGTTTCAAAATCCATTCAAATATGATCTTTTTTATTCAAACGGTCTTTTCAAACAAAGCTATGTCCTTTTAATATACTTCGAAAATATTTTCCAAATTCCCAGGATTAACATTCCAAATTCTGGTTTGAATTAAATTCTAATTCATCTCATTGGTATATTTAATTCCTATACAAATTCTATTTGGTTATAAATAACCATTCTAAGTTTATAATCTCATTTGATTATAAAATCAACATCCAACACATCCATATAATAATAATTCTAGAAAATTATTCTTTCTATATCAAAATAGAAATTTTGGGTAAAATTATTTCATTTACCCACTTAAAAACAATATCATGTCGTATTTTCTGTTCAAGCGTTTAGAAATCCCTATCGACTTCGTGGCGTCCCACGATTCGACCAGAATTCATAAACCACTCAACAGACTAGCTAACACAATATAAAATGAATTTTATATCAATTTACAAATACGCGCTCTCATATATACACTCAACTCATTCTAGGGTACTACTGACCCCATCTCTAATGAGCACATTTCCACCAAAGCCTAGGTATTCGCTCAACCTAAGCTCTGATACCACTGTAACGACCACGGGATTTTCGACTCCGAAAATCGACACAAAATCCAGCGTCGACTGTTCAGTCATCGAAAACACCAGATCATTTAGAGAAAGATGTTAGAGGGTGAGATAGATGAGATAGAACTAATAGAATAGAAGAAGAAGAAGAAGAACACAGCTGAACATAATCTCACAGCGGAACGAATAAAATATATTATATAACATGACTTTTGAAATACAAATCAGTAACTTTATATACATACCATCATCAGAGCACAACAGCCATTCCTGGAACAGTTATAAACACATGTTTCCAGATACAACCATAGTACACAGCGGAATATATGATAGTCTATATCTAACTGGTGAAGCCTCCTGCTTCCAGCTCTTCCAAGTGAATCTGTGAAATCCCGACTACTTGACTGCCCGTACAAATTTGGGCACCCAAGAGTTTAGGGAAAACAAACAAAATAAACTCTGGGTCAGTCATGGGACTGGTGTGAGTAAACTCCAACCATTTGTTTAACTTTAAAAATCCTTTAAAAAGAAAAGATAATAGTAAGACCAGCCCACACATAAACACGGACGGTTTTTACCTTACTATAACCCAAAACACTTTGATACGAAAATCCAGTGATATTATAATAATGTCTACATCAAGTAAATAACCAAATAGCAGAACGCTTGCATCTCACGCTCCACATATATAGTATAAAATCAAAAAAACCGCATGGCGCTTATTGGAGATTGGATTTCCAACATGACAAGGTATGGAACCACCTTCCGCTAGTGTATCTCTAGAGAGGAATACACTGAGTTCAACAAGAACATCTTGCAACCCGGCCCACACATGACCGACCACTCATTTCGCTTGAGTGTATCGAATGTATATCACCAACGGTTGGGATCAGCAACCGTCTCCCGACTGGGACAACATCGAATAGAATAAGAAATTAAATGAACCTCTAGATAGGTGATTATACATCCTAATGGGTGCGACCCACATAGCCATGCTGCCTGCCCGATTTTTGTCCTTTCCCGGTTGTTGAGGCCTGAGGCTACGAATACTTACCATTCATTGATAGCACAATCACTTTGAATGCCACATTGTCAGATCCGTTAATCACTAGTTGAGTTTGCACAAATATTCTGGATGTTATGCTAAGGGAATAGATCCGTTGCAACCATATATATTTATACAGACCAACCCATTTGATCATTGAAAATACTCTGTCAGACATTCGTCCATATACGTTCGTTCTGGGATTGAACGAAACCGAAGGCACAATTTCTATTAATAGAAAGAGTCCTTGCCCTTTACTCCATCTTCAATAAATTCAGCATACTTGGTTCGCAACGCTTATGCCGATACAGAGTGGTTCTTCGGATAATAATCCAACCAGTCTCTCCATATTGACAACGATGGTCAAAACTTCGATAGTCTGTGATTTAACCATCGAATAAAAACAAGTGTTCATCCAACATATCAAACAAATCACTGGGCTCTTTAATTAATATTCATTAATTAAACCACTTCTCTATTTTCTCTATCAATATTTGTTAACCAAATATTTTCAATAATCATCTTGCCTCTTATGCCATTTGGAAAACGTTTCCAAATATTAACTTCTTTTATTTTCTATATATTAGAAAATGTCTCTATTTGCAATTGAAAACAATTTCAATCACTTATCTCTATTCCGACTATTTAATTATACTCAGGAAATATTTACTGTTATATTTCCAAAATCCCATCATTTGGGTTTAAAACGAATGTTGTGTAAAACATCGTTACAACAACCCAAAATATTTTATTCAACTAACTCTTTTTCAAAAACTTCTCTTCGAGACTGGATCTTGCTATTTATCCATTAAAAATGAAATCAACCAAGTTGGGGTAAAATTACCTCTCAGACCTTAACTGAAAACATCCTCAACTTCAAAACGGCAAAACCACTTACCTCGAATAAACATACTATACAATCCAATTGTTCATTTTTAAAACATGTATAAAGTTCGCTTTCTATTTCTAATTTATAGATTTCCCTTTTTGTTTAAAATATTCGATTTTTATATTCATTTACCTATCGAATTTTATACGTCGATACCATGATTTCTAACTATCAAAATATCTTAAAAATATTCTAACTCCTTAAATTTCCGGAAAATTTCGCCATAACCTCCCCTGTATCGGGAGCATCGGGAAATTTCAAATAGCTTCCCGGTAACTTCTCATCTCAAAAAGAAAAGAAAAAGCCAAGCGGCTTGCCGATACGGCGCATAAAATCTCATATATGAATTAAACATGTACCTTTTTGTCGAGCACATAAATTTAAATCTTCATATACTTCATATCAAACCTGCTTACACTTGTTCACCTGTTTTCAATTCAATTCAATACCATCTAATCGTTTGAATTCAGTTTCGCCCATTTATTCTTTAATTAGTCATTTTGCCTATTTCACTTCTTTGTTGAACATAACATGTTCAAACAAAATATTTAACTCGTACATAACCAAATTGAATTTCAATTTCAATTCTAGTTCTCTTTTCTATTTCGAATATAAATTTTCAAATCGAATTCACTTATTTAAGGCCCAATATCAATTCAACATCTCATTTACTAATTACTATTCGAATTAGTTAATTCTATTCAATAATCAAAAATCTGATTTCTGTTTCAAAAATCAATTCATTACTCCACCTGAGTTCACATATATTTTATAACTCAAATCTGAAATTTTCTAAATAGAAATTCGGATTTTATTTGCTTAAAATCCTTTTATAAAATGAAATAAACCGTTATGGTTTTTAAATAGTTCTGGCGCTGTTTTTCTGAAAATTTGATTTTGACATAACTCAAAATCTATACGACGAAATTCATATTTTTCTCTTTCATTAGAAAACTATTATCAACCCGGTCCTGACGTTTCTTGTTTCAAAGAGATCCGACTCCAATTGAGTCCTGTATACTCGATTGAAGTTCGAATCGCTATTTTACGAACTGCAGCGCTGCGGCGAGTTCGTTTTAATTATATTTATATATATAAACCTTTAAACTTCTTTAAAATGAATTCAACTCCATTTTAACTCTATTTGAATTTCTTGATTCAAATTCCAATCTCACTTTTATTTGAATTCTATATTCAAATTCCAATTCCTTTTCTATTTGATATTCAAATTCAATACTTGAATTTCTATTTGAATTCCCTATATTCAAATTCTATGTTTGAATTCATTTGAATTCTCTTATTCAAACTCTATATTTAAATTCCATTTGAACTTCTATATTCCAATTTCTATATTTGAATTCTATTGAAATTCAAATATTCAAACTCCTTTTTAAATTCTATATTCAAAATTCCATAGTTTAAAACCCATTTGAATTTCATATTCAAATCCCATAGATTAAATCCTATTTGAATCTCTTATATTCAAATTTCATTTTCCATTTCCATTTGAATTCTAATATTCAAATTCATTTCCAACACCATTTGAATTCTAATATTCAAACTCATTTTTAACACCATTTGAATTCTAATATTCTCTTGAATTCACATACCATATTTTATTTCCTTGATTTCAAATACCACATTTTAATCTCCTTGAATTCAAATACCAGATTAATTTTCTATAATCAACTCCCTTTTGAATTGTAATATTTGAAATTCATACTTGAATTTAAATAATCAAACTCCATTTTGAATTTCTATTTTAAATTCAAATATCCAAAACTCCATTCTAATACTATTTGAATTCTTATATTTGAATCCTCTTTATTTAAAACCCATTATTTAAATCCCATTTGAATTTCTTCACTCAAATCCATTTGAATTCCCTTGAATTCAAATTCCATTTCGAAACCATTTGGATTTCCTATTTTGAAATCCTATTTTGAAATTCTATTTCCAATTCTACTTTGAAAATCCTATTTTCAAAGTTTACTTCAAATTCTATTTTGAAATTCTACATTCAAATCTCTATTTGAATTTCTTTATTCAAATTTTATATCAAAGTCTCTATTTGAATTTTCTTCATTTGAATTCCTTTGAATTCAAATTTTATTTTAATTCCTTTGAATTCAAATATTCAAATTTCATTCTAATTTCTCATATTCAAATTCTATTTGTATTATTTAATTTATAAACAACGTTTATAACTTCCCTTAAATTTTCACATTTTTAAACTTATAAATAAAGTTTATAAATCCAATTAAAACCCCGTATTTTAATTTATAAACCAAGTTTATAAATTCACTTGTTTTATATATTTAAAACAGTTAATATTTTCTATACTTCATTAAAAAATTCAAATTCTATTTATAAAAATATTATTCCATTTTCAAATCTCTATTATCCTTTTCCGATATTTTTATAAATCAATATTCGAGCCCCAGTGATATTTTAAACAATCAAATCAACCAATTTTCATTCATTTGATTTTTAACACATCATACATGAATATATATGAAATCAAACAAACAACAAACAGATAATATATTTTTGAGGAATCCTGTTGGATTCCTCCAACCTGTTTCCCTGCATCCACAGACGTTAGCACATAAATAATACCCATTCTGCTTCATGGCAGAATATCGCGGTATAGAAGGTCATCCACTAATCATAGCGTGGGGCGTATAGGGTAATCATCCGCTATGGTACCGCGGGCATCCGCTAATGAGACTGCGGGAATCCAACCAATCAATCAACCCAATATATATATATATATATAGCCTAAATAACTAAGATATATAACAACCAAAAAGCATTCACACAAGCAACAAACAATTATTTTTAATGAAATAAAAATAATTCTAAAGGTGAGTGAGATTTACTCACCGCGATTTCCTTTTTGCCGAATATTCAAAGTCTAGATTTTCATGAATTCACAGTTGGCTCTGACAAATTCCAAACAACTTCTAGAATCCCAGCTACGAACCCAACTCGAATAATCTCATAAATAAACCTTGTATAACAAGATGATAAATTTTAATTACCTGATTATACCTTAGTTAACTAATTAAATCGCTAATTTCTATTTATTTTAAACAGCTTACTAAATAAATTTAGAAATCAAATTTCAGTTTTATTTCACTTCATTATTTAAATAAATAAATAAAATAACCAACAGGACATGATAAAGGAATTTTGGCTACTCACAATCTTTCTAACTTACCATTTATTTTATGTATGGTTATACATAGTTTTTATAACTTATTTAACTAGAAAAAAAATCCTAATTACATTATTAACTAATTAAACTTAGAATTAATTACCTTATTAGTCAAATTCTTTGATGAAAAACCCCACTGCTTCCTTGCGAGAACCGATCAACAGCAGACAATTTGAACTAAGGAAAAACCATCGCACTGCAAAATCCAATTCAAAGATCTGTCCTTATGCGACTGCTCGTTGAACGATGGCCCCAGAGCCATATGCTTCGCTCCCCATTCTAACGAAGTCGACCCCAGTTTAAAATCGCTGTTCCCTCTTCTTCCTACTGTCGAGCCCTAAACCACCCATCGCCAATTTCCAGTCCACACATCAGACTTCAATACCGACGTCGTATCCCCAAAACCACACCGCAACTCCATCCTGTTCGCACCCTCTTCATAGCTTAGCAGAACCCACGGAAAAAACCCGATTACTCCTTGATTCGCGAAGGCTGTCGTCGCGATGTCGATCTTCGTAGACTCGCGATCTCCATTTGCGATTCAATTTTTTTTTTTTATTTAAAGTGGAATCAGTTTTCCGATTATCTGGAAAAAATGGAAAACAGAAGACTCGAATTGGTTTTTAGAAATGGGCCAAAATTATGAAGGAAAAGGCTAATTATATAGGCGCGAGAGCAGACAGGCATTAAAATGTTGTCTCTTAGATTTTGAAGGAGGGAGACCAATTTTACACCTCGAGGAAGAACAGCTACGAATTTATCAGGGTTAGGATGGCTTTGGGTATGACATATAGGTCGGCTCTATTTTATATTTTTATATTTTGATTTTTTTTTATTTTTTTTTAAATTTAAACAACTGAAATATCTCGCGGTCCCCGAACCGCTATATTAAACCTAACGACTGACATTACCAGATTATAGCGTTGTTCTGGACTCAATGGAGCCGATCCTAAATTTTAATTCGACTGTATAGAGGAAATAACAATTTAAAATTTACCATTTTAATTCAATTTAAAATATTATCGATTTCCAACAATTAAATTTATTGATAATAAATAATTATTATCGTTCTAATTCAATACATAATTTTTTTTATTAGTCGACTAAATTGTTTCAGTTCAGTTTCAAATCCTGAATTCACTTGTTACCACTCATATTAAATATATTTGATATTAAATCGTATATTGATTATTAAATCGACAACTAAATATAAAATCCATTTATCTTATCAACTCAATATTTAAAAACCATACTAAATATTTAAAATAAATTGATCAAAATATGGGTCGTTACAACAATAAAGTTCACATTTTTATTGTAAGTAAGAATTAGTAAATATTCATGTGTTGAATAAAGTATATATTCACGTGTTGAAGAAAATATTCATTTGTTGAATGGAATAACAAAGTTATTTAAATATATAAAACCATGTTGGTTAGATTGACGCCGTTTTGACGTGAATGATCTTTGTATCGATTTTATTCATTTTTATAATGAATATAAAAAAGGAATTGATTTCAAAAATCTAATGTTTTGAAAATATTGTCATTTATATATCGATGATATGGAATATTCGTTTTTGATTAGAAATTGAATAGGAAGTTGAAATCGTTTTGAAAATGAATTTAAAACGATTTATAAAATACGTTTTGAAAGGAAATCGACGAAATACAATATATATATATATATATATATATATATATATATATATATATATATATATATATTATATAATGGCTTGAATAGAACGCGCTGCACCGCGGCAGTTCGCGAATTTCGACCATTGACTTCGAATGGACATTACGGGAGATTAGACCGTCGGATTCTCCTAAATCTGGAACCGTTGGGTTCGTATCAAAAAGAGCTTTCTAACGAATATTAGAGATTTGAAATATAACGGTTGGATTTGGAATTATGTCCAAATCAAATTTGGAAAAGGTCGCTGTAAGTGCAGTTCGATGGCCATTTATGGAAATCGACTGTACGGGCCTTGATAAAATTATTAAAAATAGTAATAATTTGTGTAAAATCATAAGAAATGATTTGGAAAGAATTGGGATGAAAAACTGCATATTTGAAAAGATAAAAATATATTTTTATCGAAATGAACTAGTTTTGAACTAGAATTATAATCCATTTATTTTTGAAATAAATAAATTGGATTTGAAAGGGTTTTAAAAGTAACTAGAATTTCCAATAATTGAATTGGAATGGATTTGAATCAAAATTGTCTTTGGAATATTTCGATGTTGGATTTCGTTATTATACAGATATTGTTATGGAAATTTGAAAGATATATTTATATCGTTATTTTCAATACGATATTTGTTGGTCGTAGGATTTGATATTGAATATAAGCCGATACATTTTCTATTCAGAGCCTTGTATTTAATATCAAATGGGATTTGGGTTTGTCGTGAATGGTATCTTCATTAACACTGCTCTTAAACCCAGTTGAGAAAAAAATTAAATCTTTTTATTTAGATTTAATGAAGTATACCAATTAAATGGTATTTAACTGGAATTGAATTTGAATTGATTTTTGGGTTTATCGTGAACGGTGTTTTAAATAACAGTTGTTCTTTAACTCGATAATTAATGGAATGTGAATTGGGTTTATCGTGAACTGTGTTTTAACGACATTCGTTCTTTAACCCGATTTATAGTGAAATGTGATTTGGAATTTATAAATCTTTTGTTAAGATTTAAAGGAGATTTTCCAAAGTAAAGTTTTCCAATTTAATAAAATAAATTGGAATGGAATGGAATGCGATTTGGTAATAATCGAAGTGAATTTCTGTGGAGGAAGACAACTAATATATCTGGAATTTAAAAGACTTTGCCGTTATTCCATTTATATTATTAGTCGGATATGGAAGTTTATAACGATTATATACATTGATTTGTTTTCCATGAAGATTCCATTGTAGATGGAATGTGATTTTGGGTTTATCGTGAACCGTGTTTTAAATGACATTAGTTCTTTAATCCAGTTAAAGACAGGATATGATTTCCCAAGTTAAATAATCATTAATAGTGATTTTTGGGAAGATTAAAACCAAGTGGAGTTTTAATGAATCTTTAATTAGATTGAAATGATCGAGAATGGAGTATCACCAGTTTTGCTCCCGGCGATAGTTAAATCTTTAATTAGATTTGAACGTGAAATGGTAATTGAATTTACCGATAACACCGTGGTGTTAGATATGAAGTATGACTAGTTTTACTTCATGGGATGAATAGGTTGGGTTAGGAAATTTAACAAGTGATTACTTGGGTAAGGTTCGCTAATCCCGACTAGTTTGGATAAACCATAATTTGGTTTGAATTGATATCAAAAGAAGGTTAAAGAATAAATTTAAAGAATTTATCTTTGATAAAATTAATGGGAACCTTTCCCAAAGTGTAAGAATATTTGAATAAAAGAATATTCTGAATTGGGATGAGGCGTATGTTGTGTTTGTGTAACACTTGTTTATTATATACGCGAGTTATTTGGAAAGGCCGGGTTTATCCCATTCTGAATAACTGAATCGACAATGTGTCGAGGATGAAGACGGTGGTCGAAGACCGGAGGTCTTCACATCGTTTGGATAATTACTAATGATCTTGATTGGGCTGTACACCCAAGAGGAGGGAATTAGTTGGTGATTGTCCAGACGTACTTGGAGATCGATGGATATGCGAGAAATAAGGTTCCTCCAGTTTCGTTCAGACCCAGAACGGACTTGTAAATGGATGTGTGTCTGACATCGGATTTCATTCTGTGTGATTGATATCGGTTGCATAGCGTGAATTGCCCGTGTGGCATGCTGAGATGCAAATGATCAAGTCTTCTGTTGAAAAGTAGAGTCTTGTGGTTGATGATCAAAGCACGGCCTTTGTGGCGTAGCTTTGTGTAGCATTAATTCGCGAGCCTCACACCCCGGTGTGAATCAGAAACGGGAGAGGACCTCAGGGAGGGCATGCGTTTCCTTCTAGCTAGGGTGGTGTCGGTGACCTACAAGCCCTGACATTTATATTATTTTCAACTGTGTGGTTGTTGGATTGCAAGGCGCCTCAGATATATCGGTGACTATGTGGAGCCGATGGAGACATTTGGCTCATTTACGCCCTCAAAGGGTTGGGAAATGCAGTGTTCAGGCATTATAATCCACATCGGGTGGCCTGGCTCTGACGATCCATGGGGAAGTTGCAGCTGTTCCTGAGGCTCGGGCTAGAGAGTCTCGAAGCGGTAAGGACGATCCCTTGCCTTGGTTCACAGATGGAAATCCAACTTCCAATACGTGACTTTGCGGTTTTAATTGTGGAACTAGTATGGCGACATGATATATGGTACCCATGCCGTCTATGATTAATATTTATGATTGAAATTGTTTTGACACTATACACTTATAATAATAATAAATGATGAAATTTAGCGTATCAAGCATTCTTTGGCTATTATAAGGTAAAACCATATCCTCCGGCTTGTGTTGCATTGTGTGATGGGACCTGGGTCTTATAATAGCTTCATTGTTCTTTATTTAGTATTGCGCTGTTGTTTTATGCACTGGTATTCTTGGAAGGAAATCCGTTCTGTGTTATACGGCGTGGTCCCTTGATTTACCTAACTTTAAAATAAAGATTAATAACTATTTTAGTTCTCACACCAGTCAGATGACTGATCTGGAGTTTTGTTGTTTTAACCTAAACTCTGGGTGCCCCTATTTCCACACGGGCAGCTAGTAGTTTTGGTTTTGCAGATTTATATTCACAGAATCCTGGTTTACAGCTGGAATGATATTCAGAAAGCTTTGTATCCGTATATCTCCTTCAGTTGTGTTTTGTATTATTTTCCGCTGCTATGTAATGTATTGTAATCTCCGATATTTTATGATGTGTAATATTGATTCTTACTCTGTATATTCTTGTATTCTGATGGAATTGTTGTAATTAACAATGAAATGTTCTTTTGTTGTGTTTTGATGTGGCTTGTTCTCAATTCAATCCGGACTTTCCTTCACGGGGAAGCTCGGGTCGGAACAATAAACATATACAAAACTAGTTAGCAAGAATTGAGGAGATTGGATTCAGATTTAAGAAAATGGATTGGTTCTTCGAATAGGTAATTCTTTTGTTAAACTATCCTTCTTCTTTTCCAATTCTTCTTCCGGATCTACGAATTTAAATAAGTATATGTATATCCCCTTTGCATACAAAATATAGATCTGTGAGAATTAGAAATTGTAAGCCTAAAGCTGTGTTTAGACTCAGATTTAGATAGCTTTCAAGTGAGTAAGGAAAATCCACATTGTTTATAATATCTTACATAATTCATTTGTGTTAAATCTGGATTGTTTGCATAAAATTTATCAGATTTGTTTGTTATTGTCAAATCTGAAATAATATTATGAAACTTGAATATTGATTTGTAGGTGTTCCAGTTTAATATTATTATATTGTTACCCTGGATTATTTGTGGTTATTATAAACGCCTGAATCTAGAAATCAATCCCAAAATATTATTAGATATATAGTGTTGTTGTTCCAAATTCATAGGAATTGGGTGTAAACGTAGGATTTGTGCAATATTGATTTTTGAATTATGATCCTCATTGTGTTTGATATCGTTGGGGTTTTTACGTGATTGTTGTAAAAATTTCCTTTTTTCTCTTTTCATATAGAAGGCATTATTTGAAATCTACAAGGAATATAAACAAATCAAATAGGAAGAGATGTGCAAATTCACGTATTTTTGTACATAGTTTGCATCAACTACTCTAAATAAAATATTAACATATTTCCTTATGATTTGAAACATGCTAATTTTTCTCTTTTAAATAGTTTGGGAAAAATTTACAATGATTATAATAAATAATCTTTCCATGATATTTTCATTATTAAATAAGATTAAACACAGAAAGGGATTATTCTAGTCATTTACTTAGACTGAAATTTAAAATAATAATAATAAAATAATAAAATATAATTAGTAACTATGTTAATATCGCGCTTAGAAAAAATATGATTATTATATCATTATTCATCCAAACTGACATAAGTAACACAATTATATTATTGCTAAATAAATATTTGTTGTGTGTTAGAATTTGAAAGTTTTCCATTTTTATGGGAATAAATATATGATAATATTTCCCATAATATATAGAAATGAATATCTGTGTCCATTATGTTGGTAGAAATAAATGTGGAACTGATTGCTATAACTAAAAAAGTCACATATAAGGGAATTAATATTGTAACTATGAATGTTTTGGGGACATTTATTGAATAGGAAATAAATGCGAAAATGGTTACAATTCAAATTGTGATTAGGAATAGGGATTGTAACTCTAACTAGGGAAAGATTAAATAATAAACGTACATATATACATATGTATTTAAATAAGAATTGAATGGAATTAAATTAATATAGAAATAATGGGGTTTACAACAATTGGAATTACTATAATTAAATGGGACTAATATAAATGGCATTTAAAAGGTTGACTGTGCCTTAGGAAACATGACCATTAAGGCCATTAATGACACGAGACAATAAGGAAATTAAATTAATTGAATGCACATTGCCTAAAAATACGACTATTAGGGTCATTAATGACACATGACCGCTATAATAATAAACAGAATTAAAGGGGATTTAATGGGAATTAATTATTGTAGAAACACTAAGTCCAATGAGGAATAATGTCCTAGGATAGCATGCTATAGATAATTACCTTCGCTTATTCTAGTTTAAATTTAGAAATAATATCTTTAATTAAAATTAAGGATTGGACTTAGTAGGTTAATGATGCGAGGTCAGTTGACTTATCCGACATAAGTCTGCACTTTTCGACAGTCAAATATTTATGCAATTGATGTGAGACATCATTAACCATAGGAACCCGTGACAATAGTAAATTGCATAGCAAGAATTATTGCTAAAAGTTTTACTTCAAGTGTTGAGGTATTGAGTGGTTGAAGGGCCCGCCTCCCTTTTGAAAGAAGAAACCAAAAATGAAATAATTCATAGTGTAACCTATTTAGAGAATTATTAGAGAGGGTAATTGGGTGTGAAATTGGTACTCCCCACGAGGGTTCACTTCCGTAAGGTATTAAGTGGCTAGGGTTCGAGTCCTCCATGGGATAAGGTATTAAATGAACGCTACAGAGGTACCATAAGTCTGCCTATCATACGAGAAGTATTAATTGACAAGGGGATTATCTAATAAAGCAAGCTAGATAGTAACACAGTGGTCCGCAGGGGGAAGGTCATAAATGACGTAGTCGTCTACCTATCCTATAGGTAATAAGTAACTTCTTATTATCTCTTGCCTTATGTGAGGTTTAGGAATATGCATGAATGACCGAAGCCTTAAATTAGCAGGACTTAGTAGCCAATGTCCTCTAATTTATATTAGCGTGTAGTAAACCACCTATTAAGGTATTAAGTGATCAATCGATCTACCTTGGGCCTTAAGTGTTTGTAGGGATCCTCCCTTGTATTATATTATGTGTAAGGCCATATGTAATGGCCCGAATTTCCGTACCCTATGAGTTGACTAATTTTCGCCACATGTCCAACCCAAATTGTGCAGAAATACAAATCATTAATAGAAAGAAGTTAGAGGATGAGAAATAGAAAGAAAGAGAAACTAGAATAGAAGAAAACGAAGAATGCAAGACTCACAGTGGAACGGATAAAATATATTAAATAACCTAACTTTTTAAATACAAATGAGTAACTATGTATACATATCATCATCAGAGTACAACAACTATTTCTGGAACAGTTGTAAACACATGTTTCCAGAAACAACATAGTACACAGCGAAATATATGATAGTCATAGCTAACTGATGAAACCTCCTGCCTCAAGCTCCACCAAGTGAACTTGTAAAATCCTGACTACTTGACTGCCCGTACAAATTTGGGCACCCAAGAGTTTAGGGTAAAAAAACCAAAATAAACTCTTGGTTAGTCATGGGACTGGTGTGAGCATGCTCCAACCATTTGAGTTAACTTTCAAAATCTTTCCGAAAGAAATGATAATCGTAAGACCGATCCACACATAAACATGGATGGTTTTTACCTTACAATAACCAAAAATATTTTTGACATCAAATCCGGTGATATTATAATAGTGTCTAAATCAAATAAATAACAATCTCACGCTCCATATATAATATAAAATAAAAAACCGTTGGGCGCTTATTGGAGAATGGATTTCCAACTATGACAAGGTATGGAACCATCTTCCGATAGCATATCTCTAGAGAGGAATACACTGCGTTCAACAAGAACATCTTGGAACCCGGCCACACATGGCTGGCCACTCATTTAACTTGAGTATACCAAGCATGCTATCACTAACGGTTGTGATCAACAACCGTTACCGAAAGCATAAAGCAGCGAATAAAATAAGAAACAAATGGAATTTCTCTAGATCAGGTGATAATACCCCTAATGGGAATGACCCACTTGGCCATGTTGCCTGCCCAAATTTTGTCATTTCCCGGTTGATGAGGCTTGAGGTCGCGATTATCTTTTTAGACACTTGCCATCGTTTACTTTGAATTCCACGTCGTTAGATCTGTCAAATCACTAATTGACGTCCACAAATACACTCTAAGTGTTAAGCTAAGAAAATAAATTCCTCGCCACCATACTTGGTATATTCGAACAAATCAATGTATGTAACCCTCTAGAAGTACTCTGTCAGACGCTCGTTCATGTATGTTGTCCTGGGATTGGACAAACCGAAGGCACCATTCTATTAATCCATCTTGGGCAATTTCTACTTAAGATTAACAGAAGAGCCCTTGCACTTTAATCTTTCTTCAATCATCTTCAGTATAAGTTGGTTCGTAACGCTTATGCCCATATAGAGTGGGTTTCAGTTAATAACCTGATCTCGATCTCTCCGTATTGACAATGGAGGTATAAAATAAGTCAAAACTTTGATAGTCGGTGATTTAACTATCAAAGGAACATCCATACAACCAACGATCCTATTTCCAAATGGTAGTTCTACTGATCAACCATCAAGCAATACCGGCCCTCTTTATATAAATTTCTTATTATATTAACAAATTCCAAATTCCCATCTTTCATATCCTTTCAAAGCTTGATTGTCTCTCTCGATTCTTGGAAAACATTTCCATTATCATAGTTTCTTTATTTGGGAAAATATCTGTTATCCCAGTTAGAAAACATTTCCATATATTCACAAGTTCTTATTTCTGTATTTTAGAAAATATATGTTATTAACACTGGATAACATTTCCATTTATCATTATTAACTTCCCATTATCCCAAATCATTTCAATTTCTATACGTAGAAAACATCTCTGATTTACTTCGGAAAACGTTTCCAAGATCCTTTTAAATTAAACCGATGTTATATAAAACAATGTCATTATAACTTGACTCATAGATCATTCATTAACTAACGATATCACTAACCATACCATGCTACGAACCTTGACCATTCCTCCGTCAATCATGCAGTCAATCAAGTTAGGGTATAATTACCTCTCAGACCTTAATTGAACAACATTCTCACCTACGAAATAGTCAAAACTCACATTTAAATCTTAACAACATTTGATTATGCAACTCTTGGATTCAATTTAAGAATCCACTTCTTTTGCGGAAAATATTGATTTGACGATAGCGTTATAATCCTTTTTTTCCTAAAGATTACATTTCTAAAATATAACTTTTATTCATTAAATTTAAATAAAATATTTAACATCTTAATTAATAGAAAAATAAATAATTAAATCTTGATTAAAAATGGAAAGTTAAAAGTACTTTCCTTAATTTGATATATTCGAATTTCAATAATTAACCCTCTTTCGAATATTGTTTATTCGATTAATATTCCGAACTTCGGAATAAATCTATTATTTCGGGTTTACTCAAATTTCCTTATAATTACTTCCATTCGCAAAACATTTGCTCTCAAACCGTTATTCACTTTCAAATATGTATATCATTCCCTAATGAGAATCTAGACTCATTTATCAAATCAACATGATTTTATTTGTAAATATCAATACATATTCAATTCGAGTCACTTTATAAAACCTACGTCATATTTATGAGTTCCATTAATACAATTGTTGTTAACACTATTTTTTGTTTATATAAACAGTTAAATTTCTTTTTTAAACTTGAATTTATAACAGACAATTCAAACTTGAAATTATATTTCAATTTATCCAAGATAAATACTTTATTTCGTTTATAAACGTCATTTATAAATTAATCCTATCAATTTATTTGTCAAAACAAATTTCTATATAACCTCTCCTTTTTAAAAATCTTATATCGACTTTACGTTCGATTATAAAATATAAATCTTATCCAAATATTATTTATCCTTTTATGTTCTAAATTATATAATATAAAATTTCTGAAAATAAGCTATTTTATAAATTTCGACATAATCGAATTCCACTGGTAAATCCTTATGGATTTTCCTAAATTCCATTTACATTCCAAATATCGGAATAAATTTGATTGTTTCCTCTTTTAACGATTTCCAAATTATCCAATGGTAATCCTTTCACTTTATTTATAAATATTGTTTATAAATTCAACTACTCGCTTTATCCACTAAAACAAGTTTTTATTTTCAAATAAATTTGAAATTCAGTTTCTATTTTTGTAAAATAAATTCCCTCTTTAGATTTCAAATTCTTTTCTTATATTTAAAAATATTTATGGTATTTAAATACCAAAATTATAGGGTTAGAGCTATTCAAGCCCAACATAATCAACCACGGATTATATATCAAATTATATATTACAACAAATAAAAAAAGTAATAAAATTGTTGAGGAATCCAGTTGAATCCCTCTAACATGTTTCCCTGCATCCACATAGATTAATCAACATAAATAACATCAGTATTATTATTTTCACATCAATATGAAATATCATAGTGAGCAGAATTAATAATCGATCAACGATATAAGTATATCAACCATTTCAACCAATTTTATCAACCATTCATCCAAGCAACCATCACACAGTACAAAATTCCTATAAATAATTTTAAAACTCGTTTATATAAAAATATAAATGAGTCAGAGTTAGTGAGTTTACTCACATCGTTTTGCAGTTGACGATTCTGCTTTTATTTTGTTTTAAAGTCAAACAGTCATTTGATTTTATCACAAAATTCCAATAATTCTGCCCTTAGCTAAATCAGTTCCAAAATGTAGACCTCATCACTACGATTACAGTGGATGCTATTTCATTAGATTTGGTCAACTAATGAACAATATACGAACGTTACAATCTTATATCTATATTTAAACAATCTAAATTTCTTAATGACCATTATCACATTCATTATCGTAATTAATGTGCTTAACCTCTTTTTAATTATGATTGGCATGCCAAGGATCGTGCAAACTCCCAAACCCTTAATCTTGGTTTATCTGGCTTCATCATTGTCGGAAACACTACTGCAAAATCACCCAGCAACTATTCCTGAACGTGCAATATTTCCACTGGAAGCCCAAACCAGCAAAGACTTCCTCTATTCCTTACCAATTTTGAAATCAAAACCACTATGTTATACACGTTGAACACATCTTCTCCTTTTTTGTATTCAAAATCTGTGCAAACCTCCTGTAGCCAACCAAAATAACTCGAAGCTTCCTCTCAGAAATATAACAGTGTCCCTATTCTTTCCTTAACCCCAAACTGGTAAGATTAACCCGCGTTATTAAGACTTTCCCATTATATTCTTTCTCCTTCGTGCTACTTATAGCGAAACAACTTCAAGCCGACTCCATCTCTCCCGTGCTCTCCTCTTCGCGAAATAAACAACCAAGTTTACCGCTACAATCCTCATCAGAATCTCCCCTAACTACATAACATCACTTGTCGTTCATATCCTCCTCTTTCATGGCACCGACAGCCTAGTTCGTGAATATACAGAAGAAAGTCACGATAGCAATCATCGCTGAAACTCACCAGATAATCACAATAAATGCTGACCGATGCTATAAGCTCAAAAACAATCCCTAAATCATGACCAGTTGCCTCGAATTCATCGAAATCCCAACCCTAGCTATATGCTGGGTTTACACAGAGGGAAAAATTGGGGCGTTGGACTCTCTGAGATTATGCCGGATTGAAGGTATTGGGAAAAGAAGATTAACGAAACTCGTTCCAAGATTTTAAATAAATTACTTGAATTAATTCAATTTTTTTATAACCGACGAATTTGATTTTGGAAGTGGCGATTTTGTTTCGCTGAGAAGAGGAGATGGCGACATGTGTATGCGTTGACCACGTAGTGTAGTATGACCGTAAAAATAGGGTTTGGGGTTGTAATATTTATAAGGGTAAAATAATAATATTTTATTATTGTTGAAACTTTAGATTGAAGTATCATGGTAAAACAACTACATACGTCTTCTGGTTGCAGCGAAAATTGAAATCCTAACATAATAATATATTCCGGACATGATGGAACCGGTTTCGCCGAATTCTGATGTCATTTGTAAAACTTACTTTATAATTTCAAACGGTTAAATAATACATGTTTAAATTGCATACAGTCACGAAATAAATCCAATTGACCCCAAACTGGAAATCTTACGATAATTAATCGCTACGAATTTAATGATTGGTTTCATTAAAACCGACATCGTTTGAAAATTGTTTATTCTTAAAATCCCGTATTAAATCAATAAAACGATTAAATAAAAATCTAGGCGTTTATGGTTACTGTGGTCACATACGATATCGAATTGCCATGAAATTTATTTTTATACAATAATTGAACATTATGGATCCACTGAAACTGATTTCATCGAAAATAGAGGTCGTTTGCAAAATGAATACATTTAAAGCTTAAATAAATCAATTAAAAATATAAATAAATTCAATAACAAGTCAATTTAATAATAATAAATTATTATTATCGTATATTTCCGAATGGAATATCATATAACTCCAAAATAAAAATATCTGAATTTACAACTCGATATTTCAAATTAAAACAACATTCGGATTGTTAAAAATCCATTTATTTATATAATAAATCATTATAATTTATAAACGATTCCATAGCGACTATTTGAAATTTTGATTTTGGACATAACTCACAATCTATAAAACAAAAATTCGATTTTTCACTTTCGTTAGAAAAATATAATCAAATAGATCTAAATGTTTCTTGTTTCAAAGAAATCCAAATTATACTGGATATTGTATATCCAACTGAAGTTCAAAAAGTTAAATTACTAACTACCGCGACGTTACGATCTCGATTTAAATTATATTATAAATTATACATTAAAACTTTGTTTTAATTAATAAATTCCATATAAATTTACATTTATACTTCTAATACAACATTTAAAACAATTTAAATGTTCAAAATTAAATGGCTAAAAATCTGGGTCGTTACATTCCTCCCCCCTTAAAAGAATTTCGTCCCTAAAATTACTAAGGTAGGAGAAATATTACATATCCTATTAACTAAGGTAAAAATCCTTTTGTTTACTTCTTAAATTCAGTCATGACTTAACCAATTAATTTCAATTAAAATATTAATTCATTCCTACTCACAATTTTTTTCAAAAGAATTCTGAAAATTTTCTAACACCTTAAATTTTCGAAAAATTTCGGTAAAGTCTCCCCCGTATGGAGAGGCTTCTACGATATCGCAGGAATAACGAATTGTAACAACCCGAAAATCTGGGCCAGTTTAAAATTTTTATTTTGGCAATTTTAGCGAATTTTGAATATTTAAAATGAAATATTTTAAATAAAATCGACGAGAAAATTTATTTTGAATAGAATTCGAACGTATATATTATACGCGTCGTCGATAGAATATAAATATTTATATATAATTATAAATAGAATTGAAAATGGCGCGGTAGTTCGATAATTCGATTTCAAACTTCAATTGAATGTACCGGGTGCAAAACAATCCGGATTTTAGTGAAACCAAAAATCATAGGATCTATTTGATAGTATCTTTCCAACGAATCCGAGGAATCGAGATTTCATCTTAGAAATGATAAGATATGTCCAGTTTAAAATTAGAAATAGTCGCTGTAGAATTTATATATATTTTTATATATATAAGGCCCTTAAAAATGGACATTTTACAAATGACCTCGGATTTCGACGAAAACAGTTTTGTTGGGTCCGTGATGTTAAGTTATTGCTAGATTTCAAATTTCATAATTTTTCGAATCAATGTGTGAGCGTGGTAAAGGAAAACGCGTTTGACCAGTTTCTGTTGAATTTAATCGACTGGAAATTGGCCATTTTGCAAACGGTCTCAGAATTCGACGAAACTAGTTTTGTTAGGACCGTATCGTCACTACGAAGCTAGAAAATATTTTTCTGCCATTTTTAGAATTCGTATGTGGCCCCGGTAATTTGAAATGTACGTTTAAAATTCAATATAGTGATTTAAATGTAAATTAAAAGGAAACTGATCGAAACGGTCGATTCAGCTTGCGGTACATATCCCATTGTGTTCGGAATGGGGGTGAAACGCTATGGGTGGCAGGCGGTGGACCTCGTTTAGAGGTCGTATGTGAAAGTCAACTTTTTAATAATTAAATAATAAATAAAAAAAAAAAAAAAAAAAAATCCCTTTATCTCTGGCCCCCCCCCCCCCCCCCGTTCACTCTGTCAAAATCGAATTAAATAAAAAAAAAAAAAATCCTCGAAGACGACGGAGACCTCCCTCTCAGTCGCCCTCCATCGTCGAACCTCGCCTGAGCCCCCCCATCGTCGACACCTTCGCCTCCTCTACCTTCCTCTGTCAAACCCGCCAGCCCTCGAACCAACCGCCGCCGCTGAAGACAGTTGACCACCACCTGGCCTCCTCTACTCGACCGCGCTCTCCCCCCAAGCTCCGACGAACAACGGCACCCCCCCCTCGCTGGTATGTATTTTTATTTTTATTTTATTCTCTTATTTTTAATTTAATTAAAATACAGTAAAAAAAAAATATATATATAAAACTGATTTTGTTTTGAAATATTTAAAACTGATATTAACAAGAAAATATAAAACTGATTTTGTTTTGAAATATTTAAAACTGATATTAACAAGAAAATATAAAACTGATTTTTAAAGGAAATATATAAACTGATTTTTCTATGCATTTAAAACCTGATTTTGTTTAAGAGAAAAAGTTTTAAACTTTAAATAGAAAAGGTTTGAAATTTAAAAAGAAAAAGGTTTTAAATTAAAAATAGAAGGAGGTTAGAAATAACGAACTAAAAGTTCGATTTTTATATATTGAACTTTGAAATAAAAGTTCGATTTTTATATATTGAATAACGAACTAAAAATTCGATTTTTATATATTGAACTTTGAAATAAAAATTCGATTTTTATATATTGCACTTTGAAATAAAAATTCGATTTTTATATATTGCACTTTGAAATAAAAATATGATTTTTATATATTGAACTTCGAAATAAAAATATGATTTTTATTTATTGAATAGCGAAGTAAAAATATGATTTTTACATATGTAGTGAAAGCGGGCAACGAAGATGACGAAGGTGCGATAGCAATGAAGTTTTCTATCAGTGAAGTGCCGTGGAGCTAGGATAGCTATAGGTGAGAACTTCTCACTCAAATTCTACTTTTCTAGTTATATATATATATACTAGGATGCAGACGGTGCTTATTAGAAGCACCCGACACCCGTCCACATACCATGGACTTGTTTGTTTGGATGTTTGGTGATTGATTGAGATATTGGTTTGAATGTGATTTGTGGTGTGAAAAAAAAAATCGAATCGATAAATTGGTTAGGATTAGACGTGCGCCGTTATAAGGCGAAGGAGTAAGACTAGGTTAGACTCTTACTCCAAATTTTGTGGTTTGCATAACGAAAGTGATTTGATTGATGTGTGAATGGCGTGGGCCTTCACTAGACCGGGGATAAGGCTAGGCCTTGTCCCGTTTCTAGTATCGTGCCGTTATGCCGCCGAAATTTTCTAAAATATGTTAGAAAAATAAAAATATCATTTTATTTAATAAATGAATTGAATAGAAATTCATAGGTTGAAATAAAATGTTTTATCGTTAAAAATATAATTTTTAACGTGAATATGAAAATAGTGAAGTGAATAAATAAATATTCATTTACAAACCAGATGGTTTGTTTATGTACACTTATTTGAATGATATTGATTGGGTCGATAAATTTTACACATCGCCCAACTGCACAAATAAATTCTGTGTTTGTTTGTTTGAAACCCCACACGGGTGTTGGGATGAAATATGAATTTCACTCATCCTGATTGATTAAATATGTCGATCGATTGATTGACAGGCTGTTATAAGCGTCGAATATCTATATTTGATGCTTATACAGTGTAGTGCACTTTGGTTGATGGTTGATTATTTTTCAATGCTATGATATACATGTGTTGTATGAAAATCCATATAATTAACTTTATATGGTAATTGATTGGGCCTCATTCCAATCGTGAAAATAAAGAATATTTTAATAATAACAAATATTTTGATAATAGGAAATGTTTGAAATAGAATATTTGAAAATAGAAATTTATGAAGCTGTGTTGATTAGATTGACGCCATTTTGACGTAAACGATATTTATATCGATTTTATTCATTTTAAAATGAATATTGAAAAGTAATCTCGAAATTGAAAACGATTTCGAATTGAATTGAATTGAAAACGATTTCGAATTGAATTGAATTGAAAACGATTTCGAAATGAATTGAATATATAACGATTTCGAAATGAATTGAATATATAACGATTTCGAAATGAATTGAATTGAAAACGATTTCGAAATGAATTGAATTGAAAACGAATTCGAAATGAATTGAATTGAAAACGATTTCGAAATGAATTGAATTGAAAACGATTTCGAAATGAATTGAATTGAAAACGATTTCGAATTGAATTGAAAACGATTTCGAATTGAATTGAAAACGAATTCGAAATGAATTGAATTGAAAACGATTTCGAAATGAATTGAATTGAAAACGATTTCGAAATGAATTGAATTGAAAGCGAATTGAAATAAATTCAAATTGAATTGAAATTTGAATTGAATAGAAATGAATTTTGAAACGAATTTATAAAGAAGGATTCAATTTTGCTTTGAATTGAAATGGAAGTTGAAATAGGTTTTGAAACGATTTTAAAACTATTTATATAATTCGTTTTGAATAGGAATCGACGAAATATATATTATATATATTATATATATAATATAATGGCCTGAATAGAACGCGCCGCGTCGCGGCAGTTCGCGAATTTCGACCATTTATTTCAAACGGACATTACGGGAGATCCGACCGTCGGATTCTCCTAAAACCGGAACCGTTGGGTTCGTATCGAAAAGAGCTTTCTAATGAAAATTAGAAATTTGAAATCTAACGGTTGGATTTGGAATTATGTCCAAATCAAATTCGAGAAAGGTCGCTGTAAGTACAGTTCGATGGCCATTGATGGAAATCGACTGTACGGGCCTTGATAAAATTATTAAAAATAGTAATAATTTGTGTAAAATCATAAGAAATGATTTGGGAAGAATTGGGATGAAAAACTCCATATTTGAAAAGATAAAAATAGATTTTTATCGAATTGAACTAGTTTTGAACTAGAATTATAATTCTATTTATTTTTAAATAAATAAATTGAATTCGAAAGGGGTTTTGAAATAACCAAAATTTCCAATGATTGCATTGGAGTGGATTTGAATCGAAATTGTCTTCGGAATATTTCGATGTTGGAATTCGTGATTATACAAGTGTTGTTATGGAAATTTGAAAGATATATATATTTATATCGTTATTTCCAATACGACATTTGTTAGTCGTAGAATTCGATATTGAATATAAGCCGATATATTTTCTATTCAGAGCCTTGTATTGAATATCGAATGTGATTTGGGTTTGTCGTGAATGGTGTCTTCACTAACACTGTTCTTGAACCCAGTTGAGAAAAGATTAAATCTTTTTATTTATATTTAATGAAGTGTACCAATTAAATAATATTTAATTGGAATTGAATTGATATTGATTTTTGGGTTTATCGTGAACAGTGTTTTAAATAACACTTGTTCTTTAACCCGATAATTAATGAATGTGATTTGGGTTTGTCGTGAATGGTGTCTTCACTAACACTGTTCTTGAACCCAGTTGAGAAAAGATTAAATCTTTTTATTTAGATTTAATGAAGTGTACCCATTTAAATAATATTTAATTGGAATTGAATGGATATTGATTTTTGGGTTTATCGTGAACAGTGTTTTAGATAACACTTGTTCTTTAACCCGATAATTAATGGGATGTGACTTTGGGTTTATCGTGAACCGTGTTTTAAATGACACTGATTCTTTAACCCAGTCACATATTAAAACTAAGTGGAGTTTTAATGAATCTTTAATTAGATTGAAAAGATCGAGGATGGAGTAACACCAGTTTTGCTCCAGGCGATAGTTAAATCTTTAATTAGATTTGAATGTGAAATTTAGAAACTAACTGGCGGTTAGCCAAGCAGAATGGTTTTCTGGATATTGATCTGATGTTGGTTTCGGCCTTCGGGGTTAATATTCGGGGAATTATTCTCTTGATTAATTTACGGTTAGTGACTAATGAGTTGGAATGAGGCGTATGTTGTGTTTGTGTAACACTTTTATAATATATACGCGAGTTATTCGGAAAGTCCGGGTTTATCCCATTCTGAATAACTGATACGACGATAAGTCGAAGATGAAGACGATGGTCGAAGACCGGAGGTCTTCACGTCGTTTGGGTGATAACTGATGATCTTGATTGGGCTGTACACCCAAGAAGATGGAAACAGTTAGTGATCGTCCAGACGTACTTGGAGATCGATGGATATGCGGGGTACTAGGTGCCTCCGGTTTCGTTCAGACCCAGAACGGACTTGTAAATGGACTGTGTGTCTGACATCGGATTTCATTCTGTGTGACTGATATCGGTTGCATAGGATGGTTTGCCTGTGTGACATGCTAAGATGCAAATGATCAAGGCTTCTGTTGAAAAGCAAAGTCTTGTGGTGATGATCAAAGCACGGCCTTTGTGGCGTAGCTTTGTGTAACGTTTACCTCGCGTGTTTCACACCAGGTATGAACCAAAAACGGGAGACGGACCTCAGGGAGGACTTGCGTTTCTTTCTAGCTAGAAGTGGCGTCAGTGGTTTTACACGCCCTGACGAGTTTGACTTATGTGGTTGTTGCTGTTGCGAGGCGCCTCGGATTGATCGGTCGTTCTCGAACCGATGGAGTCATTCGTTGGCTCGTTTGCGCCCCAAAGGGCGGGGAGACGTATTGTTCAGGCATAATAATCCACATCGGTGGACCGGCCCTGACGATCCAGGGGGCAGTTGCGGCTGTTCCTGAGACATGGTAGGCTAGATTGTCTCGAATCGGTTGAGGATCTTGCCCCTAGCCTCGGTTCATAGATGGAAACCCAATTTCCAAATACGTGACTTTGCGGTTTTAGTTGTAATCCTATATATGGCGACATAGTGGCATGGGACGCTCATGTCGCCTATGATTGATACTTATGATTTGAAGTTGTTTTATGCACTATGCACTTATTATAGTATCAAATGATTTGTTTTAAACGTATCAAGCATTCTTTGGCTGTTATAAGGGAAAACCCTATCCCCCGGCTTGCGTTGCATTGTGTGATAGGACCTGGGTCTTATAACAGCTTCATTTTTCTTTATTTAGCATTGCGCTGTTTGTCTTATGCACTGGTATCCTTGGGAGGAAACCCGTTCCGTGTTATACGGCGTGGTCCCTTGATTTACCTTTAAAAATAAAGATTAATAACTGTTTTAGTTCTCACACCAGTAACATGACTGACCTGGAGTTTATTGTTTTAACCTAAACTCTGGGTGCCCTTATTTTGACACTGGCAGCTAGTAGTTTTGGTTTTGCAGATTTATATTCACAGGATCCTGGTTTACAGCTGGAACGATATCCGGAAAGCTTTGTATCCGTATATCTCATTCTAGTTGTGTATTGTATTATTTTCCGCTGCTATGTATTTAAATCTCTGATATTTCTGTGTTATATTTATTCATTTATACTCTGTATATTCTTGTAATCTGATGCACTGTTGTAATATATAGTGAAATGTTCTTCTGTATGCGTTCTGTTTTGTCATGTTCTCAAACGATAGGGCGTTTCGAACGGCCTGGATCGGTTTAGCGACTGGTTCGGACCGAGCGAGATTCCTTGCCGTCACATTTGGTATCAGAGCTTTGGTTTACAAAGCAGAGAACAAGGCACATTAGAACCATACGAAAGAATTCATCAGATATTGGGTTAGTAATATCCAATTAGAATGACTCGTTAGAGATAGGATCAGTAGTATCCTAGAACGAGTGTGAAGAGTATATTTTTCAAATGAAAACAATTTTTGTTTTGAAAATTTAAATCAATTATTCGTATCTGATTATTTATTTATATTGAGTTGGACAGTCCAGTATATAAAGATTTTGCGTATACGTCTGATCCGCGTGTATTCGACGTTTTAATATATTGGATAGATATAGAATCACATTCTAGTTGCCCGGAGATAATTCTGGTAATGCGGCCGCATTATCAGTATTTATATTCGTGTTTCGAAGGTGTGATTTCTATATATTTCCATTAGACTGGTGTGAGAACCAAAACTTATATAGTTAGAATACATTGTTGTGAATTGGCATCAAAAACATGATTTTCTATATATGTATCAAAATTATGAATTTGAAACTCTAATTCACTAATTGATTGATGTTTGTGTTGTTTGTTTAATTGTTTGCTAGTTTTGAACCATTTAGCCTAATTGTACCAAATATTGAACTGTATTGAAATTTGGTCGCATTTGCTTGCATATACATATATATCATTGGACAGGTCATAGCAAGGAGGCTAGAGCCAGAGAATAAAATTTGTTTGCCCGACAAATAGGTACATGTTTACTACATAATTTACTGTTTTGTTTGGGTGATGATGATTTTGTGAGCCTATTGGCTAGCCGCTTGGCTTTTTCTTTTTCTTTTTGAGATCTGAAGGACCGGGGAAGCTATTTGAAATTCCCCGATGCTCCCGGTGCAGGGGAGGTTATGGCGAAATTTTTCAAAAATTTAGGGTGTTAGCCAAATTTTTGAGATTTTAGAAAATTCTCAGAAACTAAAGAGTTGGAGAATAGAAGCCAGACCGAGCGTAGGGCTGAATAATCAAACCACTTTCGACTTTGTTCCTTTTCGGGGACGAAAAGTTTTAAGTGGGGGAGATTGTAACAACCCGAAAATCTGGGCCAGTTTAAAATTTTTATTTTGGCAATTTTAGCGAATTTTGAATATTTAAAATGAAATATTTTAAATAAAATCGACGAGAAAATTTATTTTGAATAGAATTCGAACGTATATATTATACGCGTCGTCGATAGAATATAAATATTTATATATAATTATAAATAGAATTGAAAATGGCGCGGTAGTTCGATAATTCGATTTCAAACTTCAATTGAATGTACCGGGTGCAAAACAATCCGGATTTTAGTGAAACCAAAAATCATAGGATCTATTTGATAGTATCTTTCCAACGAATCCGAGGAATCGAGATTTCATCTTAGAAATGATAAGATATGTCCAGTTTAAAATTAGAAATAGTCGCTGTAGAATTTATATATATTTTTATATATATAAGGCCCTTAAAAATGGACATTTTACAAATGACCTCGGATTTCGACGAAAACAGTTTTGTTGGGTCCGTGATGTTAAGTTATTGCTAGATTTCAAATTTCATAATTTTTCGAATCAATGTGTGAGCGTGGTAAAGGAAAACGCGTTTGACCAGTTTCTGTTGAATTTAATCGACTGGAAATTGGCCATTTTGCAATCGGTCTCAGAATTCGACGAAACTAGTTTTGTTAGGACCGTATCGTCACTACGAAGCTAGAAAATATTTTTCTGCCATTTTTAGAATTCGTATGTGGCCCCGGTAATTTGAAATGTACGTTTAAAATTCAATATAGTGATTTAAATGTAAATTAAAAGGAAACTGATCGAAACGGTCGATTCAGCTTGCGGTACATATCCCATTGTGTTCGGAATGGGGGTGAAACGCTATGGGTGGCAGGCGGTGGACCTCGTTTAGAGGTCGTATGTGAAAGTCAACTTTTTAATAATTAAATAATAAATAAAAAAAAAAAAAAAAAAAATCCCTTTATCTCTGGCCCCCCCCCCCCCCGTTCACTCTGTCAAAATCGAATTAAATAAAAAAAAAAAAAATCCTCGAAGACGACGGAGACCTCCCTCTCAGTCGCCCTCCATCGTCGAACCTCGCCTGAGCCCCCCCATCGTCGACACCTTCGCCTCCTCTACCTTCCTCTGTCAAACCCGCCAGCCCTCGAACCAACCGCCGCCGCTGAAGACAGTTGACCACCACCTGGCCTCCTCTACTCGACCGCGCTCTCCCCCCAAGCTCCGACGAACAACGGCACCCCCCCCTCGCTGGTATGTATTTTTATTTTTATTTTATTCTCTTATTTTTAATTTAATTAAAATACAGTAAAAAAAAAAAAATATATAAAACTGATTTTGTTTTGAAATATTTAAAACTGATATTAACAAGAAAATATAAAACTGATTTTGTTTTGAAATATTTAAAACTGATATTAACAAGAAAATATAAAACTGATTTTTAAAGGAAATATATAAACTGATTTTTCTATGCATTTAAAACCTGATTTTGTTTAAGAGAAAAAGTTTTAAACTTTAAATAGAAAAGGTTTGAAATTTAAAAAGAAAAAGGTTTTAAATTAAAAATAGAAGGAGGTTAGAAATAACGAACTAAAAGTTCGATTTTTATATATTGAACTTTGAAATAAAAGTTCGATTTTTATATATTGAATAACGAACTAAAAATTCGATTTTTATATATTGAACTTTGAAATAAAAATTCGATTTTTATATATTGCACTTTGAAATAAAAATTCGATTTTTATATATTGCACTTTGAAATAAAAATATGATTTTTATATATTGAACTTCGAAATAAAAATATGATTTTTATTTATTGAATAGCGAAGTAAAAATATGATTTTTACATATGTAGTGAAAGCGGGCAACGAAGATGACGAAGGTGCGATAGCAATGAAGTTTTCTATCAGTGAAGTGCCGTGGAGCTAGGATAGCTATAGGTGAGAACTTCTCACTCAAATTCTACTTTTCTAGTTATATATATATATACTAGGATGCAGACGGTGCTTATTAGAAGCACCCGACACCCGTCCACATACCATGGACTTGTTTGTTTGGATGTTTGGTGATTGATTGAGATATTGGTTTGAATGTGATTTGTGGTGTGAAAAAAAAATCGAATCGATAAATTGGTTAGGATTAGACGTGCGCCGTTATAAGGCGAAGGAGTAAGACTAGGTTAGACTCTTACTCCAAATTTTGTGGTTTGCATAACGAAAGTGATTTGATTGATGTGTGAATGGCGTGGGCCTTCACTAGACCGGGGATAAGGCTAGGCCTTGTCCCGTTTCTAGTATCGTGCCGTTATGCCGCCGAAATTTTCTAAAATATGTTAGAAAAATAAAAATATCATTTTATTTAATAAATGAATTGAATAGAAATTCATAGGTTGAAATAAAATGTTTTATCGTTAAAAATATAATTTTTAACGTGAATATGAAAATAGTGAAGTGAATAAATAAATATTCATTTACAAACCAGATGGTTTGTTTATGTACACTTATTTGAATGATATTGATTGGGTCGATAAATTTTACACATCGCCCAACTGCACAAATAAATTCTGTGTTTGTTTGTTTGAAACCCCATACGGGTGTTGGGATGAAATATGAATTTCACTCATCCTGATTGATTAAATATGTCGATCGATTGATTGACAGGCTGTTATAAGCGTCGAATATCTATATTTGATGCTTATACAGTGTAGTGCACTTTGGTTGATGGTTGATTATTTTTCAATGCTATGATATACATGTGTTGTATGAAAATCCATATAATTAACTTTATATGGTAATTGATTGGGCCTCATTCCAATCGTGAAAATAAAGAATATTTTAATAATAACAAATATTTTGATAATAGGAAATGTTTGAAATAGAATATTTGAAAATAGAAATTTATGAAGCTGTGTTGATTAGATTGACACCATTTTGACGTAAACGATATTTATATCGATTTTATTCATTTTAAAATGAATATTGAAAAGTAATCTCGAAATTGAAAACGATTTCGAATTGAATTGAATTGAAAACGATTTCGAATTGAATTGAATTGAAAACGATTTCGAAATGAATTGAATATATAACGATTTCGAAATGAATTGAATATATAACGATTTCGAAATGAATTGAATTGAAAACGATTTCGAAATGAATTGAATTGAAAACGAATTCGAAATGAATTGAATTGAAAACGATTTCGAAATGAATTGAATTGAAAACGATTTCGAAATGAATTGAATTGAAAACGATTTCGAATTGAATTGAAAACGATTTCGAATTGAATTGAAAACGAATTCGAAATGAATTGAATTGAAAACGATTTCGAAATGAATTGAATTGAAAACGATTTCGAAATGAATTGAATTGAAAGCGAATTGAAATAAATTCAAATTGAATTGAAATTTGAATTGAATAGAAATGAATTTTGAAACGAATTTATAAAGAAGGATTCAATTTTGCTTTGAATTGAAATGGAAGTTGAAATAGGTTTTGAAACGATTTTAAAACTATTTATATAATTCGTTTTGAATAGGAATCGACGAAATATATATTATATATATTATATATATAATATAATGGCCTGAATAGAACGCGCCGCGTCGCGGCAGTTCGCGAATTTCGACCATTTATTTCAAACGGACATTACGGGAGATCCGACCGTCGGATTCTCCTAAAACCGGAACCGTTGGGTTCGTATCGAAAAGAGCTTTCTAATGAAAATTAGAAATTTGAAATCTAACGGTTGGATTTGGAATTATGTCCAAATCAAATTCGAGAAAGGTCGCTGTAAGTACAGTTCGATGGCCATTGATGGAAATCGACTGTACGGGCCTTGATAAAATTATTAAAAATAGTAATAATTTGTGTAAAATCATAAGAAATGATTTGGGAAGAATTGGGATGAAAAACTCCATATTTGAAAAGATAAAAATAGATTTTTATCGAATTGAACTAGTTTTGAACTAGAATTATAATTCTATTTATTTTTAAATAAATAAATTGAATTCGAAAGGGGTTTTGAAATAACCAAAATTTCCAATGATTGCATTGGAGTGGATTTGAATCGAAATTGTCTTCGGAATATTTCGATGTTGGAATTCGTGATTATACAAGTGTTGTTATGGAAATTTGAAAGATATATATATTTATATCGTTATTTCCAATACGACATTTGTTAGTCGTAGAATTCGATATTGAATATAAGCCGATATATTTTCTATTCAGAGCCTTGTATTGAATATCGAATGTGATTTGGGTTTGTCGTGAATGGTGTCTTCACTAACACTGTTCTTGAACCCAGTTGAGAAAAGATTAAATCTTTTTATTTAGATTTAATGAAGTGTACCAATTAAATAATATTTAATTGGAATTGAATTGATATTGATTTTTGGGTTTATCGTGAACAGTGTTTTAAATAACACTTGTTCTTTAACCCGATAATTAATGAATGTGATTTGGGTTTGTCGTGAATGGTGTCTTCACTAACACTGTTCTTGAACCCAGTTGAGAAAAGATTAAATCTTTTTATTTAGATTTAATGAAGTGTACCCATTTAAATAATATTTAATTGGAATTGAATGGATATTGATTTTTGGGTTTATCGTGAACAGTGTTTTAGATAACACTTGTTCTTTAACCCGATAATTAATGGGATGTGACTTTGGGTTTATCGTGAACCGTGTTTTAAATGACACTGATTCTTTAACCCAGTCACATATTAAAACTAAGTGGAGTTTTAATGAATCTTTAATTAGATTGAAAAGATCGAGGATGGAGTAACACCAGTTTTGCTCCAGGCGATAGTTAAATCTTTAATTAGATTTGAATGTGAAATTTAGAAACTAACTGGCGGTTAGCCAAGCAGAATGGTTTTCTGGATATTGATCTGATGTTGGTTTCGGCCTTCGGGGTTAATATTCGGGGAATTATTCTCTTGATTAATTTACGGTTAGTGACTAATGAGTTGGAATGAGGCGTATGTTGTGTTTGTGTAACACTTTTATAATATATACGCGAGTTATTCGGAAAGTCCGGGTTTATCCCATTCTGAATAACTGATACGACGATAAGTCGAAGATGAAGACGATGGTCGAAGACCGGAGGTCTTCACGTCGTTTGGGTGATAACTGATGATCTTGATTGGGCTGTACACCCAAGAAGATGGAAACAGTTAGTGATCGTCCAGACGTACTTGGAGATCGATGGATATGCGGGGTACTAGGTGCCTCCGGTTTCGTTCAGACCCAGAACGGACTTGTAAATGGACTGTGTGTCTGACATCGGATTTCATTCTGTGTGACTGATATCGGTTGCATAGGATGGTTTGCCTGTGTGACATGCTAAGATGCAAATGATCAAGGCTTCTGTTGAAAAGCAAAGTCTTGTGGTGATGATCAAAGCACGGCCTTTGTGGCGTAGCTTTGTGTAACGTTTACCTCGCGTGTTTCACACCAGGTATGAACCAAAAACGGGAGACGGACCTCAGGGAGGACTTGCGTTTCTTTCTAGCTAGAAGTGGCGTCAGTGGTTTTACACGCCCTGACGAGTTTGACTTATGTGGTTGTTGCTGTTGCGAGGCGCCTCGGATTGATCGGTCGTTCTCGAACCGATGGAGTCATTCGTTGGCTCGTTTGCGCCCCAAAGGGCGGGGAGACGTATTGTTCAGGCATAATAATCCACATCGGTGGACCGGCCCTGACGATCCAGGGGGCAGTTGCGGCTGTTCCTGAGACATGGTAGGCTAGATTGTCTCGAATCGGTTGAGGATCTTGCCCCTAGCCTCGGTTCATAGATGGAAACCCAATTTCCAAATACGTGACTTTGCGGTTTTAGTTGTAATCCTATATATGGCGACATAGTGGCATGGGACGCTCATGTCGCCTATGATTGATACTTATGATTTGAAGTTGTTTTATGCACTATGCACTTATTATAGTATCAAATGATTTGTTTTAAACGTATCAAGCATTCTTTGGCTGTTATAAGGGAAAACCCTATCCCCCGGCTTGCGTTGCATTGTGTGATAGGACCTGGGTCTTATAACAGCTTCATTTTTCTTTATTTAGCATTGCGCTGTTTGTCTTATGCACTGGTATCCTTGGGAGGAAACCCGTTCCGTGTTATACGGCGTGGTCCCTTGATTTACCTTTAAAAATAAAGATTAATAACTGTTTTAGTTCTCACACCAGTCACATGACTGACCTGGAGTTTATTGTTTTAACCTAAACTCTGGGTGCCCTTATTTTGACACGGGCAGCTAGTAGTTTTGGTTTTGCAGATTTATATTCACAGGATCCTGGTTTACAGCTGGAACGATATCCGGAAAGCTTTGTATCCGTATATCTCATTCTAGTTGTGTATTGTATTATTTTCCGCTGCTATGTATTTAAATCTCTGATATTTCTGTGTTATATTTATTCATTTATACTCTGTATATTCTTGTAATCTGATGCACTGTTGTAATATATAGTGAAATGTTCTTCTGTATGCGTTCTGTTTTGTCATGTTCTCAAACGATAGGGCGTTTCGAACGGCCTGGATCGGTTTAGCGACTGGTTCGGACCGAGCGAGATTCCTTGCCGTCACACGAATATATATACATCGATCTACACGGTCGGAAAACAAAATTAAAACCCAATTTTTGTTTTTTTGCGTAAGCGTACCTTATATAAGCATTATTAATGGAACTCGCTCAATTCAAATACTGTTTACGCAGTCCAAAATCAAGCCAAGTAGCTTGATTTACCCGTACTTACTTTGTTTTAAAAATGAGTCTTCGATATGAAATTTAATGACCATTCAATCCTTTAATTCAGATAAGCACAACATTTCCAAACAATACCTTTGCATTCAATCCATATCCATTGCAACTTGGGTTTAAAAACCAATTTATTTGCCTCTATTTATGTTAAATAACAATTCAATATATATCATTTCTTTGTGAACCAACTTATAAACTCATTTGGCCAAATTTCTATCTTATTTGCTACCAAATTCCATTTCAATGGATTTCCAGCAGATTTTAGTTTTCATTCTATTTAATTTAAGATTCGGATAATTTATAACATATATTTTATATCCAATCCATTTTCCATACACATACATCTGTATTTATCCAAAATGATTTTAAATCAATTTATTTACTTCCAATTTTATAAGCTACTCAATTTAATTTCCAAGCCAATATAATTCTATTTATCTTCAGTTAAATTATTAATCTATTTGATTACTTATACCATTCCAATTAATTTAACTTACACAAGTTAAATTCAAATTCCTGGCTTTTATTTTCATCCATTTGGAATCATATAATTATACACATATATGTATAATCAATTCAATTCAAAACATTTGAATTTCTAGAATAACTTTGTTTTTCACAAACAAATGTAGATTAACAAATTTATTATGGTAGAAATTCATCACTTAGAAACTCGAAAATGAATACCGATAATGTCACGATCCATTATCAGAATTATTTTCTCGCCACTAAAGTGATTTCAGTGCTTAATCACTTTCAAAATCCATTTAAGCCATTCTTACTCAAATACCCTTCAAAGTAAGGCTGTATTACCTTTACAAATAATTCAGAAAATATTTTCAAACATTCGGAATTTAAATTCTCAACTTCTAGTCTGAATCCAATTGTAATTCAACTTATTTGTATATTCCATTCTTATACAAATTCAATTTGTTTTATATAACCATTTCGATATTATAATCCCAATTGGTTATAATAACAACCAACCAAATCAATAATTTCAGAAAATTATTCCTTTTGTATCAAAAGTAGTTTTTGGGCAAAATTAATTCATTTACTCCTTTTAAAATCAATAGTGTATCGAATTGTATTGTTCGAGAGTTTAGAAACACCTATTGATACAGTTGTACATTCTGTATCGACTAGAATTCATAAACCACTAAACAAACTAGTCAACACAATATAAAACAATTTTTATATCAAATCTACAAATACGCACTCATATATTCATACTCAAACTCAATCTAGGGTATCACTAACCCTATTTCTATTGGGTTAGGTCATAGTGCTAAGGTTACTATTCAACCTTCAGCTCTGATACCAAATGTAAAGGCCCAAAATTTCGTACCCGTTGAGTTGACTAATTTTCTCCACACATCTAACCCAAATTGCACATAAATACGAATCATTAATAGAAAGAAGTTGGAGGATGAGAAATAGAAAGAAAGAGAAACTAGAATAGAAGAAAACCAAGAACACATAACTCACAGCGGAATGAATAAAATATATATTAAATAACAAAACTTTTGAAATATAAATCAGTAATTGTATATACATACCATCATTAGAGTACAATAGCTATTTCTGGAACAACTATAAACACCTGTTTCCAGATACAACATAGTACACAGTGAAAAATTTGATAGTTATAGCTAACTGATGAAGCCTCTTGCCTCAAGCTCCACCTAGTGAACCTGTAAAATCCTGACTACTTGATTGCCTGTACAAATTTAGGCACCCAAGAGTTTAGGGTAAAACAAAACAAAATAAACTCTGGGTCAGTCATGGGACTGGTGTGAGCATACTCCAACCATTTGACTTAACTTTCAAAATCCTTTTAAAAGAAATGATAATCGTAAGACCAATCCACACTTAAACACGTATGGTTTTTGGCAAACGATAACCGAAAATATTTTTGATATCAAATCCAGTGATATTATAATAGTGTCTAAATCAAATAAATTACAACCTAGCGGAACGCTTGCATCTCACGTTCCATATATAATATAAAATCGAAAACCGTAGGGCGCTTATTGGAGAATGGATTTTCAGCTATGACAAGGTATGTGACCACCTTTCGATAGTGTATCTCTATAGTGGAATACACTGGGTTCAACAATAACATCTTGCAACTCGTCCACATATGTCTGGCTAATCATTTAACTTGAGTATACCGAGCATATGTTAACCAACGGTTGTGATCAGCAACCGTTACTGAAAGCATACAACATCGAATAGAATAAGAAACAAATGAAATTTCTCTAGATCAGGTGAAAATATCCCTAATGGGAATGACCCACTTGGCCATGCTGCCTGTCTGATTTCTGTCATTTCCCGATTGATGAGGCTTGAGGTCACAATTATCTTTTTAGACACTTGGCATCATTTACTTTGAATGCCACATCGTCATATCTGTCAAATCACTAATTGACGTCCATAAATACGCTCTGGGTGTTAATCTGATAAAATAAATTCCTCGCCACCATACTTGGTATATTCGAAGAAATCAATGTACGTGACCCTCTAGAAATATTCTGTCAAACATTTGTCCATTATTGTTGTCCTGGGACTGGACAAACCGAAGGCACCATTCTATTAATCCATCTTGGGCAATTTCTACCTAAGATTAACAGAACAGCCCTTGCACTTTACTCAGTCTTCAATCATCTTTAGCATAAGTTGATTCGTAACGCTTATGCCCATACGGAGTGGGTTTCAAGTAATAACCTGATCCCGATCTCTCCGCATGGACAACGGTGGTATAAAACAAATTATATCTTTGATAGTCGGTAATTTAACTATCAAAAAGACATCCATAAAACCAATGATCCTATTTCCAAATGGAAGTTCTACCAATCAACCATCAGTACTGGCCCCTTTTTACATAAATTTCTTATTATACTAACAAATTCCAAATTCCCATCTTTCATACCCTTTCAAAGCTCGATTATCTCTATTAATTTTTTGAAAATATTTCCAGTATCATAGTTTCTTTATTCGAGAAAATATCTTTATCCCAGTTAGAATTTTTTTTCGTACATTCACAAATTCTTATTTCTATAATTTAGAAAATATACTTTATTAACACTAGAAAACATTTCCATTTATCTTTTATTAACTTCCCGTTATCCCAAATCATTTCAGTTTCTATACTTAGAAAACATCTCTGATTTACTTTGGAAAATGTTTCCAAGATTCTTTTAAATTAAACCAATGTTATATAAAACATCGTCATTATAACTTGACTCATAGATCATTCATTAACTAACGGTATCACTAACCATTCCTTGCTACCGAACCTTGACCATTCCTCCGTCAATCATGTAGTCAATCAAGTTGCGGCATAATTACTTCTCAGACCTTAACTAAACAACATTCTCAACTTCGAAATAGTCAAAACTCACACTTAAATCTTAACAAAATTTGATTATACAACTCGTATTCAATTTAAGAATCCACTTCTTTTATGGAAAACATTGATTTGACGATAGTGTTATAATCCTTGTTTTCCGAAAGATTTCATTTTTGAAATATAACTTTTTTTCATTAAATTTAAATAATAATTAAACATCTTAATTAATAGAGAAATAAATAATTAAATCTGGATTAAAAATTGAAAGTAGAAAGTACTTTCCTGAATTCGATATATTCGAATTTCAATAATTAACTCTCTTTCAAAGGTTCTATATTCGATTAATATTTCAAACTTCGGAATAATTCTATTATTTTGGGTTAACTCAAATTTCCTTATAATTACTTCCATTCGCAAAACGCTTGCTCTCAAACCATTATTCACTTTCAAATATGAATATCATTCCTTAATAGGAGTCTAGACTCATTTATCAAATCAACTTGATTTTATTTGTAAATATCATTACAGATTCAAATTGGGTCACTTTATAAAACCCATGTCATATTTATGAGTTCCATTAATACAGTTGATGTTAATGTTTTTTTGTTTATATCAACAGTTCAAATTTCCTTTTTAATCCTGAATTTATAACAGACAATTCAAACTTGAATTTGTATTTCAATTTATCCATGATAAATATTTTATTTCATTAATAAACGTCGTTCATAAATTAATCTTGTCAATTTATTTGTCAAAACAATTTTTTATTTAATCCCTCCTTTTTAAAAATATTATATCAACTTTACGTTGTATTATAAAATATTATTCTTTTCCAAGTATCAATTATTCTTTTATGTTCTAAATTATATAATATTTTTTTTTTGAAAATAAACTATTTTATAAATTTCGACATAATAAAATTCCACTGATAAATCCTTATGGATTTTCCAAAATTCCATTCAAATTCCAAATATCAGAATAAATTTGATTGTTTCCTTTTTATACGATTTCCAAATTATCCAATGGTAATTATTTCACTTTATTTATAAATATCGTTTATAAATTCAACTGCTTGCTTTATCCACTAAAACAAGTTTATATGTTCAAATCAATTTGAAATTCAGTTTATTTTTACAAAATAAATTCCCTTTTTAGATTTCAATTTCTTTTCTTATATTCAAAAATATTTATGGTATTTAAATACTAAAATTCTAGGGTTAGAGTTATTCAAGCCCAACATAATCAACCACAAATTATGTATTAAATAATATATTACAACAAATGAAAAACAATAATAAAATTGTTGTAACAATCCAAAATTTTCCAGATATTTAAATTTACATTTGATATAAAGAAATGATATAATAATGGTTAAAAAGTAAAGTTTGATCATTTATATGATAATAATTATATGGATTGAGCATATATATATAAGTTTTTTTTATGTAGCTTATTTTGGTAAATGTTGGATTTTGAATTTTATTTGTAAGATAACCAAATGAGATGTGATTTATTTAGTTTTGGACATCACATTTGTTAGCAATAAAATTTGAAAATTAAAATATTGAAATCTATGTATAAAGTGGGTTTTAAGTTGATTTTTAATAAGTATAGTAAAGATGTAAATTATACTAACCTAAAGGAAATTTTTATTTTGTTATAATGATAAATAATTGGAATTTTGGGATATAACATTTATATATTTAATTAAATGCTGAGTTGTTTAAGGAACGATTGAAATATGAATTCAAATGTATAAATAATTTAATTTGGGAACTTAAAATGTGTGCATTAATTTATAAAATTTATTTAAGTTACAATTAGATTAAAATGAAATTTAATAAATATTTAAATTGAACTAAAATAGTTAAATGAATTATTTGATGTTTTTATTTATTTATAAATTGTGAAAATAACTATTTTGGCGACTGTCTCGGAATTCGACGAAAATGGCGTCATCGGAACCAGAATGGTGAATTATGATAGGATTTCAATTTGCGTTACAATCCGACTTACCGTTTGATCGTACAAGAGAAAATGTGAACGAGATCAATGTAAATGGATAATTGGGTATTTCTCATATTTGGGCCTTATAATTACATATAAATAAAATCCACCTTTACCCTATCAGCCCATTAACCATTGTACGTTCATTTCCACCTCCATAGTTTTCTCTAATGGCTGAAAACAGATTTTTCAAAACCCTAGAAATAAAAATTTCAACTTCAAAATAAAATCTCTTCAAACCCTAGCTTATGATATACCGAATCGAAGATCTTGACGATACGAACCTATGGGTGTAGTTCGTTTCGACATGCAGCGCTTCAGTTTTCCAGAAATCGTGGTCAAAGGGCTGAAATCATGGAACCCTTACATGCAAATTGGGGGTTTTCAATTAAAGGTTAATCGCGAAATTCGGCTTGTGGGTATTGAAGAGGATGTCGATACGAGTTCAAAGGTGGTGGTGGAAAGTCTTATCTTGGTCGGAGGAGGTGGGAATTTCCGTTTTAGGTTTCAGAATTGGTTCCGGTTCTTAGACTGGCGGCGGCGAAGGGGACCACCAGAGAAGGTGGGTCCGGTGCTGGTGAGTGCGGCGCAGAAGGAGCTTCGACATGGAGGTGGTTGGAGGTGCTCAGGTGGACGGTGCAAGGCGCAGTGATTGGTCAAAGATGGAGCAGTTTTGGGTTTGTTTTCACGTTCGTTACTGTAGAAGGCAAGAAGAGGAGCGGGAAGAATGATTCCCACTTATGACATGGCGCCTCCGGATTGGGTGAGAGATTTATGTTATTAATTTTTATATATTTTGAATTCAAACGGTAAAACAAGCATAACTTCTTCATGCTACCTCGGATTGACGCGCGGTTTGTTGCGTTAGGATCGTGGAGAAATTGCGGACGTTTTGGCACCGGTTTCGTTGCATTTAGACACTGTGAAATTTTGGGCTTCTTTTGGACGTCCGATCCAATTAAGACCAAAGGTGAGTGATTCTTCGCTCACGAAATACTGAATTATTCCCATATTTATTAAATTAATTATGAAATAAGTTTGGTTGCATGGTTGTGTTGATTGTTGATGTGTTGTTTAAAACTGGCATGCAGGTGTGTGAATCTGAGGAATTTAAGTCGATAACTAGTTATTCTATTTAATTAAGCTCTAGTTAAAACCCCGACACTTCTTAATCAGTGAAATGATCTAATACTTACCATTTGGATTAAATGGTTGTGATGAATGCCTTGGTTTGATTTGAACGATGAATTGATATTAGTACTGAAATGTTCCTTTATTCAGTCTATGTATGTTGTATGTTCATCACGACGATTAATCCCATTTACCCTTGAAGTTGCAGGCATCGAATCAACCCAGGATTTACCGATTTAAAATGAATTAAGAACACAGAGTGAAATGATAAATCTCTGTGACCCTGATTTGGATTGAAATGATAGATCCTGTAACAACCCTGAATTTTGGGGCCAATTTAAAATTTTATTTTAAGTTATTTTAATGAGTTTTGGTTAATTAAAATAATTTATTTTAAATAATAACAATTAAAAAATTTATTTTTTTAGAAATTTTGTTGAAAATGAGTCCAGATTTAAAATTTCTAATTTTAAATAATTATTAAACAATAGAAGAAAATATATATATAATTTGAATAAAAAGTTTTACGGTAACAATACAATTTTAGAGTCGATATTTTACAAAATAAAAAAGGGGCTCAAATTAAAAAGTTACATTGTCATTTTGTTGAAATGAAAAGATTTCATTTTCAAGGTAATAAAAGTTTGCATTTTTGTCATATAAACAAGTTTGCATTTTTGTCATATAGGCAAAATAAAACCATTGTTGTGTCGCATTAATTTACACAATTGAAATATAATGTATCATTTCGTTTACATTAAAAAGTTTGCATTGTAATTTTTGTTTATAATAAAGAGAATGAAATGTATCATTTTTATTTACATTAAAATGTTTAAAAGAAAAAAAGTATTATTTTTGTTGCAAAACAAAATATTCATTTTTGTTAGAATTAGAATGACGCACAAAATATCCATTTTGTTGAATAGTAAATGACACATAGAATTACAACTTTTGGAATTGAAATGAATTGGGCCTGAATAGGAGAAAGTGGTTTAATGGGTCTTTAATGTGATTAAGGGATTGGAACATTATATATATAAATAAATAAATAAAATGGTCCATCCCAATTTCTCCATTATTATGTTTCCTTTTTATATTCACACATTACATAATTCCAATTTCAAAACGTATGTATCTTAAACCACTCAATTTATTAATTAATGTCATTCATTTCATAATTAATTTTTCTTAATTGATTTCTTACTCAATTTAACTATTATCTCTATTAATTCTTCTCCGTTTGCAACGTTCATTTATAAATTGTATCATTCTCCTTCCATTGCTTCCATTATAAATTTACTATTACACATGTTTGAATGATTCCAAACTCCAAATATATATACCACTAGTTAGACATTATATTGTTATAAATATATTAAATTTCTTTCTTATGTTTGTAACATACATTAATTACTAATTAACGTATATTAATTTTTGCTGTAACGTACATAAATTAAAATTGTAATATAGATTGATTGTTATCAAATCATAGTAATTATTAATTAGCAAATTTGGGGCTTTTCTGTAAATTAGTGAAAATAAAAATATTTTGTTTCAAATATAAGATATTATGGATTTATTTGTAAAAGAAAAAAAACTTATTATTTATTTCAAATCTTGATAATACAAAATAGTTTCTTTTCTTTAAAAGCTAAAAGAGGAGAAAAATTAAACACATGCTTTAACATTTGCTATGTATATACTTGTATCATGATGCTTGTTGATTTCATTGAAATGTTGCATCCTAATGAGAAATCCAATTAATCATATATGTTAACTTTTATCTATGTAATTGACCATCTACTGATGCAAATAACATTCTCCCTATTAATTAAATAATTTAAAGAAAGGAAATGAAAGTTTTCCTTCTCTAACTACCCTCATTTATTAAATAATTTAAAGAAAGGAAATGAAAGTTTTCCTTCTCTAACTACCCTCATTTATTAAATAATTTAAAGAAAGGAAATGAAACATTTTTCTCTCCCCCTCATTAATTGATTACATTAAACAAAAGGAGGTGGGAAGTTTTCATCTCTAAATAAAAATATGTAGTAATTAATTTTATTAAAAATAAAAAAAGAGGATTAGATAAATTTATAAATACCCTAAAATTAAACCAAAACCATAATTCTCATATGACAGCCGCCATCCACTTTTATCAATGGCCGATATCCTCCCCTTTTCACCCCTTAATAATTCTCAATTCCTTTCGAGTTAGCCATGATTCCAAAACATAAATCGAAGTACTCCTCAAGCTCTTCAAAATGAGATGGATTTGATCGGCTGATGAAGAAGACGGGGTGAGGAACCAAAAACAAGCGGTGTAAACATGATTAGCCTATTGCTAAGGTCGATTAATTTTGTAATTATTTGAGTTAACGATTATTTTTATGTGTACTAACGTATAAAAAATTGTAACTTTGTTATACGATGTCAAAATTCAGCGAAATCAAATTCGTTAGAACCGTGAGGATGTGATCTAAGTTATGGGATGGACTGGAACAATCTTGGAGCTCGTCTTAATTTTTGGGCAGTGTGGAAAGCCTTATGTGAGCAATTCTAAATTTAAAATTTAAAATTTAATTTAATTTAATTATTTTTCTTAATTTATAGATATGTGTTTGTGAATCTATGTGATAGCTTAGATCTGTGTCTGTGATGGATGTAGTTTTATTTTAGATCTCTTTCAGATCTAAAATACGATATTGCTTAATTTTTATTTTCAGATCTACTTTTCAGATCTGTTCTTGCGCTGCAAATATTTAATTCTATCGCTAATTGATATATCTAAATATACGATTATAATCACTTCTGCGATGCTTTGTGTTTAGATGTTGGTTGCTTTGTGAATTGTGATAATTTGAAATAATGGGTAGTTGGGCAATAAAGTTTTAATCATTATTGATGGATTCATGAAATAATGGAAGTATGGAAAATAAAGTTTGGACCTTTTATTTTGATTCATAAAATAGATAAAGTGTGGATCTTTTATTTTGATTCATAAAATCAATAAAGTTTGGCTCTTTTATTTTGAGTTCATGAAACTTTACATTAAATGGTATGTGTTGTCATGAAATTAGCATTGTGTATTTTTATGAGTTATAAACATAAAATTTGTGTGGTATATTTTTTGAATTATGAACACAAGATTAGTGTTGAGTATTTACACTTAAACAAGTATAAACAATGATGAATCCGGAAATTTTTATCGTTCTCATGAAACTTGTAAATTGCATATACAAATTAGCGTTAATGCAAAATATGAAAAGTAGGAATATAATAAAAAGGATTACACATTCATGTAATCAAAATGGATTATATTTTCTTATAATCAAAGAAATGAACAAAAAGATGACATCTTTATGTAAATAAACATATTTTTACCGTTTATGTTAAAATATGAAATTAAGATTATTTTTATCATTTATGTAGAAATATGAAATTAAGGATATTTGTAGCGTTTTTGTAGAAACACGGGAATAAACATATTTTTAGTGTTTATGTAAAAACATGAAGAAGAATGACATTTTTGTCGCTGTGTCACTTTAGTGAATACGAATATATTTTAGCGTTATGTCGATATGGTGAATATGAACATAATTTTATCGTTATGTCATTTTAGATAAAATGAACACATATTTTAGCGTATGTCATTTTAGATAAAATGAACACATATTTTAGCGTATGTCATTTTAGATAAGATGAACACATATTTTAACGTATGTCATTTTAGGTAAAATGAATACATATTTTAATGTATGTCAAATTTAGTTGAAATGAACATAATTTTAGCATTATGTAAAGTTAGTTGATATGAATTATATTTTAGCGTTGAGAGAAAATATGTTTACATTAGATATGTTTATATTAGAAATGTTGCATTAGAGAAAAATATCTTTTTTTTGTATTATAAAATGTAGCATGAGAATTGAAATATCATTTTAATGCTAATGTATACATTAGAATTTAGGTGCAAAATGAAATTATCATTTTGATGTAAATACATACATTAGAATACATAGAGAAATGTTATCATATAAAATAATCTTTTGTATGATATTTAATGTTAAATAGATAAAATATCACTTTTTATTTTTTTTGTCGAAGTGTTAGAATTGATTTAACATAAAAAAAAATATATCCTTTTTATGTTAATATGGAAAGTTAGGAATGTTTACATATAGAATATTCTTTTATATGATAAATGTTAACATAGAAAATATTATTTATATAATATTAGAATGCATTGAATATGTTAACATAGAAAAAGATTATTTATAGAATGTATAGAAAATGTTAACATAGAAAATATTATTTATATTAGAATGCCTAGAATATGTTAACATAGAAATTATTCTTTTTAGATGTAAATTAAACATAGAAAAAGAATTATACTTTTTAATGTAATATTAGAAACGTAGAACAAAAATAAACATTTTGTCAAAAGAATAAAATTGGGATAAAATTCACATTTTTGTCTAAATAAAAGAGTTGAAACGTTCATTTATTTGTCATGAATATATATAGAAAACATGATTAGAGAAGTGGAAAACAATAAAAATTACATTCTTTATTTGTAATATAAAACAGTAGGAAAGAGGAAGACAATAGGAATTACATTTTCATATGTAATAAAGAATGAGACTTACATTGTAAATTAAAAATTTACAATTTATATGTAAATGAAAGGTAGGAATTTGCATTGTAAGTAAATGTACATTTTTTTATGTGTAATTAAAAGGGTACGTTATAATATTTGGAATCAAGTTATTTTGGAAATATGGAGTATTACAAAATTAAGATATTTTGAAATGAGAAACAGTTTAAAATAATATTTTAGTAGAACAATTATAATGATTAATTAAAATTGAACTTGGACACGAGGTTAGGTTACATTTGTGGTGGAAGTCTGCCCGGACCCGACCGGCATATCCAGCAGCCACAAATGTTGGGCCTAATGTGAGAGGTCCAAGTGCGCAAATACAAATTGGGCCAAGGCACGAGGTTAAGCCTAACTTGTGGTGGAAGTCTGCTCGGAATCGACCGGCCTATCCAGCATCCACAAGTTGCAGGCCTAATGTGAGAGGTCTGGTCCATATTAAAATTTAAATGGTTAAATAGAAATTGGACATTATTTACACCGTCATGAGTTAAATTAGAAATTAACGTTATTTTCACACCGTCATGTGTTAATAATGAAATAAATATTTTCACCTCCAAGTTTGTTATAAAAGAAAGTTACATTTTTATTGTAATAAGATAAGGATTAGAAAAGTTTTACATTTTCTTAATGTAAATAAGAATTAGTAGAAAATTACAATTTTTTTTGTAATTAAGTAAAAGAACATAAAATTTCATTTTTGTGTAATTAAGGCAATTTACATGTGAATTAGATTGAAAGTGGAAAATTTACGTTTATCATGTAAATTAAGATAAAGGAGAAAAATTACATCTTATGTAATCAAGTTAAAGTAAAAGAAGTTTACATTCTTAATGTAATTAGATTATAGAAATAACTTACATTTTTTATGTAGATTATATTAAAAAGAAAAGTTTACATTTTTAATGTGAATAAAAATAATAGAAATGAAATGTATATTTATATCGTCACTTTAGATGCGATAAAAGAATAGGATAAAAATTATATATTTTTATCGTCATTTTAGAGGCGGTAAGAAGAAGTTACATTTTTCAATATAAATAAAGGAAAATAGGAAGTTACATCTTTATATGTAATTAGAAAAATATAGAAATTTACATTTTTCAATGTAAATAATAAGATTAGAAATTTACATTTCTAAGGAGTAGATTTTCATTAGAAAAATAATGAAACCAAATATACATTTGGTGCAAACTGAAAAATGGAAGAGTAAAGTATACATTGTTATGTTTAGGATGTGTATGTAAAGTAAAAATAGCGATAGATCGTTATAAATTATTAATGACGGTATGAAATGGTTTTCAAATTTATATATGCGAGAGTTATTTGGAAAGTCCGAGTTTACTCTCATTCCAAATAATGATACGACGTTCGAAGAATTGAAGACGGCGATTGAAGACCGACGATCTTTACATCGAATGGGTAACTAGTGTTGAGGCCCTTGATTGATTTGCACTCAAGACGGGGCTAAGATGGTAGTTATCCGGATGTAATGTTGATTTGTACGGATTTGGCTTTCGCTCAGACCCAGAGCATAAGTATAAATGGAATGTGTGTCTGACATTGTACTCCTTTATATATTGTACTTATTGATTTTCTGCCGAATGTATGAATGATTGGTGGCGGAGAATTTATTCTCTTGCTTAACACCCTTTTGTATATTTTGGCAAAAGATTAATAGTATGATATGGATTTACAGTGTGACATACCAAGATGCAAAGATCAAGGTTCTTGTTGAAAAGCAGGCCTTGTGGTTGATGATCAAAGCACGGCCTGTTTAGGCGAAGCTTTGTGTATAGCGTGACTTCGCGAGCCTCACAACCCGGTTGAATCTAAAACGGGAGAAGGAAACGCAGGGAGAGAAGCGCGTTTCTTTCTAGCTAGAAGTGGTGTTGGTGCTTAAACTGGCTGATATTTACTTATGTGGATGATGGAATGTGGCACGCCTCAGATGATAGGTCTTATAGGACCGGGAAACGTGTGTTCAGGAATAACTAATCCACGAAGCTGTATGTGTGGACCGGCCCTGCAGGATCCAAGGGTTAACTGCGAGGAATCTTGAGACATTAGCTAGAGTGTCTCGAATCGATAAGGAGCTCCTCCCTAGCCTTGACTCATGATGGAAACCCAATTTCCAATACGACTTCATGCGGATTTGATTGTATTACTAGTATGGAAGCATAACATTATGGTATCTATGTGTCCTAGGATTGATACATTATGATTGAACTGTTTTTGAAAACTTATATACACTAACAATAATATCAAATTCGTTTTTATCGTACCAAGCATGTTTAATCACCATAAGGTAAAACCCTATCCTCTGGTTTGCGTTGCATTTTGTGATGGGACTTGGGTCTTGTGGTGATTCCATTTTTCTCAAAAAGCATAGCGTTGTTTTACGATTTACTTATTGTTTGTTTTGTCACTTTAAGTTATGCACGGCAACCCATTTGAGTAAACCCGTTCCGCGTTAGCGGCGTGGTCCTTGGATTTGCCTTATTACTTTTAGTTAAATTAGTTAAGAATTCTCACACCTGTCCCATGACTGACCCGTTGTTTGTTTCCACCTTTGCAAACTCGGGTGCCCTCCTTTTCCACACGGGCAGTCGAGTAGCTTTTTGTAGATATTTACTTCTTGAGCAGCATTCTGGATTGAAGCTTAAAGCTGCATCCAGAGCATAGTTGTCATAGTTGTCTTCCGCTGTATCTATTTTATTTTCGCTGCACTGTATTGTATTAAAAAAAAATCTTCTGCTGTATTGTAATTTCGATGTACTCTGATATATTCTGTACTCTGATGTAACATTATTGAAATGTTTATAAAAGTCTGCTTTTATTGTTCTGATGTTGTTGTATTCCCAAAGTTAACGTGTGCGGATTTTGAACGGTCTTGGTCAATTTTGCGATCGATTAAGGTCGGGCGAAACCTGTGTCGTTACAGTTGGTATCAGAGCTTTGGTTAGCTCTAATCTTTGGGGTACAACTCGGTAGAACTAAAAAAAGACTCATCAGAGATTGGATTAGTAATATCCAATAAGAATACCCATTAGAGATAGGATCAGCAGTATCCTAGAATGAGAAAACTCATTAGAGATGGGGTTAGTAATGCCCTAGATAGAGTTGAGAGTGACAAGCTTATAATATACGTATTTGTAATTATAATCTATTTTAGAAAATATGATTTTTGAACATATAAAAGTTATATATATTTTAAAAAGCTAATCAACTAATTGATTGATGGTTGTGTAGTGTAATTATTAGTTTAACTATAAAATTATTTAAACCAATGAATGAATAATAAAGAATAAAAAATTGAGTAGGATAATTAAACCCTTTTGGGCTTCGTTCCTTTTCGAGGACGAAAAGTTTTTAAGTGAGGGAGACTGTAACAACCCTGAATTTTGGGGCCAATTTAAAATTTTATTTTAAGTTATTTTAATGAGTTTTGGTTAATTAAAATAATTTATTTTAAATAATAACAATTAAAAATTTTATTTTTTTAGAAATTTTGTTGAAAATGAGTCCAGATTTAAAATTTCTAATTTTAAATAATTATTAAACAATAGAAGAAAATATATATATAATTTGAATAAAAAGTTTTACAGTAAAAATACAATTTTAGAGTTGATATTTTACAAAATAAAAAAGGGGCTTAAATTAAAAAGTTACATTGTCATTTTGTTGAAATGAAAAGATTTCATTTTCAAGGTAATAAAAGTTTGCATTTTTGTCATATAAACAAGTTTGCATTTTTGTCATATAGGCAAAATAAAACCATTGTTGTGTCGCATTAATTTAAACAATTGAAATATAATGTATCATTTCGTTTACATTAAAAAGTTTGCATTGTAATTTTGTTTACAATAAAGAGAATGAAATGTATCATTTTTATTTACATTAAAATGTTTAAAAGAAAAAAAAGTATTATTTTTGTTGTAAAACAAAATATTCATTTTTGTTAGAATTAGAATGACGCACAAAATATCCATTTTGTTGAATAGTAAATGACACATAGAATTACAACTTTTGGAATTGAAATGAATTGGGCCTGAATAGGAGAAAGTGGTTTAATGGGTCTTTAATGTGATTAAGGGATTGGAACATTATATATATATATAAATAAAAAAAATGGTCCATCCCTATTTCTCCATTATTATGTTTCCTTTTTATATTCACACATTACATAATTCCAGTTTCAAAACGTATGTATCTTAAACCACTCAATTTATTAATTAATATCATTCATTTCATAATTAATTTTTCTTAATTGATTGCTTACTCAATTTAACTATTATCTCTATTAATTCTTCTCCGTTTGCAACGTTCATTTATAAATTGTATCATTCTCCTTCCATTGCTTCCATTATAAATTTACTATTACACATGTTTGAATGATTCCAAACTCCAAATATATATACCACTAGTTAGACATTATATTGTTATAAATATATTAAATTTCTTTCTTATTTTTGTAACATACATTAATTACTAATTAACGTATATTAATTTTTGCTGTAACGTACATAAATTAAAATTGTAATATAGATTGATTGTTATCAAATCATAGTAATTATTAATTAGCAAATTTAGGGCTTTTCTGTAAATTAGTGAAAATAAAAATATTTTATTTCAAATATAAGATATAATGGATTTATTTGTAAAATAAAAAAAACTTATTATTTATTTCAAATCTTGATAATACAAAATAGTTTCTTTTCTTTAAAAGTTAAAAGAGGAGAAAAATTAAATACATGCTTTAACATTTGCTATGTATATACTTGTATCATGATGCTTGTTGATTTCATTGAAATGTTGCATCCTAATGAGAAATCCAATTAATCATATATGTTAACTTTTATCTATGTAATTGACCATCTACTGATGCAAATAATATTCTCCCTATTAATTAAATAATTTAAAGAAAGGAAATGAAACTTTTCCTTCTCTAACTACCCTCATTTATTAAATAATTTAAAGAAAGGAAATGAAAGTTTTCCTTCTCTAACTACCCTCATTTATTAAATAATTTAAAGAAAGGAAATGAAACGTTTTTCTCTCCCCCCTCATTAATTGATTACATTAAACAAAAGGAGGTAGGAAGTTTTCATCTCTAAATAAAAATATGTAGTAATTAATTTTATTAAAAATAAAAAAAGAGGATTAGATAAATTTATAAATACCCTAAAATTAAACCAAAACCATAATTCTCATATGACAGCCACCATCCTCTTTTATCAATGGCCGATATCCTCCCCTTTTCACCCCTTAATAATTCTCAATTCCTTTCGAGTTATCCTTGATTCCCAAACACAAATCGAAGTACTCCTCAAGCTCTTCAAAATGAGACGGATTTGATCGGCTGATGAAGAAGACGGGGTGAGGAACCAAAAACAAGCGGTGTAAACATGATTAGCCTATTGCTAAGGTCGATTAATTTTGTAATTATTTGAGTTAACATTTTTTTTATGTGTACTAACGTATAAAAAATTGTAACTTTGTTATACGATGTCAAAATTCAACGAAATCAAATTCGTTAGAACCGTGAGGATGTGATCTAAGTTATGGGATGCATTGGAAAAATCTTGGAGCTCGTCTTAATTTTTGGGCAGAGTGGAAAGCCCTATGTGAGCAATTCTAAATTTAAAATTTAATTTAATTTAATTATTTTTCTTAATTTATAGATATGTGTTTGTGAATCTATGTAATAGCTTAGATCTGTGTCTGTGATGGATGTAGTTTTATTTTAGATCTCTTTCAGATCTAAAATACGATATTGCTTAATTTTTATTTTCAGATCTACTTTTCAGATCTGTGCTTGCGCTGCAAATATTTAATTCTTTATCGCTAATTGATATATCTAAATATATGATTATAATCACTTCTGCGATGCTTTGTGTTTAGATATTGGTTGCTTTGTGAATTGTGATAATTTGAAATATTGGGTAGTTGGGCAATAAAGTTTTTATCATTATTGATGGATTCATGAAATAATGGAAGTATGGAAAATAAAGTTTGGACCTTTTATTTTGATTCATAAAATAGATAAAGTGTGGATCTTTAATTTTGATTCATAAAATCAATAAAGTTTGGCTCTTTTATTTTGGGTTCATGAAACTTAACATTAAATGGTATGTGTTGTCATGAAATTATCATTGTGTATTTTTATGAGTTATAAACATAAAATTTGTGTGGTATATTTTATGAATTATGAACACAAGATTAGTGTTGATTGTTTACACTAAAACAAGTATAAACAAGGATGAATCCGGAAATTTTTATCGTTCTCATGAAACTTGTAAATTGCATATACAAATTAGCGTTAATGCAAAATATGAAAAGTAGGAATAGAATAAAAAGGATTACACATTCATGTAATCAAAATGGATTATATTTTCTTATAATCAAAGAAATGAACAAAAAGATGACATCTTTATGTAAATAAACATATTTTTACCGTTTATGTTAAAATATGAAATTAAGATTATTTTTATCATTTATGTAGAAATATGAAATTAAGGATATTTGTAGCGTTTTTGTAGAAACACGGGAATAAACATATTTTTAGAGTTTAGGTTAAAACAATAAACTCCAGGCCAGTCATGTGACTTGTGTGAGAACTAAAACAGTTATTAATCTTTATTTTAGAGTTCGGTAAATCAAGGGACCACGCCGTATAACACGGAACGGGTTTCCTCCCAAGAACACCAGTGCATAAAACAACAGCGCAATGCTAAGTAAAGAAAAATGAAGCTATTATAAGACCCAGGTCCCATCACACAATGCAACACAAGTCGGATGATAGAGTTTTACCTTATAATAGACAAAGAATGCTTGATACGCTTAAAACAGATTATTTTGATAGTACTATAAGTGTATAGTGTCAAAAACAATTTCAATCATAAGTATCAATCATAGACGGCATGGGTACCATATATCATGTCGCCTTAGAAGACTCTACAATCAAAACCGCAAAGTCACGTACTTGGAAATTGGATTTCCTTCTATGAATCAAGGCAAAAGATAGTCCTCACCGATTCGAGACGCTCTAGCCCGTGTCTCAGGACCCAGGCTCAGGTGGGCCCTTGGATCGTCAGGGCCGGTCCACCGATGCGGATTAAAATGCCTGAACACTGCATTTCCCCGCCCTTTGGGGCGTCAATGAGTCAACAAATGACTCCGTCGGATCCACATAGTCACCGATATATCTGAAGCGCCTCGCAACAACAATAACCACATAAGTCAAACTCGTCAGGGCGTGTAAAACCACTGACGCCATTTCTAACTAGAAGGAAACGCATGTCCTCCCTAATGTCCCCTCCCGTTTCTGGTTCACAACCGGGGTGTGAGGCTCGCGAATCAACGCTACACAAAGTTATGCCACACAGGCCGTGCTTTGATCATCAACCACAAGACTTTGCTTTTCAACAGAAGCCTTGATTAATTGCCACTTAGGCATGCCACATAGGCAATTCACTCCATGCGTTTGATATCCATTAATATATAACCATTGAGCTCATACGTCTCAGAGAAGGGCGTTAAGCAAGAGAGTAAATTCTCCGCCGCCAAACAAATATATATTTAATAGAAATCAATCACACATAATAAAATCCAATGTCAGACACATAGTCCATTTACAAGTCCGTTCTGGGTTTGAATGAAACCGGAGGCACCTTGTACCTCGCATATCCATCGATCTCCAAGTACGTCTGGACGACCACTAACGGATTCCCTCCTCTTGGGTGTACGGCCCAATCAAGATCATCAGCAATCCCCAAACGACGTGAAGACCTCCGGTCTTCAACCACCGTCTTCCTCTTCGACACCACGTCGAGTCAGTTATTTAGAATGGGATAAACCCGGTCTTTCTGAATAACTCGCATATATAATAAACAAGTGTTACACAAACACAACATATGCCTCATTCCAATTCATCAGTAACTAACCGTAAATTAGCAAGAGAATAATTCCCTAAACATTAACCCCGAAGGCCGAAACCAACATCAGATCAATACCCAGGAAACCATTCTTCTTAGCTAACCTACAGTTAGTTTCTAAATTTCATAATCTTAGGGAAAGGTTCCCATTAATTTTATTAAAGATAAATTCTTTTCAATTTATTCTTTAATCTTCCTTTGAATATCAATTCAAACTAGTCGGGATTAACGAACCTTACCGAAGTAATTATTTGTTTTAATTTCCCAATCCCAACCTATTCATCACATGAAGTAAAACTGGTAATACTTCATATCTAACACCACAATGTTATCGGTAAATTCAATTACCATTTCACTTTCAAATCTAATTAAAGATTTAATTATCGCCTGGAGCAGAACTGGTGATACTCCATTCTCGATCTTTTCAATCTAATTAAAGATTCATTAAAACTCCAATTGGTTTTAATCTTTAACTAGGTTAAAGAATCAATGTCATTTAAAACACGGTTTGCGATAAACCCAAAATCACATTCCATTCTATCAGCTTTTAACCGTAAAATAACAAGTGAGCAATTCCCTAAGTATTAACCCCGAAGGCCGAAACCAACATCAGATCAATACCCAAGAAACCATTCAACTTAACTAATCTCCAGTTAGTTTCTGATTTTCTTAACTCCGTTGGGTCTAAGAACAGTATTATTGAAGATACCGTTCACGACAGCCCAAAATCACATTTGATATTTAAGTACAAGGCTCTGAATAGAATATATATCGGCTTATATTCAATATCAAACCCTACGACCAACAAATCTCGTATTGGAAATAACGATATAAATATATCTTTCAAATTTCCATAACAATATCTGTATAATCACGAAATCCAACATCGAAATATTCCAAAGACAATTTCGATTCAAATCCATTTCCACTTTATATATTGGAAATTCTGGTTATTTTCAAAACCATTTCAAATCCATTATATTTATTTCAAAAATAAATGAATTATAATTCTAGTTCAAAACTAGTTCATTTCGATAAAAAATCTATTTTTATCTTTTCAAATATGGAGTTTTTCATCCCAATTCTTTCCAAATCATTTCTTATGATTTTACACAAATTATTACTATTTTTAATAATTTTATCAAGGCCCGTACAGTCGATTTCCATCAACGTCCATCGAACTGCACTTACAACGATCTTTTCCAAATTTGATTTGGACATAATTCCAAATCCAACCGTTAGATTTCTATTTTCTAATATTCGTTAGAAAGCTCTTTTCAATACGAACCCAAGGTTTTGGTTTTAGGAGAATCCGACATTCGGATCTCCCGTAATATCCATTCGAAGTCAATGGTCGAAATTTGCGAACTACCGCGGCGCGTTCTATTCAGGCCATTATATATATATATATCATATTTAATCGATTTCCTTTTAAAACGTATTTTATAAATCGTTTTAAATTCGTTTTCAAAACGATTTCAACTTCATATTCAATTTCTAATCAAAATTGAATATTCCATATCATCGATATACAAATGATAATATTTCCAAAACGTTATATTTGGAATCACTTACTTTCCAATATTCATTTAAAAAAACGAATATAATCGATATAAATATCGTTCACGTCAAAATGGTGTCAATCTAATCAACACGGCTTTTATTCAACACATGAATGTTTATTCTATTCAACACATGAATTTATTTTCAATTCAACACATGAATTTATTTTCTATTCAACACATGAATTTATTTTCTATTCAACACATGAATTTATTTTCTATTCAACACATGAATTTATTTTCTATATTGGAATGAGGCCCAATCAATTACCATAAAATGTTAATTATATGGATTTTCTACAACACATGTATATAACAGCAACGATAAATCATCAACCATCATCCAGAGTGCACCACACAACTGCATAAGCATTGAATATAAATAATTAACGCTTACACAGTCTGTCAACCCATCGATTGACATGCAACTAAACAATCGGGATTAGTGTATGTCAAATATCATCCCAATACCTGTGTGGGGTTTCAAATCAACAAACACATATTTTATTTGTGCGGTTGGGTGATGTGTAAAATTTATCGTCCCAATCAATATCAGTCAAATCAGTGCATATAAACAAATTGTTCGATTTGTTTATAAATATTTATTTTATATACACGTTAAAAATTATATTTTTAACTATAAAATATTTTCCACTATAAAATATTTTATTTCATTCCACATCACACAATAAAATTTCACAACACAGCCATCAAACAAACAAGTCATCCATGGTCTGTGGACGACGGGTATCGGGTGCTACTAAGCACCATCTGCATCCTAGTATATATTTTAACTAGAAAACAAATTAAAATTTAGGAGTTCTCACCGATTAGCTAAACCAATACACCGCGACTCTTCTTATGTAGAAATCTTCGTCGTGCTCGCCTTTTGTTAATTTCATTGTCCGTAGCCACTACATATATAAAAATCACATTTTTATATTGTTGCTATGTATATAAAATCACATTTTTATAATCACTCTATATGGATTAAAAATCACATTTTTATACCGCTACTGTATAGATAAAAAAACTATTTTTATACCGCTACTATATAGATAAAAATTCTATTTTTATACCGCTAGTAATATAATAAAAATTATATTTTTATTATGCTACATAAATAAAAATCATATTTTTCTAATGTTGTTCATACCATAAAAATCAAACCTTTTTTCTAACTATAAATCTCATCCTTCTCTAATTAAAAATCAAATTTTTACATGTAAAAATATATCCATTCCACTTCTAAAAATCTGATCTTTTCTTGTTTAAAAATGTAAACTCTCCTATATTGAAAATATAATCTTTCTTCACATTAAAAATCGAACCTTTCCTATAAATAAAAATCAAACCTTTTGCGTTTAAAAATCATAACTTTAAACAAATAAAAATCAGTCCTTTAAACAAATAAAAATCATGTTTTTATTCAAATAAAGATCTTAACCTTCTAGAAACCAAAATTAGAAAAGATGGGCTTACATCGATTGGTGTTTATCCACCCGAGAGGGGGGTTTACTTCGCTGCACTCGCATTGGAGAGGGATGGGGCTATGAAGTTCGGTGGAGGGCTAACGAGGAGGCGCATGGGCTTGGACAGTTCGTAGGTGGCGGAGGAAGGTGCGGAAGTCGACTGGGGGGGGGGGGGCTCAGGGGCTAGGGCGGTGGGGGTTACGTGGAGGAGGCGCGCGATGTGAGGGGGCAGTTGCGGTTCTGGATGTTCGTGGAGGAAGGAGGAGAAGGACGGTCGAGGGGAGAGAGGTGCGCTCGACGGCGGTGGCCCCCTAGCGGCGCGATGGATGGTGGGGCGATGCTCCGCCCCCCTTTCCCTCTTTTTTTTTCTATTTGTTCTGAACGAAAAGGAGGAGGGAGGGTTTTAAAGTAATTTTTTTTATTATTTAATTATTTTATTTTCCAACAAAAAGTAACTTTTTATCTCGAACTCGAAACGAAACCCACCGCCTGTCGTCCATAGCTAATTACCTCCATTCCGAACACAATGGGATATGTATCGTAGGCTGATTCGACCATTTCGACCACTTTTCGTCAAAATCAAAATATAACTCTATATATTGAATTTGAACGCGTATTTCAATTTACTGGGGTCACACACTAACTCTTAAAATTCCCGAAAAATATTTTCTAGCTTCGTATTGACGATACGGTCCTAACAAAACTAATTTCGTCGAATGCTGAGACCGTTTGAAAAATGGCCATTTTCCAGTCGATTAAAATCAACTGAAACTGGTCAAACGTGTTTTCCTTTGCCACGCTCACATATTGATTCGAAAAATTATGAATTTTGAAACCTAGCAATAACTCGACATCACGGATCCAACAAAAGTGGTTTCGTCAAAAACCGAGGTCATTTGCAAAATTTCCATTTTTAAGGGCCAAAATTCCTTAGCGACTATTCTGAATTTTCAACTGGACGTATCTTTTGATTCCCGCTATGAAATTTCAATTTTTAGGATTCGTCGGAAAGATTTTCTCAAATAGGTTCTAATATTTTTGGTTTCACTAAAATCCGGTTTATTTTGCACCCGGTACATTCATTTGAAATTTGAAATCGAATTATCGAACTACCGCGCCATTTTCAATTCCTTTTATAATTATAAATAATTATTTATATTCTAACGACGATCTATATAAATATATATGTTCTAATTCTATTCAAAATAAATTTCTCGTCGTTATTATTTAAAATAATTCATTTTAAATAATCAATATTCGTTAAAATCGCCAAAATAAAAATTTTAAATTGGCTCGGATTTCCGGGTTATTACATTCTCCCCCACTTAAAACTTTTCGTCCTCGAAAAGGAACGAAGCCGAAAGTTGTTTCGCGAATCAACTCAACTTCCAGTATTTTCATTACGGCTTAAGTTCTTCAACTTTTTAGTTTCTAAGAACTTTTCAAATTTTTCAAAAATTTGGCTAACACCGTAAATTTTCGAAAAATTTCGCTATAACCTCCCATGCACCGGGGACTTCGGGATATTTCAAATAGCCACCCATGGCCCTTACCAATCCAAAAGAAAACGAAACAGCCAAGCGGCTAGCTAATTGGCTCATAAAATCATCAAAAACCCAATCAATTTGTAAACATGTACCTATTTGTCGGGCTAACAATTTTATTCTTCTGCTCTAGCCTCCTTGCTATGACCTGTTCAATGTAAGTACATGTACATGCATGCATATGCAATAAATTTTCAATACAACTCACTATTTGGTTCAATTTGGCTAAAGGTTCAACATTTAAATTAATCACAACAATAATCAAACAACACAATCAACAATCAATTAGTTGATTAGCTTTTCAAATTCATAACTTTGATATATAGTCCAAAAATCATATTTTTGATGCCAAATCACAACAATAAGCCCTATCTAATTTTGGTTCTCACACCAGTCAATTGGAAATATATAGAAATCCTACTTTCGAAACACGAACACAATTACTGATGATGACATGCCATCATCACAACCATCTCCGGGCGACTAGAATGTGATTCTATATCTATCTAGGATATTAAAACTTCAAATACACGCAGATCGGACGTATACACAAAGTCTTTATACACTTGATTGTCCAAATTCAATATAAAATAAATATTCAAATACGAATAATTGAATTAAATTTTCAAAACAAAACTTGTTTTCATTTTAAAAATATACTCTTCACACTCGTTCTAGGATACTACTGATCCTATCTCTAATGAGTCATTCTCATTGGATATTACCAATCCAATCTCTGATGATTTCTTTCGTTTGGTTCTAACGTGTCTTGTTCTCGAGCTTTGTAAACCAGAGCTCTGATACCAAACTGTAATGATCAGGAATTTTCGCTCGATCCGAATCAGTCGCTAAACCGACCAAGACCGTTCGAAACCCCTGATTGTTTGGAGAACATGACAAATTAGAACGCAAACAGAAGAACATTTCATTGTATATTACAACAATTCCATCAGAATACAAGAACATACAGAGTATGAATAAATATTACATAGAAAATATCAGAGATTTAAATTACATTTAAATACATCACAACGGAAAATAATACAATACACAACTAGAAGTAATACACGGATACAGAGCTTTCCGAGTATCGTTCCAGCTGTAAATCAGGATTTGTGAATATAAATCTGCAAAACCAAAACTACTAGCTGCCCGCGTCAAAATAAGGGCACCCAGAGTTTAGGTTAAAACAATAAAATCCAGGTCAGTCATGTGACTGGTGTGAGAACTAAAACAGTTATCAATCTTTATTTTAGAGTTTGGTAAATCAAGGGACCACGCCGTATAACACGGAACAGGTTTCCTCCCAAGAACACCAGTGCATAAAACAACAGCGCAATGCTAAGTAAAGAAAATTGAAGCTATTATAAGACCCAGGTCCCATCACACAATGCAACACAAGCCGGAGGATAGGGTTTTACCTTATAATAGCCAAAGAATGCTTGATATGCTTAAAACAGATTATTTTGATAGTACTATAAGTGTATAGTGTCAAAAACAATTTCAATCATAAGTATCAATCATAGACGGCATGGGTACCATATATCATGTCGTCTTACTAGGCTCTACAATTAAAACCGCAAAGTCACGTATTTGGAAATTGGATTTCCTTCTATGAATCGAGGCAAAAGATAGTCCTCACCGATCCGAATCGCTCTAGCCCGTGTCTCAGGACCCAGACTCAGGTGGGCCCTTGGATCGTCAGGGTCGGTCCACCGATGTGGATTAAAATGCCTGAACACTGCGTTTCCCCGCCCTTTGGGGCGTCAATGACTCAACGAATGACTCCATCGGCTCCACATAGTCACCGATATATCCGAGGCACCTCGCAACAGCAATAACCACATAAGTCAAACTCGTCATGGCGTGTAAAACCACTGATGCCACTTCTAGCTAGAAGGAAACGCATGTCCTCCCTGATGTCCCCTCCCGTTTCTGGTTCACAACCGGGGTGTGAGGCTCGCGAATCAACGCTACACAAAGCTATGCCACACAGGTCGTTCTTTGATCATCAACCACAAGACTTTGCTTTTCAACAAAAGACTTGATCAATTGCCACTTAAGCATGCCACACAGGCAATTCACTCCATGCGTTTGATATCCATCAATATATAACCTCTGAGCTCATACGTTTCAGAGAAGGGCGTTAATCAAGAGAATAAATTCTCCGCCGCCAAACAGATATATATTTAATAGAAATTCGCACAGAATAAAATCCAATGTCAGACACACAGTCCATTTACAAGTCCGTTCTGGGTCTGAACGAAACTGGAGGCACCTTGTACCTCGCATATCCATCGATCTCCAAGTACGTCTGGACGGCCACTAACTGATTCCCTCCTCTTGGGTGTACGGCCCAATCAAGATCATCAGTAATCACCCAAACGACGTGAAGACCAATGGTCTTCAACCACCGTCTTCCTCTTCGACACCACGTCGAGTCAGTTATTCAGAATGGGATAAACCCGGTCATTCTGAATAACTCGCGTATATAATAAACAAGTGTTACACAAACACAACATACGCCTCATTCCAATTCATTAGTCACTAACCGTAAATTAGCAAGAGAATAATTCCCCAAACATTAACCCCGAAGGCCGAAATCAACATCAGATCAATACCCAAGAAACCATTCTTCTTAGCTAACCTACAGTTAGTTTCTAAATTTCACAATCTTAGGGAAAGGTTCCCATTAATTTTATCAAAGATAAATTCTTTTAAATTTATTCTTTAATCTTCCTTTGAATATCAATTCAAACTAGTCGGGATTAACGAACCTTACCGAAGTAATCATTTGTTTTAATTTCCCAATCCCAACCTATTCATCCCATGAAGTAAAACTGGTAATACTTCATATCTAACACCATAGTGTTATCGGTAAATTCAATTACCATTTCACGTTCAAATCTAATTAAAGATTTTACTATCGCCTGGAGCAGAACTGGTGATACTCCATTTTCGATCTTTTCAATCTAATTAAAGATTCATTAAAACTCCACTTAGTTTTAATCTTTAACTAGGTTAAAGAATCAATGTCATTTAAAACACGGTTCGCGATAAACCCAAAATCACATTCCATTCTATCATCTTTTAACCGTAAAATAGCAAGTGAGCGATTCCCTAAGTATTAACCCCGAAGGCCGAAACCAACATCAGATCAATACCCAAGAAACCATTCAACTTAACTAATCTCCAGTTAGTTTCTGATTTTCTTAACTCCGTTGGGTCTAAGAACAATATTATTGAAGATACCGTTCATGACAGCCCAAAATCACATTTGATATTTAAATACAAGGCCTTGAATAGAAAATATATCGGCTTATATTCAATATCAAACTCTACGACCAACAAATATCGTATTGGAAATAACGATATAAATATATCTTTCATATTTCCATAACAACATTTGTATAATCACGAAATCCAACATCGAAATATTCTAAAGACAATTTTGATTCAAATCCATTTCCACTTTATATATTGGAAATTCTGGTTACTTTCAAAACCATTTCAAATCCACTTTATTTATTTCAAAAATAAATGAATAATAATTCTAGTTCAAAACTAGTTCATTTTGATAAAAAAATCTATTTTTATCTTTTCAAATATGGAGCTTTTCATCCCAATTCTTCTCAAATCATTTCTTATGATTTTATACAAATTATTACTATTTTTAATAATTTTATCAAGGCCCGTACAGTCGATTTCCGTCAACGTCCATCGAACTGCACTTACAACGACCTTTTCCAAATTTGATTTGGACATAATTCCAAATCCAGCCGTTAGATTTCTAATTTCTAATATTCGTTGGAAAGCTCTTTTCAATACGAACTATCACTACAACAAATTCACCCTATTACAACGGTGCAACACCGTTGTAATATCATTTTACAACGGTGCCCCCACCGTCGTGTATGCAGACGTGGTAATATATTATTTTTTATTACAACTTTTCTGCACCGTTGCAGCACCGTTGTAATAGGATTATTTAACAACAGTTATCAACCGTTGTAATAAATTTTTTTACAAGTTGTCGTATATACTATAGTACAGTTAGAGTATACGTATAACAACTTTTATCACCGTTGTAATAAACTATATTACAACTTTTATCCCCGTTGTTGTAGATTTTGTAATAATGTTGTGTTCATTTATATAACAACATGTCTGCACCGTTGTAATTTCATTGATATTACAACATTTTTCCACCGTTGTGAATTGATTTATATTACAACATTTTCACACCGTTGTAACATGACTTATTACAACTTTTTTTTCTGTTGTAATTTGCATGGACCTGACTAGTAAAACAAATTCATATATATTACTGATAATATGATTCACATTTCAATGCAACAAATATTAGTACACAGAATCATTTATATATATTACTTAACATAATATTCGATCAACATAACACGCAAGTACGTAGTACATCACCAACTTAACCGTGTCACCAAAAACATAACCCAATATATACATAACATAACCGTGTCACCAAAAACACAACCGTTTCATAATACATGCATGATTTAACCCAATATGTACATAAGAAAGATGGAATGTCTACGAAAGCATACCCTACGAAAGCACTCTAGCTGAAGGCAACGTAATTTTTATTCCAGGCCACAGTTGATCCAACAGCTTCTCCAATAGTAGTCATTGCGGAATTCGGCTTCCACAAGAATGCTTCTGGATCCACCGCCACGTCAATCCAAACTTTCCAGCCTTGCGATCCAAGTTTTTTAAAGTGCACCAAAGCTTCTGGATCAGTGGATGCCACTCTTCCTTCCGCAACAACTTGTTTTTCCCAATTCAATATCTTACACTTTCTGCCCTCATTTCCATCAGCTTGCACTGCTGTTTTTCTGGCCGGATTTTTCTGCTTAGACTGTTTTTCTGTTTTGCTGCCGTCAGTTTCAGATGGATGCTTTTCATTTTCAGCTGATTGCTTTCCATTTTCAGGTGCCTGCTTTCCATTTTCAGGTGCATGCTTTCCATTTTGTTTAGACAGTTGAACTGCCAAGGTATTGCTTCCACGGTGTGACTGCAAACAAAAAAAATCTAGAAAATCTGAACTGGAAACTAAAAACAGAAAGTGAGGCAAATAAATACATGGAACTAAATACAAAAGACAGTAAGCACTTATGTATAATCCAAGGCTTATGCATCATAGACAGTAAGCACTTATGTATAATCAAAGGCTTATGTATAATCAAAGACAAGACACACGACTAAGTTTAAGTTAATTTGATGGCTGTTGAGTGGAGCAGTTTCAGTTACTGCCAGTTGTATTGTGAGAACAATGCAATAGATTTAACGACAGAACAACACCACCAGAAGCGTCTTTCTAAGCTGGGAACAAAGAGTGGATGAGTTGAATCTATGAAATTTATGTGTAATGGATTGTTATCTTTATTTATTTTACAAATAATTTCCTTATTTTTGTTTAATCTACGAATGTAATTATAAAACCTGAGAATGGTAAAGATAGTGAACACAATAGAAAAACACAGTAATACATCTGCAAACTCTTTCTTTTTAAACCCTTAGTGATTGAATATAGTATGATGCAGGCGCGCGCGCGCACACACACACACACATATATATATATGCATATATGTTTGTGAATATGTATGTGTAACTAATTGTTCTTCATGTCAAAAACTGGACGAAATATGAAAACAGTGGATCTTTTGTGAATAAACTCTGTGCAAACTCTCTGAATTTAATCTAGTGTGGGTATAGATATGAGTACTTTGATAGATTATTAGTTGACTACACTTATATATGACTGGAAGTGATTAACTATGTGAAGTAAGATCTAGAAATGAGAAATTTCCTTTACTGTTGTATGAATACAATAATAATAAAAGATGAACACCTCACTTTCAAAAATAAAGTACCCCAATTTTAGCATGTTTTAGATAACAGTATAAACACAAAGGTTATTCCAAATTGAATTTAGTTTACGTTAAAAAGTTCTTCAGCTTCTAATGCGCGGTAATTTAGTTTAACAGTACCCAACCCCCCTCCATTTACTGTCCTTAAAATCACCCTAAAATTTCACAGTTCGGTAAAAGCATTTCAATGAAATGTTACATCTTTTTATCAATTATACCAATAAAAAAGGGTACCTGAGGCGTATTAGGATCAGGATTTGCTGGATTTCCCGCATTAGCTTGCTTTTCTTTTAGATCCTGTAAAGATTGCATATACATAGGTCATATAAAATTAGCACAAAATATGATTTTGGTCATATATAACTAGCACAATTGGGAAGCCGTAAATTTGAAACACATTATGAAAAAAAAAGGCATTTTGCTTTGCTCTTTTTTTAATATTTTTTTTCAATTGTAGAGACATAATGGGTTATGTCCAAGAACAAACATTGTACAAACGGCCATGTCTTATTTCTTTAACCTGGGAGATTAAGAATTAAAAGAAAAAAGTGTTAAAATGTAACCAGATATCGTGGCAAAGGATCATGAGAATAATCCAAGGCATTCTACCTCTGGTGAAGTTTTTATTATTGGCTCCATGCTACGGCAGCAAAATGCCACAGCCCATAGGCGATTGCTGGTTCTTTTTAAAATTTTGGAGCCTATGTTTATTGATCAGCAACCCAGCACCAGCAGATCCCGAAAATCACAAATAGGAGTATTTGTTTAATACAACCATACTATGAAGAATTAAGGTATTAATTTGAAAACTCTCCGAAATAAGTTAAATAACACAAAGCAAATCGAAGGCAATCAGATTGAAGGCCAATGTAAGAATATATCCACACTGAATTCAGACTCATACCATCTTAGCATCGTCTTGCAATATAAAAAATTGAAATGATTCTTATTTCAATATAAAAAATCGAAGGCAAACAAAAATAACTTTATTTCATACATAATGCCGGAACTAATAGGAAATAGCCGACAGATCCCGAATCAAAGAGTAGGAATAAATTGATGAACGTTGAAAAAATTAAATAAACTTCAATTTAATTGATAGAAGAAATCAGTCGGACGTAGCTGGTTAAAATCTTATTTCCATTTGACAACAAACCAATGAGAATCCGAACGATTCTTCTCTACATAGCACAAATCACGCCAAAAACTAATTAACCAAGCTTGATGAATAATATAAATTTTGCTTACCATAATACCTAGAATTCTGCAGAGTGTTGAAAAATCGGATCTAAAGGCTTTTAGCCTAAATCCTAATGATAATAAACCTTGCGACAAACAGTTGCAATTTAAGATGAAAGCTGGAAGCAGATATTTGTTCCAAAAAACAATGCTAAAGGTTTAGAAACAGGACCATAAAGAGAGAGGAGGAAAATGTTCGAGTAGGCTCTGTAAACTGCTGGATAAATGGATTTCTGAGGAATATATATATACATGGCAGAAACCCCTAGATAAATAGTTTGGGTTAGAGTGGCACTGGGTCTAGTCACACTGTTTTTTCCGAGTTGTTTTAAAACATTACCCACTACTGATTGGTACCGTTGGCTACGAAAAGAAAATGCAATTGGTCAAATAATCGACGTAACCGGAGCATTATAATGGAATAACATGGGTCAATCTGGAAAATCAGCATGAGAAAACCACACCGCAATTATCAAACCGGGAATTTACCGGAAATTCCGAAATATCCGGAACGGAACCGGAAACCGACAATAACTTGGTTTCTAATTAACAGGAAAACAGGAAAAATCGCCGTTAAAATAAATTTCTAATTAACACTTACCATCAACATCGTAGTGAGCTCCTGTACTTTGGTCTCCAATCCACTAACTTGGTTTCGCAATGCATGTACTTCACCTGATGAGCTACCCCGAATACGAAGCTGAGATGGTACAACCCCAAAACCAAGCCCTCTTACACGTCCTCCATGCTCCTGACCAAAAAGCTTCGACACGCCATCTTGAGTAACTGATGTTGCTCCATGAGAATCCTGACTTGCGGCATTATGATGCTCGTTTATCTTAGACTACAAATTAAAAAACAACCAAAATTCAGAAATTAAAATTAAAACTACGTTAACAATAGCAACAGTTTCTGATATTGTATATTTGAACTTATTCTTACTATGCATTCGGCAGCAATTGAATTCGGAGGTTTTCCATCTTTTCTAGTGTGGCCTTTGCACCACAATTCGTCTCTAGTGATAGTAGATGTTGACGTTTCCTTTTTCTGCAAAAATAGCTTAACAGCTTCAGAATTTTTCATGTGATAACATATAATAGTTGCTTTAACAATATTTTTTTTACCATTTCTTCTTCCAATCTTGCATAACCTTTTCTGCTCATGGTGTGTGGAACTTTATTCTTTTCTCTAATGCTTTTGAATCTTTGGCTTGTTGCCTATAAAATCAATTCAGTAAATATGATATAGGAAAATGTAATATATTTAACAGTTAAACTCAGTAAGACAAAAATAACCACCTCAAACTTTTCTGACAATTTTTCAGTTACAAAAGCATTCCACTCGTCATCGCTCTTTATATTGAACGGTTTTAGGCTTGCTAAAGTATCGGTAGAGTCGGGATTTTGAGACGCTTTTTTGATAGCTGCAACTAACCTTGATTTCGACTCCTTCCACCGCTGTCCTATTATCATTAACAAGTAATCCTTATACACCATATCTACCTTGAATCTTGACTGCGCGCACACACACAAAAAAAAAAAAAAAAAACAGCAGATTAGTCTCTAACAGTATTGCAAAATGCAATGTTGTACCACAGCAGGTATATAATTTGTTGCTTTGAATATTGAGACATATAATATGTAACAGTATTGCAATGTGCATAATGCATATGTCATTATAAAGAGAACTATAGCAGGCATATAATATGTTGCTTTTAATATTGAGACATATAAGTACTCCCTAACATAAATAACATAGAATCAGTAAAATTAAATACAACTTAAAGCCAGAATTTACTATTGAAAGCCAGAATTTATTATTCACAGATCATCCCTCAAATCGTACACAAGCCAGAATTTATCATTCACAGAATTTACTATTGAAAGCCATAATTTACTATTGAAAGCCGACATATGGTATACAAGTCAAATATCAGTACGTACCTCTATACAAGTCCACAGATCATCCCTCAAATCGTCACCGACGTTCCTCCATGTGCTAATGGTATAAGGCACCATCTCCCTTGCTAGAGTACCAATATATGACGACAAATGTTTGGAATTAGCACCTATTGCTTGTCCGCGTTCATTAAATTCAACTTCCGGCTTCTCATCCGGTATCATAGCTAATGATTTCATCATCGTTCTGCCTCTCTTTCTTCTAGCTTGCTTCAATCTTTGATCTTCAGTAGAATCGGGTTGAATTTCGTTTGGACTGGAATCATCGTTGGCTGGAGTTTCATGGAAGTGTAGTTGACGGGCAGGGTGCTGTGCTGGGTTTGTATTGTCGAAGGGGCTGTTATTGGAAGGAGGGGGCTGTATCTGGTTTGTAGTGTCGACGGGGATGCTACTGGAAGGAGGAGGGGACTGCATCCCTTCTGCAGTGTGGCCAAGGTTGCTTCCATGTTTGCGAATTGTGCGTATTGGGTATTCAGCATGTTTTCGAGGAGATCGTCTTATAGCAATATTTAATTCACGAAGCAACGGAAGTGGTCCATCTGGGTGTTCGTTGATTCTAATCCCAACCGGTCTTTCATCAGCAGCACGAACAGCTGCAAGTGCAGCTAAACTTTGCTTTTTTGCTCTTTTGCTTGCAATTTTTGAGCTCTAAAAAATAAAAAATTTAAGTCAGTTTTCAATAGCTAAAAAATAAAAATCTTAAGTCATTTTTCAATGGCTGAACATACAATATATTTTAAACTGAGCACTACACGAACATCATAAGACGAACTGTGTTGTTCATCAAAATACAAGCGACTACAGTGAAATGATTATATTTTAAACTGAGCACTGAGCACTGAGCAATGGCAAGGGTACAAGTGGGTAAAATAAAAGTGACATAAAAATGTTTTTTTTTTGCCAGTGCTCAGTTTAAAATGTACGTACGGAAGGCATATAAATACTGGTAGGTGCTGCTGAATAGAGTCTTTAATCAAAATGTAGGGAGTAAATGTGCTTATCGCGTTTGAAACGTAACCGAGGAATGGATTTTCCAAATCAGTGGCTGCCGGTTCTTTGGGTTTTCCAATCGTTATATCAGACTCACAAAATTGTCGTTAAGGAGTATTTGGTTATTAAAATATCCATCGAATTATTATGACAAATCTACACTAGATTCCACCTTGACACCAAAAAGGAAATAAAGGAGCCTTGATGCCGATCTGCTGATCAAGTAGCCACAAGTGGCAAGGGCATGAGGTGGAGACGGAGTCCACTTCTCCGCAAGTACATCTACGTACACATGAGGACCATTTTTTATGCACATATTCATTTTAGCTATTGAAAACTACTTGCACATATTCATTTTATGCACATTTTTTAAGCACATATTCATCTGCTGATCTAATAAAGAATTTTTATGCACATATTCATTTTTCATTAATTAATTGAAATGAACATTCACATTTAAAAATCATAAGATATTACAACATTAAACAAAAACATATTATTCTGACATTAAAATATACATATAAATTATTTATTGTTAATAGGTTAAACATACAAGTCATATAAACAAATAAATCACGCGTGAAGCACTTGCCATACAACTCACATTATATTAACTTAATGCAAGTTTGCAATCTACAACTCACATTATATTAACTTATTGTTCCTGGAGCTTTTTCTTATTCTTATTATTACTGTTACCGCATATATAGGAATAGCTGGACTTACAATGATTATATCACATTACATTCATCGTATGATTGTTGTTTAGTCCATATATAGGAATAGCTGGACTTACAAAGCTTTACCTAGAACAATGCAGAGGAAATAACTTGACAAACATACAAAGGGCAACTTACAGAAAGGCAGGTTCTGTGTGGAAAAACCAATATGCGGATGGAGATGGTGCACATTTATAAACAACTGCTAAGCTACCTTCATGGTGTGTATATCTGTAAGATTTTAAGCTCTACATAGAGCACGCTTAATCGAAATGTAAATCGAATCATAAACGATGAGATCCGATTTGAATTTTCTATGTCTATTTCTAACTATATGTAAAAAAAAATCCTTGTTCAAAATAGTCCATATTATAAGTAAAATTAGACATTGATTATTTAAACGTGTTATGTTTTCATAAATCGTTTTTCCTACAAACATGAAGCGTGTGCCACTAATACTAATTATTTTGCTTTGTACGCTTGTTGCACTTCCATTTGGAGTGTGTCATTTGTCCTTTTACCTTTTCTTGTTTCACATTTTCTCTATTTTCCTTTAGAATTGTATTTTTCCCTTCACTCTTCCTCAGTGTTGAATTGATCCAGATACAATATTAGGCCTTTAGTGTTTGTTCGCAACTCAGTTTTAGACATCAAATTTATTTTCAATTTTGTTTTCCAATTTTTTCACATGTCGTTCAAAATTAGATTTGTGGAATCAACCTATCTGCAACAATGTCAAGTATTTCTCAGTCTTAGTTCAGGATATTTTGAAACATTGGTTCGGTATCCCGTATTTCTGGTGTTTGCGATATTTAAATTATGGATTCTTTTTTTCTGATGGTTTTAATCAGTATTCTTTATGTTGATTTTAGTTCTCTTTGTGAAAAAATACCTTTAAATATTGAATTTTCTAAAAATTAGTTAATAAAATAGTTTTGTAAAAACATATATTTTAATAACTTAACATTTCTCTACATTTTGCAAATTTATTCAGCCAATTTTCACAGATAGAAATAATAATAAAAGGCAGGAAACACAAGTTTTTGTTTACATTTTTTTTTATCTATTTGAAATGCCAAATTTTCAATGGGATAAAAATTGTAAAAAGCAAAGTTCAAACTTTAAATCAAAATAAAATTTAAATCATAAATCACATATCCAAAAGATCCATATTTAAGATTTGTACATACATTCAAGTTGATTTTAATGCCTTAACTTTGATGGAGCATTTTAGTAAACAGAACAGAAACTTACAAGACAGATAAAACAGTACTTGAAAAATTTATAACTTTATTACAACAGAAACTGGAATAAGCTTGGTTACATCCTTTCAAAGCACAATATCAGAATTCTAGTACAAAATATCAGTCTTGTACAAAAGCCTTCAGAATGCATAGTTTAAAATCATAATCCCCACGGAAGAAGACAAGCCATACTTTAAGCACTTCAAGCGGAAGAAATCTGGATCAAGCTAGAGTATTCCCTTCTACAAAACCTGGGGGGGGGGAACGGAAGAAAGGAGGCGAAACAATAAGGGTCAGACAAAAAGTCTGGCAAGTCCAGTGATTTTCAGTTATGAACAGATAATAATAACATGACATGAACATAAAACTGGATGAGAGATAACTGTAACAGGTGTAGCGGATATAACAGAAGAACAGAATGACATAAGCTATTTCTTTACACTTCTCTGCACTAATACTAGTATAACAGAATTAGGTGTCACCCTAATGTCTAAACTGAAACAGAAACGAGTACAAAATAATTTCCATAGAAGAGAGTGCTAGTAATGGGCCTTTACCACCCGAACAGAAACAGACAAAAACAGAATGTAGCATAAGGTGTACACTAGTAATTGGGCCTTTACCACCTGAACAGACGGTACCACGCAGAAACAGACAGGTGTTGCCACCCAACAGAAACAGACGGTACCAACAGAAACAGACAGAACTAAGTGTACCCTAAAACCCTACCCCAAGCGATCGGCTCCATAATACATAAATACCCTGTGTCGGCCCCACAGTAGGGTGTATCACTCCCTAAAGTGACAACCAATTGGCACAGACCTATTTACAAATGTCACGGCGTCTTACATCCTCAGAGGCAGACCGGGATCCATGCACGCACATGACCTGGTTGGAACGCACCATCAACACCCCTCGCCATTATCAGAATGAACCGCTTATAATTAGTTCAGTAAGCATGCCCGGACCCTACCTACTGTTGGGTCAAAGTTTTGATACCAGAAAGGATTATTGACTAATATGGGTCCCAAACAACAGATGACACAAGTAATTCTCCTCCTAACCTTGTGTCCCCAGACTAAAAGATTTCAGATTAACTTGTTTACAAGTTTCAGACATACAGAGTTTAGATCAACTAGTTCACAGATTAACAGACTTACAGATTTACTGGTTATAGATTAACCGGTTACAGATTGTCTAACTTTGTATTGTGCCTACAGATTCACGAAACGGGATTATCAGATTCATTGGTCCAATTGGCTTAACCTTACCCACCCAACACGTTTTAGACATCATATTTATCTCAGATTTTCATTCATATTAATGCCCAGACCTCTCACATTAGACTGACAGTTTGCGGCTACTGGTTAGGCCGGTTGGTTCCGGGCAGGTTTCTGTCGCAAACTGAGTCTAACCTCGGGTTTCAAGCACGTTATGACTAACTTCTCACATTAGAACCATTGTTTGCGGCCACTGGAATATGCCGGGCGGTTCCAGGCAGAATTACGCCGCAAACTCATTCTAACCTCGAGTTAGCCATGTTTATCTTTGCGGCCAATTAATTAAAAATTTACCATCTACGCCCACGCCTAATATACATGTCAATTATTCATAGCTAATTCAGATTATGTCAATAACATACTGAATATATCAACTTAACAGACATAGCAGATAACAGATTTAGGCGACTTAACGGATTCAACAGATTAAGCAAACTAGCAGATTTAGCAGATAACAGATTAGGCATCTCAACAGATCTAGTTTAGCAGATTTGGCATTTTCAACAGACTTAGCAGATGACAAATTTTGGCAGGTGAACAGATCTTGCAGACTAGGCAGTGGAGCAGAACTAGCAGATTAAGCAATATAACAGAACTAGCAGATTAGGCAATATAACAAAACTAGCAGATTAGGCAAATATAACAGACTTAATCATTCCTTAAAGTTTCACAAAAATATCTTGCCTAAATATAAATCTTGCCTAAGTTCACATGCATAAATAATAGTCATGATTCACAATATGATCATATACCCCATGTTTGCATTAAATTTACATAGCACAGATTATGGTCCTAATTTACCATATATCATATGTTTCAATCTTTATTAAACTTGCATAGTACAGAAGATCCATATATAAATTATACCAAATATAGCCATAGTTTACTATGCATGTCAAATATCCCCAAAGATCCCTTACTTAGGTGTTTATTTACATTAATAGATATCCTACTTTCATGTAAATCTTTATACCTAAGCCATATTCTCTTAATCTCAAATCATATGTTCAATACAGTCTATATTTATGTCCAATTATATGCCTTTTTATGTCGTGTCCTCAAATCATATGTTCAATTCCCTTTATGTTATAAATATAACATGTCCAGTCATATGTCTCAGATTAATGTTCTAGCTATAGTCCATGTTCTTTCCTCAAATCAGTCACCTATTGGTCATGCCCAATTTATACATCATTCATTTTACTGTCCCAAACATTTTAGCGTATGTTAATCTCTTATGAGATTGGCTCAGGCTCGTAGTAGCCTGGCTATAGAACAGAAAGAGGAAAGAGATACAGAATAAGATGGATCTAAACAGAACAGAACAAATATAACCTCAGATTCAGATTTACAATTCATGTCACAATCAGAATTAACGTTTATATCGGAAAATAACTGTTCTTGCCTTGGTTGGTTTAAAGAAAGAACTTTAATTGTTGTAGAATCATTGTAGAGGCTTTAATCTCTAGTTTGAGTTGCTTAGGTTGATGTTGATTAGCTTCTAGTTTTGATTCCAGCAGAGTAGCGACGCCATTTTTATTTTTATTTAGAACAGAGGCAGAGAAGGAGAATAGAATTGTGTGCAGAGAAGGCTAGGTTTGGGGCTGTTTAAATAGGAGAATAGGAGTGTTTAGAGCCATCAGATCGGTCCAGAAGTCATCCGGTTCATCAAAAAGGGGTAAAAATCGTCACAGGCCCGATCTGCAGAAATGTGCCCAGGTCGACCCCCAGGTCGACTACCCAGTCGACTCCCAAGTCGACCTGGTCGGGGGGGGGGGGTCGACTACCCAGTCGACTCCCCAGTCGACCTGGGTCCTGGGCGGGAAATTTCCTGCCCAACCCGCTTCTGGGTTTGAATTCGAATTTCGAGCTGTTTTCGATTCCAGAAATTCCTGAAACTTCGGAGGGTCATATCTCCCTCATACGGACTCCGATTCTCGCAAACTCGGACTCGTTTCCAAGCAGAATTCCGAGACGAACGCAATGGCGCAACCCGTTTCCCTTGATTCTTAATTTAAAAATTAATTATTCTCTGATTTATTACTTATACGTTCATAGAAAATACGGGGTGTAACATTCTTCCCCCCTTAAAGGATTTCGTCCCCGAAATCTTCAAGTTAAGAAGAATGTGTCCTACCATCCAACATCCATCTACTCAATCGTCAATCACTGGCGTCCATTGTCCTTAGAAACTTCTAATGTTGTATGAACATATGCAAAGGTGTGTGTATATGTTCCTTATCTAATGCAAAGATCAGGCGGTCCACTGATTCAGTTGACCTCCTTAATGCGAATTATGTCAGTGCCATGAATCCAACATGTATGCAAAATTTCCTATTTGATACATATCATTTCTATATGAGTGCACAACCATTCAGTCATATGCAACATCCACGTGCTGAGTCAATCATTTTGCATCCACAAAAATTGAAAAATGCTCGCACATCCGTATGCAGTATGAGAGTGTCTTCGAGCCGATCTAGTGCCTAGTGTGTGTATATGCATCCACGAGCAACCACTTGCAACCATCAAACATAACATGTCTCAAACACATGTTTACACCCATTAGTTTCTACCTAAAGTTCGAAGATTCGATCGATAGGATACAGTCGAATGATGGAAGCGAGTACATATTAAACAAAAACTTGGTTCCCATTAGACATGGGTCCTAAGTATCGGCCCTGAAGACCGAAACCAACCTCAAATTGACACACAGAGGATTACCCTCTTTAGATAATGTCAAAACCGGAAATCAGAATTATTCAGATATTTACAGACTACCGGTACAGGTCAGGTTCCCTAATGATTCTTAGGAAGCTAAGCATGATAAAACCCAGAATGTATGCGTCCTACTTGACGCCTAACACAGATATCTCTCAAACCCCAATTTATCACAACAGATGAGTCATAACCCTTGTGGGTCTGAGTCTACAGTGGAATCAGAAATAATACTAGTATTAAAGTGCAGAGTATCGATTACAAATTCAAAATACCAGAATCAGAAAGAGTCTTAACTCCATAATCAGATAAAGAAATTAAACCTACTATAGGAATTTTCCTATTTCTATCCTAGCCACTAGCCTCAAGAGTGTTCGCCTGCCCTCCTTGCCCTCGTCTCTTCGGGCAGTCCCTAGTGAAGTGTCCCATCTCACCACAGTTGAAGCAAGTGCCCTTCCTTTTTCTGCAATCCTTGTTTAGATGAGTCGAGCTTCCACAAGTAAAGCACTTTTTCCCCTTCTTATCTTCAGACTTCTCATCCTTCTTTTGTGTTTCCTTTTTGGGCCATGCTTTCTTATTCTGTGGTTCTTCCTTCTTTGCCTCTTTCGGGCCCTTGTCTTCCTCGTGCAGTAGTGCCATGTCCACCAATTTCTCGTAAGTCGCTCCCATGGGTACATGGGTTATGGCTAGGCTGTGCAGTGGCTCGTTCAATCCTTTAACAAAGCGGAGCGCCTTTTTATGATGAGTGTTGACTAAATCCAATCCGAACCTAGCCAGTTGGTTGAACTGGTTGACGTATTCCTTGACCGTCATACTTCCTTGCTCAAGAGATAAGAACTTTTCCAGTTGTAAACTTCGTTCATCTTGCGAGAGAAATTTTGTCTCGAACCTTGTTCTGAAATCCATCCATGTCTCAACCGGCCTCTCGGCATTAGTGACTTCCCACCAGTATGAAGTTTCATCTTTGAGCATCCATACCACCAACTATACCTTCTGCCTATCGTCCACCTCGAAGATAATGAATAGATCCTCAGTTTCTTTGAGCCAGTTCCTCGCTTCTACGAATGATTCAGTTCCCTTGAAATCCTTTCCACCCATGGCCCTAAAATCTCTACAGATCTTTGAGAAAGTAATTGCACGAGGAGGGGGTGGAGGAGGGGGATCATTTGCTGGACCTGCGGCGGCGGTCCTAGCCTCAAGATATTGACGAAACCAACCGGGTACTTGAACACCGTCTGGTATCCCAGATGCTCCAGACATGCTGAAACGAAAAAGGAAGGATTCAATTACAAAAAGGACTGAAGGAAAGATATATGGCTCTTGGGGATCATGTTTCTCAAAATAAGCTTTATTTTTGAAAATACTTCCTTTCAAAACCTTTTTGAAAATAGTTTTTCAAAAACTTTTATCTAGTCTGGTAACCTTCAGCTCTGATACCAAGTGTAACACCCCACCTCCATTAAGGTCACTCACAAAGGGAATGCCTTAACTTTGATGGAGCATTTTTAGTAAACAGAACAGAAACTTACAAGACAAATAAAACAGTACTTGAAAAATTTATAACTTTATTACAACAGAAACTGGAATAAGCTTGGTTATATCCTTTCAAATCACAATATCAGAATTCAAGTACAAAATATCAGTCTTGTACAAAAGCCTTCAGAATGCATAGTTTAAAATCATAATCCCCACGGAAGAAGACAAGCCATACTTTAAGCACTTCAAGCGGAAGAAATCTGGATCAAGCTAGAGTATTCCCTTCTACAAAACCTGGGGGGGGGGAACGGAAGAAAGGAGGAGAAACAACAAGGGTCAGACAAAAAGTCTGGCAAGTCCAGTGATTTTCAGTTATGAACAGATAATAATAACATGACATGAACATAAAACTGGATGAGAGATAACTGTAACAGGTGTAGCGGATATAACAGAAGAACAGAATGACATAAGCTATTTCTTTACACTTCTATGCACTAATACTAGTATAACAGAATTAGGTGTCACCCTAATGTCTAAACTGAAACGAGTACAGAATAATTTCCACAGAAGAGAGTGCTAGTAATGGGCCTTTACCACCCGAACAGAAACAGACAGAAACAAAATGTAGCATAAGGTGTACACTAGTAATTGGGCCTTTACCACCCGAACAGACGGTACCACGCAGAAACAGACAGGTGTTGCCACCCAACAGAAACAGACGGTACCAACAGAAACAGACAGAACTAAGTGTACCCTAAAACCCTACCCCAAGCGATCGGCTCCTTAATACATAAATACCCAGTGTCGGCCCCACAGTAGGGTGTATCACTCCCTAAAGTGACAACCAATTGGCACAGACCTATTTACAGATGTCACGGCGTCTTACATCCTCAGAGGCAGACCGGGATCCATGCACGCACATGACCTGGTTGGAACGCACCATCAACACCCCTCGCCATTATCAGAATGAACCGCTTATAATTAGTTCAGTAAGCGTGCCCGGACCCTACCTACTGTTGGGTCAAAGTTTTGATACCAGAAAGGGTTACTGACTAATATGGGTCCCAAACAACAGATGACACAAGTAATTCCCCTCCTAACCTTGTGTCCCCAGACTAACAGATTTCAGATTAACTTGTTTACAAGTTTCAGACATACAGAGTTTAGATCAACTAGTTCACAGATTAACAGACTTACAGATTTACTGGTTATAGATTAACCGATTACAGATTGTCTAACTTTGTATTGGGCCTACAGATTCACGAAACGGGTTTATCAGATTCATTGGTCCAATTAGCTTAACCTTACCCACCCAACACGTTTTAGACATCATATTTATCTCAGATTTTCATTCATATTAATGCCCCGACCTCTCACATTAGACTGACAGTTTGCGGCTACTGGTTAGGCCGGTTGGTTCCGGGCAGGTTTCTGTCGCAAACTGAGTCTAACCTCGGGTTTCAAGCACGTTATGACTAACTTCTCACATTAGAACCTATTGTTTGCGGCCACTGGAATATGCCGGGTTGTTCCGGGCAGAATTACGCCGCAAACTAATTCTAACCTCGAGTTAGCCATGTTTATCTTTGCGGCCAATTAATTAAAAATTTACCATCTACGCCCACGCCTAATATACATGTCAAATATTCATAGCTAATTCAGATTATGTCAATGACATACTGAATATATCAACTTAACAGACATAGCAGATAATAGATTTAGGCGACTTAACGGATTCAGCAGATTAAGCAAACTAGCAGATTTAGCAGATAACAGATTAGGCATCTCAACAGATCTAGTTTAGCAGATTTGGCATTTTCAACAGACTTAGCAGATGACAGATTTTGGCAGATGAACAGATCTAGCAGACTAGGCAGTGGAGCAGAACTAGCAGATTAAGCAATATAACAGAACTTGCAGATTAGGCAATATAACATAACTAGCAGATTAGGCAAATATAACAGACTTAATCATTCCTTAAAGTTTCACAAACATATCTTGCCTAAATATAAATCTTGCCTAAGTTCACATGCATAAATAATAGTCATGATTCACAATATGATCATATACCCCATGTTTGCATTAAATTTACATAGCACAGATTATGGTCCTAATTTACCATATATTATATGTTTCAATCTTTATTAAACTTGCATAGTACAGAAGATCCATATATAAATTATACCAAATATAGCCATAGTTTACTATGCATGTCATATATCCCCAAAGATCCCTTACTTAGGTGTTTATTTACATTAATAGATATCCTACTTTCATGTAAATCTTTATACCTAAGCCATATTCTCTTATTCTCAAATCATATGTTCAATACAGTCTATATTTATGTCCAATTATATGCCTTTTTATGTCGTGTCCTCTAATCATATGTTCAATTCCCTTTATGTTATAAATATAACATGTCCAGTCATATGTCTCAGATTAATGTTCTAGCTACAGTCCATGTTCTTTCCTCAAATCAGTCACCTATTGGTCATGCCCAATTTATGCATCATTCATTTTACTGTCCCAAACATTTTAGCGTATGTTAATCTCTTATGGGATTGGCTCAGGCTCGTAGTAGCCTGGCTATAGAACAGAAAGAGGAAAGAGATACATAATAAGATGGATCTAAACAGAACAGAACATATATAACCTCAGATTCAGATTTACAATTCATGTCACAATCAGAATTAATGTTTATATCGGAAAATAACTGTACTTGCCTTGGTTGGATTAAAGAAAGAACTTTAATTGTTGTAGAATCGTTGCAGAGGCTTTAATCTCTAGTTTGAGTTGCTTAGGTTGATGTTGATTAGCTTCTAGTTTTGATTCCAGCAGAGTAGCGACGCCATTTTTATTTTTATTTAGAACAGAGGCAGAGAAGAAGCAGAATAGAATTGTGTGCAGAGAAGGCTAGGTTTGGGGCTGTTTAATAGGAGAATAGGAGTGTTTAGAGCCATCAGATCGGTCCAGAAGTCATCCGTTTCGTCAAAAAGGGGTAAAAATCGTCACAGGCCCGATCTGCAGAAATGTGCCCAGGTCGACCCCTAGGTCGACTACCCAGTCGACCTGGTCAGGGGGGGTCGACTACCCAGTCGACTCCCCAGTCGACCTGGTCGGGGGGGGGGGGTCGACTACCCAGTCGACCTGGGTCCTGGGCGGGAAATTTCTCGCCCAGCCCGCTTCTGGGTTTGAATTCGAATTTCGAGCTGTTTTCGATTCCAGAAATTCCTGAAACTTCGGAGGGTCATATCTCTCTCATACGGACTCCGATTCTCGCAAACTCGGACTCGTTTCCAAGCAGAATTCCGAGACGAACGCAATGGCGCAACCCGTTTCCCTTGATTCTTATTTTAAAAATTAATTATTCTCTGATTTATTACTTATACGTTCACAGAAAATACGGGGTGTTACACGAACCCAAGGTTCCGGTTTTAGGAAAATCCGACGGTCAGATCTCCCGTAATATCCATTCGAAGTCAATGGTCGAAATTCGCGAACTGCCGCGGCGCGGCGCGTTCTATTCAGGCCATTATGTATAATATATATATATATATTATATTTCATCGATTTCCTTTTAAAACATATTTTATTAATCGTTTTACATTCGTTTTCAAAATGATTTCAATTTCATAATCAATTTCTAATCAAAATTGAATATTCAATATCATCGATATACAAATGATAATATTTTCAAAACGTTATATTTTGAAATCACTTACTTTCCTATATTCATTTAAAAAAAACGAATATAATCGATATAAATATCGTTCACGTTAAAATGGCGTCAATCTAATCAACACGGCTTTTATTCAACACATGAATGTTTATTCTGTTCAACACATGAATTTATTTTCAATTCAACGCATGAATTTATTTTCAATTCAACACATGAATTTATTTTCAATTCAACACATGAATTTATTTTCAATTCAAAACATGAATTTATTTTCTATTCAACACATGAATTTATTTTCAATTCAACACATGAATTTATTTTCTATATTGGAATGAGGCCCAATCAATTACCATATAATGTTAATTATATGGATTTTCTACAACGCATGTATATAACAGCAACGATAAATCATCAACCATCATCCAGAGTGCACCACACAACTGCATAAGCATTAAATATAAATAATTAAAACTTACACAGTCTGTCAACCCATCGATTGACACACAACTAAACAATCGGGATTAGTGTATGTCAAATATCATCCCAATACCCGTGTGGGGTTTCAAATCAACAAACACATATTTTATTTGTGCGGTTGGGCGATGTGTAAAATATATCGTTCCAATCAATATCAGTCAAATCAGTGCATATAAACAAATTGTTCGATTTGTTTATAAATATTTATTTTATATACACGTTAAAAATTATATTTTTACCCATAAAATATTTTCTACTATAAAATATTTTATTTCATTCCAAATCACACAATAAAATTTCACAACACAACAATCAAACAAACAAGTCATCCATGTTCTGTTGACGACGGGTGTCGGGTGCTACTAAGCACCGTCTGCATCCTAGTATATATTTTAAATAGAAAACAAATTAAAAGTGAGGAGTTCTCACCGATTAGCTAAACCAATACACCGCGACTCTTCTTATGTAGAAATCTTCGTCGTGCTCGCCTTTTGTTAATTTCATTGTCCATAGCCACTACATATATAAAAATCACATTTTTATATTGTTGCTATGTGTATAAAATCACATTTTTATAATCACTCTATATGGACTAAAATCGCATTTTTATACCGCTACCGTATAGATAAAAATTCTATTTTTATCCCGCTACTATATAGATAAAAATTCTATTTTTATACCGCTAGTAGTATAATAAAAATTATATTTTTATTACTCTACATAAATAAAAATCATATTTTTCTAATGTTGTTCGTACCATAAAAATCAAACCTTTTTTCTAACTATAAATCTCATCTTTCTCTAATTAAAAATCAAATTTTTACATGTAAAAATATATCCATTCCACTTCTAAAAATCTGATCTTTTCTTGTTTAAAAATGTAAACTCTCCTATGTTGAAAATATGAACTTTCTTCACATTAAAAATCGAACCTTTCCTATAAATAAAAATCGAACCTTTTGCGTTTAAAAATCAGTCCTTTAAACAAATAAAAATCATGTTTTTATTCAAATAAAGATCTTAACCTTCTAGAAACCAAAATTAGAGAAGATGGGCTTACATTGATTGGTGTTTATCCACCCGAGAGGGGGGTTTACTTCGCTGCACTCGCATTGGAGAGGGAGGGGGCTGTGAAGTTCGGTGGAGGGCTAAGGAGGAGGCGCAGGGGCTTGGACAGTTCGCAGGTGGCGGAGGAAGGTGCGGAAGTCGAGTGGGGGGGAGGGCGCTCAAGGGCTAGGGCGGTGGGGGTTATGTGGAGGAGGCGCGCGATGTGAGGGGGGAGTTGCAGTTCTGGGTGTTCGTGGAGGAAGGAGGAGAAGGAGGGTCGAGGGGAGGGAGGTGCGCTCGACGGCGGTGGCCCCCCTGGTGGCGCGATGGACGGTGGGGGCGGCGCTCCGCCCCCTTTCCCTTTCTTTCTTTATTTTTATTTTCTATTTGTTCTGAACGAAAAGGAGGAGGGAGGGATTTTAAAGTAAATTATATATATATTTTTTATTATTTTATTATTTTATTTTCCACCAAAAAGTAACTTTTTATCTCGAACTCGAAACGAAACTCACCGCCTGTCGTCTATAGCTAATTACCCCCATTCCGAACACAATGGGATATGTATCGTAGGCTGATTCGACCATTTCGATCAGTTTTCGTCAAAATCAAAATATAACAATATATATTGAATTTGAACGCGCATTTCAATTTACTTGGGTCACACACTAACTCTAAAAATTCCCAAAAAATATTCTTGATGGATTTAGAGAAAAGAGAGAAAGAAATTCAAATTATTTCAGCCATAGAAGAAAGAGACGACGGCTGTAGAATAGGTTTTAGAATTAGAGTTTTTTTTTTTTGGAATTTCCTATGTGTTGTTTATATATGTTTTAATATTATTTAATTTCTTTAATTTCATTTTCACTAATGTGTCTGTTCACATCTAGTAGGTTACAAAGTAATTTAATCAGCTGACTAGGCATGATGGGACCACACTTATCTCTTTTTTTATTCAAATTTCAAAAATAATTAACGATGAGAGAGGGAGAGAGCATAAACAGAAAGAAATGAATGCTAATTGTTTAGAAATTAGATCTAACACTACAGTTCTAAATATTATTGTTAGATATGAATGTTAAACCTTAAATGGTAAATATTAATTGTAAATTAAAAGTAAAATATAGATATTAAATTCACCTGGTTTTTGGCAATAATTTAAATGAGCGTATAAGGCAAATTGAGAATGGAACGGATTTGCAAATGGCAACGATGTCTTAGGAATAAATATAAATGGGATCGATTGGGGATTAAACGAGGTGATCTTTAGGCAATAAATAAATGATAGCAAAAACAAACGTTTTGAAACTCAAAACGCAAATGGAAATGAATGGATGCGATATTAATTCAAATGATGCATGGAAATAGATAATAAATGTCATGAGGAACCGAAAATGAATGAATGTAGAAAAATATATGGAAGGAGATGAATGTTTTAATTTTTTATTTATATAAGACGTTTCACTTATGTTGTGGGCCCCAACAATGCATGAAATAATGGGACAAACATAATGCATTGCTTATATACATATGCGTTAAATTTTTAGTTTAATGACACCGTTTGTACATCAAAATTTCATTAACTTTATCACAATTAATACCGTAATGAATTTAGATTTTAACGGTTTATCTACAACAAAATTTATTTAAGCGTTTTATTACACTATTTACTTAACGGTTTAAATTGTAAATAAATTTATCTTAATGTTATTATATTTTACACAAAATTCTTTACTCAATATAATTTGTTTCTTCAATTAAATTTGAATTTATTTCATATTTTATTCCTATCCTTTTATTGCTCATTTGTTATACAAATATGGTTAAGTTTTCCGGTTTGATTACCCATGATCTTTCAAAGTTTCTTTATTTATAATGGTAGTAACCGCACCATAAATAATACCATAATAATTTCAATCCTAGCGGCTATTTAAAACAAAGTTAATTACTCTTTATAACTTAATTTCGGCATTGCTAACAATTAAATTTTCTTCTCTTAATGTATGCATATAAAGTTAGAACATTTTCATTACATTAATTGTACGATAATAATTTAAACGTATTGGTTTACAAAATTAACCACCATTAAAATTTCAAACATATGTTAATTTAATGTTTAATTACCTCTTACTTGCTGGTTTACTGCAAATAAATTAATCTTGACTATATTTTGCTATGCAAATAAATTCTATGTTCAAAATCAATAAAGCTTTTCAATCAGAATTTATTTAAAAATTTATTCTAGTTCCAATGTCAAGCTTAATATTCCAATAGCTCACTATTTGTACCATCATAAATTTTTTTGACAAACATTTATACTGACACCATATTCACAATGCGCCTTTATCTTTAGAATAAACCCTACATTAAATACCAATCTAAATTGAATTTCAAACATATATTTTCTTCTTATCAAATTGTATGATAAGTATTAAATTCATTTCTTACTTAAATTTCAAAACTAAAAATTGAAATTACTGCACCCTTTTGGGCTTGGAATGGAATTTATATAAATTTTATAGTCTTACTTCAAATAAAAAAATTTAATCATTATTATTTAAAATAAATTATTTAAAATAGTCAAAACTCATTAAAATAACTTAAAATAAAATTTTAAATTTTCCCCAAAAATCAGGGTTGTTACAGTCTCCCCCACTTAAGAACTTTTCGTCCTCGAAAAGGAAAAGGAGAAATAGAAGGGTAGGAACCAACCTAGAGAACGTAAAATGTTTTAATTTCTAATTTCTTAACCGTGTTCCTGGAAGTAAAGCTCCTCAGTTCCAGTAGCATCTTGCCTCCTTGCTCTATCTCTACCAGTTCTAGCGGCCCGAGTACCCATTTTTAGTTAGTTCTGTACGATCAAGGGAAGAGTCAGAACAACTGTAATGGTGATTCTAAGAGATAGAAAAGATCGAAGGATGAATAAAAAGATGACGAAAGTGACTGGCTATTATGTATCACATGAAATGTTCGCCATAGAATATTGTGATTCTATGTAAACGAATTTGTTATAAATATGTCATATTCCAAAGCTAAGTTTAACCAAAGCTCTGATACCAACTGTGATGACCCCAAACTTCCACTAGGTGAAAGTAAGGAATAATCATATGGAATACAACATAAATATAACAATACATATCACTGATACAACATAGCAGAGGGAATACCATAGAATAATAATATTATAGCAGCGGAAATATAATGTCATAAACCACAGAATCCCAACAGTCATAGAATCCAAATTATTACATCAAGTTTGCAGAAATGGAAATAAGTTCCAACTCCCAAAATAAGCAATACGAAATGAAACAAGTTAAAAGCCTGAAATTAAAGAGAGAAAAATGCAATAGAGATAAATGATAGCTGTCTTCAAAGCTCCAAGTCATCACCTCACCGCAAAAGCCAATCCAAGCAAAGATAATGAGCAACTCCAAGACAAGGCTCCAAGCAAAGAAAGAACCTGTTTACTTGGCTGTCCGTGTAGGAAAGAGGGCACCCGAGTTTGCAAAAAGGTGAAACAAACTACAGGTCAGTCGTAGGACTGGTGTGAGAATTCTTAACTAGTTTACTAATGATAATATGACAAATCCAAAGACCACGCCGCTAATGCGGAACAGGTTTACTCCATGGATTGTCGTGCATAATTTAAAGTGTCAGAATAAGCAGATAAATAAATCGTACAACATCGCAATGCTTTTTAGAAAAATGGAATCACCATAAGACTCAAGTCCCATCACACAATGCAACGCACACCAGAGGATAGAGTTTTCCCTTATGGTGATTAAACATGCTAAATACGGCAAATACGAGTTTAATATTATTATTAGGGTATAATAAAACATTTCAAAATAAATGTATCAATCTTAGGAAACATAGTACCCCATCCTACTATATCTCCATACTAGTAATACAATCAAAACCGTAGGGTCGTATTTGGAATTTGGATTTCCATCTGAGTCAAGGCTGGGGAGGAGATCCTTACCGATTCGAGACACTCTAGCAATGTCCCAGGATTGGTACTCTGTCCAACCCTTGGATAGCTGCAGGGCCGGTCCACACTTACTTTTGTGGATTAGTTATGCCTGAACAAACGCTTCCCGGTCCTTTTGGACCTATACTACGGCCAGTGGCGACCGCATAAACCGAGGCCTCGAAAAATCCAACAACCACAATGAATAAATGCCAGCGCTGGTAGGTCCCTAGCACCACTCTAGCTAGAAAGAAACGTGTGCACTCCCTGCGTTCCCTTCTCCCGTTTTAGACTCCACCGGTGTGTGAGGCTCGTGAAGTCACGTCATATACAAAGCTATGCCTAAACAGGCTATGCTTTGATCATCCCACAAGGCCTGCTTTTCAACAAGAAACCTTGATCATTGCATCTTAGTATGCCACACTGTCACTCCATACCATACCATTGCTTCTCCATCAATACATAAATGGGTGTTAAGTAGAGAATAAATTCTCCACCACCAATATTTATATATTAACAGAAAATCAACAATATGATATATAACGAAGTACGATGTCAGACACACCATCCATTTAAACTTATGCTCTGGGTCTGAACGAAAGTCAAATCCGTTCAATCAACATGTTCGTTCGGACGACGATCATGACCTCGAATTGGGAGCAAATCAATTCAAAGCCTCAATCGCTGTCTTCCTGAGGGGAAGATTGACGGTCTTCATTAGTCGTCTTCTTCTTCAATTCTCATCGTCGTTTTGATTATTTGGAATGAGATTAACTCGGCCTTTCCAAATAATCTTCGTATATATATATATATATATTGAAAACTCTTCCTTATCGTTATTTCTAATTTATAACAATTATTCCCAATTTTATTTAATTAAAAATAATTACATCTTTAATCAACGACGATTCAGGTCAATGGCGATTCTGGCACTGTTTCAACCAATTTTGATTTTCACATATCTCAAAATCTAACCGTTGGGTTCTGACGTATTATATATCGTTGGAAAGATTTTTCCAAGACGGTCCTAGCGGTTTCAGTTTCAAGGAAATCCGACGGTCGGATCTTTCGGTATAATCGTTTAAAGGTACGATTGTCGAAACGCGAACTACAGCGCGCGTTTCGTTTAATTTTATATTTATATATAAACATATATATAAATATAAATCGTTTGACGCTTTCAGCTACCAAAGTTCATTCTTCTTATTCTAGAAAGACTACGACGCAAAAATGTACTTTTATTAACGTGGTTTCTTATTTGTAACTAAATTATAAATAAAGATATACTTTTAAATTCATATTTTGCTCGCCAACTCTAATGCGACAAAATGATGGTTTCACAACGTATATTTCTATACTCAATAACAATATTATTTTGTCCGCCAATTCTAGTGCGACAAAAATAATAGTTTCAACACTGTATATTCTATATTCAATAAAAATATTATTTTTACCCGCCCATTCTAATGCGTCAAAAATATTGATTTCCAACAATGTATATTTTAATAAAACGATATTTTTGTCTGCCAATTCTAATGCGACAAAAATATTGATTTCAACAATGTGTTCTTTTATTTACATAAGAAATTGTAGATAAAGTAAATTCTTTTTATTTCTCTTTAGTTCCTCTTGTTTATTTACACCAAATGTAAATAAATATCCTTTTTATCTAATTCATTCTTAATACATAAACATGTACTTTTTCTCTAACTTATTTTTCTCACGTAAAAAAAAATTTACTTTTTCTACTAATTCATTTTTATAACATAAAAATGTGAACAAGGTTTCATTGCTAACTTTGATCATTTTATTCACATAAGGACTGTGAATAAAATGGTTTCAAAGTCTGTTCTTTTCATTTACATAAAAGTGTAAATAAAAGCTAATTCTCAAGTTTCAAGTTTGTAACTTTTTATTTACAAAGGAAGTTGTAAATGAAATTCTAATGTCAATTTTGTTCTCCTTTTTATTATTTACAAAGAAAAATGTAAATATAATCTAATATCAAGTCTTGCTCATTTTCTATTTACAAAGAAAAATGTAAATAATCACTTTTCATGTTTTCAAGTTTTGTACTTTTTTTTTTTTTTACTTACAAAGGGGATTGCAAATAAAGAACCATTTTCATGTTTTCTAGTTTTGTACTTTTTATTTACAAAGGAAATTGCAAATAAAAGAACCATTTTCATGTTTTCTAGTTTTGTACTTTTTATTTACAAAGGAAATTGCAAATAAAAGAACCATTTTCATGTTTTCTAGTTTTTGTACTTATTTATCTAACTCATTTTTATTTACATAAAAATACATCTTCCTTTGATTTACTTTATAACATAAAAAATGTGCTTTTTCTTTTATTCATTTTCATAAAACATAAAAATGAACTTTTTCTTTTATTCATTTTTATAAAAACATAAAAAAAATGAACCTTTTTCTTTTATTCATTTTAAAAAAAACATAAAAAATGAACTTTTCCTTTGCATTGGAAAATGCAAGATTTCTACTACTTTTATTTACTTTAGAAAATGTAAATTCTCTGTCTTCTACTTTCTTTGTATTTGGAAAAAGGTAAATTTCTATTTTCCATTTCTTTACATTAGAAAATGTAAATTTCTATTTTTCTTTACATTAGAAATGTAAGTCCTACTAAATGTCACATTTTATCCTTTTTTTAACTTTCTTTTTATTTTTTACTTTTTTTTACAAAAGTAACGTAAGCAAGATCCTAATATTTACATTTCATGTTTTAATCTTTTTATTTACAAAAGTAATGTAAATAAATCATTATCAACAAAAGTAAAATAAATCATTATCTTGTGTTCGCTAATCAAATTTGGTATTTTCACTTTTATTTACAAGAAGTGTAAATAAAATATCAACTAACGTTCGCTAATCTAATTAGGTACTTTCACTTTTATTTACAAGAAGTGTAAATAAAATATCAACTAACGTTCGCTAATCTAATTAGGTACTTTCACTTTTATTTACAAGAAGTGTAAATAAAATATCAACTAATGTTCGCTAATCTAATTAGGTACTTTCACTTTTATTTACAAGAAGTGTAAATAAAATATCAACTAACGTTCGCTAATCTAATTAGGTACTTTCACTTTTATTTACAAGAAGTGTAAATAAAATATCAACTAACGTTCGCTAATCTAATTAGGTACTTTCACCTTTATTTACAATAAGTGTAAATAAAATATCAACTAATTGCAAGTTTTGTATTTTTCTTTTATTTCACATATGAATGTGAACAAAATCCTAAAACCAAATTTGTCTCTTTTATTTCATCTACAAATAAATGCAAATAAAACATAGTGTCATGATTACGTTTCTTTTATCATTTATTTACAAGGGAATGTACATACAATAAATGTCAAGTTTTCTAATATCATGTTTCTAACGTCAATATTTGATTCATTTCAACTATAATAACATGACGATGAAATTTTGATTCGTTTCAACAAACTATACATAACGATGGCAACTTATAATTTTGTGTCAAGTTTCATGTCCACACATACATCAACAACATATGGTTTGGTGTAAAATTCTCATGAATCAATGTGAACGTCTCATCTTTATTTTATTTTGTGAATCAAAATAAAATATTAAAACTTTATTATCTTTTATGTAAATCAAAAATAAAAGATACTAACTTTCCTTTCATTATGTAAATCAAAATTTAAAGATTTAATTTCCATTTTATTTTGTAAAAAACAAAATAAAGATTCAATCTTCTTTTGTGAATCAACATAAAAGATTCAACTCTTGTTCTTATTATGTAAATCAACAATAAAGGATTCAACTCTCTTTTATTATGTAAACTCAAAAATAAAAGATTCAACTTTCTTTTATCATGTAAAATCAAAATAAAAGATTCAACTTTTGTTCTTATTTGTGAATCAAAAACTTTTCTTTTTATTTGTTTTGTGAAATAAAATAAAGACTTCAACTTTCATTTGATTTTGTGAAACAAATAAAGATTATAACTTTTCTTTTGTTTGTTTTACAAAAGCAAGATTCAACTTTCTTTTGATTTTTAGAGAGAAATAAAAATGAAAATAGAAATAAAATAAAAATAATAATAAAGGTAATAAAGATGAGAATTTATTGAGATTCATCAGAATCTACAGATCTACACTAACATGGTTACATCATAACATCACGACATATCTCAATAACAATACAATATCACAACAACGCAGATTATAATCAATAATATACAATCATGATTTCATAATAATCATTAATTTATAATTAATTAAAATAAATCAGAATTCTCACTAATTTGCAAACTGATCATTTTTGTTAAACACAGTTCTAATTAACAAACATGTTAATTTTTTTTCAGATCCACATAACACACAAATCATGGTTCAAATCAAATCACAAAGCATGGCGTATACAATGAATGGAGGAAAAAACAGTTATGATTTATTCATATTATTTAAAATAAATAATAATAAAAATAAATTAAGATTTCTCACCAATAGCATTCCACTTTGCCAAATTTGTTTCTGTTTCAGTCCATATTCGTTCCATCACGTAGTGGTCGACGATGTGAGCCCAACGCATCACAGTTTGCAATTTTCTGAATTCGATTGCAAAGATATGATTGTTTGAAGATTTGATTTCTTAAATTAAAATAATAGTTTAAATAATTAATTTAATGATTTCCCTTAACCTTTGCTAAGCCTTCTTCTTCTCCAACTTTACCATGAATAGCTTTGAATTTAAGCTTCCCAATGGCCATGAATTTGCAGCCAAACCGCGGCCCTTGAGGCTTGAGATTTGCGAAAAATACTACCCAAAACATGATCTTAACCATATGAATTTGTAGAGTATGTGAATCTCTACCTCTTTCATGTAGAAATCATCTTCTAATTCTTGATGGATTTAGAGAAAAGAGAGAAAGAAATTCAAATTATTTCAGCCATAGAAGAAAGAGACGGCGGCTGGAGAATAGGTTTTAGAATTAGAGTTTTTTTTTTTGGAATTTCCTATGTGTTGTTTATATATGTTTTAATATTATTTAATTTCTTTAATTTCATTTTCACTAATGTGTCTGTTCACATCTAGTAGGTTACAAAGTAATTTAATCAGCTGACTAGGCATGATGGGACCACACTTATCTCTTTTTTTATTCAAATTTCAAAAATAATTAACGATGAGAGAGGGAGAGAGCATAAACAGAAAGAAATGAATGCTAGATGAATGCTAATTGTTTAGAAATTAGATCTAACACTACAGTTCTAAATATTATTGTTAGATATGAATGTTAAACCTTAAATGGTAAATATTAATTGTAAATTAAAAGTAAAATATAGATATTAAATTCACCTGGTTTTTGGCAATAATTTAAATGAGCGTATAAGGCAAATTGAGAATGGAACGGATTTGCAAATGGCAACGATGTCTTAGGAATAAATATAAATGGGATCGATTGGGGATTAAACGAGGTGATCTTTAGGCAATAAATAAATGATAGCAAAAACAAACGTTTTGAAACTCAAAACGCAAATGGAAATGAATGGATGCGATATTAATTCAAATGATGCATGGAAATAGATAATAAATGTCATGAGGAACCGAAAATGAATGAATGTAGAAAAATATATGGAAGGAGATGAATGTTTTAATTTTTTATTTATATAAGACGTTTCACTTATGTTGTGGGCCCCAACAATGCATGAAATAATGGGACAAACATAATGCATTGCTTATATACATATGCGTTAAATTTTTAGTTTAATGACACCGTTTGTACATCAAAATTTCATTAACTTTATCACAATTAATACCGTAATGAATTTAGATTTTAACGGTTTATCTACAACAAAATTTATTTAAGCGTTTTATTACACTATTTACTTAACGGTTTAAATTGTAAATAAATTTATCTTAATGTTATTATATTTTACACAAAATTCTTTACTCAATATAATTTGTTTCTTCAATTAAATTTGAATTTATTTCATATTTTATTCCTATCCTTTTATTGCTCATTTGTTATACAAATATGGTTAAGTTTTCCGGTTTGATTACCCATGATCTTTCAAAGTTTCTTTATTTATAATGGTAGTAACCGCACCATAAATAATACCATAATAATTTCAATCCTAGCGGCTATTTAAAACAAAGTTAATTACTCTTTATAACTTAATTTCGGCATTGCTAACAATTAAATTTTCTTCTCTTAATGTATGCATATAAAGTTAGAACATTTTCATTACATTAATTGTACGATAATAATTTAAACGTATTGGTTTACAAAATTAACCACCATTAAAATTTCAAACATATGTTAATTTAATGTTTAATTACCTCTTACTTGCTGGTTTACTGCAAATAAATTAATCTTGACTATATTTTGCTATGCAAATAAATTCTATGTTCAAAATCAATAAAGCTTTTCAATCAGAATTTATTTAAAAATTAATTCTAGTTCCAATGTCAAGCTTAATATTCCAATAGCTCACTATTTGTACCATCATAAATTTTTTTGACAAACATTTATACTGACACCATATTCACAATGCGCCTTTATCTTTAGAATAAACCCTACATTAAATACCAATCTAAATTGAATTTCAAAAATATATTTTCTTCTTATCAAATTGTATGATAAGTATTAAATTCATGTCTTACTTAAATTTCAAAACTAAAAATTGAAATTACTGCACCCTTTTGGGCTTGGAATGGAATTTATATAAATTTTATAGTCTTACTTCAAATAAAAAAAATTAATCATTATTATTTAAAATAAATTATTTAAAATAGTCAAAACTCATTAAAATAACTTAAAATAAAATTTTAAATTTTCCCCAAAAATCAGGGTTGTTACACGTCCCCTAGATCAACCCTTAATTTAAGATATGCTGGGATCCACATAACATCTATCGAATAACAGAAAAACAAATGAATTTTAAGCTCACTTGTTAATTTTAGGATATTCCTCTTTTTTTTAATTCTTACCTAATATTTTATCTGTAAATTAGTTTATCATTTACACTTATTTACTAATTCTCTCCCTTTGTTTTACATCTTCCATCATTTCATGTTTTGTTATGGGAATTCTAAAGTTTACACAATTATTTTGTACAGTCAGCTTCTAACATTGTTTATTTAAGTCTGTGGAACCCAATTAATTACAAAACCTAAAATTTAAGTAACTCAAATAATTTAACTAACTATCATTTCTTTTAAATATTAAAAATGGCAAAAAAATTGGCTTCAACAAACTGTTATTCAAAAAAAATGTTATTTTCTAATATTTTACGTTTAATACCATTTTTTATAATTAATTACGTAATATTGAAATTATTTAAATGACTTTAACAAACTGTTATTCAATGGTTCTCCTAATAAATTGCATCAAGTTTAGCCATATTCATATTAATAATAATAAGAAAACTAATAATTCAAATATATAATCATGTCAATCATATAACGTAAACTATACACATAAAGTACAATCAAAGTTCGAAGTTTAACTCATATGCATCAATATGTTTATCTTGTCTTGCATTGTAATATTAATGTCAAATGCCTACATTTCAAAATCTATTTAGTTATCTACAAGACACTCCAGAATATACCTTGACATTGTACATCTTAAACAATATGTTTAAATTATAATATGTGAATTTAAATTCAACAAATGGATTTAGTATGTAAATTTATATTGACTAATCTAATTAACGTTAAATATGATATTTTAAAATGTACACAATGTTTATATCAACAAAGAAGGTAAAATTAGCTTTTTCTTTTAAATATAAAGTTAAATAAGTCAAATGGTTTAAACAAAATATGTAAACGATAATAGAAAATTTGACGTGCGGCATACTTATCTTGATAAATTTATCAATACTTGAAGAAAACAATTTAAGCTTTAAATACATGTGTTCAACATTTCTACACTTATTTACTGAGCCTGATCAATTCTTTCATGATATTTCTTATTTAATTCATGTGTTTGAACTACTTGTGAAATCTTACATTCTAATTATTTAAATGATCATAATGAATATTTAGTCTATTTTTTTATTAGCTCTTAGAAGTATATGTCAATTTAACTATATATACTCATACTAAAAAAGGGTAGTTTTCCATATAGCTATAAAGACATATAAATCACATAACATAAATTATGTATACTAATAATAATGAAAAATTTAATTTGTAACTTAGTTATTATTTGTTTATATCAAGAATTTACCGTATCTTATAACAATTTTTTTTTAACATCAATAGCTACGCGATAAATTTACATTTTTTTTGTAAGTTCCTTTTTAATTCTTCCTACTATGTTATATAATTGAGTTAAGCTTGTAATTTCACATTTAACATATTTTAAAAAATCATGCTAAATAATATTTGCTAATTCATACAATAAATTACTAACATACAATATTTTGAAAATGTATGGTATACTCATATTAGCAAAAATGATTTCTTTAAAAAAAAAAATCAAATTCATACACATGCATTTTTATAGAACAAAAATTATTCACAAATAATGTAATAATTTTAGTTAATAGTTTATATATCTCACATCAAAATTTATCTTAAATTATATACCATAGTTCTCATTTTAACATTGAAATAGCAAATACCACTTATAATAATACTGTCATGTGCGACACATATGTTAAGCACTAGTTATGTATTTAAGATTGATGTATGAGACTCAAGTTGACACACGAGGACAGAAAAGTTGAGGACAGAAGAATAGATTAGCAAGAGATGTTACAGTGTTCCTATTTTAACTAGAAGTTTTTTCTAAAACAGATATAAAAGAAAGGCCTAAGGCCCGATATCCGCATGTTAGACAAAAGAAAAAACAAATGATCGGGCATACCCGAAACATCACATAATACTACCAACAGATGATACTCAGAGAAACCCTAATCAACAATGGTGGCTAACAAAATTCCTTTCTTGAAGCATGAAAAACTTCAGGGGGGTTTCCAAACTTCCTCTTCTCTACACAATTTTTCTTTGCTTGTATGACTGGAGGTTCCCTTCTTTAGTTTGTTGGAAAAGTCTTTAAGAAGCTGGGAGTCTGAGTTAGAAGTGTAATTTTGTTTTGGAATTATGCTGCTAAGCTTTTGCTTGCCAGTATTAGGGAGATCTGATGGAAAGTTACGGTCATACCCTAATACCTTTGTAATCTCTTCACTCGTAGTACTTTCTAAGACTTTGAAGATTGAGTTACTGGATTTGCCATAAAACCAGCCAGGTAAGTGATATACTTTATTGTTAATGAGACTTTTGTAGTGATGGTCTCTAATTCTTTGATTATTAGCTTCAAGTTGCATTACCCCTTTAATTGAAGCATTGACAGGAACACTATCATGAATGTTATCCTTGTAAAAATTAGGAAAAACTGGATTATTATCCATCAAATTTATTTCTAATTTTATTGATATCGATGACTAGGCCACTTCCTTGAAATATATCCTTTTTGGATGCAACTTTGGTATTCACAATATAGGCGCCCGACTGGTTATAAAAATAATAAGCATTTTAATGCTTATCGCTAAAAAATTTCCCTATTACAATATTTGGAGCATTGTTGTTGCTGAGATGGAACCTGTTCAAAATATGTATACACTTATTTCTTTTTATTGAATAATTAGAAGCTTTATCATTAGAATTAATTATGCTTCCCTATTTGTTTTGCTTGACTGAACTCTCGGGATCAAGAAGGAAGTCAGATCGATATTGTATATCTAGAGTGGGTGTCAGTGAATTTAACGAAATAATCAGGTGAAAAATTTCTAACAGGAAAATAGTCAAATCACAAAATTTTGATTAATGATAAGATGAACAATCAACTCAACAAGAAGTCTCGCAAACACGAAAAAAGGCTCTAGAAGTATATTAGTTCTTTATAATAAGTAGAGTTTAGTCTTAGATTAAAATGTTAAGATCGCTCCTCGAAATTTTTATTTTTAATCTCAAGTATTTTATGCATATACAAGTGAATATGGAAAATACATTTTCCAGTCGACTGTTTTAGCCAAGTCATTCAATTGAATATGTATGCACATCAAAGTTGTGTGCAGGTTCCAATTTCAGTAGACTAAATATACTTATTCAGTCGACTGAATTTGAATGTATACAAAACTTTTGTTTGTCCCCAGATTCAGTCGACTGACAATAAATAATCAGTTGACTGAACTGAGTTCCAACTGTCATATTTTGAAGAGATATGGCTTTTCTGAAGAGTTCTCTTTAATCTTAACGGATGCAACCCCCTAGTTTCGGCCGTGATTCTTCACCAGCAGTTGTAACCATATATTCACTTTATTCACTATATACACACAAAAGAACAACATCTCAAAATAGCTTACTTGTTCTCATTCTTATTTATTCCACTAAATTCAAGTTCTTGCTAATTCTATGTGTTAATTTCTTGCATTCCTGATCTCTTTGAATTATGTTTTTATATTTTAAACATTGTTTGAATTCCAAATAGATTTCAATCCTATTCTGTCTCCACTTAATCTCATTTCTCAATCTATAAACTTAAGGTGAATATTATAGGATATTGTACTTCCTTTGTGACAAATCGATGTTGTATTAAAACACAAACAAGTCATCTATACTCTTGTAACAAAGTCGTGCAAAGGTGGTAGAAAATCCTGAAGGCAATTCAGGTAGTTAAGTCCTGTAAGCGAGTCCAGACGAAAAAAATACTAACTGGTAGATTCTAGGTGGAAAGAAGTCCTATAACGACAGTAGAGACCTATTCCTATGGGTGAAGTGGGGGTTTATAGTGAAAGGCCTAAGGGTATTTTAGGGACTAGATGTAGGACGGTGTTCCGAACCAGTATAAAAATTCCTGATGTCTTTACTTTATTTATTGCATTTATATTTACTATATATCATCCATATATATATTTATCTCATTAAATATTTACTTTCATATATAAAGTTAGTAAATCATCTATTAGGACCTTCGCATTTAGTGTGATACACATACTTCCATATTAGTCGATCCTACTAGGTCTTTTCATTTGGTATCAAAGCAAGGTCATCATATAACCGTAAATATGTTATTTGATATCTAGTTAATGTGAAAAATAACACAAGTACAAGCACTAACACTAGTTTCACAGAAGTTCAATCAACTGCATGACCTCCACTATTTAATGGTTTAAACTATAGTTATTGGACTACAAGAATGAGAATCTATATGCATGCAAATGGGTTTGATTCATGGAATATAACTCACACAGAATATACACCTTCGACTACTAATTATTCTATATGGTCAAATGCAGAAAAAGCAAATGCTAAAGCTATGAGTATGTTGCATTGTGTCTTAGATAGGAATGAGTTTAACCGTATTTGCATGTGTAATACTGCATATGAGATAAGGAAAACATCAAGGTAACTCATGAAGGAACCAACAAGGTTAAACAAAGCAAGATATCCAAGCTTAAGAATTAGTTTCAAAACCTTAGAATGAATGAAAATTAATCCATTAATGATATGTTATCTAGGTTTCAAGATATTTTTCATTCATTACAAGGGTTAGGAGAAAAGTATTCTGATTTTGATATAGTTTCAAAAATCCTAAACTCTTTAACGTAAGAATGGGAAAGGAAAGTCTTAACTATCGAAGATGATAATGATTTCTAAACTATGAAACTGGAAGGGTTAATAGGAAATCTAATGTCATGCGAAGTAAATTTGCAGGCAAAAAGAATTCATGCACAAGATAAAAGAATCTTACATACCATGCTGAATAAGAAGAAGATTCAGATTCTGATAACGAAGAAGATTTATCCTTCATTGCTAAAAATTTCAAGAGATTCTTGAAATAGAGAAAAGGAAATAAGGATATCTTCGAAAGAAAATCCAGCAATAATAACCCATCGAAACCATCAGCTTCGGTTTTAGAATGCTAAAACAGTGGAAAGAAAGACCATATGAAGAAATATTGTCCATAGAAAAAGTAAGAACATCATAAAAAAGGATAATCTATGAGAAAAGATTTCTCTGTAACATGGGATGATTATGATTCAACATCATCATATAGTGATAGTGATAGTGATAATGAACAAGAAAATGTATGCTTCATGGCTAAAGAAAACGAGGTCCCACTCAAAAAAAGACGAAAATAGATACTCGACGGTGGTTGCTCAAAACATCTGACAGGAGACTAAGAGGTGCTAACAAATATTATCTAGTCAAAAGGAGGACTATTACATTTAGAGATAATTCCAAAGGCTATATCATCGGCAAAGGCAATGTGAGAAATTACGTACATCTAATTTACCTCTTATTACTGATGTTTTGTTACTTAAACATTTAATACATAATCTGCTTAATATTAGTCAATTATTTGCTAAAGGTTTTAAGATATCATTTTCATGAAATAAATGTAGTTTTTTTGACAAAAATCACAATTTAATTTTTGAAGGAAATAGGGATAAAGATATTTATATTCTAAATGGGAAAATAAATAATAATCCAAATTTGTGTTTATTAGCCAAAGGAAATGATCCTTGGTTATGACAAAAAAGATTTTTCATATCAACTTTAAAACAATAAGTATAATTTTGAAAAACGAATTAGTAAAAGGCTTGCCCAAAATGAAATTTAAAGAGGATAATCTTTATGATGCTTGTCAACTAGGAAAACTAACAAAATCTTCATTTAAATGTAAAAAGGTTTTTTCAACACTACAACCATTGGAATTACTACATATGGATCGATTTGGACTAACCCAAGTTCGATCCATAAACCATAATAGATACGTGTTTGTAATTGTTGATGACTTTAATTTACTTGGATATTTTTTATGAAAAATAAAAGTGATACTTTTTAACATTCTAAAACTATTGTTAAAAGAATCAAAATTTAAAGGGTTTTAAAGGAAAAAACATTAGAAGTGACCGCGGAGGAGAATTCAAAACTAAAATATTTGATCAATATTGTAAAAAGAAAAGTATTTTTTTATAGTTTCTAGTTTCCTAGAACTCCACAACAAAATGGAATTCTATCCGGCCACTTACAAAAATACTCCTTAAGAATTATTCAATGGTAGAAAATCAAATATTTCATATTTTAAGATTTTCAGATCAAAATGTTTTGTTTTAAATATAAAAGATCAGCTTGGGAAATTAGATTCGAAATCCGATGAAGGAATATTTCTAGCATATTCAGATCAAAGTAAAGCTTATCGTATTTTTAATAAAAGAACAAATAAAATCAAAGTAACACTTCATGTATCTTCTCATGAAAATTTTATTCAAGATTAGTATAAAAATGAAATTCTGAAAAGTAAAAGTTCTTAAGATGATGATAACATTATTTAAAGAAAATGAAAACATTATTTGTAAAGGTCCGCAAATTCGTACCCTTTGGTCGATAATTATCACTCACGTCCAACCCAAATTGCATGGAAATATGAATCTTCAGTAAGAAAGAAGATAAAGGATGAGAAAAATAAAGAAATGTTAGAATAGAAGAAGAAAAAACGCCAACACTACAGAATCAAAGTAGAATAAAATTTCACATCAAACTAATGCAATATAATATTTCAATACTCTTTATACAAAGAGAAATCTGTGTGTGTGTATATATATATATATATATATATATATATATATGATCATAAAACCGGAGTAATCACATTCAATCAGCCCATACAACATACACAGCAGAAAAAAAATTTATACTAGAAAATACAGGAATACGTCTTGACTCTAGCTCCACTTGAAGCTCCAAGAAAATCCTAATGCAACTTGAAAAATGCACTCGACCTGATCGAGCCCATTTTGCGAAAGCAAAATCACCCGGATTGTCAGTATGGAAGACTTCCTTTGAAAAACTCATAACACAAACAACTTGCTTAACTTATAGAAAATCCTTTGAAAGAATGGAACTCTCATAAGACACGACCACACATAAACATGCATGTGTTTTTACCTTACGATAATCAAAATCACTTTTTATATCAAAATCCAATGATATTATGATGTCTATCAAACCACAAATAAATAGGAATATTGCTGAAAGCTTGCATCTCACTGTAAGAACCCGTAACTTCCCCGTGAAGGCAAGCACGAATACTTTGAGAACAACACACAAATGAGCGTATACGGAAGAACATTTCATTGTTATTACAACAATTCCATCAGATACAAGAATATACAGAGTATAAATGAATAAATTACATTCGATAAATATCAGAGATTACAATAAATTACATAGCAGCGGAAAATAATACAAAAGCACAACTAGAAGTGATACACGGATACAGAGCTTTCCGAGCATCGTTCCAGCTGTTAATCAGGACCCTGTGAATATAAATCTGCAAAACAAAAACTACTAGCTACCCGTGGGAAAATAGGGGCACCCAGAGTTTAGGTTAAAACAATAAACTCCAGGTCAGTCATGGGACTGGTGTTAGAACTAAAACAGTTATTCAAAACTTTACTTAAAGATAGTAATTCAAGAGACCACGCCGTATAACACGGAACGGGTTTCCTCCCAAGAATACTAGTGCATATAACAAAACAGCGCAATGCTCTTTCGAAAAATGAAGCTATTATAAGACCCAGGTCCCATCACACAATGCAACGCAAGCCGGAGGATAGGGTTTTCCCTTATAATAGCCAAACATGCTTGGTACGTTTAAAACAAATCATTTGATACTATAATAAGTGTATAGTGTCAAAACAATTTCAATCATAAATATCAATCATAGACGGCATGGGTACCATATATCATGTCGCCATACTAGTTCTACAATTAAAACCGCAATATCACGTATTGGAAATTGGATTTCCGTCATGAGCCGAGGCAAGGGGCAAGCTCCTCTCCGCGTTCGAGACACTCTAGCAATGCCTCAGGACCCCACTCTGATCCTTTGGAACCTCCAAGGCCGGTCCTCTCTTACTTTTGAGGATTAGTTATTCCTGAACACACGTTTCCCGGTCCTTATAGACCTATATCCGAGGCGCCTCGTATCCAACAACCACACAGGTGAAAAGTATATAAATGTCAGGGCTGGTAGGTCACTGACACCACCCTAGCTAGAAAGAAACGTCGTGCACTCCTTGGGTCCGTATCCCGTTTTTGACTCATACCGAGGTGTGAGGCTCGCGAATTCACGTTATACACAAAGCTATGCCACACAGGCCGTGCTTTGATCATCAACCACAAGACTTTGCTTTTCAACAGAAGCCTTGATCAATTGCCACTTACGCGTGCCACATTGGCAATTCACTCCATGCGACTGATGTCCATCGATATACAACCTCTGAGCTCGTACGTCTCAGAGAAGGGCGTTAAGCAAAAGAATAAATTCTCTGCCGCCAAACAGATGTATATTTAATAGAGATCAATCAACACAGAATAAAATCCAATGTCAGACACACAATCCATTTACAAGTTCGCTCTGGGTCTGAACGAAACCGGAGGCACTTTCCTCGCATATCCATCCATCTCCAAGTACGTCTGGACAATCACCAACTGTTTCCCTCATCTTGGGTGTACAGCCCAATCAAGATCATCAGTAATCACCCAAACGATGTGAAGACTTCCGGTCTTCAACCACCGTCTTCATCTTCGACATCTCGTCGAATCGGTTATTCAGAATGGGTATGAACCCGGCCTTCCTGAATAACCCACGTATATGATAAACAAATGTTACACAAACACAACGAACGCCTCATTCCAATTCAGAATATTCTTTTATTCACAAAATCACATTCTTAGGGAAATGTTCCCATTAATTTTATCCAAGATAAATTCTTCTAAATTTATTCTTTAATCCTCCTTTGGATATCATTTCAAACCATTTTACGGTTTTCCAAACTAGTCGGGATTAGCGAACCACACCGAAGTAATTATTTATTTTATTTCCCAATCCCAACCTATATGTCCCATGGAGCAAAACTGGCAATACTCCATATCTAACACCACGGTGTTATCGGTAAAATTAATTACCATTTCCCGTTCAAATCTAATTAAAGATTTAACTATCGCTTTGGAGCAAAACTGGTGGTACTCCACTCTCGATCACCCTTCAGATTTGATAATTTAAATTATCAATTCACATTTTTAATCTAATTAAAGATTCATTAAAACTCCACTTAGTTTTAATCTTTTCAAAAATCAACATCTTGCCTTTAACTGGGTTAAAGAACCAATGTCATCTAAAACACGATTCACGATAAACCCAAATCACATTTGATATTAAATACAAGGCTCTGAATAGAAAATATACCGGCTTATATTCAATATCAAATTCTGAAACCAACGAATATCGTATTGGAAATAACGATATAGAATATATCTTTCAAATTCCCATAACAATATCTGTATAGTCACGAAATCCAACATCGAAATATTCCGAAGATAATTTCGATTCAACTCCAGTCCAATTCACGTATTGGGAATATTGATTAATTTTAAAATCACATTCAAATTCAATTTATTTATTTCAAAAATAAATTGATTTTAATTCTAGTTCAAAACTAGTTCATTTCGATAAAAATCTATTTTTATCTTTTCAAATATGGAATTTTCCAGCCCAATTCTTTCCAATTCACATATTATGATTTTACACAAATTATTTATATTTTTAATAATTTTATCAAGGCTCGTACAGTCGATTTCCAACAACGGCCATCGAACTGCACTTACAACGACCTTTTTCAAATTTGATTTGGACATAATTCCAAATCCAACCGTTAGATTTCAAATTTCTAATATTCATTGGAAAGCTCTTTTCGATACGAACCCAACGGTTCCGGTTTTAGGAGAATCCGACGGTCGGATCTCCCGCAACGACAATTCGAAGTTAATGGTCGAAATTCACGAACTGCCGCGGCGCGGCGCGTTCTATTCAGGCCATTATATATATATATAATATATATATATTATATATATTTCGTCAATTTCCTTTTTAAAACGTATTTTATAAATCGTTTTAACTTTGTTTCAAAACCATTTCAACACTATTTCAATTTCTAATCAAAACTGAATATTTTATATCATTACTATACAAATGATAATATTTTCAAAACGTTATATTTTGAAATCACTTCTTTTCTATATTCATTATAAAAACGAATATAGTCGGTATAAATATCGTTCACGTCAAAATGGCGCAACTCTAATCAACACGGCTTTATATATTTCAATAATCCGTTATTCTATTCAACAAATGAATATTTATTCTATTCAACACATAAATCTATATTTCTTCCAACACACGACTAATCTCAACACATGAGTACTGTCAACACATCACTATTTTTGTTATGTAAAATATTTTATAAAACTATGGTATCTATCGTTTGATTTTTAATTAGACTTCTACTGGGAAGTAGTTCTAATTTTAAATATGATACCGATGTAAATTTCATTGTATAAAATATTTCACTCAACACATGAACATCGTCAACACATGACTATTTTTATATTCAACACATAAATTTTCTTTTATAATATTCCTTATTTTCCCGATTGGAATGAGGCCCAATCAATCACCATATAATGTTAATTATATGGATTCCATACAACACATGTATATAATAGCATTGAAAAATAATCAACCATCAACCAAAGTGCACTACACTGTATAAGCATCAAATATAAATATCTAACGCTTATAACAGCCTGTCAATCAATCGATCAACATATTTAATCAATCAGGATGAGTGAACTTCCAAATTTCATCCCAACACCCGTGTGGGGTTTCAAACAATCAAACACAGATTTTATTTGTGCAGTTGGGCGATGTGTAAAATTTATCGACCCAATCAATGTCAGTCAAATCAGTGTACATAAACAAACCGTCCGGTTTGTAAATGAATATTTTATTTATTCACTTTCACGTTAAAAATTATATTTTTAATGATAAAATATTCTATTTCAACACATGAATTTCTTTCAACACATTTACACAATAAAAATGATATTTTTATTTTTCTAACATATTTTAGAAAATTTCGGCGGCATAACGGCACGATACTAGAAACGGGACGAGGCCTAGCCTTATCCCCGGTCTAGTGAAGGCCCACGCCATTCACACATCAATCAAATCCATTCCATTTCACCAAACAATTCAATTCAAACCAAATAATCTAACCAACTACACAACCAAACAATTTAACAAACAAGCCATCCATGGTCTGTGAATGACGGGTGTCGGGTGCTACTAAACACCGTCTACATCCTAGTATATATGTATATAACTAGAAAAAGAGATTTTGAGTGAGAAATTCTCACCAACTAGCTAATCCAATCATCTCGACTCTTCTTATGTAGAAAATCTTGTCGTTCTCGCCTTTTGTCACTTTCGTTGCCCGTAGCCGCTACATGTATAAAAATCACATTTTTATTATCTACATTATATAAAACTCTCATCTTTATATCTTCTATAAGTTAAAAATCGGATTTTTATCCTCTCTATAATATAAAGATCATATTTTTATTTATTTCAAATGTCAAAAACTGTCGAAGCTTTAAAACAGAGAAAACTCACATATTTTTCTAACGCCCGGATTCGTTGTTTGGGTCCTAGAATTTGCAAACGAGCTTCAATCTTCACACCATCTTTTTTTTCAGCACAAGCACGCCATTCTGAACAACTTTTGCCTAGTGGTCTTCTTGCCAAAAATGTGTCATTTCGCCGGAAATCGCGAAAAGACAGCATTTTGACAGTGTTTGAACAGCAGACTTCGGACGCGTTTTCCAGACAACTCCGCAATGCAAAATAGGACTTATCATATACCAAATCGAAGAGAATTTCGTGCTCTACAACTTTGGTCTTGAGGAACTTTGGCTAGAAACGCACGGTTTGAGAGTTATTCGCGAAATACGGTCAGGGACTTATTTGCAAAACGGGCGATTAGTGTAAAATGGGTTTTTGGGTGTAGCGGGGTCCACAGCCGGAATTGAGGGGGCTGGAGGGGGGCGCGGGCCTGATGGACGTGGGGGAGGGTGTGTGTGGCGGTGGTGGGGCCCGTGGTGGCCGCGGTGGTGGTGGTTGGTGATTTGGGGCTTAGGGTTTGCAAATGGAGAGAGGAGGAGGAAGAGGAGGAGGAGGGGAGGAGGAAGAGGGGGTGCGGCGCCCGGAGGGAGGCCGGCGGTGGCCGAGGGGAGGGTGGGCAGCGGCAAAGGGGTGGAGCTCGCCATTAAAGAGAAAAGAGGAAGAAAAGAGGAAGAGAGAAAAGTGAGTGAAGAAAAGGAGAAAAGTGATTATATGCTAGTTTCTCGCGTATCGTCCGAACACAAACGATCTCTGATCGCCGCGGAATTCGGACACGAGATAGTAGACGTGAAGACGAGTCCAACGAAACAAGTTTCGTCGAATTCCGAGTTCGTTTGACCATTCAACAAAAATCACAAAAATGCTCAGATAAGCTCTAAAAATGCGATTTTGGCGCACCTTTTCTTCTCGCACGGTCACATGCTAACTCAAAAAATCAAGCCCTCTTGGATTTAACCATTTTTAGATGATACGAATCTAGAAAAAAAAGTAGAATCGAATTCCGAGTTCGTATCAGTAATGTTCCTTTGTAAAATGACTGCTCGTTTTGCCTTGAACTGTTTTAGCTCGCACGGCCACATACTGACTCCATTCGACGCGCCATGTGGAACTCAACAATGATTTGTCATTATGAATCCATAAAAATTTATCTCGCCGAATTCTGAGCTCGTATGCAAAATTTCACTTTTTAAGGGCTATGTATTGTTAACCGAACAACTCCAGCCCATAGCCACTATTCCGGATATCGGAATATATCGAAGCTTATACTTTTCGGAGTTCTAAACGGCATTTTGAACTCAATGGAAGTGGTTTCGAGTCCAAATTCATCCGTATGCAAAATTTGACTTTTTGGGCCATGTATAATTTACACAGCGACTATTCTGAATTTTCAACTGGGCATAACTTTTGATTCCCGCTATGAAATTTCGATTTTTCGGATTCGTTGGAAAGATATTCACGAATAGATTCTAATATTTTTGGTTTCACTAAAATCCTGATTGTTTTGCACCCGGTACATCCCATTGAAGTTTGAAATCGAATTATCGAACTACCGCGCCATTTTCAATTCCATTTATAATTATATATAATTATTATATTCTAACGACGACGTATATAATATATACGTCGAATTCCATTCAAAATAAATTTCTCGTTGTTATTATTTAAAATAATCTATTTTAAATATTCAAAATTCACTAAAATTGCCAAAACAAAAATTTTAAACTGACCCAGATTTTCCGGGTTATTACAATCTCCCTCACTTAAAACTTTTCGTCCCCGAAAAGGAACAAAGTCGAAAGTGGTTTGATTATTTAACTCTACGTTCGATCCGGCTTCCATTCTCCAACTTTTCAGTTTCTGAGAATTTTCAAATTTTCAAAAATTTGGCTAACACCCTAAATTTTCGAAAAATTTCGCCATAACCTCCTTTGTACGGGGAGCACGGGAAAATCCCGAAATTGCCATATAGGCCTTCTGATCTCAAAAAGAAAAAGAAAAAGCCAAACGGCTAGCCAATAGGCTCATAAAATCATCATCACCCAAACAAAACAGTAAATTATGTAGTAAACATGTACCTATTTGTCGGGCAAACAAATTTTATTCTTCGGCTCTAGCCTCCTTGCTATGACCTGTTCAATGTAAGTACATGTATATGCAAGCAAATGCGACCAATTTTCAATACAATTCAATATTTGGTTCAATTAGGCTAAATGGTTCAAAATTATCAAACAAATAAACAAACAACACAAACATCAATCAATTAGTGAATTAGAGTTTCAAATTCATAATTTTGATATATATATATATATAAAATCATGTTTTTGATGCCAATTCACAACAATGTGTTCTAGCTATATTAGTTTTGGTTCTCACACCAGTCTAATGGAAATATATAGAAATCACACCTTCGAAACACGAACATAAATTTTGGTGATGGAGCTCCATCAACAAAATCATCTCCGAGCGACTAGAGTGTAATCCTATATCTATCCAGTATATTAAAATTTCGACTATACGTTCATGACGCGTATACGCGAAATCTTTATATATTGGATTGTCCATATTAAAAATAAATAAATAATCACATACGTATAAAACGATTTAAATTTACAAAACAAAATTGTTTTCATTTGAAAAATATACTCTTCACACTCGTTCTAGGATACTACTGATCCTATCTCTAACGAGTTATTCTAATTGGATATTACTAATCCAACATCTGATGAATTCTTTCGTATGGTTCTAATGTGTCTTGTTCTCGAGCTCTGTAAACCAAAGCTCTGATACCACTGTAAGAACCCGTAACTTCCCCGTGAAGGCAAGCACGAATACTTTGAGAACAACACACAAATGAGCGTATACGGAAGAACATTTCATTGTTATTACAACAATTCCATCAGATACAAGAATATACAGAGTATAAATGAATAAATTACATTCGATAAATATCAGAGATTACAATAAATTACATAGCAGCGGAAAATAATACAAAAGCACAACTAGAAGTGATACACGGATACAGAGCTTTCCGAGCATCGTTCCAGCTGTTAATCAGGACCCTGTGAATATAAATCTGCAAAACAAAAACTACTAGCTGCCCGTGGGAAAATAGGGGCACCCAGAGTTTAGGTTAAAACAATAAACTCCAGGTCAGTCATGGGACTGGTGTTAGAACTAAAACAGTTATTCAAAACTTTACTTAAAGATAGTAATTCAAGAGACCACGCCGTATAACACGGAACGGGTTTCCTCCCAAGAATACTAGTGCATATAACAAAACAGCGCAATGCTCTTTCGAAAAATGAAGCTATTATAAGACCCAGGTCCCATCACACAATGCAACGCAAGCCGGAGGATAGGGTTTTCCCTTATAATAGCCAAACATGCTTGGTACGTTTAAAACAAATCATTTGATACTATAATAAGTGTATAGTGTCAAAACAATTTCAATCATAAATATCAATCATAGACGGCATGGGTACCATATATCATGTCGCCATACTAGTTCTACAATTAAAACCGCAATATCACGTATTGGAAATTGGATTTCCGTCATGAGCCGAGGCAAGGGGCAAGCTCCTCTCCGCGTTCGAGACACTCTAGCAATGCCTCAGGACCCCACTCTGATCCTTTGGAACCTCCAAGGCCGGTCCTCTCTTACTTTTGAGGATTAGTTATTCCTGAACACACGTTTCCCGGTCCTTACAGACCTATATCCGAGGCGCCTCGTATCCAACAACCACACAGGTGAAAAGTATATAAATGTCAGGGCTGGTAGGTCACTGACACCACCCTAGCTAGAAAGAAACGTCGTGCACTCCTTGGGTCCGTATCCCGTTTTTGACTCATACCGAGGTGTGAGGCTCGCGAATTCACGTTATACACAAAGCTATGCCACACAGGCCGTGCTTTGATCATCAACCACAAGACTTTGCTTTTCAACAGAAGCCTTGATCAATTGCCACTTACGCGTGCCACATTGGCAATTCACTCCATGCGACTGATGTCCATCGATATACAACCTCTGAGCTCGTACGTCTCAGAGAAGGGCGTTAAGCAAAAGAATAAATTCTCTGCCGCCAAACAGATGTATATTTAATAGAGATCAATCAACACAGAATAAAATCCAATGTCAGACACACAATCCATTTACAAGTTCGCTCTGGGTCTGAACGAAACCGGAGGCACTTTCCTCGCATATCCATCCATCTCCAAGTACGTCTGGACAATCACCAACTGTTTCCCTCATCTTGGGTGTACAGCCCAATCAAGATCATCAGTAATCACCCAAACGATGTGAAGACTTCCGGTCTTCAACCACCGTCTTCATCTTCGACATCTCGTCGAATCGGTTATTCAGAATGGGTATGAACCCGGCCTTCCTGAATAACCCACGTATATGATAAACAAATGTTACACAAACACAACGAACGCCTCATTCCAATTCAGAATATTCTTTTATTCACAAAATCACATTCTTAGGGAAATGTTCCCATTAATTTTATCCAAGATAAATTCTTCTAAATTTATTCTTTAATCCTCCTTTGGATATCATTTCAAACCATTTTACGGTTTTCCAAACTAGTCGGGATTAGCGAACCACACCGAAGTAATTATTTATTTTATTTCCCAATCCCAACCTATATGTCCCATGGAGCAAAACTGGCAATACTCCATATCTAACACCACGGTGTTATCGGTAAAATTAATTACCATTTCCCGTTCAAATCTAATTAAAGATTTAACTATCGCTTTGGAGCAAAACTGGTGGTACTCCACTCTCGATCACCCTTCAGATTTGATAATTTAAATTATCAATTCACATTTTTAATCTAATTAAAGATTCATTAAAACTCCACTTAGTTTTAATCTTTTCAAAAATCAACATCTTGCCTTTAACTGGGTTAAAGAACCAATGTCATCTAAAACACGATTCACGATAAACCCAAATCACATTTGATATTAAATACAAGGCTCTGAATAGAAAATATACCGGCTTATATTCAATATCAAATTCTGAAACCAACGAATATCGTATTGGAAATAACGATATAGAATATATCTTTCAAATTCCCATAACAATATCTGTATAGTCACGAAATCCAACATCGAAATATTCCGAAGATAATTTCGATTCAACTCCAGTCCAATTCACGTATTGGGAATATTGATTAATTTTAAAATCACATTCAAATTCAATTTATTTATTTCAAAAATAAATTGATTTTAATTCTAGTTCAAAACTAGTTCATTTCGATAAAAATCTATTTTTATCTTTTCAAATATGGAATTTTCCAGCCCAATTCTTTCCAATTCACATATTATGATTTTACACAAATTATTTATATTTTTAATAATTTTATCAAGGCTCGTACAGTCGATTTCCAACAACGGCCATCGAACTGCACTTACAACGACCTTTTTCAAATTTGATTTGGACATAATTCCAAATCCAACCGTTAGATTTCAAATTTCTAATATTCATTGGAAAGCTCTTTTCGATACGAACCCAACGGTTCCGGTTTTAGGAGAATCCGACGGTCGGATCTCCCGCAACGACAATTCGAAGTTAATGGTCGAAATTCACGAACTGCCGCGGCGCGGCGCGTTCTATTCAGGCCATTATATATATATATATATAATATATATATATTATATATATTTCGTCAATTTCCTTTTTAAAACGTATTTTATAAATCGTTTTAACTTTGTTTCAAAACCATTTCAACACTATTTCAATTTCTAATCAAAACTGAATATTTTATATCATTACTATACAAATGATAATATTTTCAAAACGTTATATTTTGAAATCACTTCTTTTCTATATTCATTATAAAAACGAATATAGTCGGTATAAATATCGTTCACGTCAAAATGGCGCAACTCTAATCAACACGGCTTTATATATTTCAATAATCCGTTATTCTATTCAACAAATGAATATTTATTCTATTCAACACATAAATCTATATTTCTTCCAACACACGACTAATCTCAACACATGAGTACTGTCAACACATCACTATTTTTGTTATGTAAAATATTTTATAAAACTATGGTATCTATCGTTTGATTTTTAATTAGACTTCTACTGGGAAGTAGTTCTAATTTTAAATATGATACCGATGTAAATTTCATTGTATAAAATATTTCACTCAACACATGAACATCGTCAACACATGACTATTTTTATATTCAACACATAAATTTTCTTTTATAATATTCCTTATTTTCCCGATTGGAATGAGGCCCAATCAATCACCATATAATGTTAATTATATGGATTCCATACAACACATGTATATAATAGCATTGAAAAATAATCAACCATCAACCAAAGTGCACTACACTGTATAAGCATCAAATATAAATATCTAACGCTTATAACAGCCTGTCAATCAATCGATCAACATATTTAATCAATCAGGATGAGTGAACTTCCAAATTTCATCCCAACACCCGTGTGGGGTTTCAAACAATCAAACACAGATTTTATTTGTGCAGTTGGGCGATGTGTAAAATTTATCGACCCAATCAATGTCAGTCAAATCAGTGTACATAAACAAACCGTCCGGTTTGTAAATGAATATTTTATTTATTCACTTTCACGTTAAAAATTATATTTTTAATGATAAAATATTCTATTTCAACACATGAATTTCTTTCAACACATTTACACAATAAAAATGATATTTTTATTTTTCTAACATATTTTAGAAAATTTCGGCGGCATAACGGCACGATACTAGAAACGGGACGAGGCCTAGCCTTATCCCCGGTCTGGTGAAGGCCCACGCCATTCACACATCAATCAAATCCATTCCATTTCACCAAACAATTCAATTCAAACCAAATAATCTAACCAACTACACAACCAAACAATTTAACAAACAAGCCATCCATGGTCTGTGAATGACGGGTGTCGGGTGCTACTAAACACCGTCTACATCCTAGTATATATGTATATAACTAGAAAAAGAGATTTTGAGTGAGAAATTCTCACCAACTAGCTAATCCAATCATCTCGACTCTTCTTATGTAGAAAATCTTGTCGTTCTCGCCTTTTGTCACTTTCGTTGCCCGTAGCCGCTACATGTATAAAAATCACATTTTTATTATCTACATTATATAAAAATCTCATCTTTATATCTTCTATAAGTTAAAAATCGGATTTTTATCCTCTCTATAATATAAAGATCATATTTTTATTTATTTCAAATGTCAAAAACTGTCGAAGCTTTAAAACAGAGAAAACTCACATATTTTTCTAACGCCCGGATTCGTTGTTTGGGTCCTAGAATTTGCAAACGAGCTTCAATCTTCACACCATCTTTTTTTCCAGCACAAGCACGCCATTCTGAACAACTTTTGCCTAGTGGTCTTCTTGCCAAAAATGTGTCATTTCGCCGGAAATCGCGAAAAGACAGCATTTTGACAGTGTTTGAACAGCAGACTTCGGACGCGTTTTCCAGACAACTCCGAAATGCAAAATAGGACTTATCATATACCAAATCGAAGAGAATTTCGTGCTCTACAACTTTGGTCTTGAGGAACTTTGGCTAGAAACGCACGGTTTGAGAGTTATTCGCGAAATACGGTCAGGGACTTATTTGCAAAACGGGCGATTAGTGTAAAATGGGTTTTTGGGTGTAGCGGGGTCCACGGCCGGAATTGAGGGGGCTGGAGGGGGGCGTGGGCCTGATGGACGTGGGGGAGGGTGTGTGTGGCGGTGGTGGGGCCCGTGGTGGCCGCGGTGGTGGTGGTTGGTGATTTGGGGCTTAGGGTTTGCAAATGGAGAGAGGAGGAGGAAGAGGAGGAGGAGGGGAGGAGGAAGAGGGGGTGCGGCGCCCGGAGGGAGGCCGGCGGTGGCCGAGGGGAGGGTGGGCAGCGGCAAAGGGGTGGAGCTCGCCATTAAAGAGAAAAGAGGAAGAAAAGAGGAAGAGAGAAAAGTGAGTGAAGAAAAGGAGAAAAGTGATTATATGCTAGTTTCTCGCGTATCGTCCGAACACAAACGATCTCTGATCGCCGCGGAATTCGGACACGAGATAGTAGACGTGAAGACGAGTCCAACGAAACAAGTTTCGTCGAATTCCGAGTTCGTTTGACCATTCAACAAAAATCACAAAAATGCTCAGATAAGCTCTAAAAATGCGATTTTGGCGCACCTTTTCTTCTCGCACGGTCACATGCTAACTCAAAAAATCAAGCCCTCTTGGATTTAACCATTTTTAGATGATACGAATCTAGAAAAAAAAGTAGAATCGAATTCCGAGTTCGTATCAGTAATGTTCCTTTGTAAAATGACTGCTCGTTTTGCCTTGAACTGTTTTAGCTCGCACGGCCACATACTGACTCCATTCGACGCGCCATGTGGAACTCAACAATGATTTGTCATTATGAATCCATAAAAATTTATCTCGCCGAATTCTGAGCTCGTATGCAAAATTTCACTTTTTAAGGGCTATGTATTGTTAACCGAACAACTCCAGCCCATAGCCACTATTCTGGATATCGGAATATATCGAAGCTTATACTTTTCGGAGTTCTAAACGGCATTTTGAACTCAATGGAAGTGGTTTCGAGTCCAAATTCATCCGTATGCAAAATTTGACTTTTTGGGCCATGTATAATTTACACATCGACTATTCTGAATTTTCAACTGGGCATAACTTTTGATTCCCGCTATGAAATTTCGATTTTTCGGATTCGTTGGAAAGATATTCACGAATAGATTCTAATATTTTTGGTTTCACTAAAATCCTGATTGTTTTGCACCCGGTACATCCCATTGAAGTTTGAAATCGAATTATCGAACTACCGCGCCATTTTCAATTCCATTTATAATTATATATAATTATTATATTCTAACGACGACGTATATAATATATACGTCGAATTCCATTCAAAATAAATTTCTCGTTGTTATTATTTAAAATAATCTATTTTAAATATTCAAAATTCACTAAAATTGCCAAAACAAAAATTTTAAACTGGCCCAGATTTTCCGGGTTATTACAATCTCCCTCACTTAAAACTTTTCGTCCCCGAAAAGGAACAAAGTCGAAAGTGGTTTGATTATTTAACTCTACGTTCGATCCGGCTTCCATTCTCCAACTTTTCAGTTTCTGAGAATTTCCAACATAGTTGGTTTACAACTAAAAATGTATGACTCGTATTGGAGTTTGGATTTCCAACATGAAAAGGTATGGGACCACCTCACAATTAGTGTTCTTTAGAGAGGAAACATTGTGGTTTTGCAACCTGACCACACATAACCAACCACTCATTCAACTTGAATTTAGCGAATATATTATCACTTACGGTTGTGATCAACAACTGTTTCCCGTAAGTATACAAACGCGGCAGAAAAAGAAACAAATGAATTTCCTCTAGATGGTTACAATACACCATAATGGGAATGACCTACATAGCCATGCTGCCAGCCCAATTTTTGTCCTTCCCAGGCTGATGAGGCTTGAGGTCACGATTACCTTTTTAAAATAACACATCAAACTTTGAATGCCACATTGTCAAATCCATCAAATCAATAATTGATTTGCACAAATATACTTTGGGTGTTAAGCTAAGAGAAGTTACTGTAACACCCCGTAATTTTAAATATTAAAATTAACAAATTTAAGAAAACTTAATTTTTAGAAGAAGAAATAAGGGAAAAAGGTTACGCCATTGCGTTCATCTCGGAATTCTGCTTAAGATAGAGTCTGAGTTTGCGTAAATCGGGCTCCGTATGAAGAAGTTATGGAGCTTAGAAGATTTCAAGTTTATATCAAAATTAAGTAAATAATTAATAAATCAAAATTCGAATTCAAACCATCGAAAAGAAGTGGGCGGGAAAATTCCCGCCATAGGGTGTCGACCCACCTTAAGGGGTGCCGACACTAGTGTCGACCCCTATAGTTGTGTCGACATAGGTGTCGAACCCCCCATAGGGGTCGACCCTTGCTGACTGTTCTGGACAGTGACGATTTTCTGAGTCGTAGGGCTACGTGGCGACTTTTGATTGGCCTGATGACGCATTTTCTTGGACTGGATGGTTTGGATGGATCCTAGATTAATCTAAAGGCTCATATTAATTCGATACTCCTATATAATCACATCATACCTTCACCCTAAACCTTATAACCCTATTCTATGAAGCCGTCATGCTGTCCATCTCTAAGCTAGCCTAGCCTCCATCTTCTTCAAACTAGAAATCAAATTCAAGATTAAAGATAAAGATCAAAGCCTTCATCAACGGATTAGCTTATCAACTTCAGAAATCAGATTCCAGATCTTCTCTTCTTTCATAATCTCTGTGAGTTCATGTAGCTTTCACAAGATAACTAAACTAAAGTAATTATGGTAAGTTGTAAATTGTGATCATATGATTATGCCTGTAATGGATCTTATCAAATTTGCAAGTTGTCATTTTTTTTTGATTCAGAGCCTATGCTTTTTTGATCAACTCTATCATTTCATGCTTGTTCATGCTCGTACATTTATGCCTATTTTGATACCATGATTCTCTTCCCTCTTCCTTTTTCTTTTTTCTTTTTATGAGTTAGGCTAATTTCGAGCCTAACATATTATGCGAAATTCGCACACGTATAACACTTGAATGACGGGGAAAAAGTTTGGGAAATGTTAAATAACATGTCATTTGTAAAAATGCATAAATTGATGATGGCTATGGTTTGGGTAAAATTGTATATAATAAGCAAACATTAGACTTGACGTAAATGGGTTTGGGTGTAAACTTGTGATAACTTGGTAAGTTTAGTTATTTCTCAGATTTGGAACATGTAATAGGAATCATGACTTGTAATGAATCGAATCTAGAACTATGCCTAATTGTAAGATAATCAATTCTGATTCATGCTTATCCTATTGTCAAATCTGAATTAACTATGCCTATGAGACTGTTGTGATTGATACAATGGAACCTATCATGTTGTACACCAAATTGGTGATTCTTTTATGTTCAGTTCTATCAAATCTTTATGCCTATAATGTAACTTGCTTAGTTTAGCCATACTTATTGTTAATGTACAACATGTCTATTGGAAACATGATTCTTGAGTTGGGTACAACTTTACATGCCTATTTTATTCCTTATGTCAACTCTTGTGTTTCTCTTCTATTCCTCTCCGTTTTATTTTTGGACCTTGTTGCACGTGCAATTGAAACGCGGGGAATTGGGTATAACTTAATCAAGTAATTTTGGGCATAACAAGTAAATGTGGCATAACTTGAATTGACCACACTTATGGATAATTTAAATATAAATCTAGACTTGGACAGTAAATATGTAAATTGGCTAAAAGATGAGCGCCTAGACACGAGGTTAGACTTGGTTTGCGGTATAAGACTGCCCGGAACCGCCCGACATATCCAGCAACTGCAAACGGCAGTCTAATGTGAGAGGTCAAAGTCATAAATTAGATGCTTAGACATGAAGTTAAGTCTGGCTTGTGGTGGAAGTCTGCCCGGAACCGCCCGGCATATCCAGCGGCCACAAGTGATCGACTTAATGTGGGTGGGGTTAAGTTAACATGAGTAAGAAGACAACTTAACCAATATTATATGAACAAAGTGGATAGGGTTAAGTCAAGCTTAACCAATAATACATATGGACTTGATAAGTTGAAGGGTTAAGTAAATCTTGGGTAGATGGGTAATATTAGTATATATAGGCCCACAAACTTAGCCGTTAAATAAACATGCGTGAATCCGTGGGAAGGTTAAGTGACATATGGATAGACGACACTTACATGTTAATTAAACAAGTGGGTGGGGTTAGGTTAAATTAAGAACACTTAACCGTTATAACATGTTGGTTAGGAAACCCTAGTAACGGGGAACCATTTCAGCAGTAACCCATATAGATGTATCACGGTTCCTTGAACTAGGCAGGGTAGGGCACGATAGCTGGGCTGGTTATAAGCGGTCAAAATAGCGGCGGGTGGTGCGTCAGTGTAGGTTCCGACGGAGTACGGGCATGCACGTACTCCAGAGTGGAAAAAGCAGGCACTGGGAATTATCAGTCATACACTGTGCATCTTGAATTGTGTCGGGTTGACATCATAGGGATTGATACACCCCATGGTGGGACTAGCACAGGTATCTATAAACAATCGGGGCCGAATGACACAAGTAATAAATACATGCGAGTTAAGGAGCCGATCGATTAGGGGTAGTATGGGGACATCTAGTATCTATTATAGGCAAGTAGGCTGTCAAGGATTGTATGGGGTAGATACCTCTTACTAGATTTTACGCCTGAGGGCTACCAATTGCGGGGTTGGGATCAACTTTCAGTATGGAACTAGTAAAGGTGTGATATATTTAGCATTGGTGCAGTGTAGTAATTACCCTATAGTGATTAGAAGCGCAATCAATGTTTATCTTATTCTTCTTGCCTACCTTGTCATGCATGCTTACGTATAGTCATTTCTTACTTTCCACTTTATGTTCTTATCCTGTTACTTTAATGATTATATTGTTAAAGTTACTGGACTCACTAGACTAATGTCTGACCTAGTTTGTTTCGCCTCTTTTCTTCCATTCCCCCTAGGTTCTCACGGAGGAAATACTCAAGCTTAGTTCATATGTCTCTTTCTTCCAACTTGAAGTTGAAAGATGTATTGCTTGGCTTTGATTCTGCTTATGGCATTTTCTGTTAGGGGTTATGGCTTTAAAATTATGTACTCTGAAGGCTTTTGTAGAAGACTAATATTATGTACTTGGTTTTGTTGTTTGGAGGTGTAACCAAATCTATTTCTATTTCCGCTGCAATAAAGTTATAAAATTTTCGACTACTACTTTGCCCGTCTTGTAATATTCCATTCTGTTTACATATAACGCTCCACGAAACTTATTGCATTCCCTTTGCGAGTGACATTAACGGACGTGGGGTGTTGCACTTGGTATCAAAGCTGAAGGTTACCAGAACAGATAAAAGATTTTGAAAACCGTTTTCGAAAGCATTTTTATAAAGAAGTATCTTTTAAAAAAAAGACATGTTTTAAAGAAGGGGTTTTCAAGAGAAAGGTTTATTATGAAAAACATAATCCCCAAAAGCCATATATCTTTCTTTCGATTTTTTGTTTCGAATCTCTTCCTTTTTCCTTCTTGAATATTTTTCCCCGCATGTAGATGATTTTTATAAGATATGTAAGGGCTTTTGTGCGATGGGCGGAAAACCGTTTCATAGGACTGAGATGTTTGTCGAAGCTAGAATTGGCTCAAGGAAGTGGAGGACTCATTTGGTATCTTTGAGATAGACGATGGAAGGAAGGTTCTGCTAGCTGCTTGGTCGATTAAGGGGTTTAGGCTAAGAAGCACAACCCAAGGATGAGGAATTTGTTGATATGACTTTAATCCATGAAGAAGATAAAGGAGAAAGTGGAAAGAATAATTAACTCCGTGACAAAAGAAGGCGTCTTTATTGTGGTATAACGGGCCATGTAATTAAGGACTACAGGAAGAAGAAGAAGCCTGGTTGTTTTCATTGTGATGAGGCTGGACATCTGATTAAAGACTACCCAAGGAAGCAAGGACAAGGGCAAGGGCAGAGGACAGGACCTACTTCCAGAGGATAGGTTCATGCTCTCATGGCCCCTGGACAGGAGAGAGAGAAAGAAACGTTTTTGTTGAAAGTTTGATTTTTCCTTTTTGATCATCCTACTCGAACTTTGTTTGATTTTGGCACTTCGCATTCGTTCATATCTGCTTTGTTAGTTGAAACACTGCACCTAAATACAAGTCTAGTTGTGGATCCCATTGTAGTCTCAAATCCTATTGGTGGTTCGGCTCATTTATCTGTGGTTTGTCGGGATTTGAGAATGTCTATCTTGGGCGTTGGGTTTGAATGCAATGCCTTCGTTCTTGGTTTCACGGGCTATAGCTTGATTCTAGGGATGGATTGGCTAGCCAGGCATGGTGCCATCCTAGACTGTGAAAAAAGGGTAGTTGTACTGTTAACTCATTGTGGAAAGACCCTTGATATTTCTTGTGACCCTAGAGGTTCGGTGATGCTTAGCTACCTAGAATCACTTGACACATCCATCGATGATTTGGAATCTGTTCGAGTAGTCCGTGAGTATAGTGACATCTTTGATGAGGTTCGGGATTTAACCCCAAGGCGCGAGATAGACCTCCGTATATACTTAGTAGATAATGCAAAGCCAGTTGTGTTACCAGTGCGCCACATGGCTCCGAGAGGGAGGAGGGAACTCAGTAAGCAAGTAGGGGAGCTACTTGAGGAAGGGCTCATAAGAAGAAGTATTTCGGAATGGGGTGCTCCAATTGTTTTTGGCTACGAAGGTTGATGGTTCGCTTAGATTGTGCGTGGACTGTAGGGAGCTGAACAAGCTCACGAAGAAGAACATACACCCATTGCCGAGGATAGATGACTTGTTCGATCAGTTGGTTGGCGTTTCGGTTTTATTGCAGTTGGATTTAGCTACAAGATTTCATCAGCTAAGGGCAGTTGAGGATAGCATATATAAGGCTGCTTTTAGGGCTCCCGACGTTTTCTTCGAGTGGATCGTCATGCCTTTTGGTTTCACGAATGCACCCGCATATTTCGTGGACTTGATGAGTAGGGTGTTTATGGAGTTTCTAAACAAGTTTGTGGTAGTCTTTGTGGATGGTATTTTGATTTTCTCTAGAAGCGAGGAAGAGCATGCCCTACATCTAGGGAAATCTTAGAGACCCTACGAGCGCATCAACTCAAAGCTAAGTTCTCCAAATGTCATTTTTGGAGGAAAGAAATGAGGTTCTTAGGACTGGTCTCTAAGGAAGGGATAACAGTGGATCCCGTAAAGGTGGTGGCAATCCAAGATTGGAAAGTTCCTAGAAAAGCAACGGAAGTAAGAAGTTTTCTAGGGTTGGCGGGCTACTATAGGAAGCTCGTTAAGGACTTTGCAAAGATATTAGCCCCAGTTTTGACTTTGCTAGATGGGAGTAAACCGTTCACAGTATATACCGGTGCTTGCGGGATAAGGCTTGGAGCAGTTTTCGATGCAAAAGGAAAAGGCGACATGCAAAAGGCGGTAGGTACGTAATTATGTTTGAGCATCGCGTATCGTTCACAGACGGATGGACGGACAGAAAGGGTGAATAGAATCCTTGAAGATCTTTTGAGGTTATGTATCCTAGATTTTGGAGGGACATGAGAAGAGCACCATCCATTTGTGGAGTTTGCTTGTAACAATAGTTATTAAGCTAGTATTAGGGTTTTTATGGACGACCATGTCAATCACCAGCTTGTTGCTGGGAGTCTACGGATAAGATTTTGCTTGGACCCGAGCTGATCAGAGAGAAACTTCAGGGAAGATGGGCTTGATTCGAAGGCGAATGAAAACGGCACAGGACCGACAAAAGTCGTACGCTGATAAGAGACGAACTAATCTTGAGTTTGATGTTGGGGACATGGTTTTTGTCAAAGTATCGCCATTAAGGAACGTAGTTTGCATTGGAGCTGCAGGGAAATTAGCACCAAGATTTGTAGGACCCTTTCCCATTACAGAGAGGATTGGACAGGAGGCGTACAGAGTGAAGTTGCCGCAGAAGCTTAGTAGTGTTCATGATGTGTTTCACATGTCGTATTTGCGGAATTTTTTACATGATACCGCGGAAATAGTGGAGCCAAGCATGCTTAGAGAAGTGGAAGTGGAGCGAGATGCCACGATTAGACGAGCTCCTACATGCATCCTTGGATCGAAATCAAGAAGTATGCAACAGAGAGGTCAAGTCGGTTAAAATCCAATGGGGAGATGATCAAGGAGACGCGACTTGGCAGACAGAAGACATGATACGTGCATCATACCCTTTTCCTTTTGTGAGGATATGTTCTTAACTTCTCCCTTTTCTACCGCTTTGTTTATACTTGTTCTATCGTTTAGTATGTCCTTTCGTTTACATCCTCAATATTTAGATAGGAAAATCCTATGGTTGTAAACATGTGTTTGAGACATGTTATGTTTGGTGGATGCAAGTGGATGCAAGTGGTTGCTAGTGGTTGCTCGTGGATGCATTTACACACACATTTGGCACTAGATCGGCTCAGTCACTTTCATATTGCATATGCATATATGTATTTGTATATGGGTTGAAACTTGATGTTTTATCATATGGATGTTGCATTTGTATGAATGTAAAGTTGTGCACTCGTATAGAAATGATATGTATCAATAGGGTTCTTTTGCATACATAATGGACGCATCGCACTATCATGATTTGCATTAAGGAGGTCAACTAAATCAGTAGACCACCTGATTTTGCATTAGATAAGGACATATACACACACTATGCATATGATCATGAAAGCATTAGAAAACTTCTTAAAGACAATGGATGCCTGTGATTGAATGGTTGAGTACATTGATGTTAGATGGTAGGATTTACATTCTTCTTGACTTGGAGATTTCGGGGACGAAATCCTTTAAGGAGGGAAGAATGTAACACCCCGTAATTTTAAATATTAAAATTAACAAATTTAAGAACACTTAATTTTTAGAAGAAGAATTAAGGGAAACGGGTTACACCATTGCGTTCGTCTCAGAATTCTGCCTAAGATAGAGTCCGAGTTTGCGTAAATTGGGCTCCGTATGAAGAAGTTATGGAGCTTAGAAGATTTCAAGTTTATGTCAGAATTGAATAAATAATTAATAAATCAAAATTAGAATTCAAACCAGCGAAAAGAAGTGGGCGGGAAAATTCCCGCCAAGGGGTGTCGACCCCCCTTAAGGGGTGTCAACAATGGTGTCGACCCCCATATAGTGGTGTCGACATAGGTGTCGACCCCCCTGTGGGGGTCGACCCCTACTGACTGTTCTGGACAGTGACGATTTTCTGAGTCGTAGGGCTACGTGGTGACTTCTGATTGGCCTAATGACACATTTTCTTGGACTGGATGGTTTGAATGGATCCTAGGTTGATCTAAAGGCTCATATTAATTCTATACTCCTACATAATCACATCAAACCTTAACCCTAAACCTCATAACCCTATTCTATGAAGCCGTCATGCTGTCCATCTCTAAGCTAGCCTAGCCTCCATCTTCTCCAAACTAGAAATCAAATTCAAGGTTAAAGATAAAGATCAAAGCCTACATCAACGAATTAGATTATCAACTTCAGAAATCAGATTCCAGATCTTCTCTTCTTTCTTAATCTTTGTGAGTTCATGTAGCTTTCACAAGATAATTAAACTAAAGTAATTATGATAAGTTGTAAATTGTGATCATATGATTATGCCTATAATGGATCTTATCAAATTTGTAGGTTGTCATTTATTTGATTCATAACCTATGCTTTTCTGATCAATTCTATCAGTCCATGTCTATTCGTGCTCACCTATTTTGATACCATGATTCATTTCCCTCTTCCTTTTTCCTTTTTATTTTTATGAGTTAGGCTAACTTCGAGCCTAACATATTATGCGAAATTCGCGCACGTATAACGCTTGAATGATGGGGAAAAAGTTTAGGAAATGTTGAATAACATGTGATTAGTAAAAAGGTCATAAATTGGTGATGGCTATGGTTTGGGAAAAATTGTATATAATAAGCAAACATAAGACTTGACATAAATGGGTTTGGGTGTAAACTTGTGATAATTTGGTAAGTTCAGTTATTTCTCAGATTTGGAACATGTAATAGGAATCATATGAATCGAATCTAAAACTATGCCTAATTGAAAGATAATCAATTCTGATTCATGCTTATCCTTTTGTCAAATCTGAATTACCTATGCCTATGAGACTGTTGTGATTGATACAATGGAACCTATCGTGTTGTACACCAAGTTGGTGATTCTTCTATGTTCAATTCTGTCGAATCTTTAAGCCTATAATGTAACTTGCTTAGTTTAGCCATACTTATTGTTAATGTACAACATGTCTATTGGAAACATGATTCTTGAGTTGGGTACACCTTTACATGCCTATTTTGTTCCTTATGTCAACTCTTGTGTTTCTCCTCTATCTCTCTTCGTTTTATTTATGGACCTTGTTGTACGTGCGATTGAAACGCGGGGAATTGACTATAACTTAATAAGTAATTTTGGGCATAACAAGTAAATGTGGCATAACTTGAATTGACCACACTTATGGATAATTTACATATAAATCTAGACTTGGACAGTAAACATGTAAATTGGCTAAAAGATGAACGCCTAAGACACGAGGTTAGACTTGGTTTGCGGTATAAGACTGCCCAGAACCGCCCGGCATATCCAGTAACTGCAAACGGCAGTCTAATGTGAGAGGTTAAAGGCATAAATTAGATGCTTAGACACGAGGTTAAGTCTGGCTTGTGGTGGAAGTCTTCCCGGAACCGCTCGGCATATCCAGCGGCCACAAGTGATCGACTTAATGTGAGAGGTCTGTGCGTTAATAACTAATTAATGCTGATCAAAGTTGAATATGATACCTAAACGAGTTAGGTGGGTGGGGTTAAGTTAACATGAGTAAGAAGACAACTTAACCAATATTACCTGAACAAAGTGGATAGGGTTAAGGCAAGCTTAACCAATAATACATATGGACTTGATAAGTGGAAGGGTTAAGTAAATCTTGGGTAGGTGAGTAATATTAGTATATATAGGCCCACAAACTTAACCGTTAAATAAATATGCGTGAATCAGTGGGAAGGTTAAGTGACATATGGATAGGCGACACTTAACCAATACAACATGTTAATTAAACAAATGGGTGGGGTTAGGTTAAATTGAGAACACTTAACCGTTATAACATGTTGGTTAGGAAACCCTAGTAACGGGGACCCATTTCAGCAGTAACCCACATAGATGTATCACGGTACCCTGAACTAGGCAGGGTGGGGCACTATTACTGGGATGATTATAAGCAGTCAAAATAGCGGCGGGTGGTGCGTTAGTGTAGGTTCCGACGGAGTACGTGTGTGCACGTACTCCGGAGTGGAAAAAGCAGGCACTAGGCATCAGTAGTCGTACACTGTGCATCTTGAATTGTGTCGGGTTGCCATCATAGGGACTGATACACCCCATGGTGGGACCAACATAGGTATCTACAAACATGCGGGACCGAATGACACAAGTAATAAATACATGCGAGTTAGGGAGCCGATCGATTAGGGGTAGTATGGGGACATCTAGTATCTATTATGGGCAAGTAGGCTGTTAAGGATTGTATGGGGTAGATACCTCTTACTAGATGTTACGCTTGAGGGCTACCAATTTTGGGGTTGGGATCAACTTTCAGTATGGAACTAGTATAGGTGAGATATATTTAGCATTGGTGCGGTGTAGTAATTACCTTATAGTGAATAGAAGCGCAGTCAACGTTTATCTTATTCATCTTGCCTACCTTGTCATGCATGCTTATGTACAATCATTCCTTACTTTCCAGTTTATGTTCTTATCTTGTTACTTTAATGATTATATTGTTAAAGTTACTGGACTCACCAGACTAATGTCTGACCTAGTTTGTTTCGCCTCTTTTCTTCCGTCCCCCCCCCCAGATTCTCAGGGAGGAAATACTCAAGCTTAGTTCAGATGTCTCTTTCTTCCAGCTTGAAGTTGAAAGATGTATTGCTTGGCTTTGATTCTGCTTATGGCATTTTCTGTTAGTGGTTATGGCTTTAAAATTATGTACTCTGAAGGCTTTTGTACAAGACTAATATTATGTACTTGGTTTTGTTGTTTTGAAGGTGTAACCAAACCTATTTCTGTTTCTGCTGCAATAAAGTTATAAATTTTTTAAGTACTACTTTATCCGTCTTGTAATATTCCGTTCTGTTTACTTATAACGCTCCGCGAAACTGAATGCATTCCCTTTGTGAGTGACATTAACAGACGTGGGGTGTTACACTTACCTTCTCTGCCACCATGCTCGGTATATTTGTAAAAATCAACGTATGCGATCTTATGAAATACTCTGTCAGACATCTGTCCATACAAGTTCATTCTGAGATTGAACGAATCCAAAGATAACTTAGAAGAAGAGGTTTATTTCCACGAGTTTAATCTCGATAATTAACCAGAGACATCAGAGAGCAACCCTCTCCCTCCGAAGATCTATGTCTTCAAATCATTTCATAAGGATCCTTGCAAGCTAGTTATAGAACGTAAAGTTGGTTCGAAGTGGTTTTGGGTCTAGTTCCCATCCCAGTCTCTTCGAACTAACACGTTAATAGTCCAAAGCAACATTTTATCACTAGTCGCGGTTTTAACAATCACATCAAAAACAGTATATACCAATACATTTGTAGCTTGGACCCTTTAATTAAAACCGTGCATTAAAACTCTTTGATCAATTTAAAATCTATATACCAATCTGAACAATTCTCTTTTTTTTCGTTACTTTGAAAAAATATCTAATACTTATATGTTTAAAATAAACGTATTCACTGAACTCCTCTTTTATTTCCTTTACTTTGGAAATATCACTATTTAATCACAAAATCTCTTTTTTATTTCCTTTACTGTGGAAATATCATTATATATACTTTAGCCAAATGATACAAGTCTAATTACCAATCTTATATGGGTTTAACAATGTCATGTGCCACATTTTTTATTTCATAAACCTCAAAATTCTTTAACTTCAAACTTGTTGATTAAAGTTCAAAAATTCATTTATGGAAATAATAATTCCATTTTCCATATCCACTTCCATTTCCAAACTCATATAACCTTTACTTCATTTCTTTGAAATCCATAGCCATAATAAGTGTATTCACAAAACCAGACTATTTTTGTTATTTAGAAATTAGTGCTATATACTTAACCAAATGGTATAAGTATAGATCACACTTTATATCTTTGCCAAACAATGTTAAGTGATACATTGTTTCTATAAAACCCAATAATTCATTTAAATTTCTAAAATCTTGCAAATAAAGTTACAATATCATTTCTCTTATGGAAATAATAAATTATTTCCAACATCTTTACCATTTACAAACTAATATCATACTAAGATAATACTAAAGCCATTCAAGTTGGGTTATTTTATATACCTCTCAGAACTTGATCAACAATGTTCTTATCTTAAGATAAATAAAGCTTGTAACTCGAAAACTGGTATTAATTCTAATATTAAAACAAATCTCAGTTTAACCATTCCATTTAAAATACGGTTTTATAAACCATATCTTGCATCTGAAAAATCTCCTTTCAGTTATAATTACTTTTACTTAATTTTTCTTCTTTCTTAAGTAAACTCTTATTTAGAACAAAACCCTAGATTTTGACTAGTTCCAATATAATTCATTAACAAAGATGGATTTTTATTATAACAAATCCATTTATCCAATCTTAAAATACAAATTCATTTAGTATCTTTTTATAACTTAACTTGGATTTATTACTAAATCCATTTACTAAATTCTTTACACAAATTCATTCAATGTTTGCCCTTGTATTCTTGAAAATCTTCTTCCCATTACATTTATTTTACTTAATTCGAATATTAAGTAAACAAATGTTTAAAGCCATGCATTAGCTCTAAATTTTCTTTATAAATTTCGTTTATAAAATGTAAAGCCCTTTCAAATCTTAACTAAAATCTTATCACGAAATGGATTATTTTCTTAAATGAATTTCATTTCAAAAGTAATCACTTCAATTATTATTAATTTAGATATTAATTAACTTCATCGTTAACTGCAGCAAACATAGTTAATTTTTTTATTAATAAAAAAGGGAATAGTTAAATTTTTTAAAACCTTATTAGAATAACAAATAATTTCATTCATAATAAACAACTCAATAATTACTTTTAAATAAAGTAAGCTTAAAAATTAATTAAATTTTAAGAAAGTTCATTTAGTTTGAATGACTATTTGTCAAAACCATTTCTATTAGATTAATTGATAACGAATTGATTTAATAACTAATTTCAATTCAAATAGTTAACTTAGTTAACTTGAAAACATCAGTTAACTTGTTAACTGATTTCCACTTATCCTTCCTCTTAAATTAATTAATAACTTAATTAATTTAATAATATCACTTAATTATTTCGTAAAAATAATTATTCCAAATTTATTAACCCGTAGGTTAATTTCTGACTTACTTATAAAAACATAAGATTTTGCTTTAGAAAAACATTTATAGCTATTATATAAAAATCCATTTATAAAATATTCATTATTTATAAAACATTCATTTTATATAAAATATAATTTAAAACTTCTATTTCAGTTATAAAAATATTTATTTGAGGAAAGTCTAATTAGATACACAAAGCTTGGACCGTTGTAGTAATTAATCTCCACCATTGGATCACCCCATGAATTCCACCCCTCAACATAAAGACAAAAAATCCAAGGGTGGAGGGTTTGTGTCTTTAAGTTTGTGTTTAATTTTGTGTCTAAATAGTCACCCCCATAGGAGAGGCTATTGAAACACAAAATTAAACACAATGTTAGAGACACAAAGCTTGGACCGTTGGATTTGTTTGTCTTTATATGGAAAGTAGAACTCATGGGAAGATCTAGCGGCTGAGATTTTTGTGTCCAATTTTGTGTCATCATTTTGTGTCCAAATAGAGTTTCCCTATAATATAAAACTTTTGCTTCAATTATAAAAATAAGTTTTATAACTTGAACTTTGTCGATTCGCCTGACGTCAATCGACATCTCAAAAAAGTAGATTTAGCTCATCTGCTGCCAATCACTTAAACAACACTATATATCGATTAATATCACATTAACGTGGAATTTCAATTAAACAATCCATATTCAACTCAACAATAAACATCAAAAATAGGTTTAATGTTAAATAGTTCACATATAATAATATGAAATCAAATAACATACAAAATATTTGAGGAATCCATTTGGATCCCTCCGATCTGTTTTTGACATAACAACTCATAATATCATTTGAAAATTTCCTATGAAATAAATAATCAAATTTAGATCATTTAAATGAAAATATTAACATCAACAAACAAACAATCAATAATCATCCATAGCATCCAAACATCCATTTTATACTAACAACGATAAATTATATGAATTTTGTCACATCATAGACTTACAGAAGAGTGGGTTTACTCATATTTTGTTTCGATCAACGATTTAGGTCGATTTATATAGCTTCAAACAAGCGCTTGAAATTATATAAAATTTCAATTGGCTCTGAATCCTTCCAAACTAGTTCGTAGGCCTAGTACTCGTCGCCATGATTCCAACGCTTCTTGTTTCATTTTATTCTGTTCATGTATGAATAAGTTATGCTTATTACAATATATACGAGATTTAATTTAAATATATTTCTTCCTAACTGCCATCATTAAAATTAATCTTTGATTAATTTATTAAATCTCATTTATTACCGCAAATCACTTCCTTCAAACACGCCCAGGGTTTAAACAATCGAACAAAACTTCATCCCTTTTGAATCATTGTCGACGACGCCAGAGGCGGCCGAGCCTCTCTCTATTCCGGTCGATAGTAGCCCCCGGTTCTATCCTCTCATCGACACCAACCAAGCCTTCCTCGAAACCTCTGTTCATTCGAAAATTTTATCTGAAATCGAATACTTTGAACCTCAAATACTCCTATTAACGACGACCACTTCACACCCCACCACCACCGATGAACCCAACACACTCTGGCACTCCACTCTCTTATAGAAGAGTTTGCCTGATTTGGCTTGGATCAGCATATGAAGTTCTGGTCGTTTGAATTGTGGTGGCAGCTACTGCTTTTCTTGACCATAGGAAATTATTGACTTAGAGAAGTTTAGATTAGGGTTTTACATAGAGGGAAATATTATTAATATTTTATTAATTTATGAAACTTACATGTGAAGTTTCATTCTTAAACTACCACATACAAGCTTCGATCGCGACGAAATAGACATCCTATGTAACACCTCGTATTTTCCGTGAACATAAGAATGACAAATTAGAGAATAATTAAATTGTAACAGAATAATCAAGGGAAACCGGTTACTCCATTGTGTTCATCTCGAAATTCTGCTTGGAATAGAGTCCAAGTTTGCGTAAATTGGACCCCGTATGAAGAAGATATGGCCTTCAAAAGTTTCAATAAAAACCAGCCCGAAATTCAAATTTCAGAGTTCGAAAATTCAAAACAGACACCCGGGCTAGGCGGGAAAATTCCCGCCCAGGGCCCAGATTGACATTAGGGTCGACCTGGGGGTCGACCTGGGTAAACAGGTAGACACTAGGGTCGACCTCCCCCTATTTCCAGATCCGTGGACAGATGCATTTTTCTGTATTTAGACGCCCGTTCTGACCAGATTCGCGACCCCTATGCTATTTAAACACCCCCAAACCTAGCTTTCTCTCAACACAATTTCATTCTGCCTATATTCTGCCTCTATTCTAGCTAAAAATAAAAATGGCGTCGCTACTCTACTAGAATCAAAAATAGAACTAGTGCGTCTTCTTCCAATCTAAATAGAGTTAAAAGAGAACAACTATTTTCTAATCTAATCGATAGTCTACGCCAAAGGAGCACTACTCAGTGTCAGAATACAGATCCCAGAAATCAATATTTACCTTTTCAATCGTGAGTACAATTATTTTCAGATATGAAATTTAATAATTATCTTGACATTTTTGTGAATCTGGATCTGAGGTGATGCATACTTTTCTGTGGATCTATCTTGATTGTGACTGTTCTGTATCTGTTCCCTTTTTCTTCCTTTTTTAATAGCCAGGCTACCATGAGCCTGCGCCAAATCTCATAAGAGATTAACGCATGAACGCTAAATTTTGGGACAAATAATGGATAACGCATAATTGGACATGACTGATCTTTGATTGGTTTGAGAAATGGACATATGTTGTAAATTAGATCTAGATCTGTGTATACTCTGTAATTTGGAAAAAGATGAATCATTGTATGATAACATGTGACTTGAAACTTGGGGACATAATGCATTAAGATCTGATTTTGAGATGTTGTAATTTAAAGATCAAGATTTTTGGGCATATTTTTATGTAACGATTCATGATTTGAAAAAAAGAATATGTGACTTAGGCGTAGAGACCCATATTATACTAGGATAACTATCAATGTGAATATGCCTAAAAGTGGATTTTTGGATAATTGGCAATAAAGCTATAACTTGGCATAATTCATAGAGTATATCATGATTTAGGGCTTTTTAGAGAATACTCTGTACTGTGCAAAGTTTAACTAAAAATTTGGGCATATGTTGTATTATGAATTACGACAATGATTTAGGCATGAAAGTTTAGGCTTAATTTATGATTAGGCAAGATATGTAAATAGAATTTTGGAAATATATAATCTGTTATGTCTGTTATCTGCTAAATCTGTTGAATTGCCTAATCTGCTAAATCAGTTATCTGCTAAATCTTTTGAATTGCCTAATCTGCTAATTTGTTGAATCGCCTAATCTGCTAGATTTGTTATCTGTTGAATTACCTAATCTGCTAATCTGTTGAATCGCCTAATCTGCTAGATCTGTTATCTGTTGAATTGCCTAATCTGTTGAAAGCTAAATAATTGTAATTTGGGTATGAAAATCCATAGGCCCGATCTAAGATTGAGTAAAAATATGGAAATTTGATTAATCTGCTGTAACCAGGTTTAATCTGATAAATGGACAAAATTAGTCTGATATCTTTATAATCTGTATTGGAATAAATTGGCTATGACACGAGGTTAGACTCTGTTTGCCGTAGAAGCCTGCCCGGAACCCATCGGCTTAACCAACAACTGCAAACAATCACTCTAATGTGAGAGGTCGTAGACATAACTAAAATATGCTTAGACACAAGGTTAGGTCTGGCTTATGGCAGAAGTCTACCCGGAACCGCCCGGCACATCCAGCGGCCACAAGCTACCGACCTAATGTGAGAGGTATATGCATTAATATCTAATTAATGCAAATTTAAGAGAAATGTGGTGTCTAAAAAATGTGTTGGGTGGATATGGTTAAACCAACTAGACTAATGGATCCAATAAACTCATTTTGTGAATCTGTAGGCCCAATACAAAGTTAGACAATCTGTAAGTCTGTTAGGTTCGTACATCTGATCTGTTAATCTGAAAACTTGTTAACTTGATTGTCTGATCTGTGAACTAGTAATCTGAACTCTATCTGAAATCTTTAAACAAGTTAATTTGAACTCTGTTAGTCTGGGAACACAAGGTTAGGAGGGGAATTACTTTTGTCATCTGTTGTGTGGAACCTATATTAGTCAGTAACCCTTTTTGGTATCAAAACTTTGACCCCACGCTATGTATGGGTCTGGGCACGCTTACTGAACTAATTATAAGCGGTTCATTCTGATAATGGCAAGGGGTGTTGATGGCGCGTTCCAACCGGGTCATGTGCATGCATGGATCTGGTCTGCTCTGAGGATGTAAGTCGCCGTGACATATGTAAATAGGTCTGTGCCAATAGTTTGCCACTTTAGGGAGTGATACACCCAACTGTGGGGCCGACACAAGGTATTTTTGTATAGGGAGCCGATCGCTTGGGGGTAGGACTTAGGGTACACTTAGTTCTGTCTGTTTCTGTGGGTACCGTCTGTTTCTGTTGGGTGGTAACACCTGTCTGTTTCTGCGTGGTACCGTCTGTTCGGGTGGTAAAGGCCCATTACTAGTGTACACCTAATTCTAGCATTCTGTTTCTGTAGAGATTATTCTGTTTCCGTTTCTGTTTCAGTTTAGACATTATGGTACACCTAGTTCTGTCTGTTCTGTGGGTACCGTCTGTTTCTGTTGGGTGGTAACACCTGTCTGTTTCTGCGTGGTACCGTCTGTTCGGGTGGTAAAGGCCCATTACTAGTGTACACCTAATTCTAACATTCTGTTTCCATAGGGATTATTCTGTTTCCGTCTCGGATTCCGTTTCTGATTCTGTTTCCATACCTTCTGTCTGTTTGGGTGGTAAAGGCCCATTATTAGTATTTTGTTTCCGTACCTTCTGTCTGTTGGAGTGGTAAAAGCCCACTATTAGCATTCTGTTTTTGTACCGTCTGCCTCTGTTCGTGTGGTAAAGGCCCATTACTAGCATTCTGTTTCTGTAAAGATTATTCTGTTTCCATTTCTGTTTCAGTTTAGACATTAGGGTAACACCTAATCCTATTAACTAGTATTAGTGTAGAGAAGTGAAAACTAAGTAAGAAGCTTAGCTTAGCCTATATCATTCTGTTTCTTCTGTTAACTTGCTATTCCATTTACGGTTATCTCTCATCCAGTTTTATTTACATGTCATGATACTATTATCTGTTTATATGCTGAAAGTCACTGGACTCACCAGACTTATGTCTGACCTGGTTTGTTTTGCATCTTTTCTTCCGCCCCCCCAGGTTCTCAGGGTGGAAACATAGGAGCTTGATTCTGATTCTCTCTGCTTGAACTGTTTGAAGTATTGCTTGCCTTTGGCTCTATCTTTCCATGGCAGTTTATATTGGGGATTATGTCTTTAAAAACTATGCATTCTGAAGGCTTTTGTACAAGACCGATATTTATGTACTTGAATTCCGATATTGTGATTTTGAAAGATGTAACTAAACTCATTTCTGTTTCTGTTGTAATAAAGTTATAAAATTTTCAATTACTACTCTATCTGTGTTGTAAATTTCTGTTTTTTCTACTAAAAACGCTGCACCAAAGTTAAGGCATTCCCTTTGCGAGTGACCTTAACGGAGGTGGGGTGCTACACTTGGTATCAGAGCTGAAGGTTACCAGATTTGATAAAAAGTTTTTGAAAACTATTTTCAAAAAGGTTTAGAAAGGAAGTATTTTCAAAAGTAGAGTTTATTTTGGAAAAACATAATCCCCAAAAGCCAGATATCTATCTTTTCTCCGTTTTGAATCCCTTTTCTTTCGTTTCAGTATGTTTGGGGATATTAACCTTCCGGAGGGCGTACCGATACCCGACTGGTTCAGGAGGTACCTAGAAGCTATGGCTAATGATGCGGGCCCAGCAGACGTCCCTCCTCCCCTAGCTGCAGCGGTTCCTCCTCCTCCGCACCTGAATACTTTCCCGAAGATATGTAGAGACTTTCGAGCCATAGGTGGGAAGAACTTTAATGGAATTGAATCCTTTGTGGAGGCAAGGAACTGGCTTAAAGAAACTAAGGATTTGTTCGTTATCTTCGAGGTGGATGATAGGCAGAAGATACAGTTGGCAGTATGGTTGCTTAAGGACGAAGCTTCTTTTTGGTGGGAGGTCACAAATGGAGAGCGTCCGGTAGAGAGATGGATGAATTTCAGGCATAGGTTCGAGATGAAATTTCTCTCATGGGCGGAAGAGAGTCTATACCTAGAGAGATTCTTGGCATTGAAGCAGGAGAATTTTTCAGTAAGAGAGTGCATCAACAAGTTTAATCAATTGGCGAGATCCAGCTTAGATTTGGTAAATACACCGCATAAGAAGGCACTAAGGTTTGCTAAAGGTTTGAACGAGCTGCTACACGGATTGGCAATGTCCCACATTCCTATGGGGGCTACCTTCGAGAAATTAGTTGACATGGCATTGATGCATGAAGAGGAAACCAAAAGTGAGAAGAAAGAAGGAAAGCTTGGAGGACCACAGAACAAGAAGGCAGGGCCTAAAAAGGAAACACAAAAGAAGGATGAGAAGTCTGAAGATAAGAAGGAGAAGAAGTGCTTTACTTGTGGAAGCTCGACCCATCTGAACAAGGATTGTAGAAAGAGGAAGGTCACTTGCTTCAACTGTAGAGAAATGGGGCACTTCACTAGGGACTGCCCAAATAAACGAGGACAAGGGCAGAGGGCAAGACCAACTTTTGGAGGGCAGGCGAATACCCTCGAGGCTCGTGGATAGGATAGAAATATGAAAACTTTCTGTAGGAGGCTTAATTTCCTTATCTGATTATGGAATTAAAACTCTTTCTGATTCTGGCATTTTGATTTTGTAATTGAAACTCTACACTTGAATACTAGTCTTGTTTCTGATTCCGCTATAGTCTCAAACCCCATGAGGATTACGACTCATCTGTTTGTGATAAGTTGGGGTTTGAGGGTATCTGTGCTGGGCGTTAAAGTTGACTGTGACGCATACATTTTGGTGTTTTGTGGGATATAGTGGGATTTTATCATGCTTAGTTTTCTGAGAATCATTTGATAATCTGATCTGTACCAGTAGTCCGTAAGTGCTTGAATATTTCTAAAAAGGATAGGTTTTTTTTACTAAAAGCGTGAAGTAGATTTCCAGTTGGACATTTGTTTAATGGGAGTGATTCTCTGAGTGTCAATCTGATGTTGATTTCGATCTTCGGGGTTGATACTTAGTGGGTTATTCTCTTAAACCGATATCTGATAGGAACAAAGCTTTTGTTTTAATTTTACTTGCTTCTGTCACTCAGTTGTATCATATCGATCGAATCTTGGACCTTTAGGTAGAAACTAATGGGTGTAAACATGTGATTGAGACATGTTATGTTTGATGGTTGCAAGTGGTTGCTGGTGGATGCATATACACACACTAGGCACTTGATCGGCTCAAAAACACACTCATACTGCATACAAATTTGTGTGCATTTTTAAAATTTTTATGGATGCGAAATGGTTGACTCAACACATGGATGTTGCATATGAATGAACGGTTGTGCACTCATATAGAAATGATATGTATCAAATAAGAAAATTTCATACATGTTGGACTCATGGCACTGACATAATTCGCATTAAGGAGGTCAACTGAATCAGTGGACCGCCTGATCTTTGCATTAGATAAGGAACATATACACACACTTTTGCATATGTTCATACAACATTAGAAGTTTTCTAAGGAAAATAGATGCTTGTGGATGATGGTTGATTGGATGGTAGGGCACATTCTGTAACACCCCGTAAATTTAAATATTAAAGTTAACAAATTAAAGGATACTTAATTTTAAATGTAAGAATCAAGGGAAACGGGTTACGCCATTGTGTTCGTCTTGGAATTCTGGTTGAGATAGAGTCCGAGTTTGTGTAAATTGGACTTCGTATGAAGAAGTTATGGTTGTCGGAAGTTTCTAGAAAATTCAAATAAATTCAAACAACTTCAAGTTCAATAATATATATATATATATATATATAACAGGGACCAGGTCGACCTGGGGGTCGACCTTAGTGTTGACCTCCCCCTATACAGGTCGACCTTAGTGTCGACCTGGGGGTCGACCTGCCCCACCCCCTCCCCCCAGGGCAGATCTGAAAGATGACGATTTTGTGACTCAGTGCTGAGTCATTAGGGCTGAGGTGTCACCCTATCTTGGATGGATGGTTTTGATTAATCCTAGGTTGATTGGATGGTCTGAATTAATCCTAAATTCTATATAAACACATGTAGACTCAAACCCTAAAACAAAATAAAAATTAGAACCATGGCCGACATGCTATCACCTTGCAACCTAGAGTAGCCGCCACCAACTAGAGGGAAAGTGAAGCTAATCAACTCAATTCAACTCAAATTTATAACAACAACAACGAAATAGTCTACTCCAAGGCGAGCTAAATCAATTTCAGAACTCAGATTCCAGAACTCAAGACCTTCTTTGAGTTGTGAGTTCAATATCTTTAATAAGATAATTAATAAGTTAATTGGGTTAAGTTATAAATTGGGTTATATGGCTATATTTGTGAGACATTGGAAAAATGTGATATTCTGTGAATATATGCTAGTTGTTCATAATGATAGTTTTGTTGTGGATCCCTTTTCATATGCCAAATCACCTATGTTCAACTTGATTCACGTTGACATCATTTTATATGCAAGTTTGGGTGTAGATTATATGCTAGTTTCTATATGAATTGTACACATGTTCGGTGTAGATTATGTGTTAGTTTCTGTATGAATTGTACACAAGTTTACATGTGAATCAAATAAAGTGACTATATGCAAGCTTAGGTAGAAACTGGATTCACATATATGCAAGTTTACACCTTCAGATTTAGATCTATGATGTACATAGTTTATGCAAGTTTGTGACTATGGCTTATGCAAGTTTTGGAATGAAAACTACATTCATATATGCCAGTTTAAGTGAAAAACTATATTATATACATATGCAAGTTCACACCTTTAGGCCTATGTTTAGATTCATGACAATACAAAGTTTATGCAAGTTACGTTGTAGTCCTTATTTGCAAGATTAGATCCATTTTATGTGTTATGCAAATTTGCGATGTTTCTTCCCTTTTAAGTGTTAGACTAATTGCTAGTCTAATATATATATGTCATGATAAACGAACGAACAACGTGGGGACGATGGGGGTAATATTGAATACAAACATATTGAGAATTGGCATAATGGCCTTGAAAAAGGCATATAATTAAATTAAGACATTAATAGGAAAGATTGGCATTTATGGACATAATTGAGACAATTATGGACATGAGTATACTTGGAATTTATTTACAAATTTTGAGTAGGGATATTAATCCACTTTGGGGTTAAATAAAGATGTGTAATAATAAACCGCTTAAGGCACGAGGTTAGACTCGTTTGTGGTGTAAGACTTCCCGGACCCGCCCGACAAATCCAGCAGCCACAAATGCCAGTCTAATGTGAGAGGTCGAAGGCATGAATTAAATGCGTAACAGTTGTAAAGACACGAGGTTAGGCTCGTTTGTGGTGTAAGACTGCCCGGACCCGCCCGGCAAATCCAGCTGCCACAAATGCCAGTCTAAAGTGGGTGGTCTTTACAAGGTTACGGTGTTAATGAATTAAGAAACACTTAACCAGATAAACATGTGGTGGGACATGAGAGGGTTAAGTGGGTGCCTTGGGTGGCATGTGGAATTAAGTGGGTGCCTTGGGTGGCACGTGAAATACGATTAGATGCACTTAACCAAGAATGAAACATGTAAGAAGACATGAATACGAATGAGGTTAAGTGGGGAAAAACCTTAGAGGGGACCAAGCATAGGTGGAAAGCTTGTGTCATGCATGGGGGCCCTTTTCAAACCAGTAACCCATTAAGTATCTTTGTGGGCTCGACCCAAGTCGAGGACGGGACATGCGTACTGGGTTTGATTGTAAGAGGTCAAAACGGGTTAGCGGTGGCAACGCAAGTCCAACGGGGTCATATGCGTGTGTGGGGCCGGGCTGGTAGGAAAGACGTTGTTGCATCGTGTAGATATAAGCCGTGCATTTTGGTGGTATCGGGTTGCCACTTTGGAGAGTGATACACCCCACTGTGGGGCCAGCACGTGTATCTATGAGTTAGGGAGCCGATCGAATGGGGGTAGTGGGTACACCTAGTGGAGATAGGGGCAGACGGCACATATGAAGGCAGCTAGGGGTACACGAAACTACCATTGTCATTATTAAGTTCTGTAGGCGGGATCAATTTTTAGGGTGTTTAGTGTGGTGCAGTGTAGTAATTATCCTATAGTTATTAGGTACGCCTTTAACGTTATTCTTGTTCATCTTATTTTCTTTGTTTGCTCTGTCATACCCATTTGTTCACAGTCATTTCCTTATTTTCCAGCTTATGGCTTGTCCTAGTTACTTAATGATTATATTGTTAAAGTTATTGCTCTCGCTAGACTTTATGTCTAGCCCCTTTGTATCCACCTCTTTTCTGCGTCCCCCCCTAGGTGCTCAGGGTGGGACTAGTACTAGTGGAGCTTGATTTGGACAGCTTTATCTCTTTCTTTGGAAGTTGCTTGGATCGCTGAAGTAAAAGTTCAGCCTATCTTATTTATGGCTATTTTATGTTTGGGTTATGTCTTTCATTTTATGTACTCTGATTTAGACAAAATGGATATTATGTACTTGACTATAGTCTTTGGTTTTTGATAATGTAATCAAACTTATTTGTTTACCGCTGCAATAGAAATGAAGTTTTAAATTTTTGAGTACTATTTTTTATCTGTCTTGTTGTTAAGTTTTTGTTCTATACACACTTAAAACGCTCCATGGAAGTTAATGCATTCCCTTTGTGAGTGACATTAATGGACGTGGGGTGTCAAACATTCTTCCTAACTTGAAGATTTCGGGGACGAAATCCTTTAAGGAGGGGAGAATGTAACACCCCGTATTTTCTGTGAACATAAAAATGAAAAATTAGAGAATAATTAAATCGTAACAGAATAAATAAGGGAAACGGGTTACGCCATTGCATTCATCTCGAAATTCTTTTTGGAATAGAGTCCAAGTTTGCGTAAATCGGACTCCGTATTAAGAAGATATGGCCTTCAGAAGTTTCAATAAAAACCAGCCCGAAATTCAAATTTCAGATTTCGTTCAAAACAGACACTCGAGCTGGGCGGGAAAATTCCCGCCCAGGGCCCAGGTCGACACTAGGGTCGACCTGGGTAAACAGGTCGACACTAGGGTCGAGCTGGGTAAACAGGTCGACACTAGGGTCGACCTCCCCCCTATTTCCTGATCCGTGGACAGATGCATTTTTCTGTATTTAGACGCCCGTTCTGACCAGATTCGTGACCCCTATGCTATTTAAACACCCCCAAACCTAGCTTTCTCTCCACACAATTTTATTCTGCCTATATTCTGCCTCTATTCTAGTTAAAAATAAAAATGGTGTCGCTACTCTGCTAGAATCAAAACTAGAACTAGTGCATCTTCTTCCAATCTGAATAGAGTTAAAAGAAAACAACTATTTTCTAATCTAATCGATAGTCTACGCCAAAAGAGCGCTATTCAGTGTTAGAATATAGATCCGGGAAATCAAAATTTACCTTTTCAATCGTGAGTACAGTTATTTTCAGATATGAAATTTAATAATTATCTTGACATTTTTGTGAATCTGGATATGAGGTTATGCATACTTTTCTATGGATCTATCTTGATTGTGACTGCTCTATATCTATTCCCTCTTTTCTTCCTTTTTGTTTATAGCCAGGCTACCACGAGCCTGCGCCAAATCTCATAAGAGATTAATGCGCGAACGCTAAATTTTGGGACAAATAATGGATAATGCATAATTGGACATGACTGATTTGAGAAATGGACATATGTTGTAAATTAGATCTAGATCTGTGTATACTCCGTAATTTGGAAGAAGAGGAATCATTGTATGATAACATGTGACTTGAAACTTGGGGACATAACACATGTTTAAAATTAAGATCTGATTTTGAGATGTTATAATTTAAAGATCTAGATTTTTGGGCATATTTTTATGTAGCGATTCATGATTTGAAAAAAAGAATATGTGACTTAGGCGTAGAGACCCATATTATACTAGGATAACTATCAATGTGAATACGCCTAAAAGTGGATTTTTGGATAATTGGCATTACTGGCTATAACTTGGCATAATTCATAGAGTATATCATGATTTGGGGCTTTTTAGAGAATATTCTGTACTGTGCAAAGTTTAACTAAAAATTTGGGCATATGTTGTATTATGAATTATGACCATGATTTAGGCATGAAAGTTTAGGCTTAATTTATGATTAGGCAGGATATGTAAATAGAATTTTGGAAATATATAATCTGTTAAATCTGTTATCTGCTAAATCTGTTGAATTGCCTAATCTACTAAATCTTTTATCTGCAAAATCTGTTGAATTGCCTAATCAGCTAATCTGTTGAATCGCCTAATCTGCTAGATCTGTTATCTGTTGAATTGCCTAATTTGCTAATCTGTTGAATCGCATAATCTGCTAGATCTGTTATCCATTAAATTGCCTAATCTGTTGAAAGCTAAATAATTGTAATTTGGGTATGAAAATCCGTAGGCTCGATCTAAGATTGAGTAAAAATATGGAAATTTGATTAATCTGCTGTAACTAAGTTTAATTTAATAAATGGACATAATTAGTCTGATATCTGTATAATCTGTATTGGAATAAATTGGCTATGACACGAGGTTAGACTCTGTTTGCGGTAGAAGCCTGCCCGAAACCAACCAGCTTAACCAGCAACCGCAAACTGTCAGTCTAATGTGAGAGGTCGTAGGCATAACTAAAATATGCTTAGACACGAGGTTAGGTCTGGCTTTGTGGCAGAAGCCTACCGAAACCACCCGGCACATCCAGCGGCCACAAGCTACCGACCTAATGTGAGAGGTCTATGCATTAATATTTAATCAATGCAAATTTAAGAGAAATGTGGTGTCTAAAAGACGTGTTGGGTGGATAGGGTTAAACCAACTGGACTAATGAATCTAATAAACCCATTTCGTGAATCTGTAGGCCCAATACAAAGTTAGAAAATCTGTAAGTCTGTTAAGTCCGTACATCTGATCTGTTAATCTGAAAAATTGTTAACTTGATTGTCTGATCTGTGAACTAGTAATCTGAACTCTGTTTGAAATCTGTAAGCAAGTTAATCTGAAATCTGTTAGTCCGGGGACACAAGGTTAGGAGGGGAATTACTTATGTCATCTATTATGTGGAACACATATTAGTCAGTAACCCTTTCTGTTATCAAAACTTTGACCCCATGCTATGTAGGGGTCCGGGCACGCTTATTGAACTAATTATAAGCGGGTCATTATGATAATGGCGAGGGGTGTTGATGGCACGTTCCAACCGGGTCATGTGCGTGCATGGATCTGGTCTGCTCTTGATGTAAGACACCGTGACATCTGTAAATAGGTATGTGCCAATAGATTGCCACTTTAGGGAGTGATACACCCTACTGTGGGGCCGACATAGGGTATTTATGTATTAGGGAGCCGATCGCTTGGGGGTAGGACTTACAGTACACTTTTTTTCTGTCTGTTTCTGTGGGTACCATCTGTTTCTGTTGGGTAACACCTGTCTATTTCTGCGTGGTACCGTCTATTCGGGTGGTAAAGGCCCATTACTAGTGTACACCTAAATCTAGCATTCTGTTTCTGTAGAGATTATTCTGTTTTCGTTTCTGTTCCAGTTTAGACATTAGGGTACACCTAGTTATGTCTGTTCTGTGGGTACCGTCTGTTTCTGTTGGGTGGTAACACCTGTCTGTTTCTGCGTGGTACCGTCTGTTAGGGTGGTAAAGGCCTATTACTAGTGTACACCTAATTCTAACATTCTGTTTCCATATGGATTATTCTGTTTCCGTCTCGGATTCCGTTTCTGAGTCTGTTTCCGTACCTTCTGTCTGTTTGGGTGGTAAAGGCCCATTATTAATATTCTATTTCCGTACCTTCTGTCTGTAGGAGTGGTAAAAGCCCATTATTAGCATTCTGTTTCTGTATCGTGTTCCTCTGTTCGGGTGGTAAAGGCCCATTACTAGCATTCTGTTTCTGTAAAGATTATTCTGTTTCTGTTTCAGTTTAGACATTAGGGTAACACCTAATCCTGTTAACTAGTATTAGTGCAGAGAAGTGAAAACTAAGTAAGAAGCTTAGCTTATCCTATATCATTCCATTTCTTCTGATAACCTGCTATTCCATTTACAGTTATCTTCAGTTTTATTTACATGTCATGATACTATTATCTATTTATATGCTGAAAGTCACTGGACTCACCAGACTTATGTCTGACCCAGTTTTTTTCGCCTCTTTTCTTCCGCCCCCCTAGGTTCTCAGGGTGGAAACATAGGAGCTTGATTCTGGTTCTCTCTTCTTGAAGTGTTTGAAGTATTGCTTGGCTTTGGCTCTATCTTTCCATGGCAGTTTATATTGGGGATTATGGCTTAAAAAACTATGCACTTTGAACGCTTTTGTACAAGACCGATACTTATGTACTTGAATTCCGATATTATGATACCAAGTGTAACACCCCACCTCCGTTAAGGACACTCACAAAGGGAATGCCTTAACTTTGGTGGAGCATTTTAGTAAACAGAACAGAAAATTTCAAGACAGATAAACAATACTTGAGAAATTAAAACTTTATTACAGCAGAAAACAGAAATCAGTTTGGTTACATCTCATAAATATCAGTCTTGTTCAGAAAATCATCAGAGTAAAAAACTTTAAAATCATAATCCCCACAGAAGCTGCCATAAGGAGTCAAGCCATACTTTAAGCACTCTAAGTACTTCAAGCAGAAGAAATCCGGATCAAGCTAAAATGTTCCATCCTTGGAAAACCTGGGGGGAGGGGGGAAATGGAAGAAAAAGGGGCGAAAACAAGCAAGGTCATACATAAAGTCTGGCAAGTCCAGTGACTTTCAGCATATGAACAGATAATAATAATTATGACATGAAAATAAGCTGGATAAGAGATAATAGTAACAGGAGCAGCAGATGTACTTAGGTTAAACAAAAGAAACAAAATAATATTACTTTTCATTTCTCTGCACTAATACTAGTATAACAGGATTAGGTGTCACCCCAATGTCTAAATTGAAACAGAAACGGGAACAGAATAATTTCCACAGAAGAGAATGCTAGTAATGGGCCTTTACCACCTCAACAGAAACAGACAGAAACAGAATGCTAATAATGGGCCTTTACCACCCGAACAGAAACAGATAGAAACAAAATGCTAATAATGGGCCTTTACCACCCGAACAGAAGGTACAGAAACAGAAACAAATTAATCACTACAGAAACAGAATGTAGAATTAGGTGTACACTAGTAAATGGGCCTTTACCACCCGAACAGACGGTACCACGCAGAAACAGACAGGTGTTGCCACCCAACAGAAACGGACGGTACCAACAGAAACAGACATAACTAAGTGTACCCTACAACCCTTACCCCAAGCGATCGGCTCTCTAATACATAAATACCCTGTGTCGGCCCCACAATAGGGTGTATCACTCCCTAAAGTGACAACCAATTGGCACAGACCTATTTACAGATGTCACGGCGTCATACATCCTCAGAGGCGGACCGGGATCCATGCACGCACATGACCCGGTTGGAACGCACCATCAACACCCCTCGCCATTCTCAGAATGAACCGCTTATAATTAGTTCAGTAAGCGTGCCCGGACCCTACCTACTGTTGGGTCAAATTTTTGATACCAGAAAGGGTTACTGACTAATATGGGTCGTAAACAACAGATGACACAAGTAATTTCCCTCCTATCCTTGTGTCCCCAGACTAACAGATTTCAGATTAACTTGTTTACAAGTTCAGACATACAGAGTTCAGATCAACTAGTTCATAGATTAGACAAGTTTTCAGACTAACGGATCAGATATACAGATTTAACAGATTTGTCTAACTTTGTAATTGGGCCTACAGATTCACGAAACGGGTTTGTTAAATTCATTAGTCCAATTGGTTTAACCCTATCCACCCAACACGTTTTAGACATCATATTTATCCCAGATTTGCATTAATTAAATATTAATGCACAGACCTCTCACATTAGGTCGGTAGCTTGTGGCCGCTGGATATGCCGGGCGGTTCCGGGCAGACTTCTGCCACAAGCCAGACCTAACCTCGTGTCTAAGCATATTTTAGTTATGCCTACGACCTCTCACATTAGACTGACAGTTTGCGGTCGCTGGTTAAGCCAGTTGGTTCCGGGCAGGCTTCTACCGCAAACAGAGTCTAACCTCGTGTCATAGCCAATTCATTCCAATACAGATTTTTCAGATATCAGACTAATTCTGTTTATTTAACAGATTAAACTTCTTCATAGGATATAACAGATTAATCAAATTTTCATGTTCTACTAAATCTTAGGTCGAGCCTACGGATTTCCATACCCAGATTACCATTATCTAGTTTCAACAGATCAGACAATTCAACATGTAGCAGATCTAGCAGTTTAAACGATTCAACAGATTTAGCAGATAACAGATTTAGCAGTTTAGGCAATTCAATAGTTTTAGCAGATAATGGATTAGGCAATTTAACAGATTTAGCAGATAACAGATTTTGCAGTTTAGGCAATTCAACAGTTTTAGCAGATAACGGATTAGGCAATTTAACAGATAACAGATTAAGCAGATTATATATATCTAAAACTCTATTTACATATCTTGCCCAATCATAAATTTAGCCTAAACTTACATGCCTAAATCAAGGTCATAATTCATAATACAATATATGCCCCAAATTTTAGCCTTAATATTCCCATTTACAGTTCATTTCAAAACTAGATTTAATATTATAGTTCACCATTTATGTCCAAGACTAATACACATGTAAATCATTCTCTATTATAGCCAACTCAGATTATGCCAACATATTTGCTATGCCAGATTTACTTAATTAAGCTACGCCCAATCCCCGTATAACATGTTTCCACAAGTTCTCTAAATACTCATGAAATGGCCCTATAGGCTCGATGTACATAACAGTGAATGGGAATAAACTAGCAAAGTTACATACTAAATATGAGATCTAACATCATTAAGGGAACAGGCTTAAGAAACTAACTACAATAGTTATAGGCAACTAACCACAATAGTCATGGGCGACTAATCACAATAGTTTCTTATTCAGTGTCATAGGCAATAGTCTCATAGTCATGAATCATAGTCATAGGCAATAGTCTCATAGTCAATGAATCATAGTCATAGGCAATATCCTCATAGGCAACAGTTTCATGTCCAACTATGCATTATTATTTGTCCTAAATTTAGCGTTTGTGTGCTAATCTCTTATGAGATGTGGCGCAGGCTCGTGGTAGCCTGGCTATAGAACAAAAAGAAGAAAGAGATACAGAATAAAATATATCAGAATAGAACATACACAACCTTAAATTCAGATTTACAATCATGTCACAATTATAGTTACAGTTTATAGTGGAAAATAACTGTACTTGCCTTTCGTGGTTTTAAGAAAGGATAATAAACTGTTGTTGATGCAGAAATGCTGAATTATTCCTCTTTAATTGTTGTTGTAGCTCTAAACTTTGATTTGAGGTTTGATTTAGCTTTTAATTCTATTCAAGTTGGAAGAAGATGCATCAGTCCAAGTTTTGATTCCAGCAGAGTAGCGACGCCATTTTTATTTTTAATTAGAATAGAGGCAGAGTATAGACAGAATGAAATTGTGTAGAGAAAATGAGGCTAGGGGGTTGTTTATATAGGATTAGGCCGATGAATCTAGACAGAAAACGAGACCAGATACATCAGAATGAATCAGGTTCAAAAACTGGGTTTCAGGAGCAGGTCGACCAACAGGTCGACTCCCCAATCGACCTGGTCATGGGGAGGTCGACACCCCAGTCGACTCCCCAGTCGACCTGGTTGGGGGGAGGGGGGTTAGACTCCCCAGTCGACCTGGGTATATGGGCGGGAATTTTCCCGCCAGCCTTCTCTGGGTTTGAATTTCGAATTCCTGACTTTATTTTCGAGCTGTTTTATTTTATTTAAATTCCTGAAACTTCTGAGGGTCATAACTTGGTCATACGAACTCTGATTTTCGAAAACTCGGACTCGATTTCATGCAGAATTCCGATACGAACGCAATGGTGCAACCCGTTTCCCTTGATTCTTATTTTAAAAATTAATTATTCTCTGATTTGTTACTTATACGTTCACAGAAAATACAGGGTGTTACATTCTCCCCTCTCCTTAAAGGATTTCTTCCCCGAAATCTTCAAGTTAAGAAGAATGTGTCCTACCATCCAGTCATCCATCTACTCAACCATCATCCACAACCATCCATTGTCCTTAGAAAACTTCTAATGTTGTATAAACGTATGCAAAAGTGTGTGTATATGTTCCTTATCTAATGAAAAAAATCAGACAGTCTACTGATTCAGTTGACCTCCTTAATGCGAATTATGTCAGTGCCACGAGTCCAACATGCATGCAATTTTCTTATTTGATACCTATCATTCTTATATGAGTGACAACCATTCATTCATATGCAACATCCATGTGATGAGTCAATCATTTTGCATCCATAGAAATTGAAAATGCTCACACATCCATATGCAGTATGAGAGTGTATTCGAGCCGATCTAGTGCCTAGTGTGTGTATATGCATCCACGAGCAACCACTTGCATCCACTTGCAACCATCAAACATGACATGTCTCAAACACATGTTTACACCGATTAGTTTCTACCTAAAGTTCGAAGATTCGATCGATAGAATACAGTCGAATGATGGAAGCGAGTATAGATAAAACAAAAACTTGGTTCCCATTAGACATTGGTTGAGAGAATGATTCCCCTAAGTATCAGCCCCGAAGACCGAAACCAATATCAGATTGACACCTAGAGGATTGCCCTCTTTAGACAATGTCAAAACTGGAAATCTTAACCTTTTCAGGAATATCCAGATGCTTACAGACTACTAGTATAGATCAGATTATCGAATGATTCTTAGAAAACTAAGCATGGGAAAATCCCACCATATCCCTCAAAAACCCAGAATGTATGCATTACAATCGACTTGACGCCTTACATAGATACCCTCAAACCCCAACCTACCACCAACAGATGATCGTAACCCCTATGGGATTTGAGACTATAACCAGATCAGAAACAAGACTAGTATTAAACAGCAGAGACTCGACTACAGAATCAGAATGCCATAATCGGAAAGAGTTCTAACTCAATAATCAGGTAAGGAAACTAAACTCTCCACGGAAATTTTCCTACTTCTATCCTATCCACCAACTATGAGAGCATTCGCCTGCCTTCCCGAAGTAGGTCATGTTCTCTGTCCTTGCCCCCGTTTCTTCGGGCAGTCCCTAGTGAAGTGTTCCATCTCACCACAGTTGAAGTGAGTGTCCTTCCTCTTCCGGCAATCCTTGTTCAGATGAGTCAAGCTTCCATAAGTAAAGCACTTTTCTCCTCCTTTATCTTCGGACTTTTCTTCCCTCTTTTGTGTTTCCTTTTTGTCTCCTTTGTGAACCAAGTTCATATCCATGAGTTTCTTATCCTTGGGTTGTGCTCCTTAGCCAAACTCCCTCATTCTCATCTTTACTATCTGTGTGTAACACGTTGACAAGTCCCTCGAAAGCGGCCTTCATTGCTCGGAAAATCCTACAAAGCTCGAAAGAAAATTAACCATAGGTGAGACTACTGCGGCTACAGACGGAAGTCGGGCGCTTATTTGCCCTTTACCGGTGTCGTAGTCTTATCAAGCCTACAGAACCATGCCGCGATGAGGTTACTTCCCAGAAAGCCGGGAGCCCCGGAGAAAGAAGGAAACAAAGATTCAAATAGAGGATCAAAAGATAGATGTATGGCTTTTTGGGATTATGTTTTTCAAAATAAACTTTATTTTTGAAAATACTTCCTTTTAAAACCTTTTTAAAAATAGTTTTCAAAAACTTTATCCAATTTGGTAACCTCCGGCTCTGATACCAAGTGTAACACCCCACCTCCATTAAGGACACTCACAAAGGGAACGCCTTAACTTTGGTGGAGCATTTTAGTAAACAGAACAGAAAATTTCAAGACAGATAAAAAATACTTGAGAAATTAAAACTTTATTACAGCGGAAAACAGAAATCAGTTTGGTTACATCTCATAAATATCAGTCTTGTTCAGAAAATCATCAGAGTACAAAACTTTAAAATCATAATCCCCACAGAAGCTGCCACAAGGAGTCAAGCCGTACTTTAAGCACTCTAAGTACTTCAAGCAGAAGAAATTCGGATCAAGCTAAAGTGTTCCATCCTTGGAAAACCTGGGGGGGGAGGGGGGAAATGGAAGAAAAAGGGGCGAAAACAAGCAAGGTCAGACATAAAGTCTGGCAAGTCCAGTGACTTTCAGCATATGAACAGATAATAATAATTATGACATGAAAATAAGCTGGATAAGAGATAATAGTAACAGGAGCAGCAGATGTACTTAGGTTAAACAAAAGAAACAAAATAATATTACTTTTCATTTCTCTGCACTAATACTAGTATAACATGATTAGGTGTCACCCCAATGTCTAAATTGAAACAGAAACGGGAATAGAATAATTTCCACAGAAGAGAATGCTAGTAATGGGCCTTTACCACCCCAATAGAAACAGACAGAAACAGAATGCTAATAATGGGCCTTTACCACCCGAATAGAAACATACAGAAACAGAATGCTAATAATGGGCCTTTACCACCCGAACAGAAGGTACAGAAACAAAAACAGATTAATCCCTACGGAAACAGAATGTAGAATTAGGTGTACACTAGTAAATGGGTATTTACCACCCGAACAGACGGTACCACGCAGAAACAGACAGGTGTTGCCACCCAACAAAAACGGACGGTACCAACAGAAATAGACAGAACTAAGTGTACCCTAAAACACTACCTCAAGCGATCGGCTCCCTAATACATAAATACCCTGTGTCGGCCCCTCAGTAGGGTATATCACTCCCTAAAGTGACAACCAATTGGCACAGACCTATTTACAGATGTCGCAGCGTCTTACATCCTCAGAGGCGGACCGGGATCCATGCACGCACATGACCCGGTTGGAACGCACCATCAACACCCCTCGCCATTATCAGAATGAACCGCTTATAATTAGTTCAGTAAGCGTGCCCGGACCCTACCTACTGTTGGGTCAAAGTTTTGATACCAGAAAGGGTTACTGACTAGTATGGGTCCCAAACAACAGATGACACAAGTAATTTCCCTCCTATCCTTGTGTCCCCAGACTAACAGATTTCAGATTAACTTGTTTACAAGTTCAGACATACAGAGTTCAGATCAACTAGTTCACAGATTATACAAGTTTTCAGACTAACGGATCAGATATACAGATTTAACAGATTTACAGATTTGTCTAACTTTGTAATTGGGCCTACAGATTCACGTAACGGGTTTGTTAAATTCATTAGTCCAATTGGTTTAACCCTATCCACCCAACACGTTTTAGACATCATATTTATCCCAGATTTGCATTAATTAAATATTAATGCACATACGTCTCACATTAGGTCGGTAGCTTGTGGCCGCTGGATATGCCGGGCGGTTCCGGGCAGACTTCTGCCACAAGCCAGACCTAACCTCGTGTCTAAGCATATTTTAGTTATTCCTACGACCTCTCATATTAGACTGACAGTTTGCGGTCGCTGGTTAGGCCGGTTGGTTCCGGGCAGGCTTCTACCGCAAATAGAGTATAACCTCGTGTCATAGCCAATTCATTCCAATACAGATTTTTCAGATATCAGACTAATTCTGTTTATTTAACAGATTAAACTTCTTCATAGGATATAACAGATTAATCAAATTTTCATGTTCTACTAAATCTTAGGTCGAGCCTACGGATTTCCATACCTAGATTACCATTATCTAGTTTCAACAGATCAGACAATTCAACATGTAGCAGATCTAGTAGTTTAAGCGATTCAACAGATTTAGCAGATAACAGATTTAGTAGTTTAGGCAATTCAACAGTTTTAGCAGATAACGGATTAGGCAATTTAACAGATTTAGCAGATAACAGATTTTGCATTTTAGGCAATTCAACAGTTTTAGCAGATAACGGATTAGGCAATTTAACAGATTTAGCAGATTATATATATCTAAAACTCTATTTACATATCTTGCCCAATCATAAATTTAGCCTAAACTTACATGCCTAAATCAAGGTCATAATTCATAATACAATATATGCCCCAAATTTTAGCCTTAATATTCCCATTTACAGTTCGTGTCAAAATTAGATTTAATATTCTAGTTCACCATTTATGTCCAAGACTAATACACATGTAAATCATTCTCTATTATAGCCAACTCAGATTATGCCAACATATTTGCTATGCCAGATTTACTTAATTAAGCTACGCCCAATTGAAACGTCCCGAACTTCCCCGGTCTCCGAAGAGAAGGGAAAGCGCAGATTGTTTTGAGAACACGACAAAATAGAACGCAGACGGAAGAACATTTAATTGTTTATTACAACAATTCATCAGAATACAAGAATATACAGAGTATAAATGAATATTACACAGAAATATCAGAGATTTAAATTACATTTAAATACATAGCAGCGGAAAATAATACAATACACAACTAGAAGAGATATACGGATACAAAGCTTTCCGGATATCGTTCCAGCTGTAAACCAGGATCTTGTGAATATAAATCTGCAAAACCAAAACTACTAGCTGCCCGTGTCAAAATAAGGGCACCCAGAGTTTAGGTTAAAACAATAAACTCCAGGTCAGTCATGGGACTGGTGTGAGAACTAAAACTGTTATTAATCTTTATTTTAAAGTTAGGTAAATCAAGGGACCACGCCGCTAACGCGGAACGGGTTTCCTCCCAAGAATACCAGTGCATATAACAAATAGCGCAATGCTAAATAAAGAAAAATGAAGCTATTATAAGACCCAGGTCCTATCACACAATGCAACGCAAGCCGGGGGATAGGGTTTTCCCTTATAATAGCCAAATATGCTTAGTACGTTTAAAACAAATCATTTGGTACTACCATAAGTGCATAGTGTATAAAACAACTTCAAATCATAAGTATCAATCATAGACGGCATGGGTACCATATATCATGTCGCCATACTAGTTCTACAATTAAAACCGCAAATGTCGCGTATTTGGGATTGGATTTCCATCTATGAACCGAGGCAAAAGATAGTCCTCAACCGATTCGAGACTCTCTAGCCCGAGCCTCAGGACCCAGACTCAGGTGGGCCCTTGGATCGTCAGGGCCGGTCCACCGATGTGGATTAAAATGCCTGAACATGCGTTTCCCCGCCCTATGGGGCGTAAATGAGCCAACGAATGGCTCCATCGGACCCGGATCGTCCGATCTAACCGAGGCGCCTCGCAATAGCAACAACCACATAAGTCAAACTCGTCAGGGCATGTAAAACCACTGATGCCACTTCTAACTAGAAAGAAACGCATGCCCTCCCTGAGGTCCGTCTCCCGTTTTTGGTTCATACCGGGTGTGAAACTCGCGAAGTAAACGTTACAAAAAGCTACGCCACAAAGGTCGTGCTTTGATCATCAACCACAAGACTTTGCTTTTCAACAGAAGCCTTGATCATTCGCCACTTAGGCATGCCACATAGGCATGCCACATAGGCAATTCACTCTATGCGTTTGATATCCATCAGTATATAACCCCTGAGCTCGTACGTCTCAGAGAAGGGCGTTAAGCAAGAGAATAAATTATCCGCCGCCAAACAGATATATATTTAATAGAAATCAATCACAGAGACTAAAATCCAATGTTAGACACACAGTCCATTTACAAGTCCGTTCTGGGTCTGAACGAAACCGGAGGCACCTAGTACCCCGCATATCCATCGATCTCCAAATACGTTTGGACAATCACCAACTATTTCCATCTTTTTGGGTGTACATCCCAATCAAGATCATCAGTAGTCACCCAAACGACGTGAAGACCTCCGGTCTTCGACCACCGTCTTCATCGTCGACTTATCGTCGTATCAGTTATTCAAAATGGGATAAACCCGGTCTTTCCGAATAACTCGCCTATATTTTAAATAAGTGTTACACAAACACAACATACGTCTCATTCCAATTCATCAGTCACTAACCGTAAATTAATCAAGAGAATAATTCCCCAAATATTAACCCCGAAGGCTGAAACCAACATCAGATCAATATCCAGAAAACCATTCTGCTTAGCTAACCGACAGTTAGTTTCTAAATTTCACATTCATAGGGAAAGGTTCCCATTAATTTTATCAAAGATAAATTCTTTGAATTTATTCTTTAATCTTCTTTTGAATTTCGATTCAACTAATCGGGGTTAACGAACCTTACCGAAGTAATCATTTGTTTTAATTTCCCAATCCCAACCTATTCATCTCATGAAGTAAAATTGGTAATACTTCATATCTAACACCACGGTGTTATCGGTAAATTCAATTACCATTTCACGTTCAAATCTAATTAAAGATTTAACTATCGCCTGGAGCAAAACTGGTGATACTCCATTCTCGATTATTTCAATCTAATTAAAGATTCATTAAAACTCCACTTAGTTTTAATCTGTGACTGGGTGAAAGAATCAGTGTCATTTAAAACACGGTTCACGATAAACCCCAAAATCACATCACATTTCAATCAGTCCCTAACCATAAATTAGCAAGTGAGCAATTCCCAAAATATTAACCCCGAAGGCCGAAACCAACATCAGATCAATACCCCAGAAACCATTCAACTCAACTAATCTCCAGTTAGTTTCTGGATTTTCTTAACTTCTTTGGGTCTAAGAACATTATTATTGAAGATACCGTTCACGACAACCCAAAATCACATTCTATTAATTATCGGGTTAAAGAACGAGTGTTATTTAAAACACCATTCACGATAAACCCAAGAATCAATTCGAATTCAATTCCAATTAAATATTATTTAATTGGTACACTTCATTAAATCTAAATAAAAAGATTTAATCTTTTCTCAACTGGGCTTAAGAACAGTGTTAATGAAGACACCATTCACGACAAACCCAAATCACATTTGATATTAAACACAAGGCTCTGAATAGAAAATATACCGGCTTATATTCAATATCAAATTCTACGACTAACAAATATCGTATTGGAAATAACGATATATATATCTTTCAAATTCCCATAACAATATCTGTATCATCACGAAATCCAACATCGAAATAATCCAAAGACAATTTCGATTCAAATCCATTCCAATATAATTATTGGAAATTCTGGTTATTTTCAAAACCATTTCAAATCCAGTTTATTTATTTAAAAATAAATAGAATTATAATTCTAGTTCAAAACTAGTTCATTTCGATAAAAATCTATTTTTATCTTTTCAAATATGGAGTTTTTCATCCCAATTCTTCCCAAATCATTTCTTATGATTTTACACAAATTATTACTGTTTTTAATAATTTTATCAAGGCCCGTACAGTCGATTTCCACCAATGGCCATCGAACTGCACTTACAGCGACCTTTTCCAAATTTGATTTGGACATAATTCCAAATCCAACCGTTAGATTTCTAATTTCTAATATTCGTTAGAAAGCTCTTTTCGATACGAACCCAACGGTTCTAGTTTTTGGAGAATCCGACGTTCGGATCTCCCGTAATATCCGTTCGAACTCAATGGTCGAAATTCCCGAACTGCCGCGGCGCGGCGCGTTCTATTCAGGCCATTATATTATATATATATATATAATATATACTTCGTCGATTTCCCTTTCAAACGTATTTTTATAATTCGTTTTAAATTCGTTTTCAAAACGATTTCAACTTCATTTCTAATTCAAATCAAAATTGAATTTTTCCTTATAAATTCGTTTTAAATTCATTTCAAATTGATTTCAATTCAAATTGATTTCTAATTCTATTTCAGTTCGTTTTCAATTCAATTCAATTTCAATTCGAATTCATTTATATTCAATTTCAATTCGAATATATTTATTTTCAATTTCAATTCGAATTCGTTCTATTCATTTTCAATTCGAATTCATTTCTATTCGATTTAATTCGAATTCATTTCAATTCAATTTAATTCGAATTTCAATTCTTTTCAAAATATCAGATTTTGAAATCACTTTCGATATTCATTATAAAATGAATAAAATTGATATAAATATTGTTCACGTCAAAATGGCGTCAATCTAATCAACACGGCTTCATATATTTCTATTTTCAAATATTTCTATTTCAAATATTTCCTTTTCAAATATTTCTATTCTAATATTTCTTTTTCAAAACTGGAATGAGGCCCAATCAATTACCATATAATGTTACTTATATGGATTTTCTACAACACATGTATACAATAACAACGATGAATAATCAACCAGCATCCAAAGTGCATTCTACACTGTATAAGCATCAAATATAAATATTCAACGCTTATAACAGCCTGTCAATCAATCGATCAACATACAACTAAACAATCGGGATTAGTGTACGTCAAATATCATCCCAATACCCGTGTGGGGTTTCAAACAATCAAACACAGATTTTATTTGTGCAGTTGGGCGATGTGTAAAATTTATCGTCACAATCAATATCAGTCAAATGTGTGTATATAAACAAATCGTCCGATTTGTTTATTTTTATTTCATTTCATATACACGTTAAAAATTCTATTTTTAACTATAAAATATTTTTAACTATATAAATATTTTATTTCATTTCACATCACATCACACAATCAACTACACATCAAAATCAAACAAACAAGCATACAAGCCGTCCATGGTCTGTGGACGACGGGTGTCGGGTGCTACTAAACACCGTCTGCATCCTAATATATATTTCAACTAGAAAAATAAATTAAAAGTGAGAAGTTCTCACCGAATTGCTAATCCAACGCCACGACTCTTCTTAGGTAGAAATCTTCGCCGTTCTTGCCTCTTGTCATTTTCTTTGCCCGTATTCACTACATATATAAAAATCACATTTTTACTTCGCTATTCAATATATAAAAATCGAATTTTTACTTCGTTGTTCAATATATAAAAATCGAATTTTTACTTCGCTGTTCAATATATAAAAATCGAATTTTTACTTCGCTTTTCAATATATAAAAATCATATTTTTACACCGCTAAAAATCGTATCTTTCCTATTTTAAAAATCTAATCTTTTCTATTTTAAAAATCTAATCTTTCCTATTTTAAAAATCTAATCTTTACCTTCATAAAAATATTTCTAACTTATGATAAAAATCCTATCTTTATTGCGGATCTATACACATATGAAAAATCATATTTTTCTACACTAAAACACATAGGAAAAATGATAATTTTCTACAGTAAAAATAATAAATAAAACTTACTTGTTAAAAATCGAGTCTTTTACCTATTAAAAATCACGCCTTTCACATATTAAAAATCACACCTTTTATATATTAAAAATCACGTCTTCCCTCTCTTTTTCAAAGCGTTATACATAATAAAACCAAAAAATTTCTCTACCAAAAATCGTGTTTTTACTTCGATAAAAATCGTATTTTTACTTCCAACGATTAATTACTTTAACTAATCAATAATAAAACAAAGAAAACAAAGTTTTTAAATTTAAATAAAATACTCACAATGTTTTTTTCTAGCGAAGAGGGGGTGGTGGTGGACTGTCGGGGGCGCAACGGGGCTTGGACGCCGGAGATGGCGCTGGAGGCGGCGGAAATGGGCGAAGGTGGGTTTGCTAGGGGTCGTAGGTGGTGCTTTGGGCCGAGGCGTCGTCGCTAGGGCAAGAGGGTCGGATTTAGGTCTGGAGGCGCGAGGGGTACTGCGGGTTTGGGGAAATCGTGGCTAGGGTTAGGCGGGGTTGCGCGAGGGAGGAGATGGACGAGAGGAGGGGGAAGCGGCCTCGACGGGAGGGGGCGACAGCCGGAGGCGCGGCGCCTGGCGCCAGCGTGGGTGGCGATGGCGTGGTGGGGTTGGACTGGAGGCAGGCGCGATTTTATATTTAGGTTTTTTTTTCTTCTGATCTGAAATGAAAGTATAGGGAGGGGGGGGGGGAGAATATAATAGTATATATTTATTTATTTATTGATTTCAAAAAGCAACTTTTATTTTTGAACTCGAAATCGAACCCATCGCCTGTCGCCCATAGCTAATTACCCCCATTCCGAACACAATGACATATGTATCGAAGGCTGATTCGATCGTTTCGATCAGTTTTCGTTAAAATCAAAATATAACTCTATATATTGAATTTGAACGCGTATTTCAATTTACTGTGGTCACATACTAACTCTATAAATTCCAGAAAAATATTTTCTAGCTTCGTATTGATGATACGGTCCTAACAAAACTAGTTTCGTCGAATTCTGAGCCTATATGAAAAATGGCCATTTTCCAGTCGATTAAAATCAACTAAAACTGGTCAAACGCATTTTCCTTTGCCACGCTCACATATTGATTCGAAAAATTATGAAATTTGAAACCTAGTAATAACTTGACATCATGGACCCAACAAAAGTGGTTTCGTCGAAATCCGAGGTCGTTTGCAAAATGTCTATTTTTAAGGGCCTGAATTCCATAACGACTATTCAGAATTTTCAACTGGACATATCTTTTGATCCCCGCTATGAAATTTTGATTTTTCGGATTCGTTGGAAAGATATTCTAAAATAGATCCTAATGTTTTTGGTTTCACTAAAATCCAGATTGTTTTGCACCCGGAATGTTCAATTGAAGTTTGAAATCGAATTATCAAACTACCGCGCCATTTTCAATTCTATTTATAATTTAAAATAATTATTTATATTCTAACAACGACGTATATAATATATACGTTCGAATTCTATTCAAAATAAATTTCTTGTCGATATCATTTAAAATAATCCATTTTAAATATAGAAAATTCGCTATAATTGCCAAAATAAAATTTTTAAACTGGCCCAGATTTTCGGGTTGTTACACCAATCCCCGTATAACATGTTTCCACAAGTTCTCTAAATACTCATGAAATGGTCCTATAGGCTCGATGTGCATAACAGTGAATGTGAGTAAACTAGCAAAGTTACATACTAAATATGAGATCTAACATCATTAAGGGAATAGGCTTAAGAAACTAACTACAATAGTTATAGGCAACTAACCACAATAGTCATGGGTGACTAATCACAATAGTTTCTTATTCAATGTCATAGGCAATAGTCTCATAGTCATGAATCATAGTCATAGGCAATAGTCTCATAGTCAATGAATCATAGTCATAGGCAATAGTCTCATAGGCAACAGTTTCATGTCCAATTATGCATTATTATTTGTCCCAAAATTTAGCGTTCGTGCGTTAATCTCTTATGAGATGTGGCGCAGGCTCGTGGTAGCCTAGCTATAGAACAGAAAGAAGAAAGAGATACATAATAAAATATATCAGAACAGAACGTACACAACCTTAAATTCAGATTTACAATCATGTCACAATTATAGTTACAGTTTATAGCGGAAAATAACTGTACTTTCCTTTCGTGGTTTTAAGAAAGGATAATAAACTGTTGTTGATGCAGAAATGCTGAATTATTCCTCTTTAATTGTTGTTGTAGCTCTAAACTTTGATTTGAGATTTGATTTAGCTTTTAATTCTATTCAGGTTGGAAGAAGATGCATCAGTCCAAGTTTTGATTCCAGCAGAGTAGCGACGCCATTTTTATTTTTAATTAGAACAGAGGGAGAGTATAGACAGAATGAAATTGTGTAGAGAAAATAAGGCTAGAGGGCTGTTTATATAGGATTAGGCGGACGAATCTAGACAAAAAACGAGACCAGATACATCAGAATGAATCAGGTTCAAAAACTGGGTTTCGGGAGCAGGTCGACCCCAGGTCGACTCCCCAGTCGACCTGGTCATGGGGAGGTCGACACCCCAGTCGACTCCCTAGTCGACCTGGTTGGGGGGGGTCGACTCCCCAGTCGACCTGGGTATATGGGCCGGAATTTTCCCGCCAGCCTTCTCTGGGTTTGAATTTCGAATTCCTGGCTTTATTTTCGAGCTGTTTTATTTTATTTAAATTCCTGAAACTTCTGAGGGTCATAACTTGGTCATACGAACTCCGATTTTCGAATACTTGGACTCGATTTCATGCAGAATTCCGAGACGAACGCAATGGCACAACCTGTTTCCCTTGATTCTTACTTTAAAAATTAATTATTCTCTGATTTGTTACTTATACGTTCACAGAAAATATGGGGTGTTACATTTTGAAAGATGTAAGAAAACTCATTTCTGTTTTTGTTGTAATAACGTATTAAAATTTTCAAGTACTACTCTATATGTCTTGTAAATTTCTGTTCTGTCTACTAAAAACACTCCACCAAAGTTAAGGCATTCCCTTTGCGAGTGACCTTAACGGAGGTGGGGTGTTACATCCTTCCATAACTTAATATTCTAAAAACGATGAAACTAGTTTCGTCGAATTTCGGGATCGTTTGAAAAACTTCCTTTATAATTTCTGTAACAACCCAGAATTTGGGGCCAATTTAAAATTTTCATTTTAGAGATTTTAAAGGTGTTTAAATAGTTGAAATGAATTATTTTAAATAAAAATGACTAGAAATTTATTTTGATTGAATTTAAGGCGAATATATTTTATTTAATCATAAAAGGAATTAGAAAAGGACGGTAGTTTGAAAAGTCAAACCTAAACTTTGACTGACCACACAGGATGCAGAATAAACCGGAATTTGGTGAAACGAAAAATATTTAAATATGTTAATGAATATCTTTCTAACGAATCTGAAAAATCGAAGTTTCATAGCGGGAATCAAAAGTTATGGCCAAATGAATTTTCAGAAAGGTCGTTATAGAGAATATATCGCCCTTGAAAATAGACATTTTGCATACGACCTCGGAATTCGACGAAACCACTTTTGTTGGATCTGGGATGTAAAATTATTGCTCGGTTTCAAATTTCATGATTTTTGAAGCTAGTATGTGAGCGTGACAAAAGAAACCGTGTTTTGTCAATTTTGGTCAAAATTAATTGACTGAAAATTAGCCATTTTTCAAACAGTCTCAGATTTCGATGAAATAAATTTTGTTAGGACCGTATCGTCATAAGAAAGCCAAAAATAATTTTTCTGAGTTAATTTGTAGCCCCGGTAAATTTATTTGTACGGTTAAATTAAAATAAATGATTTATAATTTAAAATTGAAAAAGGGGGCCAAGACGATCATTTGGTCCTGCGAGACATAGCTAGATGAGTTCGGAATGAGGGTTAATAGGTAAGAACGACAGTCATTGGGCTGAAATTGGTGAAAGTTACTAAACGGGCCTTTATTGGGTAATTAAGAATTAAATAATAATTAGATAAACCTAATATTATATTATAAATAGTGTACGTCTTCTTCTTCCTCTTCCCGTTCAATTCAGCCGCCGAACCCATGAATACATCAAAATTTTGAACTCTGATTTCTTCTTCGTTTCTCAATGAAAATCTTCATACAAATACACGTTTCGAAGAGAATTCCGAGCTCTTCGATTCCATACCCAAATCACCACCTTTCATCAACTGTAGCCGCCGCCCCATCCTCCTAAACCCGCCGCCGTCGCACCCCCTCGGCCCCACCACAGGCGTGCGCACCCTCCCCCCTTCTCGGCGCTGATTCCCCTTTCGTAGCTCTCCAATCTCAACAAACGACACCCAAAACCGTTAACTACAGCTCACGAAATCATAAATCAAAGTTTTGAACGCTTTAGGTATGAAATTTCATTTCAGAATTTGCCATACTTTTAGATGTGGCAACTGCCGTTGAAAAAAGTCAGTTTCTAATTTATACATATGAACTTCAAATTGAAATCTTTCAGATCCGAAACCGCTGTGACTTCGAACACGAGATCTGATCGAGTTTGGACCTTCATTTCAGTCCCAAGCAATGTGAGAATTTATTTTTAATTAAATTTAATTAATTTAATTATTATCCTAGTGTTATGTGAAGTTTGAATGGTAAATATCATGCTTACGATACTGATCTATTTTGTTTTGTCATATTTGATGATGGTTGGTATGTGTTTGTGATGGTTAGTTTAGATCCGTATGATTATCACCTCTTATGTAATCACTTGTGTCGATTTGGATTGATCTAATTTATCAATTCAAAATAATAGAAATATGATTGTCACATTCTTATGGTATCGCTTTTGTATGATTTGAATTAATCAAACTTATCGATTTATAATAAAAGAGACATGGTTTGCCATCATTATGTTAGTGCTTTTGTTTATTTGAATTGATCTAGATTATCAATTCAACATAGAAAATAAAGATTTGTCTTTTTATTTGAATTGATCTAGATTATCAATTCAACATAGTAAATAAAGTTTACATTCTTTTTTTTTATGATGTAAATAAAAGTAGGAATGTTGTATGTATATAAATTTAAATTTTTTTTAATGTAAATAAAAGTTAGGAAATTGTAGTGAAATGAAATTTACATTTTTATAATGTAAATTTAGACATGAATTTGGATGAAATAAAAATTACATTTTTATATGTAGTTTAGATTTAGATTAGAACGATGAAATAAAAATTACATTTTTATGTGTAGTTTAGATGTAAATTAGAACGGTAAAATAAAAATGATCTTTTTGTATACTATTTAGATGTGAATTAGGACCGTAAGATAAAATTACATTTTTATATGTCATTTATATATACAATTTCACCATAAGATAAGAATTACATTTTGATATGTAATTTATATATGCATTTGCACTGTATGATAAAAATTTCATAAATTAAAACATGAATTTACACCGTATGATAAAAATTACATTTTTCTATGTAATTAAAATGTGAATTTACACCGTATAATAAAAATTAGATTTTTCTATGTAATTAAAATGTGAATTTACACCGTATGACAAAAATTACATTTTTCTATGTAATTAAAATGTGAATTTACACCGTATGATAAAAATTACATTTTTCTATGTAATTAAAATGTGAATTTACACCGTATGATAAAAATTACATTTTTCTATGTAATTAAATTGTGAATTTACACCATATGATAAAAATTACATTTTTCTATGTAATTAAAATGTGAATTTACACCGTATGATAAAAATTACATTTTTCTATGTAATTAAAATGTGAATTTACACCGTATGATTAAAATTACATTTTTCGATGTAATTAAAATGTTAGTTTATACCGTAGGATTAAAATTACATTTTCTATGTAATTAGAATGAGGGTCTGCATTGAAATTAAAAATTTACATTTTTTATAATGTAACATATGATGAAGTTTGCATTGTAATTAAAAATCATATTTTTACAATGTAAATAAGAAGTAGAGTTTGCATTGTAATTAAAAATCATATTTTTACAATGTAAATAAGAAGTAGAGTTTGCATTGTAATTAAAAATCATATTTTTACAATGTAAATAAGAAGTAGAGTTTGCATTGTAATTAAAAATCATACTTTTACAATGTAAATAAGAAGTAGAGTTTACATTGTAATTAAAAATCATATTTTTACAATGTAAATAAGAAGTAGAGTTTGCATTGTAATTAAAAATCATATTTTTACAATGTAAATAGGAAGTAGAGTTTGCATTGTAATTAAATTTACATTTTTAGATGTAATTTAGAATAGGATTCACACTGCAAATATAAGTTATATTTTTATTATGTAATTAAGATGAGAAAGTACATTGAGGTTGAAATTTACATTTTTTATATAATTTAAAAGTAGGATTTTGCAATGTATCAAAATTTACGTTTTTACATGTAAATAGAAAATAGGAATTTACATAGAAATTAAATTTACATCTTTTCTTTTTTTTATGTAAATGAAAAGGATGGAATTTACATTTTTAATCTAAGTAAAGAATGAATTTAGGATGTTGTGATATGATCTTCATTTTCAAATGAATTAAAATTTAATAAGGATCGGTAGTTGTTAGAGTGTTGTTTAAATCAAACGATGTTATTACGATTAAACGATTATATATATATATAAATATAATTAAAATTAAACGAATGGAGCGCGGTAGTTCGCGTTTTGAAATCATACCTTTAAACGACTATACGATTTTCTTCAAACTGAAACCGTTAGGATCCTCTTGGAAAAATCTTTCCAACGATATATATTACATTAAGATCCAACGGTTAGATTCTGAGAAATGTAAAAATCAAAATTGGTCGAATGCAGCGCCATAGTCGCCATTGACTTAAGGCATCGTTATATAAAAATTTAATTATTTTAAATAATTAAAATAGGAAGTAATCATTATAAAGTGATACGAAGGATTTTAAATATATATATATATACGAGGATTATTTGGAAAGTCCGAGTTCTCTCATTCCAAATAATCAAACGACGTTAATTGAAGTATGAAGATGGCGTATGAAGACTGTAAATCTTCCCACGAATGGACAACGATCGAGGCCCTGATTTGACTTGCTCCCAATTCAAGGGTCATGGTCATTGCCCAAACGTACGTGTTGATTTCACGGGTTTGGTTTTCGCTCTGACCCAGAGCATAAGCTAATAAATGGATGGTGTGTCTGACATCGTACTCTATTAAATATCATGTTATTAATCTTCTATCGAATGTATGGATGTTTGGTGGCGGAGAATTTATTCTCTTGCTTAACACCCGTTCATATATTTCGGCAAAGGATTGGTAGTGCGATATGGAGTGATGATGTGGCATGCTAAGATGCATATGATCAAGGCTTTGTTGAAAAGCAGGCCTTGTGGGATGATCAAAGCATAGCCTATTTAGGCATAGCTTTGTGTATAGCGTGACTTCGCGAGCCTCACGCACCGGCGGAGTCTAAAACGGGAGAAGGGAACGCAGGGAGAGCAGCACGTTTCTTTCTAGCTAGAAGTGGTGATTGGGCTTTAACATGTCCCGACATTTTACTTATGTGGATGATGGGATGAGGCGCCTCGGATGATAGGTCCTATAGGACCGGGAAACGTGTGTTCAGGAATAACTAATCCGCAACTCGTATGGTGGACCAGCCCTGCAGCTATCCAAAGGTTCACTGCGGGGGATCCTGAGGCATTAGCTAGAGTGTCTCGAATCGGTGAGGAGCTCCTCCCTAGCCTTGACTCGTGATGGAAATCCAAACTTCCAATACGAACCTATGGATTTGATTGTATTACTAGTATGGAAGCATAGTATTATGGTATCTATGTGTCCTATGATTGATATATTTATTTTGAAATGTTTTGATATATACTAATAATAATATTAAACTCGTATTTGCCGTATTTAGCATGTTTAATCACCATAAGGTAAAACCATATCCTCTGGTTTGTGTTGCATTGTGTGATGGGTCCTGGGTCTTATGGTGATTCCATTTTCTCAAAAGCATAGCGTTGTTTTACGATTTACTTATTATTTGTTCTGACACTTTAAATTATGCACGGCAATCCATTAGAGTAAACCCGTTCCGCGTTAGCGGCGTGGTCTTTGGATTTGCCTTATTAATAGTGATTGATTAATTAAGAATTCTCACACCAGTCCCACGACTGACCCGTTGTTTGTTTCCACTTTTTTGGCAAACTCGGGTGCCCTCCTTTCTATACGGGCAGCCAAGTAAACAGGTTCATTCTTTGCTTGGAGTCTTTTCTTTGGAGCTGCTTATTATCTTTCTTGGATTTGCTTTCGTGGAGAGGTGATGACTTGGAGCTTGAAGACATCTATCATTTGCTGCTATTGCATTTTTCTCTTTTTAATTCCAGACATCAAACTTGTTTCATTTCACGTTGTTTAAGTTGGAGTTGGAACTTATTTCTTTTTCTATAAACTTGATGTAATAACTTAGAATTCTGCGACTGTGGACTTTCTGTGGTTGATGACATTATATTTCCGCTGCTATGATGTTGTTACTCTATGAATTTCCTATGCTATGTTGTATCTGTGATATGTACTATTGTATTTATGTTGTATTCCAAATGATTATTCCTTACTTTCATTCCATGGAAGTTTGGGGCCATCATAGTTGGTATCAGAGCTTTGGTTAAACTTTGCTTTGGAATATAACATATTTATGATAATTCGTTTACATGGAATCACAATATTCTATAGCGAACATTTCATGAGATACATAATAGCCAGTCACTTTATCATCATCTTTTCATTCATCCTTCAATCTTTTCTATCTATTTGAATCACCATTACAGTTGTTCTGACTCTTTCCTTGATCGTACAAAGCCAACTAAAAATGAGTACTTGTGCCGCTAGAACTCCTAGAGTTAGAACAATGGGGCAAAATGTTATTGGAACCGAGGAGCCCGCATTTCAACAACCAGCACCGCAGCCCTTTGACTTGGTGAGGGTAGTGAAGGATTTTAAGAAATTAGATGGATTTCCGTTCACAGGTACGGAGACTGTGACACAGGCTCAGGCATGGCTCAAGAATTGTGAAAAGATATTTAGAGCGTTAGAACTGGAAGATCAAAGAAAGAGATTTGTGGCTTCATGGAAGCTCCATGGCGAAGCGCAGCTTTGGTGGGAAGAGGTCAATATAGAAGGAGATGAAGAAAATATGACTTGGACCAAATTTAAAGAGCTGTTTAATGAAGAGTATATTGCAAGGCAAGAGGTGGAAAGGCTTCATGATAAGTTTGCCTGTTGCTATGAGAAGAAGTCTGAAGAAAGCAGTTCTGGAGCCGCTAAGACTGATGATAAGACTAAGCTGCAATGCTACCACTGCCAGAAGTTTGGACACTTTAGCAAGGACTACGGGAATCCAAAGAAGGCCAGAAGAGAGGACACTAGAAAATGCTATAAATGCCATAAAAAGGGTCACATCAAACTTAATTGTCCACTATTGAGGAGTTCCCAAGTTGCCCATGTGTACGAGGGAGCAAGTGCACCACCTTCTTCCGCACCTACTTCTTCAAAAGTAGCAGGTAAGCCTGATGTTTTAGGTGGTACTATTTCTGTTAAAGACATTCTCGGTGTTGGTTCCCACCCTTCTATTCTCCCCTTTTTCTTTTCGAGGACGAAAAGTTCTTAAGCGGGGGAGATTGTAACAACCCAGAATTTGGGGCCAATTTAAAATTTTCATTTTAGAGATTTTAAAGGTGTTGAAATAGTTGAAATGAATTATTTTAAATAAAAATGACTAGAAATTTATTTTGATTGAATTTAAGGCGAATATATTTTATTTAATCATAAAAGGAATTTGAAAAGGACGGTAGTTTGAAAAGTCAAACCTGAACTTTGACTGACCACACAAGATGCAGAATAAATCGGATTTTGGTGAAACGAAAAATATTTAAATCTGTTAATGAATATCTTTCTAACGAATCTGAAAATTCGAAGTTTCATAGCGGGAATCAAAAGTTATGGCCAAATGAATTTTCAGAAAGGTCGCTATAGAGAATATATCGCCCTGGAAAATAGACATTTTGCATACGACCTCGAAATTCGATGAAACCACTTTTGTTGGATCTGGGATGTAAAATTATTGCTAGGTTTCAAATTTCATGATTTTTGAAGCTAGTATGTGAGCGTGGCAAAAGAAACTGTGTTTTGTCAATTTCGATCAAAATTAATTGACTGAAAAATAGCCATTTTTCAAACAGTCTCATAATTCGACGAAATATATTTTGTTAGGACTGTATTGTCATAAGAAAGCCAAAAATAATTTTTCTGGATTTTTCTGAGTTAATTTGTAGCCCCGATAAATTTATTTGTACGGTTAAATTAAAATAAATTATTTATAATTTAAAACTGAGAAACGGGGGCCAAGACGATCATTTGGGCCTGCGAGACATAGCCAGATGAGTTCGAAATGGGGGTTAATAGAAAAGAACGACAGTCGTTGGGCTGAAATTGGTGAAAGTTACTAAACGGGCCTTTATTGGGTAATTAAGAATTAAATAATAATTAGATAAACCTAATATTATATTATAAATAGTGTACGTCTTCTTCTTCCTCTTCCCGTTCAATTCAGCCGCCGAACCCATGAATACATCAAAATTTTGAACTCTGATTTCTTCTTTGTTTCTCAATGAAAATCTTCATACAAATACACGTTTCGAAGAGAATTCCGAGCTCTTCGATTCCATACCCAAATCACCAACTCTCATCAACTGTAGCCGCCGCCCCACCCCCCTAAACCCGCCGCCGTCGCACCCCCCTCGGCCCCAACACAGGCGTGCGCACCCTCCCCCTTCTCGGCGCTGATTCCCCTTTCGTAGCTCTCCAATCTCCAACAAACGACACCCAAAACCGTTAACTACAGCTCACGAAATCACAAATCAAAGTTTTGAACGCTTTAGGTATGAAATTTCATTTCAGAATTTGCCACGCTTTTAGATGTGGCAACTGCAGGTGTGAAAAGTCAGTTTCTAATTTATACATATGAACTTCAAATTGAAATCTTTCAGATCTGAAACCGCTGTGACTTCGAACACGAGATCTGATCAAGTTTGGACCTTCATTTCAATCCCAAGCAATGTGAGAATTTATTTTTAATTAAATTAATTAATTTAATTATTATCCTAGCGTTATGTGAAGTTTGAATGGTAAATATCATGCTTACGATACTGATCTATTTTGTTTTGTCATATTTGATGATGGTTGGTATGTGTTTGTGATGGATAGTTTAGATCCGTATGATTATCACCTCTTATGTAATCACTTGTGTCGATTTGGATTAATCTAATTTATCAATTCAAAATAATAGAAATATGATTGTCACATTCTTATGTTATCGCTTTTGTATGATTTTAATTAATCAAACTTATCGATTTATAATAAAAGAGACATGGTTTGCCATCGTTATGTTAGTGCTTTTGTTTATTTGAATTGATCTAGATTATCAATTCAACATAGAAAATAAAGATTTGTCTTTTTATTTGAATTGATCTAGATTATCAATTCAACATAGTAAATAAAGTTTACATTCTTTTTTTTATGATGTAAATAAAAGTAGGAATGTTGTATGTATATAAATTTACATTTTTTTTAATGTAAATAAAAGTTAGGAAATTGTAGTGAAATGAAATTTACATTTTTATAATGTAAATTTAGACATGAATTTGGATGAAATAAAAATTACATTTTTATATGTAGTTTAGATGTAGATTAGAACGATGAAATAAAAATTACATTTTTATGTGTAGTTTAGATGTAAATTAGAACGGTAAAATAAAAATGATCTTTTTGTATACTATTTAGATGTGAATTAGGACCGTAAGATAAAATTACATTTTTATATGTCATTTATATATACAATTTCACCATAAGATAAGAATTACATTTTGATATGTAATTTATATACGCATTTGCACTGTATGATAAAAATTACATTTTTCTATGTAATTAAAATGTGAATTTACACCGTATGATAAAAATTACATTTTTCTATGTAATTAAAATGTGAATTTACACCGTATGATAAAAATTACATTTTTCTATGTAATTAAAATGTGAATTTACACCGTATGATAAAAATTACATTTTTCTATGTAATTAAAATGTGAATTTACGTTGTAAGATAAAAATTACATTTTTCTATGTAATTAAAATGTGAATTTACACCATACGATAAAAATTATATTTTTCTTTGTAATTAAAATGTGAATTTACACTGTATGATAAAAATTACATTTTTCTATGTAATTAAACTGTGAATTTACACCATATGATAAAAATTACATTTTTCTATGTAATTAAAATGTGAATTTACACCGTAGGATTAAAATTACATTTTTCTATGTAATTAGAATGAGGATCTGCATTGAAATTAAAAATTTACATTTTTTATAATGTAACATATGAAGAAGTTTGCATTGTAATTAAAAATCATATTTTACAATGTAAATAAGAAGTAGAGTTTGCATTGTAATTAAAAATCATATTTTTACAATGTAAATAAGAAGTAGAGTTTGCATTGTAATTAAAAATCATATTTTTACAATGTAAATAAGAAGTAGAGTTTGCATTGTAGTTAAAAATCATATTTTTACAATGTAAATAAGAAGTAGAGTTTACATTGTAATTAAAAATCATATTTTTACAATGTAAATAAGAAGTAGAGTTTGCATTGTAATTAAAAATCATATTTTTACAATGTAAATAGGAAGTAGAGTTTGCATTGTAATTAAATTTACATTTTTTAGATTTAATTTAGAATAGTATTCACACTGCAAATATAAGTTACATTTTTATTGTCTAATTAAGATGAGAAAGTACATTGAGGTTGAAATTTACATTTTATATATAATTTAAAAGTAGGATTTTGCAATGTATCAAAATTTACATTTTACATATAAATAGAAAATAGGAATTTACATAGAAATTAAATTTACATCTTTTCTTTTTTTATGTAAATGAAAAGGATGGAATTTACATTTTTAATGTAAGTAAAGAATGAATTTAGGATGTTGTGATATGATCTTCATTTTCAAATGAATTAAAATTTAATAAGGATCGGTAGTTGTTAGAGTGTTGTTTAAATCAAACGACGTTATTACGATTAAACGATTATATATATATATATATATATATATATAATTAAAATTAAAAGAATGGACCGCGGTAGTTCGCGTTTTGAAATCGTACCTTTAAACGACTTTACGAGAAGATCCGACCATCGGATTTTCTTCAAACTGGAACCGTTAGGATCCTCTTGGAAAAATCTTTCCAATGATATATATTACATTAAGATCCAACGGATGGATTCTGAGAAATGTAAAAATCAAAATTTGTCGAATGCAGCGCCATAGTCGCCCATTGACTTAAGGCGTCGTTATATAAAAATTTAATTATTTTAAATAATTAAAATAGGAAGTAATCATTATAAAGTGATATGAAGGATTATATATATATATTTATATACGAGGATTATTTGGAAAGTCTGAGTTCTCTCATTCCAAATAATCAAACGACGTTAATTGAAGTATGAAGACCGTAAATCTTCCCTCGAATGGACAACGATCGAGGCCCTGATTTGACTTGCTCCCAATTCAAGGGTCATGGTCATTGCCCAAACGTACGTGTTGATTTCACGGGTTTGGTTTTCGCTCAGACCCAGAGCATAAGCTAATAAATGGATGGTGTGTCTGACATTGTACTCCATTAAATATCATGTTATTAATCTTCTATAGAATGTATGGATGTTTGGTGGCGGAGAATTTATTCTCTTGCTTAACACCCGTTCATATATTTCGGCAAAAGATTGGTAGTGAGATCTGGAGTGATGATGTGGCATGCTAAGATTCATATGATCAAGGCTTCCTTGAAAAGCAGACCTTGTGGGATGATCAAAGCATAGCCTGTTTAGGCATAGCTTTGTGTATAGCGTGACTTCGCGAGCCTCACACACCGGTGGAGTCTAAAACGGGGGAAGGGAACGTAGGGAGAGCAGCACGTTTCTTTCTAGCTAGAAGTGGTGATTGGGCTTTAACACGACCCGACATTTTACTTATGTGGATGATGGGATGAGGCGCCTCAGATGGTAGGTCCTATAGGACCGGGAAACGTGTGTTCAGGAATAACTAATCCGCAACTCGTATGGTGGACCGGCCCTGCAGCTATCCGAGGGTTCACTATGGGGGATCCTGAGGCATTAGCTAGAGTGTCTCGAATCGGTGAGGAGCTCCTCCCTAGCCTTGACTCATGATGGAAATCCAAACTTCCAATACGAACCTACGGATTTGATTGTATTACTAGTATGGAAGCATAGTATTATGGTATCTATGTGTACTAGGATTGATACATTTATTTTGAAATGTTTTGATATATACTAATAATAATATTAAACTCGTATTTCCCGTATACAGCATGTTTAATCACCATAAGGTAAAACCCTATCCTATGGTTTGTGTTGCATTGTGTGATGGGACCTGGGTCTTATGGTGATTCCATTTTCTCAAAAGCATAGCGTTGTTTTACGATTTACTTATTATTTGTTCTGACACTTTAAATTATGCACGGCAATCCATTAGAGTAAACCCGTTCCGCGTTAGCGGCGTGGTCATTGGATTTGCCTTATTAATAGTGATTGATTAATTAAGAATTCTCACACCAGTCCCACGACTGACCCGTTGTTTGTTTCCACTTTTTTGGCAAACTCGGGTGCCCTCCTTTCTACACGGGCAGCCAAATAAACAGGTTCATTCTTTGCTTGGAGTCTTTTCCTTGGAGCTGCTTATTATCTTTCTTGGATTTTCTTTCATGGAGAGGTGATGACTTGGAGCTTGAAGACATCTATCATTTGCTGCTATTGCATTTTTCTCTTTTTAATTCCAGACATCAAACTTGATTCATTTCACGTTGTTTAAGTTGGAGTTGGAACTTATTTCTTTTTCTGCAAACTTGATGTAATAACTTAGAATTCTATGACAGTGGCTTAAGCGTGACTGTTATGCCGAGATTAGTCATAAAGGAGAATATTACAGCGTATGACAAGTTTTGAACTGTAACGAAAAATTAACGCTATTAACCATATTTAAGCATGATTTTTATATATAGTAGTACTTCCTAGGGCATGAAAACAATTTGGTTTGAAAGCCACTTATTCTAAAGTAATAAGTAACGATGTTTGTCCAAAGAAATATAAGAATGAGTTTAGAAAGAGAAATCGGAGAACCGTTTCAGAAAATGATAACATCATTTCGATGTTTGGAATATGATTAGAACTAAACCATTAGGATTTGGAATTAAAATTTGACAATGTCGAATATTATGAAAATAAGTTATTTTAGGAATAATAATATGATAGGATAGTTAATATTTAGTTTAAACCAAAAAATGATAATAGGATATGTAATCAATATCTAGTTATAAACTTGATATTGATTTAACAAGAAGTTGACCTAGAAACAAAGTTTGTAAAGTGGAATGGGAATATAAATTATGAAAGAGATTTCAATAAACCAGATAAGGGTATTTATTACTTGAATAAAGAGTTAATTAATAAATATGTTCAGATTTCTATAATAGGGAAGTGAATAATGTTTTAAAAGTGAACGTTGGGTAGATTAAGATGTTTATAATGAAATTGGAAATATATTTTTTCCAATATAGATAGTATATTATCCAAGTGTAGAAAATAAAGAATGTGAAAAGAATAGAAATGTTTTGAACGTTAATAACGCATATTTTCTGGAACATAAGAGAATAAGTGTTTATAATAACTGGAATGTTTTCCAAGGAGTGTGAAAATGGTAAAACAAGATTTGAGAAAATATCTGATAAGAGATGGGAAATCGGATAATAAAAACGAATGTTGAATAAAAAGTGCCTGTGGTTGTATGATGTTTAGTTATACATTAGCGATGGTTAAAAAAACCGACTATCGAAGTGTTTTTACCATCGTTGTCAGTAAGGAGAGACCGGTTGGATTTATTATCCGAAAACCACTCCGTATAGGCATAAGCGCTGCGAATTAGATTATGCTGAAGACAATTGAAGACGGAGTGAAATGCAAGGGTCATCCTGTTCCAGAATAGGTGTTGTTTGTTTGTCCAGTCCCAGGACAACTTGTATGGACGAGTGTCTGACAGATTATACCTAGCCAATCATGTACGATTGATCTTTAAAAGGTATTACGTCTGGTGGTAGAGGAATTCGTTCCTCTTAGCTTTTTATACCCGTGATATTTTTGGAAATCGATTAGTGAATTGACGGGTTTGACGATGTGGCATTCAAAGTGAATGGTGATCAGATGTTCTGAACATAGATGTAGCCTCTAGCCTCACAACCAGGAAGTAACAAAAGTTGGGCTAGGCAACATGGCTAGTTGGGTCATCCCCAAGCAGGGTGTATTGTCATCGATCCAGAGAAAATTCATATTTATTCTTCTTTTTCGATTCTGTATCTTCGGATTACAGTTGGATGGCCAACAACCGTGGGTGGAAATATATTCGATGCACTCAAGCTAAATGAGTGGTCGGTCATGTGTGGCCGGGTTGCAAGACGTTCTTGTTGAACCCAGGTGTATACCCTCTAGAGTACACTGATCGGAAGGTGCTCCCATACCTTGTCTGTTGCAATCCAATCTCCAATAAGCACCCTGCGGTTTATGATTTTATACTATATATGTGGAGCGTGAGATGCAAGCGTTTTGCTACTTAGTTATTTTTATGATTAGACATTATCATAATATCACTAGATTTTGATATCAAAATATGTTGGGTTATAGTGAGGTAAAAACCGTCCATGTTTATGTGTGGGCTGGTCTTACTATTGTCCTTTTATTTCATAAGGATTTCCAAAGTTAAATAGTATGGTTGGAATTTACTCACACCAGTCCCATGACTGACCCAGAGTTTATTTTGTTTGTGTTTTCCCTAAACTCTTGGGTGCCTAAATTTGTACGGGCAGTCAAGTGTTTCAGGCTTTTACAGATTCACTTGGAGGAGCTCAAAGCAGGAAGCTTCACCATTAGTTATTTAGAGATTATTTCCGCTGTAATGTATCTGAGATATACTCTGATATGGTATGTAAATACAAATACAGTTTTGTATTTCAAAGTTATGTTATATAATACATTTTATTCGTTCTGCTGTGAGATTCGTGTTTACTCTGATTCTGTTCAGTTGTATTCTTCTTCTTCTTCTACTCTATTAGTTCTATCTTATCTTTCTCATCCTCTTAATTCTTTCTATTAATGATCTGAATTTTCGTACACTTTGAGTGGAATGTGTAGGATATTAGTCAGCTCAAATTGGTATGGATTTTCGGGCCATCACAGTTGGTATCAGAGTTGAAGGTTAAGTGATTACCTTGGCTCTGTGGCGTGACTCAATAGAGATAAGGTTAGTAATACCTTAGATTGAGTTTGAGTGTGTATATATATAAGCGCGTATTTGTAAAGTAATACAAACACTGTTTTATATTGTGTTGACTGGTCAGTCGAGTGGTTTATAAATTCTGGTCGAAACAGTAATGCGAACTGTGTCAATAGGTGTTTCTAAACTCTTGAACAGAGTAATTCGACATAGTATATTTTGAAAAAGGGGTAAATGAAATAATCTTACCCAAAATATATTTTGATATAAAGAAAGCATATATATTGGAATTATCTAATATATATATTGATAGTGTTGATCGTTATTATGATCAAATAAGATTTATAATTGAATTGGTTATAAATTACCAATAAGAATTTACATGAGTATAATATATAAATCAGGTGAATTGAACCTGAATTTAAAACCAGAATTGAAATAAAATTCTAGAAACTTGGAAAGGTGTTGTAAATGAAATTGGATTTAATATGTGGAATTTTAAATCCTGGGAATTTTGAAATGTTTTTCAAAGCATTTTGAAAGGGTATTTTGATGTAATTTCAAAATGAAGTGTTTAAAAATGAGTTTTTGAAAGTAATATAATATTGAACTCACTTCGATGGCAGGAAAATAAATTCTGATGATGACGGCCGCATCATCAGTGTTCATTTTCGAGTTTCTAAGTGACGGATTACTACCAAAGATTTTGTTTTTGAATTATTGTGAGGAAACAAGTTGTCAGAAATTCAAATGTTTTGAATAATATATGATTTCAAACTGATTTGAAATAAATCCCAGGAATTTGAGTTCTGAAATAAAGATTTAACTTATGGAGTTAAAATGGTAAACGTGGAACTTAGATTAAGATAAAAAAAATTGGATTTAATTTGGAACAAAACAGAATGAAATCTGTAAAAGAGAAATACTGGAGATTCGAGTTGTTAAAATGAATTGATTCTTGGAAAATAAGAATCGATTTTTGAATTTAGAGACGAAGACAACTGATTTGAGAAATAAATCAGTAAATAGAATTGGAGTTGAAATAGAAATTTGGCTTAGTAAAAGCGAATGATCGGATTGGAAAAGAAATTGATTGGAGATCAGTTGGAAATGTTTAGATATATGCTGGTTTGATAGCAGATGGCAGAGATAGAGTTGAATGCCCAATAGAGAAAGTACACGGTTATATACGAGCATGAGATTTTATGAGTCGGTTTGGGCAAGCCATTTGGCTGTTGGTGATTTTCTTTTGGGTTGAAGAAGGCCTAGAGAGGCGAGTTGGAGTTTGAGCTATTAACCAATACAAAGGAGGTGCTGGCTAAATTTTTCGAAAAGTTAAGGTGTTAGAAAATTTTCAGGATTTCTGAAAATTTTCATTGGTAAGAATTAATTAATATTTCAATTGAAATCAAATTGGTTCAGTTGAAATTGAAGTCAAGAAGTGAACAAATAAGTTCTAACCAGTCAATAGGGTTTGTTTTCTACCTTAGCAATTTCAAGGATAAATTATTTTAAGGGGGAAGGAATGTAATGTCCCGCATTTTATCGGTTTGTATTTGAATATTTAAATCAGTTTAAATATTGAATTCGTAATATAAGTGGATGTATATATTAATTAAAAACGAATTTGAACGTATAAAAATATATATTAAATATAATCGAGCCCGTAATATCGTGGCAGTTCGTAATTTAACGATCTGAACTTCAATTGAGTGTACAGGATCCGTTATTAGTCGGATTTCTTCGAAACAAGAAACGATGGGATCTGTTTAAATGTGTCTTCCTAACAGAAGTGAAAATTCGAGATTTTGGATTATAGATTCTGAGTTATATTCAAATCAAATATTCAAATAGTCGTTGTAGAATCGTTTATCGATCATAACAGTTTATTCGATATAACTAGATATCTGTTTCGAATTTAAACAAGATTCTATTGAGACATAGTGATAATTTAATTTTTAGAATTTTACTGTAATTTTTAATTAATTTAGTAAGCAACTTTTTATTTGAAGTATTTTGCACCCATAGCAATATTTTGGGGTTTCACAATATGAGTCAAACTACCGATATTATTATATTTTTGGGATCGTGGGGCATTGCTCGTTATAATGGTATTTTTATTTCTATCCATAGTCATTCATAGGTGAATGGAATGACCATACGGGAAATGACCATTTTGACTAAACACTAAAGTCCTTTCAATATGTAAATAAAGAACCTTGGCCGGCTATTTCCTTCTAATTTCAGTACTTGCGGCTTAACTTTAAAAGGTTTATCTCCGTTATTCTTGCATATACAAACAAGAAGCCAGTCATTTTCAAAGTGTGAGAAAATATTAAATAAATCTTATAAATCTTTATACCATACCTGCAAATATCATGTTTTATTAAATGACCATAACCCATAACCTATATGCCATTCCTTCAGTGAGAAGTTTCTTCTCCTACCTGTATGCTATGCTGATCTAAAAGAGAAATCGCACGCTCCTACTGAATACGAATTAAAGCAAGCCATACTTCAGACAACCTAACCTAGAACTAGGGTACCTGCTACTGCTTAACAATTAAGCATCCTTTGTTATAAATACATCGCCCAAGCATCTCGCCAAAGTTCCAGTAGCTCGAAATGTTAACGACAACCAAATTTAAAAATCAAATAAAGTATAAACCCTCCACTGTAAATCCAAACCATACGTATATATATTTGTGAACTCACAGCGTCTATCTCTTCAAACTAAGGTGCGCTGGACTGTGAAAATCGTGCTCATCAGGGGAGATCGAGTTGTTTGATTTTTATGTGCGGTTGATGAGCTCGAAAATAGGATTTCAATGGTGACATTCATTCGGGTATTAATGGAATGAAAGGGGGAGCTGGGTCATTGCGGTGGTGGAGCTAGGGATGGAGTTTTTCCATCGACTGGCGGAGCTTTATACGTCAGGAAAGGTGGATCAGATGAACTCATAGGATCGAAGGCTCCAACATCATATACAATCTGAGTAGTTCGATAACATTTTGTTTCGCTAGTCTTTTGTACAGTGATTAGGTGGAGACAAGTTCGACGTCAGTTGGGCTCGGGTGGTGAGAACGTTCAACTGGTGGTAGCGGCACTTGATCGGGGTCAGGCAGCTTGAGCCGATGGCGCTGGAGGAACTAGGGGTCCTGGAGGTCTTTTAGATGGCGTCAGGATGGTCAGCATGGCTAGATGAGAAAGGAGTATAGTCTGGGTTGCCGCATGTTAAATGCGTGCATGTAGTTGTGTTGTTGGTGGTGTGTGGTTCGATAGAAAGTATAGAGAGATAACTGAGTTCGGTATGGATGCTAAAACAGTGCGTTCATGAAAGGGGATGCTACTGGGCTTGTTAAAATAAAGGGTGGCATTTGATATATTGGGTAAAGTTTTGTTGTGCGTGTATATGGAGAAAGAAGACCCTGTTGAGATAGATGCGGGTCAGTTTTAAAAAGATGGACCAATGGGAAAATTTGTGAAGCCCACTTTAAAAGAAATATATAATAACGCAACAGGGTTATGAACGGGGAGGATAAAGTGGTGTGCTGTGTATGGGTTATGTTTATACTTGGGGCAAGTTCTGAATGGCTTCTATCGTTCTTATGTGAACAAATACAGAAGGGCGTATTTATTCCAATTTTGACAAGGAGATGGTGCGTTGCTCATAGAGACTAAGGCGTGGAGTTTGGACTAAGGCATAAAGTTGAATGACCGAACGATTTGATTCGTTGGAACGGTACAGAGGCAGATTACGTTCTGAAGTCGGTTTGGAGCAATTTGAAGCACGTCTAAATTTATGACACAATTGAACGCCTGGTTTAATTGAATGACGAAAATCGTTAACATGCAAGGTGAGTAAATTCACTGACTCTAATCTATTTTAAAATAGTACAATTATATTTAATATTGGTTAAATACTGTGTGATGGTCGTTATAGTTAAATTGGATGAATTATAGATATATCATTGCATTAGCTGGATACCAATTCCATGGATTATAATATTTCCTGTTATGGAATCAGTGATAATTGTTGACTAACATCTGTGGATGCGGAAACCGGTTGGAGGAATTCAACCGGATTCCTAAATATTTAAATGTACTGTTTGGGCACTGTTTGAACCATGTTGAATGGAAATTCAACGTTATGTTGATTTAATAAATAGATGATATCGATTAAGAAAGTAGAAACATTTCGACCATAAACCCATTTTTGTTAAGAAGCGGATTGGCCGTCGGGAAAATCAACAAAGATAATTATAAAAATTATATTTTTATAATTTAAATGAAGTTTAAATTATAATAGAAGTTCTATCATAAACTGGTATTTCACAGTTCGTTTTATAAAGTGAATATAAACGATTATTTAGTTAAAGAAGTATAAAGATGTAATTATCCGACAAGTAAATAATTTGGATAATTAATTTAAAGCAAACAGTTAAGAAATATTACTGGATTAATTATATTAATCTAATGGTAAGAAGTAATTAAAATCAGTTAACGAATTAACTGATATAATGAAGTTGATTAAATAAAATGTTTATTTGGAAAATGATCATTAGATTAATTGGTCTTCAATTAATCTAATGAAAATAAATTAATCAAAAATTATTAAGATTTAATTACCTTTTTAATTAGTGAAGTTTAATAATATTGAACTAATGTAATTAGTATTATTCATTTATAATGAAGTAAACTGTTTTACTTTAGCAAATGATCAAGTTAATCACTATTTGATTAAAGTAATTGGTTCTTAAATGGGTTCCATTTAAGATAGTATTAAGTTTGAATTGAGATGTTTATTTGAATTGGGTATAATAATTCGAATAAGAAGTAAATTTGCCAAAAAGACAAAGAATGTGATCGATTTTTGATAAGAGAGGTTTAAAAGAGAAATGTTTAAGGAAGATGAAGTGAAGAGTTAATGACCAATGTAAATAATTATAAACAACCGAGTTTTCAAATAAGGATATGCCGTCATAAACCCATATTTAAAATAAAGAAAGAAATACGGTTTAATTAATATTATTAGTAACAACGAGTTTAGAGTTACGGACTTATATCTGTTCTAAGGTAAGAACGTTGTCGATCAAGGTATGACAGGTAATTAAAATACCCCAACTTGAACGACTTCACTATTATCGAGGAATAATATCAGCTTGTAATGGAAAAGAGATGTCAAGATTAGTTAGAAAGGGATATGACATCGTATAGCAAGTTTTCTAACTATAACGATAAAATAACGCTGTTGACTAGGCTTAAGCGTGACTGTTATATCGAGATTAGTCATAAAGTAGAATATTACAGCGTATGACAAGTTTTGATCTGTAACGATAAATTAACGTTGTTAACCGAATTTAAGCATGATTTTTATATATAGCAGTACTTCCTATGGGATGAAAACAATTTGGTTTGAAAGCCACTTATTCTAAAGTAATAAGTAACGATGTTTGTCCAAAGAAATATAAGAATGAGTTTAGAAAGAGAAATCAGAGAACCGTTTCAGAAAACGATAACATCATTTCGATGTTTGGAATATGATTAGAACTAAACCATTAGGATTTGGAATTAAAATTTGACAATGTCGAATATTATGAAAATAAATTATTTTAGGAATAATAATAAGATAGGATAGTTTATATTTAGTTAAACCAAAAAATGATAATAGGATATGTAATCAATATCTAGTTATAAACTTGATATTGATTTAACAAGAAGTTGACCAAGAAACAGAGTTTGTAAAGTGGAACTGAAATATAAATTATGAAAGAGATTTCGGTAAACCAGATAAGGGTATTTATTACTTGAATAAAGAGTTAATTGATACAGATGTTCAGATTTCTATAATAGGGAAGTGAATAATGTTTTAAAAGTGAACGTTGGGTAGATTAAAATGTTTATAATGAAATTGGAATTTTTTTTTTCAATATAGATAGTATATTATCCAAGTGTAGAACATAAAGAATGTGAAAAGAATAGAAATGTTTTGAACATTAATAATGTATATTTTCTGTAACATAAGAGAATAAGTGTTTATAATAACTAGAATGTTTTCCAAGGAGTGTGAAAATGGTAAAACGAGATTTGAGAAAATATCTGAGAAGAGATGGGAAATCGGATAATAAAAACGAATGTTGAATAAAAAGTGCCTGTGGTTTTATGATGTTTAGTTATACATTAGAATGGATGTTTGTTTTTACTTCGATGGTTAAAAAAACCAACTATCGAAGTGTTTTTACCATCGTTGTCAGTACAGAGAGATCGGTTGGATTTATTATCCGAAAACCACTCCGTATAGGCATAAGCACTGCGAATTAGATTATGCTGAAGACAGTTGAAGACGGAGTGAAATGCAAGGGCTGTCCTGTTCCAGAATAGGTGCTGTTTGTTTGTGCAGTCCCTGGACAACTTGTATGGACGAGTGTCTGACAGAGTATACCTAGCCAATCATGTACGATTGATCTTTAAAAGGTATTACGTCTGGTGGCAGAGGAATTCGTTCCTCTTAGCTTTTTATACCCGTGATATTTTTGGAAATCGATCAGTGAATTGATGGGTTTGACGATGTGGCATTCAAAGTGAATTGTGATCAGATGTTCGGAAGATAGATGTAGCCTCTAGCCTCACAACCAGGAAGTAACAAAAGTTGGGCTAGGCAACATGGCTAGTTGGGTCATCCCCAAGCAGGGTGTATTGTCATCGACCTAGAGAAAATTCATATTTATTCTTCTTTTTCGATTCTGTATCTTTGGATTACGGTTGGATGGCCAACAACCATGGGTGGCAATATATTCGATACACTCAAGCTAAATGAGTGGTCGGTCATGTGTGGCCGGGTAGCAAGACGTTCTTGTTGAATCTAGGTGTGTACCCTCTAGAGTACACTGATCGGAAGGTGCTCCCATACCTTGTCTGTTGTAATCCAATCTCCAATAAGCGCCCTGCGGTTTATGATTTTATACTATATATGTGGAGCGTGAGATGTAAGCGTTCTGCTACTTAGTTATTTATATGATTAGACATTATCATAATATCACTAGATTTTGATATCAAAATATGTTGGGTTATAGTGAGGTAAAAACCGTCCATGTTTATGTGTGGGCTGGCCTTACTATTATCCTTTTATTACAAAAGGATTTCCAAAGTTAAACAGTATGGTTGGAATTCACTCACATCATTCCCATGACTGACCCAGAGTTTATTTTGTTTGTGTTTTCCCTAAACTCTTGGGTCCCCAAATTTGTACGGGCAGTCAAGTGTTTCAGGCTTTTACAGATTCACTTGGAGGAGATCAAAGCAGGAAGCTTCACCATTAGTTATTTAGAGATTATTTCCGCTGTAATGTATTTGAGATATACTCTGATATGGTATGTAAATACAAATACAGTTTTGTATTTCAAAGTTATGTTATATAATACATTTTATTCGTTCCGCTGTGAGATTTGTGTTTACTCTGATTTTGTTCAGTTGTATTCTTCTTCTTCTACTCTATTAGTTCTATCTTATCTTACTCATCCTCTTAATTCTTTCTATTAATGATCTGAATTTTCGTGCACTTTGAGTTGAATGTGTAGGATATTAGTCAGCTCAAATTGGTACGGATTTTCGGGCCATCACACTCTTTATTACAACTTTGAGCAAGTTATATTGGAAGCCAAGGACTATCCGTGTATTGGTATTCTCGGTACATGAATGGATATTCTAGTGTCTGCCATGTAATTAAATAATTAATTTGCATATTGATGTACTATCCTTTTTTTCATAACTCTTTATTCTGGCATGAAAAGATATCATTCTTGAAATAGTATGACAGCAACCTAGACTTATGCAGAATTATCCATGAGACTGAGACTTGAAGGTTATGAGTTAGTCCCAGGCTTCAAACATTAAAATTTTAGCATAAGAGCTTTTCTATGTACTTGTATTTCTATAGATGGCTATTTCTTTATCCCCATTGTACGCGTCCCCTAGATCAACCCTTGATTTAAGATATGCTGGGATCCACATAACATCTATCGAATAACAGAAAAACAGATGAATTTTAAGCTCGCTTGTTAATTTTAGGATATTTCTCTCTTTTTTTAATTCTTACCAGATATTTTATTTGTAAATTAGTTTAACACTTACACTTATTTACTAATTCTCTCCCTTTGTTTTACTTCTTCCATCATTTCATATTTTGTTATGGGCATTCTAAAGTTTACACAATTATTTTGTACAGTCAGCTTCTAACATTGTTTATTTAAGTCTGTGTAACCCAATTAATTACAAAACCTAAAATTTAAGTAACTCAAATAATTTAACTAACTATCATTTCTTTTAAATATTAAAAATGGCAAAAAAATTGGCTTCAACAAACTGTTATTCAATAAAATGTTATTTTCTAATATTTTATGTTTAATACCATTTTTTATAATTAATTACATAATATTGAAATTATTTAAATGACTTCAACAAACTGCTATTCAATGATTCTCCTAATAAATTGCATCAAGATTAACCATATTCATATTAATAATAATAAGAAAACTAATAATTCAAATATATAAGTGTTAGCCTACTTTGTGAACTAGGCAACACAAAGTCGAGATGTCAAGCGTTGAAGAACTTTTCTTCTTAGAAAGCATCGAGTCGGATCGGAGGGCTGCTACCAGTCGGATCGGAGGGCTACTACCAGTCGGATCGAAGGGCTACTACCAGTTCGGAACGGAGCAGAGCGAAATGGATAAGGACTCAGTTTCAGCTCAGGTTGGGTCGGATCGGATGCCCCGATCCGAACCCCTTCTGCTCGCTCCTCCGAACCGAACCCACATTCCATATCACTTCACCCCACGATCGCCTGAATATTCGGAGCGGTTATGACCATTTCCTACCCACGATGACCACTACTCTGATGCGCTGTCAGCACTGGAATCCATCCTAGCCCGAGGACGATGGGATGGAAGACACGTGGCTCCGACCCGGATCGAATTCTGAGTAAATTTCCCCCTATAAATACCCCGCCTAGAGACAATTAAAGGGATCTTCTTCTTGGCACTTTGAGAGTACAACCACTTTCAAGAACCGAATTCCAGCATTCCCAGACAATCTAAATCGTCATTCAACATATATTTTGAGATAATTGATTGAATGTACGTGAAAAGTGAGTGAAATTGAGTGAATATCTCATTGTACTTTCATCTATATCATCAAGGAAAGTGATTATAAAGTGGACGTAGGCTTTTCAACGCCGAACCACTATAAATTCTGTGTCTCCATTTTACTTTTGATCTTATTTTATTTCGATTTAAGTCAATTAGGGTGTTAGAACCACTTTTTGGTCTAACATTTTGGTGCTCTCACTGAGAACCATTTGAATTCTCTGCTTTTCCAGATTATCGTTCTACTTTTTGGACCGTTGAGTTCAAAGAAGTTAATCCTCAAGTTTCGACGCTTTTGAATATTTATTGGTTGATTGTTGAAGAACTATGGCCAAAGGAAAAGGCAAGGAAGTTCAAACCAGTCGAGGGAACGAAGTTGGTGAAGATCAGCAAAACGCGGTTGTGACAAGGTCTCGTGGGCAGAGCTCGGGAGTGGATCAGACAGATACAGGAAATCCGAACTCAAGGAGAGAGCTCCGATCCGATCCGAGTAGGAGAATCTGAAGCAGTGCACTCCCCTAACCTGAACCGACCCGAACAAGTCTCCCAGCTCCGACCCGAAAAAGTCTCCCAGCTCCGACCCGAACAAGTCTCCAAGCTCCGACCCGAACAGATAGCTCAGCTCCGATCCGATCCGTCGCCTGGTGATGCTGGAACTTCTACTCGAGCTCCTACAAATGCTCCGACTCCAGCCATCAGGATCAATGATCAGGTCAATCCATCTGCGCCTATTACCCAAGGAGATTTCTCGCGCCTTCTTGACATGCTTGAGAGTACTAGGGAGGCTATGAAAATCCACGCGCGCACTAATCTCATGATGCAAGAAAACATGAGAATCATGAGCAGGGAGATTAGCGAACTCCGCAGACAGAGAACTCCATCCCCGGTTCATCACACACCAACGGATCAGTCTTCTTCTTCTGAGGAAGAACGGCCCCGTGAAAGAAGGCCGCTCGAACGACCTCAGAATTTGGAGCAGCTGACATTCGGATCTTTGGGGTCCCGCGAGGATGCGGCACGGGTACTAGGACCCAATGATCCGAGCTTAAGCGAGCCTACGTTGTTACCAATGCGGGGATCCCATGTATTACCCAGAGACCCTAACCTCACCAATCCCACTCAGGGACAAATGCTCCAGCCCCTTCCTCCTGAGATCGACTGGGAACGTAGGGAACAAAGCAGAGCAGAAGCGGCTCGAAGAAGGAGGGCGTCCCCTGATCAGGAGCCCAGAGGAAACCCGAACATCAGAAGGAGGGCGTCCCCTGATCAAGAGCCCAGAAGGAACCCGGATATCAGAGCTAAGGAGTCTGAACGACCCCTGACCAATGCTGACGTATGGACTATGTTACGCTAGATTATGTCTGAAAGTCGGAACTACACCAATGAAGATTATGGCATTGAGCGAAGCCATACTCCTTTTACTGATGACATCCTCAACTTTCAGTTTCCCCGACGTTTTATCCTGCCACAGATGGACAAGTACAATGGGAGAACCGATCCGGGATAACATTTGATGCAATACGCATGGCTCATGAATGCTGCTGCTGCCCCTGACGCAGTGAAGTGTAAAGCCTTCCCGATCTATTTGGAAGACGTGGCGCTGTTATGGTTTACCCGACTCCCTCCTTGGTCGATATCGAATTTTAGGGAATTAAGCGAACATTTTATGAATCAGTTCCGACTCCATACCCGAAAGTCTAAAAATGTTATTGAATTATCAAGAATTAAGCAGGCACCGGGTGAGTCTTTGAAGTCATATCTCGACCGTTTCAACTTAGCTGTGACAGAAGTCAGTGACCCACATGAGCCCACCATCTTGATGGCTTTGATGGAAGGAGTCGATCCTGACTCTGAGTTTGGAGATTATCTTTCTGGGAAGCCACCTCCCACGAGAGAGTTATTCTATGAAAAGGCCGACATTCACTTAAGACGAGAGGAGGCCAGGGAAAACAGAAAGAGGAAGTCCGGAGCGGCTTCAAAAGAAATTGTTCAGAGTAATGTCGCCGTGAAGCAGTCTGGAGAAAGTTCCGGGAAAGTTGAGGTGAATGTGGGAAACAAGAGTGGAAGCTACAATAATGGAAATGGGGGCAGCAACAACAACCGTAACGCGAATGGTAACAGAAGAAATAGGAATCGAGGAAGTAATCCTAACAAAAGACCCCGGTTCCAGACTTATGAGAATTATTCACCGCTGAACGACACTCTGGAGAACATTTACTTGGATACATACAATGTTTTGCAATATAAAAGACCGCCGCCTCGAGACTCAACAGAGAAAGAAATAGCAACTGGAAAATTTTGTCTATTTCATGGAACTCATGGGCATTCAACGAATGAATGTCGACATTTGAGAGATTTGATTGAGAAGCTGCTACGCGAAGGAAAATTGGATGAATATAAGGCTGTGCCAAGAGACAGGGGGCAAGGAGAACAGGCTCCAAACCAGATCCAATCTGCTCCCAAGCCTACAACGCAGCAGAAAGGCAAGGAAATTGTTATCAACACCATAGTGGGTGGACCCCCCACCCAGCGATCCACAGTTTCAGAGCAATGGATCAATACGCTAATGCAGCTAAGCACGTAGATGTGGATGAATGTGATGATTTGGAAGATGTCGCCCCTGTGAAACAGCAGAGGACAATGTTTGATGACGTGATATTCCGTAGCAGAGATAATACGGGAATCCAGTCACCCACTGACGATCCGTTGGTCATTACCACTACCATTGGACTGGCATTGGTTCATAAGGTGTTAGTAGACAATGGAAGCTCTGTTAATATTTTGTTTAAAAAGTCATTTGATCAGATGAAACTTGAGTCCGAAGATTTGAAGCCATGCGAAGGTTGGATTCGAGGCTTCAACGGAGCATCGACAGCTCTGATAGGGTATATAGAATTGCCCGTAACATTGGGGCAAGGGGAACGCCGGAGAGTACGAATGCTTCAGTTCGTAGTGTTGGACGTAGAATCGCCCTACAACGCATTTTTGGGAAGGCCTGCCCTTGCAGAGTTCAGGGTTTTCATCGCCCCTTGGTGTTTATTGCTTAAATTCCCAACTGAAGCCGGAACAGGAGTAGTGAGAGGAGATCAAGTCTCCGGACGGGCTTGTTATGTTGTCGAGTTAAAGATGTTGATGAAGGGACTTAACATCGAAAATAAAGGTGCTTCGCCTCCTCCAAGGGAGGTTTCGGTGTAGCAATTAGAGGGATCAGCCTCGAAGGAGTTGCCCAAAGGAACGCCTGAAGACCTGGATCCCAGAAAAGATGAGGAACCAGAGGCTAGAAATGCGACTCCTAATGAAGCGACAGTGGACATACCCATTGACGAAGCTGATCCAACAAGAGTCTTGAAGATTGGATCCCAGTTGGATCCACATCGAGCCAAAGAACTAACTGACTTCCTGAAGGCAAACCTGGACGTATTTGCCTGGACCCACGCCGACATGTGTGGGATATCGCCATCCGTCATGAGTCATTCACTAAATATAAACCCAAAACACCCGCCTGTGAAGCAAAAGAGACGTGTGCTGGGCCCAGAGAGGTCGGCAGCTCTGAAAGAAGAAGTGGAGAAGCTGAAACAGAATGGATTTATTAGAGATTCGACATATCCCGACTGGATATCGAATCCCGTCTTAGTAAAGAAACCAAACGGAAAGTGGCGGACTTGCATTGACTTTTCAGACTTGAACAAAGCTTGCCCGAAAGATAGCTTCCCACTCCCCAGAATTGACCAGCTTGTAGATTCGACAGCGGGACACGAACTTCTTTCTTTCATGGACGCATATTCCGGGTACAACCAGATTCCTATGCACGTGCCAGATCAAGAACATACGAGCTTCATTACAAATTTGGGGTTGTATTGTTATGTAGTCATGCCGTTCGGATTGAAAAATGCTGGAGCCACTTATCAACGCTTGGTGAATAGGATGTTTTATAACCAAATAGGGAAGACTATGGAAGTTTATGTGGATGATATGCTTGTCAAATCGAGACGGTCCTCCAGCCATACACAAGACTTGGCAGAAATGTTTGGTATCCTGCGAAAGTATCGGATGAAGTTGAATCCTTTGAAATGCTCATTTGGAGTGGCATCGGGAAAGTTTCTAGGCTTCATTGTGAGCTCTCGAGGGATTGAGATCAATCCCAGCCAAATAGCAGCGATAAGAAACATTGAAGAACCGAGGAGAATCAAAGATGTCCAAAGTCTTGCAGGGAAAGTAGCCACGTTGAGTAGATTTATCTCCAAAGCAACGGACAAATGCGTCCCATTTTTTGACTTGATTAAAAGGGGAAAGAAGAACTTCGAATGGACTCTGGACTGTGTTGAGGCCTTTCGAAATTTATTGGAATTACTAGAAAAACCACCGATTTGTCAAAGCCAGTGGATCATGAAGAGTAATTTGTTTACTTAGCGGTTTCGGCTTACGCTGTTAGCACAGCCTTGGTCCGAGAAGAAGATAAAGTGCAAAGGCCGGTATATTATGTAAGCAAGAAATTGGCAGCTGCAGAACGCAACTACCCAAGGATTGAGAAGCTCGCTTATAGCCTCCTAATCGCCTCCCAAAAACTTCGTCATTATTTCCAAGCTCACCCAATAACCATATACACTGACCAGCCTCTGAGGCAGGTGTTGCAGAGACCCGAAGCATCGGGGTGTTTGATCAAATGGAATATTGAATTGAGTCAGTTTGATTTAAATTTTCAGCCGCGGAGGTCGATCAGGGGGCAAGCTCTGGCTGACTTTATAGCGGAGTTCACAATCCCAGAGGAGGAAATGATCGATGGCAAAGTGGTCAAGTCAGAGGACGAGTTAAAATTAGATCCATGGAAGCTGTACACAGACGGAGCCAAGAATGACCGAAGGTCCGGAGCTGGAATCGTCTTAGTTACTCCTAAGGGACGATCGTTATATTACGCTCTACGATTAGAATTTTCAGCGACTAATAACGACTCTGAATATGAAGCCCTGATTGCCGGGCTAAAACTTGCTAAAGAACTCGGAGTAAAGACATTGGACATATTCTGCGACTCCAAAATAGTTGTTTGCCAAGTGCGAAAGGAGTTTGTGGCTCGGGGACCTCGGCTTATCGCCTATCTCGGGAAAGTGGAAAAGCTGTTGAGCAACCTGGAGCGGTATAACATAACGCATATCCCAAGAGCCGAAAACCAGAAGGAAGACAGGCTAGCAAAATTAGCTAGTTCTGACAACCCGAAAGAGACCGAAATAATTCCAATTGAAACGTTGGAATCGCCAAGCTTTGAGTCGATGGAAATTGAATTCGCTTTCGAAGCAGAACCGGAGAAGGAGTCGTGGATGACCCCAATTAAGAATTTCCTTAAGAATGGGATACTCTCATCAAAGAAGAGTGAGAGACGGGCTATAGTTCGCAAGGCCACCAGATACATCCTTCAAGATGATACTCTTTATAGACAAGGATTTTCTATGCCCCTGTTACGATGTATAGCACACAACGACATCAAACGTGTACTACGAGAAGTACACGAAGGTGAGTGTGGAGATCATACAAGAAGTCAGACTTTAGCGAAAAAGATATTGCGGTATGGATACTTCTGGCCCACAATTAATAAAGATGCAGCTGATTATTCACGACGCTGCGACAAGTGCCAGAGATTCGCCAAAATCCCCAGAGCACCACCGACCCAACTCAGATCGATGGTGAGTCCTTGGCCGTTTGCTATGTGGGGAATTGACATCATCGGAGTTCTACCAATTGCTAAAGGAGGAGCGAAATATGCAATAGTTGCCGTGGACTATTTTACGAAGTGGGTGGAAGCTGGGCCCCTAACCAAAATCACGGCGAGAAAGGTGATAAGTTTTGTGGTTAGAAATATTATATGCCGATTTGGGATCCCAAGGACTATTATAACTGATAACGGAACCCAGTTCGATGGTGCCGAGTTCAGAAATTTCTGCCAGAAATATAAGATCGACAAACGGTACACTGCGGTCGCTCATCCGCAGTCGAATGGGCAAGTAGAAGCAATAAACAAAGTCATAAAATCCATCCTCAAGAAACGATTAGAACGCGCAAAGGCAAAATGGGTGGATGAATTGCCCTTAGCTTTGTGGGCATATCGGACAACGTTTAAGACAGCTACCGGTCATACCCCTTTTCCCCTCTCATTTGGTTCAGAAGCAGTAATTCTAGTAGAGCTTGAAGTTCCCTCCCACAGGGTGACATATTATGACCCGATGACGAATCGGGCACTCTTACTCGAGTCTCTTGATGAAATCGAAGAAAAAAGGGACGAAGCAGACTTGCGTGCGTCAAGACATCGACGTCAGATGGCACGCTATTATGACAAAAAAGTTCGTCTTAGGACTTTTGAACCGGGAGATTTGGTGCTAAAGAGAGTCTTTCCATCCCTTCCTCACCTCGGTCCAAAGTGGGAAGGACCCTTTGTCATCCAACGGAAACTTGAAACCAGAACCTTCAAATTAACGACCGTAGATGGCGAAGAGGTGCCTAGGGCATGGAATGCCCAACACCTGATGCGATATTTGAATTAGAAATGTTGTACTCCTTGCTATTTTTCTTATGAACTCTGTAAAAAGGCACGACTTGCCTTAGAAAAGTCTGTTGATATGAACAAAGAACTATAAAGTGGATGTAGGCTACGACTTAGCCGAACCACTATAAAAATATCGTGTGTCGTTTACTTTCCTGCATTATATATATATATCTTCAACTATTATTCCGTTACGATTATGGAATATAAGATGATTTAAAACCTGAAAGGTTGAAAACAGCCTATATGCAGGGACAAGCACAACGACTGTTTGTGTGATAAGACATGAAAGAATGGGAAGACGACATTCTTAACTCTAACTCTCAAGAATTGAGAGAGTATAAAGGACGGGAAGACGACGTCCTCTGAGGCGTGAAGGTGCACCCAGACATGAGACCGCCTCAGTAAGAACTCTAACCTGAGTATAAGACAGGAGAGTATAAAAAATGCCAGAAATAACGACAGGCATTAACGACACAGAGAATGTGACCCCGTCGGAGAATCGGGGACATTCAGACTACTTGACTAAATCTTGAATAGTTTTTCAAAATTGACTGGGGGCATATATGTATACACATAATTCCCCCCACCATAACTTCATTACACAACTATAGTGGGACATGCATTCTTACATAAGTGCAAAACTGATAACTAACAGACATTGCAGAAAACGAATTATTTTTTATTTATAAATGAATGAATTTGTACAGGAAAACAGGCAAAAAGAAGGTGCATGGGCCACCCTTGCAGCAACAATTATGGGTCAATCAAACGCTAAAATAACACAAGACACTCCATCATTTAGACTTCGAAGGAGGCTTGGACTTCTTAGCAGCTTCTCCATATCCTTCGCCTCTTTTTCGGCCTCCGTCAAGATGCGCTTTGACTTTTTCTTCCCTGAAACTGAAGTGCTGGAATCAGTTGGCTTCTTCCCGGAAGGCGGAGCGCTGGAATCAAGAGAAGACTTTTTAGCAAGTTCCTCTGTAATAGATCTAGTCGAAAGCTTAACAACTAACCTTGGTCCCGCATCCACTACTGCGAGGGGCTTAAGGCTTACAGGGTCTAAGTCTTCAGATTTAAGCTGCATGCGTTTATCTTGTTCAGCTTTCAGTGCAGCTAAGGTAACATCATCGGCGCTTTTCGACTCCCCGACTATAGCCACCTCAGGGTCTTCCTCATGTCCCCTATTGCCGCCATCATCCTTTAAGGCATCTATCATTTCGTCATCATGAGGAGTGTCAGCCTTAGATGGTTCAATTCCTTCTCCCGAGTCTATGGGGGCAGCCTTGTCTTTTCCCCCTTTTGCCCTTTCCATAGGCTCTACTCCAGAGGCGGTTCCCTGGGACACATCTGTCTTTTCGGACGATTCAATACCTACAGAGTGAGAAGCAACAGTTATCAACTCAGGAGAAAATAATGGGTTCTTCATCGATTGCTCAATTACGTGACGAAAGGTAGAGATAGCTTTGACGAATTGAGGTGAAAATGTAGAGATACCTTCCGAAGACTTCTTAACTGGAGTGACTGCTGTCTTCGATGCCGTTTCGGGTATGGGGGATAATAGAGATGTCCGAGGGATCCCCGGGTTTTCAGGATCATATCCCTCTACTTCAGAAGTTGCAGAGGCAGTAGAGGAAGAACCAGCCTCAAGAATGTTCTTTTGCTTAGCCTTCCGCCTCTCTTCGTCCATAACAGCAGCAATGAGGCCGCGTCCTTCGGCTAGGCGTTCTGGTTCATCATCTCGTAAATATTTCTCCATTAGCTTGTCCTCGTCAATGGAGTCAACCTTGAGCTCCTCCTTCTCCCATTCAACGATTTGACTCCATACTTGGACTAGGGTAGATGGATAATCTTCAATCCAAGAAATGTTCCGGCGACGGATGATATGCGCAAAAAAATCAATCATTAATTCGCCGAAACCATGCACCTCTCCCTCAGCCTCCGACAGTTGTTTGCGAGCTTCTTCAGCGGACTTGATAGCACATTCGACGTTACCCTCCGCTAGGGCAGCCCTGTTCTCCGCCTCCGCTAGCTTAGAAGCCAGGCCAGTGTTTTTCTTTTCCAATTCAGCATTCCTCCTCGCTAACTCGGCATTCTTCCGCTCAAGGTCAGCGTAAGCAAGTCGCATTTTGGCAGCATCTAACTTGGCATCTTTGGCTTGTTTTTTCAATTCCGAACGCTCTTGGGTATGGGACTCAAGCAAATCATGATAGCGTTTTTGCAGATCTTCAAATTGTTGTTTGAAGCTAGTAGCATCCCGTTGAGCAACAACAAGCTGGGCCTATGTATCCTCCAAGTCTTTTCCTAGATTTTTTAAGGCCTTTGCATCGTCCTCTGCGGTTTTTTGCATTGAGTCAGCATTCGTGATTAAAGTGCGGATGATTCTGGAAAGGCTGCGCAAATACTTGAACATTTCTGAATACTGTTTCTCGACCGCATCTATCTTTGCTTTGGCCTCATCTGCCCACCTTGAAGAAATAGGCTCAAGAGCAGGTAAAAAAGTCAAGTTTTCGAAGTAATGTTCAGGAAATTTCTCCTCCAAATACGCCCGCTTAACTGCAGTTTCAGCATCTAGCGGTGGAGGGGCGGGGAATGTCAGCTCAGTATCCCTGTGCGTGGAGGGCTCAATGGCCTCCTTATCCGTCCTAGGCCGTTTAGCGGGAACCTTACGCTTGCTTCGTGATTCGGTATCTTTTGGCGGACTCCTCTCCCTACTGCGCTTTTCTTGAGAAGAAGTTGAGTCTTTTGATTGTGGCCTGTCCTCTTCCCGACGACCTTGGTAACCTTTATATCGTTCTGGGTCTGTCCGGACAGGAGAGCGAGAGCGCGAGGTTCGCGAACGATAAGGATCATAGGGCCTTCTGTCCTCCCTATTGCGATCTTCGCGACGATCATGTTCAGTATCATAGGGCGGATTAGACATGCTGCGGCGGAGTTTCCTGATGTCATAATAGGATCGGGACATCGTGCCTGCACAACAAGACAAATGAAATTCAGGATCAATATTTTCACAAAGAGAAAGATGCTGTGAGTTGTGGTGCTATTGTGTTAAGTGCGTCCTAAGTGGTGTTTTCCCCCCGACAAACCCGAGTCCGAAGCTAGACTAGTACGAGCGGGCTCTTTGACCTTAGCAGGAGTGGTCTCTTCGGAAGAAGTGAAAACTAAAGGATTCTTCCCAAAATCCTCTGAAGTGTAGATAGTTTCAGGTAAGGGGAGATCCCCCAAATCCTGAAATAGTGGGTCATCGGTACTAGGGACATCTCCCTCAGAAGCATCAATCGGCGACTCTTTGGAAGACGTTGACCTTTCCGGAGAAATGGCATCCTCGGGAACAGTATACCCTTCGCGATGCTTTTCGGCCATGTTAGCCAATTCATCATCTTGAGTAGAAGATGGAGAGGGTGAAGCCTGAAGAGGCACTGTAGGAGCTCTCGAACCTTCGACCGTTTCTGGGATTACGTCCATTGGAGGAATATATACATATGGACCCGTCCCGTGACCGATGCTACGGGTAATGGACAGCAACCCATGAAGATGAAGGTATTCGTCCTTAAGGACTTCATCAATAGTTAAAAACTTCTGATCACCATTAAGGAGCTGGTGCATCCGATCAAAGAATACTTGGTCCGATATTTGTTTTGGGTTATAAGCTGCAAACAAAAAGAAAAAGAAATCAATGCAGTGGTTTGAATGTACAGAGTCAAGATTTAGAAAACCAGTGCTTTACTTGATTTCGTCCACCTCCTAGCACACCCTGGTTGTTGCTTTACATAAAACCATTCCAGCCTGGAGTCCCCAGCTTTACTACTGAATGGTGCTGGAATTATTTTCCTCTTAGGGACAGACTCGAAGTAACAGAAAGAAGGGGTTTCTCGAGTCCGGTGCTTGAAGTTATAGAAGAAGTGAACGTCGTCAAAAGTGAGCTCTATGCCTAAGATCTCACGGTACGCTACATATAGGGTGTACAAGTAAGCATAGGAATTGGGATGCAGCTGCATGGGGGCAATCCGCATTTGTCTTAGAAAATCGACGACGAAAGGAGAAAATGGAGGGATAGCCCCGACCATGCACATCAACCGAGTGACTGCCATATACCCCTCTGGAGGGTTGTGGGGACGATCAGATTTTGATGGCAACAAGGTATCCCTTTTGGGTATCCCGTACTTTAGTCGGATAAGTCTGTCATTGTCGATCGTCGATTCAACGGAATCTTGAGGGGATTCCAGTATGATGGCAGACTCAAATTCATCAGGAGCTCGGTCATCGCCAATCCCTCCTTCCTCTTCACAACCCAGGGAAACTCCACCCTCAGAAGACACATTGTCGCTTTCGCGAGTTTCAACCTCGTAGTCTGAGCCCTCATCATCCCATTCTGGATCCGAGGAAGAAGATATGTCTTCAAGAGTAATTTTGTTGGATGTCTCTGGGACCTCCTTCTTCTCTGCTAATCTAGAGGAGCGTCTGGATGTCATGGTCACAAAACTACTGAAGAAGCAATAGCACAAGTTAGAGTAAATTAGCCCGTATCCCCCCGTGCATGTGTACAAACTAAAGTGTGAGCAGTGTATACAAAAAGTGTAAAGTTAACGTATGAAAGTGCGACGCAAAATCTTGGCAAAGTAATAAGGATCAAGGCAGTTCTTGATGTCCATTTATGTTCGCAGGGCACTATCCTAACTGTCCATTAAGTTGAAGATTATGCCAAGAGTTGATTGGGCCAGTTAAACAAGTTCTTATGCATTAAATTGGACTGCTCTTCGGTTCGGTTCGGGTGCATTCATTGGGATCGGATCAGGGGCGTAGCCCTGCCTTGGACTCGGACAAACATTGAAGCCCAGGAATCAAAGTCGGATCGGTTCTGAAGTAGATTCCCCGAACAGTTCAGATCGGATTAGGCAGTCATGCCTCTCTCCTCCTTTATTTTACAGTCCGACCCAATCCAGTTAGGCGAGCTCTATTTCCCTTTTCAACTGTTTGCCCCGACCCGATCCGGCCTTCTGGATCTCTCTTCCTTTTCTTTTCCTCCATTTTCCATACTCCATCGCCTGAACCAACCCCCTGTAATCTCCTTCTTCTTCCTCTTCTTTAATTTTAAACCCAATCTCGTCTCTGAAACCCCAGTTATGATCGAACAAGCTAAGACTCCCTCTTCCAATGCCTCGAAATGGCATCGGAGCCACCAACGACGATAGCGAAGGAAGAGGATGCTGTAGCATTGAAGCCACACCCAAATCGGTCGAATTGACCGTAAATTTCAATTGAAACCAATTATCATGAAATTAATCACGGATATAAACCTACCAAGGTGTTTAATTTGGAGATTAGCATGAGAATTGTAAGAGTTTTCCTTTTTTTTGAGACCTAGGGTTTTGGAGCGAAACTTATAAAAAGATGAAAGAAAAAGAAAGTGAGAGGAAGATGAAGGCTGGATTTATATAGATACATGGTGGCTATTCGTATCGCCGCTCGGACCGGAATGTGAGCCCAATAACTCTTTTTGGCCTGTTAACCCAGTGCTAAGTGAAAGAAGAGAGAAAACCATTCGGATCGGAATCCGAAACGGACGGAATTTTATATATTTCCTCGGCGTTTAAACTGGATCAGACTTAAAGAGGAAAATTAAAAGGAAGATTACCTGGAAGGTACTGTGCAATGACAATCAAAGCATGCTCCGTTTCCAACAGAAGCATCCTTTGAGGGGGCAAAATGTTAGCCTACTTTGTGAACTAGGCAACACAAAGTCGAGATGTCAAGCGTTGAAGAACTTTTCTTCTTAGAAAGCATCGAGTCGGATCGGAGGGCTGCTACCAGTCGGATCAGAGGGCTACTACCAGTCGGATCGGAGGGCTGCTACCAGTCGGATCAGAGGGCTACTACCAGTCGGATCGGAGGGCTACTACCAGTTCGGAACGGAGCAGAGCGAAATGGATAAGGATTCAGTTTCAGCTCAGGTCGGGTCGGATTGGATGCCCCGATCCGAACCCCTTCTGCTCGCTCCTCCGAACCGAACCCACATTCCATATCACTTCACCCCACGATCGCCTGAATATTCGGAGCGGTTATGACCATTTCCTACCCACGATTACCACTACTCTGATGCGCTGTCAGCACTGGAATCCATCCGAGCCCGAGGACGATGGGATGGAAGACACGTGGCTCCGACCCGGATCGAATTCTGAGTAAATTTCCACCTATAAATACCCCGCCTAGAGACAATTAAAGGGATCTTCTTCTTGGCACTTTGAGAGTACAACCACTTTCAAGAACCGAATTCCAGCATTCCCAGACAATCCAAATCGTCATTCAACATATATTTTGAGATAATTGATTGAATGTACGTGAAAAGTGAGTGAAATTGAGTGAATATCTCATTGTACTTTCATCTATATCATCAAGGAAAGTGATTATAAAGTGGACGTAGGCTTTTCAACGCCGAACCACTATAAATTCTGTGTCTCCATTTTACTTTTGATCTTATTTTATTTCGATTTTAGTCAATTAGGGTGTTAGAACCACTTTTTGGTCTAACAATAAGCATGTCAATCATATAACGTAAACTATACACATAAAGTACAATCCAAGTTTGAAGTTTAACTCATATGCATTAATATGTTTATCTTGTATTGCATTGTAATATTAATGTTAAATGCCTACATTTCAAAATCTATTTAGTTATCTACAAGACACTCCAGAATATACCTTGACACTGTACATCTTAAACAATATGTTTAAATTATAATATGTGAATTTAAATTCAACAAATGGATTTAGTATGTAAATTTATGTTAATTAATCTAATTAACGTTAAATATGATATTTTAAAATGTACACAACGTTTATATCAACAAAGAAGGTAAAATTAGCTTTTTCTTTTGAATATAAAGTTAAATAAGTCAAATGGTTTAAATAAAATATGTAAACGATAACAGAAAATTTGATATGCGGCACACTTATCTCGATAAATTTATCAATACTTGAAGAAAACAATTTAAGCTTCAAATACATGTGTTTAACATTTTTACACTTATTTACTGAGCCTGATCAATTCTTTCATGATATTTCTTATTTAAATTCATGTGTTTGAACTACATGTGAAATCTTACATTCTAATTATTTAAATGATCATAATGAATATTTAGTCTATTTTTTTATTAGCTCTTAGAAATATATGTCAATTTAACTGTATATACTCATACTAAAGAAGGGTAGTTTTCCATGTAGCTATAAAGACATATAAATCACATAACATAAATTATGTATATTAATAATAATGAAAAATTTAATTTGTAACTTAGTTATTATTTGTTTATATCAAGAATTTACCGTATCTTATACCAAATCTTTTTTAACATCAATAACTACGCGATAAATTTACATTTTTTTTTGTAAATTCCTTTTTAATTCTTCCTACTATGTTATATAATTGAGTTAAGCTTGTAATTTCACATTTAACTTATTTAAAAAAACTCATGCTAAATAATATTTGCTAATTCATACAAAAAATTACGAACATACAATATTTTAAAAATGTATAGTATACTCATATTAGCAAAAATGATTTCTTTAGAAAAAATCTCAGATTCATACACATGCATTTTTATAGAACAAAAATTATTCACAAATAATGTAATAATTTTAGTTAATAGTTTATATATTTCACATCAAAATTTATCTTAAATTATATACCATAGTTCTCATTTTAACATTGAAATAGCAAATACCACTTATAATAATATTGTCGTGTGCAACACATATGTTATGCACTAGTTATGTATTTAAGATTGATGTATGAGACTCAAGTTGACACACGAGGACTAGAAAAGTTGAGGACAGAAGAATAGATTAGCAAGAGATGTTACAGTGTTCCCATTTTAACTAGAAGTTTTTTCTAAAACAGATATAAAAGAAAGGCCTACGGCCCGATATCCGCATGTTAGACAAAAGAAAAAACAAATGATCTGGCATACCCAAAACATCACATAATACTACCAACACATGATACTCAGAGAAACCCTAATCAACACTGGCAGCTAACAAAATTCCTTTCTTGAAGCATGAAAAACTTCAGGGGGGTTTCCAAACTTCCTCTTCTCTACATTTTTTTTCTTATATGACTAGAGGTTCCCTTCTTTAGTTTGTTGGAAAAGTCTTTAAGAAACTGGGAGTCTGAATTAGAAGTGTAATTTTGTTTTGGAATTATGCTACTAAGCTTCTGCTTGCCAGTATTAGGGAGATCTGATGGAAAGTTACGGTCATACCCTAATACCTTTGTAATCTCTTCACTCGTAGTACTTTCTATGACTTTGAAGATTGAGTTACTAGATTCGCCATAAAACCAGCCAGGTAAGTGATATACTATATTGTTAATGAGACTTTTGTAGTGATGGTCTCTAATTCTTTGTTTATTAGCTTCAAGTTGCATTACCCCTTTAGTTGAAGCATTGACAGGAACACTATCATGAATGTTATCCTTGTAAAAATTAGAAAAACTGGATTATTATCCATCAAATTTATTTCTAATTTTATTGATATCGATGACTAGGTCACTTCCATGAAATATATCCTTTTTGAATGCAACTTTGGTATTCACAACATAGGTGCCCGACTGGTTATAAAAATAATAAGCATTTTAATGCTTATCGCTAAATCTGTTCCCTATTACAATATCTGGAGCATTGTTGTTGCTGAGATGGAACCTGTTCAAAATATGTATGCACTTATTTCTTATTATTGAATAATTAGAAGCCTTATCATCATAGTTAATTATGCTTCCCTATTTGTTTTGCTTGACTGAACTCTCGGGATCAAGATGGAAGTCAGATCGATATTGTATATCTGGAGTGGGTGTCAGTTGATTTAACAAAATAATCATGTGAAAACTTTCTAACAGGAAAATAGTCGAATCACAAAATTTTGATTAATGATAAGATGAACAATCAACTCAACAACATGTCTCATAAACACGAAAAAAGGCTCTAGAAGTATATAAGTTCTTTATAATAAGTAGAGTTAAGTCTTAGATTAAAATGTTAAGATCGCTCCTCGAAATTTTTATTTTGAATCTCAAATATTTTATGTATATACAAGTGAATATGGAAAATACATTTTCCAGTTGACTGTTTTAGCCAAGTCATTCAATTGAATATGTATGCACATAAAAGTTGTTTGCATGTGCCAATTTCAGTAGACTAAATATACCTATTCAGTCGGCTGAATTTGAAAATATACAAAACTTTTGTTTGTCCCCAGATTCAGTCGACTGACAATAAATAATCAGTTGATTGAACTGAGTTCCAACTGTCATATTTTGAAGAGATATGGCTTTTCTGAAGAGTTCTCTTTAATCTTAATGGATGCAACCCCCTAGTTTCGGCCGTGATTCTTCACTAGTAGTTGTAACCCTTTATTCACTTTATTCACTATATACACACAAAAGAACAACATCTCAAAACACCTTACTTGATTTCATTTTTATTTATTCCACTAAATTCAAGTTCTTGCTAATTCTAAGTGCTAATTTCTTGCATTCTTGATCTCTTTGAATTATGTTTTTATATTTTAAACATTGTTTGAATTCCAAATAGATTTCAATCCTATTCTGTCTCCACTTAATCTCATTTCTCAATCTATAAACTTAAGGTGAAGATTATAGGATATTGTACTTCCTTTGTGACAAATCGATGTTGTATTAAAACACAAACAAGTCATCTATACTCTTGTAATAAAGTCATGCAAAGGTGGTAGAAAATCCTGAAGGCAATTCAAGTGGTTAAGTCCTGTAAGCGAGTCCAGACGAAAAAAATCCTAACTGGTAGATTCTAGGTGGAAAGAAGTCCAATAACGACAGTAGAGACCTATTCCCATGGGTGAAGTGGGGGTTTATAGCGAAAGGCCTAAGGGTATTTTAGGGACTAGACGTAGGACGGTGTTCCGAACCAGTATAAAAATTCCTGATGTCTTTACTTTATTTATTGCATTTATATTTACTATATACCATCCATATATATTTATCACATTAAATATTTACTTCCATATAAAAAGTTAGTAAATCATCTATTAGGACCTCCTCATTTAGTATGATACACATACTTTCATATTAGTCGATCCTACTAGTTCTTTTCATTTGGTATCAAAGCAAGGTCATCATATAACCGTAAATATGTTATTTGATATCTAGTTAATGTGAAAAATAACACAAGTACAAGAACTAACACTAGTTTCACAGAAGGTCAATTAACTGCATGACCTCCACTATTTAATGGTTTAAACTATAGTCATTGGGCTACAAGAATGAGAATCTATATGCATGCAAATGGGTTTGATTCATGGAATATAACTCACACAGAATATACACCTTCAACTACTAATTATTCTATATGGTTAAATGCAGAAAAAGCAAATGCTAAAGCTATGCGTATGTTGCATTGTGTCTTAGATAGGAATGAGTTTAACCATATTTGCATGTGTAATACTGCATATGGGATATGGAAAACACTCAAAGTAACTCATGAAGGAACCAACAAGGTTAAACAAAGCAAGATATCCAAGCTTAAGAGTTAGTTTCAAAACCTTATAATGAATGAAAATTAATCCATTAATGATATGTTATCTAGGTTTCAAGATATTTTTCATTCATTACAAGGGTTAGGAGAAAAGTATTCTGATTTTGATATAGTTTCAAAAATTCTAAACTCTTTAATGTAAGAATGGGAAAGTAAAGTCTTAACTATCGAAGAAGCTAATGATTTCTCAACTATGAAACTGGAAGAGTTAATAGGAAATCTAATGTCATGCGAAGTAAATTTGCAGGCAAAAAGAATTCACGCACAAGATAAAAGAATCTTACATACCAAGCTGAATAAGAAGAAGATTCAAATTCTGATAACGAAGAAGATTTATCCTTCATTGCTAAAAATTTCAAGATATTCTTGAAATAGAGAAAAGGAAATAAGGATATCTTCAAAAGAAAATACAGCAATAATAACCCATCAAAACCATCAACTTCGGTTTTAGAATGCTAAAACTGTGGAAAGAAAGACCATATGAAGAAATACCGTCCATAGAAAAAGTAAGAACATAAAACCAAAAGGATAATCTATGAGAAAAGATTTCTCTGTAACGTGGGATGATTATGATTCATGTTAGACCAAAAATTGGCTCTAACACCCAAATTAGATATGAATTCAATGAAATAGAATCAAAAAAGCAGTAAAGAACACGCAATTTATAGTGGTTCGGCGTTAACGAGCCTACGTTCACTTTGTTTTCTTTGATTTGATGATTTGAATATGAATACAACAAGGATTCTCACTCAACCTCACAATTACAATTCATAAACTCACACAAATCTCTCAAAAATGGGCCTTAAGAGATGATTTTGATCTAAATATGATTGTAGAATTCGGCTATGGAGGAAGTATGGACTGAGAATTTTCCAAAAGATCCTTTCTAATGCTTCTAGGTGGTGTATTTGTAGGTGAAAAATCTCCTCGAAGTGGCTCCGGTTCGGAATTGCGTGGCATTCATCCCTTGATAGTCGGGTTCGGAGGCTCCAAGATGGCTACAGCGCATTGATCCAGTAGGAAATCGTGGGAGAAATGGTCAGATCTTGTCCGAGTCTTCAGGGGATACGCGCGGCAACGGCTACAGGTTCAAAAGAAAACAGGGGTTCGAATCGGGGCCTCCGACCCGGTGAAGCTACTGGTTGTTCTTAGATGCCACTGACGTACTCATCCGATCCGAACTGATGAGATTGCTTACTTTCTTCTGATGCCGCTGAAGTGTTCTTCCGATCCGACCCGCTGAAGCCACATGCTTTATGATGTTGCTGACGTGCTCTTCCGTTCCAAACCGATAAGGCCACTTGCTATCTGTTAGATCAAAATTTTGACCTAACACCCAAATTGTTCTGATTCGTAGAGAATTATAACTGGAGAATGAAGAAAAAGCGGAAAACACATGGTCGGATCGGGTCGCGTACTGCGCTGGCGATCCGAAGGGTGCGATCCGCGTGTGCGATCTGCTGGTGCGATCTGGCCTTTCATGAACTAGAGGAACAAAGCGTCATACTCTCTTCTTGTGTGTAAACCTTGGTGGCTTGGTCAAAAAGCTAGCCAACATTTTGCCCCTTCGAAGTATGTTTCATTGATGGAACATGCTTCGAAGTCGTTGAGGTATCTCTTCATGAGGTGAAGTTATTTAATGGTTGCGTCTGTCTAAAATGTTTTGTCACTCTGGAAAGTTGTATCCTTTGGTCAGTATAAATATCAGACTAAATCATCATCATTTCCTTGTTCACCGAATAATTTTTATTTCTGGAATCTTTAGAGAAGTCGTTGTCGAATTGCCAGGTAGATCTCTGAATTTTTTTTTCTCTTTTTCCTTTTTTTTCAGTCATCATCGGGATTGGATCGCCATCACGTGATACGGTTCGTGGGATGGAGGCTCATTGCGATCCGCGATTCAATTGTGTCTTCAGCGAAGCAGGCCGCCCCCTTCTTTCTGATGGGCTTCATTGCTATTTGAGGTGGGCTACAGCCCGCGGCCCATTCGGTTCGAATAAGACAAGAAGTGGAAGGCTAACGGTCACAAAACCGTCTATAAAACCCGACCTCCCTCGTTCTCTTCCCTTTCTTCTTCTATTCGCTCCGCGCCGCCAACTCCTTTCGAGAAAAAACCCTATTACTTCGCCAATTCTCTAAAATCTCGCTTGTTTCACCAAATTTTTAAAAAGGTAATCCCATTAAAACTTCCTCTTCGTGATTTCCGAGTTTTTCGCTGATTTGAGGAGGGAAAGGGAGGAATTTCGCATTTTTTTCCGGGTTTTGAAGGCGGTGAAGCTGCCATGGCTGATGGGTCTCAGTCACTCGAGAGTGAGGAGATGGAGGAAGGAGAAGGAGGGAAAGGGTTCGGTCAGTTTGGTTCATTTTGTGAACGAGGCATGGGTTTGAAGTGATGGCGAGACGAGGGGAGAAAGGACGGAACCAGAGTGTTGACTTATCTAGCGGATAGGGTCGCGAGTATAGCAAGGCGACGGATCGTGGCGTAGACGGAAAATAAGGGGAAGAGCAAGTAGCGGATCGTGGAAATGTGACGAGGGAACGGATTGTGGGGAAGAGCAAATAGCGACCCGATCCGGAACTCTTCCGTGAATTAGCGCCTCCGCTGCTGATCCATGCTTGCTTAGCGATCCCAGTAATACGCCGCGATCCGATCCCCATCTCGCGATCCGAATGGGTATCACGAACCAAACAATGAATGATCCAACAAACTTGTAAAATAAGCAGTGCAACTTAATTCCAGTACATCAATGGATAGTTAGGTTAGAGCCTTCACGACGGACTTTCTGGACTGAACAAATGCATAATCTATCAGCGAACAACCACCAATGTCTTGATGATTTTGTTGACCTTCGTACTTTTCTTTAATGCACGCACAAGCACACACTGGCACTTTCACACACAGGGGGGACGGGTAATTATAATCTTATTTCTCATGTTTACTCGCCTAAACAGTAATGTCGGATAATCGTTCCCCTTCAAGATCTGACACAGAGACGGATCCCGAGGTGTATAAGCATCTCAACCCCGAGGTTCTTCCAATTAATCCAGAGGGTGCGGATTATGGATCCGAATATGAGGCGGAAACAGAATCGAATCCGTCTGAGAGTACCTCGCTTGATGAAGAGTCAGAGGTAGATGGACGAGCTCCCGACGAAGTCCCTGGTGCAATAGAAATAGAGAAATTCACAGACTCTCTAGCTTCCAAACTTGATGACATAAAGCTTAAGAGAATTTGCTTGAGACACGGGATCCCCTGGGATGATGTGAGGACACCCGACAACGAAGATAAACCTCATTTGGCTCCGGAGGGGTATATGACAGTCAGCCGACTCATGTGCTGGGTAGGAGCTATTCCTCTGTTTCCTCCAATCGTCATTGATACCCTAAAACGATTGGGTATTGCTCCAATGCAGCTTCATCCCAATGCCTACGCAGCTTTATACACTCTATATATCGCATACGCGGAAATCCTGCATACCGAGCTCACATTTAAAGATTTGAAATTCTTTTACCTTTTCAAGCATCGCTCCTCGGCAACCCCAAATTTCTCTTTCTTCGAATCGGTAGCAAATAGGAAGGTTCTGTCTGACGGACACAGCAACATAGGGGATCCCAAGGCCGATTGGTTCTATATAAAGAGACAGGCTGGGTGTTCGAGAAGATGGCTTAAATCAAGTAATCTTTAAACTTTTGACTGAATAACTTGTTTAAGAAATCGAAGCATTAACATGCCCCCCTTCTTTTTTTTTTCTCTAAGAAGATCACGCCTTTCCCAAGACGGAAGGCTCGGTATACAATAATCGACTGTCTCTTCTTCTACAAAGCAAATCTGATTTTCTAAAAATCAAGAAGTGCATTACTGATGAGAACCTTCACAAGAACCGCCTTATGGATATAAGGTTTGGACTTGGTGCGGGCGGCAAACCCTACAAATTCGTGCCCCCGACGGAGGGAGAAGGAACGTCACGGGCAGCAGAAACAATTAAATTTCGTGAGAGTCCTTCGCCGATAGTCATTCAGGACGATGAAGACCTAAACATATATAGAGGAGATGAGGCCCGTGGTGATAAGTCTAAGGAAATCCCAGTTTCTCCGGGGGGTTTCCCCTCAAGGGTCTCTCTTCCGGTTGAGCCTGCTGCTCCCAGTGATTTAACAGAAGAGCAGCTATTTAAAGAGCTAAGCAAAATTCCTTTGCCTGATGATGTATACACACAGGGAGACTTCGAAGGGGAGCCATTTTTCCTTGTTTCTGAGGAAACAACCGCTCCAGTTAGGGAACGAGAAACTACTCAGATGAGCCTAACTTCGGGCCCTTGTCTGTTGGGGAGAATTATATGGGATGCACAAATCACACGCACTGCCTGACCCCACACTTTTATATCATCAGTATTCAAGGTTTTAATATTCTCTTTTTTCTTTTGCAGGAAAGATGTCTCGTAGGCGGTCTTATTCTTATCGCTCTCTTCGTGAAGGCACACCTAGCCTTCATCCAAATCCTGAGCGTGCTCGCGGCCTTTCTCACAAGCCTACTTCTTCACAATCCCGGTCTCCATCAAAACCAACCTCTGGCAAGCTTCCCAGTTATTCGGTGCCACCTACAAGGGGAAAACAACTTCCCAAAGACTTAACCCCTCCGAAGAGTGCACCCTCTTACAGCAGGTTATCAAAAAGACACTACGAGCCCAAGGATAAAAGCAAGGATCCAATCAAGGATTCTGAGAAGGAGAAAATTGACATTGTCCCTTCCAGCCAACAAGATTTGGTTGCCCCCGGGTCACGTGATTACATCCATGGTCCTGAGACTCAGGCTAAGCTGGAAAAGTTGCGAGAACAATTCCCTGAAATCTTCTTCGAAAGGATGATGTTTGTTCCAGCCTTGGAACCAGTCCCTAGGAACTGGGATACTGAGGTCATCGGGCACATTCGCCATGTAGCCAGGCAGTATGAAGCGATGAAGAAACATGCTGTTAATCTTTCAGAGGTCATCCGAACGCTTGAGATGGAAGCACATAGATCCAAAGTGAAGATAGATAACAATGAAAGGGCCAGGGCAAAAATGGAGAAGGACTTAGAGGATGCACAATCTCTGCTTGCCTTGGCCCAACGAGATGCTAAAGCTTACAAAACAGAGCTGGAGGAGGCCAGGCAACGTTTCCATAATGAGCTTGATTCTAATAGCAAAGAGCGAGTGTTATTGAAGCAAGAGGTGGAAGATCTCAGGATGGCCAACTCCGAATTGAAAACAACACAGGATCACTTCGAGGCCGAAAGAGCTACTTGGGAGAAAGAAAAGGCAAGTTTGAAGGATAGTTTAGCTTTGGCCGAAGGAGAGAAAGTAATTCTGAATGAGCAAGTTGCGGATGCAGAGAGGTGTGCGGCTCTCGCCGAAAAGAATGTAGAAAGTGCCATTGAAATGGCTACTGCTTCTAACGACAAGCTCCTTGAGAGAGAAAAGGATATCGAAGGGTTTGAAGAAACGATATTTGACTTCCTCGGCCACGTCCTCAAAACCCGTAACATCTCATGGATCCCGGACTACCACGTCACTTTAGCCAACATATGGGATGCCATCGTCGAGGGTGAGAAGCGGAGATTAGGAGTTGAAGAGATTGACGAAGATGAGCTGATGAGGACCATTCTGAAGGATAACGAGCCCGAGGATTTGGCAGAAGGCCGGCGCCTAATTCAAGAAGAGATGGAGAAGGAGAGGACTCTGGCTAAGGGCAGAAACAAGATTGACGAAGGTTCGAGCTCAGCTGTAGAGCCCAAGGCCTCCAGAGTTGAGGAATACAATCCTGATGATCCATTAATTCCTTTGGGCCCGACTCCTTTGGTTGTCGGAGCTTCTGCTGCTAGCTTGGATGGAGGATCAGCGGAAGGTATCTCCATTTTTTCCCCACAATTTGTCAAAGCAATTGTGAGTTGTCGTCGTCTGGCGGAGCAACCAATCGAATTAATAACACGTGTTCCTCATAATACAGGTGGCGGGCCCGTCGATAAGGATGTCGAGAAGAAGACAGAGGCGGAGAAGATTGACGTCTCGCCTAGCGCCGGTGTTGATGCACCAAAGCAGGCTGAAGGTACAACAGCAGAGAAGGGTGTCCTGGCACCCAGTGCCGATGCTCCCAAGGATGACGAAACCATCGATGCCTTGAAAGATATGGAAGGGCGCCATGTAGATGATGAGGAGGATGTCATTATCACCAAAGAAGTCAAAGGCGATGACGACGAGACCTTGGCTAAAAGAAAGGCTAGGCAGGAAAAGCAGCTGGCTTTAAGGAAGGAGGAACAAGAGCCTTTGAACGTAGCTCCTATCTTGGAGTTTGATCCCAAAACTGGGATAGTTCTGAAACTCCAGCCCAAATCGATCACTAAACAGCTTCATTTTGAGAATCCCGATGATTTCCCAGCTTCCCTTACTGATAAAAGAAAGAGAAAGAAGGAGGAGGAGGAGTCTTCGGATGAACCTTCAGCTCCTCTTATAGACAAAAGGAAGAGAAAGAAGGATGATCAATCTGATATTAACAAGGCGGAGCTGGAAAAGCAGAAGAAGGAGAAAAAGTCCAAACGTAAATAGGATACTGCCGCTTTTCTATGTTTTGTCTTTAAGATTCCCCACTGGCCATGAAATGTAGTTGTGAGACTGGCCCTCACTTTTGTTTTAGGTTGCTTTTCACGTTGTAGGCTTGCAGTTTATGAATGAAAGTTTATTTCTTTTGCATCATCGTGTACCTGCATTTAATAAACTTTTCATGCTTAGTCATAAATTATTTGCTTATAACTACAAATTATTCAAGCAACAAAAAGACTTTAACAGTATTGTATCGCATCAAGATACATGTATGCATATATCTGCCCCTAATTAATCGTTAAAGATTGATTTGAGTTGTATGCATGTTGCCCCCTGTTTCTGAACATGGGGGACTTGGAAATTTTTGTAGAATTAGAGTTCTTGCGGTGCCAGGCTTTTGGCACTTCGATACTCTCCCGATCCATCTGCGGGTCAAAGTTCGAACTCGTGTCATAATATACGCACCGATCCTTCAGCGGGGTAGAGATCCTGTGGGCGCTGAGTCTCCAGCACCGTTCTCAGCGCTTAATCATAGACGCTTTTATACTCTCCGAGCAGTCGCCGAGGTTAGAGTTTGAGCTCAGCAGTTATGTCGCTCCCCGATCCTTCAGCGGGGTAAGAGCTCTTTCTCAGCGCTCAGTCGGAGACGCTTTTATACTCTCCTGGCAGTCGCCGAGATTAGAGTTCGAGCTCAGCAGTTCTGTCGCTCCCCGATCCTTCAGCGGGGTAAGAGCTCTTTCTCAGCTCTCAGTCGGAGACCCTTTTATACTCTCCTGGCTGTCGCCGAGGTTAGAGTTCAAGCTCAGCAGTTCTGCCGCTCCCCGATCCTTCAGCGGGGTAAGAGCTCTTTCTCAGCGCTCAGTCGGAGATGCTTTTATACTCTCCTGGCAGTCGCTGAGGTTAGAGTTCGAGCTCAGCAGTTCTGTCGCTCCCCGATCCTTCAGCAGGGTAAGAGCTCTTTCTCAGCGCTCAGTCGGAGACGCTTTTATACTCTCCTGGCTGTCGCCGAGGTTAGAGTTCCGTCAAGGCGGTTCCGATCATGGTACACCGCCATGACTTATGGACATCGCCTTCATGTCCGTTATGCTCTCTCTCGGCTCTGGAGAGTTAGAGCGCTATCAATGATATGATTTACTTTATCGCACCCTCAGAGCTTTGACTGTTGATTGCATTCCATTCTGATGGAAGGCACCTATAATTATATGCTTCTGTGATCGTTGCATGGTTCACAACAATTTCCATAAAAATAGAAAGGCAGATAAATAATAGTGCAATAAAGGTAAACGACACACAATATTTTTATAGTGGTTCGGTCGAATCATGACCTACGTCAACTTTATAATTTTTTGCTTAAGAAATCGGACTATTCTAGGCAAGTCGTGCCTTGTACATGGTCCTTAATAAAGCAAAAGAACAGATCTGACATCTTTACGTTAGATACGGTCGTAAATGTTGGGCATTCCACACTCTGGGGATTTCCTTTCCATCTATGGTTGCTAGCTTGAAGGTTCCATTATCAAGCTTGCACAGAATGGAGTACGGTCCTTCCCACTTCGCACCCATATGAGTTGGGGGTGGAAAGACACGCTTCAAAACCAAGTCTCCGGGTTCAAAGGTTCGGGCTCGAACCTTTTTGTTGTAGTATCGGGCGACCTGTTGCTTGCATCTCAAGGCACGCAGGTCTGCTTCGTCCCTCTTCTCTTCGATCATATCCAGGGATTCAAGGAGCAATTCGTTATTAGTCATCGGATCGTAATAAGTCACTCGGTGAGAAGGTACTTTTATTTCAACTGGGATGACTGCTTCTGCTCCAAAAGCAAGAGAGAAGGGGGTATGGCCTGTTGCCGATTTATACGTTGTCCTGTAGGCCCATAGTGCTAAGGGTAATTCATCAACCCACATGGCTCTGGCCCGCTTCAGTCTTCTTTTCAGAATGGACTTAATCACTTTATTCGCCGCTTCGACCTGTCCGTTCGACTGCGGATGCGCCACAGAGGTGTACCGTTTCTCAATGTGGTATTTCTGGCAGAAGTCTCTAAATTCAGTGCTATCGAACTGAGTTCCGTTGTCAGTTATAACAATCTTTGGAATCCCAAATCGACAGATGATGTTCCTAACGATGAAGTTGATCACTCGTTTGGTTGTGATTGTAGTCAGTGGCTCAGCCTCGACCCACTTAGTGAAATAGTCTACAGCTACAATAGCGAACTTCGCTCCGCCCTTAGCTATGGGGAGACTTCCGATGATATCAATTCCCCACATAGCGAAAGGCCATGGGCTTGTCATCGTTTTTAACTGACTAGGAGGTGCCCTAGGTATTTTTGAAAATCACTGGCATGCGTCACACCGTCGTGCGTACTTCGCCGCATCTTTGTTTATGGTAGGCCAGAAATAACCATGCCGCAACACCTTTTTTGCCAATGTTTGCCCTCCAGTGTGATCGCCGCATTCGCCCTCATGTACCTCCTGCAGTACACGCTTGATGTCGTCATGAGCTATGCACCGGAGAAAGGGCATCGAAAATCCCTGTCTGTAAAGGACTCCGCCTTGCATAATGTATCGGGAGGCTTTACGAATTACTTTACGCCTCTCGCTCTTCTTGGTCGGAAGCGTTCCATTCATCAAGAAATTCTTTAGAGGGGGTCATCCATGACTCCCTTTCTGGTTCCGTCTCTAGTACCGGATCAATTTCCATCTGGTCTATACTAGGAGACCGAAGTACTTCAACTGGGGCTAGCCCGGTCTCTTCAGGATCGTCGGAACTAGCTATCTTTGCCAACTTATCCGCCTGTTGGTTCTCTGACCGCGGAATATGAGATATGCTGTTGTGATCGAAGCCGTTCAGCAACTCCTTCACTTTTTCCAAGTATAAAATCAATCTTGGGCTTTTGACTTGGAATTTTCCAGTGACCTGGTTTACAACTAACTTGGAGTCGCAAAATAAGTCCAGCTTTGTGATTTCCAACTCCTTTGTGATTCTTAGCCCGGCTATCAGGGCTTCATATTCGGAGTCGTTGTTAGTGGCGTGATACTCCATCCGGATAGCATAGGATATCAGCCGTTTCTCAGGAGTTTCAAGCACTACTCCAGCGCCGGATCTCTTGTCATTCCTAGCGCCATCAGTATACAATCTCCAGGCACTGGGATCGAGAAGTAACTTTGGGGGGTCAGCTTCTTCGTTCGCTATATCTTCCTCTGGGACAGTAAACTCTGCTATGAAATCGGCTATCACTTGCCCCCGTATTGACCGCCGGGGCTGAAAGTTTAGATCAAATTGACTCAACTCAATGTTCCATTTGAGTAGTCTTCCAGACGCTTCTGGTCTCTGTAGAACTTGCTTGAGTGGATGATCAGTGTACACGGTGATGGGATGAGCCTGAAAATAATGTCGAAGCTTTCTAGAGGCAATCAGCAAACTGTACGCCAACTTTTCTATCCTTGGATAATTACGCTCTGCTGCCGCCAATTTTTTGCTCACGTAATACACTGGTCTTTGAACTTTATCTTCTTCTCTCACCAATGCTGAGCTGATCGCGTGGGACGACACTGCCAAGTACACGAATAAGTCCTCATGATCCACCGGCTTAGATAATATCGGAGGTTTCTCCAGGTGACTCAGCATGTTCTGAAACGCTTCTATGTAGTCAGGCGTCCATTTGAAGTGGCGTTTTTCTCGCTTTATCAATTCGAAGAATGGGATGCATTTGTCCGTAGCCCTGGAGATGAATCTGCTTAGTGCTGCTACTTTCCCTGCAAGGCTTTGCACATCTTTGATTTGTTTAGGCTCCTGAATGTCTCTGATGGCTGCAATCTATTGTGGATTAATTTCAATCCCGCGCGAGCTGACAATGAATCCCAAGAATTTCCCAGATGCAACTCCAAATGAGCATTTCGTTGGGTTGAGTTTCATCCCGTACTTTCGAAGAATGCCAAACATCTCTGCCAAGTCTGTAGTGTGATTGGAGGATTGCCTGGACTTAACCAACATGTCGTCGACGTATACTTCCATTGTTTTCCCAATCTGGTTATAGAACATTCTGTTCACTAACCGTTGATATGTAGCGCCTGCGTTCTTCAAGCCAAAGGGCATTACCATGTAGCAGTATAATCCCAGATCCGTAATGAAGCTAGTGTGTTCTTGATCTGGAACATGCATTGGAATCTGGTTATATCCTGAATTAGCATCCATAAAGGAGAGAAGTTCATGACCCGCCGTTGAGTCCACCAACTGATCGATCCTGGGTAACAGAAAACTGTCTTTTGGGCAGGCTTTATTCAAATCCGAGAAATCGATACACATTCGCCACTTCCCGTTGGCCTTCTTTACCAGAACTGGATTTGAAATCCAGTCTGGATAGGTTGAGTCTCTGATAAATCCATTACTCTTTAGCTTTCCAACTTCTTCTTTCAAGGCAGCGGACCTCTCTGGGCCCAGCATTCGCCTTTTTTGTTTTACCGGAGGATGCTTAGGGTTAATGCTTAATGAATGGCTCATGATTGATGGAGATATCCCACACATGTCTGCGTGGGTCCAAGCAAATACGTCCAAGTTATCTTTCAAGAAATCTGTCAGTTCTTTAGCTAAATTCGGATTTAACTGGAATCCAATCTTAAGGACCTTCTCTGGGTCACTATCATCGATCGGTACATCCACAGTTGTCTCGTTGGGAGTCGCCATTCTGCCCCCAGGTTCTTTGTCCCCTCTGGGATCTATATCCTCGGGCAACTCTCTGGGCGACTCACCTACGGTTATCCTCTTTAATTGCTATGAGGTCTCCGCCCTTGTGGGGGGAGAAACGCCCTTGGTTTCTATGTCTCCTCCGTTGCGGAGTAGCTTTAGCTCTGCAATATAACATGCTCGTGCGGCAACCTGATCTCCTATGACAATACCAACACCAGCTTCTGTAGGAAACTTCAATAACAAGCACCAGGGGGCTATACAGGCTCTGAACGTTGCTAGGGCCGGTCGACCCAAGAAGGCATTATAGGGCGATTCAATACCCAAAACCACGAAGGGCAGAATTCTCACTCTCTGGCGTTCTCCTTCCCAAGTGTAACTGGTAGCTCTACATATCCCATTGGAGCGGTGGATGCTCCGTTAAATCCACGGATCCATCCCTCACAGGGCTTCAAGTCTTATATCTCGAGATTCATCTGGTCGAATGTCTTTTTGAAAAGAATGTTGATGGAACTCCCGTTACCCACCAAGACTTTATGAACAGTGGCCGGGCCAATAGGAACTGTGATTACAAATGGATCTTCGGTCGGAGCATGGACTCCAACGCTTTCTCGTTCGCAGAAAACGACGTCGTCAGACATCTTCTTTTGTTGCTTTACCGGAACATTGTCCTCAGGGTTGCTACACTCTCCTACCCCGAGGTGCTGCTTAGCTGCATTGACATACTGATCCAATGCCTTGGAACCGTGCCCGGCAAGATAAAGCCCTCCGATTATGGTATTGATAACAAGGTCCTTTCCCTTTTGCTGGGCAGTTGGCCTGATAGCAGGTTGATTCTGTAACTGATTTAGGGCCTGTACGGCTTGCCCCCTGTCTCTGGGTGGCGCTCTGTATTCATCCAATTTTCCTTCTCGGAGACGCTTCTCGACCACATCTCTTAGGTGACGGCATTCATTTGTTGAGTGGCCGTGAATCTGATGGAAGAGACAGAACTTCCCCGTTTCACGTTCTTTCTCCGTCGACTCTCTGGGAGGAGGCCTTTTATTTTGGAGGACGTTGTACGAATCCATGAAGATATTCTCCAAAGTATCGTTTATTGGCGTATAACTTTCAAAAGACCTGGGACGAGTCCTTCTCTGGGAGTCGTTCCCTCGATTCCTCTTCCAATTGTTGCCATTACTGTTATTACCATTGTTTCCTGACTGGCGACCACCCTGGTTCCAGTTTCCGACATTAACTTCGACCTTCCCCGAGCTGTCTCCTGTCTGCTTAATGGCGACATTGCTCTGGATTTCCTCCTTATCGGCCATTTTTGCCTTTCGGTTAGCATATACCTCCTCCCGGCGTAAGTGCACGTTAGCTTTTTCGTAGAATAACTCTCTAGTATGAGGTGGCTTGTCGGCCAGGTATCTCCCAAATTCGGTGTCTTTATCTACCCCATCAATCAGGGCTACCACAACAGTTGGCTCATGAGGATCTTTGAATTCGGTAGCGGCAAGGTTGAAACGGTCTAGATATACCCTCAAACTCTCGCCTGGTCGTTGCTTGACAAGGAACAAGTCAATCACACTCTTCGTCCTGTGTGCACAGATGCGGAACTGTTCCACAAACCTTTCACTCAACTCCCTGAAGCTGGAAATTGATCTTGCTGGTAAGCGAGTAAACCATAATAACGCTACATCCTCCAGGATTATAGGAAATGCTTTGCACTTGACAGCGTCGGAAGCTGCGGCAGCGGTCATTGACCAAGAGTATCTCATCAGATGTTGGATGGGATCAGATCTACCCGCGTAACGGTTCATCTGCGGCATGTTGAAGCGCCTCGGGAAAGTCGCATCTAAAATGTCATCAGTGAAAGGGGTGTGACTGCGATCAATTCCCCAATCTTCATTCCGTTGTCCACGGCTCCCTGCCAGAATTTGATGGATCATAGCTGCAACATTTGCACTGGTCAGCGGAGGCTCGGGATCAGCGCTTCTTTCTCGGTGGAATTCTCTAATCTCCCTTCCAGGAGCAGCCACGAAATCCGGGGCTCGGATTGGGCTTCGCTGCCCCCCTGTTACCATGAGCATTTGTATGGCGAAGGGGCTGAGGTAGTCTATTCTCAACAGGGCTGTCCACGCCTCGAGCTCTGGGAGTTGTGGCACGATTATTCACATTGCGGTTTGAGGTCCCTGCACCCAGTACCTCTTCTTCCCGTGATGGCAGGGTTCCAAATCGGAGCTGCTCTATGTTTTCAGGCCTCTCATACGGTCGCCGCGGAGGTCTTGGCGATTCCTCTGACGAAGAAGAGTACTCTGGGGTGAGCGGACGAACTGGTGGAGGTGTTCTTTGCCTTACCAGATCATCCAGACGTCTGTCCATGGCAGTCAAGTTCTATCGCAGCACGGAGCTTTCCTGCCTTTGAGCAGCTATTTCGTCAAACAACCTATCCCACATTTCAGCAAAGCGAGAGAGATCTCCTTCAGTAACTGGAGCAGAGGGATCATAACGTTCATCAACATTTTCCCTTATGCGCAGAGAGCTTGAGCCAGGTCGAGCAGAGGGGCCAGGACGGTAAGAGCGAGCCATAGGCTCCTTTCCAGGTCGAGTCGTAATCCGGTCATCACTTCGGATCGTGGTGGATCGGTGTCTGTGATTCGGTGCGCCCCCCTGGGGTTGGTTCGTGGTCACGGTATGCAGAAGATTCGGGGCGTTATCATGGGATCGAGTAACAACCCCTCCAGCTGCTCGGTTCGTAGTGCCTTCCTCAAGTTGGATCGTGGCACCTCCATCAGACCGGTTCGTGACACCCTGATCGGTTCGGGTCGCCCCCCTGTCCTCGCGATCCGCGGTCCCCTCGACGACCTGCTCGTGTGCACTTTCGCCAACTACTTCATTCGCGACTTCATTCGCTTGCGAAGCTCATACTTCCTTAGACTTCTTTCCAGCCATGATATCAGGTACTGCTGGAATCTTCAAAAATCTGAACAGTGAAGTTTTGGGACTGTTTTCTTCGGACTTGAATATCCAAACAACGGAACAACAATCCAATACGTTGAGAAGTCGATTTCTCAGTGAAAACACCAAAAATGTTAGATCAAAATTTGGACCTAACACCCAAATTGTTCTGATTCGTAGAGAATTATAACTGGAGAATGAAGAAAAAGCGGAAAACACACAGAATTTATAGTGGTTCGGCGTTAACGAGCCTACGTCCACTTTATATGTTATCAATTATACTTTGAATGCTAGTACAATCGATGATTTCTCTCAAACTCACTCTTACAATTATGATTTATCTCAGTAATCTCGAAGTAAAACTGATAAGAAATAGTGGTATGACAGTAATGGTGGAATCAGTGCTCAATACTGCCAAAAGGATCCTAAAAAATGCCAATCTCTGGGCTATTTATAGCTGATTCTGTCAGGCGGATCGCAGTCACACATGGCGCAAATCCCGAGAAAGTCGGACCGGATCGAGTAGTGAGGAAGAACTGGTCAATATGACAGTAGTGGACAGGTGTAGCTGGATCCATGTATTTTCGGATCGCTGAAGACCAGTTCGTGGTTGAACAAGTCAGGATTTTCGCCACGTAGCAGGGGATCGGATCAGAGTGAGGTGGTGGCATAGGTGTAGATCGGGTCGTGCTCCCATGGACGGATCGGGTCGTGCTCCCATGGTCGGATCGGGTCGCAATCTGCGATGGCGATCCGAAGGGTGCGATCCGCGTGTGCGATCTGCTGGTGCGATCTAGCCTTTCATGAACTAGAGGAACAAAGCTTCATACTCTCTTCTTGTGTGTAAACCTTGGTGGCTTGGTCAAAAAGCTAGCCAACACTATCCTTTGGTATTGCTGACGTATTACCGATCCGATGTAATGAGGCTACTGACATATCTCTCTGATCCGATGTGGACTCTGCGTCTTTGATCTTTATTCACCTCCTGTACTATCTTTCTCCGATCCGATCCGATTGGTGTCCTCCTCACTATTTACTCTTTGTGTAGCCTATTTCATAAAGTAGGCTAACATTTTGCCCCCTTGAAGTACACTCTTATTTAAGATAAAGCGTGCTTCGAAGCAATTTACAAGACGTCCTTTGAGCCAGAGTCATCGAATAATTGCCTTCGGTTCGGATTCCGATCCGGACAGGTTTCCTTCAGTGGCACATCCGAACAGATACACCAATAACACATTCCCGTGGATCAACATGCCATAGGGCCTTTGTGGTCTTGACTTCCGGTCCGAACGAGTTGGGTGAGACTGGGAATACGAGTGGTCACTGCAATTTCATATAAGTACCCTCCTCGTCTTTTTCTTCCTCTTCCTTCTTTATTATTCTCTTCCAGCGAAACTCGCATCTAACCCTAGATTTTTAAAAACTCAGAAATTCTTCTCATTTTAATCCCCGAATCCAATACATAGGTAGCTTTATAATCTTAAGTCTCCTCTTTATTATTGCTTTTAACTTAAATTCATGGTTTTCTTCGAACGATTCCAGCGATGTATTCGATGAACTTCGCCGCCATGACCGCCTCCACTCCGTCGTCGTCGTTAATGGTGTTAAGTTTCTCTCAAGGCGACGGTGGAGGGGCTAAAATCCTTTGTTGAGCGTTAGAATGTGTCAGTACTTTATTTCAGTTAGGACTTTCAACGTAGGATCGAGCTTGACCCCAATCAGGAGGAAAAAGGGAGATGAGAAGTTCAGGGGATCGGTTCAGGTGACTGGGCAGAGACGAGGAAAAAGGGAGAGAAGGAGTGCAGAGGATCAGTTCGGATGACAGGGCAGAAACGAGAATGGGACTCAACTGACCTGATCGGGTCGGACTTGCAAGCCAAGAGAAGAACATGATTTACTTGACTGGACCGGATCGGAATGTGAAACAAAGAAGAGGAGAAGCATGGTTGTTCAAGTTGATCCGGACCGTCCAAGTGTTCACCTCCGAACCGATCCGATTTTGGTCACTATGCATCAGCTCTTGTCTCAGGCTAGCATAAGGCCTTCTCCCCGATCCGACCCTAGTGTGTGCGTCCGAACCGAACCGAAAAACAACTTCAGATTGTACGTAAGACCTTGCTTAGCTGGTTAAACCAATTCTTAATATAATCTTCAACTTAATGGACAGTTAGGATAGTGCCCTGCGAACATAGACGAAAATCAAGAACTGTTTTGAACATCACTGCTTCCTTGGACCTTTATATTATGCTTTCATGTATTTACTTTGCATCTCTGTCACACGTAGCACACACTTTAGTTCATATACACACACGGGGGACACGGGTAACTTTACTCTAACCCTTGCCATTGTTTCTTCAGTAGTCTAGCGATCATGGCCGAAAAACGTTCTTCTAGATTAGCAAAGAAGACGGAAATGGCAGAAACTTCTGAGAAATATACTCTCGATGACATATCTTCTCCTTCAGACCCTGAATGGGATGACGAGGGCTCAGATTATGAAATAGGAACGCATAACAATGAAACATCTTCGGACAGCGAAGTTTCTCTGGGCTATGAGGAGGAAGGAGAGATTGGAGATTACCGAGCTCCTGACGAATTTGAGTCTTCCATTATCCTGGAATCACCCATGGACTCTGTTGAATCAACGATCGACGATGATAGACTTGCTCGCATATGTCTAAAGCACGGTATACTAAGAAGGGATACTCTGGTGCCGTCCAAAACTGACCGTCCTCACAGTCCTCTAGAAGGGTTTATGGCAATCACCCGATTAATGTGCATGGTTGGAGCTATTCCACCATTTTCTCCTTTTGTTGTCGACTTTCTAAGACAGATGCGGATTGCCCCCATGCAGCTGCATCCTAACTCCTATGCTTACTTACATACCTTATATGTAGCATACTGCGAGATCTTAGGTACAGAGCTCACTTTCAATGATGTTCATTTCTTTTATAACTTCAAGCATTGGACTCGAGAAACTCCTTCTTTCTCTTACTTCGAATCAGTCCCAAAAAGAAAAATAATTTCTGCGTCGTTCAGCAACAAGGCCGGCGACTCCAAGTTGGAATGGTTTTATATAAGGCAACAGTCGGGATGTGCTAGGAGATGGACACAATCAATAAATGCATTGGTTTTCTAAATCTCAACTCTGAATGTTCACGCCAACACATTAATCCGTTTTCTTTTGTTTGTTGCTGATAATCCAAAGCAAATATCGGGTCAAGTGTACTTTGACCGGATGCATCAGCTCCTCAATGGTGACCAAAAATTTCTAACTATCGACGAAGTCCTTAAGGATGAATACCTTCATCACCACGGGTTATTGTCCATTACCCGTAGCATAGGTCATGGGTCAGGTCCATATGTATATATCCCTCCAGTGGATGTAACTCCAGAAATGGGCGAGAGCTCGAAAGGCCCCACCATACCACTTCGAACTTCACCTTCTCCATCTTCGACTCAAGACGATGAGATGGCCAATATACCCGAAAAACATCGAGAAGGGTACATCGTCCTTGGGGAGGCTATTTCTCCTGAGAAATCACTATCTCCTAAAGAACAACCAATAGACGCTTCCCAAGGAGATGCCCCTACTGCTGATGATCCTACATTTCAGGGCTTGGGAGATCTCCCCCTACCCGACACTATTTACACTTCCGAGGATTTTGGCACAAATCCTTTAGTTTTTACTTCTTCAGAGGAGACTACTCCTGTTATGGCCAAAGAGCCCACTCGCACTGGCTCGGCTTCAGACTCTGGTTTGTCGGAGGGGGGACACCACTTAGGATGCACTTAACACAATAGCAACCCACTTCACAGCACTTACTTCTTATGAGAATACTAATTCTGAATTCCACTTACATTGTTGTGCAAGTACAATGTCTCGTGCTCACTATGACATCAGGAAATTACGTCGCAGCATGACCAGACCCCCTTCTGACTTTGAGCACGATCGCCGCGAAAGTCGGGGTAGAGAGGTTAGAAGGCCTTATGACCCTTATCAATCGCGGACCTCGCGCTCTTGCTCCCCCCGTTCGGTCGGATCCAGAGCGATACAAAAGCTACCAAGGTCGTCAGGAAGAAGAGACGTCGCAGTCAAAAGATCAAACCTCTTCTCAAGAAAAACGCAGTAGGGAAAGGAGCCCGCCAAAAAGTACAGACTCGCGAGGCAAGCATAAGGTTCCCGCTAAGCGGCCTAAGAAGGGTGAGGAAGCCATTGTGCCCGCTACACATAAGGACATCGAGCTAACATTCCCCGCACCTCCGCCAGTGGATGCTGAAACTAAAGTTAAGTGAGCATACCTGGAGGAGCAGTTCCCCGAACACTATTTTGAGAACCTAACTTTCTTACCTGCCCTCGAGCCCATTTCCTCGAGGTGGGCAGACGAGGCCAAGGCGAAAATTGAAGCATTCGGAAGACAATATTCAGAGATGTTCAAGTATTCATGTAACCTCTCCAAAATCATTCGACCCTAATTATGGATACTAACTCGATGAAAAAGACTGCAGAAGCCGACGCAAAAGCCTTGAAAAATTTAGGGAAAAATCTTGAGGATACACGGGCCCAACTTGCTATCGCTCAACGGGATGCTGCCAACTTCAAGCAGCAATTTGAAGAGCTACAAAAACGTTATCATGACTTGCTCGAGTCCCACAGTCAAGAGCGCTCGGAGCTGAAGAAGCAAGCAGAAGATGCTAAGTCAGATAACGCCAAAATGAACTTGCTTATGCTGCTCTTGAGCGAGAAAAGGCCGAGTTAGTGAGGAAGAACGCTGAATTGGAAGAGAAGAACGCTGACTTGGCTTCCAAGCTGATGGAGGCCGAAAAAAGGGCTGCCCTAGCGGAGGACAATGTTGAAAGTGTCATTAAGTCGGCCGAAGAGACCCGCAAGCAGCTGTCAGAGGCCCAGGAGAACGTGCATGGTTTCGGCGAACTAATGATCGAATTTTTTGCACATATAATCCACCACCGAAACATCTCTTGGATCGAAGATTACCCGACTACCTTGGTTCACGTGTGGAGCCAAATTGTTGAACGGGAGAAAGAAGAACTCAAGGTAGATTCCATCGATGAAGACAAGCTCACGGAAAAATATCTAAGAGATGATGAGCCAGCACGTCTGGCTGAGGGGCGTCGCCTCATCGCTGCTGCCATGGAGGAGGGAAAGAGGAGGGCCAAACAAAAGCATATCTCTGAGGCTGGTTCTTCTTCTATTGTCACTGAATCTTCTGAAGTCGAGGGATACGACCCCGAAAACCCGGCGATCCCTCAGGCATCTCTTTTATCCCCCATTCCCGAGACGGCGTCAGAGACGGCAGCTACTCCAGCTGAGAAATCATCGGAAGGTATTTCTATCTTTTCACCCCCAATTCGTCAAAGCTGTCTCCACTTTCCATCACATAATCGGAAATCAATGAAGGATCCTTTAATTTCTCCCGAATTGATAACTGTTGCTTCTCATTCTGTAGGTGCTGAACCGTCCGAGAAGACAGACGTGCCCCAGGAGAGCACCGCCGGAACAGAATCCAAGGAGAAGGCTGAAGTAGAAAAGGATAAGGCCGATGCTCTTCATGATGACGAGATGATAGCTGCCTTGAGAGATGATGGCGATAATGAGGGGCATGAGGAAAACCCTGATGTGGCTATAGTCGGGGATCCAAAAAGCGCTGATGACATCACGTTGGCTGAAATGAAAGCCGAACAGGATAAACGTATGCAGCTAAAGGTTAAAGACCTGGACCCCGAAAGCCTTAAGCCTCTTGCGTTGGTGGACCCTGGATCAAGGTTGGTTGTTAAGCTTTCAACTAGATCTATAACAGAAGAGCTTACTAAAAAGTCTTCTCTTGATTCCAGCGTTCCATCTCCTAGGAAAAAACCAACTGATTCTGGCACTTCGACTCCAGGGAAGAAAAAGTCGAAACGTGTTATGATCGAAGCTGAAAAGGAAGCTAAGGCTGCTGAGAAAGCTGCTAAAAAATCCAGGTCTGATCCGAAGCCCAAATGATGAAGTGCTTCTGTAACGACCCGGAAAAATGCGATCTTGGTTATCTGATATACAACACATATCGCACATCCAAGGATCGAAAATAACCGAATGGTTAATGAAAGAAATTAGAGGGTGAGGATAGATAAGGTAGAACTAATAGAATAGAAGAAGAAGAACATCATCATCAGAGTAAACACGAATCTCACAGCGGAACGAATAAAATATAACATAACTTTTGAAATACAACAGTTATATATACAATAGCACTTATCAGAGTACAACACTTACATCAACAGTGGAAATAATAATAGCTATAGAATCCTGAAGCCTCCTGCTCCAAGCTCTCCAAGTGTATCTGAAAAATCCAGACTACTTGACTGCCCGTACAAATTTAGGCACCCAAGAGTTTAGGGAAACAAAACAAATAAACTCCGGGTCAGTCATGGGACTGGTATGAGTAAAACTCCTAACACTTGGTTTAATAACGGATATATCATAAGACCACGCCGTGAAAACGGAACGGGTTTTCCCTTATGAAAATCCAAACAATTTTGTAAAGCAATATCATTCTGATATTATAATAATGTCTAAGTACAAATAGATATCAATCTAGCAGAAACGCTTTCATCTCACGTTCTACTATATAGTATACAATCAAAACCGCAAGCACGTATTGGGTAATGGATTTCCAACTATGACAAGGTATGGAACCACCTTCCGATCAGTGTACTCTAGGAACGATACGCTGGAGTTCAACAAGAACATCTTGCAACTCAGCCACACATGACCGACCACTCATTTCGCTTGAGTGTATCGAATGTACATCACCAACGGTTGGGATCAGCAACCGTTCCCGTATATATATATAGGACAACATTGATAGATTAAAGAAGCAAATGAATATTCTCTAGATAGGTGATTATACACCCTACTTCGGAGCGACCGACTTAGCCATGCAGCCTGCCCGATTTCTGTCATTTACCGGATGTGAGGCTAGAAGCTACGCTTATCTTTTCACATACCACATCTTCATTCACTTAGAATGTCACATCGTCATACCCTTTAAATCACAAATTGATTTCCCCAAAAATACCATGGGTATAGGCTAAGAGAAACGAATTCCTCCGCCACCAACGTAAATACGTTTGAAACGATCAACTTACGTGATCTACCAGATATACTCTATCAGACCTTCTTCCATACAAGTTGTCTGGGACTGCACAAACCGAAGGTACTATTCAGTACATCCATCTTAGGCACTGTTATCTAAGACTTATACAATAGCCCTTGCACTTTACTCCGTCTTCAATTTTCTTTGGCATATATGATTCGCAATGCTTATGCCAATACAGAGTGGTTCTTCGGATAATAATCCAACCGGTCTCTCCATATTAACAACGTTAAAATGGTAAAACTTTGATAGTCGGTGATTTAACTATCAAATGAAAACATGTCCGTGTGCAAACAATGATCTTATTTCCAAATGGAAATATCGATCCAATCATCAACCATATACATATTCATATATATATATGAATTCATATTTCCTTATTTTCTATGTTTAGAAAATATATGTTATTAACACTGGAAAACGTTTCCATTTCCTTGTTTGCTATATTAGAAAACATTTCTGGTTCTTCTTTGGAAAACATTTCCAAAACTCGTACATTGGACTTAGGCAGATGTTTAACAAACCATTGCGATGCCAACTCAAACCATTTCACTTATTAACTATATTCACTTAACCATCATTCACTATCAAACCTTACCGTTCCTTAGTTAAGAAGGAAGTCAACCAAGTTGGGGTATAATTACCTCTCAGACCCTAACTGAACAACGTTATAACTTCGAAATAGTAACAGTTTATCTTTTAAACCTTTTACAACTTCTTTACGTAATTCTCGGATTCAATTTACGAATCCACTTCTTTATTGAAAACATAGATTATAACGATGACATTATAATCCGAACTTTTGCAATATCTAACTTCAATTATAACCTTTATTCTTTAATTCGAATAATTAAGCCTAACCCTAATTTATTAGTGTATACTTTTGATTTCAAAACCGGAAAGTAAATATTACTTTCCCGAATTCGATATAATTAAATTCGACGTATAATTCTCTTCCAAGTAATCTCTATTTGATTAACTCTTCTTCGAATAACCTATATTCGATTTTCTCTCTTCGAATAACTTATATTCGAATTCTCTATCTTTCGAATAAACTATATTTGATCTCTTTCTTTCGAATACGCTATATTCGATAATCTCCTTTCGATTAAACTAATCGATAACTCCTTTCGATTAAACTATAATCGATAATTCCTTTCGATTTAACTCTAATCGATAATTCCTTTAACTCTATTCGAATAAACTATATTCGATACTCCTTTAACTCCATTCGAATAACTAATATTTGACTAACTCCTTTAACTCTATTCGAATAACTAATATTCGACTAACTCCTTTGGATTAACTCATCTTGACTAACTTAACTTAATTAACTCGATTTATTTAACTCCTATCGAATAACTAATATACGATTAACTTATATTCGAATTACTATGCCTGTTTGACTTTATTTCGAATAGCTAATATTCGATTTAACTCCATTCGCTTGACTCTAGATCGCAGCGATCACAATGGTTACGCCTGATTCCCTCAGGAAACATCCGACTGCCGTAGGCTATTTACAGCCCTGCGAATTACGCTAGCAGTCGTGCTAAATGGCATCTCATTTGGATTAATTCTAATTGATTAACTCTAACTGATTAACTCTAACTGGTTAACTCTAACTGATTAACTCTAACTCGACTAACCCCTTTCGAATAACATTTTCGATTAACTAACTTTCGAATACCATATTCGATTAACTCCTTTCGAATACCATATTCGATTACTAATTTCGAATACCATATTCGATTAACTAACTTTCGAATACCATATTCAATTAACTCCTTTCGAATACCATATTCGATTAACTAACTTTCGAATACCCTATTCGAATAACTAACTTCGAATACCATATTCGATTACTAACTTCGAATACCATATTCGATCACTTTATCGATTTATAAAGATTTCCCTTTTTATAACGTTTATCCATTTTAGAAAGATTTCCTTTTTAACAACGTTTATTCATTTATAAAGATTTACTTTTAGTAACGGTTCTTCACTTCATAAATGATTTCCTTTATCTTTCTATTTGTAAGTGCTTTACAAATATCTCCTATTCGATTTCATTTGTAAAGGTTTTACAAATATTCTCTTTCTATTTCATTTGTAAATGGTTTACAAATATTTTTCTTTCTATTTGGTTTGAAAATGGTTTACAAACCTTTCTCTTTCTATTTGCAAATGGTTTGCAAATAATTCCTTTAGTGTTGTATTTCTAAGTATTTCCTTTTTATAAATAATCCATTAATAAATAATTCCTTTTATAAAATCTTCTTTGATTTTATAACTATTATCTCTTTTATAAAATCCTTTGATTTTATAAATTATCTATTTTCAATATTCATTTTGAAAATTCCCTTTTCAACATTCCGGTATGTTATGGTACTTAACATATCAAATAACGATGATCAATATCGTCCAACCAAATATAATCGACAACAGATTATATATCACATCATATATTACAATATATGAACAAAACAGTAATATAAATATTGAGGAACCCAGTTGGGTCCCTCCAACCTGTTTCCCTGCATCACAGATGTAAAACCATATAATTAACATCAACTTCATTTCAATATGAAATGTTCTGTTAAACAACATCAATATATATAACGGTTTACATATATATATTTTCAACTAACTGACTAGCAGTTCAATTAATCAACCAACACACAGCAATCAACAGATGATTAACAGTTCTAAAAATACATTATAAAAACATAACTGTTCAGAGTTGGTGAGTTTTACTCACTTTGGCAGTTCATCGTTAAAGAACGATAAACTGTTATTTGATTTGAATCAAACAATTTATTTTGCCATAAATCCAAACGAGCTCCACTCCACTCCCAGTCAGCTTCATTGTGTAGCCACCGTCCATACGATCCCAACGAATCCAACCGTTCGAAATTCTGGTTACGTATGGATAAGATATGAGTTGTACAAGTTAATAAACTATTTAAATTTAAAATATACTAAATAAAAAGGTTTATTGGGCTTAACTTCCCAACGGCCCATCCACTATCGGTATAAACCCAGACCAGTTTAAATCCACTTCTCCCCCAAATCAGTTATCGCGACCTGCCACTTCTCAATCCTTCATAAACTCCACCGTCGACCATCATTTCCCCCTCCCCTGACCACCTAACGCCGGTGCCGACGCCACCATACTACTCCTCTTCGCCAATACTACTCGCTGGTCATCCAATCGTTAAACTCGGTGTCCCTTTTTTCGACCTCAACCTGCTGCTCTCCAACCGACTCCCTGGAGACGGAACCAGCCTGAGACCATCGGAGCACCCCAAGCTCCCTAATCCGATGCGTGTTGCTGCCAGGAACCCGTCTGACCCCTTGAACCAACCTCCGACGCAACCACGATGACACCACCCACAACCCTAACCTCGCTGTTCAATTTCAATTCACAAAAATCTAGCGTCGCACGCTGTAAGACCCACATGAAACTGAAGAGCATCCTCACAGGAGCTCAAAAACAATTGTATTTTGATTTTACCAATTTCTTTTGATTTATTTGAGGATTTATAACTTGCGATTTGGTTTGTTGTTTGCTGGAAAAATATTGTGGCGGCGTATTTCTGTTGAAGGAGTTGAATTAGGTTTAGGTTAAGTTAAGGTGATTATATAGGTTAGTTATATTATTTTAATATTCATTATTTAATTCATTTATAATGAACTGCTATTTGTATTCGGCTTTAAAAATCCACATGATCACATACGACACCCAAAAATCATGAAACTGGACATGCAACTACAGTTCGACTTTACGGTCCCAACGAAACTGGTTTCGTCGAATTCCGACTCCGTTTGCTCACACAGCGTATTTTTAACCGTCGAAATACTGACTATTTTTCACTCTAAAAATCCGTACGGCCACACAGTGACTCTTAAAATCACGAAACTTGACATCTAACAAAAATTTGACATTGCGGATCCAACAAAATTAGTTTCATCGAAAACGGAGTTCATTTGCAAAAGTGGCTATTTTTAAAGCTCTACATAGCCCATTTAAATATATAAATATATTTAAATAAATTAAATTAAATATTAATAATTTAATATTATCGTATATATTCACAGTGGAATACCATACAGCTTCAATTGGATTTATAGTTCGATATTCAAATCCCGGTTGAACCGATATTCAATTTATATTGAATATCCATTTATAATATAAATAAATATATTAATAAATTTCAAAGGAATTCCATAGCGACTTTTCTAAAATTTGATTTGGCCATAAATCAAAATCTACACGACGAAATCCCGATTTTTCTCTTCCATTAGAAAACTATTATCAAATCGGTCCTGACGGTTCTTGTTTCACAGAAATCCGACTTAAAACGGACCCTGTATATTCAGTTGAAGTTCAAATCGCCAAATAGCGAACTGCAGCGCCATTTCGAGCTCGATTTTAATTATAATATAAATTATAAATTCAACTGGCTTATATAAATATATTCGTCAATATAATTCAATATAAACTAAATATATATATTTTCAACTGTCCAGTTTACACAATATTGTGAATTCCGTTATCCCCGATTATTCCGGAAATATATTATCCTATTATTTATATTAATTAAATATAAATATTATTTAATTCCAGTTATTGATATCGTTAAATCGATAATTAATAATTAAATTAGTTAATTATTCTCCTGCCAAATTACGGGTCATTACAATCTTTCCCCCTTAAAATAGTTTCGTCCTCGAAATTGCTAAGGTAGGGGACGACCCTGTCTACTGGGTAAAATTTTATCTGTTTACCTCTTATCTTCGGTTTCAACTAAACCAATTTAATTTCAATTAAACATTAATTGATTCTTACCAACGAAAATTTTCAAAAATCCTGAAAATTTTCTAACACCTTAACTTTTCAAAAAAATTCGCCATAACCTCCTTTGTGCAGCCCTATCGGTAAAACTCCAACTCGCCTCTCTGGGCCTTCTCCAACCTAAAAGAAAATCAAACAGCCAAGCGACTTGCCAATTCGTCTCATCAAAATCTCAAACCCATATATAATATAAACTGGTACCCTTTTTTTGTCGGGCATATCAACTCTATCACTTCCATATGTTATCAACTCAGCATATACCAGTGTTATCTCAATTAAATTCCAATCAGTTCATATCCTCAAATCCAAATCGAATTTCATTCGAACACCAATATCAAAATCCAAATTATTGACTTATCAATTTAGTTCCATTCTAGATTATCTCTAATCCAATTCAATTTTATTTAACTTAGTTCAAGTTAAATTTCAATTTATTTATTTATTTATACCATCTCAATATATTTACTTCATTAGTTAAATTTTAATTCCATAACTTAAATTCCTGGGTTTCTTTCAAATCAATTTGAAATCATAAATCCCAATTCAAAACCTTTGAATTTCTAAACAACTTGTTTTCTCAAAACAATTCAAAAACAAAACCTTTGGTAGTAATCTGTCACTTAGAACTCGAAAATGAACACTGATGATGTCGCGATTCATCATCAGAATCTATTTTCCAGCTATCGAAGTGAGTTCAATACTATATCACATTTAGTTTGAAAAACGTTTTCAAAATCTCCCAGGAACTTAAAATTTCCTTATTTTAATTCCAAATCTGATTTAAATTCAGATTTTACTTCATCTTATTTCATATATTTTCCATATATGAATTTTGATTAGTTATTTATAATCATTTTACCTTTTATAATCTTATTCGATTATAATAACAACCAACACAACCAATATACTATGTTAATTTCAAAACATATCATGTTGGTTCATCGTATTCGAGTGTTCAGTAACCCCTATCGATACAGTGGATCAAACTGATCGACCAGAATTCATAAGCCACTCAACCAATGAGTCTCCACAATATAAATCACTTTATATTAACTAACAAATACGCACTCGTATATATACACTCAAATTCAGTCTAGGATATTACTAATCCTATCTCTACTGAATTTCGCCACAGAGCCAAGGTAAATAACTTAACCTTAAGCTCTGATTCCAACTGTAACGACCCGGAAAAATTCGATCTTGGTTATCCGATATACAACACATATCGAACATCCAAGGATCGAAAATAACCGATTAGTTAATGAAAGAAATTAGAGGGTGAGGATAGATAAGGTAGAACTAATAGAATAGAAGAAGAAGAAGAACATCATCATCAGAGTAAACACGAATCTCACAGCGGAACGAATAAAATATAACATAACTTCTGAAATACAACAGTTATATATACAATAGCACTTATCAGAGTACAGCACTTACAACAACAGCGGAAATAATAATAGCTATAGAATCCTGAAGCCTCCTGCTCCAAGCTCTCCAAGTGTATCTGAAAAATCCCGACTACTTGACTGCCCGTACAAATTTAGGCACCCAAGAGTTTAGGGAAACAAAACAAATAAACTCCGGGTCAGTCATGGGACTGGTATGAGTAAAACTCCTAACACTTGGTTTAATAATGGATATATCATAAGACCACGCCATGAAAACGGAACGGGTTTTCCCTTATGAAAATCCAAACAATTTTGTAAAGCAATATCATTCTGATATTATAATAATGTCTAAGTACAAATAGATATCAATCTAGTAGAAATGCTTTCATCTCACGTTCTACTATATAGTATACAATCAAAACCGCAAGCACGTATTGGGTAATGAATTTCCAACCATGACGAGGTATGGAACCACCTTCCGATCAGTGTACTCTAGGAACGATACACTGGAGTTCAACAAGAACATCTTGCAACTCAGCCACACATGACCGACCACTCATTTCGCTTGAGTGTATCGAATGTACATCACCAACGGTTGAGATCAACAACCGTTCCCGTATATATATATGGGACAGGATTGATAGATTAAAGAAGCAAATGAATATTCTCTAGATAGGTGATTATACACCCTACTTCGGAGCGACCGACTTAGCCATGCTACCTGCCCGATTTCTGTCATTTACCAGATGTGAGGCTAGAAGCTACGCTTATCTTTTCACATACCACATCTTCATTCACTTAGAATGTCACATCGTCATACCCTTTAAATCACAAATTGATTTCCCCAAAAATACCATGGGTATAGGCTAAGAGAAACGAATTCCTCCGCCACCAACGTAAATACGTTTGAAACGATCAACTTACGTGATCTACCAGATATACTCTGTCAGACCTTCGTCCATACAAGTTGTCCTGGGACTGGACAAACCGATGGTACTATTCAGTACATCCATCTTAGGCACTGTTATCTAAGACTTATACAATAGCCCTTGCACTTTACTCCGTCTTCAATTTTCTTTGGCATATATGATTCGCAACGCTTATGCCAATGTAGAGTGGTTCTTCGGATAATAATCCAATCGGTCTCTCCATATTAACAACGTTAAAATGGTAAAACTTTGATAGTCGGTGATTTAACTATCAAATGAAAACATGTCCGTGTGCAAACAATGATCTTATTTCCAAATGGAAATATCGATCCAATCATCAACCATATATATATTCATTCATATTTCCTTATTTTCTATGTTTAGAAAATATATGTTATTAACACTGGAAAACGTTTCCATTTCCTTGTTTGCTATATTAGAAAACATTTCTGGTTCTTCTTTGGAAAACATTTCCAAAACTCGTACATTGGACTTAAGCAGATGTTTAACAAACCATTGCGATGCCAACTCAAACCATTTCACTTATTAACTATATTCACTTAACCATCATTCACTATCAAAACCTTACCGTTCCTTAGTTAAGAAGGAAGTCAATCAAGTTGGGGTATAATTACCTCTCAGACCTTAACTGAACAACGTTATAACTTCGAAATAGTAACAGTTTATCTTTTAAACCTTTTACAACTTCTTTACGTAATTCTCGGATTCAATTTACGAATCCACTTCTTTATTGAAAACATTGATTATAACGATAACGTTATAATCCGTACTTTTGCAATATCTAACTTCAATTTTAACCTTTATTCTTTAATTCGAATAATTAAGCCTAACCCTAATTTATTAGTGTATACTTTTGATTTAAAAACCGGAAAGTAAATATTACTTTCCCGAATTCGATATAATTAAATTCGACGTATAATTCTCTTCCAAGTAATCTCTATTTGATTAACTCTTCTTCGAATAACCTATATTCGATTTTCTCTTTTCGAATAACTTATATTCGAATTCTCTATCTTTCGAATAAACTATATTCGATCTCTTTCTTTCGAATACGCTATATTCGATAATCTCCTTTCGATTAAACTAATCGATAACTCCTTTCGATTAAACTATAATCGATAATTCCTTTCGATTTAACTCTAATCGATAATTCCTTTAACTCTATTCGAATAAACTATATTCGATACTCCTTTAACTCCATTCGAATAACTAATATTCGACTAACTCCTTTAACTCTATTCGAATAACTAATATTCGACTAACTCCTTTGGATTAACTCATCTTGACTAACTTAACTTAATTAACTCGACTTATTTAACTCCTATCGAATAACTAATATTCGATTAACTTATATTCGAATTACTATGCATGTTTGACTTTATTTCTAATAGCTAAAATTCGATTTAACTCCATTCGCTTGACTCTAGATCGCAGCGATCACAATGGTTACGCCTGATTCCCTCAGGAAACATCCGACTGCCGTAGGCTATTTACAGCCCTGCGAATTACGCTAGCAGTCGTGCTAAATGGCATCTCATTTGGATTAATTCTAATTGATTAACTCTAACTGATTAACTCTAACTGGTTAACTCTAACTGATTAACTCTAATTGATTAACTCTAACTGATTAACTCTAACTCGACTAACCCCTTTCGAATAACATTTTCGATTAACTAACTTTTGAATACCATATTCGATTAACTCCTTTCGAATACCATATTCGATTACTAACTTCGAATACCATATTCGATTAACTAACTTTCGAATACCATATTCGATTAACTCCTTTCGAATACCATATTCGATTAACTAACTTTCGAATACCCTATTCGAATAACTAACTTCGAATACCATATTCGATTACTAACTTCGAATACCATATTCGATCACTTTATTGATTTATAAAGATTTCCCTTTTTATAACGTTTATCCATTTTAGAAAGATTTCCTTTTTAACAACGTTTATTCATTTATAAAGATTTACTTTTAGTAACGGTTCTTCATGTGACGGCAAGGAGTTTCGAACGGTCTGGGTCGGTTTAGCGACTGGTTCGGACCGAGCGAAATTCCTTGCCGTCACACTTCACTTCATAAATGATTTCCTTTATCTTTCTATTTATAAGTGCTTTACAAATATCTCCTATTCGATTTCATTTGTAAAGGTTTTACAAATATTCTCTTTCTATTTCATTTGTAAATGGTTTACAAATATTTCTCTTTCTATTTGGTTTGAAAATGGTTTACAAACCTTTCTCTTTCTATTTGCAAATGGTTTGCAAATAATTCCTTTAGTGTTTTATTTCTGAGTATTTCCTTTTTATAAATAATCCATTTATAAATAAATTTCCATTTATAAATATTCCATTTATAAATAATTCCTTTTATAAAATCTTCTTTGATTTTATAACTATTATCTCTTTTATAAAATCCTTTGATTTTATAAATTATCTATTTTCAATATTCATTTTGAAAATTCCCTTTTCAACATTCCGGTATGTTATGGTACTTAACATATCAAATAACGATGATCAATATCGTCCAACCACATATAATCGACAACAGATTATATATCACATCATATATTACAATATATGAACAGAACAGTAATATAAATATTGAGGAACCCAGTTGGGTCCCTCCAACCTGTTTCCCTGCATCACAGATGTTAAACCATACAATTAACATCAACTCATTTCAATATGAAATGTTCTGTTAAACAACATCAATATATATAACGGTTTATATATATATATTTTCAACTAACTGACTAGCAGTTCAATCAATCAACCAACACACAGCAATCAACAGATGATTAACAGTTCTAAAAATACGTTATAAAAATATAACTGTTCAGAGTTGGTGAGTTTTACTCACTTTGGCAGTTCATTGTTAAAGAACGATAAACTATTATTTGATTTGAATCAAACAATTTATTTTGCCATAAATCCAAACGAGCTCCACTCCACTCCCAGTCAGCTTCATTGTGTAGCCACCGTCCATACGATCCCAACGGATCCAACCGTTCGAAATTCTGGTTACGTATGGATAAGATATGAGTTGTACAAGTTAATAAACTATTTAAATTTAAAATAAACTAATTAAAAGGTTTATTGGGCTTAACTTCCCAACGGCCCATCCACTATCGGTATAAACCCAGACCCATTTAAATCCACTTCTCCCCCAAATCAGTTATCGCGACCTGCCACTTCTCAATCCTTCATAAACTCCACCGTCGACCATCATTTCCCCCTCCCCTAACCACCTAACGCCGGTGCCGATGCCACCATGCTATTCCTCTTCGCCAATACTACTCGCTGGTCATCCAATCATTAAACTCGGTGTCCCTTTTTTCGACCTCAACCTTCTGCTCTCCGTTCGACTCCCTGGAGACGGAACCAGCCTGAGACCATCGGAGCACCCCCAAGCTCCCTAATCCGATGCGTGTTGCTGCTAGGAACACGTCTGACCCCTTGAACCAACCTCCGACGCAACCACGATGACACCACCCACAACCCTAACCTCGTTGTTCAATTTCAATTCACAAAAATCTAGCGTCGCACGCTGTAAGACCCACATGAAACTGAAGAGCATCCTCACAGGAGCTCAAAAACAATTGTATTTTGATTTAACCAATTTCCTTTGATTTATTTGAGGATTTATAACTTGCGATTTGGTTTGTTGTTTGCTAGAAAAATATTGTGGTGGCGTATTTCTGTTGAAGGAGTTGAATTAGGTTTAGGTTAAGTTAAGGTGATTATATAGGTTAGTTATATTATTTTAATATTCATTATTTAATTCATTTATAATGAACTGCTATTTGTATTCGGCTTTAAAAATCCCCATGATCACATACGACATCCAAAAATCACGAAACTGGACATGCAGCTACAGTTCAACTTTACGGTCCCAACGAAACTGGTTTCGTCGAATTCCGACTCCGTTTGCTCACACAGCGTATTTTTAACCGTCGAAATACTGACTATTTTTCACTCTAAAAATCCGTACGGCCACACAGTGACTCTAAAAATCACGAAACTTGACATCTAACAAAAATTTGACATTTCGAATCCAACAAAATTAGTTTCGTCGAAAACGGAGTTCGTTTGCAAAAGTGGCTATTTTTAA